>CM060928.1:114545921-117045921 GCA_030765085.1 Allium cepa | reverse complement strand
TTGCTCCAATTTCTGTCGAGCATGAATGATAGAAATGGTATGCAATTTATCTCCTTTTCGATTTTGATTACACTCGACTTCGATTCGAGTTTAGTGATTTATTGCTCTGGTAATTGCATGAACTCGGACCGATTTCCAATGATGATGTTGGGTATAATTTATAGGGTTGAAAATCCTATATTTACGTTCGTATAATTTTGGTTTGAATAATTCAATATTTTGTTCTCTGCGTTGATTTTTGATCGAATGAGTGCCGTGGTCTCTGACTTGTTCGTTGTTGAATTTGGTTGAATAATTTTTAAGTCGGTTCCATTCATTTTGGCATTTGAATTTGTTTCTCGTTGACTCGGTTCCATTCATTGCTCCTTTGACTCCAGCATTTAATTTTTGAGATATTTTTATTCTCTGGCTATGACTTGAGCATAAAATTTGTGATAAACTGGACTTTGACTTGTCCGATTGGTATGCCCATCTCTATTTTTGCTTCCTTGACTTTTTTCGAAATGCAACTGATTTTTACTGTAAACATGTAGACCAATTTACTGTTATACACATGTAACTGCTTTGTTATGTGTTATCACCATGTATATACATACATATATGTATGCATATATGTATGCGATGGCTCGGCATCAATTTTGGTTGTATTGCATATCTATGTAAAATTATTGTCACTTAATTATTCAGTGCACTTATTCTCTCTGTCCATAGTCACTTGTCTGGTTTCATGTGATGTTCATCATGTATATACATACATACATACATATATGTATGTATATATGTGTATGTCCTGAGCATATTGAACTGTTGTCTGCTTTGCTTTAGAAAACTGCCTGATTCAGTTTAAGTCTAGTTGTATTTTATTTAAGTCTTGTTGTTGCATCTTGGAGTTTGGTCTTCATACTGCATTTCATTGGACTGGGTTGCCTTGGTCTGGTTGAGTTGAGTATGTTGTTTGGTTGCCACTATATACATATGTATATATATGTATGCTGGTGCCATACCTTGTCTTGTGTACTTCATTCTGTCTGGTATAGTTACATGGTTGCTTCGAGTTAAACTTGAGTCTATCCTTACTGTATCCCTTGTGTGTTGCTTATGTCTTGTTTGTCCACTTCATGTAGCTTTCATACTTGTCCGGTGCACTTGTCCATGGCTTCATATGAATGTGTTCTTGAAGTCTTGCATACTTGCTGGCTTAACTGCATGGTTCCATGAGTATTGCTTCGAATTGAATTGTTTTGTACCATGTTATAGATGGTTGGAGTCTGGTTGTGTTCTTGGTTCCTTTGCTATCATGTTCAAGTTGACTAGTCTTGTTTTGTGATCTGGTGGACCTGGTTGCTTGAGTCTGGTCTTGGTTCACTCTAAGTCTGGTCTCATATGTTTCATGCCTTGCATTCATGTTATCATGTTGTATGTCGTAAGGCTGGTGTGTATTCTGGCCTCTGAACTGGTTCATCTTGCTCATTCATTTCTTCATTGTGTTGTTGCAGTCTGATCTGTAGCTTGATTCATGTGCTCCTGACCATATTTGATGTCACCTCATTTGAATGTTGAGGCTATGATGTTTGTTGTATCCACTACTCTATTACTCAAGTGCTTGCTTCCATGTGAGATTCCCTTTATTTATGTACTTGTGCTTGTACTTGATCATTATGTGATGTTTTGTTTTTATATTGCACCTGAGTTGAATCCAACTTTTGCTTGGGTTTGACCTTGTGCTCACCTATCCATGTGATTTTAACAAGCAAGTGTATATCGGTGTGCAGGACCTTGTGGCATGTCAATGATACACCGTGCATGTCACAACTTGTTCATGTAAGATGAATTCAAAAGAAAATGATGACGAACAAGCCAAATAACTAAGACAGACAATATTTTCAAACACACACTTCATTGTACACTGCAAAATTTCTTTTTCAATTTTAGCGCGTCAGTGTTTATTTTGCAGATAGTTTAGATGTTGGATACAGACTGGAACAAAGTTGAAGATAAAATACGAGTGTTGAGTTAATATGTGGTGAGGTGTAATATGTAAATTGAAAATTGTGTTGTAATTGAAAATGTGTAAATGGAGTGAGAGCTCAAATTTGTACTATTCGAGTTTGTAATAAAATATTTGTTTGAATAAAATATTTGATTAAATATGAATTCTCAGTTATTTATTTTATACAACAAATATTTATTTAATTATGTGAAAAATAAAATAATATAATAACAAATACATTTAAATGAATATATATATATATATGTGTGTGTGTGTGTGTTTATTATCATCAAACAAAAATGATAGGCTATTGTATTCTACAATCTCCTCCTTTTGATGATAACAAACATATATTAAGATTTTGACTCTATTAAATGTATTTGGTCTTGATGAATTCTATTTGCTTCCCCTATTTGAATACTCCCCTACAACAAAACTCCATATATACAGATGCGTGTAGTTAAAACTGAAAAATTAATTAAAAATAACTTTGAATAAAAACATTCTCGAATATTAGTAAGGATATCGCTCAAAAACCAACATCTTAACCTCTCTCCCCCTTTTGTTATCATAAAAAATAATAATAGTAATTGAAATAGCTACGAATTTGACTAAAAATATAAAATCAAATCAAGAGGGAAATATTAATTTCAAACTCCAACTAATCAAACAAAAATCATAGTATTATTAATTAGAAACAAACTCCACTTAAGAGAAATGGTAGGATTATGGAAAACTTTATATAGTGACAAGAGTTTGATATTTTCAACAAAGGAATAATTTGTGCATTTCTCTTTTCGAATGTCATACAAAAAAAGTGAAGCACTTATTAACCATGCATAACCGTTAGGACTTTTAAATGAGGTTGATAGTTACCTTTTAAAAAAATATGTCAAGTATTTTCTAACCATACATAAACGTGAGGACTTTTAAATGAGATTAGAATATACTTGATATTTATTCCTTCCTTATATGCATCCCATCCATGCATAACCGCGAGGACGTTTAAACGAGAATGGAAGCTCATATATAGAAATTCAAGTAATTTACCAATGCATAACCATGCAGATTTTTAAATGAGAGTGAATAGTTTAGGATATAATTATTTTGTGAAATAAAATTTTCTTATTTTAAAATGCCAAATTATGCACACTATATTATGTTGTATGGATTGACAAAAGGTGAAAGTGATAGAAATGATCATGGAATAAGTACTAACCTAAAAATATTATAAAATCTGTTTAATTTTCATGAAATTATAAAATTATACTTCCTTTTGTTATGAAATATGTTTTAATCACTTTCCATCACTTTTCTAGCACTATAACAATTTTGATAACTTCCAAAAGATTCGATTAGTCAATGATTATCTTTTCTATAGAAAATCTCTTATGAAAAAAACTAGAGTATTTTTATCATGATGAAAACCCAAGTTTCAAAAATTAACATAAGTGAAAATTAATTTACTGTAAGGTGATTTTGTGAAAATGACCTCTAGTTGAAATCAATATAAATAATTAAATATTGCAAAAATGATTTCAACATGAGATGATATCAGGTACCACTTGTATTTGAGGTATTCATGGTGATATATAGCGGTATATAAGAAAAAATGTGTACTCCTCGATACCTGAATTGTTTTTTGAAAATTTTAGCACATCCATTTATATCAAGCACAAGTAAAGTAATCTATATTGAGCAAAAACACACATTCAAACAATTCATCAAAGTAGTTTTGAATTTTTTTAATAGACATGAAGAGAGCTAATAATGATTGATGTTCCAAAGTAATTTATAATCTTTTTTTCGAATACTCACTCAATTTGAAACATGTATTTAGCTGATAAAAGTTTGAAGTTTGATTTGGATCACAACACGAGAGTTTTAGATGTTCAAAAATGATGCTTGTAAAAATTGGTTTCAAGTCAATTTGTCAAATCAATCAAAAATTATACTTGAGATACCACAACTTGTTTGTGTAAAAACAGATATGCTTTTTGAGTTATATATTGAATTTATTGCAGTATTTCATGCCATTCCTAAGTGAATCAATAAAAACTAAAAACACAAAAATTGTAGCATAATCGGTTAGCTTCCTAGAACTTTTTGAATTTTGCAAATCGCAGTTAAGAAGCTCAATTTATGGCAGAAATACTTCAATAATGTCGATGAAAACATAATTAATAGTATGTGAACAAAATTGAGTTAAGAGATCATACCTCACTTTCCTTCGATGTCGTGATATCTAAAATGCGATGATCTCCATCTAATCTTTATAGGCTAAGGAACATTTACATTTTTGTTTATCAATCACCTAGAATAGCTTGAAACCTATCTCCATCAAAAAAATTTCTTAGCCCACTCGTGTGTCTAAATTTTGGAGAAGACAAGTGGTCTAACTAAGGATGTAGGACCACTGTTATTATCAATTGAAATATTTGGTACCTAAATTTGTCTATATAAAAAACTGTCAGCATCTACAATTATACCCTTGGGAATCAAAATTTGGTTAAATTTCAAACCATTTATATTTGTACCTTTTGGAATCCATACTTGTTTAACAGTTTTTTGTTTGTATATATTTTGACAATTATTCTTGCCATGACCAATAATTCCACATTTTACGCATATGGGTATCACACTTTTCCCCTTGACAGTGTTATTAGTCGTTTGTTCATATTTTGGCACTTTCGCAAATCCAAATCATTTCCTTTTATTCATGAAGAGTTGATTTTCTAAGAGCATGTTAAATGATTTTTCTCTAGTGAAAATTTTCAAGTAATCAACTCAAGTTTATTACTTTGGATTTTAAAATTTTATTTTGATCTATTAGTTCGAACAAAAACTAATGGTACTATCTCTCTTTTCAAAATTATTCATTTTCAAGCCCATATTTTCATTTTCAAGCTCTTTAATTTTAGTCTCAATTTCTAGCTTCTCAGTTTCAAGGAGTTGAAGTTTTTAAATTCAATTTTTTCAAAATACTTGAATTTTTCAATCTCTTTTCAAACTCGTGATTTAATCGAATAATTTCAGATTTGCTCAAAATCACGTTTTCTTTTTCAAGGGTTTTGAAATTTTCGTTGACCTCATTTAATTATTTTTCAAAAATCACACATTTAGAACTTTCCGGCCTCTTAAACCTATCTAACTCTTTTTGCAAAATATTATGTTTACAAATCAACTCAGTTTTGTTTTTCTCCCGAATTTAAATTTCATTTTCTAACTTTTGAAAGTTTTCATGGAAACAGGCAAATTATTTTTCATAGTCGAAACACCTTTTGTAGTTAAATTTTTTATTTTTCTTAATATTTTTAAGCTCATTTTCCAAATCATTATTTTTCAAATGCGGTTTAGATTGTTCCCTTTTCAACTTATTATTCATCTCAAGAACTTCATTATTTTCAATTAATTTTCGACACAAGAGAACTAAATCATTGAATGAAAGATCACTTATCTCATCGGCTATTGAATCTACGTCACTGTTGTCTTTTGCAAATCTTATCAAGAACGTTTCTTCAACTGAGTTGATTGTGGAGGATTTCTCAATGTTGTTGACTATTGCACCATATATATATATATATTGCATTAAAAGTATTCCAGATTTCCTATGCACGCAATGAGAGATATGGTTAAAATTTTCTTGATTAATATAAGAATATAATATATGCATAGCAAGAGTATTAATCGAAATATTTTCTTGTCAACTACATCACACCCATTTTCAATAATATCCCAACATATAGAATTAACAGATTTTAAATAAAATTCTATTTTTAATTTTCAAGTTAAAAAATCCATTCCATCAAAAATAATGGGAATAATACTGGACGGACTCTCGCTAGATTTGCAACTAGGGTTGGACATCTATGCTATTATCGTTGCTTTGATACCACTTGTAGGATCCTTTTCACCCTAGAGGGAGGTGGATAGGGTGATACAAAAATAATTAAAAATTAATGCAAAAATAAAAATAATAACTGAAAGTAATGAGAAGAGATCACATATAAATTTACCCAGCTTCGGCAAAACCCTGCCTACGTGCTTCCCAAGGTTTCTACTAAAAATTAAGTAGTCGGATGCTTGCACACGTAAACCTGCGACATACGCTACTTGGCTAACCTAACTCTACGCTCAAAACCCAATCACAACTCAGCCACTAAGTTGTGAACTCTCGAAGTACACCACCGTAGTTCATAACCTAGTTACAAAACTAGTGTTTGACTTGAATTTAAAAAGAAATTACAAATAAAATTCACTAAACCAAAATAAGAAAACAAAACCCTATTTTTTTATTACTCAAGCTCAAATATAATGCAGTAGAAAATTCGCCCATCCTCTTTTGGCATTCATGGCCACCTCGTTTCTTTTTCGTTCCTCTTCAAAATCTAGGGTTTTGAAATTGAAACTGATGCATTGATGTTGTGATCGATTGAGTGATGAATTCAACTCGGCTTTGTCAATCTATCCTGGCTTCAATTGGCTTGCGACTGCTCCAATTTTTGTCGATCACGAATGATAGGAATGGTATGCAATTTATCCCCTTTTCGATTTTGATTACACTCGACTTCGATTTAATTTTAGCGATTTATTGCTCTGGAGATTGCTTAAACTCGAACCCATTGCCAGTGATGATCCTGGGTTTAATTTATAGGGTTGAAAATCTTATATTTACATTTGTATAATTTTGCTTTGAATAATTCGTGATTTTGTTCTCTGCGTTGATTTTTGATCGAATGAGTGCTATGATCTCTGACTTGTTCGTTGTTGAATTTGCTTGAATAATTTTTAAGTCGGTTCCGTTCTTTTTGGCACTTGAATTTGTTTCTCGTTGAGTCGGTTCCATTCATTGCTCCTTTGACTCCGACATTTAATTTTTTAGATGTTCTGATTCTCTGGCTATGACTTGAGCATTAAATTTGTGATAAACTGGACTTTGACTTGTCTAATTCGTAGACCGTTCTCTTTTTTTATTGCCTTGACTTTGTTTGAAATGAAACTGTTTTTTACTATAAACAAGTAGACTGCTTTACTGTTATACACATGTAACTGCTTTGTTGTGTGTTATCTCCATGTGTATACATATATACATATATATGTATGTATGTATGTATGTATATGTGTATGTGATGGCTCGGCATCAATTCTGGTTGTGTTTCATATCCGTGTAAAATTATTGTCACTTAATTATTCAGTGCACTTGTGCTCTCTGTCCATAATAACTTATCTAGCTACATGTGATGTTCATCATGTGTATACATACATACATATATGTATTTATATATGTATATGTCTTGAGCATATTGAACTGTTGTATGCATTGCTTTAGAAAATTGTCTGATTCGATTTAAGTCTGGTTGTATGTTTATTTAACTCGTGCTATTGCATCTTGGAGTTTGGTCTTCATATTGCATTTCATTGGAATGGGTTGCCTTGGTTTGGTTGAGTTGAGTATGTTGTTTGGTTGCCACTATATACATGTATGTATATATATGTATGTTGGTGCCATATTTTGTCTTGTGTACTTCATTCTGTCTGGTGTAATTGCATGGTTGCTTCGGGTTAAACTTGAGTCTATCCTTATTGTAGCCCTTGTGTGTTGCTTATGTCATGTTTGTCCCCTTCATGCAGCTTTCGTACTTCTCTGCTGCACTTGTCCATGGCTTCGTATGAATATGGTCTTGAAGTCTTGCATACTTGCGCGGTTAGTTGTATGGTTCCATGAGTATTGCGTTTAGTTGAATTGTTTTGTTCCATGCTATAGCTGGTTGGAGTATGGTTGTGTTGTTTTTGCCTTTGTTATCATGTTCAAGTTGATTGGTCTTTTTTTTTGGTCTAGTGGACCTGATTGCATGAGTCTGGTCTTAGTTCACTCTAAGTCTGGTCTCATCTGTTTCATGCCTTGCATTCATGTTATCAAGTTGTATGTTGTAGGGCTGGTGTGTGTTTTGGCTTCTGAATTGGTTCATCTTTCTCATTCATTTATTCATTGTGTTGTTGCATTTTAACCTGTAGCTTGATTCATGTGCTCCTGACCATATTTGATGTCGCCTCATTTGAATGTTGAGGATGTGTTGTTTGTTGTGTTCACTATTCTATTACTCGAGTGCTTGCTTCCATGTGTGATTCCCTTTATTTCTTGTACTTGTGCTTGTACTTGATCATTTTGTGATGTTTTATTTTTATATTGCACCCGAGTTGAATCCAGCTTTTTCTTGGGTTTGACCTTGTGCCTACCTGTCCATGTGATTTTAACAAACAAGTATATATTGGTGTGCATGACCTTGTGGATTGTAAAGTGATACACTGTGCATATCACAAGTTGTTTGTGTAAGATGAATTCAAAAGAAAATGATGACGAAGAACCCAAATAACCGAGGCAGATAATATTTTCAAACACACAATTCATTGTACGCTGCAAAATTTCATTTCAATTTTATCGCATCAATGTTTATTTTGCAGATAGTTCAGATGCTGGATACAGACTGGAACAAAGTTGAAGATAAAATACGAGTGTTGAGTGAATATGTAGTGAGGTGTAATATGTAAGTTGAAAATTGTGTTGTAATTGAAAATGTATCAATGTAGCGAGTGCTCAAATTTGTACTATTCGAGTTTGTAATAAAATATTTGTTTGAATAAAATATTTATTTAAATATGAGTTTTGAGTTATTTGTTTTATTCAACCAATATTTATTTATTTATGTGAAAAATAAAATAGTACAATAATAAATACATATAAACGAATATATATGTGTTTATTATCATCAAACAAAAATCATTGGCTATTGTATTCTACACATCTACTTTAAATCTACTTTTTATATTAGCACAAGTACATTAATTACTATGCCATTGATTGATGGGAAATTGATTTCTTTTTTTCCGAATATTTAGAGAAGAAATTTTATACACAAGGGATGCATCAAATTTTGTTACAACGCACTTCAATATTTAACATGTGTGATAGAAAACAAAATATATTTATCATTGTTTTCTTTAGTAAATTACTATATTTGTCATTTGGTACACATAATGAATTTAAATAGAGTTGTATCAGTTTGATACAACCATCTGTGTCGTAGTTTTTTCCGAATATTTATAAGAGGTCATCCTTTAAATAAGGAAGATCGTTTTCAAGATATTCTCAGTTGAATTTGAAACGAGTTAGAAGCTTAATTTGATCCGATTAAGCTACAGAGGTTACCTCAAAGGGATTGATAGTGTAAAAACCCACTTTTTTGACCCTCGAATGTTGACACTAATATATTCATAGTATTCACGTACCGAACACCCAAATGTTTAAAAGGCGGATTGTTACGGTAAAATAAAAGGAAAAAGAAACAGAACAAGAAATAAGAAACACAATATCAGAATCCTAAAGTGAAACGATAATATAATTTCAAAAGATAATACAAAATGCCACTCTAAAATACAAAGCGTTTCAAAGTTACAATTCTGAATACTATTATCCATTTGGATAGTTATAATAGCCAGTCCTCGCAATGAACATCTAGCTAAGGTGTGTTCTAAATACTATTTCAGAGCTTTGGTAGGTAAAACATCTAGCTCGTCTCTTCGAGCTCTAATGAACATCTAACTAAAACCTGCCTTTCTCAGACTACTCGAAAGAGGACACGAAGAATTTAGGAAAAAGAAAAACCACGTGTCAGACCTTGGTCTGATTTGAGAAACTCAAGAAATATGCGTTGTTTCCTAAGATGATGGTTTTGATGACAACAACCTTAGGACTTGTTATAAAATATAATTACTAATTTCTTTGTCTAGATATATATGTATATGCTATATATATATGCAGTTGCTGAGAATGAAAACTATACGGTATAGAAATTCAAGACTGACGAATTCAAAATTGAAGAAATCAAGAATGAAGACTCATGAGTATCAAGAGTTCAAGATATCAAGATAAGTAATAGAGTCTAGATTTATGTTAAAACTATATAATAACACTAAAATCTTTTTTTGGATTTTAATTTTGGAATGGAATTCGCCTTCTTGCATTAATAATGGGATGGAACCCACAACCTCTTTAGTGGGATGGAACCCATAACCTTCTCTAGTGGAATGGAATTCATGAAATATTCAAGATAATTTATTTTAACTATTTTTTCAAAAACTATCTTTTTAAAGTCATCTCTATCAATTTAAATATTTTAGCCTTAATTCAAAAACTATTCTTATCGTCTTTTAATATTTTGATCTCAAAATCATCTCTTGTTTTTTAAACTATCTCTTGATTTTAATATTTTAGCTTTAAATCTAAAAAATATATTTTAATGAAGTCTATACTTAATTTTTCATATTACTTTTATATTATATATTATATATTTTAAGATTACTTTCTAAAACTCTTTTATAAGTTTAAACTATATTTAAAATGGTTTACAAAGTTTAGAAATTGTTTTGAAAAGTTTTAGAATAGAAAACATTTTAAAAGCAAAATCAATTTTCCAAAATAGCATAGGCATGTTGACATCCATGCACCCTCCATCTGAACAGGTAGCCGTAGATTTCAATTTTCAAATTTTCGAAAGAAGTATCTATTTGTCATAACCTTTCAGGAATGGACATGATCGTTGTTCTCCTACATATACCAGTTGTTTTCACGGAATTTTAAGTTAGTTTTCTTCATTTCTTCACTCCTTCTTAGACACTCAAATATTCTCTTATATTTCAAATGCTTTAACAAAATTCTGCCAAAATCCTAAGTGAATCAAACTCGATTGTCTCTAGTCTGATTCTACGCTACTATCCTTTAAAGATCTCAATGCTATTCAGAATTATAGAGCTATTTGTTATCAAAGATCGAAAGATCGAAGTGTATCAAATCTCTCTCTGTCAAAATGTGATTGGAAACGATGTGATTGTGGCCTGTAAATCAATTGGGTGTGATTGTAGCCAGTTGATCAATTAAACAATCTTGTAGCTTGGTTAAATGAAGAGAGTTTGCCATGAACTCGGAGACAGGAGAATGTATCTCGTGGCCTTGAAATCAAGGTTGTAATATTGACATTATATTTGAAAAGAAATCTACACAAGAAATTGTGTGGGACTGGATGTAGGGTAACTCCAAACCAGTAAAAAATTCTGGTGTGTTCTTTCCTTTACTACTTTTATTTACTATTTGCATCTATGTCTTGTTCTGTGATTGTCTCTGCGTTTGTGAATTGCATATGTCTATATTTAATTTGAAAAGATATTAAAAAAATCCATAAAATCTATTAAAAACTATTCACCCCTTAGTATTAATCCAGCCTTAAGACCCGTAATTTGCATTTCCAACATTTGGTATCGGAACATTGGTTTTCAAATTTTCATAATTTGATTTTTGAAAAGTTTTCAAATGGATGTCAATACTGGTAATGTCAACATTATCACTAGTTCATTTATAGAGGGTCGTCTACTGCCATACCACCGCTTTTTAATGGCAGTAACAATGCATATTGGGTATACAAGATCAAAATCTATTTACAATCAATAGGGTTAGATACTTGGAATATCACACAAACTGAGTACATTGAACCCACAACTGATTTTGCACAGTGGACTACTGAGCAAAAGACTGTTGCACAAAACAATTCCAAAGCCATGAATATTCTATTATGTTTACATGATAGGAATGAGTTTACTAGAGTATCTATTTGTAAGTTTGCATATGGGAATTGGAAAACTTTGCAAGTGACTCATGAAGGAACAAGCAAAGTTAAACAGACCAAAATATCTATCTTGATCAATCAGTTTCAATTATTTAAGATGAATCCAAATGAGTCCATTTCAAATATGTATAGTAGATTTCAAGACTTTATGCACTCACTAGTTACATTAGGAAAGAACTTTTGCGAAGAAGATCAAGTTAGAAAAATTATGAATTCACTCACTCCAAAATTGGATCAGAAGACTCTAGCGATTAAAGAAGCAAATGATATTAGTACTTTGAAAATTGAAGAATTGATTGGAAATTTGATGTCTTTTGAAGTACAAATGCAAGGGAGAAGAGAAAGCAAGGCCTTAGAAACGAAGTCAATAGCATTCAATGCAACAATACATGGTTTAGACTCAAACAGTGACGACGATGAAGAAATAGCCCTGATGACAAGGAATTTTGGAAAGTTTCTGAAAATAGTAAGATGAACAATTAAAAGAGAAATGATCACAAGAGTTTTGGAAATAGTACCGAGTCTCAAAACAAGGTCAGATGCTACAATTGTGATGAGGCAGGCCACTTAAAAAGAGATTGTCCGCATCCGTATAAACAGAAATTTACTCCAAGTAATGATTCGTCAAAGAAAAGAAAGAGAGCATATACTACTACACTAGACGATTCACATTCATTCTTTAGTGATGAAGATCAAGAGACAGAAAATTCAAATACGTGCTTTACAGCTATTCACGAGTTCGATGATCTTGGAAATATGGATCTACAAATAGGTACACATTTAAATTATATTGACTGAAATTGCTTGTTTGAATGTTTGGTTGTATGCATGTTTTGAAATTGCCTGTTATTTGAATTTAAAATTTTGATTTTCAAAATAATATTATTTTAATATTAAAATGTTATTATATTTTATATTATTTCAGATAAAATATAAATTAGATTATAGGACATATAAATATAGATATTAAATAAAGTAGTACATAAGTCACATGTTTTAGGTATCTCTTGAAAGGTATCTCTTGACCAGAGAACATGGCTCTTATATATCTATTTATCTCCTAAACTTTATTCTATCTTTTCATTTTCATTTCAAAATTCAAACTCTCTTTCAAACTCTCAAGCTCTCTACTTTCTTCAAAAAGGCTTCCTCAAGCACTCCATCCACCATAAACTGTCCAAGGCCACCAAAGAGTACCTTTACAATGATCCGGAAGCTATAAAAATTCACATTATCTATGTAAACTTTAGAAATGTCCATACGGGAAAATTTGCTATCTTTATTGATTTTCCTTCATATGAGATCAATGCTCTTTTCGAAAAGAATCAAATTCTTAGCTTAGTTGATGATTCTCAAAATGATTTTGTTTATTATCCGAATCTTTTCAAAATGTTTTATTCAAATTTTAATCATGGTTTTTATGAAGGAAATGAAGGGGAAATGTGCGGTAGCGTAAAGGGAACGCGTATTGTTTTAAATAGTGAAATTATGGGTAACATTCTCTGCTGTAAGAGTACGCGAATAGATCTTTCGGATTTTTAAATTGATGAACATAATCATGAGACATTTCATCACATTTTTGATGGGGATGATAACTTTGAGTTTATAAACCAAAATTTCCATTCTAAAGCTAGAATTGTAAACCTTCTTTTGCAACGTACCATAACTCCAAGATTGGGATATTTCAATCACCCGACCTTAAAAGTTTGTAAGGCTCCTTTTGCTATTTCTGAGCACTATGACATTAATTGAGCGCAAGTCATTTTTGATGAACTTCGTCCCAAAATTTTTACTTTAGGTGAAGACACTTTATACCATGGAATTTACTCCACTCGGATTTTCAACTACTTGGTGTTGATTATAAGAGAGAGGAATTCATTTCTAAAAAAGTGTTTAACCGTGCTAACATCTTTCTCATGGGAATTCTTTTATGTTTCAACCATATGAAACACTTGTCCAAAAGGTTGAGAGATTGGCTCATGAAGAGAGGGAAGAAAAAGAGGAGGAGAAAGAAGGGGAGGTGATGGAAATTGAAGAATGAAAGGAGGAGGAAGAGACTTCATTGGAAAGCATCGAACACCCTATCACTTCTACCAATCCATCCAACAAAATGCTTCTCAAGAACCAAAAGATTATCGTGGAAAACCAACGGATTCTCATAATATTCATTAGTAAAAAGTTGGACAAGATTTCAACCAAAAGGAACAAGTTCTTTGGGAAAGTGGGCTGCAAGCTTGGATTATCATCATCTTCATCATCCTCTAACTAATACTAGTTTCATTTCATGTTGTATTATTTTGTATCTCTCTTCAGTTAATGCTATGTATCGTTTTATGTAATGCTAACTAAAATTATCAAATAAAATCATATATTTCTGTTTATTAGCTATAAAATATCTCTAGAATGCTTGTTATTATATTATATAAGCTTATATATATACTTGTACATAATATAAAGAAACAAAGCAAATTTTAAAAATTAACAGCGGCATGTCGACATCCCCCTACCCCCATGTCGACATGTAATGGCCAGAAACTGTTTTTTGTTTTGAAATTGAAATTGACATAACTACCTTGTGTGTTTTCATTTCAAACGATTTTCTAACTCTTTGAATACCCTTTTCTACTAGAAAAATGCATACTTTCAATTCTCTTTATTTTCCATTAAATTTCTTCATATTTTATAAAAAAATGTCCTCTAATGTTCATAATCTAAGTGAGAATCTTGAAGAAACTCTTAACAAGAACATACTTACTTTTATCATTCGCAATCAATGACACTTAAATTAAGCCAAATGCAGATGATAAAGGAACACGAAAGGCACTTCGATGCCATTTGATGGATGATCTCTGCCCTCAGCAAAGAAGAACTTGAAGCGAATCCAGAAAGAACTCTAAATAAAGATAATATAGAACGGGATGCTACAAAGGCAAATCCTATCTTCGGTGAAGAAGGATGGGTTCAAGTTCCAAGAAATGTTTGATTTATCCTATTTGATTTGATTTACTTTGATTTGGTTTGAATTGTCTGGTTTGATTTGATTTAGTTTAGATTGGTATGGTTTGGATTGATTTGAATATGGTGTATAATATATGATTTAACATAGTGTGGTTTGATAAGAACATGATGTATATATTGATTGATTATGTTTAAAATTTTCATATCTCTCACGTTTTCCTTACTATATTTTGCTCATATTATTATCTGTGTCATTTACATTCTACTATACTTTTTAATTATAATATACGGTGCTATAGTATAAGATTTAAGGGGAGTTATGTAGTTTAGGATTAGTTTTTGTTGATGACAAAGGGGAAGAATTATAAAATAGGTTAGATAGGCTTAGATTAAAGGAGAGTTAGTAGATTAAGGGGGAGTCAGAGTAGAATCGAATTAGAGTAGATTTTATAGACAAAGGTTGTCATCGTTAAAAAAGGGAAATTGTTAGTTTCTAAGATGATAGTTTTGATTAAAACAACCTTGGGACTTGTTATAAAATATAAATACTAATATCTTTGTTTAGATATATATGTATATGTAGGATATATATATATATATATATATATATATATGCAGGTACTGAGAGCGAAAACTGTACATTATTGAGATTCAAGACTGATGAATTCAAGATTGAAGACTCATGAGTATCAAGAGTTCATGATATCAAGATAAGTAATAGAGTCTAGACTTATGTTAAAACTTCATATAGCACTAAAATATTTATTTGGATTTTAATTGTGGAATGAAATCCACCTTCTCACTTTAATAATGGGATGGAACCCCCGACTTCTTTAGTGGGATGGAACCCACGACCTTCTCTAGTGGAATGGAATCCACGAAATATTCAAAATAACTTATTTTAACTATTTTTCCAAAAACTAACTTTCTAAAAGTCATCTCTATCAGTTTAAACATTTTAGCCTTAATTCGAAAACTATTCTTATCATCTTTTAATATTTTGATCTCAAAATCATCTCTTTTTTTAAAACTATCTCTTAATTTTAATATTTTAGCTTTTAATCTAAAAAATATATTTTAAAGAAGTCTATACATAGTTTTAAATATTACTTGTATATTATAGATTATATATTTTAAGATTACTTTCTAAAACTCTTTTATAAGTTTAAACTATAATCAAAATGGTTTACAAAATTTAGAAATTGTTTTGACAAGTTTTGAAGTATAAATCATTTTAATAGAAAAATTAGTTTTAAAAAATAACATAGGCATGTTGACATCTCTATACCCCCCATGTTGACATGGTAGCCATAGATTTCAAATTTCCAAAAGAAGTGTCTATTCGTCATTACCTTTTGTGAATAGACATGAGCGTGGTTCTCCTATATATAACAACTATTTTCAATGAATTTTAAGTTAATTTTTCTTAATTACTTCACCCCTTCTTCTCCACTCAAATATTGTATTATATTTCAAATGCTTTAACAAAATTCTGTTGAAATCCTAAGTGAATCAAACTCGATCATCTCTAGTTCGATTCTCTGCCACTCTCTTTCAAAGATCTCGATGCTATTCAGAGTTATAGGATCATTTTATAATCAAAGATCGAAAGATCAATGTGCATCGAGTTTATCTCTATCAAAGTGTGATTAGAAATGGTGTGATTGTGACCCATAAATCAATTAGGTGTGATTGTGCCCATAAATCAATTAGGTGATCTTGTAGCTGGTTAAATCAAGAGAGTTTACCTTAGGCTCAAAGACAGAAGGGTGTATCTCGTAGCCTTGAAATCAAGGTTGTAATATCGATATTATATTTGAAAAGAAATCTGCACAAGAAATTGTGTGGGACTAGATGTGGGGTAACTCCGAACCAGTATAAAATTCTGCTGTGTTCTTTCCTTTACTACTTTTATTTACTATTTGCATCTGTATCTGGTTCTGTGACTGTCTCTGTGTTTGTGAATTGCATCTGTTTGTGTTTAATTTGAAAATATTTCAAAATTTTCATAAAATCCATTAAACACTATTCACCCCCCCTCTAGTGTTAATTCAGCCTTAAGATCCGTAATCTTCATTTCCTACCACATGCAATCAACATAAAATATTACTTTTGAGATCGCGTGGAATGCCTTGACGATCACCCCCTTAAAATAACCACACATTAATAAATACATATGGTGATAAAATAGACAATGTCCAGGGTGTAGAATATAAATCAAAAAAAAAATTGTGCCATGTGTATCACAACGGTAATAGTTATACAATCAAAAACCGCCAAAGCTCGTTCACATAATTGTGTAGGTTTTCCATAGAGGTTCCCTCGATACAAGGAGAACGGTCCTCCTGCACAAGGATCTGAGATATCCTTCAGAGCAACGTACATCTCTAGGGAAGGTACCATAGGAAACACACACCCAGTCCACACCTGAACACGTGACATGAATGCATCATTCCCTTGTGTATATTCATAAGAAAAATTAGATGGAGTCGTCCACACCCTATTGGTTAGTTAAACCCCTTGGCTGTTCATCCTACTTTGGTTTCTGTCATTACCAATGATGAAGTCATGTTCAATATCTCAACACATGAGCCACAACTCGAACTGAACAGGAATCCCCAAATGGATTCCAACATCTCAAATAGAATACAATCTCCACATTATTTGAGCATCTTGAACAGATCACAAATCTAAACGTAGATTACAGTATCTCAACAGATCACAAACCTATTCCAAAATCATAGATCAAATATATTTTTGATGTGGTTATGGTTTCAATTCATCTCATATAAGTACACTCCCCCTCTTACCGGATGCTCCAAAACCAATTTGACAGATTTTCGGTTAATTCAACCCCGGTTCTTTTAGAAATAAATGGACAATACATAAGGCTGCAGATCATCTCCTATCCGAACAAGATTTCCTTATCATTTACCCTAGAAGAGCAAGATGGGTTTATATGTAGGTTAAACCATCAACGAGTGAATAACCATACTGTACAATTCTCATTTTTCTTTTAGATATTTCCTAAGTTAATTTTCGATCAATTTGAACAACAATGCGAATGATCGCTTATCGAAACTAAGTCTCGTGTACTTATCACATTTCCAACCTTCTCAACTTCCGCTATCCCTCAGTCAAGAGTGAACCCCGGTAGGTTAGAGTATAATTGCTTGACACCTTACTCGAATCATCATTCTTAACTCTCATAGATAGAAAATGTCTAATTTGTCATATTTAGTGTTAATTACACTACTAAAACTCATTCCTTAATTAATACTCCTTTGTTAATTAAAACTTCCTTTATTAATTAATACTCCTTTATTAATTAAAACCTCCTTTATTTACCTGTATAAATATATTTTATTTCTCTTTATAAAAGATATATACTCGTTTTACTATTCGTTTACACTCTTTTCTATGCTTTAAAAAGTATCCATATAGTTATCTCAACGATATAAGGATATTCATAATTCATTAACAAGATTTACTTTAAACCTTTACTTTTTTCTATCTTTACCCAAAAGATTCCATCCATGTTTTCTCCTTTAAAATATCCATTCAGAAGTTCTAATTTCATTCACAAATCTATTTAAAGAGTTTAAGGAAAATGTTACTTAAACATTGTCATAACAACCCAAAACTACTTTTCTTATAATTATCTTTAAAATATTCTTTTCAAATATCTAATTACATTCATAAGTATAATCCGAAAGGGTTAAAGAAAAATGTTATTAATACATGGTCACAACCAAAATCATTACATACTTATTATTATCTTTAAAATATCCATTTAAAGATCTAAGTATGTCACCATTTATTAAACAAGGTAATATACTTTTAAAAACTCAACAAAACCATTTATTATAACTTACGTTTATAATCCGAAACTTTTTTTTAAACTTTTATAAAATATTTAACTTAATGTTACAAACTTATACACACACACACACACTTTAAAAATTATTATAAATGGGATTTAAATATCAATGTAAATTATTACTTAAAAATAACTAATTTATAATTTACTAAAAACAATTAACACCGCGTTTACAATTTAAAATTCTTTACTTCAAAAATTCATAAATAATTATTGAAACTATATTTAAACTTCAATATTTTCCTAGTAGTAAGTACACGTATAGTACTTGTAAAAATTTAAAGAAGCCTCTAGGATGTCTTTCAGAATCGACTTAAAAAATCGCCGAACACAAGACATTTTTAAAGTGCATCCATAGCGACCTTTTCGCTTCTAACTTTACAATCTCCATTCACAATTTCTATACGTTTCCAAACCAATTTCTTTGTATAAAACACCTCAAAGCATGTGTAGGGAACAACTAAATCGATATCTTCATAATATATTCTTATTTTAACCATGTTAAATATAATGGATTTCAAAGTACGTTTATAGCGACCATTTCGCTTCACCCATTTACAACACACTTAAGCTTCACATATAACATGTCAAACATGCAAATAATAAATATTAGCCAATTTTAGAAGGTTATAAGAGAGATTATACTACATATAATGTTGCCACTTGCTTTCCAAAGCAAGGGGAGATCCAAAAGTAATAACTTGCATTGTTATTTATTTTAACTTATATTTTACACAACAAACATTATATACACAACATATACAACTTGATGGTGTGTAAACTCTCCTAAGTCCAAGCCAAACCAAATTGTAGATAATTCACTACAAGTGCAATGATGAAGACAACGTCTCGATTGGACCTCGTATGCAAAAGATACGAATTAAATACGAACAGGATAATCAATTTATTAATACGAATGTGTTCAGGGAAATATCCAAGTGTGTGCCTAATTGGTGAACTTTTTGGTTTTAAGTATGTGCCGAAGCCTTTGTATTAAGGGGTCCTCTGTGATTATTTATAGTTGAAGGGTATGCTCAAAAAATACCATATACATTTTTCCTCATGATATTATTCGTAGGAATATAAAAAGGAACTTAGGTGTAAGGGGTGTGTCAAAACCATTATATGCATCTGTCACGTGCCACCCATTTGGAAGTCAATGATTGCAATTCCTAGTTGAATTGTGATATCCCATCCTTTCATCATTACACTTTTTAGATCATGGATAGACTGTCATGATTTAATGTTCATTTCCCTTTATTAAGATCCCTTTATTCACCGCCTCTCCTTTGTTCCTCATCATTTACACTAGCAGAACAATTAAATAAATTCCAAACTAATTTTGCACATTTCCTACATACCAATGTTAGACCTATTCTTTATGATTAAGTTTATTCTAGGTTACTTTATTAATTTAATAACACTACATTCTTAATTGATTGTATTGATAAATTGGGTTAAATAACCAAAATAGTGATTTTATGGCAGGCTAATGAGATACTCTTTCATCTAATGACGATACTTATACTTATTTTAGAGTCTATCTTGTTATTTATCCGATAGGTACTTAGCTTCCTAGGTTCACTAAGAAACTATCAACTTACAGGGTTATTACTTGTGATGGCCTTGTTCCAATAGGGTGCCCATCGAAGCCATCACACAACATAATGGAGCTATATATAAAAATTATATACAAATAAGATGAATATGGTTTTTCCATCATCAAACTTCCATCAAAAATCTCCATAAACTTCTTGGAATTAGTAACGGCAATGCAACAAGTTCGGGTGAGATTTTTTGCCCCAGATCTGCTAGGGTTTTCTGAACCCCACCCTAAACCCGCCCCATAAATCCAATGTAGGTTCAGATTTTTCCTCGAATCCGAAACTCATATGGGTCAGGGTAGACCCAACCCACCCCGAGACTCGATGATGCTTTATGTATTAATTCAAAATTATGTATAATAAACATACATTTATTTATTTTTATTTATAAGAGGAACTGTCACTAAATGATATATTAATATAAATAATAATATATTTACAACTATATAGGAAGATAATAAAAATAAGGTGTACAAATTACAGTATAGAAAATTATGCATATGTTATTGTATAATTATCACTGGCGCAACTTAATACTATAAAAATATTATAGCTTATCGAATGGAAAATTATAATATCCATGCCATAATCAATTATATTTAAAAAGAATAAAAAATCATCATTATAGTAATAATGCGATTTAATCAGATCTCAGTAGCGCGGGTTGGGTTGGGGCAAGTCAAAGCCTCGACCGACCCTTGGCCTGAAACTCTCCAGAAAGGGTCATGGGTTTACCCACCCCAATAACCCAATGGGGCTAGTCTCAGCAGGTCAAAACAGAGGTGGAACTATCGAGTTTAGACCCTAGACCCACCTTATTGCCATCCTTACTTGGAATCCCTTGACTTATTTTGATTGTCCTAGGGTTACACGGGTTCAATCCAGCAGAATACCAAGAGACCGGTTAATTAGTATATATTGACCAATAGATTGGAAACCTTAGTTGGTCGATGGTCTGACACGACCAATGACTAAAAGTCCCAAATCTGCACTGGTCCTTTTTGGAAAAACTTCCTTAACCTAAGTCTCAATAGGTTGACTTATTAGACTTGGTCAATCGACTGATCAGGCCTAAAAGTGCACAACAAACCAGCCATATACACTGAAAGTGCTCAAGCGCCAACTTCTTGTATGCGGACCTCAAACCAACTCTTTTGCGACTGATTTCAACTTCATGCCATCTCCTTGAACACATTTTGTAGTCATTCTAACTCTATTCTGGGTGAATCTGCTTTTTGTGGTGTTTAAGCAACACTTTAGGGCCATAATACCCTATCATGTACTGATGATTGCTATAGAGTTCTACACTCTTTTTTAAGCCTTCAACAAGTTCAAATGCAAATCATAAGCAAACAACAACCATATCGACCAAACAATTATCCTATAGTTTATTAGATTAATAAACTAAGGTTTACTAATCAATTTATATCTTCGTCATTCACCGTAGCAGTCATCCATACTCAAGGCAATGCATTCTTTCGATTCGGCAAGTGTTATGCTATTTCACTCATTTACACATCACTACACTTATGAGAACATTTGTAGGAGCTCATATGGTTATGTTTATCATAACATAAGTGATTTCGATTAAAACTCCTTCTTCAAAACATAGTATTTTATCTAGTTATTACTAGGTCATATCTAAGTATCAAAACGCTCTTTTGGTCATTTATAAACCTTTGATAAATAAGATAGATCAAACCCTTCTTTTAGTATTCCATAAAATCACTAATATCGGTAAATAAGCTTATTAACTTACTTATGTGTCTATAAAATATATTCGAACGAATAAAACAAGTAATCAACTCTTTCATATCATTAATCAAGGTTTCATTCCTTAACTTCTGTGTGGTGTTTCATTGAATACCTTAAGGGTTCATTATGTAGTTTTTTACCATTACATAATGAGGGTGCTAATTACCCACATTAGATTCTTATGCACCCATATACCATTTAGGACCAAACATCATAGAGTCGAGATTCTTATGCACCCATATACCATTTAGGACCAAACATCTTAGAGTCGAGATTCTTATGCACCTATATACTAGCTCAAGTGGCAAGTGGTATGCCATTTCAAATTGAGGTTCTATAGGTCTTGGATTCAAACCCTTAAATCATTAAAATTAATTTTGTACTTGAATAAAGTATCACTCTTATTTTAAAAAAAACACATCAAATGATAAGACTAAGGCTTTATTAGTTACCAGTTATTTCATATACACAACTGTTATATTTTCTATTAACCATTAATCCATTTATAAGTCATACAAGTGTAACATCCTGTGTCTATAGGCTTAAAGCTACGCGCTACAGATACTGCAGTCATCTATAGTACTAACTTCTAGTACAAAATATTGTAATGTTAATAGTATCCATAATATCAGAAGCACTTGAATATGAACAAATCACAGATTAAAAACAACATTTTACTGATTACATTTCAAAACAATAATTTATATCCAAGTTACATAATCCCTTAACGTTCCCCAGGCAATGATCAAATATATTAATTACAAAATATGCCAAGACCGATATATGATGATGCCCCCTTGGTTTATCAAAAACAATATAGTCACATCTGAATTATATACACAGCGGAATTAAAACAAAATAAAACTATAACTCCTAACTAGCTATCTGTCAGCCACATACTCATCTCCAGAAGCTTTATGTGCCAAAAGTTCTAAAACCTGAAAACCTTAACCCTCAGCCTAATCAAATCAAATTTTGGGCAGCCGAGAGTTTAAATGGAAATAAAAACTTCGAGCCAGACATAAAGCATGGTGCGAAAAATACTATTACATCTCTATTTATTGATATTAAGTGAGACCACGCTGCTTAGCGCAACGGGTTTTCCTTCAATAATATCCTTTTTCAAAACATATATTTTGCAAATCCTTTCCTACAACCAAACTGGTTAATCAAACTGACCATAATAATAATAACAATAATAATATAAATATCTTTTATGCTAAAAATAGGTAATAAATGGACCATTTATCCGAAATCTGGGCTAACTGCCCACAAACTGGACTAATTGTCCCTTTGGCTGACTTGGGCCTATCAGATAAAATATCAAATGGTCTAAATATTTGTTAGACAAACTTCTGGACGGCCTATCCTTAACTTACTTCTCAAAGGGTCAACTGATTCTATTGGTTTTTTGGATTACAAATAACCTATCTCTGTACGTAAATATTCCTCTCCGTGTGTAACAAACATTTTAGTCTTACCTGTGACTAAGCCCTATACATTGGAACTCTGGACTAAATTAACAGGGGCAAATAGCTAATGAGCATAGGGCGCGACCCTGCACAAGTCCTATCTGGTCTTCTAATCTGAGTTATTTAATTAGAGTTAACTACCGTTCATCTATTCCTTGAAAACCTTCTCAAAATGATTTAACCTTTTAAATCATACTTATGCAATAATTTTTCCATGTTATATATACTTTACTCAAAATAATATTGATAAACTTTAATCCTTTTTAACTTGAAAAAACTTAGGTTATATGCCCTGTTTAATACATTCGAAACCTTTGTTTAAAACCGTTAAACAACCCTTTCGAAACCCTTGAAGGTAACCCCTTTCGAAACCACCAAAAGCCTTTCCTTCGAATACTTCAAAACAGTAGACATCCTTTTTTAAATCCTTTAAGTATTGCCTTTCGTAAACCTAGGAAAACCTTTTCTTTCAACCCTTTCGAGACCCTAGGGAACCATCTCTTTGAAACCATTTATTAAAACCTTTCGAAACCATTCAAAAATTTACCCCTTAGAAACCTTTGAAAACTATTTCGGTCGAAATCCTTTGGATTATGCCTTCAAGTAGAGCAAAAGGATCGGAAATCCATTAAAGTCAAAAGCACTTCTCTTGAAATCATCCTAAGTAAAGAAGTAATGGTGTCGAAACCATCCCTTCGAAAGCTTTGGAGAAGTGGCTGTATTCTAAAAACAAAGCAACCTCTTCGAAAACATCTGGGTCCAAAGGTAGAACGTGGCAGTATAAGGATTCAAATTAATTGAAAGCAATAATTTAAAAACAAAAGCGCAATTCAATCGAAACCTTTTTTTAAATACATTAAACCCAGTCGAAAGCAACTGAGTCGAAACCAAGAAGACGCATTCTCCTTTAAAACCAAAGTAATGCTTCAACCCCTTCGAAACCCCTCGTTTCGACTCCTTACCTTCCGCCTACATCCACTTCACTATGTACGAGTTCCCTGATACCATGTGCATTAGTTTTGACTATGTCGGAAGCGAAGCTAAGGAGGCAGAACCTGGTGCTCAAAGCATCGAAACAGTTGAAATCATGTAGATTAGTCCTTTTAAACTATTTCTTTATACCTAACCTACTTTGTTTGTTAAATTGCGATTGGTTCAAGTTTCTCTTTTCTAAAAGTACTCCCAAATTTCAAAAATTAACAAATTTAATTTATTTACAAAAACTCCTTCTCCTTTTATAAATATATAAAACATTTAAGTCCTACACCTTAAATAATTTCATATACCCATTAAAAATCTTAGGAAATTTCTACAAAAATTCTAGAAAATCTCTTTAATACGTTTTCCAACATATAAAAATTTCAAACCCAACCCTTTTATTATTTAACCGTAAATAATTTATAATCCAATTTGCCATTTTCTTTACTAGAAAATTTATATAAATTCCTCAAAAATTCAGAAAATTTTGAAATTTAAAATTATCTCCAAAAAAATATTTTTGGTCTATATAAAAATTCTCAAGGCATTTGGATGTCATTTAATAAGGTTTTCATATCAAGACATGTTATAAAATCAATATGAACCATCAGTCATCAACAAGTATATGTAATCACTCCATCATTAAAAAATATGGCCAATCAATGCAAAAATATTTTGGATTACATCATAAAACTGAAAACAAAAGAAATGTGAGATGTAAACATCATTCACCTTAGCTTTGGAGATTAACGAGATTGAGATGTGAATGGATTTGATTTGAATTAGCTTCTTCCTTAGCATTTCTTAATCTTCTTCCTCTTTCTCTTGTTAATGGTGGCGGGCCTTAATTTTTATAATTTATCAAATGAAAATGAACTTGTACGAGGATACACGACCAAGTATTATGGATATAGGAATGGCCTCTTTCCTATTTTGCTCCTCCTTTTGTTTCATTTTAACCTTTCTTTTAATTCATTGGTTAAATGACACGGCTACCACTTAGTAAAATCAAATATCAATCCCCTAATCAACACATTATTTTATTTTATTTAACTGATTAAATATCCTAAGTAATGTTGACAAAAATGTGGGGTGTTACGAACTCCCTTCCTTAAAGAATTTCGTCCTTGAAATTACGGTAAGGTACACAACACATTAATCAAAGAGGTAAAACATACCATCAAACAAATCAGGATAAGTATCTCTAATCTTGCTTTCAACCTCCAAGTACGGTCCTTGTCATCATCGCTGTAGTGGACTCTGACTAATCTGTCCATCTTAGTTCTAAGCCTCTTCTATCTCTTGCAACAGTACGAATTGGTTTTCTCACTATAGTCAAGTCCGGTTCTATTGCTAGGTCATCTAGCATGGTCGGTGCAATAGAAGTCTCCGGGTCTCTAATGTACTTTTTGAGATGAGATACATGGAAAACATCATGGACTCTTATCAAACTTCTCGGTAACTCGACTCTATATGCGAGTTTTTCTATCCTCTCAATAATAGGAAAAGGTCTAACGAATCTAGGTGCTAACTTTCCTAATCTTCCAATTCTGATCACACCCTTTATTTGTGACACCTCGACGAAAACCTGATCTCCAACTAAGAACTCTAAATCTTTCCGTCTCTTATGTGTTTAACTCTTCTTCCTAGACTGAGCCTCCTTCATCCTACCTCGAATGACCTCAATCTTTTCTGCAGCTTCTTTGAACAAATCTGGACCCAGAACCAACCTATCCCCGATCTCGGTTAGCGCCAAAATTGGTCACTAACACCCAAATCCAGCTGAAAGCACCAACCAACAATCATAGATAACAGATAGAACGTATGTAGAGAGTATAAATATGAGAATAGTAAAAATTAAAAGGAAAGCAATAATAACAGAGGATTTATAGTGGTTCGACTGACTCCGGCCTATGTCTACTCTAGAAATTTCCTTTTTTATTGATCTCAAAATCAACTAAAGTTACAATCCACTGTTTTCAAAACAACAATGGTAGAGCAGCCTTAGTATAGAAGGTAAAGGTAAACAGAATAAAGAACCCTTTTTTTGAAGCCTTGCATGCTATATTTATAGGCAAAACCTGAGTTACTGGACTTCCTGAATGATCCAGGCCCATCAATACCATAGCCGATCCAAAACCCAACATTATGACCGACCCTAACCTCCAAGCATGTCGATCCAGTCGTGCCTCGAGAGTGGCTCGAAGCAACCTCATATCTGACTCAAAGTAAATAGAGCTGGAACTCGAAGCCACTCAATGCGAAACCTCCTTCCTCAAAACTTCGATCCCTTTTGAATATGACCCTGTCTCTTCTTAGCCGACCCAGAAATGCTGACCCACTTTGATGCTAACCTACTTCCCTATACCAATATGGGGATATGCAGTGCTGCACCAAAGCTTGCCGCTTACCGACCCGAAGCAAAAATGGGTGTCAACCTAGAGTGCTCTTCGCATGACGATCCCATGGTTTGCCGGTCCAGAAATGAAAGGCCAACCTCGATCCACTTAACCATGTCGAACCACTACCTTATGCCGGTCGACTCCATCATGACCGAACCACTATGGCCAAATCACGTATGGCCGACCCATATGCTTCAATCCCCTTGAGACCAGAACCATTCATACCCAACCATGCATGACCTTCCTTCCTTTTTCCGACCGACTGATCCACTCTAACACGACCCACTCTAACACGATCGATCCAGAAATGCCGACTCAAATCACCACCGAGCCACATCTACCGACCCCCTCAGGCTGGGCCACTCATGACTTTCCACCCTTGATCAAGCCGTACTAGCCTTCATACCTCCAATCCTTTCCTAACTCGACACTCGTTCGAGCCTAATCATATCTTCTGCAACTATCATCTTGTAACTTGGTAACACGGTTGATTTTATTTAAATCCGCTTATCCACGGCCTTGTCAAAAGGCGGGTTAACATTTTTCTCCCAAAACATGCCTTGTGGTTGGAAGGCGTGTTTTGAATAGTTTTTGATCCGTCATCTAAAGTCCATATGTCATCCATAACCATACCATCCGATCCATAATCCATTCCATTTTATCCTAGTGCTATTGTCGTATCCTTATCCAAATCTACGACCGCTCCAAGTCGATATCTGATTCTATCCAGTACCAAATCCTTATCTAATTCTGAATTCATCTGAACCCGACAACCGAGTTCTAATCCATCCATATCCAATAACCAATAACCAATAACCACATCCACGACCTCTCCGGTTCGATATCCAAATCTGAGACTGCTCCGAGCCCGTGCCCAAATCCTTAGCTGTCCATAGTCGATATCAAATCCGTAACCTCTCTGGGTTCTGGCCAAGCATAATCCACACTCAGCGACCCATGTGAAGCAATGTCCCGGCCTAAGTGTTAGATCGATGGTGATCCTGGTTCAGTGTCCCTGAATGCAAAGTAATGCCATGGCTTAAGTCCTAAGCCGAATCATGGTCGCTTCGGACCCTTGCCAAGCATAGTCCATACTCGACAACCTGAAATAGTAACCAATAGATAATAGGGGGCCTAAGACCGAGGCTGAATCTTGGTCTTTCCGGACCTTTTCCGAGCATAGTCCATGCCTGACGACCTTTTAGCCAAAAACTAGATAAAAAGTCAACCAAAATCCAATTCGAAATTCAGATTCAAACCAAAAAAATCAGAAATCCATGTCAAAATTCCAAATCCAAATCCAAATCTAAAATCAAGCATCCAAACCAAAACCCAAACCATAAAACCAACAAAACAGGGAGTTCAAATCGATTTCCAAAGCGAAAGCAGAAAAGCAAGTGTCCAAGCCAAAAAGAAAAAACTGATTTCACAAACCAAAGCGTCATGGTTTATCATCATCTCAAAGCATACCTATGGGTTATCTCCGTCCCCATACATGAGTAAGTGATTTAGCCATTTTCTCGGAGTTTCTTACTTACTCCAAACCATCATGACTAGTTGATGACCAACCGCCACCATTCCTGGGCCTCGCGTCATCGTCATTCAAGGTAGACGGTTGATGCTCCTACTCCACCGCTACATTCCAAGTTTTGACATATTTCTGCAACTGACCATTCCTTACATGCTCCTCGATTATATCCTTTAGATGCCTGCAACTATTAGTATCATGCCCATCCATGTTATGAAAGTGATAATGCCTTCTCGATGCCCTTTCACGTTCTGAGGGTTCCCTCGTTGTTGGCCTTTGATAAGGGAGGCGATCCTCAGTATCCAAATATATCCGTTCCAATGTCTAATTTAGTCCTGAATAAGTGTAGAATTTTGGTTCTCCCCAGTGCTTCCTCTTCCCTTTATCCTTGTCTTTGCCTAGGCTTTCACCAGACAGTTCTCCATCCTTAACCATGTTTACTTCCTTTGATTTTATATCCAGGCATGCATCCTCTTGTCGAAGAAATCTCTCAGCCTCGTGAAAGAATTCTTTGAGATCCATTGGTGGGTCCCATATCAACAATACTTTGAAATTCGAATTATCCATTACTCCTGATACTGCAGCCATTAAAACCATGAATCCGGCCAACCCACCGAAGCAACTGCTGCATTAAACCAAGTTAAGAAAGTCCTGAGCGATTCATCCGCCCTCTGCTTAACTGACGTCAGTGTCATCACATTCTTCGGCCTTTTTGTATGAACACGAAACTGCTTCAAGAACCTATCCACCAGTTCTGTCCATGTTCTAATAGATTCGTCTTCCAGCTGTCTAAACCACATACCAGCTATATCAGTTAAGTACAGGGGGAAACTCCAGGCCATAACCTCCTTTGATACCCCAAGCACTTCCATATGTCTTGTGTACCTCATCAAGTGGTCATTGAGATCCGTCTTATAGTTGTTTACTTCTAGAGTGGGCAGTTTGAAATTGGTCGAATTCCTAGCCGTCCTGATGCTATGGGTAAATGGACTTTTGTTTACTCCCTCCAAATCTTTGTTTGTCAGACCTCCCTGAATAGTTTGCCTGATAATGTTGGCTAATCCAATGTTGCCTACCAAGGGTTTCCCCTATCTCCATTTTCTAACTGCCATCCAAGTCCTCGAGGGAATTACAGTACATATTCCTCATCACGTACTCCTGTATTCTTGTTGGCGCTGGGCTGCGCAGCGTCATTTGGTATCCCTCCATGGATTGGTCCAGCATTATCTGGTGGTGTGCCCCCGAGTCTAGGTCCATCCAGATTGATAGTTTTTTGCTGATTGGGGGCTGCCCCCTGTAGAACCACTCCATTTGCTTGCCTATTGAGTCTTTCTGATCCATCACCATGAATCTGAGTTCCTACAGCTCCTACTGCTCCTACCTGTCCAAATTGTTTGAAAAGTGTCTACGCCATTTCCTCTTGCCTTTTCATCATCTGCTCCTGCATGGAATTCATCATAACCTGCATTTCGTCCCTAGTAATGTAGACCAAGGCTTGATTAGCTCTAGAGGAAGCCTCATGACTTCTCTCTTGCTGACTCCTCTCTGTCCTTTTTCTCTTGGTTGATTACTTTGCCGTAGTCTCCAGAATCCAAGTTCCTATGCCTTTAAATCCAAAAGCCTAGCTTTCTCGGTGAAAGCACCAAAATATTAGCGTCAAAATTGGTCACTAACACCAAATCCAGATGAAAGCACCAACCGACAATCACAGATAACAGATAGAATGTATGTAGAGAGTATAAATATAAAGAAAAGTAAAAATTAAACGAAAATCAGTAATAGCAGATGATTTATAGTGGTTTGTTGGCTCCGGCCTACGTCCACTCCATAAGTTACCTTTTTATCGATCTCGAAATCAATTACAGTTACAATCTAGAGTTTTCAGAACAATAATGGCAGAGCAGCCTTTGTATAGAAGACGAAGGGAAACAAAATAAAGACCCCTTTTTTTAAATCCCTGCATGTTGTATTTATAGGCAAAACCTGAGTTACTGGGCTTCCTGAATGATCTAGGCCCATCAATACCATAGCCGATCTAAAACCCAACATTACGACCGACCCTAAACCTAGAGCATGCTGATCCAGTCTTGCCTCGGGAGTGGGTCGAAGCAACCTCATATTTGGCTCGAAGTAAATAGGGCTGGAACTCGAAGCCACTCAATGACGAACCTCTTTCCTCAAAACACCGATCCTTTTTGAATATGACCCTGACTCTTCTTAGCTGACCCAGAAATGCCGACCCACTTTGATGCTTAACTACTTCCCTATTCCGATCCGAGGATATGCTAGTGCTGCCTTGAAGCTTGCCCTTACCCACCCGAAGTAGAAATGGATGCCAACCCAGAGTGCTCTTCCCATGCCAATCCCATGGCTTGCCGGTCCAAAGATGAAAGGCCGAACCCGATTCTCTCAACCATGCCGAACCACTACCTTATGCCGGTCCACTCCATCATGACTGAACCACTACGATCGAACCATGTATAGCCGACCCATATGCTTCAATCCCCTTGAGACCAGAACCATTCGTACAGAACCATGCATGTCCTTCCTTCCTTTGTCCGACCGACCCTCCTTAACCGATCCACTCCACGTCGTTTCCTAGCCTTCTACCGATCCACTCTAACACGACTGGTCCAGAAATGCCGACCCAAGTCACCACCGACCCACATTTGCCGACCCCCTCAGGCCGAGCCACTCATGACTTTCTACCCTTGACCGAGCCATGCTAGCCTTCATACCTCCAATCCTTTCCTATATCGACACTCGTTCGAGCCTAATCATATCTTCCATAACTATCGTCTTGTAACCAGGTAATATCGTTGATTTTAGTTAAATCCGCCTGTCGATGGCCTTGTCAAAAGGCGGATAAATAGTCTCTGACCAACGTATGGGAGATTTGCATGGCCTTCCATACAAAGCTTCAAACGGTGCGATTCCAATACTAGTCTGATAGCTGTTGTTATACGTAAACTCGAATAAAGACAGATGGTCTTCTCGTGATCCTCTGAAATCTAGAACATAAGCTCTTAACAAATCTTCGAATATTTTTTGAATTCTTTCTGTTTACCTAACTGTCTATGGATGGTAAGCGGTACTCATCTTGAGCTTGGTTCCCAAAACTTCTTGTAGACTCTTCCAGAACTTGCTACTGAATAAGGAATCTCTATCACTAACTATATTATCAGAAATTCCGTGTAGTCTAACTACAGCTTTTATAAACAACTTCGCTAATACAGGTGTCAATCTGAATAACTTAGCTGGAATGAAATGGTGATTTTTGGTCAATCTGTCAACTATAACCCATATACTTTCATTTCCTCTGTTCGATCTTGGTAATCCGTCAATAAAATCCATGAAAAGAGCATCCTATTTCCATACAGGGATATCTAATGGTTGATGCAACCCTCTTGGCTTCTGGTGTTCAGACTTTTCCTGTTGGAAATTCAAGCACTACCTTACCCATATGCCAATACCCTGCTTCATACCTTCCTAGAAAAAACTCCTCTTCATATTCTGATACATCTTAATTCCTCCTAGATGAATAGAGAATTTTAAACGATGGCATTCCTCCAAGACTTCTTTCCTTATGTTTCCTACACTCAAAACACACAATCTTCCTTCTTTTCTCAACCACTCATTCTGTTCAAGACTGAAATCTTTCAAGTCGTCACTTTTGGTTCCATCTCTTAACTTCCTGATCCGTTCAGCTAATACCGAATCTTCTTTCTATTTAGAACAATCTTTTAAATCATCACTGGTCGAACTTCTAAATAAGATAACACTACAGTTTCTCCACTAGACCCTGCCTTAGATCTCCACTACACTCTGCAATCTGCTAATGCTTCCAAATCTTTCCACTCAGTAATCATCGCCAACACTGCATTCTGATGTTTCCTGCTATGTGCATCTGCAACCTTGTTGCCTTTTCCTGGTGTTTACTCAATCTCAAAATCATAAGCGGCAAAAAGCTCTAACCACCTCAGTTGTCTCATGTTCAGCTCTTTCTGAGAGAACATATATGTCGATGACTTATGATATGTATATAATTCAAACCTCTCTCCCAAAAGGTAATGTCTTCACACCTTCAACACGAAAATCAATGTAGCCAATTCCAGATCATGCATTGGATATCTGACCTCATGCAGTTTAAGCTGTCTAGAAGCATAGGAAATTACTTTGCCTCTCTACATCGGCATAGCTCCTAATCGCGTTCCACATGCATCGATATAAACAGCCAAATCCCGATTTCCTTCAAAAAACAACCAAAACCAGTGCATGGGTCAATAAGTGTTTCAAACTCTGAAACGCTTCCTCACACTTATCGGTCCACACAAACTTCATATCCTTTCTTATTAGCTTGGCCATCGGTGCAGCTATCTACGAAAAATCCTTTATAAACCATCGATTATAACCAACCAATCTAAGGAAACTCTTTATCTCAGTCACTGTTTCTAGTCTCTTCCAACTATTCACCGCTTCAATCTTAGTTGGGTCTATTGACAAACCTTTTTCTAAGACTACATGACCAAGAAACTTCAGTTCATTCTTCCAGAAGTGACACTTTGAAAACTTTGCCTTCAGCTGATGCTGCCTCAGCGTCTCAAGCGCCAATCTAAGATGAACTTCATATTCTCTTTCATCATTAGAGTATATCAAGATATCATCTACGAAAACTAATAGAACCTATCTAAATGCTCTAGGAATACTCAGTTCATCAAGCCACAAAGAATATCGGTGCATTAGTTAGTCCGAACGGCATAACTAACCATTCGTACGACTCATATGTGGTCTTAAATGCCGTCAAAGTATACTATTCTCTGTTACTCTAAGCTGATGGAAACCTGTCATCAAATCCAACTGGAAAAATATCTTGGCTCCACTTAGCCGATCGAAAAATTCGTCAATCTTCGGCAATGGATATCGATTTTTTATCATCCTCTCATTCAACTTACGATAATTGATACATAGCCTTAACAATCCACCCGACTTCTTAGCAAACACTGAGGGTGCTCACCAAGGCGAACTACTCGACCTGATAAACTTCTTGCTCTCTAAATCCACTAACTGCAACTTCAATTCTCTTATCTTTGTAGAGGTCATCCTGCTCGGTGGCCTACTCACTATCTATCTAAAACTCAATGGCTCGTTTCAGTGGCAATCCAATTACAGACTCAAAACATCCATGAATCCTCTAACTATGAAAACTCGATTCATCTCATGTTCCAACTCCATAACACCCAACAGAGCATCCACCTCACCTTTAGAACCTTCTACGGTATAAACTATCTGATCACTACAATCAAGGTGTCTAAGTGATATTTTCATATCCTGGAAAAATATCCTAGCATCGTACTCACTTAACTAATCCATCCCAAAAATAATCCCGAACCCCACAAAATCAAACACATGAAAACTACAAACAAAGGCATCACCTAACACGTCAAACTCTAACTGGTCACATCTCAACCCTAGAGTTGCATACCCTCAACCCATAAGGAAGTAATTAAATATGTGGGCTCTAGGTTAAGCTTATCTATCAAATATTTCGATATAAAAGACTGCGATGCACTAGTATCAAATAGAACACTAAAAAACTTACCATGAAGCTGAAGTGTACCTCCCAAAACTTCCTTTCCCTTCTTTTGAGCTATTGCCTTCGAAGTAGCAGGCTCCAATGCATACAACTTGCCCTTTCCATCCTTAGCGGGCTCCTTGCATTAGTTCTTATAGTGCCCAATCTGGCCGCAGTTGAAGCGCCTGACGTTCTTCTTTCCAGCCACTTCCTTTGCCTTTTCTGCATGACATTCATTAGCAAAATTCCCCTTCTTGTCGCACTTGAAGCAAACAATCTCAGACTTCCCTTTCTAGCTACTCCACCCTTCTGAGCACCTTTCTTAGGAAAAAACTTCCTCTTCTAATTCTTCCTAATCTGAACCTCCTTGGCCTTACTCTTCTCTAGAGAATCGAGAATTTCCTCATGTCTTAAGGCCATCTCCACTACAATATCAGACGGATCTCTAATATGAGGTAATGTAGCCCTAGTTAACCCAGGCTTCAACCCCTCTGATGAACTTCTCATTCCTCTTCACCATTGTATCCTCTGAAGCATACCCATATCTGGCTAATTCCTCGAACCTTCTGGCATACTCCAAAATATAAATCTCTCTCTGCTCTATCTCAGCAAACTTTCTGATCAGAGTAGACTGTGCCATTATAGACGTAAGCCTCTCCTGAAACCTCCTCTTGAAATATTCCCAGGTCATTGTCTCCTTATCAACTGCCACGGTCACACCATTCCACCAAAACAAAGCTGCTCCCTGAAGCTGAATCGAAGCAAGCCTCCTCTTTTGCTTATCATTGACCCCCAACTCTGTAAAGATTCTCTCACAATGCAGCAACCTATTTTCCAGCTCAATGGCACCATCCATTCCAATAAACGGCTTTCCTCCAAGATTAGTACAATGCCCGATCTACTTAGCATACTGGTTAACAACCAGAACTTTCGGAACCCCTGCTCATGCAGTATTTCCTCCTAACACTCCAGTTGTAACCCTCACTTGCATCATATTCATGAAAAACTGATACAAGCTTCTATTCCAACTTGCAGGACTTCAGCACCCAAATTCTCTGCTTGTGCCTGACCTTGGGTCCTCCTCGAATTAGATCTGGCATTCCCATTGGTGCCATCCCCTCCTGGGTTAACTCTTCCTCTTCTACAATCCATATCTGCATTCAAATCTCATGACATACAGAAAAATAACCTAACAAAGATAGGAGACTAGAGATAAAGCGTATACTTATATATAGAAAATACAAGAACGTTACTATAGCATTATCTCATACCCCAATCTTACTCTAATTCCTTAGAATTAAGTTTTCAAAATCATTTTTAGTTAAAGTTTTTCATGAATCTATGCTCTGATACCAAGTTGTAACATCCCGTATCTAGAGACCAAATGCTATGCGCTACAGATGCTACAGTATTCTATAGTATTAACTTCTAATGATAAAATACGGTAATGCTAATGGTATCCATAATATCAGCAACACTTGAATATGAACAAATCACAGATTAAAAATAACATTTTACTGATTACATTTCAAAACAATAATTCATATCAAAGTTACATAATTCCTTAACGTTTCCCAAGCAATGATCAAATATATTGATCACAAAATATGCTAAGAGAGCGACATATGATGATGTCCCCTTGGTTGATCAGAGTCAATATAGTCATATTTGAATTATATACACAGCGGAATCAAAATAAAATAAAACTATAACTCCTAATTAGCTATCCATCAGCCATATGTTCATCTCCGGAAGCTTTATTCGCCAAAATTTCTAAAACCTGAAAAGCTTAACCCTCAGCCTACTCAAATCAAATTTTGAGCTCCCGAGAGTTTAAGGGGAAACAAAAACTTCAAGTCAAACATAAAGTCTGGTGTGAATAATACAGTTACATCTCTGTTTACCGATATAAAGTGAGACCATGCCGCTTAGCAGAATGGGTTTTCCCTTGCAAATATCCTTTTTTAATTTTGCAAATCCTTTCCTGCAACCAAACTGGATAATCAAACTGATCATAATAATAATAATAGCAATATCTGTTATGCTAAAAAAAGGTAATAAATGGACTATCTATCCGAAATCTGAGCTAACTGACCGCAAACTGGACTAACTATCCCTTTGGCTGACTCGAGCCTACCAGATAAAATATCAAATGGTCTAAACATCTTTTGGACAAAACTTCTGGACGGTCTGTCCTTAACTTACTTCTCTAAGAGTTAACTGATCCTAATGGTTATGTAGCTTACCAATAACCTACCCCTGTACAAAATATTCCTTTCTGTGTGTAACCAACATTTTAGTCTTACCTGTAACTAAGCCCTACACATTGGAATTCTGGACTAAATTAGCAAGGAGCTAATAGCTAATGAGCATAGGGTACGACCCTACGCATTTCCAATCTAGTCTTCTAATCTGATTCATTTACATAGGGTTAACTGCCCTTCATCTTTTCTTTGAAACCTTTTCAGAATGATTTAACCTTTTAAATCATACTTATACAAGGATAATACATTCTTAGCGTTACTCTAAGCTATTTTGCCATGTTATATAAACTTTACTCAAAATAATGTTAATGAATTTTAATAAGGATTGGCTATCCTTTCAAAAACAAGTTAAAACCCTTTTTAACTTGAAAATACTTAAGCTATATGGCCTACTTAATACATTTGAAACCTTTGTTTAAAACCTTTAAACAACTCTTTCTAAAGCCTTGAAGGTAACCCCTTTCAAAACCATTGAAAGTAACCCTTTCAAAACCAATAAAAGCCTTTCCTTTGAAAGCTTCAAAACATTAGACATCCTTCTTTGAATCCTTTAAGTATAACCTTTCGAAAACATAGGAAAAACCTTTCCTTTCAACCCTTTCGAAACCCTATGGAACTACCTCCTCGAAACCATTCATTAGGGCCCTTTCAAAAGCATTAAAATATTAAACTTTTCGAAAGCCTTTGGATTAATTTATAACATGTGGAAATCTTTCGAAACCATTCAGAAATTTCCCCTTTGAAATCTTTGAAACTATTTCATTCGAAACCCTTTGGATTATGCCTTCAAGTAGAGCAAAAGGATCGAAAACCCATTAAAGTTGAAAGCAATTCTTTAGAAACCATTCCTAAGTAAAGAAGTGATGGTGTCAAAGCCATCCCTTCGAAAGCTTTGGAGAAGTGGCCGTGTTTTAAAAACAAAGCAACCCCTGCGAAACCATCTGGGTCCAAAGGTAGAAAGTGGCGGCATAAGGCTTCGACTTAATGAAAAGAAATCATTTAAAACAAAAGCGCAACCCAATCGAAACCATTTCTTTAAATTCATTAAACCCAGTCAAAAGTTGAGTCGAAATCTACGTAGTCGAAAGCTAGCAGGTGTATTTTCCTTTAAAACCAAAGTAATGCTTCAACCTCTTCGAAACCCCTCGTTTCGACTCTATACCTTCCACCTGCATCGAATTCACTACGTACCAGTTTCTTAATATTGTGTTCATTGGTTTCGACTGTGTCGAAAGCAACGTTAAGGAGGCGGAACCTGGTGCCGAAAGCATCAAAACAGTGAAAAACATGTAAATTAATCCTTTTAAACTTTTCTTTGTACTTAACCTGCCGTGTTTGTCAAATTTTGATTGGTTGCAATTTCTTTTTTCTAAAAGTATTGCCGATTTTCTAGAATTTACAAATTTAATTTATTCACAAAAAGCCCCTTCTCCTTTTATAAATATATAAAACATTTAAGCCTCATACCTTAAATAATTTTATATACCCATTAAAACACTTAGAAAAATTCTATAAAAATTCCAAAAAAACTCTTTTAATATATTTTCTAACATATAAAAATTTCAAACCCAATTCTTTTATTATTTAACCGTAAATAATTTATAATCCAATTAAACTTTTTCTTTACTATAAAATTCATATAAATTCCTCAAAAATTCAAAAAATTCTGAAAATTGAAACGCTTCTCCAAAATAATATTTCTTTCTATATAAAAATTCGCAAGGCATTTGGATGTAATTTAATAGGATTTTCATATCAAAACATGTCATAAAATCTATACAAACAACCATAAATCATCAACAATTATATATAATCACTTCATCGTTCAAAAACATGGCAAATCCATGCATATATTTCGGATTTCATCATTGAACCGAAGATAAAAGAAACATAAGATGTAAACATTATTCATCTTAGCTTTAGAGATTAAAGAGATTGAGATGTGAGTAGATTTGAATTAGCTTCTTCCTTAGCTTTTCTTAACCTTCTTTCTCTTTCTCTTGTTAATAGTGGTCGACCTTAAGTTTTAAAATTTATCAAATGAAAATGAACGTGTATGGGGATACACGAGCATGTTTTGGGATAAAGGAATGGTCTCTTTCCTTTCCCCCCCTCTTATTTCATTTTAACCCTTCTTTTAATTCATTGGTTAAATGGCACGGCCACCCCTTAATAAAATCAAATCTTAATCCCCTAATCAACACATTATTTTATTTAATTTAACTAATTAAATATCCTAAACAATTTTACCAAAAATATGGGGTGTTACAACAAGCTATAAATAACAAGACTAGTCCTCTATAAACATATTCTAAACATCTTACTCGCAACCCCTATACCAATATAGCAATCAAGCATCAAATCAATGCTTTAGAGAGATCCTATAGTTTAAAGAGAAGTCCCACTCACCTAAGCATCCGGCTCTACCCTAAAATCTTAATCTCCTCTAAACGCTTCCAAAAAAATTGCATTTGTTTAGAATCTCCTAATTAAAATTATGGTGATTTTAATTTGATTTTGGAGAATTTATTTCATGGAGTTTTTGTGAATCCAAGTGTTGGCGCAAAAAGTGAACCAACGCCCAAAGAAACGTTATTGGGTACCTACGAGACCTAGATCTAGTAGACAACAAATAAATAACAGAAAATAAAGCAGCACGACATAAGATTTTTATAGTGGTTTAGTAATCTCTAACCCACGTCCACTTTATATCTCTTATTGATTGTGAATTTGAGAGAGTTTAGAAAGAATTGTGTCACTAGTATAAGGGATCGACATGTTCTTAAGTCTAGAACTTCCAGTAGTATCTGCCTAGGTGATTATTGTGAGGGAGAGATAAGAGATGATGGAGAATTAGAGTCCAAGATCCTTCTTTAGTTGCGGTAGGGTTTATATTTATAGGAAAATAGGTGTACATATTCAGAAGTCTGCTTGCATTGAAGTCCAGAAGCAAGCCCAATGTTGTATAAGTGAACACTTGAGGCCCATTGAGCCATAAAAACCTCTCAGTACCCAGTGGTTTTGCTTTGCGCAAAGTCACTTCTTTCACTTATGCCATCCTTTCATCTCCTATTTGATGTATTCTAAGCTCTTTTTCATAGACTTTGAGTTGATTTCAACGATTATCCTGATAATACTTTTATTATCTTGCTTCCTTTTCTTTCTTCTCATCAATCTTAAGAATTGCTTGTCCAAAATCTGAGAAAAGAACTTGACCACAAGTGGTTGAAGTAAAGTATGAAGTAAATGGCGTTTGTGGGGCCAAAAAGGGAAGGAAATACCTCTTAGTATCGGGAGAAAACTCTTAGCATCGAGTGGTTTACTTAGCCCCAAACTTGATGATTTTTCTTAGTTTGCTATCTTATCCTTCTTATTGTGTTTCCAAATTCTCAATTTGCTTCGTCTTTTTCTTTACCTTCTACTTCTAATTGAATTCTGCTTGGTCAAAAGACCATGTTAACACTTGCCTCCTACGGTATGCTTTCTTTGAAAGAAAGTGTGCTCTGAATTGAGAAAAGTCCTGACATGTTATTTGGTGATTCAAGTTGTTCACTTAAGTAATGCTTTGAAACATCGCTTATATTCAATGGATATTCCTTTAACTGCTTTGCACGGTTGTAATTCCATTCTCCGTACTAAGGAAAGGATCTATGCTCTAGAGATCACTTTGCACCTTGGATATGTGCACCCTCTCTTTTTCGTACATCCTATGAAATTTCAAGAAAGAAAAACCTCTCGGTGTTGAGAGGACTGTCTTGGTACGGAGACCTTTCGCTTTTCACTAAATTGTCTATTTATATCGGATTTAGAAAAATTTCACTCAGTTTTCCATTTTCTTTCTACCAAATGCTTTACCCTATGACCTCTAGCTACCAACTCCTTCACGCTTCGAGACTTGACCTTTGCCGCCAACCATCCCTCCTACGCCGCTCATCTATCATCTACCGTCTCCTTGTGAATGCCTCCTTCAAGTTGCTGCTATTCAAATTCAATCGCTGTTGCCTCTAATTACCCAACTCATCATCTGAAGTGCTCGATCCACGTATTGAAGTTTCAATTTCCATTATTTGGTCCAAATCTTCCAATTATTTAAGGTTGGAAAGGCGATGACAATGGTAGGGATGTGGCCTGTTGTAATTAAGAGGAGATGGTTGGAATTTTGGTTGCGCTCAACTTTTGGTGAACTTCGGTTTTTCCTTGGTAGTGTGCACGCCATTCCAGAGAAAAGTCAGACTCTCTAACTTCGACTAACTTTTGTCAAACTATACTGGATGATTTCATCATAGTGCTTCTCTTTGTTACTGCACTTCCTACATTCCTAAAAAGAAAAGTTTCCCCGTCGCTTCAGACAGCGTGTCCTTTATCAATTATTCATCGATAATGGGTAAGTTCCGATATATAGTTTCATCGTACGACACGACTCGTTTTTCTAGCAAGAGTAAGCTATCTACGCTGGATGTCCCGTTCGCAACGTACAGGACATAGGACTCACACTGTATAGCACTTCTCATTTACCCAAGTCAATGCTTGGAATTTGATTGGTCAACACACATTGACATCCTTTAGATTCAAGTCGTTGGTCACACGAGCTTATTATTCAAAATAAAACATACCCAACCATATTGAACGCCATTTTTTATTATCTAGAATAACTCGTCGATCTCTATGTTTCAAGTTTTTAAAGGCATGTCTACCCATCCTGAAGTTAGATCCTCCACTCTTCAGGCTTGCTAACCAAACCTACTAGGCCAAATGTCCTGTTGCATTGGAATTGTATGAGTTGATGATTCTATTAAAGCCAGTAGTGGATCAACCACCTCACTTGGATGAGTTTATAGGTATGAAAGTTTTGGACGATCTACTAGAGTAAGTTCCCACAATGCTGACGGTTAGAATGCTCCAAAATATTTATTATTAGCATGAGATTCCCGAAGATTATGTTCGTCTCCCAACGAGGGCCGAGTTTGCAAACAACCCCCTCGAAAGGATGCACAGTATGCAACCGGTACAGGTGCTTAGGTGGCGCCGTCCTGCCTTTTAATCCCTTTCTTAAAACAATTCTATAAGAATTTGAGCTAGCACCGTCCCAAATTCATTCGAACAGATATGCTATTCTAAGTTCTCTCTATATTTTTTTCATGAATCAGTTCAATCATGCTCCTACTCTCAACAGAATTTCTTATCTACTACACTTCAAGCAAAGATGGGGTTCTCCTTCTTACAGGATCATTTAAGCCCGGTGCCAATGCAAGGTTATTGAAAAGCTTCATAACATACATTCATGCTTCATAAACGAGTACTTCTTTGTATCATGCCTGTATGGCTTCAACCAATTATGGCTTTATGGAAGTAGGTTTTATTCTCTCCGCCCTTTTCATAATAGTATTCTTTTACTTTATCAACCTAACATTTTTTTCTTCATAGGCATTCCAACTTGAGATGATCGCGAGGCGCATAAGACCGTGCTTAAGGGCTTGAGAAAAGTTAGATCACAACATCGCACTGTCGCATCCCTTTCGATGAATGAAAACCTACGACGGTGTGTTTGCCGCATTCTACTGGATTTGCCATCGCAGTGTCATATGTAACGCCTGTGTATGTTCTTCCATCCCTACTTTCATTTCTAGACTTGTACATGTCCTTCAGGAGGAATTCGTGGGACCATCAAGCAGAGTGCACATCAAAGAGCCAGTTCGAAGAGATTCGAAAGTACAAACTTCTAGGGTTGCTCCAGGTAACCAAGCCGAAGGAGTCCGGACATAGCTGATGCTTGAGGAGAGTGAGAAAGAAAAGTGACAGGAAATAAAATTGCCAATGGTTGAAGAAAATGAAGTAGGCTCAAGCGATAAGGACTATCATGCTAGTGCAGAGGGTGAGTTATGTGGAGAGACACCTCATTGAAGCTTTGTACTCCTTAACTTGCCTTATCCGTAGCATATTGTCATTGAAACTTCAAAGGAAGAAGGAGATCAAAATATGCTACCCACAGAGGAGATAACTCCCCAATCCTGCTCATTTGGCGACATTTTTGTTGGTTTGAGCGTTATCGGTAAAATTGATATCTCAATGCATGACATTTTGGACGAAATGAGGTTGGGCTTCACCTTCTCTACTGGGTTTGTAATCGAAGGTGGCAAGACTCCATCCTTAGTTTCTTACCAATATGATCTATAGAGCACTTAGGGGGGTCATCAACATTACACACACCATTACGATCACAAACATGCAACTTTGCATGCTTTGCTATTCGAAGTCCCAAATCTTATACTATCATTTTATTATTGCAGGTTCCATGGGTCATGACAGATAAAAATCCCTTTCACATAGTGGGTATGATTATGGAGGGAAGACACCTTACCCTTATCCGCCTCGCTCTAGCTATCAAGATCATCGTGAGACCAATAAGGAAAGGCGGAAGTGAAAAGACCGAGATGTTGAATAAGACCGTCGAGTTGATAAGGAGCATTAAAGAGAGACGGGGAAAGTGAGAGGGAGACGAGGAAGAGAGAGGCTGAAGAAGAGTTAGTCCATGACCCCTTCAAACGACTACGTTCCTCGCATGAGCATCATGGTCCTATTTTTAGTGTTGTTCCACCACATTCTAAAGCTCAACTTCTTTGCAGCAACAAGTTCCTGCTTCCAACGCTCTAATCACATCAGTTCCACTTACTTCCAGTAGAGTCTCTGCTCCCTCATTTACTCGTTCGGTTGGCCCTCTGTGCTTATATGTTGGATTTCCCAACTTCTTCTTGTATGATATTAAATTTGACCAAGGCATCGAGGACATTCCAAAGGAAGTGGCAGATTGGGATGTTTGAAGTGTCCAAAAGCATGTTGATGAAGGGTACAAGCGGAAGAGGCTATGCAAGGCCCTCTCGGACGCGAATAAAATCAATTATACCAATATCCATTCCTTCGATTCTGAGAAGGAAATTTAGGAGAGGATTTTAAAGGAAAAGGAAGAGGACTCGATGAAGGTTACCAGAGAGAGGGATGCAACCCCTAAAGCAAATGCTAAGTCTGATAGCTTAAAGGAAGAGATGAAGTGTGCCCAAGCCACCACTGAGATCATGATGAGGAATAAGCTAAAGGCTGCTCTTGTTGAGAGCACCGAGTTCAAGAAGCAAGTAAACATGAAGGTTTGAGCTCTCACTCAAAAAGAAGAGATTATTAGATCCAGATGTTAGATCATCTTAGAATAGGCAGTCGAGCTCGAGAGGCTTCGAGAGGAGAACAAAAATCTCTATGAAGAGAAATGTAACATCCCTTATTTTGAGGCCCAAAACTAAGTGCTATAGATGCTACAGTCATCTTTAGTATTAATTTCTGGTGACAAAATGCGGTAATGTTAATTGTATCAGTAACATCAAAAGCATAAGAATATGAAATTTTCTTAAATATAATTTCAAAACCACTTTCACATTCCATTTCAAAGATAATATTTCATGTTCATTACACAATCCCAAACATTATCTAGGTTCAGATAAAATATAATTATTACAAAATACTCCAAGAGCGACATATGAAGATGCCTCCTTGGTTGATTAAAGTTTACTATTAAATAGATACAGTTTTTGCCACTACATACATAAAACAAAATAACATCATCCGGTGGACATAAATAGTAGATAGATTCCTATATATCTAGCTTTGCTTCTAGCACATCTCCAAAAGTTTTATTTGCCAAAACCTACTTAACCTGAAAACCTCACTCTCAAACTACTCAAATGAACATCTGAGAGTTAAAGGGGAATAACAAAAACTTCGAGTCAGACAAAAATCTAGTGTAAATAATAATATGCCATCTCGGTTAATGGATATTTACTAAGACTATGCCACTGAGCGGAATGGGTTTTTCCCTCACTAGTATCCTTTTTATATATGTAAATCATAGTCATGCTCCAACAACCACAGTATTGAAAATAACACAATAATCATATGCATGTATGCTACATGGATAATTACAACAAATGTGTCAAATCAATGGACTATCCGTCCCAATATTTAGTTTTCATAGGGTGACTACCAACATATATAGTTGATTCGGTCCTACTAGATATACCAAATGTTCTAACTTACTATTGGAGGAAAACTGTACAGTTTTCCGAAACTTACTATTTCTAGGGTCAAACTGATTCTAATGGTTTTGCGGGCCCACCAATAACCTAACTCAACCTTTTATATTTCTTTCTGTGCGTAATTTACTTTTAGTCCTACCCATGAAAAAGCCATACGCACTGGAATTTTGGACTTATATCAGCTAAAGAGCTAAAAGCAAAAGTATAGGGGGATACCCTACACCAGTCTCATCTGGTTTTCCAATCTTCAGGTTAATTAATTCTATTACAATTTATCTAAAGGTGATAAGAACAACAATATCTTCAATAAAATCCTTGGCTAAGTACCCTTTTTATTCTTTTGAAAAAACAAATCTTTACAAACGATTTAACCCTTGAAATCATACTTTAAAACAACGAAAATATAACCCTATACTTTATCCAAAATATTTATACCATGATATATACTTTTATAAAATAATATTGATGAATATCAATATTACTTAGAGGTTGTCCTACCTTAAAACATAGGCTATAAAGCCAAAAAAATAAAACTATGTATATTGACAAAATGCGGTATGGGTATTGCTGACTTGGGTCATCGCCTCTTCACTATCAAAATGTTTTGAAATCTTTGATTTTACAAAACATAAGCTATATAGTCGATATAACTTTATCGCGTAGCATAGTATAGAGTTTCATAGGTTTGTATAGTGTAAAGTTTAAAAGTTGGGAATGGCAACAATGATGAACAACGACATCAATGTATTAAGAGAAGTGCGGCATCATTATTGCTACTATAAAATCAATGTCAAAGGTAATAGGGTCGGTGTCTCCGCCTAAAGGAGTAATATAGTAAAATAATGGTATCACTGCCTTATAGTCAGGGACGTTATAAAATATGCGGCATAATATAGGCAGCATCTTTATTATCTAAAACAGGTTGTATTAGGGCAAGCAGCGTTAATAGCTCGATGCCGATGTTGAAAACTTGCGGCATTGCTTACGTCAAAGTTCCTGATGTCGACTTCGATGCTACGCCTCTTACTTCAACCAAGACCTTTGTATTTCATACCAACCTGAGTTGATATATTATGCATCACCCAAAATTGACGTCGTAGACCATAGACGTAGCAAGATGGAAGGCGACAACATTGACTTTGGCGTGGCACACTTGTATTTACTGTTAAAACTGCTAGTTTGCCATTAAAAATAAATTCTTTTTACCAACTTCTTTTATTTTTAAAATCTCATTGGATTATAATTATCGTTAGCAAACTATTTTTAGAAAATTGCTATAGAGCAGATTTTTCATTTTCAATTACAAACCCATTAATTTATATTAATATTTTAATATAAGTGTTAAGCTTCTCCGGTCTAATAAATTCATAATAAATCATAAAAACACGGAAAAAATCCTCAAAAATTGCAATAAATAAGATTTTATAAATTCTTTAACATATAAAAATTTTGGTACCAAAATCAACATTTAATTATTTTTAATAAGTAAAACCCAAGATAATCCATTTTATTCACTTAAAAAATATAAAATATTCCAATTTAATTGAAAAATTATGAAATTAACAAAGCACTTTTAGAATAATGTTTCAACATCATATCCAAATTTCAAGTCATTTGGGTTTCATATGATAGGTTTTCTAACTCAAAATTACCAATTAGTTTCATAAATAAATCTAATAATAATTTATCATAAAGCATATAATCACTCAATCAATCAAAATATGACATAACAATATCAAAAGATTTCTAGTTTAGTCCAAAAACCAAAATTAAACAAGTATATTAGAGATGGATATATTATTCACCTTGAATGGTTATAGAAGAATGAAATTTGAGTATTGATTGATTTCCCCTCAGCTTCACTCTTGATTTCCTCAGTTTTTCCTCTCAAGTTTCTTGCGGTGGTCGGCCTTAGTTTAGGTATGTATGGATGTAAATGAAATGAGGAAGAGGGAGTATAAGTGTTTATGTTTAATAATTATATCATATTCCTATTTTGCCCTTAGCATGAATTCTTCCTTCTTATTTAAAGTTTAATCATTCTTATTAATTCAATGATTATGGCTCGACCAACTTAGTTATCAAATCTCATTCCCCTTATACTTTTTCATTATTTTATTTAATTTATCGAATTAAATATTCTAAACAATGTTAACCAAAATTAGATGTGCTATAAGAAACAAAAGATAGTCGACGACGTGGAGCTCCTATCGACTAAAAGGCTTGCTTATGATATTGAGCTTCAAATTTCTTAATGTGAGCTCAAAGATATTCAGGACGCAAAGGCCAGGGAGAGGGATGGGCTCAATGACAATCTCCAACACTTATATGCTAGCGTCATCATGTATAAGAATCGAAAGTAGTTTTGGGATGACCATCTTGCAACTCTCGCTGACGTCTGGGAAGAGGTGCTGCACCGAGGAACGCGTGCCGGAGATAACCGCTCGATGCTAAGGACATTAACTCTTAGTTGATGGCACATTACCTTGATGCTAGAAACATTAACATGCTTGCACTAGGGAAGGACATCCTCATTGAAGAGGAGGCCAATGCCGCCATCACCGCCACCAAAGCTCTTGTTAGCCCAAGCTCAACGAGTCAGCATGAAACATTCGCTTCAAAGTCCATAAAACCGGTAGCAACCATTCCTGCTTCTGAGGGAGTTAGCCCGCAACTATCCATGTGACTCCAATTTCTATAACAACCATCTCTAATGATCCCTATGCTCCTTCTTCCCTCGACGAGGAGCATAAAACTGAAGAATGGGAATTTGAAGTTTCTTTCCAGGACCAAAGCCTAGGCTCAGGTATTTCTCTCGTTTCACCAATCTTCAAGAACCGATGATTTTGCAACTTGATTTCTAATATTATTTTCTCAATGCTGCCTATCTCTAGGCTGCATTTGAATTTTCCTATGTTCGAAGTTGGAAATCCTGCTATGCATGGGTTTATATATCCAAAAACCAGCACACTAGATGTCTAATTTTGAGAATTCTTTCTTCTACGTTGCCCATCTCCAGGCAACGATGAATTCCTGAAGGATGGAGCAGAGTGATTTGATCGACTCCTGGATTGAATCAATAAACCTTCTCACAACGAGTTCCTAAAGGTTAGTTAAATTGGTTAGCCTTCACGTTGTCACCTATCTCTGGGCAATGATGAATTCCTAAAGGCTTATTGTTTTTCTCGCTGACATTTCCTATCTCCAAGAAATGCAAGATTTCTGGTGATTAAGGTTTAGCCCTTCCCAACGTCACCTATCTCCAGGCAATGCGTATACTTAGAAGAACGAGGGTCGATTTTCTCCATCGACCTGGCAGTATAGACCTTCTCAATGTTGCCTATCTCCAAGCAATGTCGGTTGTCAGATGATTTGGGTTAAATTTCAACATCGACCTAATAGTTTGGACCTTCCCAACGTTTCTATCTCCAGGCAACGCCGATTCTCAAAAGGTTGGGGATCGATTTTCACCGTCAACTCGGTGGTTTGGACTTTCCTTGCATTACCTATCTCAAGGCAATCGGTCGACTCAGCAGTTTGGACCTTTCAGGTGTCGCCTATCTTCGAGCAATGACACTTCTTAAAAGTTTAGGGATCGATTTTCCCCGTCGTCCTGGCACTCTGGATCCACGCTCTCCGTCCATTGTCCCATGAAAAAGGATTATTTCCTTAGTTGTGTTGCTAATCGCGCGATGTGGAAGTTTTGCTTATCGGAACATTGTTCCATTAATTCAAGTAGCAAGTTTTGTTTACGAATGGAAAAGGTGGCAAGTATTGCCTTATTACATTGCCTTTATGTCCTTAAGTGGCTTATTTGCAAAAACAAATAGTGATAATCTAAATATTGTAGAGTCGCAGTAGATTTTTGTTCCAAGCATGCGAGATCGGGATGCCATCAATGATTGCTAGCTTGAAAGTTCCATCTCTAAGCTTCTGATAGATCGCATAACATTCTTCCCATTTTGGACCAAGTATCCAAATACTAAGAACTCGTTTCATAACGAGACCCCCTACCTCAAAAGTATGATTGCAAACCTTAGCATTGAAGCATCATGCAACTCTTTTATGAGCAGCAAACCATGATTTTGTTTCTTCCCTTCTTTTCATCAGTCAAATCGAGAAATTCGAGTAGGAGTTCCTCAATTACCTTTGGGTCAAAATGCCTTTTACGATGAGAGGGGACTTCAAGTTCTATTGGGATCATTGCCTCCGATCTGTAGGCCAAAGTGAATGGTGAGTGCCCAATTGCAGAATTATATGTTATCCTATGTCAGTATCGAAATGTGGCACCAACACCCAAGAGATTATGTAAAGAATGAAATTGAAGAAAAAATTAAATTAAAAGAAGCAATAATAGGACAACATACATTTATAGTAGTTTGGCCAATCGTTGCTTACGTCCACTTGAGAATTTTATTGATGATATAGTTGTCTTACAAGTGTTGTTCTTACCGTTCGGTAGTACTCTATAGGAAATTACAAAAGATTATGTCAAAATTGCAAGATAGCTAAAAGATCCCTGAAATAATGCCCTTCCATGTCTCTTTATAGCCGTAGGTTGATGAAAAAAGCTCTACCACATCCTCCTCCACATTCTCCATGATCCAGCAGTAGTATCCCTCAAGGAAACGTAGCCAAGTCAACAATTAACCATGGATCGATATTGATCCTTCGGCATGGTTCAACATCGATCCATAAGATTGTCCTATGGATCCTTCTAACCACTTTAGGATAAAGCCATATTTTGTTAGCTTTTTTATTTCCCAGGTTGTTATATGCCTATTGGTTAGTTTCTAGATGAATTAGATGGATCAACGAATGTACAAACTTGCTGACTTCTAAGTGGTTAAGGAATTCAATAGCAAATGAAGTGCTATCGATCCATGTAATCCAATTTTGGTTGCTAACAACAATATTTGAGCATGGCAAGGGGTTGGAGTGGTGTAGGTGCACGTTTACTGATCAATATCGATCCATGGAAATGGATTAATACCGATCCATCAGATGGTTTAATCAAGCTTTGTAGTCTTTGGTGCGACCTTGCTTTTTTTCTAGCAATCTCGGTTATGTTTAGTTTCTGGGATTTATGACTATCTCTTAATGCTTTCTACCTTTATAGCTTTTAAGTTCTATATGTTAAATCAGCCTGAATGTTGCCAGATTAAAAGACCGGATAACACTTGTTCCCCAAAGTGCATCTTGTTGCAAGCATGATATACTTTGAATCGAGACAAGCTTGGATTGCAATATTAGACTCCAATCCATGCTTCGAATAATTGTTATCCTTTTTTGGACACTTTCAGTAAAGTGTTGTGCCTAGTCGTTCGTTGCAATGCTTTGCTAGCATCTAGGACGATAAAACAGGAGTATGTTCTCATGATATGTCATTTCGAGCTTGGTATTTATGAACTGATTCCTCTTCCAGAGCATTCATAATTGAATATGCTTTTGTTCAATTCCAGTTATTGAATGATAAGCATGTGCACACACAAATGCTTTGATTTTCTGTCATGCCTTGATTCCATATGCACATTAGTTCCTGTGAAACACTAAATACACATACACATATGTGTATATGTATTTCATTTTTTATTTTTTTATCTCTAAATGTCGACCGATTGGTGCTGAACTATGGGCATCGATCAGTTCCGAAGCCTTAGTTTTTTACTATTATTGGCCAGTAAAGAATGGTCGCTAGAACTTTTGTTTGCATATGACCATATTCGGCCTTAGAACTTGGTCAAACTCCACTTAGATAGAAATAAACTCGGACATCCATTTCAAGGATTCTTTAAATGCGATGGCACCTAACTTTGGGCATCAATCTAGATAATTCATCTTCGAAGGTCTCCTTGAACATTCTTATCTATAACACATGCCTTGACCATACCAAATTCTAGGCTTCGGTCAGAGTTAACCACTTAATCATAGTGGTTTAAACATCCTTTTCCAAGACGTTTGTCTTCGATCTTGCTTGAAACCAAACATCGGTTCAAGTAAGATCCTGCATATCTCAAGGTGCAGATTTTTTGTCCTCCCTGCTTTGGACAAGGTGTGATGCCCTACCAAACTATGGGCATGAACAGTGGAGATAAACTGTCTCATTCAGCCTTTAAATGTTATACTCCTGCCCCAAAGTCGCGGGTTAGAGTAGTTGCTAGGCATCTCTCCGGATGCAAAGTGTGGTTGAGCTTCATGCATCCAATCGTGGGCAATAGAAGCTTAGTTGGGAGCTATCTCTTGGTATCCACACGCATGCATTTTACACATGCGAGATCATGTAAGTAACTGTGCTTTATTCCAGTGTAAAGTCAAGCACAAATAGATTCATAAGCTTTAGAAGTCACTTCTTCTGTAAATATTAGAAATGATAGATTTGTTGAATATGCTAGGATATGATTTTTATTTGATGATAAAAAAACATATATATATATATATATATTCATTTATATGTATTTGTTAATGTACTATTTTATTATTCACATATTTAAATAAATATTTGATGAATAAAATAAATAGCTTAGAATTTAAATTTAAACATATTTTTTATTCAAAACAAATATTTTATTACAATTTTGAATAGTATAAATTTTAGCTCTCACTATATATACATACACACACACACAAATTCAATTACATTACAATTTCAATCACATCACATTTTTCACTATACGTACATTTGCACCTCACTACATATCACTCGTTCATTCGTATTTGATCTTCGACTCTATTCCAGATTGAATCCAGCTTTTGAGCTATCTACAAAATACACACTAACGCAGTGAAATTGAAAAGGAAATAATTTTTGCAATGAAAAATAAAGTGTATATTTTGAAAATATTAGTTGCCTCAGTTATTTGGGTTATTCGTCATCATTTATTTTTGAGTTCATCTATACGAACAACTTATGACATGCACATTGTATCACTGTACATGCCACAAGGTCGTGCACCGATATACAATTAATGAAATTATACGGTCAAGTGAGCATAAGGTCAAACACGAGCTACAAGCTGGATTCAACACAGATGCAATCAAAATGTACAAGTTCAATAGAATGGTCTAGACAACTAAAACAACTCGACAAGTCCAAAATCACAAATGATTACAATAAAACAGCACCTATTTTGACAAAAAAAGACAATTTCACAAGAACAAGCAAAGCTACTACATAGTGCATCAGATATCAAGTGAAGGCCAGAAAATCAAGGAGCAACATCATGAACCAGTTCATATATAAGCTCAGACTAACCAGATCAATAAGCTTGCACATCACAAACAGTGGCATCAGCTTAAATTAGAAACAGTTCAAGAATGAACCAGTGAAGACACACATGATCACGGTCATCAAGTGAAGACGTATCAATGAAATGAATAATAACAAAATGTAGTCAATAAGTAATGCAACATAAAGATGGAGTCAATGAGTGTATATACACATGCATATGTAATAACCAAACCAGAATGCAAGCAATCAAACTGCAACAGAGTAACAAAATCAAATGATTCAAGCTCAAGCGATTATTATGAAGCAGCATTTATAAACATGAGGTATAAGTCAAGTATGCTATAGGCATGAACAGACATGCCGAAGTCAAAAGAAAAAAGGATGGAACACAAGTTCAAACATATCAAGTTTAAATGCAGGAAGAAATATTTTCACAAAATCAAGTGACTGAAGTCAACATAAATTCAAAGTACTAAAGAACCAAAACCGTGGCAGTCAAGGAAGTCGAACATCGTCGGAGAATTCAAAGCCGTGGAAATCAAGGAATCGAGCAAGTTTAAAATCAAATCCATGTTAATCAAGTAAACAACAAATTATACGAATTGATGAAGTCTAAAAAAAATTGTATACACTCAAGCAACATCGAATGGCTAAGCTACAATATCAGACGATTTCAATCGAACCAAATTATAGGAAGTGGAATCCTATATAACTCAATCATCGTCGGCCTAAATTATGATTTGAGTTCAAGAAACAACAGAGAGGAATAATCATTCAACTCAAATCAAAGTCGAGTATAGTATAAATCGAAAAATGAACAAACTTACCAATTCACGCAACAATCGAACTCGACTTGATTGAAGCAGCCGAAGCAAATCAAAAAGACAATCGATCAATAGAGAAGTCAACATGATCACATTAATTTGATCGATCTATTGAAATCGGCGAAGCCTTAATTTTTTCAAGAGGATCAAAGCAGCTAATTTTCAAAGCAAGAAGGAATGCGCCGAAGAAATAAAAGAGAAGGGATTTGTTTTATCACTTTAGTTCATTATTGGGCCACCATTTTTTAGTTGCATTTGGGCTTTAATTTTTAATTAGGGTTTATTGTTTTTAAATTTGTATTTTCTCTTTTAAACTTTTGTAAATTCTAGTCGTGTGAATAGGGAACGAACTACGGTGGTGTGGTTTAAGAATTTACAACTAAGTGGCTGAGTTTTGGAAGGATTTTGAGCGTAGAGTTAGGTTAGTCGATAGCAGGTGTTACGCGTTTACGTGTGTAAGCATCTGACTACTCAATTTCTAGTAGAAACCTTGGGGGCAACACGTAGGCAGGGTTTTGTCGAAGCTGGATAAATCTGTGTGTTCTATTTTCTGCTTTTTAATATTATGCTATTATCTTGTTATGATTATTTTTTATATACTTTCGCAATAATTTTTTATAATTAATAGTATCACCCTATTCATCCCCCTTCTTGGATGAATTCGATCCTACAAGCGGTATCAGAGCTAGGAACAGAAGTCACCTTTTGGTTTCAAAATTTTGATTTTTCAAAAAACAATTTTTGTTTTAAAAGTTTTGAATTTTTTAAATGGCTTCTTTTAAAAACACTTTTGCTAAGGGTCAGTCCATAGTAGACCACCAATATTCATTGGTGAATATGCTTACTGGAAACATAGAATGAATTTTTTTTGAAGAACATTGATGCTTAGAATATTGTTGAGACAGGTTATAGAGCGCCAACTATAGTTGTAGGTAATCAAGAAATAGATAAACCAATGGATCAATGGACATATATAGAAAATAGACTATAGAATGCTACCGCTAAAGCTATGAATTCTATTATCTGTTCATTAGATCAAATTGAATTTAATCGTGTCTCACATTGTCTAACTGTGTAGGAAATCTGGCACACACTTGAAGCGACTCCGAAGGAACATCTCAAGTCAAGGAATCTCGCATTGCCATGTGGAGTAGCAAATACGAGAATTTCACAATGGCCAAGAAAGAAAATGTCAAAGATATGTACGGTCAACTTTCCAACATCGTATACAAATCAAAAGCTCTTCGAAAATCATACACAGGGTTGGAAATAGTTCAAAAAATCCTCAAAGTCCTTCCACAAAATTTTGAAGCCAAAGTCACTGCCATTCAAGAATCAAAAGATTTGAAAAAAAATCAAAGTTGAAGAGCTCATCGGAAATATCACCACATATGAGCTAGAAATGAAATTCAAGGAAGAACACAAAGGAGATGATATACGAAAGAAATCGATAGCTATCAAAGGAATAACAGAAAGTGGCGCTGATAATGATGAGGATGGAGGAGCTGAATTGACATTGATAATAAAGAAATTCAAAAAGTGGAATCACGGATTTATAAATCCAGTTCCAAATCAACAATTAAAAACAGAATAGTCTAAGTACTGGACAACCCAGAAGAGCGGGAGACCATCTGTCACAAGTGCAACAAACCTAGTCACATCAAGCCCAATTGTCCTCAAAATCGACATGGCCAAGAAAAGAAAAAAAGGTGAAGTTTTGCAGTCACGTGGAATAAAAGTGATGATTATAAAAGCACTAGCAAAGAAGGTGAAAAAGCAGATCTGTGCCTTCGAGGTGATATAACTGATAGCGACGATGATGAGCCAAGTAAGGTATCAAAACTCACTCACTCGGAATTACTTATATATTTTCACGAAGTAAATGGCTGTTTTGAATGACTTATGAAGAAATATGCTAAAATTGAATCACAAAGAGATACTTTGATATATTTAAATAAACAGCTTGGTCAATTGGTTAAAAACTATCAAAGCAAGAGCCCTAAGTGTGATAAATGTCCATCATTTGAACAAGAGATTAAAAAATCAGAAATTAAAATCAAATCACTTGAAAATGAAATTCTGATTTTGAAAGGAAGTGAAAATACTAGGAGAGAGAATTCTATTAAAAAGTGCATACACTTAATGAAGGAAAATGAATCGCTTAAAACAGAAGTCCAACAACTGTCGACGACGTTAGGAAATTTTCAAAAGGAGAAAGATCGTTAAATATGCTATTAGGAAAACAAATTGTTAATATAGTTAGACAAGGACTTGGGTATAATCACTCTAAACATATTAGAGGTAAAATTAAACAAGTCTATTCCATGTGCACAATTTGTAGAAAATTTGGACACAATCAAAATAATTGCTGCAATAGACCCAAACATGTGAAAACCATTCCAATTTGGGTTCCAAAAGGCATAAATATAAAATCCCTCAAAGTCAAACAAATCTGGGTGCCGAAAGGAACATATATAAATAGTTTTGGGTCTCCATAAACTTATTTTTCAAAATCTATTGTCACTAACAACCATGGACCTATAAAAATAAATAGATCACAAAAATCTTTTATCGTGTAGGTGAGGAGGCAGGTTAAGGAACAACAACTGTGTTACTTGGATTCTGGCTGTTCTAGGAACACAACCGACGACAAACCACAGTTCCTTAGCTTAGTATAAAGTGGAAGAATCACAATAGGCAACAACGAGATATTATTGGTAAAGGAAAAATAGGTAATTGTATATTCATCTTGAATGATTATTAAATGCGATAATCTGCACTATAATCTGAATTTAAATTAACCATTTACGTTATATGAATGATGATTTTGATTCTGACTTATTCAAAATCGTTGACCAATCATCTTTGAACTATTTCATATAGAATTGTTTGGACTAATGATGGAGTTTTATTTATTGTTGATTACTCATGATATAAGTGGATATATTTGTTTATCTTATCTGACACTATGTTCACTGTTTACTAATTTCAGGGTTCAAGTCAAATTCAAAAAAAAATCATTTAAAGGCTGTTAAAAATGATTTTAAGATATTTTGTTGAACATTTCACGGTCTGTCCATAACATCCAATTCTGGTAATCTTGAGTCTAAGAGAAATTCAGATGCAGATTACACTGGTAATCTAGTTGATAGAAAAATTACTAGTGGAACGTGATTTATATTGAGACATTCAGCAGCTGCATCATTATTAAAGAAAATATCTGCATATTTTTCATCTTAAATAATCTTCAATTAGAAGACATTGTCTTTTATAAAACCCTTCCAGAAAATCGTTTTGTTGACCTTGTTTTAGATTAGTCATTTTTAGAAAATTTGATTTTATGATTATTTTTAGATTAGATCTTAAACTAACCTGACTCCCTACTGATTATCGAAAAGATAAATAGTGATTGAAAAGGGATGAGTGTTGTTATTAATTATATATTATAACTTGAGACAGTAGTAAATTTCTTTAGAAATTTAAACAAGAGTTATAAAAACTTTTTGTTGGTAAAAATTCCATGACCATTTCTATTTCTATCATATTTTTATCGACCACAGAAATCCATTATAGTATGTCAATATGTGGTATTTTTGAACAGGAAATTATTCATTTTCATTTTATTATATTTTTAGCAATAAAAACATCCAAAGTATTCACTCTCATTTAAAAGTCCTCATGGTTATGCATGGGTGAATTGCTTGGAATTTATGATTACGTGCTTCCATGCTCATTTAAAAGTCCTCACGGTTATTGCATATATGGAACACATATCAAAATTGATTAATAAAATAGACAAGTTGATTCTAATCCCATTTAAAAGTTCTCCCGGTTATGCATGGTTAGAAGATACTTGAATTCATTTTTTTTTAAACTAGGAATGCTACTAATCTCGTTTAAAAGTCCTAACGGTTATGCATGATTAGTAAATTTTCAAATTCCTAATATAAATGTACCACAAATGGATACAACTATATGATTTCGCATCATCTCTACATTCTAAAGCGGAAGATTCACCAAATAGAGTATGTATGTTTTTTGTTTGATTTTTTGTTGAAATTTAATATTTATACTCGATTGGGTATTAATGTTGTTAAAGTCTATCACTTTGTCTCTATTTTTCTAACACCGTTACTCTTTTGCTAATAACAAAAGGTGGAGATAAAAGTTAAGATTTTGGCAAATAAAGGTCGAATATTTAATTTTTTATTTTTTATTTGCATTTAGGTTCATTTGCATATCTTTATTTATTTTCATGCATATATGAAGAGGGGACTTTGTTGTAGTGAGGGAGCACTCAAATAGGGGAGAAAATTAAATAATCAAATACATTTTATAAATTCAAAATCTTAAATATATATTTATTATCATCAAAAGGGGGAGATTGTTGAATATGCTAGTATATGATTTTTGTTTTGTCACGATGCGGAATCCAGCGTTCGAAAATCGACATCAAATACCTCACTTGTATTCGACTGCCGCAGAATCAAACGTCGAATTTCTGTTCAGATGAAGCTTATAACAACATTAGATGAATATAAATAGTGGAAACAAAATGAATATCATTATCAACATTACAGATACAGCACCAACACAATATTTGGTTACAACAATATAATCCCGTCATCAGAGTGATATACAAGATACAACAACAAATCGATAACAAATTTGTCTTAACTACAAAAGAGTTCCAACATACTTCGACTTTGAGAAGATCTTAAAAACTTCCAAACACTTCAAAAGATATCCAAACCAAAGCTTTCCAAAATCCGATAGCTTCCAAAAGATTCCAGGCTACTCCAAAAACATGGATAACCTGCTTGTAGGCTGTCCGTGTAGAAACTATGGGCACCCAGAGTTTAGGAAGAAAACAATAAACTCTGAGTCAGTCATGAGACTAGTATGAATAAACAAAACAGTTATTTGAAACAAAAATAGTTTATAAAAGAAATTCGTTCATGCTTTTGAAAAATGAAACTACCATAAGGCCTTCCGGCACGCACACAATGCAATCACACACTTTGGGAAAATTTCTCCTTATGATAGTCAAATATGCTTAATACAAGAAAACTTCTTGATATTATGATTAGTGCATAGTGTAGAAAAATATTTTGAAAATATAATATTAATCTTAGCCAGCATACGTACTATTATAGTATGCCTACTATGGCTATCATGTTCAGTGGTAGGCTATACAACTAAAACCGTACTGGGTTCGTATTGAATGATTGGATTTCCAACAAATGGTCAGGGTAAGGCACTTTCTTAAAAATGGAACGCCTCTGGAGGGACGCCCCCAAGAACCAAACTGGTTCCCTACCAACACAAGGCTAGGTTACCTCTGTAATTAGGTAACACTTACAAGTAAGCCATCTTCGGTCGTTACTGACCTTTATCTTAGGATTCACCAACTGAAAGCAACAACCACACAGATAAATATCTAGGCTCCATGCCATGATAGCATCTCTTATCCAGAAGAAAATGGACATACCCTAGGGGTGCGACCCCTAAAAACCTTGCCGCAACATTCTTGTTTCGACCATTAGCGGGTTGTGAGGTTCGACGAAGTAGCGTCCACAAAGCTACGCTTTTCACAAAAGCCATGCTTCGATCAATAAATGATCAGCAACACTCAACATGCCACATTACCAGATTGACAGTATATTACTAATAACCTTCAACTACATAACCTCTAAGCTCATATGTCTCAAAGAAGGACGTTAATCTAAGAGAATAAATTCTACGCCATCAACAGAAATGTATTTAAAAGAAATCAACTTTATATCTCAAAATGTAATGTCAGACATACAACCATACAAGTCTGTTCCAGGTTTGAACAGAACCGAAGGCACTTTCGAAGAAGCCTTTGCAATCCGGGCATCCACAATTCCGATCGGACTCCCCATCACATATGGAGATCTCTATACCGAAGCAACTCAGTGCAGAGTCATTCGACAGGTTATCCTATCGTTCTCGAAGACGCTCGGTCTTCACCACCGTCTTCAAATGCTTTCCATTTCGTCGTATCACATATTCAGAATGGGTTATATGACACAAAGGTCCTCCCCCAGCCAAACTGAATAGTAAGCGTTCAATTTAAAAATATGTGGACATATCAATCATAAAGATTCACATTCAGGGTTCGATGTGGGTTTCGAATATCCAACTGAAATCCGACTCCCTGTCACATCGAAATTCAATTGCCGTTTTATGGGCCAATGGGTTTTCACATTCACACAGAAACAAATCACAAATCACAATTCAACACAAAGCAATTCACATCACACAGTATCACAATCACAGATAGGTATATCGAACAACTCAAAGCATTTCAATAATAATCAATCATCTAACAATTAGATGAATTAACAGTGTGATTATAATCAATTTATCACATAATTATCTTTTATTAATTATCTTTAATTAATGATTAATTATCCTTAATTTTAAATTAAATAATCCTTAATTATTAAATAATTAAATATTAATTATTAGTTAATTAAATCCTTGATTATTAATTAATTAAAACTTAATTACCCTTGTCAATTAACTATTCCTTAATTAATTACTTCAATTAATTAATACTTAATTATAAATCAATTATCCTTTAATCAATTATGAATTAATTATTAAGTAATTATAAATCATTAATTGTTAATCATCATTAACAATATATATTAATTAACTTTTAAATTAAGTTAATAAGGCAAAATATTTAATTATCTCCTTAATTACTTTGTTAGATTTTATTTAAAATAAACCTTTTGAAAATATAATTTAAAACATTCTTAACTTAAATGATTTAAAAATATTTTATTTTTAAATCTTAAAATATAATTTACAACTTAACAATGATTATCCATTTGAAAAAGAATAAAATTGATAAACAATTAGACTTAAAAAATTTTAAGTTAAAATCGAAAAATGTTATCACCCTAGAGCTTCTTCGAGTGGCACCCGAGGATCCCTCATACCTGCTTCGAGTTTAACCGGGAATCAACCCGATAGCTTCAAATTTTTAAAATTTTGTTTAAGTTTCAAAAACGACCAGATGCACACTTGAGATTTCCTGGACTTAAACTCGAGCCACTGTACGAACTACCTGAGGTTAACTTCGAGTTGAAAAGCTTCCCATTCCATAACTAGCAACTGACACCAACAGGAACGTGTGCATGTTGTACACCGTTCCGATCGCCTCTAGTCGAGGATCCGACCATCGTCCAGTTGACGATCACCCCCTCGATCCATCAAACCACCCAAAAATGCAAACCCACGTTGCATTTGAAATCGAGCTTCATGACCCAGGCTCCATCAAAACCAGTTCATCAGAAACCGTCTCGTCCTCCTACCTTTGGCCATCAGAGGCCACGAAAATTTTACTGAAGCTTCGCCAATGTCCGATGCCTCGATTGGAACTAGCGCCATAGATTCCGATTTCCCAACGACAGCGAACCACTACCATTTCGGATTACAAGTAGATATGGGTTTCTAACCCTAGAGGGACGTCGCACGGACACCATAATCAAATAAAAATTTCTTGAGCATTTTTCTAAGAAACCCCAACGTCTAAGCCACCTTCTCCCACAACCTCACCATCTTCATCCCGCCGATGGCCAGAATTCGGCAAAAACCCCAAATTTGATCAACCCTAAATTAATCGGTGAATACGTGATTAAAAAATATGATTTTGCTTTTAAAATTCATTATTTTCAAAGACGATTCGATTGATATGCCTGAAAACAGAAATTGTGATATTTGAAATTTCAATTATTTTGAAGCTTGCCTGTATTTTTAAGTTTCCCAGGGAACTTTAATTTATTTTTGCTTGAATCTATTTTAAAAATTCGAATCATGTTAAAAATAACAACTTTGGTTTGGATGCCATAATTTAGTTTGGATCAGAGAGAGAGTAATGAAATTTTGAATAGAATTTGAAATCCTAGAAACTAGAAACAGAGTCAGATGCCTGATCTCTGACATGCACACACAAGTATCTGTATATAAGATACATGCAAGTTTTTCTTTCAACCATATTCTTAGCATTCATCACAAATATCAACCCAGATTCAACTTTTAATGGTGTTCACTCACCTGTGATGTTTTGAACAGAGAGGGCTGTGCCTTTTTTCTTGAATTTGAGAAAAACTGAGACAAGTTTTCTAGGCTTTGCTCTATTATTGAATTCACTGTTGAATTGTTGTGGTCCTTGCTTACTTTAGTTTAACTGTTGAAGTTTTGAATCCTGCTTGCTTCAAATCTCCTTACAGACTTGAATTTTTGAAGCTCTGTTCTACTTGATTGCTGAAGAACTTGATTTTCTTGATTTCTGGATATAGACGATCTTTGCTTAGTTGAATTTTTGATGTGGCTTGCTTAGCTTTTTATTTTTGATCGCTTTTTCTTCTTGTTTTGTTTTTTTTCTTTGAGAATTTTCTTCCCGACTCTAGAAAACTTACAAACTTTTGTTTTTTGAAAAAAAATGGTAAAAGAAAAGAGAGGGAGAGAGAGATAGTAAGAAGTTTATGTATATTTGTTTCTTATTTTTTTCATTTTCTTAAAACAAAATGACACTTGTTAAAACTAATTATGAGATTATTACACTTGTTTATTTTCACACCATCTTTCCCATATATGCTTAACACTTGTTTTATCTCTTATTACATGCTTGACATTTGTATTTTATATGAGTTAAATACTTTTAAATAAAACTTATGTCATATTTACTTTATTAACAAATACATTTCCTATCTACTTTTATATACAATGTTAAAAGAAGAAATGTTTTTAACAAATCTTTTACATTAAATAAATTACACGTTTATGATTTCAAATGCGAATTATTTTTCTAAGACATTAATTTAAATTTTAAATTCAAATTCAAATTTAAATTTGAATTATAATCCATTTATATGTATATATATACTCATATAATTTAAATTCAACTAGTTTTAAAATATTTATATTTTTGAATTCCTAAATTCAAATGCAATTTCATGGTCTTATTTATATATATAAATACAATTCACACTTATTTTATTTATTTTCATAAACTCAAATTAATTCCATAATTTGTTCCAAAATTCACATTAGTTATTAATTATTAAATCGATATAATTCTGGGGATGTTACATGTTTGATGATAATATATATATATATATATATATATATATATATATATATATATTTATTCATTTAAATTTATTTGTTAATGTACTATTTTATTCTTCACATATTTAAATAAATATTTGCTGAATAAAATAAATAACTTAGAGTTTAAATTCAAAAAGATATATTTTATTCAAAAAGTATTTTATTACAATTTCGAATAGTACAAATTTTAGCTCTTACTACATATATACAAATCAATTACATTGCAATATCCATCGCATCACATTTTTCACTACATACATTTGCACCTCACTACATATCACACGTTCAATCGTATTTGATCTTCAACTCTATTCCAGATTGAATCCAGCGTCTGAGCTATCTGCAAAATACACAATGACGCAGTAAAACTGAAAAAGAAATAATTTTTGCAGTGAAGAATAAAGTGTATATTTTGAAAATATTAGTTGCCTCAGTTATTTGGGTTGTTTGTCATCATTTATTTTTGACCTCATCTACACGAACAACTTGTGACATGCACAGTGTATCACTGAACATGCCACAAGGCCGTGCACATCGATATACATTTGATGAAATTACAGGGATAGGTGAGCACAACGTCAAATCCGAGCTATAAGCTGGATTCAAAACAGGTGCAATCAAAATGTACAAGTTCAATAAAATGGTCAAGACAACTAAAATAACTCGACGGGTCCAAAATCATAAATGATCACAATGAGACAGCAGCTATTTTGACAAAGAAAGATAATTTCACAAGAACAAGCAAAGCTACTACATGGTGCAGCAGATATCAAGTGAAGGCCAGAAAATCAAAGAGCAACATCATGAACCAGTTCATATACAAGCTCAGACTCAAGTGAAACCAAGGTCACAAATTTCAACCAGATCAATGAGCATGCACATCAAAAACAATAACATCAGCTTAAATTGGAAATAGTTCAAGAATGAACCAGTGAAGACACACATGATCATAGTGATCAAGTGAAGACATATCAATGAAATGAACAATAAAAAAATGCAATCATGCAGTAATGCAACATGAAGATGAAGTCAATGGATGTATATACACATGCATATGTAACAACCAAACTAGAATGCAAGCAATCAAACTGCAACAGAGTAACAAAATCAAATGATTCGAGCTCAAGCAATTATAATGAAGCAGCAGTTATAAACATAAGGCACAAATCTAGTATGCTACAGGTATGAACAGACATGCCGAAGTCAAAAGAAAAAAGAATGGAACACAAGTTCGAACACGTCAAGTTTAATGCAGGAAGAAAATATTTTCCCAAAATCAAGCGACCGAAGTCAACATAAATTCAAAGTACGAAAGAACCAAAACCGTGGTGGCCAAGGAAGTCGAACATAGTCGAAGAATTCAAAGCCGTGGAAATCTAGGAATCGAGAAAGTTCAAAATCAAAGCCATGTTAATCAAGTAAACAGCAAATCATACGAATTGAAGAAGTCTAAACAAATAGTATACACTCAAGAAAAATCGAACGACCAAGCTATAATATCAAATGATTTCAATCGAACGAAAATATAGGAATTGGAATCCTATATAACCCAATCATCATTGGCCTAAACTAAGATTCAAGTTCAATCAACAACAGAGAGGAATGATCATTCAACTCGAATCAAAATCGAGTATAGTATAAATCGAAAAATGAAAAAACGTACCAATTCACGCAACAATCGAACTCGACTTGATTGAAGCAGCCGAAGCAAATCAAACAGATAATCGATTAATAAAGCAATTAACGTGATCGCATTAATTTGATCGATCTATTGAAATTGGCGAAGCCCTAATTTTCTCAAGAGGATCGAAGCAACTAATTTACAAAGCAATAAGGAATGCGTCGAAAAGGAGAAGGGGATTTGTTTTATCACTTTAGTTCATTATTGGTACACCATTTTTTAGTTGCATTTGGGCTTTAATTTTTAAATTAGGGTTTATTATTTTTAAATTGTTTGTAAATTTGTATTTTCTCTTTTGAACTTTTGCAAATTCTAGTCGTGTGACTAGAGGATGAAATATGGTGGCGTAGTTCGAGAATTCGCAACTCAGTGGCTGAGTTGTGGCAGTTTTGAGCATAGTGTTAGGTTAGTCGATAGCAGGTGTCGCGAGTTTACGTGTGTAGAAACCTTGAGGGCGGCAAGTAGGCAGAGTTTTGCTGAAGCCGGGTAAATCTGTATGCTCTATTTTTTGTTTTTTAATATTCTGCTATTATATGTGTTACAATTATTTTTTATATACTTCCACAGTATATTTTATTAATCAATAGTATCATCATATTCACCCCCCAGGATGAAATCGATCCTACAAGATTCTTTCTGGTTATACAGCTTTGATTAGATGTGTACAAATTTACATTAAAGCGAAATAGCATCATAAGTGTTCGTTATTCCACGTCAGCGGTAGTGAGATTCCATCCATCGTTGCTAACTTGAATGTGCCATCTCCAAGCTTCTGTTCAATTGCATACGGACCTTTCCATGTCGAGCCTAAGTTCCTAAGGCCAAGGAAGATTTGTTTGAGAATGAGATCGCCAATTTCGAAGGTCCGAGTCTTGACCTTGGTATTGTAGTATCGGGGGACTAGGTTCTGATGTGCAGCTGCTCTCAGGTCAGCTTCCTCATGCTTCTCATCGATCATATCGAGAGATTCCAGCATGAGTTCCTTATTTTTCTATGAATTGTAGTTAGTCACTCGATGAGAAAGGTACTTCAAGTTCAACCCGGATCGTAGCCTCTAACCCATAAGCCAGGGCAAACGTAGAGTGGCCAGCCCCTGACTTGTGTGCCATTCGATAATCCCAAAGTGCCAATGAAAGTTCATGGACCCACTTTCCCTTAGCCTTATCCAATCGTTTCTTGAGAATGGACTTAATGATTTATTTAACTACTTCGACTTGTCCATTTTCCTAATGCTCTGCCATCGCAACAAACCTCTTCTCAATATGGTATTTGCGGTAGAAATCTTTGAACTCGGCTTTGTTGAATTAAGTCTCATTAACGAAGATAATCGTTTGTGGAACCCCAAAATGACAGATGATGTTTCAAACATGAAGTTGATTGCTTTCTTTACGGTGATTGTGGATAACGGCTCTGCCAAACCCATTTGGTGAAGTAATCAACCGCGACGATGGCGTACTTCGCACCACCCATAGATATTGGCAACACACTAATGATATTGATTGATTTCCTAGACTGTAGACGGCCTGAGACTAACCATTTGAGTAATCTTTGTTGGTGGGGCTCTTGGTATCATAGAAAATCTCTAGCACTTGTCACACATTCTGGTTTAATCATCTGTGTCATGATTGACAATTGGCTGGAAATGCTTGTGATAAAGGATCTTCCTTTCTAGTGTTTGCCTCTCAGCATGGTCGCCACATGCCACTTCATGAACTTCTCTTAGGACTTGCTTGGCCTCATCGTTAGCGACACACTAAAGCATAGGAACTGAAAATCCTTTTTGTTAATAGTTCTTTATCGGATTCATCCATGATTCCTTCTCAATTTCGGCATTTAAGATCTAATCAACATCCATCCAGTCGATGCTCGGAGTCAATAGTACTTCCATCAAAACCGAGCACATGTGCCGTGCATTTGCAGAACTAGCCAACTTAGCTAACAAGTCAGCCTTTGCATTTTCCACTCTAGGAATATGCATTATCATGCAATATTTGATATTACTTAGCTGTTCAAGGGCTTGGTTTATATAAGGAGCTAGTCTTGCTCCTTTCTCCTGAAACTCTTTTCGCACTTGACATACTACCAATTGGAAATCACGGAAGATATACAAAGTCTTGACTCTTAGCTCCTTGGAAATCTTGAGTCCCACAATCAAGGGCTCATATTTTGCGTCATTGTTTATTGTGGGAAAGTCAAGTTTCAAGGTGTAACAAATCGGATGTTCCTCGAGAGTCATCGACATGACTCCAGCACTAGAACAACGTTCGTTAGACAAACCATCCATATGCATCTTCCATCCAGTACTTTGTGCTCTCCATTGCTCTTTGGTATGTCATCTCACATAGTGTATTTAGTAATAAAATCCATCAATGCTTGACCCAGGATCGCTCTTCAGAGATGATAAGTTATGTCGTATGGCTTAATCCAATGTTCCATTTCAACAGTCTTCCAAAGATCTCAGGTCATTGCAGGACCTGTCACAAAGGTTGGTCGGTTAGAACTTTGAAAAAATAAACCTGAAATTAGGAGCAGAGTTTCCTTAAAGCGATTAGCTAGCAGTTTGTGAGTTTTTCCAGCTTTGGGTAATTTATTTCTGCTCCTGTCAACCACTTACTAATGTAGTGCACCGGTCGCTGGATTCGGGCCTCCTCTCGTACAAGTATGTTGCTCAAAGAATGCACTGACGCTACTAGATAAATAAACAAAGCCTCATCATCTAGTGGCTTCGACAGAAAGGGGGAGTCTCTCCATGTAAACGACCAGAGCCTAAATGCGTCTTTGCATTCTTGCATCCAACCAAAATTTCTCTTTCCTTTCTTGATCAAATCGAAGAAAAGGATGTATTTGTCGGTGGCTTGGGAAATGAATCGACTCAGGGTAGCGACCTTCCCTTTTAAGCTTTGACGTATTTGATTGTCTTTGGGGCTTGGATGTTCCTTAGTGCTTCAATCTTCTTCGGATTAGTTTTGATCGCACATGAATTCATGATGAAGCCTAAGAATTTCCTCGACACATCGCCGAATGAGCATTCCAAAGAGTTAAGCTTCATCCCTTACTTCCAAAGAACACTGGACATCTCCGCCAAATCATCAATGTGGTTCCCCGATTTTCATGACTTTATAAGCATATCATCCACATAAACTTCCATCAAGCGTCCGATCTAATCTTTAAACATCTTGTTGACCAATCTCAGATAAGTCGCTACGGCATTCTTTAGTCCAAAGGGCATGACAAGGTAGCAATAGAGTCCTAGATTTGTTATGAAGCTATTGTGTTATTGGCTTAGAATGTGCATCGAAATCTTGTTGTATCTAGAGTAAGCATCCATGAACGAGAGCAATTCATGTTTGGTGGTTGAGTCCACCACCTGACCAATCCTTGAGGGTGGAAAGCTATCTTTCGGGCATGCGTAATTCAGGTCAGAATAGTCGACACATGTCCTCTACTTTCCATTCGACATTTCAACAAAACTAGATTTGATACCCGTTCTAGGTAAAAGGCATCACATATGAAGTCGTTATCATTCAACCTCTCCACTTCTTCTTTGAGCAAAGAGGATCTCTGAAACCAGGCTGCGGCGTTTATGTTTCATAGGAACACATTTCGGATTTATATTCAATGCATAGCTCGCTATCTCTGAAGATATTCCATACATATCTAAGTGAGTCTAGGCAAACATATCCAGGTTCACCCGAATAAAACCAGCTAACCCTTTCTTCACCCTCGTGCCAAGCTGCGATCCGATCTTAAGGACCTGCATAGGATCATCCTGGCTAACCAAGATGTCGATCGTTAGCTCGGCTAGTGTATCCTTTAATCCTCCGGCTCTTTCCTTCGATCCATATCCTTATGGAACTAACTATGTTGCCCAAGCCAAGACTCTGGGGGTGGTTACTATGCGTCCAGAGCCTTGAGGCAGAGAGTTCTCCCCACACCCTTCCCTTTCACTCTTTGCCTCGCCTCTTTCAATATGATGACATAACACTCGTGACCGATTCCCTAAACTCATCGAACAATTCCCACACCATTCTTGGTCAGGAGCTTCATCGTTAAGCACCACAGGGCGATGGTTGCTCTAAATTCAACAAGGGCCGGTCAAACCCAAAAAGCATTGTAGGAAGAATAGATGTCCAACACAACAAAAGGCATGACTCACACTATCATGTCGCCCCCCTCCCTAAGTACCACTGGTTGATCCACATATCCCACAGGCTGAGTAGTAGTCCCGTTAAATCCGTGGATTAGAGATTTACAAAGCTTTAAGTTCTTTCCCTCCAGAAGCGTTTGGTCGTAAGCCTTCTTAACAAAATGTTAACTGAAAACTTCCACAGTCATCTAACACTTTCCACACTACAACAGGGCCAATCATGGCCAATATCACGAGTGGATCGATCGTTAGGGCCTCTACCTCATCAGCAGCTCTGTTTCGGAACATGATATTTTCTATCATAGTATTGAGTTGTTTTGCCAGAACATCATCCCCGATGGAAAAATAGCTCTCATTTACCGTGTGCTTTGATGCTCCCATATATCATTCCATCTCATTCCAACTCTTTTCATTTGGATGCGGTCCACCAATTTAGTATTGATAACAAAACGTTTCCATAGCCACCTAAGCTCATCGACACTAGGTCTGGCTTGCCCTTGTCAGAGGTTCGCCATCCTATGGGGTTTACACAAATTTTTGTATTACGAATCAATTCTTCGATCACATCACGTAGATGTCTGCATTCGTTAGTGTTGTGAGTGTAGGTCTCTTGAAATCTGCAAAACTTGCTACATCTGTTCTCCTACTCAGTCAACTCTATATGAGCCAACAACCTACATTGTTCATTACACCAAGTAGCCAAATATATGTTTTCAATCGAGTTGTTTAATGGAGTGTAATTATCAAATTTTGGGATTCTCGGATGTCTCCTTGAATCCGACTTCTTGTCTTGTGCTCCACTGTTGTTTTTACCATATCCACACTTTGGTTATCCACATCGACATCAATATTTACGAAACTCGCTTCGGATTTTTCACCACAACATTACTCCGTATCACTTTGGCTGAATAACCAATATCAGCCTTCCCGGCGATAGAACTCGCCTCCACTAAGCATAAGAACCGATTTGCCTCTCTATAGAATATATTTATCGTTGGTAGAGGTTTCATCTTCAACCACCTTTCAAAGTTAGTCTCAAGATGAATCTCCTTTATCAGCGCTTAATATGATATCCTTTTGATCATTGCTTACTTCTGTCACTGCAGTATGGTATCTATGGAAGAAATCCTTCAAAGGCTCTCCCATTTCCAAGAAGAGGTTGGAAAGTGACATAATGTCCTTTAGATGGGTTGTGTGCATATAGAATTGCTTAATGAATTTTCATGCCAATTGCTCGAAAGACGATATGGAATTTAGTGTTAGTCGGGTGAACTATATCGTATCCACTACCTCCAGGAAAATCAGGAAACAATGACATGGCACAACATCGATAGCTCTGGCGGAATCCATGTGCCTGTTGTACTTCATCAAGTGTTGCCTCGAATCCATCTTCCGGTTATAAGACCACATTGTTGGCATCACAAACCTCCTCAGGTATTCCTCATGCATGATATCTTTTATGAAGGATTTTGGCTCAGGGAGGAACCATGCTCATCGTTAGTCCAATGTTGGTCTCACTTATCAGTCTCCCGACCATTTTGGTCAAATCTAACTCGGGTGGATCTACTGAATGGTGGTAATCATAATCTACCCCATGTGTTTGGCTCAAAAAACGCTCTCGGTTAGTCTTATGATACCTGTGTTCTGCTAACTCCGAAAAAACCATTTGTTCAACAATTACATGCATATAGTCTCTCTATGGTGAATCCGCAACAGCCACTTGATCTCCTACATTCTAGCCATATACAACGCATGCAGAAGCCAACCCAGCACCATCACCCGGGAGTGGACCGCTATGCCCAAGTAGGATGGTTTGATACTCATCCCTCTTGATAGATCGATACTGATCCATAAACCTTGGTCGTGGATCGGTCCCACCTTTTGTTTTGATTTCCCAATATCCTTCCTGAAAATCTTTTGCTTTCTATTCCTCGGCCTTGGATTTAATGATGAGGAACTATCAAATTCTAAACCAGAAGGCATTTTATCCCTCCCACTTCTCCTTCGGTCGCTCGTCAATTGATTTACCAAATCCAAGATTTGCTTCAGTTGCGCATTCAATTCATTGCGGCATTCCTGGAGCTTTTCTTCCATCTACTTCATCATACGGTCCATCTCAATCCCAATAATCACATCTGTTTGGTTTTGAACTTGTTAATGGTTGGCTGTGGAACCTACTCAACATGTTGGGAACCAGCATTCTCAAGAGCACGCTAAGTGATGGATCGATCCCTTCTAGAAGCCATGGCAGAAAGCACTTGTGTAGATTTTTTGAAATCTGAGAATTTAAAAATACCCAAAGTGAGGAAAACTAGATCTATTTCTTGGATTTAGGCAATCAAATAATAGATTATGGATCCAAGCAGAGCGAGTATCGTTCTCAGTGAAAGTACCAAAACGAGACACGAACACCCAAGAGATTATGCAGAAAATGAAATTGAAGAAAAAGTAAATTAAAATGCGCAAAAATAGGACAACACATGTTTATAGTGGTTTGGCCGATCGTTGCCTACGTCCATTTGAAAATTTTATTGATGATATAGTTGTTTTACAAGGGCTATTCTTATCTTTCGGTACCACTCTACAGGCAATTACAAAAGATTATGTAAAAATTGCAAGAGAGCTAAAAGATCCCTGAATGGTGCCTCTTCATGTCTATTTATAGCTGTTTATTGGCGGGAAAAGCTCTAGCACATCCTCATCCACATTCTCCGTGATCTAGTAGCAGTTTCTCTCGAGAAAACGTAGACAAGTCAGCAATCAGCCATGGATCAATACCGATCCATGGGCATGGCTCGGTACCGATCCATAAGATTGTCTTAAGGATCCTTCTAACCTCTTTGAGATGAAGCCAAATGCTGTTTGCTTTGTGTTTTCAAATTTGTTTGTATGCATATTAGCATGTTTCTAAACTAACTGGATGGATCGACGGATGTACAAACTTACCCCCGGTGTAATCACCACACCTACCGTCATGGATTTCCATGAGGATCTTCCTAGCCCCATCATTGGCTACACAACCGTAGTAGGGGAGTTGAGAATCCTCTTCTGTATAGTGCTTCGTCTTGCATCATGAACCATGGTGCTTTCCGGAGGAGCTTCTTCAATTCGTTTCTATCTCTTTGGAGAGTCACGTTGATTATGTAGCCTTTGATTGTGGTCATCCATGACTCCTCCTCTTCTGTAGTCTTTGGCATCCAATTGACATCCATCTGATCAATACCAAGAGCTATCAAAACTTCCACCGGAACAAATCCCATTAACTTTGCTTCCCTAGAGCTAGCTATCATAGCCAGTGAATCAACCTTTATGTTTTTCTCTCTAGGGATTTGCGCCATTTTATAATGTTCTATATCTTCAAGAAATTCAAGTGCTTTATACAAATAAGGGGTTAGTTCCGCACCCTTGGCCTGGTATTCCATTCTGATTTGGTAAACCATCGGTTAGGAATTGCTAAATATATGCATTGTCTATACCGCCACTTCCTTCACTAACCTTAATCCTGCTATCAATGCCTCGTAATCTGCTTTGTTATTAGTCACAGGGAATTCCAGCTTCAGTGCATATCAAAATAATTGGCCTTCTAATGTTTCCAACACTACTCCTGCCCCAATCTAAATTCATTCGAAGCATAGTCTGCAAAAAAATTCGAGTGAGGAGCTACGACTATAGCATCCTCTTCCTCTTCACATGTGGTGAACTCGGTGATGAAGTCTACCAACGTCTATCCATTTATTGCTCTCCTTGGATGGTAAGTGATGTCATACTGGCTCAACTCGATATTCCATTTTAGTAACCTTTTCGAGATCTTAGGTCGGTACAATACCTATTTCAAAGACTGATCTATCAGTACTTTGATCGGATAAGCCAGAAAATGTGGTCGTAACTTCCTTGATGCAATTAGCAAGCAGTAGGCGAGTTTCTCCAACTTCGGATAGTTCTTTTTAGCTCAATAAACCACTTACTGATATATTACACCGATCTTTGAAACCTTGCCTCCTTGCACACTAATACAACACTTAGTGTGTGAGCTGACACTACTTGGTAAATGAATGAATCCTCTCCGCCTAGCGGTTTGATATGACCAGTGGAGTTTCCATGTGCCTCAACAATTCCTAGAAGGCATTTCGACAATCCTGATTCCACTCAAAATTTTCCGTAACTTTGTTGAGAGCATCGAAAAAGGTATCCAATTATTTCTCGCCCTTGAGAGGAACAGACTCAAAGAAGCGATCTTTCCAATCAAGCTCTGTAATTGTTTCTTCACGGTCAAGCAATTAGATTCCCTAAGCCTTTCATCTCCTCCAAATTGGCCTCGATGCACCATGCATTGACAATAAATCCTAGAAATTTTCCTAGTACTATTCTGAAAGAGCATTTTAACGGATTTAACTTCATTCCATCTTTTCATAGAACTTCAAACATTTCTAAAAGGCCATTTAGACGGTTTTGCGATACTCGTGTCTTCACAAGCATGTCGTCTACATATACTTTCATTGTTCATCTAATTTGATTCTTGAACATAAAATATACTAATCTATGGTAGTGGCTACAGCATTCTTCAAAACGAATGACATCACATGATAGTAGTATAATCCTAAGTTCTTTATAAAGCTTGTACTCTCTTGATCCATTATATGCATCAGAATATGGTAATAGCCTGAATAAGCATCCATAAATGAGAGTAATTCACGTCCTCTAGCTCTGTCCACTAGTTGGTCGAATTTGAGCAAATGAAAGCTATCCTTCGAGTATGTTTTATTCAAGTTCGAATAGTCGACATAGGTCATCATTTTCCATTTGACGTCTTGACCAACATAGGGTTGGATACTGTAATACCCCGCATTTTTAGATAATTAAATAATCAAATAACGATGAATAGTGAAAATAAACATTTTTAGAATTTTCAAATTATGGCCTCGAAACTTATACCAATGTGTCCGTGGTGATTTTCCGATCAATTTCCATATATAACTTGCCGAAATCCGAGTTAATATGAAGAAGTTAGAAAAAGAACAAGAAAGCAGAAAAGAAAAAAAATATACATTGGTCGACCTACAAAGCCACAGGTCAACCCAAAGAGAACACAGGTCGACCCGCATTTCCCCTAGACGTTAAATCATCCATGGACGTGCCGAACTAAATAGATTTGATTTTTATTCAGTCAGGGCCATATTTTGATGGATCTAATGGCTCGAAACGACCCTACAATGTGGTGGCTTCAGATTCAATCTACTAAATCAAATGGTCTGAGGTCCCTAATCTACACTATAAATAGGAGCCTAGGCCTAGCTATTTTTTCACAATCAGATTTTCTCCCAATTAGGTTCATTGCCTGAGGTTGGATCCTAAATAGAAAATATTTCAAGGGAGAAGATCTTCTTAATAAAAATATTAGACACCTTAGAAGGAATCCAGGAAGGCCATGGAGAAAAGGCTAAGGAAGACAGGTAAGTGGATGTAAATATCTTTTACGTTTATGATATATTATCGTTAAATTCCCATTAAACATTTATTCAACATTTATTTTCAGTAATTAGTTATGTTGAAAATTGTAAATTTTATAAGAGATCCTATATTTAATTATTTTTATATGAAAAAGAAAGTTAGAAGAGCATAACAGTTATTGAGAAAGGTATACGCCTAAAGTAAGAACTTAAAAGTAAATTATGCTAATACGGAAAAAATAAATAAAAAGAGGAAAATTTAATGACTTGATTAGGAAGTTAGTGATAGATTAATTGGTTGGTTTAGAGAAGAGAATACATTTCCATAGTTTAATATTGTAAGAATAACGATAAACGTAATTGCAAGAATAAAAAGAAAGGAAAAGAGAATTAGTGTAAAATAGAGACAATTCTGTATTTTGAATTATCCAATATTAAAGAAACAATATAAGAAATATATTGCAATTATGAGTTATTTGTTATAGTATTATTTAGTATTAAAATATGGAAATGGATTTTTAGCAGAGTTTTCATAACCAACCAAATAGAATAGAAATACTTCCTAGAATAAAAGAAAATAAAGTGAAGAGTTAAAGAAAGTAAAGAAGAAATCAAGTTAATTATTTGACAAGGCTAGAAACAAAAAACAGAAATGTGCCTAGATCTGCATTTACTGCGCAAATAGTAGAATAAAGCAAAGTGGTTATTATGATAAGTAAATTTGTGACAAGTCGGACGTAGTCCCAAGCCAAGATTGTCATATAATATAAGATAACTAAAGAGAATTCAATATCATAATAAAAGAAGACAGACTAGAACAGAAAAGTGACATTTGCAATTATATTTATAAAATGTAGATTATAAAAGAATATAGAAGTAATAATTACAAGTATGATTATAACGAAGGTTATAATTAGAAATAATAGAAAAGGCTTATTTTAAAACTTACATTCTAAGTTAACAAGCAAACATAGAAGAAGGCCCATACTAACAACATTCCCCTTTAGTCAGGAATTGATGGTCTCACAATAGTTAGGTGAGACTGTGACACACTTACGCTGATTAGGGTAAGTAGTCAATAGAATAAGAAAAGTAAAATAAACGCATAATAGAAGATTAGACGTAGGGTCTAATAAAATAGTAAGATGCGTTTGGAGTAGCCTAAAGGATGAAGAGCCTAACGAATGGCAGTTCATCATAAATTTCAACACAGAAGAAGCACGTCCAACTTAGTTATTTTGGGCCAGAAGGAAGTACGAGACTTCAACAAGCCGTGAGGGTACTATAGGATGGCCCTGGGGTAGGCCTAACGAAGCTACACTCTGGAGGCAGGTCTGTAGATGTTTCATCAAGAGAGTATGCCTTGACTACTTTTGCATTGCAGGCTTAACGAAGTGGACCTTTATAGGCAGTCAAAAGGTATATGAATGGAGTAGGGTATTCGTATGACGTCGTACTTTGACCTGTGAGTAGGTTTTAGTGGGCATGACCCAAAAGGATAGTCGCATGAGGAGATCAAGCCATCGTCAATCAAGAGCGAGTTTAGGAAAGACTAGATTTAAACCAATAGGCCAATGAATCTTTCACTATCGAGACATTGGATGAGGGATGCAGCTAACTAGATGTATAGATTGTTTGTAATAAGGCACAACCACTTAGCTCTTTAGAGGTCCTTAGATTAGTTGAGGGATGGCTGCATGGGGCCAAAGCCACAATGAGAAAAGAGACAGATCAAGTAGAATATTTGTATTGTAGGCCTAACAAAGATGTCCTTTACAGATATAGAAAATCCCCGACTGAGTTCCGTACAAGGTAGACCTTGTTAAGAATTCAGGGAGTAGATAGAACGATTACGTATAGTCTTCAAGGTACGTATTTGGTGGTACATTGTAGATGTCCGAGCATTAGTATAGACTAGTGCATATGCAGTTTTACGTTTTCATAGTAGACGATGGAACATCTGTATTGTAGCTCACGAAGCTATCCTTTACAGATGTAGTCATAGAACACTCTAGGAGTAAGATGACGGAGTCCTTTTCAAGGAGGATACGGAAGGTACTGTGGGTAGTACTTAGGACCGATGCGATTATTGGGAATATAGCTACATATATATTAGTTATTGGTTTTAATCTATTATGGAGTAGATGGGTACAATTCATGCATAGAGGCGAGAGTACTATAAACCCAGTAAACCTAATATAGTAGAAAATGGAAGTGAAACGGTATATGTAGAATTAAGCTTAGAAGTATATAATTTGTCCATTCACTGGAACTTAAGTTCTGACCCCCTCCTCATAACATCCTATAGGTTAGATAGATGGTAGAGACTTTCCAGCTTTGAGACACTTGTTTAGAAAGTGTTATTATCTTGGTGAGTATTTACTTACTATTATATTTTAGTCAGTTCCACCGTGAGATATTTATTTGAGCTCCGATTAATTTTTCTTTGCCTATTTGCAGGATACCAGATATCCAACTGGGGCTTCAGTAGGCTTGGATTTTAGCGCTTTTTTGTAAATAATCCGGATCCACTGAAATTCGGGTCGTTACAGATACCCAATCAGGTTATAAAACATTACGGATAAAGCCACCATCCGCTTATCCACTACTTCCTTTAACGTAGCGGACTATTCCGGACCTAAACTGCACCTTTTCTGTTTTTATTTGTGTGAACTTTGGGTCAATATTTCATGCATAACACGTTATCTCCGAATGTCCACACATATTTGAATGTGTCCAAGCAAATACATCCAATTTTCCTTGGAGGAAATCCACCAACTCCTCTCTTAAATGTGGTGAGTTAAGGGTACGTCCTAAGGACAATTATGTAATTTGTTACATATATCTAACTCATTAACCAATCTTATTCGAAGTAAAGGTGTTTTCTTTCTATTATATAATTGATATAATGTGTTATATTAATTAATTAATTTAATTAAAGTACATTTAATAGAAAATACATAAATGGTACATTTTATAATAGCAGTTACAAGTGTTATAACCATGAGTAATTTATCACAATGAAAATAAATATATTATTTTAAATGATCCTAGTCAATCTTCATCGAGACTGGATATCAATGTATCCTTTGAGACTAGAGTATGTAACGCTCTTCAAATATTAGATAGTGAGGGTCACAAACTGATAGTTATTGAAAAACTATGGAATGACTCACTCGATAGCTTTCTGTTGTTTAATATAACTAAGGTCAACTAGAAAATATCGTTATGACTGATTTACATGGTTCTCTTGACTTCAGAATCCTATGGATTTTCGGTATAAAAGCCTCGTTTTATTATAGTCAAATCATGGCACAAATCCTATCGAGTGACTATAGTTGGTTCGAGTGGAAGTATTAGAAGTGAAGCACTATTCAGGAAAGGATTCATCTCCTCAGTTATATGGAGTTAGAATCACAATCAACTCAAGTTAACTCAAAGTCAAAGTCTCTGACCAGAGCATTTCGGTTAATAGAAATTGTCATTATTAAACGAAGGGCTTTGTGTTTGGACCATAGAGTTGAATATGGATTATATTGGAATTTTGACCATTACCAAATTCCATAAGTATAAAGTGATATAGTTTTGATGAACAGAATTGTTGTAAATAAATGTCACAATCGGGTAATGGTTAATACTATAAAATTAGATAATACCAAAACTAAATAAGCGATAAATTTGGCCAAAATATCACATCACTTGCTAAGTGACGTGTGAAGATTAATATTCGAATAGTTTGATACTAATCGCTGACAGAATTTACACCAGACGAGTCACATAACCGGAATGATGAATTCTCTGGAGGCCAAACGATTTAATTAGTTTATCATCGTTATAAGTTATTAATATTTATGAATTATTAATTATAGAATTTTGAATATGATTTGAGGAATAAATATTATTGTATATATTTCTAATAGTTATAAATATATTGATCGATATATGATATCGACAAGCAATTAGATTAGATTTAATTAATAATATTTATTTGGGTTTAAATAGGATATCAGCCCATGATGTTAAGATGTTATTTCAGCAACAATAGAGCTTGTAGGAGATGGCTAAAAAACTAGAGGGGTTTGAAGATGAATGGTTGAGATTTGATGAGAAATGGTATGAGATGTGATCCATATTTCTCTCTATTTCTTTCACTATAAAAGGACCTCTAATCCTAACACAAAAAGAACGATTTGGCTACCAATTCCTTATCATTGCTGGTTAATCCATTAGAAATGAGCTCTAATTTTTTTTATCTCAAATCAATTTAAAAGGCAATAGCTAAATGTCTACGGTTCAAGGATTAGCAATCTGTCGGATTGAGAAGATTCAAAGGGGGGAGAACTCATCATTACATGGTGTGCTCGAAGGCATTAGTATTAGATATGTATTTACTATACTATATGATTTATAATTTCTAGGTAGCATTATATTATCATATTCATATACATACATATATGTATATATGTACGTATATTCATTATTATATTGCTAATTATGTGAGATTCTTATATTTATTATCAGTGCTGTCACATATTAGATTGGTTATATGCATGTTTTGAATTATTTGAAAACACACACACACACACACAAACACACATATAGATCGAAAGTGTAACGATCCCGAATTTTAATTTATTTTAAATTGATAATTAATTTAATTTTTGATTTAAAAATTGTGTAGTAATTGGTAACTAATATAAAATAGTTGTTAAATTAAAAATTTATTGAAATTTATCTGGATATTTGAACTTATGTATATAAAATAGATGGAAAATTTAATTGGGATTTAAATATAAATATATTGGGAAATAGATGGTGTTTGGATTTTTGGATATGATGTTAAACAAAATATTTAAATAGATTTTTAATAATATAAAAATATAAACTATTGAAATATAGAAAAATACAAAACAATTTGTGTGTAAGATAAAATAAATACTTAAGTTAAAAAGTATATACTGTACATAAGTTAAGATTTATAACATTGACTAAAACAAAAATATATGTATAAATCCATTCATTTCAGTTCGACCATTCCAAAGCTAAGGAAATCTAAGTAAATCTCATCTCAAAAAGCTTAAACAAAATGCCATCTTATAACAATAATTAACAACACATTAAAATAGAAGTTATTTATAGTATAAAGTAATATACTTAAAACCTGGAAACAAGTAGGCTAGGCTGTAAACAAAAGATACAACATTGTGTAAGCTAGGCTAGGCTAGAAATAATAAGAAGACTAAGAACTAAAGTAATATACTTTAACCTGGAAAATAACACAGCAACAAGTACTGAAGTAAGGCAAGCATGGGAACAAAGGTCATGCATTTAATGAAAGCATCCTCAACCATGACTTGTTGTACAAAATATAATATCACTGGTAAGTTTCTTTTTATACATCAAACTCTTCATTTTTGTTCGTCCATTCAAAGTTGAGAAACAACTAAAGTAAACATTATCTTAAAAACATCAATCAATGAAAACCAGAGAAGCAAAGAAGATCTCAGCAAGCATGCAAGTTCAACAATAAGTAGCTCTGTTCTTTCCTGGGAAACATGTGAGTAATATCACTCTAAAAACAAATTTAAAAGTAAAATTTTGTTGCAAGTATGTATGCGGATGAGTATGTTTAAATTTATAAACATATAAATGCCTGTGAATATTGAAAGCTTATGTGTACAGGCTGTTATTTTTCTCTGCTCTTTGTTTGGAGTTTTCAAAACAAAACTTTGATTTAAAATCCATTTCTACTTGATCTATTAAACATTTGAACTCGAGATCAAAACAAATTTTGTTTGTTATGGTACGATTTATCATCTAAAAATGGTTTTGTGAAGAATAAAGGTATGTGGAGTGAAAGAACAAGTTTTTTACAGTAAAAACTTAAGTCTCTGGAAATTTCGAATATCATGAATTATGGATTAAATCATATAGCTTGAATTTACAGCCCAAGATAGGATTTTTGAAACAAATATAGTGATTTTTAGTTGTGTGCATCATGAGCAGTTTATGGTAGAACAAAATCTGCTTTTAAATCATTTTCTCGTTATTGAGTGATTCGAGTTGGTCGGGGTTGTGTGAGGTGATGGAGGAGGCTATGGGGTTGCCAGGAAAAATGGCTGGAGGTGGCGAAGAAGACTGTGACGATGATGGGGAGGAGTTTTTATTTCTAACCCTAGTTTTAGGCAAGATCATGAAATCGATTCGTTCGTTCCCTCTGTTGCATCGAGTTCGATGGGACCACGGGGGATGGGTTCGTGAATGGTCAGAGCGTTCGTGGCCGGAAGTGCAGCGTTTCTGGTGGTCGGAGTTGATGATGTGGCGCGTTGACTGGTTTGTGGGGGTCGACAGTATCGAGTGTTCCAGGTTTTCAAACACGACCCCAAATTTTGATTTCGAATTGGTGGGATGGTGCGAGTGGTCGAAGCTCGATCTGGAGATGATCGTCGACATGCTCATAGTCGCGGCGATGACTGGAGCTGGCCAACGTCATTGTGCACGTGCACGCGGTATCATTCAGTGCCTGATGATGTTGAGGTTTGGGGGAAGACGAAGGAGGAAACTCGAAGTATTTCTCGAGGTCGAGCGCGTGAGAACGAGTTATAGACTCGAAGCAGGTAGTCGTATTGCTCAGGTTTGGCGTTATGTTTTGCCGAAGTAAACGATACCAGCTCTGGTTTTGTTTTAAACCAAATTTCAAAATTTTAACAAAGCTCAAATTTGGTTAACATCAGAAGTTTAAATATAAATCCGAGTTTAGTTTGTAAACTTAGATTTTTATAAATTTTGGGTTTTTATTTAAAATTTGTTTAACGATTTCAAAGTGTTAAATGAAGTCAAGGTGGAAGTTTGAAAAATGGAAGGAAAGTAAGTCAAATTTGTATAGCCTGGGTTAAGTAAATCTAAATTCCAATTTTTGAAAGAAAGGGAGTTTATAAATTTTAATATTGTAAATAAGTTTACATATTTTGAATTTAAGAGAAATTTGATTTAAAATCCCTTCATAACAAAGAAAATTTGAAAGAAATGTTTTTAAACATATTGAAAGTGAAAATTTAATCACTAATAAAAATAAGTTTACTTTGAGAAATGAAGATTTAAGATTTTATATTCATTAACCATTAAGACAAATTAGAATAGATAATTGATAATTTATATTAATTAAATTAGTAATTATAAGTTTAAATGTATTAATTAATGTTTAAATAATGAATTAAGATAATATGTAATTGAGAATCATATATTAGACTACAATTAATTAATGAATTTTAAGGGTTAATCAAACTTATAATTAATAACGGTTAATGTAAGTTAATTATTTAGAAAAGTAATCAAATAATGTGAAACCGATTAAAGTTAATTTATGATTAAAAGTTAATATATTTGTAATTAAAAGTCAACCTAAAGAAATTTGGATTAACCAATTAAATTAATCCTACTTATGCATGACTATTGAATTCTTGACCTCACTTATGAATGTTTATATTGTATGAAACGCCTTGAATTGATTTTCCTATCTGATCTGTGATATTTTTGTTCTGTGAATTGAGCTGGGTATTTATTCATTTATTGATGATATATTTGTATATTATCTGTGAATCTGTGAATGTATGATAAGCGTTATAGTTTATATCGCTTATCGACTATATTTCTGTGTTTTAATCTGTGATGGTTGAATGATGTTGCACTATTGTGTTAAACCCCTGGACCACACTTATACACACACCAATATGGATTTCACGAGGAAATCGATTAAGTCACAGATTTTTGAAATAGTTTTAAATTTGAATATTTGAATTCAAATGTTTTGGAAATGGATTGGGTTTAAAGTGAAAAGCTTTTGAAATGGAATTTCATAGATGAAATCTATTTTGAATAACTCGATAAAATATGAAGTTGAATAATCTGATTTGAACTTAAATTCAAGCTTTGAAATTGAATTCTATGATTTAAAACTAGGGATTAAAAATGTTAGACCAGTTATATATGGGTTAAACTATTTTAAAAGTATTGATTTGGGATGTGAATAGAATTCAAGGGCTTTAACTCGTGTAAATATAATTGGATTTTTCTGAAACGAAAACTGTTTGTTTTCAAATAATAAAAGCTTTCACATGAGTAATGAACGTTCAATTTGTGTTAAAAAGGAATTTCAAGTTTGAAAATGAAGAAAATTTCCAAGTTATGAAAATGATTTAGAAGCTATAAGTTGAATCTTTGATTTAAAAGATTCAACAAGTTAATCGAATTTTGAAAGCTATGAGTTAAATCTTTGATTTAAAGATTTAATGAGTTAATCCAATTGGGATGAAAATTGTTTTAAAGTCTATAAATTGATCTTTGTGAAATAAATCTTTTTTGTAATATAAAGATTTGAAATGGTAATTGGTTTAAACCATTTGAAAAGAAAGTTTTGAATTATTAAGTTGTGACTTAATTGAAATCTCATATCCATATGTTTTAAATGTTGCGCTCACTATTCGGGTTAGCCGGGAAAGGACCTTTGTGTCATATATCCCATTTCGAATATGTGATGCGTTGTTATGAATTGCATTTGAAGACCGGTGTTGAAGACCGAATATTTTTGAAAACGTAAGGACAACTCGTCGAATGTCTTTGCATCGAATGGCCCCGGTATAGAGACTCCATATGTGATGGGAAGTCCGATTGTAATTAGTGAATATCCGGATTGCAAGGGCTTCTTTGGAAGTGCCTTCGGTTCTGTTCGAGCCCGGAACAGACTTGTATGGATAGTATGTCTGACATTACAAATTGAGAAATAAAGCTGATTTCTTTCAAATATATTTCTGTTGGTGGCGGAGAATTTATTCTCTTAGCTTAACACCCTTCTCTGAGACGTACGAGCTCAGAGGTTATGTAGTTGAAGGTTATCGGCAATATATTCCCAATTTGGTAATGTGACATGCTGAGTGTTGCTGTGAAATGATCATTGTGTTGATCATTTATGATAAGATCATTTGTTTGATCGTTTATCTTTGTGATCATTTCTATGATCATTTGTTGACCCAAAGCACGGCTTTTGTATAAAGTGTGTCTTTGTGGACGTGACTTCGTCGAGCCTCACACCCCGGAATGGTCAAAACAGGAAAGATGCGGCAAGGTTATGAGGGGTAGCTCCCTTTAGGGTATGTGCATTTCCTTCTGGAAAAGGGTGGTATCATGGTATGGAGCCCAGATGCTTACTCATGTTGAAACACTTTATTATGATTGTGTGATGATGGTGACAAGCGCTCGGTTAAAGGTCCCATAGGACCGGGGGATGGCATACTCGTGTCAGTAGTTACCCAGTTAGGGGTAACCCGGCCTTGTGTTGGCAGAGATCCGGTTTGGTTCTCGGGGACGTCCTTCCAGAGACGTTCTCATGTGGCAATGGGAAGTTCCTTGGCCTGACCATTCGTTGGAAATCCAAAGAAACAATACGATCTTGTACGGTTTTAGTTGTATAACCTGCCATGGAATGTGGCGGCAACCTGCTATTGAACATGGTAGCTATAGTAGGCATAAGTGCGAAATGTCTATGCTGGCTAAGATTTATATCTTTACTTTCGAAATGATTTTTACTACACTATGCACTAGTAATAATATCAAATGTTTCTTTTTAATGCGTATCAAGCATCTTTGACTATCATAAGGAGAAATCTCCTCCGATTCTGCGTTTGCATTGTGTGTGTGTGCGGGAGGCCTTATGGTAGTCTCATTTTTAAAAAGCATCGCGAATTGACTTTGAAAATCTTTTGTTGAATGTTTTAAAAGATAAACTGTTTTTGTTGCTCACACCAGTCCCATGACTGATCCGGAGTTTATTGTTTCTTTCCTAAACTCTGGATGCTCAAAATTTTTCTACACGAGCAGTCTAGAGTTGGGTTTTTCAGATAGCTAGATTCAGTAGATTATCTAGAGTTAGTTCAGTCTTTGGACCACACCAGTCTTGCCTAGCTTGGTGCATCGTTATAGGGAGTTCGAGCTATTGCTGGATTGATTCTTGCAAATGGAGTTGCAGTTCTCGGGGTTCTCTTTTGCAGACTATCTTAGAGTTAGTTGTTCCGCTGCTAGATATTATCTATTTTTCTTTTCCACTGCTATTTTATTGTATCATATCTCTGATGTATATTGATATATATTGGATCATATGTTGTTTCAGATATTGTATCAAAGCTGTATATCAATGTATTATTCTTTTATTCCGCTGTGTTATTTACTTAATGTTGTTATAAACTCCGGCGAATCGGATTTGAACGGTCGAATCTATGGCATTCGAATACGATTTGAAGTATGGATGTCGATTTTCGAGCGCGAAAAATCGAGTTCGTCACATTTGGTATCAGAGCTAAGGTGAAACTTTAGCTCGGGAGTATAACACATTCAGTAGCTCATTATAGATAGGGTGAAGTATACCCTAGAATGAGTAATCCTTAAGATATCCGTTTGAATGCCTCAGTAAATTATCGTACTATCCACTGATAGTGAGTATGAGTGCAAGAAGAAAACGAGATAGGGGACAGGAGAATACGACTATAAATTGGTCAATGCTCTGTAACAACAGTGGAAACAATCCTTCTCTGTCAATCTCCTTTGATTCGTTTTCAAATTTCTTTTGATTGTTTTGTGACAGCTACAAGAAGAAGTTTCGGTGTAATGATGGCCCTACGAATCATTGTAGAAATTTTTTACTTCATATCCTCATCAGTTTCTTATCAGTTTTTCGATTTAAATTTTAATGAATATGAATTTGAAAATTAAAATTAGAAATTTTGAATAAACTTGAAATTTTAAATTGAGTTAAATTGATTAATAGAATATGAGGATAAATTTGAATTGAATCGATAAAACAATTTCGTTTAAAACCAAATTAGAAATTCTATTGTAATTTTTCATGAATACCAAAGTCCGAAGAGGGACAAATTGATATGTATTCTGAGATATTCCGACTTGAGTTTGGAATTCATAACTTAAGTTTGAGGAATTATAGGAGATCGAATCTATCTATCTATCTCTTTGTTGTTTTCGTGCCTGCGAATTTCGAGGACGAAATTCCTTTTAAGGGGGGAAGTCTGTAACGATCCCGAATTTTAATTTATTTTAAATTGATAATTAATTTAATTTTTGATTAAAAATTGTGTAGTAATTGGTAACTAATATAAAATAGTTGTTAAATTAAAAATTTATTGAAATTTATCTGGATATTTGAACTTATGTATATAAAATAGATGGAAAATTTAATTGGGATTTAAATATAAATATATTGGGAAATAGATGGTGTTTGGATTTTTGGATATGATGTTAAACAAAATATTTAAATAGATTTTTAATAATATAAAAATATAAACTATTGAAATATAGAAAAATACAAAACAATTTGTATGTAAGATAAAATAAATACTTAAGTTAAAAAGTATATACTGTACATAAGTTAAGATTTATAACATAGACTAAAACAAAAATATATGTATAAATCCATTCATTTCAGTTCGACCATTCCAAAGCTAAGGAAATCTAAGTAAATCTCATCTCAAAAAGCTTAAACAAAATGCCATCTTATAACAATAATTAACAACACATTAAAATAGAAGTTATTTATAGTATAAAGTAATATACCTAAAACCTGGAAACAAGTAGGCTAGGCTGTAAACAAAAGATACAACATTGTGTAAGCTAGGCTAGGCTAGAAATAATAAGAAGACTAAGAACTAAAGTAATATACTTTAACCTGGAAAATAACACAGCAACAAGTACTGAAGTAAGGCAAGCATGGGAACAAAGGTCATGCATTTAATGAAAGCATCCTCAACCATGACTTGTTGTACAAAATATAATATCACTGGTAAGTTTCTTTTTATACATCAAACTCTTCATTTTTGTTCGTCCATTCAAAGCTGAGAAACAACTAAAGTAAACATTATCTTAAAAACATCAATCAATGAAAACCAGAGAAGAAAAGAAGATCTCAGCAAGCATGCAAGTTCAACAATAAGTAGCTCTGTTCTTTCCTGGGAAACATGTGAGTAATATCACTCTAAAAACAAATTTAAAAGTAAAATTTTGTTGCAAGTATGTATGCGGATGAGTATGTTTAAATTTATATACATATAAATGCCTGTGAATATTGAAAGCTTATGTGTACAGGCTGTTATTTTTCTCTGCTCTTTGTTTGGAGTTTTCAAAACAAAACTTTGATTTAAAATCCATTTCTACTTGATCTATTAAACATTTGAACTCGAGATCGAAACAAATTTTGTTTGTTATGGTACGATTTATCATCTAAAAATGGTTGTGTGAAGAATAAAGGTATGTGGAGTGAAAGAACAAGTTTTTTACAGTAAAAACTTAAGTCTCTGGAAATTTCGAATATCATGAATTATGGATTAAATCATATAGCTTGAATTTACAGCCCAAGATAGGATTTTTGAAACAAATATAGTGATTTTTAGTTGTGTGTATCATGAGCAGTTTACGGTAGAACAAAATCTGCTTTTAAATCATTTTCTTGTGATTGAGTGATTCGAGTTGGTCGAGGTTGTGTGAGGTGATGGAGGAGGCTATGGGGTTGCCAGGAAAAATGGCTGGAGGTGGCGAAGAAGACTGTGGCGATGATGGGGAGGAGTTTTTATTTCTAACCCTAGTTTTAGGCAAGATCATGAAATCGATTCGTTCGTTCCCTCTGTTGCATCGAGTTCGATGGGACCACGGGTGTAACGTCTGTGAATTTTCGTTCTTCGAAAATCCGACATCGATACTCACTTTATCGACTGCCGAGAAATCAAAGGCCGAAAACCGAGATGTTATGGGTTTTAAAAAGAAAAGAAAAGAAAGAAGAGAGAAAAAAGAAGAAAGAAAAAGAAAAATAGAGGGAAAAGAAGATAGACAATTTTTAGAAAACAGAGAATTTGAAAAATAGAAGATAGAAGAATTTGAAAATAGAACGGACAAAAGAAAACAACAGAACAACAACAGAATCTCACAATTCGCAGCGGAACAACATATAATAATAAATGAATAATCTTTAAACAAAGAACTATATCAGTTATTACATTACATTTCATTTCATTACATCATATCATCAGAGTGTACAACAACAACAAACAGTGCAGCGGAAAAAGAAATACTATATAAACTAGTAATACGCCATGTCAATCCAGCTTGCCTCCAGCAACTCCAGAATATCCAGAATATCCTGATAAACCTAACTCTTAACTGCCCGTGTGGAAATTGGTGGGCACCCAGAGTTTAGGAAGGAAAACAATAAACTCCAAGTCAGTCATGTGACTGGTGTGAGAACTCAAAACAGTTTATTTAACTTTAAAATCAAATAGAGGAATATTTTTAATCAATTCGCAATGCTTTTAAAAAAAATGAGACTACCATAAGGCCTCCCGCACACACACACAATGCAAACGCGGAATCGGAGGAGATTTCTCCTTATGATAGCCAAAGATGCTTGATACGCATTTAAAATAATATTTGATATTATTATTAGTGTATAATGTAGGAAAAATTCATTTCGAAAGTAGAATATAAATCTTAGCCAACATACGACCATTATCGTATGCCTACTATAGCTACCATCCAAACAGTGGTGACCACCATAAGTGAATAGCAGGTTCTACAACTAATACCGTACAAGATCGTATTGTTTCTTTGGATTTCCAACGAATGATCAGGCCAAGGAACTTCCCATTGCCACATGAGAATGCCTCTGGATGGACATCCCCGAGAACCAAACCGGATCTCTACCAACACAAGGCCGGGTTACTCCTAACTGAGTAACAACTGACCGAATATGCCATCCCCCGGTCCTTTGGGACCTTTTCAACCGAGCGCTCGTAATCAATTCACACAATCATAAAGTGTTTTCAACATGAGTAAGTATCTGGGCTCCATACCATGATACCACCCTTTTCCAGAAGGAAATGGACACATCCTAAAGGGTGCTACCCCTCATAACCTTGCTGCTTCTTTCCTGTTTTGACCATTCACGGGGTGTGAGGCTCGACGAAGTCACGTCCACAAAAACATACTTTATACAAAAGCCATGCTTTGGGTCAACAAATGATCAACACAATGATCACAAGGATAGACGATCAAATAAACGATCCTATCACAAATAATCAACACAATGATCATTTCAGCATCACTCAGCATGTCACATTACCAAATTGGGAATATATCGCTGATAACATTCAACTACATAACCTCTGAGCTCGTACGTCTCAGAGAAGGGTGTTAAGCTAAAAGAATAAATTCTTCGCCACCAACAGAAATATATTTGAAAGAAATCGGCTTTATATCTCAACTTGTAATGTCAGACATACAATCCATACAAGTCTGTTCCGGGCTCGAACAAAACCGAAGGCACTTCTTACGAAGCCCTTGAAATACGGGTATTCACAATCCCGATCGAATTTCCCATCACTTAGGAGATCTCTATACCAGGAGCTACCCAGTGCAGAGACAATCGATAGGTCATCCTATCGCTTTCACAAATACTCGGTCTTCAACACCGATCTTCAAATGCAATTCATAACGACGTATCACATATTCGGAATGGGTTATACGACCCCATGGTCCTTTCCCGGTTAACCCGAATAGTGAGCGCTTATTCAAAAATAAGTGTAGCATTCACATCAAACAAATCACATCAAATACCCATTCGAAGGGAAATATTGATAGTCGGCTATTGAACTATCAATTGATATGCATACATCACCAGATTCCAAATAATTTTCCAAATTATTTATTTTCCAAAATATCTTTATAAGATATATAATTTCAACACTTCAAAGATAAATCAATATTTATTTTCAAACAAATTCCACTTTTCACATATAAATTCCATAATGAATTTATATTTCAAAATATCCATGCATATTCGATTTCAATAATTCATTTCAATTTATCTTCAAAAAGATAAATTCTAATTATTCACTTCATATTGGAAAACATTTCCATACTTATCAAAAATAAGTAATCGACAAATCTTTTTATTTTCAACCTTTGAAAATATTCAATATACTTAAATCGAATTAAGTATATTATTCATTCTTTAAGGGAAATCATTCTCTTAAACATTTTTATTTGGGCCAAAACGAATGTTGCGTAAAACATCGTTACAACGTCCCAAAATCACTAGTATAGGGATTCGAATTTAAAATAGATATATAAATCCTAATACTACACAAACCATTTCCTTTCGGAAATCATTTACTATAACAACAGTGTTATAGTCCACCATTTCCTTTTATTTCTCGAAAACGTCTATTTCAACAATAAATGTTGAAATCTATGGTTTCGAATCTCAACACCTTTTAAAACATCGTTAGATCGTTTTAATTCTATTTAAAACATCATATTCTAAACATTTTCTTTAACGTATTATTCACTATTTAAAAATGTGAATATACTACATTAACAAATTTCATCAATTTTATGCATTTTAATTTAAAGGATTATTCACTGTCTAAAAACGTGAATATAACTCCATTTATAAGTTATAACAATTAACTTATCAAAATAAGTCGTTTGCGAATTTATAAAACAACGTTTATAAATCCCATTTCCATTTATTTCATAACAACTTCCTTTATAAATCTTCTTTACTTACCTATTCGATTTATAATCTTAATTATAAACCAAAAGTCCAAATTATAAGTCAAACACTTATAATTTATTTATTCGCAAAAATCGTTCCTTTGAACTTTACAAATTTTATAAACCTATTGTTTATAAAATTCCATTTATAACTTCACCGTTATATAATTCTATAAATTTCATTCATTAATGAATTTCATTTTCACTTCATTCAAACACTTATAAAGACTCGTTTTATAATGTCAATATTTCGATTTACAAATATCCATTTATAAATCTCTTAATATAAATCAGTTTATATTATTATTCTAAAACGTCTTTAAATTCCTTTATAATTTCATCATTTCGATTTATAAAAAAATCAAATTTTATAAATCCTATATTTAAACTTTTATCATATATTCAAAAATCCAATCTAAATTATTTTATAAAATCATTAGTTCATATTTCTCAAAAATCGACTTTTAATCGTATTTCTAAAAATCAGCTTTTTAACTATATTTCACAAAAACCATAATTTTTATAACTTTAAAAATTATAACGTTTATTTATTTATAATGGATCAATTCCAAAATATTTTATCTTTTCAAAAATTACTTTAAAAACATTTTTAAAATACCAGAAATTTGGTCCAATGATGCTACACACCAAATAGTCAATCACGACTAACAACGATATCATATATCGATATGATAATCCATCAAATATCAAAATATCTGAAAATCAAATAAAAACTATTGAGGAATCCAGTTGGATCCCTCCAATCTGTTTCCCTGCATCCAAAAACATTAGCACAATACCAATTTCGCTCCAGTACGAAATTATCGCGGTATATGTTCTTAATAAATATTATCCGCTTAATAACGGCGTAATAGGGTCTCATCCGCTAAACAAAAAATGCGGGAAATCAACAACTGCAATATATACATATGCCAATATATATATATTGATATTATATATAATACCAATTTCACTGTTTATGAAATATTCGCGGTATATGTTTATATTAAATAACATCCGCTTACTAACGGCGCATAATGTCTATTTTAACAATCAATAATTTACAGTCATCATTCAAACATGCATTCAAATATTTTAAATCTAACTATTTAAAATAAAATCGAAACCGATTCGATTGAGTGAGAAATTCTCACCTTGGTTTTATTTTCCGTTTCAGCTTTTATTTCGAATAAAATTAAACGCGCGTTTAATTTTACCCGAAATTCTCACTAACTCCAAACGACTCCAAACCAACTCCATCGCGTAGTGCTCATCCATACGATTCCAACGCAACTGAGTTTGCATTTTTTCGACCTCGTATGAAAAAGATACGAATTTTACAAGATTGAACACGTTTTATATAAACTAATTTCAACACAACTTAATAAATTTTAAACCTAAGCTCCTATTAGCCATCAGATCCCACCACCATCAGATCTCCACCCTAGAACGCAACCCCCCTTCCTCACGTTCTTCCCTCCAGGAAGCAAAACACGGCCATGAACCCATATTGATTTTCTAGGGTTAAACATTGCATTCACCTCACTCGACTAAATCCGATCACTCTAACGCCACGACGAAGAGCACGACGCAAGCTACCTCCACCTTCCTTGGCCTGAAGCTCGGCCATCTCCTCCACCTGGGAGTGCGTGCGCAGGTCGGCCACTTCCTACACCATTTCCCATCAATCCGTGAAGCCATTCGCGATCTCCACCGTTCAGATCGTAGCTCTCATCACCCTCTACATCTTTCATGTTGAAAGTTTTAGCCAAAACTTGATGGATTGAGAGATCAAAGGGAAGAAATGAGATCAATTTCTGGCCATTCAGTTTTAGGGCCGGCTACATGAATGAATTAGGGTTTGGAATGATATTTTATCAAATTTATGAAGAGAGAGGTGTATTTATAGAGTTTCGTTCGACACTATTCACCCGGAAATTCCGAACTCCGATTTAGACGCCGTAACCAGCGTACCTAGGGTTTATCCCGCGTTCCGGACACAATGGAACAGGTTTCGGAAGCTAATTCGGAAGTATGTGCGAGTTATGGCTAAAAACGTTCAATTTAAATTAAACCGATTTAAGTCGATTTCTAGGCGTTTTAATTTGTACCGGACAAACGGTAAATCCAATTGACTTAAAATTTGAAACCTTACAATAATATCACATTACGGATCCGATGAAACTGGTTTCGTCGAAATCCGAGACTTTTTGAAAAATGGCTATTTTGACTCGCCAAATTTAAATTAAAAATAAATCGATGCGTTTCGAGCTGCCACGATCAAACGATAACTCCGATTGACACGAAAATTTAAATCCGGTAATAATTAACTATTACGGATCCAATGAAACTGGTTTCGTTCAATTCTGAGATTGTTCAAAAATTGGCTATTTTGCAGTCGATTATTAAATATTAAAATATTCAATTTTCACAAATTTACTTTTAATTCGATTTTAAAAGTTCTAAAATATCATTCTAACTTCAATATGAAAAAATAAAATTTTCCAAATTATTTTCAATCATATTTAACTCAATTTTCAATTATTTCCATAATTTAACATATTAAATTATCGATTTAATTATCCAATTAAATCCAATAAATCAAAATAAAATTTATTTGACTAAAAATTCACTTATAAATATTTAAAATTAATTTAATATTCAATTTTTAATTAATAAAAATCCTGGGTCGTTACAACGGGGGATGGGTTCGTGAATAGTCAGAGCGTTCGTGGCCGGAAGTGCAGCGTTTCTGGTGGTCGGAGTTGATGATGTGGCGCGTTGACAGGTTTGTGGGGGTCGACAGTATCGAGTGTTCCAGGTTTTCAAACACGACCCCAAATTTTGATTTCGAATTGGTGGGACGGTGCGAGTGGTCGGAGCTCGATCTGGAGATGATCGTCGACATGCTCGTAGTCGCGGCGATGACTGGAGCTGGCCAACGTCATTGTGCACGTGCACGCGGTATCATTCAGTGCCTGATGATGTTGAGGTTTGGGGGAAGACGAAGGAGGAAACTCGAAGTATTTCTCGAGGTCGAGTGCGTGAGAACGAGTTATAGACTCGAAGCAGGTAGTCGTATTGCTCAGGTTTGGCGTTATGTTTTGCCGAAGTAAACGATACCAGCTCTGGTTTTGTTTTAAACCAAATTTCAAAATTTTAACAAAGCTCAAATTTGGTTAACATCAGAAGTTTAAATATAAATCCGAGTTTAGTTTGTAAACTTAGATTTTTATAAATTTTGGGTTTTTATTTAAAATTTGTTTAATGATTTCAAAGTGTTAAATGAAGTCAAGGTGGAAGTTTGAAAAATGGAAGGAAAGTAAGTCAAATTTGTATAGCCTGGGTTAAGTAAATCTAAATTCCAATTTTTGAAAGAAAGGGAGTTTATAAATTTTAATATTGTAAATAAGTTTAAATATTTTGAATTTAAGGGAAATTTGATTTAAAATCCCTTCATAGCAAAGAAAATTTGAAAGAAATGTTTTTAAACATATTAAAAGTGAAAATTTAATCACTAATAAAAATAAGTTTACTTTGAGAAATGAAGATTTAAGATTTTATATTCATTAACCATTAAGACAAATTAGAATAGATAATTGATAATTTATATTAATTAAATTAGTAATTATAAGTTTGAATGTATTAATTAATGTTTAAATAATGAATTAAGATAATATGTAATTGAGAACCATATATTAGACTACAATTAATTAATGAATTTTAAGGGTTAATCAAACTTATAATTAATAACGGTTAATGTAAGTTAATTATTTAGAAAAGTAATCAAATAATGTGAAACCGATTAAAGTTAATTTATGATTAAAAGTTAATATATTTGTAATTAAAAGTCAACCTAAAGAAATTTGGATTAACCAATTAAATTAATCCTACTTATGCATGACTATTGAATTCTTGACCTCACTTATGAATGTTTATATTGTATGAAACGCCTTGAATTGATTTTCCTATCTGATCTGTGATATTTTTGTTCTGTGAATTGAGCTGGGTATTTATTCATTTATTGATGATATATTTGTATATTATCTGTGAATCTGTGAATGTATGATAAGCGTTATAGTTTATATCGCTTATCGACTATATTTCTGTGTTTTAATCTGTGATGGTTGAATGATGTTGCACTATTGTGTTAAACCCCTGGACCACACTTATACACACACCAATATGGATTTCATGAGGAAATCGATTAAGTCACAGATTTTTGAAATAGTTTCAAATTTGAATATTTGAATTCAAATGTTTTGGAAATGGATTGGGTTTAAAGTGAAAAGCTTTTGAAATGGAATTTCATAGATGAAATCTATTTTGAATAACTCGATAAAATATGAAGTTGAATAATCTGATTTGAACTTAAATTCAAGCTTTGAAATTGAATTCTATGATTTAAAACTAGGGATTAAAAATGTTAGACCAGTTATATATGGGTTAAACTATTTTAAAAGTATTGATTTGGGATGTGAATAGAATTCAAGGGCTTTAACTCGTGTAAATATAATTGGATTTTTCTGAAACGAAAACTGTTTGTTTTCAAATAATAAAAGCTTTCACATGAGTAATGAACGTTCAATTTGTGTTAAAAAGGAATTTCAAGTTTGAAAATGAAGAAAATTTCCAAGTTATGAAAATGATTTAGAAGCTATAAGTTGAATCTTTGATTTAAAAGATTCAACAAGTTAATCGAATTTTGAAAGCTATGAGTTAAATCTTTGATTTAAAGATTTAATGAGTTAATCCAATTGGGATGAAAATTGTTTTAAAGTCTATAAATTGATCTTTGTGAAATAAATCTTTTTTGTAATATAAAGATTTGAAATGGTAATTGGTTTAAACCATTTGAAAAGAAAGTTTTGAATTATTAAGTTGTGACTTAATTGAAATCTCATATCCATATGTTTTAAATGTTGCGCTCACTATTCGGGTTAGCCGGGAAAGGACCTTTGTGTCATATATCCCATTTCGAATATGTGATACGTCGTTATGAATTGCATTTGAAGACCGGTGTTGAAGACCGAATATTTTTGAAAACGTAAGGACAACTCGTCGAATGTCTTTGCATCGAATGGCCCCGGTATAGAGACTCCATATGTGATGGGAAGTCCGATTGTAATTAGTGAATATCCGGATTGCAAGGGCTTCTTTGGAAGTGCCTTCGGTTCTGTTCGAGCCCGGAACAGACTTGTATGGATAGTATGTCTGACATTACAAATTGAGAAATAAAGCTGATTTCTTTCAAATATATTTCTGTTGGTGGCGGAGAATTTATTCTCTTAGCTTAACACCCTTCTCTGAGACGTACGAGCTCAGAGGTTATGTAGTTGAAGGTTATCGGCAATATATTCCCAATTTGGTAATGTGACATGCTGAGTGTTGCTGTGAAATGATCATTGTGTTGATCATTTATGATAAGATCATTTGTTTGATCGTTTATCTTTGTGATCATTTCTATGATCATTTGTTGACCCAAAGCACGGCTTTTGTATAAAGTGTGTCTTTGTGGACGTGACTTCGTCGAGCCTCACACCCCGGAATGGTCAAAACAGGAAACATGCGGCGAGGTTATGAGGGGTAGCTCCCTTTAGGGTATGTGCATTTCCTTCTGGAAAAGGGTGGTATCATGGTATGGAGCCCAGATGCTTACTCATGTTGAAACACTTTATTATGATTGTGTGATGATGGTGACAAGCGCTCGGTTAAAGGTCCCATAGGACCGGGGGATGGCATACTCGTGTCAGTAGTTACCCAGTTAGGGGTAACCCGGCCTTGTGTTGGCAGAGATCCGGTTTGGTTCTCGGGGACGTCCTTCCAGAGGCGTTCTCATGTGGCAATGGGAAGTTCCTTGGCCTGACCAATCGTTGGAAATCCAAAGAAACAATACGATCTTGTACGGTTTTAGTTGTATAACCTGCCATGGAATGTGGCGGTAACCTGCTATTGAACATGGTAGCTATAGTAGGCATAAGTGCGAAATGTCTATGCTGGCTAAGATTTATATCTTTACTTTCGAAATGATTTTTACTACACTATGCACTAGTAATAATATCAAATGTTTCTTTTTAATGCGTATCAATCATCTTTGACTATCATAAGGAGAAATCTCCTCCGATTCTGCGTTTGCATTGTGTGTGTGCGCGGGAGGACTTATGGTAGTCTCATTTTTAAAAAGCATCGCGAATTGACTTTGAAAATCTTTTGTTGAATGTTTTAAAAGATAAACTGTTTTTGTTGCTCACACCAGTCCCATGACTGATCAGGAGTTTATTGTTTCTTTCCTAAACTTTGGATGCTCAAAATTTTTCTACACGAGCAGTCTAGAGTTGGGTTTTTCAGATAGCTAGATTCAGTAGATTATATGGAGTTAGTTCAGTCTTTGGACCACACCAGTCTTGCCTAGCTTGGTGCATCGTTATAGGGAGTTCGAGCTATTGCTGGATTGATTCTTGGAAATGGAGTTGCAGTTCTCGGGGTTCTCTTTTGCAGACTATCTTAGAGTTAGTTGTTCCGCTGCTAGATATTATCTATTTTTCTTTTCCGCTGCTATTTTATTGTATCATATCTCTGATGTATATTGATATATATTGGATCATCTGTTGTTTCAGATATTGTATCAAAGTTGTATATCAATGTATTATTCTTTTATTCCGTTGTGTTATTTACTTAATGTTGTTATAAGCTCCGACGAATCGGATTTGAACGGTCGAATCTATGGCATTCGAATACGATTTGAAGTATGGATGTCAATTTTCGAGCGCGAAAAATCGAGTTCGTCACAGAAAGTGCACATCCAAATAAATTTTATTTTAATTGTTACCATTTTATTAATATGTGTATGTGCATATATATATATATATATGTATGTATGTATGTATGTATGTACTAATATACTACCTAATTTTATTTATGTGACCTGTATTCAATTATATCGGCATATCATGATAATTGTTAAACCTATATTTTATAAATGTATATCTACATAGATTATATTTTTCGGCAGCTGTAAATCAATTTCAAATATTTGTTTACTATTTTTAAATTAATATACTAATTAATAAGTCATATAAAATTAAATATGTTCCAAAAATTTAGTTTAATTTTTTTATCATCATATAAGTTCTCGGCCAAAAAAATAAAATTAAAAAAGTCATTTTTTCATATTTTAAAAAGTTAATTTAATTAATGGTCGAATTCAATCAATTAATTAAAAATACTATTTTGACTTAGAAAATTTTGATATTTTTCGTAACTTTAAAATACCATGCTTGATTTTATAAAAACTTAAAATTCAAATAATATAACATGAAAATATTTTTTTTATTATTTTATCATATTTCGAATAACTTATATATATATATATATATATTAGTGCAATAAAATATAAATAATTTTTTTTACTATGCACTCGATCTGGAAAGGTTTACACATGCATATACATATACATATACATACACATATATATACTTTAAATACATAATTAATATATATACACATATATATACGTATACATATTTAGATATTGTACATACACTTATGTATATATGTATTTAAATATAATAATAATAATTTTTTTGTAATTCATACATGTGTGTTTGTAAAATGATTTTTTTAAATCTTTATATATTATGTGTATGTGTGTATATATATTTAATATTTAATGCAATGGTATATATAATATTTTTACATATAAGATATATACATAATTCTACATAGTTTTTAATATTTATATAAATAATAAGTTTATATACATACATATATTTGGCCAACAATCAATACATATATGATGAGCTAACATATCCACTGCGATGTAAATCCTAACATTTATACACTGGCTTATTATACCTTACATGGATTATTATGTTACATATGCACACATATACATATATGTATACGATACATATATATACTATAATATTTAATTGAATGCAAATTAGATATAAATTTATTTATAAAATATAAATTTAAATGAAATAAGAGATTTTATTTAAATTAAATTTAGAAATATTCTAAGTAATATAGACTTCATAGGTCCAATATAGGTTTAATAACGGAATTTTTTTTAACTCACTCATATCATCCAATGTGGGTTGGCCTAGTTCCAACAACAATATCAGAGCCCAATAACAATGCAATCCAAGTTAGCATATTAGGGTTTACTATTAAGCTCACAACCCAAAAGTTGTTCCTATAGAAAAAGCCCAAATTTGAATCGGGCCTTAAGCTAATTTTCAAAATTGTCTAAAAATTAAAAATACAAGATTTTTAATTTAAAGTTTAAATTAAGATATAAATATATTATAAAAGTTATAATATAATAAAAATTTCAAAATGTTTGAAAATAAATATTAAATTTTAAATTTTATTAATAAGATTAACAAAATAAATTAACTAAATAAGTTAACTAATTAATAAACATACACGTGTTATATATTACAATCTATGTTATGTTATTTTAAAATGCTTAAAATAATATAAGTATACATGTGTATATGGATTGAATTTTGAAATTAATATAATTTAATTTAAATTATTTAATTAAATAAATAAATTAAAATTTAGCTAACTAATTAAAGGTTAATTAATTATATAAGTTAATTAAGGAGTAATTAGTTAAATGAATATACGCATATATAAGATACATGTGTAAGACTATAGGGGTTATAGTATGTACTAAATATTTAATATAAAAGTTATATTAAAAATTAACTAAAATGTTAATTAATTAAATAAGATTTGATTAATATAATATTATAAATAAGACTATTATATACGTAATATAAAATATAAAAGCTATATAATAATACTAAAACTTATATAATATGAATATATAAACTAAAGGTGTAACATCAAAAAACCCAAATAGAATTAAGGAATAAATACATATGTAAATATACATATGCCATGATTTCTGATGTGTTCGACACTTGAATCACGAAGGTATTTCATAAGAAATACATTATTCCATAATCCGATGTCACTCTACATAATATATTGAAAATTATGAATATTTAATATAAAGTTACCGTCTATCATTTATATATTAATAGATTACTTGCATACTATTTAGTTGTTGAGCTTTCCTCAAGTTAGGGATGTTATGTATAGTACTATTAATATATTGAATAGACGGGGTAAGATAACTACACATATTTGTTAAGCTTTCCTCAAGGTATGTGCATTATACTTAGGTCATCATGAAATGACAGACCCAGGTGAATAATCTCACTTTACTTGTTGACCTTTCCTCATGGTAAAGGTGAGATTAGGACAAGGAACCATGGGTTAGGAATTGTATATGATACAACTGATAAGGAATTATCCATCGTATGCGGGCCTATGATTTGTTGAGCTTTTCTCAAGGTTAGAATCTCAAGGCATATGAGTCCTAACACCCACCAGTGAAGTCGAAAGACTTCTAAGTTTTGACTTAGGGTTTGGTCAAACGTAAAAGACCAGTGGGAGCCTTAGTAGAAAAATAAAATGATAACATTTAATCTTTCTAATATTGTAAGAGCATATGCTATATAATGTTATAATATTTTACATTGATAAATTCGTGCATTCAATATGATTGATAAAATGTTTATCAATCAAGATATACAAATAAACTGAATTGAAGATTGGCAAATATAAATATGACATATACTTACAAATAAATGACATGTATATGAACATTTCAATACCCATGCAAACACCAGATTTTACGACTACTAAATACATTCATAATTTGGTCGTTTATGTGTTTATTTGGTCGAGACCGTGTATTGCATTTTATGAGTTTCGAACTCTAAATGCAATACATGACTATAGATATTTGATCCATAGACTATCACATATAAGTGTTATACAGGGAACGGTCACAGTTCGTAGTGTACGATACTTCGATGAAGTAAGTTCATTTGAAAGCCAATAGACAAAACCATGAAATCAAGTACTCAATTTGATTGATTTCAAAAGGATCGTATTGTGTTAAATGTAACACTGGACCGATACTACGAGATAGATCTAAGAACTTGATAATTAAAACGTTGGTTTGATCAGTTTATGTGAATTGCAACATATTTGATGTCCTTAAATGTTAAGGATGATCGAATGCACTTTTGTAAAGAGTATGATATTTTAGTAACGTCTTCCATTTGAATAGTCTGACCATTTGAAAGGAAAGCGAATGTATAAGAGTAAATGTAATTTAATGTAAAATTTGGGACAAAGAGAGTGAATAGTTACTTCTGTTTATAAAGAAATATCGAAAATGAGAACTGTAATAATAGTATTTGATACTTAACATTGGAATAAAGAATATGCTTTCTATTCCAAAGCGTATTTTGTATAGAAAATAATTTTCTACGAGATTTATTTATCTGACCACAAAATATTTGATCAAATAACTCTCTGTTGTAAACTAGTTGCAATATATGAAATAAATAATCTATGTTAAGTGAATAATGGACCTCTAAATTTAATATGTTATTATAATAATGGAGGAAATAGTGGAAGCATGTTGTATAATAGTTATTGACTGAATCAAGTTATGAAAAATGTTTTCATAAAACATACCGAACATTATTTATGAAACAATGACTATTTTTCGGAACCGACTGAAAAAAACGTAGTTATATTTCAATGTGAATGTTATGAATATACATAATGAAATAAAACTACAATATGGTATTTGTTTCTATAACAAAAGTGATGCATTAGAAAACAAAAAGTGTCTAAAATTATTTATAATTATTTTGGAATTATAGACTAAGCCGTAGGTTTGAAAAATAATTTTATTATATGATTATGAATTATATGATATTGGTTAATTATATCTCAAACAATTAAGGCCCATGCATGCATTAGTGGAAGCAATATAAGAGTTGATGAACTCTTCAGATTGGTACATATAGATATATGCAATCGTAAGTCTATTAATAACAAAATGGTTCCATGTACTTCATCATATTCACAGTTTATCACAGACATGGACATATGTATATGCATGTATAAGCATATGATAAGCCCATAGAATATAAAATAGAAGTAATAATGTAACATGCGATAGAAATGATTCTATTTGATCGAATGAGTAGGTAAATTGGAAGGAGTTCCGTATGTACTTAACATGAATAAAAATTCTATCTCAAAAAACACTCCTCCCTGTAATACATAATGATGTATTGATAAAGAGTAATTGAACTTTGATAGACAAAGCATAATTATTGATGAGTGAAGTTAAGTTAAATTTTTCTATAAGATGTATACTTAAGAGTAGTACATAAGTTTAAAATTAATATTACCTAAATAATAGTTGATAAAATCGTATAAGATAAGAATTTATAAGAAACCCCTTTATATATCATAGGCCAAGGAATTGGCATATTGTGCGAGTCGAAAGACTACACATAATAATTGTACATAAGCGGTACTGTATGAATCATCCCGAGAGAATTTTGAGAACGATAGTCATTAGATGACTAATTTATATTGTGAATATAAGTATATTGTAAACTATTGAAAAATCAGATTTATACAATTCAATTCATGAAATGTTTATGAATGCCCACTACGTGCACAGAGAAACAACTATTGTTTCAAGAAATACCAACTTTATAGCGAATGAATTTCTTTGAGAAATTATAGGTATAAAATGGATTTGGATACGATCTAATGTTAAAACTTGTAATAAGGAATGAAAATGAAATTATCCGAACCTAAATGAAAACAAAACATTAGAACGTCTAATAAGAATTCTTATATATTAAAAAGAAACTATGATTTTCTTATCAATGTCAAAAACAAATATTCCTCGATTGTTTAATTATACCATTAAGAGTATTGAATCTATGATATGATACGATGCACAAATCCAAAATAAATTCCAAATACATTATTAAAATATGATTGTGATAGTTGTTTCTAAAAGGATATGATTCTTTTGACTGAAAATGTGTCTTTAAGATAAAGACAAATGCAGTTGAAATATAGTGACCCACATTGATAAGAATAATACCGTAAATTTCAATTGTTTTATAACTAACGTAATAAATTCATCATTCGATGTGCTATAGTAGGTTCGGATTTTACTCACAAAATTATCACATAGTATGACTTTATGATTTGGTACACATGCGTTGAAACTTGAAACGGAAAATTCTAAATAATTATTTAGAATAAACTGTTTACACATAATAACTAAAGTATCTCGAAGTCAGTGGGAGCGATATTGAGTTTGTGAGTTTATGGATATGATCCAGGAATCGATACAATAGTTTCATTCAACGAGCATTAAAATTTAAAAAAAATTTGATAAGAATATCAAATAATTTGATTGTCAACCAAAATGTAGAGGAAGTGCGTGATCATAAGAAAGAAAGTTAAAAGGGTAGGATGAAAATGTTAAAAATTGGACTACTTTCTTAGTAAATAATTTGGTCTACAAATTCTTAATTCTTATTCTTTAATAAAATTTTCTTCAATATTATACAATAAGTCAAAAACTAAAATGACGGCTTTGGAAACAAATAAAAAAGTAGTTTTGTATATACACATATAAAGTAAATCTATCGCTCAAATCCAACACCAATTTACATCTTTGAATGAATAGGATGTTTATCGTGAAACATGGATTGTAATACAAAATAACCTTTGAAAATGATTCATCGGGTTATAAAAAAGAGTTGGTCAGCATTCATCAACATTTGAAGCAAATACATAGCCACTCGATATGGAAAACATAACGGAAATGACATACTTACGTCCCCATCGTTGTTGAAATTAGCGATTTTTCCAATTTTTGCAACCCAACAAAACATGTTAGGTTCTTATGATGTTGTAAATAAAGGTTGAAGTGATTACAGGGCAATAATAATGATATGGTAAGGAATAAAACTGGTAATAACACTCATACACACACATGCAAGGGTAATAAATAACGACATATATGAATCTTAAGTTGCTATTTTCAACACCATCTTTAGTCCTATTTTTAACATCTGAAATGGTGGTACCGCAACGTAAGGTGTCCTTGATTTAAAATTGAATGAATACACTGCTAGAACGGTTTCGTATAGCGACGGGCTTTTGCGACGGCCGGCGACAGATAAAAAATGCGGCCGTCGCTAGCCGTCGCTAGCCATCGCTATACGATGTATACAGGATGCTTCCTGCGAGCAGAACTTTTATTCCTTTTCCACCAAAATTAAACCCTCCTTCCCCCAATCCGCCGCCCCCCGTCACCGCAGCTATAGCCCCGCCTTCCGCCGCCTCCAATTCACCCAAATTTGCCTAGGTATGCTTCTAATCTCTATTTTGAATGTAAATTTGATGTTTTTTAGGTTTAGTTTAAACCCTAATTAAATTAGGATTTGTTGTCAAATTAGGTATTAGTAGTGTTGTTAAATTAGGTATTGGTAGTGTTGTATGTTGATTTGGTAGATTAATTAGTTTATTAGCATGAAGTTAAATTAGGCATTAGATTAATTAGTTTATCGTGAAGTTGAATAAATGGTTGATGTAGATAATTAGTGTTGGCGATTAACATGGTTAGTTGTGTTAGGTGAAAAATTAGTGTATATTAATGATTAACTTGGTTATTGATAAATTTGCATGAAAGTATTTCATAGTTTATGAAATTGATAAATTACAAATTTAAGTTGTTAAGTGAATTTAAATTGACAAATTCTTATTTAATAATTAGATTTTTATTATTTTCTAATTATCTATTTGATAGATTTTGTTGTTTTATAATTATCTTCATTGATAATTCTTCTATTTATCTTGTTGATTTAACGACGGCTAGCGAAGGCCATTTTAATAATTTTAGCGATGGCCGGCGACGGCTAACGACGGCCAAAATGCAAAAGGTTGTATATATTATACAAAAATAAAGTTTATACAAAAAATTAAAAAATGAATATGAGAACATTAAAAATTCTGCAAATATCTTATTTTTTTTAAAGAAATTAGGAAATGACTTTAAAAACAACTGATGTTGTACTAAAATCGATTTAGTAAAGAAATTAAGAAATGAATATAACAACAACAAATATTCCGCTAAAATGTATGTTGTAAAAAAACAAAGAAATGAATATTGAACTAAAATTGTTAATTGAATGTTGAACTAAAATTTAGATACACAAATTTATGAAATAAAATTTAAATAGTCGAAACATTGTCAAAATTTGAAAAGAGCGGCAATATTTGATAAAATTTAAAGAAACTTTTTATCCCTTAGATTGGCTTTGGCCCCGTCTGGCAAGTGTTGTATATGATCGTTATATGGATGTTCGTGTTGTAACGGAACAGACATTTATATTCATCTGATACAATATTTGTCGGATTTGTCCCTGTATTGGACAAGTTACAAACATAATAAAGTAATTATATATTATAAATCATTTTATTTTAAACGGTTATAAAATTTCGACAGCACTTCCTTTACGTTCCCTGTGTACACGCATTTGTGTACGATACAAGGAACAGAAGGGAAGTGCTGCCGAAATTTTGTTGAACCGTTTAATCTGAAATGATTTATAAAATGTAATTACATTATTGTGTTTGTAATGGGAAGTAGGATGACTGACCACCGAAGTGAAAAATAAAATACCAAAAAATAAAAAAATAAAGTGAAGTTTTTATTTTGAATTTTCTGCAACGATGAACGGTTTACAATGGAGAATGGTTGAAAATTAATGATTTAAATTGTCTAAAATACATTTTCAAATCAGGAAAAATGTTCAATTATTTTCTCGACCGTACTTGGATGTATGAAGTCAGAACTGGAAAGAAGGGATCAATAAAGCAACATTTCTACAACGGTGTACACGAATTTATTAGATTTGCTAAATCTAATAACCGAAACAACACAGAAATTCGTTGCCCGTGTAGTAAGTGCCAACACTTGAAGCATTGGAAACCAGATATAGTTGAAGTACATTTGTATCAATATGGTTTCATGCCTGGTTATTATTTCTAGGATCGTCATGGAGAACTAGTTGAAGCTTCACCTAATACTGAAGTGTTAGAGGACGGTAATATGATGACGAATCCGATAGAAAATATGGTGGATGATGTAGCACGATTAATATTTCCTACAACTGAAGCTGTCGATGAAGACGAAAATTTCGAAGAAGAACCGACTGCGGGTGTAACGAACGGAGATTTTTCGCGCTCGAAAATCGACATCCATACTTCATATCGTATTCGAATGCCATAGATTCGACCGTTCAAATCCGATTCGCCGGAGCTTATAACAACATTAAGTAAGCAACACAGTGGAAGAAAAGAATAATACATTGATATACAGCTTTGATACAATATGTGATACAACAGATGATCCAATAGATATCAATATACATCTGAGATATGATACAATAAAATAGCAGCGGAAAAGAAAAAGATAACACCGGCAGCGGAACAAATAACTCTAAGATAGTCTTCAAGGAAGAACTCCAAAGCTGCAACTCCATTTCCAAGAACCAATCCAACAATAGCTCGAATTCCAAATAACGATGCACAAAGATAAGCAAGTGCAGTCTGGTCCAAAGAATGAACTAACTCCAGATAATCTACAGAACCTAGCTATCTAAAAAACCCAACTCTAGACTGCTCGTGTAGAAAGAATTTGAGCATCCAGAGTTTATGAAAGAAACAATAAACTCCGGATCAGTCATGAGACTGGTATGAGTAAACAAAAACAACAGTTACTTTTAAAGAACTAGATTTATAAAAGAATTTTCGGAATGCTTTTAAAAATGGAACTACCTTAAGACCTCGCACCACACACACAATGCAAATGCAGAATTGGAGGAGATTTCTTCTTATGATAGTCAAATATGATTGATACGAGAAAAGAATTCTTTGATATTATTACTAGTGCATAGTGAAGAAAACATTTCGAAAGTAGAATACTAATCTTAGCCAACATACGACCATTATCGTATGCCTACTATAGCTACCATCTAAACAGTGGGGCGCCACCATAAGTAAATGGCAGGTTCTACAACTAAAACGGTACAGGGTTTCGTATTGGGAATTGGATTTCCAACAATGGTCAGGCTAAGGAACCTCCTGGGCCACATGGGTACGCCTCTGGAGGGACGGCCCGAGAACCTAACCGGATCTCTGCCAACACAAGGCCGGGTTACCCCTAACTGGTTAACTACTGACACGAGTATGCCATTTCCCGGTTGTAACCAACCATTCACCGGGGCCCCAACAACAAATCACAAAGTAATACATATATATCTACGATATCAACATAAGTTAAGTATCTGGGCTCCATACCATGATACCACTTCTATCCAGAAGGAAATGCACATACCCTAAGGGGTGCTACCCCCAATAACCTTGCCGCATCTTTCCTGTTTCGACCATTCCGGGGTGTGAGGTCCGACGAAGTCTCGTCCACAAAGCTACGCTTTTCACAAAGCCATGCTTCGATCAACAAATGATCGACATCACTTAGCATGCCACATTACTAAGTTGGGAATATATCACTGATAACCTTCAACTACATAACCTCTAAGGGTGTTAAGCTAAGAGAATAAATTCTCCGCCACCAACGGAAATATATTTGAAAGAAATCTGCTTTATATCTCAATTTGTAATGTCAGACACACAATCCATCCAAGCCTGTTTTGGGTTCGAACAGAACCGAAGGCACTTCCAAAGAAGTCATTGCAATCCGGGCATTCACAATCCCGATCGGACTTCCCATCACTTAAGGAGTCTCTATACCGGCGCGACTCGGTGCAGAGACCATCGATAGGTCATCCTATCTCTCTCGCAAATACCCGGTCTTCATCACCAGTCTTCAAATGCTATCCATAACGTCGAATCACATATCCGGAATGGGTTATACGACACAAATTCCTTTCCCGGCTAAACCGAATAGTGAGCGAAAATATTTAAAACATATGGATATGAGATTTCAATTAAGTCACAACTTAAAAATTCAAAACTTACTTTCAAATGGTTTAAACCAATTACCATTTCAATTTACTCGTTAAAATCTTTAAATCAAGATTTAACTTATAGCTTTCAAACTCGTTTCCAAAGATTCATTCATAGCCTTTCAAAACAATTCCAATTCAAGTTGGATTAATTCATTCGGTCTTTGAACCAAAGCCTTATTTCATAGTTTTCAAAACATTTCGATTCCATTTCAAATTTGAAACCTTTTTAATACAATTTGGAAATACTTTCTTTAAAATGAAAGCTATTATTATTTGAAACAAGTAGTTTTCGTTTCGGAGAAATTCGATCTCATTTGTACAAGTTAAATCTTTGGGTTAATTCAAATTCCCAAAAGAACAATACTTTAAAAATGGTTTGACTCATACATATAACTAGTATAATATCGTCAATCTCTGGTTTCAAATCATAGAATTCAATTTCAAATCTTGAATCTAAGTTTAAATCAAATTATTTAAATTCCAAAAATAAATCAAGTAATTTAATTATCTTGAAAATTCCATTCCAAAAGCTTTTCACATTTATTCCGATTCCATTTCCAAAACATTTGAAATTAGAAATTCAAATTTAAAACTATTTCAAAAATCTGCGACTTAACTGATTTCCTCATGAAATCCATATTCATTTGTGTATGGTGTGGTCCAGGGGTTTTACACAGTAGTGCAACATTACAAAGAATCACATCATCGCAGATTCGAGCATATCAATATTGATAAGCGGTATATTCCAATAACGCTTATCTTCCGTACACAGATTCACGGATAATAGTATACATTCGTCACAGATAAAATAAATCACAGTTTTAATTAAAACAATTCTAATCACAACACATCACACAGCAGAGATGACAAAACAATTCATAGAATTCAATAGAACACAGTCGTCCATAAGGAAGGTTAATTGATTATCTAATTAATTGAAATCAGATTAATCACTAACACAGGTTAATTATCATCAATAACAAATTGCTTTAATTAATTGACCTTAATTAATAAATGAATAAATCTCTAATCATTAAATAATTAGCCCTTAGTTATTCTCAATTAAATATCCTTAGTTAATTAATTTTAAATTAATCTTATAAATTAATTAACTCTTAATTAAATTTCTTTAATTATCATTTAAATGGAATGAAGGTAATTAACTTATTCAAAACATTTATGGCCTTTTATTAATTAAAGTTTAAATTACCCTCATCTTAACCATTACCAATTCCCATCCCTTGATTTTGAAATAATAGAGACAAATTCTTCAAATCAAAACAAACTAAATTCCAAACCCTATGAATTCATATTTATATTGAAATTGATAAATACTTTTATCTTGAACTTGATTAACTTTACTTTGGAACTTAGTACATTTATTTTGAAAACGTATTTCATTTGGATAAACTTTATCTGAATCGTGCTTTCAAAATAAAACCCGGGTATAAATTTTCAATACCCCGAGCCATGTTTTCTTCTCAAGTTTAAACCCGAAAATTATACTTAAACGATTTGAGCCCTTGTACACGAGAACTCGAGCAGACCCTCCAAAATTCCCGAGATCTTCACTTGAATGCATCGCGTCTCCTGGGAGAATCCCTATCTTCCTCAACAGCAAGGACATCCAACCTTCACGCGTGCACGCGTACACGTGTAAAGGCAGCCATTTCACCTCCGACCAACCTCACGATTGTCCTCAGGTCATCGACTACCATCCTAAACGATTCGAGCAATTCAAATTACAAAATCATCACTGGATCACAATCGAGCGAATTTAAGGTCATTATTTTCTTCCTGAACCTATTTTATTGCCCAATTTCGCTCCACTCCGCCGCGCGACATCACCGGAGCACCAGCACCACCGGCCACCACTTCGTCCATGACCAAGCTATCATCACCCCAAACCCCGAAGCACTCGATCAATCGTACATGCCGTGGTGGTCGATTCGTTCGACCCGGTAAAAAATAGGTCACCAGATTAAAACCTCACGCCGCTGTCGCCACCGCCATCATTGGCACCTCCGACCATTTTTCTTGGCATCCATGTAGGCTCCTCCACGCCCGCACAAATCCCCGAGCTCCACGAATCGATGGATCACCGGAATTTGATCAAAGTTCAAATTTCGAGCAAAAACAAACTGCTCTTAAACCAATTGCTTAAAAATCATCAAACAAGATTTAAAAATCATGTCTTCCATTTAGGATTCAAGTTATATACTTGAATCAATGACTCACGAGGTTCGAAAATCACAGAATTTAAAGTCTTTACTGAAAAAAAATTGATTTTTCACTCTCTAAACACTTATACATCATAAGACTATTTTTAAATTGTAACTTAATCTTAAATACAATTATTTGGTTTTGAAACTAAGGCCTGATATTGATTAGAAAAAAAAAAGAAATTGAATTTTCTTGTTGTTATGAGACTCTGAGACTAAGTACAGAAGAAGCACTGATATATATATATCTATATATGCACCCAGAGAATTTTTTTTTCAATGTATGCTTAAGGTTAAATCATTGAGTGTTACTCACAAACTTTGTCTAAAATTTCAAAGCCTAATAAGCTACAGGGTGGAAGAAAATCAAATTTTTGAACAGGGTTTAAACCCCTGTAATAAAAGAATAGAGGCATGTTCTTTTGCCTGTTCCCAGATATATATATACATACAGACATCATCATTCCCATATATAAAATCAACATGCCATCACAACTCATAGAACACTTTAAAGATCAATCACAGTATCAAAAATATAAGCAGATGTAAGGGAGTTTACTCACCTTCCAGATCATGACTCAGAACTTTCAAATGAATGTTGAAATTGTAATTAGGTTTTGAACTTGATAACTGAAGCTTCTTTGCTTCTTGATTCCCAGGCCTTGATTGCTTTGATATATAATTTTTTTTCTCTGAGATGTTTTAAATTGAATTTGTCTAGGGGTTGTTTACTCAGATCTTTGATTTACATTTGCTTTATTATCTCAGGATTTAAGAATGCATGCAGGTAGATTGAAGAAGAACGCTTGCATGATTTGGTTTGCTTAGTTGTGATAATGAACTGAAATGAGGGTTTGATGCATATAAAAAGGAAGTATGCAGTATATTATTTGTACAAAAAGCATGCTGAAGACATTTGCATTAAATGCATGAGGCATGTTGCATTTATTACCATTGTACAATATCACTTTGTTTATTCCTTTGCCTTGCATCTCTTTGTTTCGGCTGGTATGATTTATATTTTTACACTAAAAATAATGTTGCAAGTACTCATTTTATATACTTTCATGCATACTTATGTCTTTGTTTCTTGCTTCATATTCCTAGTGTACGTGAATATAGATTTGGTTTGATCTTATAATTTGTAATACAAGTAAACTTCTATTTTTATATTTTATTTTACTTTTAATATTGTTATTGTTTGTTTCTATTTGTATTATTTTATATTGATTTATAATATCAAAACTTTACTTATGTTGTATGAACTATATAATTTATTTAAATTATAATATCGATGAATTTCCATATTAAATTTGTTGTTAGACTTTAGCAATTAATTGTTTGCTTTGATATTCATTATCTCACATTAATATATATATATATATATATATATATTTGTTTTTATTCGACTTCAATCAATACTAATTTTAAATCAATTTGTTTATTATATTTCCTGTGTCAAAGATGTATATTCTTATATTTATTGATTTTTAAAACCATATTAATTCAAAAATTAATTCAATTATCCATTTAAATTTAGTAAAAATTTGGGGTCGTTACAGCGGGAGCTAAAAAAATATACGATTTGTTGGATTCTGCTAAGAGGCCGTTGTGGGACGGATGTAAAAGCGGAATCGAACTTTCAGTAATCGCCGAATACATAACTATGAAATCAAAATTCAACCTTACGGAAGCTGCATTTACAGCAGTTGTACAAGCTGCAAAACAACACATGCCACCCAATAATCTGATGTGAGATAGTCATTATAAAGTAAAAAAATTGATGTCCACTTTCGGTCTACCGTACGAGAAGATAGATGCATGTGTGAAAGCTTGCATGTTGTATTGGAAAGCCGACGCTGACCTCAGAAATGCAAAATATGTAACGAAGAAAGATACGAACCAAGAAAGAAGAAAGGGAAAGAAGTCCCGTGCAAGAGAATGCATTATTTGTCCATCAATCACAGACTTCAAAGATTATATACATCTTCTGCGACGGCCTGTCATATGCGATGGCATAGTGTGAGAACAGCGGAAGAAGGAACTTTGATACATCCATCTGATGGAGAAGCATGGAAACATTTCGATAAGACTTATCCCGCATTTGCTGCGGAAAGCCGTAATGTCAGACTTGGTTTATGTACGGATGGATTTTCACCATTTTCACAGTTTGGTAGTAAATATTCATCCTGGCCAATTATCGTTACTCCGTATAATTTACCTCCATGGATGTGTATGAAGACACCATATATGTTTCTCATCACTGTTGTTCCCGGCCCTCATGATCCAACCCAAGGAATTGATGTTTATTTACAACCATTAATCGAAGAGTTGAAGAAATTGTGGAATGAAGGATTCGAAACTTACGATGTATCAACGAATTTTTTTCTTCGGTTATTCGCTTCTTTGTTAGGGACTATTAATGATTTTCCTGCATACGGGATGCTTTCTGGTTGGAGTACGGCCGGTCGTCTAGCATGCCCTTATTGTATGGAAGAAACACGAGCATTTTCGTTACGATATGGGAAGAAAGTTTCATGGTTTGATTATCATCGGTGTTTTCTTCATCCCAATCATACTTTTAGAAGAGATAAGTAAAATTTCATAGCTAATAGAGAAGAGAATTTGAAACCACCCAAGGTTTGGTCATGCGATGAAATATACGAAATTGTAAGAGACTATCCAAAGATACATGAAACTGGAGTCCAGACTGAAATCCCAGGAAAGTCACACATTCATAATTGGTGCAAACAAAGTATATTTTGGGAGTTACCATATTGGAAAGACCTCTTACTCCGACATAATATTGACGTGATGCACAACGAAAAGAACGTGTTTTATAATCTGTTTAATACAATTTTGAATGTAAAGGGCAAAACCAAGGACGATTTGAATTCAAGGCTTGATATAGCAAACTATTGTAAGCGCCCGGAACTTCATATGAAGCCTAGTGACAATAAAAAACCGAAAGCATGCTATGAGCTAGATAATAAGGAAGTAAAACTCGTGCTAAAGTGGGTGGAAGAATTAATATTTCCCGATGGGATTTCTTCCAATCTTCGTAGATGTGTTGACTTCAAAAATAGTAAAATGAGTGGGATGAAAAGTCACGATTGTCATATCATGATGGAATATTTACTACCCGTGGCTTTCAAAGAACTGTTGCCCATAAAAGTATGGAACGTTATAACAGAGTTATGTTTGTTTTATAAACAGCTTTGTTCGACAACATTAAAGGTGGATCGTATACGTAAACTTGAAGTAGAAATACCCATATTGCTATGCAAACTGGAGAAAATACTTCTGTCTGGTTTCTTTAACGTAATGGAGCATTTACCTATTCATCTTCCATCCGAAGCACTTCTTCGAGGTCCTGTGCAATATGGATGGATGTATCCGTTTGAGAGGTAAATTAACATGTGCAATGTTCAAGTCAATTTCAAATTCAAATTTGTATATCTAAATATGTAATAAATATCTTATAGGTACTTGAATCATTTGAAGAAGAAGATTCGACAAAAAGCCTGAGTTGAGGGTTCGATATGCAAATCGTATCTTGAAGAAGAAGCCTCATTTTTTTCTCTCACTACTTTAAGGACGATGTGAACTTATCGTTTGTAACTGTTCCTCGAAATGAGGAAGTCGTTGAACAAAATTCTTCTCAAACAATGTTATCTGTTTTTAGACAACATGGTAGACCTCGTGGAAAATGTGTGGAAATATGGTTGGACGATAGAGACCACTATGTAGCACATACGTATGTTCTTTTAAATTATGTCGAAGTCGCACCATTTGTCAGGTAATGATTAATTCACTTGTAATTTACTTGTACGTACATAATAATTACAACACATATTACATATATGCAGTATCTACGAATCACAGTATCCATCTGGAGATCTCAGTAAAGAATTTGCCAAATGGTTTTTGAACTATGTTTATGAGCTAAGAAACAGTGTCGTTGATGAAGGCTTAAGACATCTTGCGATTGGACCGAAAAGAAATGTGAAGATTTATCCAATATTCTTCGTCAATGGGTTTAAGTTCAACACGAAAGATTACGGGGCTGAAAAATTAACATATAACAGCGGGGTATTTGTCAAAGGCAGTGATGATCCAGATGAGCATTTAAAAGATTTTTACGGCGTCTTAACACGGATTCTAGAGTTGACATATTATGTTGAACATTTAGAAAAGAATTTTTTGTTTAAGTGCAATTGGTTCAGTAACGTTACTGGTTCTGGAATCAACGTGCATAAAGAGTATAAACTTATTCAAATAAGGCATACATCACACTACTATAAGTACGATACTTTTGTATTAGCCAAGCAAGCGTTACAAGTTTATTTTGCTCCGTATCCATCTTTGAAAAGAGGTAAAGCGGATTGGTCTGTTGCTTTCAAAACAAAACCAAGATTTACGTTTGATGGAAATAATATTCCAGATATTCTATGGTTACGATTCTACCAGATATGTCTTTTTCATTCCGTCGAAAATCGATTTTACGGTATAGACGCTTATGACCTCCCCCTCTATGTCTTGCGGTAATGATTCCTCTGGCATTACGACCTTTACCACAATGATGCTGTCAAGGAATGATGATTTTGGGTTGTACCAAGTCTAATTTTGTCATCATTCAATTGTTCTCGAGTTGGCCCATGTCCATTCAATGGCAGGACGAAGAGCAATGACACGATATGCACGTCGTGGTGGAAAAATATGGGTACGTGTTTTTCCCGATAAACCTATTACAGTAAGGCCCGCAGCCCGGCAATTTCTTATTGACACCATTTTGGGCACAACTGGTACACTCCAAAATAACTCTAACTCGGACATCTTTACCCTTAGCCATGAACCTCCTTTAAATTTTTGATCGTCAGGCTTTCGCCCATTGCGGAAAATTCCCCACTGCTGCCTCCCGTAGGAGTCTGGGCCGTGTCTCAGTCCCGGTGTGGCTGATCATCCTCTCGGACCAGCTACTGATCATCGCCTTGGTAAGCTATTGCCTCACCAACTAGCTAATCAGACGCGAGCCCCTCCTCGGGCGGATTCCTCCTTTTGCTCCTCAGCCTACGGGGTATTAGCAACCGTTTCCAGTTGTTGAAGCAGCATATCAAGCCGATCTTGAGCCAAATACAGAAATAATAATAATTGATGATATTGATGTAGGGCCTTTGAATGATGAATCGAACGTCTTATTTGATGCATTCGAAAGTACCGAAGAAAATGAGATAGAATACGAGACTGAGTCTGAATCAGGAAACGATGAAGACTGATCGTTATTGATATAATTGTTATGTGATAGTGATTGAAACATGCTATGTAATAGTAAATTTCTGTAATTGTTCTGTGATGATCATTAAGTTAATTTTTATCCATGTTTTGTATTAGTAAATTTTTATAATTGTTCTGTGAAAGTGATTGAAACATGTTATGTAGTAGTGAATTTTTATTATTGTTCTGTGATGATCATTTATTTAATTTTTATCCATGTTTTGTACTAGTAAATTTTTATAATTATTTCTGTGAAAGTGATTGAAACATTCTATGTAGTAGTGAATTTCTATAATTGTTCTGTGATGATATTTTTTTCTAGTAGATATGTCTGGCAGGAGACGAAGTATGACAGGCACGCCATCCCCATCTTCCGGTGCAGGTGGTAGTGGCACTGCGCCAGACTTACGTCCGATGGCAGAAGTTGTTTCGAAAAGTGCCGGGTAAGTATCAATTTTATTTAAAGTATAAGTTTTAAAATCCACTAAACATGTATATCATAACTTTTGCAGGGGCTTTGAGGTGGAGCCATCAGATTATATTCTACAGGTTTCGAGGAAGGCTTTTCAGAGCTGGATGGATGGTTGTTGGCCTCGTTGGGACGACATCCCCCTTCATGTCGAGAACGCAATACAGGCCGATTTACTTGTAAGTAGTAGTTTGAATTTCAGTTGTAAATTAATATAATCTATATAACTTAAAATAATTCTAATTTACAGGCTGCAGTCCGCGTTGACCCTGACGACATGGACGTTTTCTTAAATCATTAGAACAAAAGAATGAGGAAAAATTACAGGGATACATTGTCCAAGGCTAAGAATTCAGGCAAAAAGCCGAACTGGATGGGTGACGGTGTATGGACTGATTTTCTTCGGCTTTGGGACACTCTGGCAGCAAAAGTAAGTAACATATGTTTGCTTTGTTATTTAAATCTAATATAAATCTCGCAAGATATATACGTGATAATTTATCTTAATTCGTAGGAATTATCAGCGCGGAACCGGGCTAACAGGAATAAAAATCCTACATTGCACCGTGGTGGCTCCAAATCCTTCCAGCATCATAAGAGAGAGCTAGTAATTAAATTTATAAACGGTGTTTACATTTTATTAAAATATTTTATAATCAGATTAGCAATAATATTTATATATTTTCAGGCCGCGAGATACAACCGCGAGCCCACTATGGCCGAGTTGTTCAAGGTGACGCATGCCGTGGAGAGAACTGATGAAGAAGGCAATGTTTCGTACGAGTGGACGGATGACAAATCCCAATCCGTAATGGTAAACTAATTTATTGTTAATAACAATATTTTGTCTTATTTTATTTTCAAAAATTTGAAATTCGGTTTTTATTGTGTAAAACAATTGTTTGTAATCGCAGGAGAGGTACGAAGCCGAGCGGGCTCGGGTAGCACGGTCCACTGGTCGGGAAGAGCTTACGCTAGAGGAGGCGAACAATATCTGGGATGCTATTATTGACCCGCTTTCTCGGACTACTGTGCGGTATAGCTATGGAAATCTGGAGGTAAATTTTGACATGTACTAATATATAAATTAACACATGCATATGAATAGTTAAATGATTTTAATAATATTATATATATACTAATATATAAATAATTATGAACTATTTTACAGGCGATGAGATTGCAGAGTGCATACAGGAGGTCCCAGCAAGAAGAGGAGATTGCTCAGTTGAAGAGAACAGTGGATGAAATAAATGATTGGAGAAAGAGTTTCTTCAAGCAACAGCTGGATGAGCGGATTGTAGATTATTTGCTACAGCATGGGAGGATGCCTGGAGAGGATAGCAGCGATGGTGGGGAGTAGGTATACTTGTTTGCTCATGTTACAGTTTGGTATATACACATTTTGGTTGGTTTGGTGTATATATATTTCGGAATATTATGTACATATTTTGATGACTTGTAGTGTTAACGGTTTGTTTGGATTAACGGTTTGTAGTGTGGTTGGAAAACTATGTACACAATTTGGTTGGGAAACTATGTACATATTTTGATGACTTGTATTGGTTGACATGATATGCATTGTTGTTGGGATTGTATATGATTTTGTTTGGTTTTGTTGGATTTTATATTGTTTGAATGTATAGTGATGTTATATGATGGATATATGATGGTTATAGTTGATAAATATAGTGTATAGTGGTTGTGGTGATGGTATTTGATGGTTATTGTTTGAAGTGTATATGGGCTGTGCAAGTGTACAGAATTTTGTTCAGTATAGCGACGGCTGGCGACAGCCATTTTGTTCAGATTAGCGATGACTAGCAATGGCTAGCGACGGCCATTTTGTTCAAATTAGCGACGGCTAGCGACGCCAATTAGACGTTGGAAAATTTCCACGTGTCACATTTGCAGTCGCGAGCCGTCGCTATTTATGTGACGGAGCTGTCGCTAAAACCGTCGTGATTCTATTGGACGACGAGGTAAATAGCGACGACATTTAGCGTCGGCTAGCGACGGCCGACGACGGCTAAAAGCCGTCGCTATCAGATGCCGTTCTTGTAGTGATAGGGTCTCTATCATGAAAAATGAATTATAATACAAAATAACCTATAAAATGATTCATCGGATAGTTGGTCATTATTCATCAACATTTGAAGCAAATATATGGCCATTTGATAAAAAGAAGTAATGGAAATGGCATATTTACATCCCATCGTTGTTGAAATTTGTAATTTATCCCATTTTTGCAGCCTAACCAAACATGTCAGGTACTTAACGATGTTGTAAATTGTGGTTGAAGTGATTATAGTGTAATAACAATGATATAGTAGGGAATAAGATTGGTAACAATACTCGTACATCTAAAGATGTAGTAGATGCAAGTGTAATAAATAAAGACAATGACATATATGAATTTTAAGTTTGTATTTTTAGTAGAATCTTCAGTCCTATTTTTAACATTTGAAATGGTGGTCTCATAACCAAGTTTTCCTTAATTTAAAAAAAGTGAGAAAAAATAGATAAATTATATATTCGATGCTCGTATTACTAACAACTCAAAGCCACAAGTCATAAGTAGTATTATCTAAATAATTAATCAATTTGTTTTCAAGAATATTAATATATTGTACATACATGCATGCATTTTGCTTAAAGATATTTGAATGCATTACAAAAGATAAACTGTCATCACTCAGACAGTATTAAGTATCATATGTCGGTTAGGTCACTGGTTGCTAAATCATAAAGTACCTCCATGTATTTTTAGTAATCATGTTGTGCAATGCAAATTTTAACTAACCAACATCTTCTAATTTGGGAAAAGAAATAAGGCAGCAATTGGAGCAAATAATGCCGAATAAATGTACGTTTTTGCACAGTTTTAATCATTTGAATATGTCACGCTAAAATTTCAATTAAACAGATAATAATGATGTGTTTAATAGATTACATAACATAATTTTGATGAATCCTACAAAACACAGTTAGGGAATGTGAATAATCATTGAAAATTAATATTCTTGCCCATGTTGCCCTATGAGATATATCTTTTATGTTCTAAGTCAAACAAAACATAAGAAAAACCTAATTTTAAATGCAGTGGCTCATCTGTATTAAAGTTGCTGCAAGTATACATAATCAAAGGCAGCCAAATCTATATACCCACCATATCATAGAAGCAGCCTTACGCTAATAATCCAGAGCATATCAACTTCATTTTCATTTTCTGTCTAGGTATAGAAAATATATGTTAATTGTTGGAATTCCTTAAGAATAAGTTGAATGAAATATACAAAGTCCCACACCTTCAAATTGTGAGAGCTGTATTGATTTAAATATAGCTTTTTCATGAGTAAGTTGGGGGTCAAGGGCTCCCAAATGTATGCTTTGTTGTGAGGAGGGAGATTATGCATCACCACCATGCGCACGCCGCCGCCGCCCTGATCACTTTCCTTACTAAATTTTTAATCTAACTTATCTCTTCTCTTCTAAACCATTTCGTGCAGAATTCGTCTGTTGTATCTTGGGAGAATTTTGAAATAAAATTCTTAAGAAAATCGTTACGACGAGCCTCAGACGTAATCCGGTTATAATTCTAGTCTGATTGTATATTTATATACATTGTTCTATATTTCTATTCATTATTCTGGTTATACTGTTTATTCAAAATAATATAACGCTGTTGTTGTAATTTATTTACAACATTCATATTGTTTGAAAATCTGAGTTATAAACTTGTGCGATGAGTTTATAATTGATTATTCTCTATTTTGGTATACTAGACATATAACATTAATGTCTGTCATAGTTGCCAAACTAACTTCATTTTCAATTGGAAACTTTTGTCAATTCAAATACGGGTGAAAATTATAAACCATTTTACCCAGAAAGAATAATAATTGCAAATTACTTTAGGCATATAAATAACATAAAAGCCAAATTATTTCTTTGAACATCAACAATTTCTCTAGCTTTTTCCTCATACCTATAGTAGCAAGGGGAAATTATTTGGATCATTGTTTCAAACAATCTATGTGCATATAAATATAAATATGGAACAGGAAAAGTAACAAATCATGAACATTTAGTAAGGTATACAAAGTCATTAAAAGTTACATATTTGTTTCAAACACTTTGCATGCTTACATATATGAATTAGGAGATAACGCACCAAACCATGAACATCAAGCCATTTTCATTAGAATTCAGTAGTCTGAATGAGAAGCGAAAAGCAAACAGAACCATGGACATCATCCAACAAAAATAAATTGGCACTAGAACTTACCGTTCTCAAATAGCAGAGTTATTTTATCAATGTCATGAGTAGCAATTAATCGAACCATATTGATTTGAGGAGGAGGAAAAATCAAACAACAATGAAATAACTTCAATTTCGGAATTATTAGTGAAACAATAGTGGGTGATTGAAGGAACAACAAATAGAGGGTAATGGGTTAAGACCGGTTGAACCTAATAATTTTGCGACGATTAAAGATATGTGGAGCATTGTGAATTAACCTCCAAAATATTTGATATCTTTGTCAAGAATGAATGCCGACCGTTATTTATCTTTTATTATTAAATCCAATGTTTTTGTCATATGGATTAAAATAAATTCTTCATTTTGATGCCTTGAGGGTTAACTCCCAAAATATTTAGAATATATGTCGGAGTACCTTGCCATCTAGAGATAACTGTTCTTAACTTGGAATGGTAAATTAATTATAGATAATTAGTTTAAAGAGCAATTTGTGTCTATTTTTAGTCTCTAGCAAGGATCATATGGAAATTATAAGAATATACAAGGTAATCTAGTAATTTGACCTTTCCTGGCCTGCAGCATGCTACATCATCGTAATATCCAACAATGTTTGGCTCGAATGGTGTAAGAAAGCAATCCAGTAGCCCATACCATGTCCATTTTAACTTACATTTTGTTTGGTTGTAACAGAGTTTAAACAAACATGAGGACAATCCGCAGCCAAATATCCACTTTTGATAAAACCTATTTACTCGTCTTATTGTTACCGTTTTCGGCATACATATAAACAAGTTGCGCCACTCTCAGAGTTCTTCGACTTTGCAGCCAAGATTCTATTCTCATACGCTTTTCCTCTTCTTTCCACATTTTTCAAGGAACCCAAGAAGCAACCATGAAGCTCTCGTCTCTGTTTTTGCTTCTTGGATTTTGTTTTCTCGAACTCATTACTGGGTTTGATTATTGGAACGAGAATGATTATTATTATATTACGACTGGAGAAGCAGCAATGAGTAATCCATTGCTTGTGAATCTAACTCTCATTCAATCTGCTGCAGAGAAAGGAGCTGGTAATTTATTCTGCTTATTTTCTGTCTATTACTTTATTTCCTTTTTTTCCGCATAAATTAAATGGGCTGAGTTCGGTGCAAAATTTGTTGTTTTTAATAGGAATATTTCATTTCCAAATTATTTTTATGCTGTTAAAAATAGAAGCTTACGTTACTTCCCTTTTTTCAATAGGCACGCCGCACGTATAATTAAACATCAGCTCCTTCAATTTCTATCAGTTCAAATTTGTATCTTCATGAAATGTTACAGTTAAAAGGATTGCTAGCATTAAAGTCAGTAATCACTTTTGGGACTACTGGGTAGTGGGATACAAGTTATAACTATTGGAAATCAAGTTTATGAATAATTTATAACAAATTAAAAAAAATTCATGCAGTTTGAATATATCTCTGGTGATATTTAAAACTGAATTTAATAAACCCAGTGATTTTTAAAATGTCATTGCCACCCTGTCCAAAAAAGAATAAGAAGGCAATGGTTTTACTTTTATAAAAGTGAAACGAATTTTTTTTCTTCTTTCCCTTGAATGGTCCCTTTTAATCCAAAACTTAGCATCTGAAGATTTAATATTGTGTCTTATGAACAGCTGTTATTTGTAATTTTCATTATATAATCCTCATACATGATTATGTTTTATGTAATCTGCTTTACATATTCTCAGAAATGATTAAATATATCACTGATGATCAGTTTAGATCTACCTAATTCCTGTTATGTTGTGTAGACTCGTGTCTCAAATTATGTTTTATCTGTATTTGTGCTGCTGCTTCTTATTGAGAAAAAAAGAAGCTGAATGCATACTCAAATGCCATCACTATCAGAAATAAGTAATAACAATAAGTCATCTCCATATGATTTACATATTCTAATCAAATTTTCAAATAGCTTTTATATTCTAAAATATCAGGAACCAATCAAAACAGTAATTACTTGTTTTACATGTTCTGATATCATCTAACTTTTGCTCCTATTAAACAAAGAATTCATGATACATGGATTATTGCTAATTATGGTTCTTGACTTGGGCAGTTTGTTTAGACGGAACTCTACCTGGTTACCACCTAGATCGTGGCTTTGGATCTGGTGCAAATAGTTGGTTAGTCAATTTAGAGGTGAGAATTTTCGATTTTAATATTTTAATATTTTTTTGCCTCTGCTATGCACTTAATGAGTTAAGTAGTGCAAAATGATAGTGACATATAACAGGCAATGAACGTCCCTAATCACTACATTACAAGTCATTGACAACTTTGGGATGTCCATTTTTATCCACCAATAGCATGATATATTGCTAGAAAACGACTATTGTCATTTTGAATGTATTCGATGACGGACCTTCTAGTTGGCAAAGACCCTTTAGCAGAAAAATTGCATTTAGATATTATTTTCACTATTTTATGTGTATGTCAAGTCCATAATTTCCGTAAGAGATGTTATGCACAGATGTGATTTTGTGGTTTTTTTTTTAGGAAAATGAGTGATCCTCCAAGAGAGAAGAACACTCATATAATTTTATTTAGCACTTTAAAACGGAGCGTCGATAAGTCTGACAGAGAGCAAAAAGTCAAAAATTACTCCTTACAATTAAAAAAGAAAAAACCCCAAAACCTAAGAGTGGAAACGAATAACAAAATAAAGCACCAAAGCATTGGACAAACCACTGGGGGTACCAAAGCGTTGGACGTACCACTGGGCTGTCAATGGAAACTATATCGTCTAATGATGGACAAAAGCACAACTGTAGTCAAAAGCACCAAAGCAGCCCTAAACACCCAGGGCTATCAGTAAACCACACAACAAAGTAAGCCTATAATCTGCAATCTAACGCAGCAATCCCGCGTCTACTCTTTGTTAGCATAAGCGGTCCAGTCGACGACCATAAGAACTGAAAAAAACTCAACAAAAACACGAGATCAGCACAGATATATGTATATAGCAATTGTTTATATACATGTATGTGAGAATAGCAAAACTAGCCCAATAAGTATTAATGAATCAGCTACCAGTTAGTAGTAGAGCATTCGATGGGATATCTGCATTGAAAGTGTCTACAAGGCGGTTGCTTAATGCCATGTTGTGTCTCCCATTGTTATGATTAATTTTAACTTGTTGCATCTTTTTACTCTTTGGATAAAATACCTGGAGAGAACATGTTTGGCTAACTTATAGCTTGATATGAAACCCAACTATAACTGAAGAGCGCAATAACGTAAATTAAGTTATCTGATGGAACATTAACACTATTAAACATTCGTTGGTTCCTTTCAAACCATAGATACCAACAAGAAATTGTGAATATAGTATCAAACAAAATTCTATGACCTTTAGCATATTGAAACCTTAAGTTGTTTCAGTAACACTTACAATCTAAGTCTGAGCTGATCATTTTAAAGTCAAAGATATTAAGAGTGTTTACAAGGATGAAATTAGTTAAGAGTCACTTATAATAAAGGTAAGTTACATTTTCTAGGTTTAAATTGCAAAAGACGCATTATTTATCCATAGGCAAATTCTTGACTGTTTAGCTAACAAAGCAATATAAACTAACAAAGCAATGTATTTGTGGTATCATTTATAATTTAAAGTGTGTAGATAATTTGTTAATTAATTAATATTATTCAAATATGATTCCAATACTGTGTATCAGATATCGGTACTTGAACAATATATGACCGATTTTGTTATTGATTATTTAGCTATGAAGTACCTCTCAAATATCTGAGAATTCACTTTATCATTGCCCAGTGTTACTTGCTTGAATTAGACATACATAAGGGATAAGCCTACAACACCACCCACCAAAGTCAAGTTCGGCCATGTACATATCTTTGCATAAATAAGACTTCCAATAACATTTGCCTATGGCACACCATCATAAATTCTTTCTTTGTATATATGTGAGACGTATCCTCATAAAGAATAAACCAAGTACTCAGTGGCTTCTTGATTTCATATCAAACGAGAATGTTCTAGATGTATTGTTTCTGTGAGTGCTTCAGCTCTCTCGCTTGTCTGTCTCTACATATCTCCATCACATTTTTTCTTTCAAATCTTTCTTGCCAGACTCTTACTAAGCTATGTTTTCAACACATCCACTCTAGCCATACTAACTGACACAATCAGTGGCGGAGCCAGCAGGTTATATCAGGTAGGGCAGAAATTTTAGGTAGGGAAAAAATTTGTTTTAGCTAGGGCTGCTTGCATATAAAATATAGTTCGTAAAGGAATTGCAAATAATGAGATGGGGCATGAGCCCCATCTGGCCATATACTGCCTCCGCCCCTGGACACAATCAACATATAGCAACAAATATGTTAACTATTTGGTGCACCTTTCGAAACACACATTGACTTTGAGCTTCTAAAGAATTCATGAAATAGTAAAAACTTGACAAATCTCTTTGTACCACTACCTTGTGGATTGCTTTAGTTTGTTCGTAGATTGTCAAGCTTTCACAAATAATCTGGCTTACTCTTGTCTGATTGATCTGTATAAATCTCTTTCTCAAGGTCACCTGCAAAATTGCTGTATTCACCTCAAGTAGCTCCAACTTCATATCAGAGAATGTCAACAAAGTAAATAACATTCGATAGAAGTATGCATCACAACCTATGAGAATATCGTTAACTTTTCAGTGTCATGGTGTGAATACTCTTTAGCTATAAATCTCAAACCACTGTCTGCACCACCTTCTTTGATTTGAAAATCCCAGTCGATCAATGACTTCCCTTAGCAAGAGGGCGTTATATTACAAGTTTGATTTTTGTGTAAAAAAATCCATCTTTTCTGTCATTGTTAAGTTCAACTGAAATAATCTGTAAGTACTAGCCCCTTCAAAAGCTCACGTTGTTCATATGAACGACACGTTGATACTAAGAACATGAAATGTGAAAATGCTTACATACATGCTTATTTATGAATTGCAAGACAATTCATCATGGGTCATTCATGAATATTCAGGGAGGGGGTTGGTGTAATGATGCTAGTTCATGCATATATCGCAAGAGAACTCGTCGTGGTTCATCAAATTTTATGGAGAAACAGATTCCATTTACTGGGATCATGAGCAACAAACCTGAAGAAAATCCTGGTATATACGTTGAAATTTAATATACATATTTTCTATTTAAACATTATCTTGTGGGTTATGAGCAGATTTCTATAATTGGAATAGAGTCAAAATTCGTTATTGTGATGGTGCGTCGTTCAGCGGCGAAGGCTATGATCAGGTCAGTTCCTATATTCATGTCTTATTTCTATCAATACATTGTTGGGTTTTATACATACAACCGCTGCCTAGTTATGTATACACCTGTATTACAAAGGATTATTTTGTTTCCTCACAGAAGTAGACATATACGTCATACACCTATGCTTACCAAGTGTATTACCTTATAAAACCCTGTATCTTGAACGATAAAGATTATTGGAGTAAGATGATGGTAACTTTATAATATTATGCAGGCTGCAGACCTATATTTTCGTGGGCAGCGTATCTGGCTAGAAGCCATGGACGAGCTAATGTCAAAAGGAATGAGTAATGCTGAACAAGTAATTTAATCTAATATAATCATGTAATTTACTTACCTAATAATCATATAATAATTTGTTATAATTCTCCTTTTCATATGATTACTAAACTGTAGGGTCTGCTTGTTGGATGTTCAGCTGGAGGTCTAGCTTCTATATTACACTGTGACCAGTTCCGGCAATTATTTCCAGAAAATGTCAAAGTTAAATGTTTTGCAGATGCTGGCCTTTTCCTTGATGCGTATGTCTTGCTACGTAACTTATTAATTGAACAACAAATCAGCTAGTTGCGTACATATTTTTCCATGTAAATGGATGTGTTTATATGTATCTTAATTAATTAGCTGTTAATTTTCTATCTGATTGGCAGTGTTGATGTGGCTGGTGGTCGCACAATGAGAAACTTTTTTGATGGTGTAGTAGGCTTGCAGGTGCATAAACTGATTATTTATTGTTTTCTTTTATACATTTTGACATAATTGCTAACTTTTTCATGTTTTTAATCGGATGATTAGGGAGCTGCACCAAACTTGCCAAAATATTGCACTGACCACTTAAATGCAACTTCGGTTAGTTCTCTTATTTCATATTTACCTACAATGAAGAAATTTCATGCATAAAATACTGAAGTATAATTGATGTCTTGTTTTATTTAATAATGATCCAGTGCTTCTTTCCTGAAAATTTGGTATCCAGCATAGAAACTCCACTATTTGTACTAAATGCAGCATATGACGTATGGCAGGTAAACCACTAATTTTACTTTTATATGTAAACTGAAAGTCTTGTTCAGCAGGAGAAGCTTTTAACCTTAATATCTAGTTGTTATCTCCTTTATTTTCTTCCTGTTATTTAGCAGCTCCAGGAAAGTTTAGCTTCATCAAAAGCTGACCCTCAAGGTCATTGGAAACAATGCAAGCTAAACAACTCTAATTGTAATGCTGATCAGATCGATTTCTTGCAAGGTAACGTTTACATATATTCATTTGCATGATCAGAACAGTAAATGTTCCATATTCAGTCCTACATAATATTATACTCAAAGCAGGTTTTCGAAGTGAAATGCTTAACGTATTGGATGGGTTTTCTTCATACACAAAAAGTGGAATGTTTATAAATTCTTGTTTTGCTCATTGCCAGTCTGAGAGGCAGGATACATGGTTTGGGAGCGATTCCCCTGCTATTGGAAATAAGGCACAAATGATTTTTTTTTCCTCCTCCTTTTTATGCTGCTACTTATATACGTATATGTAATTAATACATTAATGAAATAAATGTATTTTGATATGCAGGGAATAGCAAGTTCTGTGGGAGACTGGTACTTTGATAGATTGCAAGTAAAAGAAATAGACTGTCCATACCCATGTGATACAACATGTCATAATCTAGTCTCAAGGCAAGGCTAGTCTCTCTCTCTCACACACACACGAACTTAATATTCTTTCAAAAAGAGTTGAATAATGTACTGTGCTGATAGCAGCTGAAAAAATAGTTATTGCTAGTTACATTGTTGAATGATTTATTGAATAATGAAATCTTCAATCTTGATTAAAATGCAAGTCATCGGATTCAAGACGTTTATACCTCTGTTTCATGATTATTCACATTCACTTTGCATGTTAGTTTTGTGTTTGCTAAGTGCTTCTGGGTATTAATTCCATTGGTTCATTACCAATGTACTGGTTTACATGTAAACGTACTTATAATTATGTATTGAACATGCACCTATAGATTATTTTGATCACTTAACCAATAAACAACAAATATACGCTGCCAAACCAGTAAAATATTATTGCTGGTGATGATTATGCATTCAATATTCTCTAATTTGCATAGGCGAACAATTCTAGTAGAACATCCAATATACGGTCTCTGATTTAAACTTTTTATCATCTTATAATTAATGAAATTATTGATGCATCAGGCGTGTTCCAACGGAATATGAAAGATACTGTATGTTTCAACTTTCAATTATTTCAAAAATTGAGTAAAGTAATACAAAATAAAAATTAAAAAAACGGACACATTTAAAAAGGTGCGTCATTCATGAAGAGATATGACTCTTTATATGAAAAACCTTACCTTTTTAATACAAAGTGGGCGTGTCCATGCGTGGTCAAAATTGAAGAGTTAAGTATTTTCCAAAGAGTTACAAATAAAAATAAAGGAAAATAGGCACAAGAAAGAAGTTGCAAAAAGGGGACAATAAGTTTGCTTTTTTAGTCTGAAGAACACTTTTTAATGTAAATTGAAAATGATAGTTACAGCTATCATTCTGTGATTTACACTAAAAAATGTCCTTGAGCCTAAAAAACAATATTCTTGTTCCTGAAACTAAATTTTTTTTCCAACCTTTTCTTTCAGCCTAAAAACACCAAAATAAATTCTATTGTTCATTTCTGTAAAATTTCTCTATTACTTTTCTATTTGTGATATATGAGCATTGTTTGACCAAAACATGTCGATTAATTCCGATATGAATACCAATTCATATCAGTCCTCCCTTTCTACTACAAATTTCCATGGAGATAATTATGATTTTTTATCTATCAAAACGAAGAACTATTTTAAATCAAAGAATCAATAGAAAATTGATGAAGGATGATTTGCTATCAGAGAAGACATTTCTACTTTTCATATGAATGAAAAGAATGTTCTAAAGGAGAATTGACAAAAAGGCTCAATTGTTATTTTGTATGCAACAAGTAATTACATATGATTTTTTTTTTTTTTTTTTTTTTTTTTTTTTTTTTTTTTTTTTTGGCCTCGAACAATGGAAGCAACTACTGCAAAGAAGACCTGAAACAAGTTAGAGGAGTGTAGAAGCATAGAAGAGATTTTGAAAATATTAGAATAAAGTACTATGTTGCTGCAAAAGATTACTATTCCGAAATAAACTAGTAAATCAAATGAGAGCTTATGGAGAAATAATTTCAGACAAGAAATGATCGGAAAAAATATATTAATTTTTTAAATATGATACAATAATTTCGGTGACAGTGTAAACAAAGAATTTAAAATTTTATCACCAATAAAACTAATGTGCTCTTTCTAGGCCATATGAAAATAGGCGAAATAGACATAATGGAAATTCAACATAAAATGCTTTCAATCAAAGTTTAATTCATGGTCTCAAAAAGTGCAAAAAGAAAAAAAGAACAAAAAGATAGAAAAGGCTATAAGAAAATTATAGAAGCAAGAAAGGAAATGAAAGTGACAACAGCAATAAATGTCCTTAATGCTATATTTGTAAAAGAAAAGGTCAGTTGAAGAAAGATTGTTGATTTAAAGAACAACTAAAGTGCCAAAATTGTAAATTGTTTGGGCACGTTGAAAGAGATTATAGTTTCAAAAAATCTCAGCGAGCTAACTTTTCGAAAGAGATAAATGATAAAAAAAATGACGATAGAACGTGTGGTGTGCAGATAGTGTTTGTAGTTAGTACATGAAAAAATGTGAGAATGTTTTGTAAACTTGATAAAGCAAATTCAAAAGTCAAAATTGTTAACAATGATTTTATGGAAGCAACTGGAATGGAAATTTTGTCGTTGACATTCAAATGGCAGAAGATACATAAACACATCAGCAATAGTTTATACATATATATGTTTAAAATTAAAGTATTTTGAAATATATTTATATATATTAATGTTAAGGCCGAACTCAAAATACAGTTTTTATATAATATATGTATGTGTATATATTTATCAATATATTTAAATGTTAACCCCCTTTTTAGCAAAGCAGATTTCAACGGCATTTATAAGATTCAAATGAGGACGAAACGACTTAAAAATTAGCAAGCACTCTTAGATGGAGCAAAGAAACATCTCAGGAAAATTCGATCAAAAATAGGCTAACCACACATGTCGGCACCGGCACGAAGAGATGTAAACCGGTATGTTTTTTGACAACTCCGTAGATGTTGCGACTTCTTAGGACACCTCCATATGAAATTAGAAGAATGCTGCAAAAGAATACAAATCATTTCGAGCTAAGAAGAAAAATTACTACCGACCTCTTAGGCAAAAACTTTAATATCGGGCTTTTTAGAGAGAAGTAGGAATCGATTTGTTTTGAATAATAAATGGAAACAACATGGCAAACTCAAAATCAAGTAGCATGAAGAATGCAAAAGAGTTCGACAAGTTTGGAGCAATACAAAAATGTCTTTGCCGACATGATCATGTCATCACCGACATGTTTTAACACCTCAGTAGGTCCCAAGATTTTTCACACTCCTTTGGGCCGACATCTGGACTCTGCTCTAAATGGACTTCTGACCCAACTCGACTGATACCTCTATAAATACAAGTCATAGAGCAACCAAAAGGAATCTGAATTCTTTAAGGACAAAGACTCTGCTACTTCTTCATTCCTATTCTCCACTTGAAAAACACTCTGGAAACTTAATTGTAAATTTGAGATCCTTTGTGGTAAGATCTAAGAAAAACTAGTTGTAATCTAGAGGTATAACAACTAATAAAAGATTAAAGTAAACGTAGACTGGAGATTAGTTCGAACCACTATAAAAATTGTGTTTCTTTTTTACTTCTTTTCTGTTTATTTAATCTGAACTGGTGCTTTCATTTGACATCTACTTGTTGATCCAATTTTGGATTAACATTAAATGTATGTATGTATATGTGCATGTGTGTGTGTGTGAAATAAACATTTACCTCAGATCTATCGGCCGTTGGCATGTTGTGTTATTAACTAATCTTCTAGGATGTAGGTCCTTCTTCTTTCTGGCTTGGTGTGCAAATCTCAGCTTTAAGGCACCAACTAGTTAAATGGAGGTATTTTCCTGTATATCTAGAATGTGAGAAAGTTAGGCTATTTATAACCGCTGGATATCAAAAATATCTCCATCTTTTCCTTCTATTTTGAATCTTGATGTGATCTATGTCAAAGAGAATTACCCAGACCCTTATCTGTCATATTTTTGGATGCAGCCTCCTTAGACTTTCCATGCTCTTTTTTTTTGGCATGGCCGACGATTTTATAGTGGACCGACCACTTTTATTACGCACGTAATAAAGTTGAAATACAGGAGTAAGGTAGAGGCACCTTAACTACTAGGTAATAAAGAAATAAAATTACAGCACAGGAGTATGACAGACACGTCAAAACTACTAGATTTAAATTACTAATCTAGTTCTCCTCCAAAGAGGAAGAATCGCTATCGCCCTCAACAACCCGGGTAGAATCCAGAGATCCACTCCCAAGAAGACCGAAAAAGGGGCGAAATAGAACAGCCAGAGAAGGATCATAACTGTCAACGTCAGTAGAGTAGATAAAGGATCGATCCCAGGTAGAATCAGCTAGAACAACAGAACTAATCTGAGCATGCAAACCATCCAAGTCAAGAACTAAGGAATCATCAGAAATTTTGTAGTAAAGGCATCGAAGGTTCAGTAGATCATCAGATGCATATCTAAAATAGGTGTCATCCACAGGGTTGAATCTCATATCTGAACGAAGATCAATCCAACTATGTTCAGAATCAGCCCAAACTACAAGATCCGGCTTAGCAGAGGGAAGAACAACACCAGGAACTGGGAATGCAGGCCGCTCTAAGGAGAGGGGAGGAACAGGGTCAGAAGATTGAGAAGCAGCCAGAGAGACCTTGGGAACCCATTTCCTTAACGGAGGCCGAGGCAGAGGGATTTTGGGTGCAGAGGAAGATGTAACAGTGTGCGAGCAGGAAGAGGCAATATGGCTAAAAGAGTGACAGGAGGTACAAATGTCAGGGACCCATCAATACCGAACACGCACATCAACCACGTGTCCAACAGCAAGCTGGACAGGAATAGAGGCAGGAAGAGGCTTATGGGGAGAAATCTCAATCAGAGCCTTGGCGTATACTAGCTTATCCCGCGCTACAGTGTTGGAGTCAAAACACTTCAATTTACCAACATTGCAAGCAAGCCAATTCAAACCAAGCAGCGGTTGAAGAGCAGAAGGAATGTGAGAGAAATAAACCCAAACAGGGATAGAAAAAACCTGTTCACGCGCACTAGCAACCGTTGGAGACCAGGGGGTAATAATAAAAGGCTGACCATCAAAGAAGGAAGGCTCAGACTCAAGAACACGTCTACGTTCCTCAGGAGAGGAGAACAATAAGTAGTACAAGGAATCAACCAACTTAACTCTAAGACCACCATGTAGTCTCCAGGCCCTACGGCAAACAGCAGCCGCATCATGAAAACGATGATTAGGGTCCAAAAAGAATCCAACTACGTATTCAGACCAAAAGTCCAATCCGACTTGGATTACACAGGGAGGAGGGATCATATCTCCGTTTTCCTCATGGATTTCGAACTCGACTGGTTCATAAACACCCGCATTTCGGGGCATGGATGTAAAAAGAGAAGACCATGATTTTGGTACCATTGAGCAAGTATCAATAGGGCTACACTCCACCACACCAGTAGAGGCCACAGGAATGGGGGATTGTGTTTCATTGGGAGCTTGCATGATATCACCATGATTTAAAACATTGTGCACCGGGTTGACAGCGGCATTGACAGAATGGCGAACAGAAGTGCCATTAGCCATACCAAAATCGGGGCAAGCAAGCGTTGCCGAAGGAGGCCCGGTACAAACTCCAACTAATGGCAGGTCATGGGTAGCAGCACGCGAAGAGGATGCCAAACTATTAGCAGTGAATATAGGTCCAGATCCCATAGTTGCATTGATACAAGCACTTGCCGTGCAACAATCATGCACGCCAGACTCAACCAAGCCTATGTCAACACCAGACAATCCTCCAAGTTCACACTCTAATGCCAAAGAACCCTTAACTTGCTCACCTAAATCGCAACTGGGAGACCCATCGTGACACACTTTGGATTCGGTGGAAGGAAAAAGTAGCGAACCTGATTTAAACAAAGTAGAACTCACAGCTGGGATACTGGTTGCAGCTGTAGCTTCAGATAAGCTTGGGCAGGCAGTTGAAACAAGGGGAGTTTGATTGGTTGCACGTAGGGGAGGAAATTCTCGAGATGAGAGAAGATTCGGACAGATGACGTCATCAGAAACCATTGCTCCAAAACGACGGCCAAAACGTGTGGAAGAGGGGGAGGGCAGATGCGAAGGTAAGTGAAAAGAAGGAGGAGAGGACATGAAGGGGACAAGTGAATCGGAGAGGGGAAGGAAATCACGGTGGGGATGTCGCGTAAACTGGAAATCGCCAGAAACCCATTAATTTTTTTTTTAAACTTTTAAACTTTGGGGCCAAGGAAACTATGAATTTCCATGCTATTGGACCTAACTAACATTATATATACATTGATTAATTATTTATTCAACCCATATGTTTACTTAAATTCATACCATAAATATATAATTAAAAGTCATAATTTATTTATATAATATTTGTATTATTTTTACTATTAATATATAACAATTATAAATTAATTTAAATAAGTTGAATTTGAAAAATTACTAACAACACTATTATGTTGACTCCCTGGTGTAAACTCTATTCTCAATAATATTTAAAAAATTAAATATTAAAGCCTACATGGACTTTGCTAAAGTACAATATCGACTATGTTCAGTTTCTTATAGATCACTTACGCAAAATCTGATTTCTAATCTTTATTAAGCTACACCTGAGTAACGCTATTTTTTTTGCATATTTTCTTTTCTTCAGCATTATATCACTATGATATCTAGAGTTTGGCCAACAGTCAATAAACTCCAATAATATCCATAGTTAATTGCGTAGTTCCACTTTAAAGTGCTTGGTTTAACCCGACAACCTTTATCGACTAACCGATTTACTTTACCTAGAGATTTTGATTTTAAGTTCACTATTAATCACGGTGATACTAACCTTTTACAATGAAGGAGATGATCCTCTTTCGAGTAGTGTTTCACTTCAAGTAGTTCAAAATGTACCCAAATATGGTCATAACATGATTATGATGTCATATGGTTGGTCATAATCAAAGTAGAATTTAGATGCTTAAAAACAATGGTACTCTCAAGTACGAAGACTACTACATATCGTTACATGAGATCTTCAGTTTTGACTTAGTTTTATTAACATATAGAAGACTCTCATTGAGTTAATATACGATTGTTCCAAACAAAGACAAGTACATAATCCCTTGGTACCCTAAACTATCATGAGTATAACTCACTATCCAAACATTGTGTAAGGACAAGCCATTTCACCCCCAAATGTGGACACTAATACATCTATGGTATTCATGTGCCGAGCACCAAAGCGTCGGAAAGACATATTATTATGGTAAAAAAAAACAAGAAAGAAGAAAACACAATATCAGAAAAATCTCACAGCGGAACGATAACATATAATATAAAAAGACAATACAAACTATCACTCTAAGATACATAACATTTTAAAATTACAATTCTAAATACTGTCATCAGTCCTGTGCAGTTAATGCGCTCGGTAGATTCAAAGCGGTGGAGGTGCAAAATGTCATATCAGGGATACAGCAAGGATATAGTGGGATATAGCGGTTGGCTCTAAAATAGCATACAAAACTCGTACTTAATGTTTTTACAAATATATAAATGGTAATTAATTGAAAAATTATCATTCAATTGAATTATAAATAATACATAAATAATTTTAAATAAAAACATGTGCGGATATACTTTAAATAAACGAAAAACTGTCATATAACATAATTGAATTTGGTAGAATATTAGAGTATTTTCATTTCTGAAAATATATTAAAAAATTAAATCAAATAAACTAGTTTCATAATTTTATAATGTATAAATGCAATTTTTCAATTCATTTTATTAAAAAAGATATAGCGGAAATAACGGGATATAGCGGAAATAGCGGGGAATAAAGCGGAAAGGCTATATTTTGAGGCTATATGGAAAAATCGTAGCGGTAGAAATCCGCTACGAGATATAGCGGGGTTGTAGCGGGGCATTAACTACACAGCATCAGTCCGGATAGTTATAACTGCTTGTCCTCACAATTATTGATATACACAATATAGTAATGCATCAGAAATAAGAAATACTATGGTAGGTGAAAACATCCAGCTCGTCTCCTCGAGCTCTAATGAACATCAATGAAAACATGTCTTTCTCAGACTACTCGAAAGAGCATAATAGGAATTTAAGAAAAACAAAAACTACGTGTCAGACTTAAGTCTGATATATGAAACTCAAGAAATATGCAACAAACATATAATAGTATTTTAGAGACCCCACGGAATGCCGTAATAGTTATCTCTTCAAAAGAACCACTATTTAATAAGTACATAAGGTGATATAATAGATAATGTCTAGGGTGAAGAATATAAACTAGAAAATAGCTAAAATGTTTACATGAATCACACCACAACAGTATTCAATAAGTATACAAACAAAACCGCTAAGGCGCATTCGCATATGGATTTTTCGTTGCAGACATCCCCAGAACAACCAAGGCCAGCCTCCTAATAAGGGTCAGAAAGTACCTTTCGAGTGTCGTATATCTCTATGTAAAATATACCATATAGGTAAACGTAACTGGTCCACGTTTAAAACATGATCTTGAATATATTAACTCTAGCACGCAACACCCATAAGCATACTCTAAATATGGAATTGATATACTCTATGGGTTATCTACACCCCTATAGCCTTCTACTCTGTTTTCTATCATTTTCGATGTCGAGGCTACGTTCGGCATCTTTCACACGAGTCTTCATCACTCAAACCGAGTACGGATCTCCACAAGGATCCCAGCATCTCGAACAGTTCATGGATCTCTATGAGGATCCCAGCATAAGTCCTTCGACGAATGCTAACGCTGGCCCCTCGCTTGTACTTAACCTTAGGATACATAATTTAACTCTTTAGCAATCCACTTCACAACCGCTTTCAAAACATAGAACCCATATATCAGTTTTAAAGTGGCATTCAATAAGTAAAACACTTATTGATCCTGGTATGTTCAAACCTAAATCAATGAATTTCTGATTAACTCGATTCCTGTTCTTCAAGAAGTAAACAAACAATATATAAAGAGGAGTCCTTCCTGAGGAATCTCACATATATAAGTTCTTAAAGCTAGATACGTTTCGTACCAATGCTCCTTCTCGGGGGTTCTCAAACTGTATGAAACCATGAAGCTTTCATATGCTTCCTTAATTAATTTAGTCAAGTTCATTAGTCTACTAATCGACTATCAAGTTCAAAATAGGCGATCACATATGGAAACCAAGTCTTGTATACTTATTACATTTTAGAATTTTCAACGCACATTATCCCTTGGTCAAGAGTGAAGCCAGGTAAGTTAGTGTACCGGTTTCATCAAAGTCTTTCCTAGACACTTCATTCTTAACTCTTATAGATAAACAAACCTACTTTGTTGACATTTAGTGTTAGGTACACGACTAAATGCTTTCCATAAATTAGTAAACATGCAAAGCACGATCAAGTCACACAAAACACGGTTAATTCACATAAGCGACTTTTGATACCCTTTTTATTTAATTAAACTTTTATTAATTAAAATTTCTTTTATTGGTAAAATTTCTTTTATCAATTTCTACTATTCATTTGTACTCTTTCAATAGTTCAAATGATATTCATATACTAATCTCAAGTGGTGTAAGTATATTCAAAAACCATTAAAAATATTTCTTACTTTTTACCCTTACTTTTTATACCATTTTCAAAAGATTCAATACTTATTATTACCTTTGAAATATCCATTTAAAGGGTCTAATTACATTCACAAATCTAATTCAAAAGGGTTAAGAGAAATTTTACTTAAACGTTGTTACTACAAACCCAAAACCATTTATACTCAACATTATCTTTAATACATTCTTTTCAAAGATCTATTTACATTTGTAAGTATAGTAAGAAAGGGTTAATGATGAATGTTATTAACGCACTGTCACAATAAACCCAAAACCATTTATACTCAATATTATCTTTAAAACATTCTTTTTAAAGATCTAAGTATATCTACACTTATTAAACACGGTAATATACTTTTAATTAACTTTCCAAAACCATTTATTATAACATAAATGTTATAATCTAAAACTTCCTTTATTCCTTTCTAAAATATCTAACTTACTTTTTCCAAACTTATATATATACATAGATACTTTAAAAATACTTATAAATAGGTTTTAAATATCTATGTAGAACATTACTTAAAATAAAAACAATAAAAAACATGCTTGGCATTTTACAGCACTTTGCTTTTAGAATTTGTAAATAATTATTAAAACTATATTTTGACTTCGAATCTTTTTTTAATCCTCAAATACATTTTATTAGAACTTCCATAAAAAGGTTCCGCAAAGAAAATAATTTTATAAACCATTTAAACCATGAAAAACTAGTCAAAACGTCACATTTTAAACAAAATAACGCAACAGCCCAAAATTCATGTAGTAGGTGGAGCACAATATTTGTAAATGATCAAAGTTCTTGGTAGAGAATCAACATGAAAATGCTTGATCTTTGTGGCCACTTTTCACCAATTAAAAAAATGGTTTAAGACTTGAAATTTTTATTGTTAGTACTATACTTAGGGTTCTTAAAAACCATAGAAATAACCCCCCTAAGAATATTTTCCAAATTAATTAGAAAAATTCCTGAAAACAAGGTATTTACTAAAGTGTTCATTTAGCTACATTTTTACTCCAACTTCAGCCATTTTGTTTAACCAGTTACAAAGCCTTTTAAACTCTAGTAACAAGTAAACATTTAATACTTATTAAAAATTCAAAAAACCCTCTAAGGATGTCTCTCAAATTAATTACAAAAAATCCTAAGAACAGGACATTTCAAAGTGCTCGTATAGCGACCCACTTCTCGCTATAACCTTCTGGAACTTTTTTCCAGAAGTTAATTAATGATTTAAACTTCTATATTTTCCATTAATAAGTATCCTTATAGTACTTATCAATAATGCAAAGAAGCCCGTAGGATGTCTCTCAAAGTTGACTTTGAAAATCGTCGAACACAAGATATTTTCAAAGTGCATCCATAGCTACCTTTTCGCTTCTAAATTTCACAGCTTTGTTTCACAATTTATATAACTTTCCAAACCATTTCTTTACTGCCCCGCACCCATATATGTTTAGATAACAACCAAATAAATTATTCCAAATTATGTTCTTAAATTCTCCATTTACACAAGTTAAAGGTAAAGGATATCGAAGTACCCTTATAGCAACTATTCTCGCTTCAAACACTTTCAAATATACTTCAATTCAACACACAATCAAAAAACTACTTAAACATCAAGTCAAGGCCATTCCACATATTATAAAAGGTAGTAGGAGTGATGTTAGATAACATAAAGCTATTATTTGCTTCGAAAATCAAGAGCGTCCAAAGTTTATAACTTTGTTTAGTTAATGCCACTTTAACTTTATATTTACACACACATATATACACATGCAATATATACATACAAGATAGTGGGATAAATCCCCCAAAATCCAAGCTCTACACATGCTCAAACAGTGAAGAACAAAAACCACTTCCTACCATCACCCAAAAGCCTAAAGACACCATCTTTTTCACTTACAAAGCAAAAAAACCCTCTTCCCCTCCACCTCATTGCTCATGTCCTCACCATGCTTCCTTCATTTATTTCATCTTTCTTTCAATTTTACTTTAGATCCATGCTTCTCAAGGTGTTCTAAGGCATCAATGAAAGTTTCTAAAGTTTGGAGAAGATTTGAACTAATTAAAGAAAGATTATTGAAGAACAAAGTGGATTAGTGCTAATCCACTTCCAACATTTTTTTTCTTTTTAATATTTTCAAGCTTTAGAATTTTTTGAACTGTTTAAGGACCCTATGACCCCTTTTTGGCCATCCAATAGATCCCCCCATGTGCCTTGAATGCTTTTAACTTTACACCACATTTTCCCTTAGCAAATTACCATTTTACCTTTTCACACGAAATATCTTCCCATGACATCATTAAAACTTTATTTTACATAATGGAAAATATTTTTATTTCGTATTATTGGTTTCCTATGTGTTTTAATTTATGTAAAAAAAATTTGAACAATTTCTATCCTGTAAAAAGTTGTTTATCAATAAACAGATTTTTGTCCACATTATCGATATTTCTTCAAAGTATTTTTTTGCAAACATTTTTCTAAAACAAGTTTATCATCGTTAGTTATTACTTAAATGTAGGTTAAAGGTTATTAAATCAATTTAATCATATTTAATCCAAGATTCAAATATGTAAACAATTCAGATATTTAAATACAAAAGTGTCCAAAATTCCAGATCGTTACATTCTCCCCCACTTAAAATATTTCATCCTCGAAATTCCGACATGAGAAATAAGAGGAAACCATCACATTGCAATTCTTAACAATATTTGCAAACACTAGCAACCATAGCTCACAGTTTTCTCAAGTTCAAAAATCCTCTTATCATACATAGACAATAAAAAATCTACTAAGTGTATCTTACGCTCAACAACATCAGGTTATTACTTAGTCGATTATTCATGCTACCTCATAAACAATCAAGGTGTCATCACATAAACTCTTCATAAACCAACAAAACATAGTATGCATGTATACTAAAGCACATACAATGTGCATGGATCATCCGTACGCAATATCCGATCACTTGTTCGATCGCATAATTTCACTTTCAAACTAGTATAGATCATTTGACCTCTCTAGTGTGGAGTTCGGTCTGGATCCTTGATAAGAAACCTATATTCTCCTTACATAATCATATAATATGATAGAAAACTTTAAGATCATATCAAGAATCCTTATTAAGTGTTCACTATCAAGAATCGGGTGAAAATCCTTATTTGGATCGGTATATGTCACCTCGAAACCATGTACTCGAATACTGGATCAAGGACAGCCATAAAAAAAATGATGTACGTACAATTTACTTATTCATTCTATTGGTTTCTTACTACACCAATATCCTTTTTTCGCATTCATTTATACAAATAGTATGGCATTCAATACTTAAACCATTTAGAAATCATTTCTTACAAACATAACTTCAAGTTTACAAACATTTTATAACCTCATTTATAAAACATTTCATAAATCTTACTTCACTTTATTACTCGTGTAACACTCTACTACATGCTAAGAGTATATACATACCATCAAATTTGTTTTACTTAACAAGCATGTTTAACGATTTAAAACTTGTCTTTACGTACTACCTACTCAATCCAAGTGTAAGAAAAACTCTTTTTTTCTATTTTACACAAAAACACTTAACTTCGAGTTCTATAATGATTTGGAAGTTTTCGACTGTCCAAAATCGCCTAAAATCCCATTTCTTTTTAATAAATGAAAACTACCAAACAAACACGTCAAACATAATGAACATACCATACTGTCCTAATGCATTGACTACATGTGTCCATAAAATAACTTAACAAAGTACCAATTTCGGAAAATGTTTTATAAAAGTTCTTATCAAATTCGTTAATAACATTCATCTTTATGTTGGTACATATAAAACTTTTCTACACAAAAAGTTCATGTCAAATTTGTTTTAAATAAAAATTTAGAACTAAACACCCAAATTTTCATCCCAAGTCAATTTAAATAATAATAATACATACATCTTTTGTATATCAAATCATACATTCAGGATTAAATCAAAATCTGCTTTGCTATTTCTAGCAAACTGCTATTGTAGCATCCCCTACTTTGAAAGTCAAAAATGAACACCGATGATGCTGTAGTCGTCAGTGAAATTATTTTCAAGCAACAAAAGTGAGTTCAGTACAATTAAATCATGCCTTTTGGACATAACCAAAATTGTTTTCAAAGCAGTATCAAATACTTCGTATAACAGTACTAAGTTTCATGATCTCAATTTCATAATTAGTTTCCCAAATATTTATTTCAAATAATAATACTATTATTTTTCCAAAATCTTAGAAAACATTCTTAAAGACACCAGGATTTAAGTTCTCAAAACATCAGTTTAAATCCTCTTTATTTATAAACCATACTTATATAAAATCACTTTCTTATATAAAACACAAATGTTTATTTCCAAAGCATCTTATCTTTCCTTTAGATTATAAAAAACATTTTTTACTAAATTCAGCTTTTACCCAACATTATTACCGAACACCTTATAGTCAAATTGTGAAACATGATTCATAAAGTGTTCATTTCAATGCTCTCACAAATACCATCTACCCACCCATGTAGTGAAAAGGTAAAACTGCTCATAAATCGATTGAGCACAAATCAACAACCAACAACCAATAGCCAATGCTCATAAATTGACCGAGCATGACTAATCAATCAATAAATGATAACAATTCTTGTAAACTGCTGAACAATATTAATCTAGCTAATAATTCTACAAATGATAAAAATGCTCATAAACTGGTAAAGCATGTCAAATAATTCTACAAAGGATAATAACACTCAATATTGGTCGAGCATGGCTAAACTAATTAACGAGAGATAATAGATAAACATCATTAATCCCTATATTAATTAAACGACATTTTAATAAACCATGCTTATATAAGTTACCTTATATAAGATCTTTAACTTTCGCAGTTTGAATTACTTTTAAAGTATATGCTTATAACAGTTAGATACGCTCTCATATGTATAATACACTCAACTCATGCTAGGGCATTCCATTGCCCTATCTTTTAATAAGACATACCCAATCAAAGCTAAGGAACTAGTTTACCCTTTAGCTCTAATATCAGATGTAATGACCAACCTTTTCAACCCTCGAATGTCGACACTAATACATCCACGATATTCACATGCCAAGCACCAAAGTGCTGAAAAGATAGATTGTTACGGTAAAGTAAAAGGAAAACAAAACAAGAAAGAAGAGAACACAATATCAGAATCTCATAGCGGAACGATAACATATAATATCAAAAGACTGTACAAACCATCATTCTAAGATACATAGCATTTTAGAATTACAATTCTAGATATTATCATCAGCTTGGACAGTTCTAACTACATGCCCTCATAATAGCTGATATATACAATATAGTAATGCAGTGGAAATAAGAATACTACGGTAGATAAAACATCCAGCTCGTCTCCTCGAGCTTCAATGAACATCATCGAAAACGTGCCTTTCTCAAACTACTCCAAAGTGCACATGAATAATTTAGGGAAAACAAAAACCACGTGTCAGAAATAATTCGGGTATGAAAACTCAAGGAATATGCACCTGACATATAATGGTAATTTTGAGACCGTACAGAATGTTGTAATGGTTATCCTTAAAAAAGAACCACCATCTAATAAGTACATAAAATGTGATATAATAGATAATGTATAGGGTAAAGAATATATATTAGAGAATATCTATGATGCCTATATAAATCACATCACAGCAATATTCAATAGGTATACAAACCAAACTACTAAGGCATATTTTCATATGGATTTTTTGTAGCAGACATCCAAACACAACCAAAGCCAGCCTCCTGATAAGGGTCAAAAGGTACCTTTCGAGCGTCAAATATCTTTGGATAAAATATACCATTGAGGTAAACGTAGATGGTCCACATCTAAAACATGATCCTGAATACATCAACTCCCATCAATAACATCCGTAAGCATACTCTAGATATGGAGTTGTTATACCATATGGGTTAGCTAAATCCCGATGGATATGCTCCTACTCTACTTTCTGTCATTTCTGATGTTGAGGCCATGTTCAAAATCTCTCACATGAGTCTTCATCACTCGAACAGAATATGAATCTCCACAAGGATCCTAGCATCTCGACTAGTCCACGGTTCTCTACAAGGATCCCAGCATAAGTCCTCCGACGAATGCTAATGCCGACCTCGACTTAACCTTAGGATATACAATTCAACTATATAGCATTCCACTTTACAACCACTTCTAAAATATAGAACTCGTATATTAGTTTTGAAGTGGTATTCAATAAGTAAAACACTTGCCGAGCCCGGTCTTTTCAAAACTAAATAGATGCATTTTCTATTAACTCAATTCCTATTCTTTAGAAAGTAAACAAACAATATATAAAGAGGACTCCTTCTTAGGGAATCTCGAATGTATAAGGTCTTAAAGATATAGATGTTTCTTACCAATGCTCCTCCCCGGGGGTTCTCAAATCGTATGAAACTGTGAAGCTTTTAGATACTTCCCAAGTTAATTTGGTCAAGTACGATAGTCGACTAATCAACTATCAAATTTTGAATAGACGATCGCATATGGAAACTATGCCTCATATACTTATTATGTTTTCGAACTTTTCAACATACATTATCCCTTTGTCAAAAGTGAAATCAGGTAAGTTAGTGCACTGGTTGCATCAAAACCTTTCCTAGACCTTTCATTCTTAACGCTCACAGATAGACAAGGCAACTTCATCAGTTTTTGGTGCTGAGTAAACAACTAAATGCTTTCCATAAACGAGTAAACACACAAAGTATGATCCAGTCACACAAAGCACGATTGAGTCACATAAGCGACTTCTAATAACCTTTTTATTTAATTAATACTTTTATTAATTAAAACCTATTTTATTAGTAAAACTTCTTTTATCGGTTTTTTACTATTCATTAATACTCTTTTAATACTGCAAAAGTATTCATATACTTATCTTAGATGGTATAAGTAAATTCACAAATCATTAAAAATATTTCTTACTTTAAACCTTTACTTTTTCTGTCTTTTTCCAAAAAATTCCATACTTGTTAATACCTTTGAAATATCCATTTTAAAGGTCTAGTTACATTCACAAATATAATTCAGAAGGTTTAAGACAACTGTTACTTAAACATTGTCACAACAAACCCAAAACCATTTATATACAACATAATCTTTAAAATATTCTTTTCGAAGATTTATTTACATTCATTAGTATGATAAAAAAGAGTTAAAGAATAATGTTATTAACACATTGTCACAACAAATCCTAAACCATTTATACTCAACATTATCTTTAAAACATTCATTTTAAAGATCTAAGTATATTTGCACTTATTAAACAAGGTGTTATACTTTTAATTAACTTCCCAAAACCATTTATTATAACATAAGTGTTATAATCCAAAACTTCCTTTATTCCTTTATAAAATACTTAACTTACTTTTTCCAAACTTATATATACTTTAAAAATAATTATAATAGGCTTAAATATCTTAAAATATTACTTAAAAACAACTAATTTATAATTTGACAAAAACATATTTTGAATTGTTACGAGACATAAAATCCCCTCTAGATTCACCACCAAGATGACCAAATCTTTAGTTTAGATATACTTGACATGCAACTTGATTGTTATGGTTTTTGCTTTGAAGCTTTGAAGGCATCATCTTTTGGGTGCTAAGTTTGAGCTCTTTACTGATCATCGGTCTTCGAGGTATATCTTCACCCAGATGGATTTGAATCAGCGTCACGTTAGGTGGCTTGAGTTTCTTGCTTCTTATGATCTCGACATTAGCGATACCCCTGGGAAGGCTAATGTTGTAGCCAATGCTTTGAGTCAGAATAAGGCTATGTTGTGTCAGCTTGTTGTTTCTTCTTCTCCTCTTTTGGATCGTATCATTGCTAAGCAGGATGAGGATGAGGTGCTTAGGCTTATGAAGGAGAGTGCTCGTAGCAGAGTTGGTGGTAGTAGTCTTGAAGGTAGTGGAGCTCAAATCGATGATAGAGGTATATTGAGGATTAATAACTGGACTTGTGTCTCGAATGTTGATGGATTGAGGCTAAAGTTACTTTGATAAAATCATTGATCCAGACTTTCTATTCATCCTAGTGTGACGAAGATGTATCAGGATATGAAGAAGCTTTATTGGTGGAGAGATATGAGGCGAGATATATCTATCTTTGTTAGTGGGTGCATGACTTGTCGGCAAGTCAAGGCAGATCATCATAAGACCCCTAGTTTGTTGCAGCCTCTTGAGGTTTCCAATTGGAAATGGAAACAGATTTCTATGGATGTTATTGATGGATTACTGAGGACTAGGAGGGGTAATGAGAGTATTTGGGTTATTGTGGGTAGATTGACCAAGTCAGCTCATTTCATTCCAGTCAAGTCTACCCTTTTATGCTTCTATTTTGTCTGAGATCTATATGAGGGAGATTGTTCGTCTCCATGGTGTCCCTATTAGTATTGTTTGTGATAGAGATCCTATCTTTACCAGTCAGTTTTGGAAAGCTTTTCAGGAATCTTTGGGTACTCATTTGAATCTGAGCACTGCTTACCATCAACGAAAAGAGTGAATCAAATTCTCGAGGATCTTCTTCGTGCTTGTGTTCTGGATTATGGAGGATCTTGGGAAGATCATCTCCATCTTGTCGAATTCACCTATAACAACAGTTATTGGGTGTATTTCACTCTTCTATTTTAATCTTATCCTAATCCTTTATCTATCATATTTCGTCTTGGAATTCAGGCTAGTATTGAAATGTCTTCGTTTGCCGCTCTTTACAGACGACCTTGGAGATCTCCAACTTGTTGGATTGATACCGGTAATCGTTTGGTTCTTAGTCCTGATATGATTTTGGAAGCTTCTGAGAAGGTTGAGGAGATTAAGTGGAAGATGAAGAGTGCTCAGGATAGGCAAAAGAAGTACGCTGATCGTCGTAGGAGGAGTTTGAAGTTTTCTGTTGGTGATCTGGTTTTCCTTAAGGTCTCTCCCTTAAGGAATGTGATTCGGTTTGGTCGGAGAGGGAAGCTTTATCCTAGGTTTGTTGGTCCTTTCCGTATCTCTGAGAGGATTGGTACTTTAGCTTATCGTCTGGATTTGCCTGAGAAGTTTTTTGGAGTGCATAATGTATTCCATGTTTCGCATCTTCGTCGTTATCTACATGATCCATCTTTGATTGTTCAGCCTTCTACTCTTGAGAGTTTGGAAATTGAGCCTAATCTTATTGTCGAGAGGAAGCCATTTTGTATTATCGAAAGAGGTACGAAGCAGCTGAGAAGAAAATCGATCAACCTGGTCAAAGTGTAGTGGAGTACTAATGATCGGGATTGTACCTGGGAGACGAAGGAGAGCATGCGTGCTTCGAATCCGGAATTGTTTGTTTCAGGTACTATTTGTTTTTCTATCTTATCTTTCCTTGTTTTTGTGTCTCTTCCTTTTCGAGAACGAAAAGATTTGAGTGGGGGAGAGTGCAACAACCCATATTTTAACAATATTTTTAAATAAAATTTATTTGGAAACTTTAATTTTTAAATCATTTAAAAATTGAAATTTTGGAATTTTTCCAATGTAACTTTTGATTTTGTTTATAATTATTTTTCCAAATAAAATAAAATAAATATTTTCTGAAAATTTTATATTTGGTCAACTTTGGTCAAACTTTGACTTTCAGTTGAATTTTTTTAATTTGAATTTTAAATTTCCAATCTTTTTCTTTGAAGTTGAATTTGATTCTGATATTGGTTCTGCTTTTCGTTTCGTCAAATTTTGTTTTATACTTTTTAAATCTGATAAATTTCAGCGTTTTACACGCGATTATTTTCAGTATTTTTGTTTATTTTCTATTTTATGTTTTCTGTTTCATTTCTATTTTCTATATTTTTATTATTATCATTTTCCATTCTCTGCTTTCTATTTTCTATTTTTGATAAATGAGCTTAGAAATTCAAGAGACATATGTTTCTTCTTCTTAAATGTGAAGTGTGACTTTTCCATTTCTTAGCCGTTAAAGCTTTCATATGCCTAGCCGTACAAACTTCTCACTTCCCATTATCCTTTAACGTACAAAAATATTCCTCATCTCTCTTTCTCATTCATTTCCTGAACAAAAGAATTTACAGTAAGTTTTCATGTCTACTTCTCCGTCTTTCTCTCTTTTCCTTTTCTCTTTTCTTTTGTTTTGCTTCATGCTATGCTCGGCCATCTTCCTATTACCGACCACAACTCCTTATCACCACCACCTATCACCATTACCATCCATGACCCATGCCGTGAACCCTAGATCCAAACCCATCACCTAGATGCTCCACAAACCCTAGTTGAGCCACTATATGCATCCAACCCCTCTTTTCTTGCCTCGGCCACCATAATTCCACCTCCTTTGCCTTGCTTTGCCATGACCACACCCACTCCTAGCCGTGACCAGTTCTAATCCAAGCCATGAACCCAATGGCCGAGCCACTTTAGCGTAGGGCCGAACCCAAATATCAACTTGCCTTGCCCTTTTGCCTTCCACAAGCCATCCCTTCAACAAAACCAAGCCTAGCCGTGCCTTTTGCTTGCCATGGTCGACCACATGTGCCTCTAAACCAATCGTGGCCGAGTCATTTTGATGTTGATCTAGCCATTTTTGATGGTGGCCGAGCCACTTGTATTGGTTTAGCAATATTTATTTCATTTTGATTTAGATTTGTACATTGTTTTGATTTATAATCTTTGTATAATATAGTTGCTTATATATGTTGTATTTGTTTGCGTACAAGATTTGAATCTTGGCTATTCATCCACTCAAATCTAATTCGTGCTTTGTCGTGCTTTTGGGAGTTTGGTTGTATGTCTGGAATTGTTATCTCTAGCTTTGGAAGGTGAACTTATCACTCTCGTTACTTATATAATTGTGAAACAATGACATGTGAATTGTAGTTGATGATATGCTATGTTGATAGTAATTTATATATGCCTGTGATATGATAATTCATGATGTTATAACCTAGTTATATGCCTTTTACATCACCTGATATGATATGCCATGTTATACTGTTTATTTATTTCTGCTTCTCACGCTGCAAGTTCCATGTTAGTATAAAATCACTATGGGTTGAAATGATACATACCCGAACGGACTTTAGAATATGAAAAAATCGTTATGAGCTGAAATGATAGGCTCAAGTGATTTTTATTTTATTTGACTTGGGATTGCGCGTTTGAAATGATAGAACCCGAATTTTACTTTAAATTACGGACTGAAATGATACATATCCGTATCACTTGACCTAGGTTACAAAATTATATACAGACCCATGGTTAAATTTTAATAATAGTTGTCTAAAATTTATTAAGCATTTTGAATATTTAAAATATGAAATTTTAATTTTAATTTGATTTAATGATTTTTAAATATAATGATATTGGAATTTTATTAGTAAATAATTGGTTTAAAACTAAATTAAAGATTTTATCTATGATATAAATAACTTAATAATTTAAATTTGATTTAATATGGAATTTTGATTCTTACCTAATAATAATAGATTTTAATTATGAAATAGATATGTTTTGTATAAATAAAATTATGACAAAAATTGAAGTAATATGTTTTAAACATGTTACAGTAGTATTGGTAGCATTTTAAAATGCTATAGTATTTTAGTTATGTGTTTAAAATTTTATAGTAGAATTTGTAGCATTTCCAAAATGCTATGTTCTTTAAGTCATATTGTTAAAGTGTTATACTACTTTAGGTTATGTCTTAAAAATGCTGTATTTGTAAAAAGATAAATTTTTTAAAATGCTATAATATATATATGGATCACATTTTTCAAGTATTATGATTTCTAGAAGATAACATTTTTAGAGTGCTATATTAAGTGTATGGTTTTGAAAGTGTTATGATTTCTAAATTATTACATTTTTGAAATGTTATAGCTAATATATATGGATTTGGAAATGTTACCAAATTTGAAAATGGATATTATTTGGGAAGTAATAACATTTGGTTTTAAATGGTTTTGGAATAGAAATGTTTTGAAATAAATATCCATGGGTTATAATAACGTTTGGTTGTTAAAGAGACCGGGATCGAAAGTTGTCATACTCTCTGCCAACTTCGAAAACCATTTTAACAACTATGTACGTGGTGGAGATTCCAGAATGAAGTAGGATGGTGGCGATGTTCTAGTAAGATATATATGTAGACCCGACTCCCGTGAGTTGGCATAAGGTGGCTAAAACAGGAGAAATTGACAGGCTAATGAGGTCGCTCCTCTTATCGGACACACTTCTTCGTATGTCATTCTATTACTTTGTGATTGATTGGTGCGCACCTTTGATTTTGGGAGTGTGGCTCGAGGTGGACGGTAGTGGCTGCTATGCGTTACCACCGGTCTGAAAGTGCAATTGGTATATCTACCTTGGCATTGCCTAGTTGTATCGTGTCACCTACCCGACCGCGCCTTGTACGAGTTTGATTTATGTCGTACATATGGAGTGTCCTCTGGTGGCTTCCCGATCAGAAGGGACTACGGTACTATATAGACTACTAGCACTATAAAAATGTGTTAAGTGGGATATGGGTAACGCCTTAATGCTATTTTTAAAATAGATTATACTTTACTTTAGACATTATTATAATAGTGTATATTACTACATAGTAAATAGTTTAACGAATCCTTAAAGGATGGACGGTCCCAAGTATCCTTTAAATTACTTGTGCATTTCTATTATAGTTCACTTGAGTTGGTTTACATTGTATAAGTATGTATGTCTTGACTCGAGTGTTTGTGTTTCTTTTTTCTTTAGGCTCGGGTCAGCCTGAGTATCAGCTTTGGATTTCACCTTCTGGAGCTAGAGGATTTGCTAGAGTTTATCTATCTATCTATCTAGTTGTTATCTATTTCCATTCGGTATTTCTATTCAGCTTATGTATTAATGGACATTTGTGTATTAGGATTTCTGTTGTATTTACTTTTCAGACTTTAGTATTTTGTACTTGTTTTGAAATTGTGTTGCAGTAGCTTCATGAACTACTATGGTTATTTTTATTTCCACTGTGAGTTATTCTGATTTATTTGTGTCCGTGATTCTATGATTGGTTTTATTTGCTCCAAATTATATTACAATTTATTGTTTTGACTTATTCAAGTCCGACATGTGTGGTTTTATTGTCGATTTGAATGGTCCAAAATAGTGGGTTGCTAAGTTTTGGAATCAGAAAACTTTAAAGCAACTTATAAACGAGACATATAAAAAAAACTGTAGACTGAGAGTAAATGTGATTTAGAAAATGGAAACTTGCATATTGTTTATAAGACAAATGTATTATAGGAGCCAAACGGGTTCATAAAACAAGGTTTAACTCGGATAGCTTAATTCATAGGTACTAAGCAAGTTCAACAATATGGCATTAACTGTATTAATATATTAGCTTTGGTCTCAAGTCTTGATAAAGGCAAAGCATTTATTGCACTAGTTGTAAAATAAATGGAAAATATTCCAACTAGATATGAAGTCGGTATTCCTAAACTACTGCTTTTAATAGGAAAACTAGATGGAAAAACCCTAAGGTTTCATGGTTCAAGGATAATAAGAGAAAGTTCTTAAACTAAAAAATGCTTTATATGGCCTAAAGCAAGCTCCAAGGACCTAGCATAGCAGAATTGATGGCCACTTTATCGAGTAAAGGTTCAAGCACAGCAAAAGTGAGCCAACACTCCACATTAGGACTCAATGAAAGGACAAGACACTTATTATTTCTTTATATGTTGATGATCTTATCTACACGGTATATAATGAGGGAATGATCAAGTAGTATAAAGAAGATGTGATGAAGACTTTAAGATGACAAATTTAGGCCTTATGCACTACTTTTTTGGGATCAAAATAATACAGAAAGAAGATGAGATCTTCATCTAAGAAAATAAATATATACATACTCTTTTAATAGAATTTTGTCGACTACCCTACACCCTAGGAACCGAATATAATTCGTATAGTGCATTGTAATGGCATTCGACAGATGTGGAGCGATAATCGGGTGGTAAAGTAATCAACTCTACTGGATAACCTGTCGTATATCTCACAGAATGTTGAATAAAATATAATAATCAAAAGATATAAAACGGTCTAGACAAAAATATAGCTATATAAACCATCAAAAATTAAAGCATAGTTTCTACAATGTTATGTAAAGCGGTAATAGAGTTTATACAACTGATAAACAAACTCAATGTTTATCTCAATAATAGATTGTAGCACTGGTAAAACTCGACGGTGATCCATAGCAGAATAAGCAACAGACTTGAATAATAGGTCATCTATGTCAATAAAGAATTCAAGTAAACTATTACACCATCAAATAAGGTGATGCGTGCGTTAATATTGAATTGTTCATATTAATCACTAATTGAATTCATGACTATTTGCATGAAAAATGGGCAAACACCTCTAATCAGATTTACAACAACATATTCGTCAGAAAATAAAATGCTTGGAAAGTAAGAGACACATAGATTTATAGTGGTTTAGCCATAATGGACCCACATCCAATGTTCATGTTTATTCCTTTTCTTATATCTCAGCTTTAAAAAGTGTTTTGATATGAAATATAGTAATTTATGATCGAATATACGAATCCCAAACCTCTGTTTGGTTATTTCTATAGCGTGAAAGCTTGAAGTTCTCATCTCTACGAATGCTAAATGCTTAGATATTTATAGGGGTGAAGGGATGATGTGGTTAATCTGGTAAGTCTGGAAATTTCCGTTTATAACTCGCCCAAATTGAATATTTCCATATACAGAAGATATGATTGCCAATTTCTAAATATACTCAGATTTCATTCCACGTATACCTTGCTTGTTCGGCTGGAAACTATGTTAGAGGTAGGTTGGTTCAGTAACATGTACCTAGACACCTTGCTAGCTAGGTTCACTTACTTTGACTATCTGGTTCAATATTCCATGCTTCACCCAGGTCTGGCATACTCTACCTTATCTTAGCTCGGTCTTCCATGCTTCGCCCTGATCGACATCCTTTACCTTGATTCAGTCTTCCATGTTATGCTCCTCCTAGTCCGACACCCTCTCCTAACGAACAAAAGACCTTGTTGGGTACCTTAGGTACTGAAAAGGGTATCCTGTTCGGCACCATGGGTACCAAACATGATCTCTTATTCGGTACCTTGAACACCGAACATGATCATCTGTTGAGTAACTTAGGTACCAAACAAAAGAAGGAGGCTCTTTGCTATTTCTTTGTTTTTCTATCAGCCTGCCGTCCTTAGCCATGCCTTATCCACCCTCCAAGCCTAGATCTCATGGGAAAAATTGCCCACAACACATGCCCCTCAAAGTTTAGCTCGTAAATTACGATGCGGGCTTTGTTGGACATCTTTGTGAATCCACCAATGTGTATACATCTCTATCCTTATTCTTAGTTTGGCTCGGCATACCCTCGATTCGGTATCGGGGATTTGGTCCGGTATATTTTTGGTTCAATGCTAAACCAAACCGGGTGCCTATATAATCCCCTAAAACTCCCCTAGCCGAACATCTTCCTTCATTCTTCCAGTTCCCAAAAACTCGAGCCTGTTCGTCTCCCCTTCAACCGCAGATACCATTCTTCATCAAACGTCTTCAAACCATCACAATCATCATCTAAGGTAATAACTTGATCTGGTGAGCATCTTTTTCTTCCTTTGCATCCATTTTAACGTGTTGTATGTGATGATTTGTGTTTATCTGGCAGCATGTAGTTTGCTTAGGGTTTAAGGTTCTCATTTGTCCAGTTTTTTGGTCGAACGCATAGATTAGGGTGTGCTTCATATTTGGGATGACTTGGAGTAGCAAAAACATGATTTTAGAATAACTTTTGAATCAAATCTCTATCTAGGTCTTGACCACTTGATGTTCGGCTACCAAATAGATAGCTGATAGTTGCATGCTAGTTAATTTTTACCTGCTATCTTGGTTCCAATCGTCGAGTAAGGCTTTGCACAAGCTTTTCCAAGCAGAGTGTGGTGTTGAAGTAGTCTTTTATTAGCATCAGAATGTCTAGATTAAAATTGTCTACCAACTTATCAATTTTCCCTTTCATATGCACACACCTACATACATATCATTCGCATGCTCTATGATGGTGTGTGAGATAGGTCATTGTTATCCAACCTTTTGGTAAGGCCGTGACACCAAGAACTTGACTGGAAACCAAGGATGGTTCGTCCTAGAGATCGTTAATACACAAGTTTACTATGGATATCGGTAAAAAAAATCGTGTCCAGATCAAGGTATAATTGATATGACATGACAATCAAAGTTGCGGAAGCCAACATTTCGAATTTCAAGTCAATCAGAGTTCATATGCTCAAGATATGATCGATGCAAGCTAAGGAAATCAACATATTCGTGTCCATCTATTCGTATCCATCCAAAAGCACACTTCGTATCCATTAAGCCTTGGCACAGTCTGTTATTCGTATCCATCAAGCAGCCGTCTATTCGTATCCATTTCCATGCAACTGCCTTGTTTGCATCCATTGAAAACGGTCTTCTGCGTATCCATCATAAGGCAGGCCCATTTCGAATCGATCGGCTATTGCCCATTTCGACTACAATACAAGTGTTTAATTCGTATCGATTAAACATGATACATACTTCATATCGATCAACCATAGATCGATATGAAATAGACATTTCCCACCGATACAAACAGATTATATGAATATAACATGGCAGTCGATTGATACGAATAAATGCAATGTGATCGATACGAACAGGACCAAATATGATCGATGCGAACAGTGCAAAGACTAACGATACGAACGAAGCAAAGATGATCGATACGAATAAGGTGCATACATACGAATAAGACGCATACATGCCTAAAGAGCGATACGAACAGATGGATATGAAAAGCATTGATTCGAACATGACAGCCTATATAAAACCGAAGTTTGCATCGATCATAACTCGCAATCTACAAGTCCAAATGCTATGAAATTCTCACAGGAGCTTACTTACGACCTAAAGAATGTTCATGCCAAATTTCAACTCGATTGGGTCAAATCTTGATCGATACGAAATTCATTTGTATCGATCACAGATCGAGTCGAAATCACCTTGGATCGAATTTCACTATTGTACTCAAGAACTATTGCTGTAATCCGCTGTAATCAGCGAAGAAAGTCAATAAAGACTAACTTTTGGAGTGGATGTAGGCCGGAGGTAGTCGAACCACTATAAATCTTGTGCCTCAGTCTATTTCTTTTCGCTTTAAGTTTATTATTCTTCATTTTTTATCCTTTACATCACTTAGATCTGTGATTGGTGATCATATATTGCTAATCTGTGTTCATACACTAGCGCTTTCACGATATTTGGGGTTTGTGACCAATTTTGGCACAGACACTTTGGTGCTTTCACTGAGAACTAAGCTCGAGGATTCTACCACTTGGATATTAAATTTGGAAGCTTAAGGATTTAGATTTGAAAAACTATGACAAGACAATTAAGTAAAAGGCAAAGGGTAGAAAGGAGCCAACAGGAGGAGAGTCAAGAGGCCTCTTATGGATATGGAGCAGGTCCGGCTTTTCTCTACATCACTAGGGAGGAGATGGAAGCTATGATGGATTCAGTGCATGAAATATTGCTGAAGAGCCAACAAGAAACGATGTAGAGCTTCTTTGAGCAGATGAGAGCAGCCAGAGCACAAAACCTTGGACCGGCTACAGTTGCTCCCAACATAGGACGAGGAGATGGTGCTACAGAGAATGTCGGAGGTCGGATCCAAGAGCAGAATATAAAGCATGAGAGCAATCAACAAGGACCTGGGGTAGCCCCTCGGGATCTGACATTAGAAGACCCATAGATGGAGCTCAGCAAGCTAGAGCCGACGCCAACATGAATGAGCCACATGAAGAGTATTACCCAGAATACCTTCCGGAACATGGGGGCAGGATGGAAACATGCTAAGGAGACAACCTCCAGATGGAGACGAATGAATGGTTGGATTAGCGCGAAAGATTATGAGGGGAGGATTGCCAAGCGGTGGCTTTGAAGAAGTTAGTCGTAGTCCGTTCACTTCGAATATCAGAAATGCCAAGAACCCTCCTTAATTCAAGCTACCTACGTTGGAGGCTTAAGATGGAAAGTCAGACCCGACCATGCATATTACCAGATACATCAGGTATATGGAAGTGCTTGGGGCATCCGAGGAAGTGATGGCATGGTGTTTCCCTCTATATTTGACAGATTCGGCTGCGCTTTGGTTCAGCCAGCTAGAGAATGGATCAATTAGAACGTGGAGCGAGCTAGAGAAACGTTTCATGAGACAGTTTAGGGTCCACATGACATGACTCAAGAGTGTGATGACCTTAGCTTCGATGCAGCAGAGGACCGGAGAGTCCGTAAGAGATTTTCTACTACGATTCAATGCAATAGTGGCTTCAGTAGATCGCTCGGATCCATCAATGATTTTGATGGCAGCGGTAGCAGGAGTTACATAAGGTATAGAATTTAAGGATTATTTGGCAAGAGATCCATCATAAGTTCATGGAGAATTCTATCATGAGGCTGAGAGATTCATTCGGCTAGAAGATTCATGCGCCGAGAGGCAGGAAATAAACGTCGTGCAAGGCAAAGGAACCTCCAAGGAATAGTCTGGGATAGACAAAGGAAAGCAAAAGTAGGATGACAGATATGATGGCCCTGACAAACGGAAGAAATTTCGAGAACCCGGATTCATACAATTCGCTGACTTGGCAGCAAACCTGGAACGGATTAACATGGAGACTTTGGGGCACTATCGAAAACCACCTAGGAGAGATCCTACGGAACGGGAACGTAGAAGTGGAAAGTATTGCCTATTCCATGTGTTGTAAAGGCATGCTACTGACGAATGCCGCCATTTGAAGGATGAGGTGGAAGAGCATGTTAGATGTGGTAGATTGCCACAATACTTGAGAAATCGGGCAGCAACCGTAGGACCTGAGCAACTACTGGTTGCACCCAACAGAACTAACCCGAGATCGGAACCACGACTCTTCATCATTTGATCATGATGGCAAGGGACAAGTTCAGAACTTGAACTTTGGTCAATTACATAACATTCTCAGTTTTGATTTCAAAATAAAACATCTGTTCCACTTACACATGTAAGAGAACCGGAGAGATCCCCAGGCATGCTTTGAGATGGTAATAGACCGCTTTGCTAGGAGAGGCAGTATCTAGATTTTTCCTTTGTTTGTGAAAAAACGTTTGGAATTTGAATTTAATAAATGAACTTTAATTTCACAAAATAAACCTTTGACCGGAGAGTTAAAGGATGAATATTGGAAATTTGATATTAATCGCTTTATGACCCTACCGAGAGAGACGGGGTCCAGAGTACAAGAAGTGAGTTGCTTCACCGGAGAGCGACAAGATCAACTCACTTAACGTCGTTCCCCATTCACTGGAGAGTGATTGGATCGAGGTTTGATAAGAACACGGAGTGGCTATAATCGGCCTAGGATTTAGGCCATGACATCGCTTAATGTTCAAGGACGCTGAACCGGAGTGTATAGGGTGTTGCCGCTTTGCCGGAGAGCGACAGGATCGGCTCACTCGACGCTATTTCCCCTTCATCGGAGGGTGACAAGATGGGATCCAGCAAGAGCCCAGAGAGGCTATGATCGGTCTAGGATGACCAAGACATCGCTGTATGCCATTACTGGGGCCAGAGTGCAAGGTATAGAAAGCAGCACCGGAGCACGACAAGATCTTTCTATTCGATCGTTAAGTTTGGAATGGACTTAGCAAGGGTCTGAAGTGGCCGTCAATGATCCAGAGAGGCCATAGGATTTGATTATTGATTTCCACAAGTTGAAATGGATAATGATTTGGCTTTGAACAGCCATGAACTTGATTGAGAATACTATAGCTATGGATAAAACATGGATTCACGACATTGGATTTGAAGCTATTCAAAACACGCCTTTCACCAAAAGACATTTTTTGGGGGCAAATGTTATCCCGCATTTTGGCAAGGCCATGACACCAAGAACTTGATTGAAAACCAAGGATGGTTCGTCATGAAGATCGTTAATGCACAAGTCTACTATGGATATCGGTAAAAAAAATTCGAGTTCGGATCAAGCTAGAATTGATATGACATGACAATCAAGTTGTGGAAGCCAACTTTAGGAATTTCAAGTAAATCGGAGTTCATATGGTCAACATATGATCGATGCAAGCTAAGGAAATCAACATACCCTGTCCATATATTCATATCCCTCCAAAAGCGCTACTTCATACCCATCAAGCCTTGGCACAGTCTGGTATTCGTATCCATCAAGCAGTTGTCTATTCATATCCATTGCCATGCAACTGCCTTGTTATGCAACTGCCTTGTTTGCATCCATCGAAGATGGTCTTCTTCATATCCATCATAAGGCAAGCCCATTTTGAATCGATCGGCTATTGCCCATTTCGACTGCAATACAAGTGTCTAATTCATATCGATCAAACATGATACATACTTCGTATCGATCAACTATAGATCGATACGAAATAGACATTTTCCATCGATACGAAAAGATTATATGAATATAACATGGCAGTCGATCGATACGAATAAGAGCAATGTGATCGATACGAACAGGACCAAATACGATCGATGCGAACAGTGCAAAGACTATTGACACGAACGAAGCAAAGATGGTCGATACGAATAAGGCGCATACATATGAATAAGACTCGGTCACAGACATGAAAAGCGGATCAATCCGAGGAGTTGGTGCCATGTCGACTTTTAAGCACGTTCCCAAAGAGCGATATGAACGGATGGATACAAAAAGCATCGATTCAAACACGACAGCCTATATAAAACCCAAGTTTGCGTTGATCATAACTAACAATCTACAAGTCCAAATGCTATGAAATTTTCACAGGAGCTTACGTACGACCTAAAGAATGTTCATACCAAATTTCGACACGATTGGGTCAAATCTTGATCAATACGAAATTCGTCGTATCGATCACGGATCGAGTCGAAATCACTTAGGATCGATCGCGTGGGCCCACTTACATGCCAAGGAGTTCTCCCTAGATCTGAGTGAGATACTTGCAGCCTAAGCCTGTAAATAGCATCCCAACGCCTACAGAAAAGGGACTTTTGATTCTCCAACGTTCACACTCTGCCAGAATCACCATCGTACTTGAATTTCACTGTTGTACTTGAGAATTATTGCTGTAATCCGCTGTAATCAGCGAAGAAAGTCAATAAAATATTAACTTGTGGAGTGGACGTAGGTTGGAGATAGCCGAACCACTATAAATCTTGTGTCTCTGTCTATTTCTTTCCGTTTTAAGTTTATTATTCTTCATTTTTATCCTCTACATCACATAGATCAATGATTGGTGATTGTTTATTGTTGATCTGTATTCATACACTGGTGCTTTCACGATATTTGGGGTTTGTGACCAATTTTTGCGTAAACTTTCATTATGTCAGATAGGTATGGCAGGTCATCACCAGACTCGCTCGTGGACTGCTTTTGGAAATCAGGGTCCCTCTTCTTCTGCACATCCACATCCCATGCCATTGGGACGTCATTCTAACCTGCCTAGTTCCACTCATTCTCTCATGTATGGTATGGATGTTTCAAACTGTTGGTGGACCCAATTGACTTCGAGCCCTGTATCTTGACTTCTAAGCAGCTAAAGGTTATTCTGGTCACTCACGATATTCTTAGGGAGGACGTCCTTCTTCCCACTCCCGAACAACAAGCACAAGCTCCACCAGAAGGGTATATAGCATATTCTCGTTATCACTGTGTGGACAGAGCCCTACCTCCTCTTCCTCAGTGGATTGCAAGCTTCCTTATATACTTGAAAATCACTCTGTTCTAGCTGCATCCCAGCAAATACGCCATATTTATCGTTTTATATGCTATTTTCATGAGGGAGTTCAAGATGCCCCTACTCATCATCAAATCAGGTTCCTCTATGCTATTAAAAGAAAAACGAAGGGTTCTCCATTTATCTATCTTAAGGTGGGGAGCAAGTTTGTGCCGGTTGAGAACTTATATTCTAAGTACAGTATGTTCAAGCATGAATATTTATATGTCCGGGATGACTCTCTGTGCTTTCACCAATGGCTTTTCGGATGTGAGATTTCCTTTTACCCATTCCTTTCTATAGTTGTAGTCTTCCTTTGAAATCCTATGCTAAAATCCCAAAGGAATTTTGGGGGTTCTTCATCTAGTTACCGATGATAATCTATGAAACCTCATGTTATTAGCCATCAGACACTTAATTTCGAAAGCCAAGAAAACTTCCACTTATAAGCCTGCCAAGAAAAAGAAAGGAAAAGGTTCAGCTACCGATGAAACAAGCGAAGTGCCATCTTCTCAGCCTTCTTTTTCTGGTGCCTTCCTAACTACAAATCCACATGGAGTTGTCCCCACTGTCCTTATGGGTTTCGAGGAACTAGATTAGGCTCCTTTAGGGTTGAAACTTGTAAAAGTGGTCAGCTTAGGACCTTAAGAGAATGGGTGATGATAGTATCCATACAAAGGCAAAAGAAGAGGGAGGATCTCATGCTCATGAAAGCGATCGTATCGCCTCGAATCGTAGTGAAGCGCATTCCTTCGAACATATTAGTTTAGACATCTTTCCTAATTTAAAGATGGAGTAGGCCTTATACCGTGTTTTTGACTCCAAGGAGGAGGAGGGAACTTTTGTTCCTAGAGATATTTCCATTTCTGACTATCTTAAAGATTCGAAGCTTGGGATCAATTATAGGGACTCTGTGTCTATGGAATCCAGCAACGGCTCGAGACCATGAGGACCTCAAGGGTTCGTGTAGTCGCCACACACTCTTGCATAATCATTTACATAGTTGCATGCTATGCCACAATTATGCACTTTCCAAGTTTCTGTTCTTATCCTAACCTATTGTAAATTGCAACTACAATTGCAGGTAGCATGAGTTCGCAAAGAGAAAAGTTGCAATCTAAAATGCAATATTTGGGGTCGAAAGAGCCTCCTAAGGATGTGAAAGAGGCCATTCCTTCCTTTGGCTTGAGTGAAAATGTTGGGCAACTAGCTACGAAGCTGAAGACTGGGGAGACTGTTCGCTATCGTCCAATTGGGGACGAAGGCGACTAGGACCCCAAGAATAGCTCACAGAAAAGATCCCGTTCCTTATCTTTTACCTTTTTCTTTATCTGATTCGAAAACTTCCAAACAACAAGAGAAGATAAATAAGAGAGGGACTATAGTCCCTATCCTTAGGAGAAAAGATAAGAGGAAGGGGACAGAAAGAGCAGTTGTCATTACTAACCCTATGGATCCAAATTTTGATGAGTATCAGTAGCCCTATCAACCGAGTGATCCCTTGGCCTGTTTGCTTGCTAAGTCGCCCCCTCTTTCTTTTACAAAGCAATTAACCTTTTTGCGGATGGATTGTGTGGTGTAAAGGCCCTATCAGAGTTTCGTACCAAAGTTATCGAGTCCGAGGAGAAGATAAGTAAGAAAACATCGAGAAAAATATAAATGTTTTTGATGTGAGGAAGTAGTTGCATCAGAAGGAATTAGACCATAAGAAAGTGTTAGATGTACTAGAGGTGTCTCACATCGAAGAGATGAAGAAGCAAGTTGAAGAGATCAAGAGGCTTAAGGATGCTCATAATGAAGAACTGAGCAGTTGTGATGGGATCATTCTGCCTATACTAAGGCTGCCAAGAAAGAGTATAATTATAAGGTCGGGAAGCTTTTTAATGATTACAAAAATGTCAAGACTAAATTCACTAAAAATTTAGATAAGCTCTGGGTGGTAGTTGGGAAAGTAGAGCGTGGTATCACTGACCTAAAGAAGAGTTTTATGGAATGGAGATCTAAGAAGGTCTCCCTCCAAGAAGAGGTCAAAGCCTTGTCTGTCAGAAAAGCTACCGAAACTTCTAAGGCCAAAAAGCTTCAAGTGGAATGTGATGAACTGAATAGCCAGTTGGAGTAGGAGAATGCACACTAGGATGAAATTTACTTTAGAATGTTCATGGAGAGGAGTTTAGCATGGATGTACGATTATCAGGAAGTTATGGCTTCTATCCATAGGTGGCTAATTAAAGAGGAAAAAACTGCTAGTGAGCAGAGAGCGCCACCATTTAAGCTTGAGTTCATCGATGCTCGCTTCTTAGCGGATGAGATAAAAGTAGTTTGCTTGGGTTACATCAAGTTGGCTGAAGCTGAGAAGTCTCGGAAAGAAGAAGCATGAAAGGGAAAGGATGGTGGCTTGACCTCTGGAGAAATAGTGCAAGGTCAGATTTTGAAACCGGCCATCTATGCTCCATGAATGATGTTCCTATAAACATTTCCACATGTCTTCAGATACATCCACTGCCAATCAGCCTCGAGAAGTGCCTTCTCCTCCTCCATATCATATTTAGCCTCTTGCTCAATATCCTTAACTCTATTAAAGGAGGTGGATTCATCTTTATAGTCCATAGGCTACCGCTCAGTATATTCAAGCTTACTTGGGGAAAACTGTATGTGAAAACCTTCCTCCTTTCCCTATAGGTGGTTCTTTGGTAACAAGCTCATAAGAAGCATATATCACTTCCAAAGATCCACCTCTAGTGATCATGCTCCTATGCCTTTCTGACCCCCAAGTTTATGTTGCTTAGGATTAAATGATTACAGCTCTCAAGGATGATTTCGAGATCGAAATTTTAAGTACTACAAAGCCTATTGAGGACTTCAGTAGGGATGAGTTTTGAAGCAAAAAATCTTGCTGAGATTACCTAAGGAGAAGGAAAAGGTTAAGATCGAAGCCCATGAGGTGCTAAAACATATGAAGAAGAGACAAGCAGAGCTCGGAGCAACCGCCACCACTAAGCAAGAGGAAGAGAAGAAATAAGGTAAGAAGAAGGGCTCCAAGCCTATGGCAAGTAGACGTTCTCCAAGAACAAGTCAAAGTTTAAGTGAAAGCTGCACTCGCACCCTGCCTATTTTTCATGCTTAGGATGGCTTACTATATGTAGTTCTTCTTTCCCTATATTAAATATTATTGTTTAGGCTCGACCAATTTGGATGTCTGTTGAGGTTGAGCACATCTTATTTTTTGATACCTGTGATTTTGACTTATAGACAATTGAATGATTTACATGCCTATTATCTAAAGTGATTTATTTTATCTCTTTTTGTTTCTTGATTACTGCATAATTCATGCATTTTCCTAGCGACTTTGACTTGATGGTTGCTACCTATCATTGTCAGACTTAGTTGTCCGACATTCGCAAAGTTATGATCTGACCATCAAAGGTGGAACCAACTAAGCGATGGTTATGTCCATACCGTCGGTAAATCAAGTTCTCCATTACCATCCATGGTTGAGAAGTATCGATAATAGTGAATACCTGGCGAGGGTACTCTAGTTCATCGTGGCCGGTGGGAAACTTCAAGCCGATCATCAATGATGGACAACCGATTAGAGACCACTATGACGCATCACTGCCGGAAAGAAGTTTGAGACGATCATCAATTATGGACACCTGGTTAAGGATCACTCTGGCCCATCATTGTCGGCAAGAAGTTTGAACCAATCATCAATTACGGACACCCGGTTAGGGATTACTCTGGTCCATCATTGTCGACAAGAAGTTTGAGCTGATCATTAATGATCGACACCCAGTTAGGGATCACTCTGGTCCATCATTGCAGCAAGAAGTTTAAGCTGATTGTCAATGATGGGCACCCAGTTAAGGATCACTCTGGTCCATCACTGCCAGCGAGAAGTTTGATCCAATCATCAATGACAAACACCCAGTTAGGGTTCACTCTGGGTCCATCACTACCGGTGAGAAGTTTGAGCTTATAGTCAATGATGGACACTCGGATGGGGGATCACACTGGTCCATCACTGCTGGCAAGTAGTTTGAGCTGATTGTTAATGATGGATACGTGGTCAGGGATCACTACGGTCCCTCACTTCCTACAAGAAGTTAGAGGAGATATCATGACAACATAGTTTTTCCCCTATGTCAAGAAGTTGGCTCTTCGGGCCTAGGCGATAATTCGCCATAGTGTTAATGTTAATCCAATGCGTTCAAGCGGTGGTACAAAGTAATGCTTCCTAATCATTACTTGTCAAGACAAGATTTTAAGGAAAGCATAATTTATTATAATCCATTTCATAAACGAACGGTCCTTCCTGGATTGGGTCGAGTGCCCCAGTCTAAGGAATATTTGGTTTAGCACCAAGTCCCATTCCTAAAGTTGGTGGCGTTTGACCTTAGAATTGTATTGTGTGGCTACCCTTCATTTATGTTCTTTGCTCTTCAAGGTGGCTTTCCCACGCCTTTTAGTAATCAAGTCCAATGACATTTCAGTAGCTCCTCATTTTCTTTAAGGGTCATAGTGAATCCTCCAGCGTGATGGCACTGTTGTCTCCACCGATAACATTTCCTCTGATCTGTAAGCCAATAAGAATGGAGTATGTCCTGCCGTCGTCTTGAAAAAAGTGTGGTAGGCCCATAATGCCAGAGAAAGTTCGTCCACTCATTCCCTCTTCTCCTTTTCCAACTGTTTCTTTATAAGTGCCTTTAGAACTTTGCTAACTTTCTCCACTTGTCCATTATCTGGTAAATATGCCACTTCAGAGAAGCTTTTCTTTATTCCATGTCGCTGGCAGAAATCGGAGAAATCCTCACTGTCAAACTACGATATGTTGCCCGATATAATCTAAATTGGAACTCCGTACCTACATATCACATTTTTGATCAAATAGTTTATGACCTTGGTCATTGATACCTTAGTAAAGGGCTCGGCTTCCACCAACTTAGTAAAGTAATCAACCGCTATAATAACATAATTTGCTCCACCCCATGCCATAGGAAGTTCTCTAATTAGATCTATCCTCCAGACCACTAAGGGCCAAGGTCTAACCATGTGAGCTAGCTTGGTAGATGGTAACCTAGGAATCTTTGCAAATTGCTGGCACTTATCACACCTCTTTATATACTCCCTCGCACCATGGTTAAACGTTGGCTAGAAATATCAATATCGCAACACTTTCTTGCTAAGGTCTAACCCAAGTATGGTCTCCATGGGTCCTTTAGTGTACATTCTTCAACACCTCCTTAGCTTCCTTTTTGACAACCCACCCTAGCAGTGCATTAGAAAATCCTCTCCGATACAACACCTCATCCCGAATGATGAAACGATGCACTTTTCACAAGAATTTTCTAGCTTTGTTCCTATTATATGGTGATACTCCACCTAGATATCTTATTAATGGTGTCATCCAGGTCTCCTCGTCATTGCTAGCCGCAATCATATTCACCTCTCCGAGGCTGGGGCAATGCAAGGTCACAATGGGTACTGATCCCAGCAGATGCCAACTCCAGAACTTGCTAACTTTTCCAGCTCATCCGCATCGTGATTCTCTTCTCAAGGAATGTGTTTTGATCACGTAGTGCTCCATTTCATTAATTAAAATATTTACCTTCTCTAGATATGACTTCAAGCATTCTCCCTTAGCTTGGAATTCTCCAAGAATCCGATTCACAATCAACCGCGAGTGACTATGAACACACATCGACCTAATTCCCATATCCTTTTCTTTTTCTAACCTTGTTATTAAAGATTCATATTCTGCTTCGTTGTTTGTCACTTTAAATTCCGTTCATACTACGTAGTTCAACTTCTTTCCTTTGGGTGTCAATAATACCACTCGTGTACTGAAGTCATGATCATTCAATGCTCCATCTACATACGTTCGCCATTTAATACTTCTTCCTCTTGATATTTTACTCTATTGTCTTGATTGATAAACTCAGCGATAAAGTCTGCAAACGCTTGTCCTTTGATTGAAGCTCATAGCTGATAGGTTATCTCAAACTTACTTAACTCAATACTCCATTTGGTAAGTCTCGTTGAAGTATTAGGCCTATGCATAACTTGCCTTAGGAGGGGTCTATTAGTACTCAAATGGAATGAAACTGGAAATAGAGCCTAATATTTCAGGATGCAATTAACAAACAGTATTCCAGCTTCTTCAACTTAGGATACCTCGATTCTAGCCCAATGGAACGATTACTCATGTGGTATACTAGACATTGCACCCGATTTGCCTCCCTAACAAACGTTGCGCTTAGGGCATGGAATGACACTATCAAGTATAGATAAGGGTCTTCTCCCTTGGCTGCTGTAGAAAGAACTGGTGGCTTCTACAAGTATTCCAACAAGTTTAATAAAGCAACAAAGCACTTTTCTGTCCATGTAAACATACCTTTTTCCTTCTTGAGTGCTTCAAAGAATGGAACACATTTATCCGTTGCCCTAGATATGACCTGTTGAGTGCTACTACCTTCCGTTTAGATTTTGCATCTCCTTCCAGGTTTTGGGAATTTTGATGTCTTTCAAAACCTGGACCCGTTCCAAGTTAGCCTCGATTCCACCATCATAGGATAACCCAAAGAAATATTTTAGCGGATTCAATTTCATTCTAAACTCTCGTTGAATTTGAAACATCTCCTTCAAGTGTAAGATGTGAACTTCATCCATTCTTGATTTCACAAGAATATCGTCGACGTACACCACCATAGTCTTTCAAATCTGCTAAGCAAACATCTTATCAACCAAGCATTAATATGTCACTCCTGCGTTATTAAGCCCAAATGACATGACCTTGTTGTAGTAGAGCCCTAAGTCGGTAACAAAGCTAGTTACTTATGATCGGGAGCATGGATTGTGATTTGATTATACCTGGAGTACGCATCCGTAAATGATAGAAGCTCGTGTATGGCAGCTCCATCTACTAGCTGGTCAATCCTCGGGAGCATGAAGTAGTCCTTAGGACAATAATCATTCAGGTTGGAGAAGTCAATGCACGTTTGTCACTTTCCATTCGACTTCTTGACCAAAATCGGGGTTGCAATCCATTTTGGGTATAGAGACTCTACGGAGAAGTCATTTGCTAACAAGGTTATTGCTTCTTCATTTAGTGCAACTGATCACTCTAGACCCATACTTCTTTTCTTTTGCTTCGCTGGGGGTTTCCTGGGGACAATATTTAAAGCATGGCATGCAATCGAGGAAGAGATTTCGCATATGTATACATAAGACCAGGTGAACATGTCCTTGTTGCCCGTAAGAATCATATTGGTTGTATCTTAAGATTTTGTTCCAGCGCGGATCCGACTTTCATGAGTCTTGGCAGATTATTGCTACCTATCTCCAGAAGTTCCATCGCCTCTCCAGGCTCAGCTGTGGCCCCCACTCCTCCATCTCTTGGGTCAAGTTCATTATGAGGATCACTTGTGAACCCAAGTGGGGGCCCCTCCTTTAATTGCTATGCGATAGGATTCTTGGTGTAGAATGTGACTTATGTATCTTTTCCTTTCTATCATTGTTTGTTTTCTCTAAGTTCTGCTACATAGCGTTCTCCGGCGACATCCTAATTACCTTCCACCACTCATACTCCATTCATTATAGGAAACTTCATAGTTAAGCATCATAGAGCCACCATTGTGCAACAGTCAGATAAGGCTAGACACCCTAGGAAAGCATTATATGCCGAGAATCCATCCACCAAGACGAAAGTCTGCTTTCGTATGGGTCATCGAGGATGGGTTCTAATCTCAACAAACATCTTTAATCTTCCCAAGGGCATATGTCCTCTCAAATGAAACCATGTAACTGCTAGTTGTAGGGCGTGGCATCTTATATGGACAACCCCATCTTATCGAACGCACCTTTAAACAATGATGACTAAACTCCCATTTTCTACGAAAATCGGATGCACCACTACCGATCTAAGCATTGCTGAAATTACTAATGGGTCCGAATGTGGGACTGCTTTCCTTACAACTCATTATCGTCAAAGGTTATCACCTCCTGCTCCCGATATAGGGCCTTAGCTCTCTGTTCCTCGCCTATGGCACACATGTAAGCTTCTTCATTCTTTAAGACTTGCATATCTTTCCCTTTCAACCAACTCATATCAACTATATGCGGCCCTCCTGCTATGGTATTAATCACCAACCTCCCATCTTTCCCATGATTAACATTGGATCCTTCGCTCCCATTTCTTGGTGGGAGCTGCTTCGGGGCCTGTTGTTCAGGAGCAGAGGGAGCATCTAGATTTGTGATATGTCTTTCCAGATTTCTCTTCCTGACGTGTTCCTTTATTATGTCACTCAAATGATAACATTCATTAGTATTGTGCTATGTGATTCGTGGAATCTACAATACTTCCCAGTATTCACTTCAGCTTCGGTTTCCTTCTTTGGTGCACGTCTATTGTATTTAAGCTCTGTTTGTGTAGCTAGGTAGATACTTTCTATGGTATTAGTCAATTCTGTATAGTATCAAACATTGTGCTAGGCTTAAACCTTCTTCAATCCGTTTTATTCCCATTGGAGTTTCCTGAATTATTGTTTTTATCCTCACCCCTTATCTCATTGTTCTTAATCATGGCGTTCACATTATTAGAAGCTTCCGATGGTTTCGTAGTCATTCCAGCCTATCATCCCATTACTGCTTCCTCCAATCGCATATACTTTGTTGCATTATAGAAAAGGTCCCGCAAAGTAGCTGGTTTCTCTTTAGTCATTCTCCGAGCTATCTTCGTATCAGGATGAAAACCATCACACAATGCTATGACAGCCACAACATTAAAGCGAGTCAAGTATGCTGCAGAGCCTTGTCCTCCTATTGTTTCACATCGGACAAAGGATGCAGGTCCTTAGGTTGCTTAATGTGAACGCGAAACTGGCTGATAAATTTTCTTTCAACATCTCCTATGAGTAGACCGCGCCGGGAGGAAGACGGAAAAACCACATAGTTATCAAATCTGACTGCAAAAGGGGAAAGCAATTGCATAAAACTTCTTCTGTTGCCCCCACCCATTAACATGTGTTGTGCATATCATTGTAGATGCACTATGGGTCAGTCAAACCTTGGTAAGGATCCATTATAGGCATCTAAAAGCTTCTTGAATTTTGAGCAGTCTTTATCTCCCTGGAAACAGGTTGTCAACTCTTACATCGATTCCATGTTATATTTTTTCATAGCGGACACATTTCCTTATAAGTCCCGCCACACGATCTTCTAGTTCGGGGGATGAACGGAGCTGGTTCGATCTCTCCTGCCAGGGTGAGAGCCTTCTTTCATACCTTCTATGATGACTCTTCTTATAATCTCGGCTTCGTTCTATACTCCAGGATTGTTCACGATGATAATTCATCTTCTTATAGTTGTTACTTCAGCCAAAACTGGAGAGTTTCCCTAGGTTGGGGAGGTTCAACCATTACCATCCTTGGTTCATTGCCTTCTCTGTTTGGTTTGACGCCAAACCCATCCTTGAGTGCAATGTCTGATTCCTTGCTCGACCTGTCTCCTTGGCATTCACTCATCCTGCTCCTTGATTTTATTGATCTAATTCACTGCTAGAGTATGACCTGCTTCATCGCCTAGATCCTCGAGATTGATTTCTCCCTGTGGTTTCAGTGTTGTGCGTGGTTGGCTGCATCTGTCCCAAGTATGTCATGATTTGATCCACAATGACTTGCTACTAGGTAGTGAAGTAGGTGTCGAGTACAACAGATTTATAGTGGTTTAATCATAATGGGCCTGCATCCACCGTTCATGTTTATTCCTTTTCTTATATCTCAGCTTTTACAAGGGTTTTGATTTGAAATACAGTAATCCATGATTAAGTATATGAATTCGAAAGCTCAGTTAAGTTATTACTATAGAATGAAAGCTTGAAGCTCTAAAAAAAATTCTCATGAATGCCAAATGCTTGGATATTTATGCGATGAAGAGAGTGGAGATAATTCGACAAGTCAGGATATATCTGGGTACAGCTCTCTAAAATCGAATATTTCCATATACAAAAGATATGATTGCCAATTTCCAAATATACTCGGATTTCATTCCATATATACCGTGCTTGGTTCGATTGGAAATTCAGTTCGGGGTAGGTTGATTCGGTAAAATGTACATGCACACCATGCTAGCTAAATTGTCTCACTTTGACTTTTTTTTTCGGCCTTCCATACTTCACCCTGGTCCGGCATCCTCTGCCTTATCTTGATTCGGTCTTTCATGATTCACCCTGGTCCGGCATCCTCTGCCACATTTTGATTCGGTCTTCCATGTTATGCTCCTCTTGGACCGGCACCCTGTCCTACTAAATAGAAGACCCTGTTCGGTATCTTGGGTACCGAATAGGGTTTCCTGTTCAGCACCTTGGGTACCGAATATGATCTCTTATTCGGTACATTAGTTACCAAACAAAAGAGGGGGGCCTATGTGTTATTCCTTTATTTTCCTATCAGCCTGCCTTTCCTTAGTCGTGATTAGTCACCCTCCAAGCCTTGATCTCGTGGAAGAAAATGCCTACAACAACACCTATGAGTCGCACAACCGCATCTGTGTATTCATTGAAATACAACTTAATTTAATTAGTTTATAAGATGTTATGAATTAATTAATATTTGGGATATATTTGTTGTTTAGGTTTTTAGTGAATGAGGTGGCTCCTAGAAGTTTTTTGAGTACCTTTAGTAATTGTTTGGATGTATTTATAAGCGTTATATGTGCACACATCGATATATGACATCGATATATATATATATATATATATATATATATATATATATATATATTAAACATGCTTTTAATATAAACAATTGCATGGCAGGCTGGAAGATGACTTAACCGATGTATGGACATGGTATGGCTGGCCAAAGGAAGAGGATAAATGGTCTTGGATCTTGGTTGAATTGATATGGGAGGCCGAGTAAAAGGTGGTAGATATTTCCCCTTTTTCTCCCTTTGTAAATACTAAGTCATACACACTCTTTTTCCTCTTGACTCTTAAATCCTAGCCGCCATCTCTTCTTTGCGAACCTTATCATCTCAAGGCCGAAGTCCTCATTGTTCCAAATATCCAAATGTAAATTCTAAAAGGTAGCACACTCGTTCGGTTGCTTATTTAGGCGGCGAATCAGAAGAGAGTTATTTTAGAACAAGGTATTACAAACCGCGAGATCAATCAAAAGTATAGATCTAATTTTTATTTCTAATCTATTTGTTCCTCACACTAGTATGCATTTGACAAGGAACTTCGCCACATCAATTAAAGTGGCGAAATGTTTTCCTGAGTAAAGAGGGAGTTCGTTTACGGTGGTGCTATATATAATGTATGTATTTATGTAAGTATGTATGTATTTTGCTGCTAAGTATATATAAATATACACTTTTATTTGACAATTTAGAAATCAAAATATAATTGTATTGATTTATTTTAAATTATAATATATTAATATTGCAAACAAATAAGATAAATATATATACACTAATATTCAACCAAAATATTATTTTTTATAAATAGTTTTAAATTAAATTTATTTCATTTAAATAAATTTTTAGCTAAATTAATATATATACTATGTGTTTTATTTAATTATTATTAAAGAATCAATTTTACTCACGGGTTTGAAATAAAAAAAGTGTATATCGAAAATAATTTATTATTAATTAATAATCGTTATATTTATTATATGTAAATTTATATTTATAATATAAATAATATTTATTTAGGTCGATATTAATATTATATATATGTATATATATTAAAAATTATATATTTGAATTAATAAACATTTAGATATTAGTTTGGTTTTTTTAATTTCAAATATTTTAAAATAGTCAAATTTGATTAAAAATTTAAATTTAAATATTTAGATTTAGTCAATATTGGATTTCTGTTTATAAAATTTCAAATATTGAATTTTAATTCAAACTAATATGTTTTACTTGTTCAAATAAATTTTATTTACTTTATTTATATCCATAATTATTTGAAATATATTTATATGTGTTAACGCTTAAATTTGAACGCTAACACCCCGGTGTGTGAAGTATAGTTGTGAAAGCACCACCCGATAGATCGGGAAAGAATTATAAGCAAGTAATAGCGGAAAAGCAGTAAACAACAGCAATTTTATAGTGGTTCGGCTTATGGGTATAGCCTACGTCCACTTTAAGTACTTTTATTGATGATCACGTTACAAGTTGATACAAATCTTCTCAAGTACAACACACTTTGAATTACAAAAGACTTAGAACAAGTAGCTCAAACTTCGATGTTGACAAAAATCTTCAAATCCATGGTGGATGTAGATGATTTCTTCATGAAGTTCTTTTAGACGTTCTTTGAATCTCAAAAGCTTTAAGTGTTGAAGTAGTCTGGAATTCGGCAGAGTAATGGTGCTTGAAATTGATTGACCAAAAGTCCCTCGAATGTTGGAGGTAGGTTGGTATTTATAGGCAAAGATTTTGGACCTAAGCTCGGTCTTAACTCCTCACCGACCCAGTTAAGTCGTGGCCGACCTATAAGAGCCCTGATATGGTCAAGCCGTGTTTACCTGTCTTCGATGGATTCACACAAGTCCTAAGTCGTTTCCGACTTAGACTAAGTCGCCGTCGGTCTAACGTGCTACGTGTTAAATGGTTGCACCGTTTCACCCTTCATCTCCCTGGGTCGGTTGTGATTCATCGTAGTTAGATCGGTAGCATGTCAAGTCGGTAGGCTATATAAGTCTCTAGGTCGGGATTTCCCTTTAACCATTAGGTCGGTACGTCTCTTGAGAGTTAAGTCGGGACCTCTCCTGAGCTATTTAGGTTGGCCATTCTTGGGTCGGCATCACTCTTAAGATGTTGGATCGGTGAATATATTAAGACGGTGGGTTACTTCAAACCTTAGGTCGGAATCTCTTTGCAGCGTTAAGTCGGTACGCTTTCTTAACCAGTTAAGTCGGTATCGAATTAGGTCGGCCATCTTGCTAATCAGTTAGGTCGGCGCCATCTCCACATACCTGCTGAGTCGTAACCGAGATAGGGTTAACATTTGCCCCTCGAAGTATACGCCTTAGGCTTAAGTCGTGTGCTTCGAAATATCTTAGCTCGGCTTCCCTTAAGTCGGTAGATTGCGTACGACCTACCGATTAGCGTCGTTTCATAATCCTTCACCGTGAGTTATAAATTAGCTCTCTTCTTCCTCCTTCTTCATTTAACCTCTTGCTCAATTCCGCCATTAAAGCACTGTCAGATCCTTAAAGGCGATTTTATTCAATTGATCATCGATAACTTCTGCTACACATTACGTAAGTGATTCCACCTTTCTCGATTGTAGATTACCATCGGTTCTCAAACTTTATCGCTTGAATTCAAACGGCCTCCTTGCATGATGCTTCATCACGAATTCCATCATATTTGCCGTTGATGAAACTTAGGTTGCTTGATTAAAAGTTCGATGAAGTAATGAAAGTGGCTCGTCGTCTTAGGCTAACCGTTTGAGATTACCATGCGACAAATTTGTGATAACTTCGAACTGATTTAGTGGATGGTCCGGCAGCAGGTGATGGTATGAATGAAATAGGGGTTTTTGCTGGTGGAGGAGCGGTTAGCGGGCTCATGGGTTGAGTGGAGTGAGGTATTGGTTTAGATGCGACCCAGTGATCTTGAATGACTTTTCTTATGGCCGATCTGATTTGGGGGATGTAAGCTTTAGGTCGGGGCCGAGCCAACACATAGGGAAACCTACCGACCTAACTTTTAAGGCTTGAACCGCGACCGAGTTAATACTTGGAGAAACTTTTTCCTTTTGAATCAGGGCCTGCTTCCCCACCTCTCTCTTGCGACCTAGGGAACTGCCGAGTTAAAGGAGTAGGAACCCTACATTAATGTGTGGGAGATTCTTAAGGCATAACCGAGTTAGCACTTAAGCATTTAACCAAGCTTGCCGAATCGAATTGCTATGATTTTGGCCAACTTCAGACTTAGCCTTTCTTTTTTTTTAGGTTGTAGCCGAGATACGACTTAGGCCTTGGACATGCTGACACTTGAGAGTGTTAACTAACTTTAATCATTTTGACTTGGACTGCCAAATTAAGTGGAATAAACTTTGAACTATGATCAAACTTTGAACAGGGATTAAACTTTGAACTGCCCCAACTTTAAATTTGTTTAAACACATTATGTCACTTCACAGATCATTCTCACTTTTAAGCTACCAACCTGTTGAGAATAACAAACAAACAAAGGAACACAAGGCGCACATACTGCCATTGACAGCCCATATCAAATGGCAGATTAGTCAAGACAAGATAAGCATCATGAATATAATGCATGAAATGTTGTGAATTAATCGACTAAAGTAGAATATTAATGCAAAGTATCAACAATTTGAACTGATTTGTTTGCATCAACATTATATTTGCATATTCAAACTCAAAACAAAGATTCCTGGTCTTTATAACTAACAAATGTTTGCTAGGTTTTATTCCAGTTGCCTTTGCTTATTGTTTGATTGATACTTGTACAACACTTCACACACTTTAGGAAACGTGCACCTTCATGTTTGAATATCCAATTGCTTGTGTAGAATAACTTCTATCCAACAAGAAGAAATGGTAGCTCAAGAGGAAGAGACTTTCCCGGTGGCTGTTCCCATAGAGAATCCTCCGGAGAGAACTTCGACCATTCTAACCCCAAGAATGTTTATTCAGATACGCACTCAATTCGGCTTTGCTGAAAGTGATGTCTTATTGCCCGGGCCAAGCGACACTGCTGATAATCCTCCTTACGGTTTTGTTGCAGCCAATCGCCAAATGTGCTTAAGTGGGGCAATTCCCCCTTTCAATGACTTCCTTCGAACTCTTCTTCTCCGGTTGACGATCTCTCCATTTCAACTTCATCCTAATGGTTATGCCATCTTGATGGGGTTGTGTGTTTTGTTTAGAAGAACTCTTGATCGCCTACCGAGTTTTGAAGAAATTCGTTATCTGTGCTCGTTTACAAAGAGTAAAGATCATCCTTCACTCATTATTGTGAGAAGTGCTAGAAACCGCAAGCTCCTTTCCGATCTCACTGAAAGTGTTCATGGATTTTTGAACCAGTTTTTCTTTGCTCGCTGCCCTCCAGGGTTTTATGCCATCTGGAGAATAGGAAGTAAGACTAGTGTTTCCATTTTTTCGTTTTTGAACCTTTTTTCGAGATCCGAACTTTCAGTTGCTAACTTCATTCTTTGCTCTTTTTAGCACTTCCTCTCCCTTCTAGAGATCCGATTCATAAACAAGTTTTTGAGAGGTTGAGTGCCGTGGCTGCGGAAGAAAGGAGCATAAAATTTCTGCTGAAGGATGAATTTTTACACCAATACGGGCTTCTACACGCTTCTCGTTCTACGCATGCTCATGAAGTTCCAACAGAAGTTCCCGATTCTCCGATGAAAACTCCTGACGCCCCGGTTACTGTCGAACAACTTACATCAAAAGAGTCTAATATTGAAGCTTCATTGGTGAAGTGTTCCACTCCTACCGACATTATGGGGTCATCTAGTAAGACGGTGCTTGCCCCGATCGAGGAAGAAGAAGAACCTTCACGGCCTCTCGGGGGATTAGCTGATGTAGGAATTGAGAAAACAAGTCCCACCAAGCATGATGGTGACGATGTTTATGAGGGGTTGAGCGACATAATAGTGACTTCGCAGGAGCTTTTTAGAGATGACGTATCTAAAACTATCTCTCCTGTAATTGAGGCGACGTCTCTTCTTCGACAAACACCAACACAAACATCAACTCCTCATACCCAAGCTATCATCACCTCTGCACCAAAGAGTGGTTTGTAGCTTAATGCGTGTAGCTTGCACATCACACAACACTTAGGATTTTCCAGCACATTTATGCACTTATCTTCTTATACTTTAAAGATTTCTAAAGCTTATCTTTTCTTATTTCAGATTCTTCAATGACACGCGGCAGATCATATTATCAGGATTTCCAACGCTACGGGGGGCGTGGTCAATATGATTATCGGCGTTACTTTCCCTCCTATAGAGAGTCTGACGAAGAGAGGGCTGCTCGAAAGGCTCGTGAAAGGAGGGATGCAGAAGAGCGTTATGACAGAAGGGATAGGGATGAGCACCATGATTCTCTGCAGAGGAGTGATGACTCGCACAAAAGGAAATCTCACGACGACCGAGGAAAAGGTCATGTAGCTGAAGATTCAGGCAAACGAGCCCGACATGGTGAGAGACATGTTTCCACTATTCCCGAAAAGCCTACTGCCCCTGCCCCTCTTGACATTACTTCTGACTCTCCTGCTCTTGGGAAGGAGGACATCCAGACAATAATAAGCAGGCCTAAATTTCAAGTGGGACCTGGCCCGGCCACTTTACAAAGTCGTTTTCCACAATGGTGCTTAAAGGGCGTGAGATTCGACCTAGACTTGGTCCCCATTGACAAGTCTGCTATGTTGCGCAATCTTGATGCAGTCAAGCTCGATATCGAGAGGATGTCAAACTGACAGAAGCTTGTTGATGAGCTTCAAAGAGTTAACCGTGCCAACTTAGAGGCCATGCTCACCATGGAAAATGATAAGGCTGAGTGGCAAAAGGTGCTTGAGCAGCACGACACCGAAATGAGGAGCATAACTTCCTACAACGAGGAGCTCGAAGCAAAGGTTGAGAAGTTGAAAGATGAGCTTGCTGCTTCCTCTACTTCATACTCTCAAAAAGAAGAAGTGCTTCTCAGACAAGTTAGAGATGCTCATGCCAGTCAGAGGGATGCCGAAGATAGGCTCGAGGCACAAAAAAGAATCAGTGAAGGCTATGTCTCTGATATTGCTGAGCTTCGAAAGAAAAACAACTCCCAGGAGGCGGAGATACAAATGCTTAAGCTTCAGCTTGCCAAAACTGAAAGGGAGCGCGATGAGGCTGTCGCCGGCAAAATCGCAGCCGAAGAATCTCATGAGGCGACCAAAAACAGCTTCGGCTCAACATTATTCGACTTCTACTTGCATAGCGTCTTGGGGCGTGGAAGCCTCGCCTTTCTTGGTCCCAAGTATGAGATCACTTTAGCTGAAGTGTGGGAGGCCGCCCTCGATATGCTTGGTGCTGAAGGTGCTGGTTATGACGAGTCAGCCCTGGAAAGGCATTATTTTGATGAAGACGCTCGCGCTGCTCTTGCCAGGGGAAAGGAACAACTTGCCAAACTAAGAACCGAAGTGACGGAAGGGGACCAGCTGGGGAAAACCACTTCAACTACTCTAGTCCAGCCACCTTCTTCGTCTGAAGTCGACATTATTGGTTCTAGTTCCCATCTCGCATCTCCCACCAAAGTTACCGCTGATATTACAAGCACACAAGGCGGAGACGAGGGTGAAGAGAGCGCTGATGCGCAAGCTTATGAAGTCGATATCAGGAAACCAGCTTCTCCAGGTAACTTCACTGTTAATCTCGCTACTGTCAATTCTGCTCAAGCTGGTTACTCGTTTATTTCACATGAGTTTCACGAGCTCCTTGGCTATTTTCTCAACCTTGACGAGCCTTCATCTCCTCTCTTTACTGACTTCATTGGTGAACCTTCATCTCCTCTTTTTACTGACTTTAACCTTTTTTCTTCTGTAGATGTTTGCACAAAAAATGGACAAACACCTCCAAGTCGTATTATTTTAGTTGAGTATGTGTGATTTTCAATGATTTTAGATGAGTATGTAAATATGAGAAAAGTAAGGGCTGAAATGTAAAAGACACGCAGATTTATAGTGGTTCGGCCAGAATGTGCCTACGTCCACTTTATATGTTATTATCTTTCTTCTTCCAGATTACAAGTACAATGCTTTGTATACAAGTGTATGAAAGTAGTTTGAAAGTTCCTTCCTTGCTTGAGCTCTCAAACTTGTCTGCCATTGTTGTACCCCTGCCCCTCTATTTATAGAATGAGGTAGGGGGCAGGGGTCTTGGAAGTATATAACTGCTGGTGGGCCCGGGCTGAAGTGATCTGGACTGGCAACTGTGTGGTTCGGCGAGGCTCATTCGGTGTTGCATGGATATGGAGGCTTGGACCGGTGTTGGGTAGTTCGGCATGTAAGTGTTGTGGTGGTTCGGTAGAGATGTGATGGGAAGGTGGTTCGGCAATAGTGTGGTCCGGTGGTGGTATTCGGCGGGACTTGGACCGGCTATGCCGAATGGGTGCGTGATTGCTTCGCCGAATGGGAAGGGGCTGGTCATGCCGGATGGACTTGGCTCGTACTGCCGAATGGAGCTTCCATGCCGAATGGACTTGTGCTCGTACTGCCGAATGAAGCTTCCATGCCGAATGGACTTGGGCTCGTACTGCCGAATGAAGCTTCATGCGTGAGTGCCGAGTGTTCCTTGGCCTTGGTGAATGAACTGGAGGTTATTCATGTCGAATGAGCTATGGCTTGCATTGTCGAATGGGAAAGAGGCCGGTCATGCTGAATGAAGTGGTGATTGCGAACCCGGGTGAAACAGACGCTTCGTTGTCTCAAGATCTTCTGGGTGAGAATTCGCCCAACATTTGCCCCCCAAAGTGGGGCACGTGCTTGCACGTGTCGCGCTTTGTTTTGCCCCGTGGTAGGAAGACTAGCTTTATAACGCCAGGGATTGGACGTTCGTATTCTGTTGATGTCCTGCAAAGGAATTTACAGTTTTAGTGTGATTCCAAATAGCGATCGTTCATGATCGAAATATTTGAGATGAAGTGAACTGTGTCGCTCGGGACGAGCAAGTGTGCCCCGAAGGGGCTTAGCATCGTCGATGCCAGGTTCACGTTAGAGTGGGTCCCTGGGTCGTTTGCCAAGGTGGTTTATCGCCAGCTCAGAGCATGCCTAGGGATCGTTCGCGACCGCGTACATGTGTAAGTGGCTTAGCCATTTCACAATTATCAAATATCCATTCGACCGATGGGCTTAAAAATACGTGTCAAAGTGTAAATTCCCACGATGGTAGGGTTAATAACCATTCAGAGCGTGCCTATGGACCATTCGAGGTCGCGTACACGTGTAAACGATTTAATCCACGTCGGTGAGGACTTTACGACTTATTCATCGTTATCATAATCTTATTTTATTAGTTAGTTCTGGAGTTCGGTACTTATCTGAGGGAGGCGCCTGCGTGCCCCCAGTTCCCGGTCTTGGACGGTAGAGAGAGGGTTCCATTCGGTTCTTGGTTGGTCCGGCTAATCTCATCCGGCTTCTGGTGGTCCGGTATTATTGGTCCGGTTGGGCAAAATGTTTGGTTCGGTGGTTGTGAATTCGCCTATATATAGAGGCCGCACCCCCTTGTTTTTCTTTACCGAACGAGTAGAGCCGAACCATATTGAGCACCGAACCAGTTAAGTACCGGATCAAACGAATACCGAATCAATCTAGCGCCGGACCAATCTAGTACCGAACCAGGTATGTTCCTCTTTGCCGAATACATACGAAAGTTTCCATTTTACCGAATGGGACTATGGCCTTGGGGCCGAACGAGATGGAAACCGAATGAGATGGTAACCGAATGAGATGGAAACCGAATGAACTGGAAACCGAATGAACTGGGAACCGAATGTATTGGGAACCGAATGAACTTGTGAACTTGAAAACTTTAGTTTGCGAATGAAATCCCACACTTGCACGCATTTGTTTGTTTACTTTTCTATGTTCCTTGTTCTAATGCCGTGCCTTCCTTGTGTTGCAGAAAATGTCTCGCAAAGCGGAAACACGATCGGACAGAAAGAAGTCTAGAGGCACAGGAGAGCCTTCCTCTTCCTTGCCCCCAGTCCAGCCAGGATTCGGGCAACATCGACCTATTCCGAGGTCTCTAGTGGACGGATATGGTCCACAGGAACTTTTGGTCTCTCCCCCGGATTGCTTTCCTAGCTCCCTAAAGGAGGAGCAACTTGACGTCATATCCCGTTCCTTCGGGATAGATAGGGCTCTTATGCTGCTGCCGGGAGATGGAGTGATGCCATATAATCCTCCCGAGGGCTACTTCGCTTTTAGCAGATACCATTGCATGTGCGGCGCTATCCCCCCTATCAACGCTTGGATAGTAAGCTTCACCACATATTTGAAGGTGGCTCCCTTCCAGCTTCAGCCTAACTCATATGCTATCCTGGTGAGCCTCTTTGTCATCTTCCAGAGGAGGTACGGGCGTCCTCCTTCTAACCGGGAGATCCGATACTTGTACAACCTGAGAGGCTATAAGAAGGGGTCTCCGTATATTAGTCTGGAGGCGGCCGTACCCTTCAAACCAGTTCTGGACTTATATTCCAAGTTTACCATGTTCAAGAAAGAGTGGTTCTTCATCAAGGACGATGCTGTTTCTTTCCGCCTTTTCACTTCTGGCTGTAAGATGGATTTCATTTATATTTTCCATGTTTTGACTGTAGTGTTTTTTCTGACATGCTTCTATTTCTGGCTAGCGACAGGTGGTATTGCAGTTGTGGAGGATGATTCCTTGGTGCGAATGGCTGCTGAACTAAAGGCTATTCCGGCACGGGACCGGTCGGCCTCCTTCTTGATCAGGAACGCAACCCTCTTGGAGTATAATTTGATCTTACCGCACCAGTCCGTGGTTAAGCAAAGAGACACGGCTGAGGAGAAGGCTGCTAAAGCTAAGGAGGGGGATAAGGTAAAGAGCGGTAAGAGGGAGCCTTTCGCAGAGCGTCCCGTGGTCGGGGGGAAGAAACTGAGGAAGTCCGATGGCCCTTCTCCAAGTACTTGCCCGATTGTCCCGGAGGAGGAAGGTGTAGAAGAGGAGGAAGGAGGCGAAGTTGGAGAAGGGTCGGAGGGTGGAGGAGATGGCGAAGGTCAAGGTGGTAGTGGTGTTGCTGCTCTAACCTCTGAACAAGACCTCGAACTGGATGAGGCTCTCCGTCGGGCCTTCGGGGAGTCGGAGGGAGAGTCGGAAACGGAGAAGGGAACGGAGAAGGCAAAGGAAACCGGCAAAGCTGTGGCTGGCACTGACCCATCCTCTAAGGGTTCCTCAGCTAGGGTGATTCCGGCGATGCAAGGTGAACTTTTGTCTTCTGCCGATTCTATTTTCGATAAGGACTTAGAAATTTTTTACGGTTCACTTCCGTCCTGGAATGAGATCCAGGACTTATTGCAGTATCCCACTCCTCCGCCGGGTTTGTATAACAGATGTGTCTCCTCACTTTTCTTTCTTTTTAACTTAGCACATTTTTTGAATTGCGGATTATTGTATGTTCGTAACACTTGTTCTTTATTCCAGGGGCAGGCCAGGCGGGTAAAACGTCGGATGTTCGACACCGCCTTGAACAATTTAAGTCGAGGAGAGCTTCCGCGAAACCTTCTACTGATCGCACTGGGGACGTAGTCAAGTACCGCCCTCTTCTTGGGGTCATCGAAGAGGGCATTCAGAAAAGGAAGCGGAGCCGTTCCTTATTTGAGTCTTCTTCTGCTTCGCAGCTTCCTACTCTGTCTCCCCCTACTCAGCCTCCTCGTGATACTACGGAGGAGAGCACGGAGCCCTGCCCCCCTCCTCCTCCTTCCAAGAGTTCTACTGTCATTCATATAAGGCGTCCCGATGTGCCTCGCCCCGTGCCTCGTGACCCTTTTGCCGGCCATCCTGATTTAGACCCAAGTTTTCGGGACATTTCATTCGATGAGACCACGGGCGAGCACCTACTTCCCCGCAACCCCATGGTAAGAGTGCTGGACGAGGCCAAATCTTTAGATCTTGATTTACTTACTACACGGGTAGTCACCATGGGGGATGAGGCCAAGGCTAATATCGACCGGGTGGCCGCAGAGACCAAGAAGTTAATGGAGCATCATGCTAAGTTGGTCAAGGCCGGGGAAGAGATCGGGAGTGCTAACATTCGGTTGAGGTTAAAGGTTGCCGATCAGGCCAAGCAACTCGCCGACCAAGCCATCCAGATTTCCCAGCATGAGGAAGCCTCCAAGCGTCTGAAAGAGACCATGGAGAAGGCCAGTAGGGCGGAATTACGGAAGATGGAGGTCGCTTGCAGGGAACGGATTAACATAGCTATCGCAACGGTGGATGAGGTTCGAAATGCGGATCTCGAGCGGGTAGAGGAGTTGTCAGGGAGGCTCGAGGCTGCGGAGATGGCTCAGGCCGAGTTGAAGGAGGAGATGGAGGAGATGAGGAGGTCCCTCAAGTTGAAGGAAGAGGAAATGAGGAGGTCACTCCAGGCTGACTGCTTGAGATACCAATCAGAGAGGGACGTCGCCATCACCAAGTTGCAAGCTTCCGAGGCCCGGGTGAGGGAGTTTGAGGAAAACGAGGGGATGATGGATGAGATGTTGCAGGATATGTACTTCCACACTTGGAAGGAGGGCGGCTTGTCTTGGATGGACGATTACCCTCGGGTCATGGCCAAGGTGTATCTCCAGGCTTTAGAGGAGGCCAGGGTGAATGCGGGTAAGGAAGGCGGAGAGGCTTTCAACTTGAGTGCGGTTACTGCTCAGTTCTCAAAGGAGGAGCAAGCGGCGGTGAAGGAGGGGATGCGGCTACTCGCTGCAGAGGAAGCGGGCGTGCAGTTGGATGACGAGGATCAAGCGGCGGATGCTGGTGAGTTATTCTTTTCCCTTTCTTTTCTTTTCGTGTTTTCATAACTTGATCGTTCGTTTAATGAATTCCTCTTCTGATCTGGACAGGTGGGACTTCAGATCCACATGCTGGGGGCTCCGATCCTGCGGCTAAGTAGGCTGGGGGAGTTGGTGATGGAGTGTGGATGCATCTGCCATCTTTTTGTTTCTTTTTTATCACTGTTCATGTTAGTCTTTGATATGCAACTGTAATAAAATTATTTGCAAAGAATAACTTCGTGTGATCTTATAATATAAGCTGATTTTGTCATGTTCAAATGTTGTTGCTATCTTTATGTGCTGTGTGAGAAGTATAATTATGTATATGCCTGTGATTCCACTTGTGTTTGATGTTAAGTTTTTGCTTGAAATATAATTTCACGTTTTGCAATGTCAGTGTATGAATAAGTTATAGTTACGCATTTATGTACAAGAGAAGAGAGTACCGCCCTTTATGTTTTATTCGCAGGCGGTAGCTTTGAGTGTCTTGTGTAACTGTTCACGGGTATAGCAGAGCGCCCTGCTACCCAGCATGCAGGCTTAGAGCCTCATGAGTGAATGCTTCCTATTTGGTTTCCTGTACTTTAGAGTTTGTTATACAGGATAGGAGAAAAATATTTAAATGAAATGGAAATATAGTAAAAGTAAAACTTCCAGTCACGGAAGGCCGTCGATGTGCTTAAGTTCGTGGCAAACGGGTTTTGTAGTCACTTTCCCTAGCTGTGGGTCTTGGAGACATTTGTCACCCATCTTACGCCTCCGCGGGGAGTTTTCTTTTTTACCACAGCCGCACTTAAGACACATCGGAGCCGAGATCGCGCACGGTAACTACCCGAACCATTATGGTCCGTAATCGTGGGTATTATTCGATTTACCGTGGCCGGCTAGCGTGGGTGCCGTTGGCCGTGAACTACCCCTGGCTGGCCACACCTTATGTTGGGGCTTAAAGTAGGTTCACAGTTACCGGCGAGCCGAACGCCGTAATGAGCTGCCATCGGCTATAGTCGGCCTTTATGATGACTTATAATCGGCTCATTACAGTTGGCTTTGAGGGCAGGCGCACAATGAGTTAACCCGCAGCAGAGGGATGCTGGAGCAAAAGTGTCTCATTGGCGAGTGCATAGAATCGTAGCGTACCTGTTAGGCCTAGTCCAGATGAGGCCGCGGTGCATCTTGAGTGGAGATGCCATAGGATTTTGTTCAACAGAAAGGGATAAAGCTTAACAAGCAGCCAAGATATGAAGGCACAAGGTAACAAGAGATAAGATTTTTAAAGTGGTTCGGCACGATAATGCCTACGTCCACCGTGTTAATACGCTTCATATGGGCGGTACGTGTTAAGCAAAGTATCGACGGAGGTGTCGGATGTTCCAAGCCCTCTGGAACACCACTCCGTCCACTGTTGACAAAATATAAGCTCCGTTGTTGTGAAGATCTTGATGAATTTCATATGGTCCGTCTACTGGTGCTTTCATGGTTAGGTAGCATGACAGGCTCAGCTATATCCGACCCCTGCCTGGCACCTCCCCCGTTGGGTTTGGTTCCAAGTGTTTCCTCAGGTCGGAATTCGGGCTGAGTCCGGGCTCGGCTCCTACCATGACCATTTCTTTATTAACCTCTTCGAAGAAGAAAGGTCATTGTTGTCTCACAGATCCTCCAGATTGGGACTCGGTCCATGATTCGGTGTTGCGGGAGGATCCGCATGAGGATAAGATCTCCCTCTTGTAAGCTGCGATGCTTGATTTTGGAGTTGCATTGTGCTGCCACTTTTTGCTTGTGGGCTTCTGCTTTTAAGTGTTGCATCGTTTCTCCTCTCCTCAATCAGATCCAAAGACATGAGGAGGAGTTCTTCGTTTTCTTCTGGGTTGCAGTGGGTTTTGAGAATTCTGTTGACAGCTTTGACTTGTCCGTTTGCCTGAGGATAAGCTACAGATGAGAAGCTTTTGTGAATTATGTGCTCTTGGCATCGGTTGGTAAACTCTTTGTTGTCAAACTGGAGTCCGTTGTTTGATATGATCTTGAGTGGGACTCCGTACCTGCATAGAATATTTTTTGATCAAGAAGTTGATAATTTATGTAAGAAGTTGATAATTTATGCCAAAGATATTTTATTTTAAAGGGTCCGCTTCCACCCATTTGGTGAAATGATTAAAAACATCCTTCTAGCCATCCAGGACAAAGTTTAAAGCAAGGGAGGGGGGCAAGAGTCAAATCTCTGTCCTGGTTGATATAAACGCTTTCCTCCCTTCTTGCCCCCAGCGTTATCTCTAGAGTCATTTCTTCAAACGTCCTTTGTAAGGTTCCATGGTTGGCATTTTCCATTCCCGGGGGGCGATGGTAGTTTCGATATTTCGGGTAAAGGGGCTGGTGACCCTAGCGCCTATCCCCCGGTCCCTTTGCTCTCGTTGGACACACTCTCTGAATAATCGTGCCATTCGTTCGTCAGAACTTGGAGCGGACAAAAATGAGCTTAGTTCTTCCCTGCGGGATCTATCTCGTCCAGATGACCTGTAGGGATGGTACAATCTATCACTTCTTGCATTATCCAGTGGTTGTCTCTGGCTGCTCGGATGCATGCTAGGACCAGCTACAGTTGCCCCCTGCCTTGATCTTACCCGGTGGGGTTCTGCTTCGAGCATTTCCATGGGGCCAACTTCGGGCTGGGTTCCAGCTTGGCTCCGTTCAGCGGGGTTTCTATGATTCCTGTCGATAGTTTCTTCGAAGAAGGAATACCTTTGCTGTCTCCGAGATCCTCCAGATTGAGACTCATCCCATGATTCAGTGTTGCGGTTGGATTCTTCAGCATCCCTTAAGCGTGACATAAGTTGGTCCACTAAAGCTTCTTGTTGGGATGTGAAGCGGTTGGTTACTTCAGCCACAACTCTGTCTAGATCTGCCCTAGTTATTGGTTGTTCGGTGGCAGGAGCTATCAGATTTGCCTGGTATCCATCTGGTGCTGCTGTTGAAATTGGATGATCCTCTTGATCTGGGGCTACTGGATCCGGAAGACTGCTAGTTGCGATGTTCTTTCCTTTGTTAACATCCTTCCGTTGCTTGGAAGGCATGATTTCTAAGCGACGAACGTCGTTATGAGGAAGAAGGTTGAGTGGGAGAAGCTGAAGCTTCGAGTTCAACTCTCAATGAAAGCACCAAAAATGTTTGCACAAAAAATGGACAAACACCTCCAAGTCGTATTATTTTAGTTGAGTATGTGTGATTTTCAATGATTTTAGATGAGTATGTAAATATGAGAAAAGTAAGGGCTGAAATGTAAAAGACACGCAGATTTATAGTGGTTCGGCCAGAATGTGCCTACGTCCACTTTATATGTTATTATCTTTCTTCTTCCAGATTACAAGTACAATGCTTTGTATACAAGTGTATGAAAGTAGTTTGAAAGTTCCTTCCTTGCTTGAGCTCTCAAACTTGTCTGCCATTGTTGTACCCCTGCCCCTCTATTTATAGAATGAGGTAGGGGGCAGGGGTCTTGGAAGTATATAACTGCTGGTGGGCCCGGGCTGAAGTGATCTGGACTGGCAACTGTGTGGTTCGGCGAGGCTCATTCGGTGTTGCATGGATATGGAGGCTTGGACCGGTGTTGGGTAGTTCGGCATGTAAGTGTTGTGGTGGTTCGGTAGAGATGTGATGGGAAGGTGGTTCGGCAATAGTGTGGTCCGGTGGTGGTATTCGGCGGGACTTGGACCGGCTATGCCGAATGGGTGCGTGATTGCTTCGCCGAATGGGAAGGGGCTGGTCATGCCGGATGGACTTGGCTCGTACTGCCGAATGGAGCTTCCATGCCGAATGGACTTGTGCTCGTACTGCCGAATGAAGCTTCCATGCCGAATGGACTTGGGCTCGTACTGCCGAATGAAGCTTCATGCGTGAGTGCCGAGTGTTCCTTGGCCTTGGTGAATGAACTGGAGGTTATTCATGTCGAATGAGCTATGGCTTGCATTGTCGAATGGGAAAGAGGCCGGTCATGCTGAATGAAGTGGTGATTGCGAACCCGGGTGAAACAGACGCTTCGTTGTCTCAAGATCTTCTGGGTGAGAATTCGCCCAACAGTAGAGAAAGTACCAAGCACTGCTCAAACTTCTACTCCTCCGGTCATCCTTCCTTCATCTCTTCAGGCGGTGCCTCCTTCTGCCTCGCAACCTGGATCACAGGAGGAACAAATAGAGGCTCTTCACGGCTTGGATGATCCCATCGCTTCGCAAGAGCAGACAGATGAGAGACCTGAGGGAGGTGACATATCCCCGGAACGGACTCCTTCTGACGACATTGTTCTATCAAAACTTGTCACTCCGGGGAGTGAGTCTTCCTCACAAAGGAGAGAGAAGCGTGGGACATCAAAGAGGAGGGGGAAGAAAATCACCGCCACTGAAGAGGAGCCGGAAGTTGAACCGGTTACACCTACCTCTCCTACTTCCCTTATACCCACTGGCCGACCTGGAAAGCTGGTCATTCGACCGGGTAAAGGATCCAAAGGAGGGAAGAAGAAGTGAAGATTTTAGCTTTTTGTCTTTTATATGAACTGGCCAAGAGTTGTGCGGGTATCGGCCCCCGCTTTTATCTTGAAAACCTGTATCTGCATTATAGTTGAATAAAATGATTCTTCGTTTGTACAAACTTCTGTTTGAATTTGAGAATGCATTTACTATTTATTTTTGCACAAGTTTGTTTATATAACATTGCAGCGGGCTTATGGTATGTTGTTTGAGTATTACTTTACTGATGCAGCTATACTACTATACCATGTTGCCCCTATACCTTAAGCTTGTTGCAATGTTTTATACTTCGAGGGGACTTGCACTCTTATTTGTTAAAGAATAATTATTTTATTCTTTAAAGAAAATTTTATAGAGTACAACTCCCTTCGTATAAGTTTTTACGCTTTGTCGTTCGAAGAAATCACTTTTTTCTTTTTCTTATGTGCATATTTTACCAAGTGAATTCCTCTATGTGGTAAAGCGGACCTCTGAAGGGTACTTTAACTTCTTTTCTTTTTACGATCATTTTCCATTTGAAAGTTAAAGTACGCTTTTGATGAGGATTTTTTTTTTTTTTTTTTTTTTTTTTTTAATGCAAAATTGTACCTCTGAGGAGGGATTTTTCACGTTTCAACACTTGGAAGTTTTATTTCAATCTCGGTGAAACGTGTACCCCCAAAGAGTTGTGCCTTCGAAGAAAGCCTTTTCACTTTCAACACTTGGAAGTTTTATTTCAATCTCGGTGAAACGTGTGCTTCCAAAGAGGTCTTTTTCTTGATTGTGTCCCCGGGAGGGGGTCGTACCTCTAAGGAGGGATTTTTTACGTTTCAACACTTGGAAGTTTTATTTCAATCTCGGTGAAACGTGTACCCCCAAAGAGTTGTGCCTTCGAAGAAAGCCTTTTCACGTTTCAACACTTGGAAGTTTTATTTCAATCTTGGTGAAACGTGGGCTTTCAAGAAGGTCTTTGTTTTTGCATTTCAACTTTGGTGAAGTGAAATTCCGAAGAGCGGTTGCTACACTTCAACTCCTGGCGAAATGTGCCTCCGAAGAGGGCTTTTATTTTGTTTACATTTCAACTCTGGTGAAGTGAAATCCCGAAGAGCGGTTATAACACTTCAACTCCTGGTGAAATGGGCCTCCGAAGAGGGCTTTTATTTTGTTTACATTTCAACTCTGGTGAAGTGAAATCCCGAAGAGCGGTTATAACACTTCAACTCCTGGTGAAATGGGCCTCCGAAGAGGGCTTTTGTTTTGTTTACATTTCAACTCTGGTGAAGTGAAATCCCGAAGAGCGGTCATAACACTTCAACTCCTGGTGAAATGTGCCTCAGAGAGGGTTTTCATCGCCTGGAAGTTACTCTCTCATGGTTGGAGGGTCATGACTCCTCCAATCTTTTTTGTTTGAGTAGAGAACTTTCTTTTTTGTGGCGTATGACCCATTAGAGGTCTTTTATCCTCCGAAGAGTTGCGCCTCCGAAGAGGACTTGTGCCGCTGATGGTAGCTTTGGTTGTTCCTCTGTTCACTTGCTTATGCCTTTTCAGCGATCCTCTTTTTTTTTTTTTTTTTCTTTTCAAGTTTTCATTCCCCTTTCTCTCACAAGTGGCTTGTTTAATCCAAGGAAGTATACTTCATTGCCAGGCAAGTTCGTGAGAACGGGCACTAGCTTCCTAATTGGATGTTTGTTTGTTCAAACGATCTCAATTTATCAGCAAGGGCTCGTTTCTATCGAAATCATTAGCCGTTCAATTGAAGTATTTCCTATCTAGGATTTGAATTCGGGGTCTTTGTGACTTGAAATTTGCTTGTTGAATGATGGTGAGAATCGCTCGGTCTTATTATGCGCAAGTTTTATCTCCATTGTCTGCAAAAATTTAAATCGATATTTCAGCAATACATTTTATGTTTTTTTATATCGAAAACAAAGCAAACATATAATGATAATAAGGAACACAAGATTTATAGTGGTTCGGCCATGAAATTGGGCCTACATCCACTTTATATTCTTTCATTATTTACTTGCATCAGTTTCACAATTGCTTTTAATTACAAGAATCATTCATTCATAATTCTTTTTACAATGTTTCAACAAAATTTTCAAGTAAAGTATGGACGCAAATGGTTGCTGTTCCATGCCCTTGGAATTTGATCTCCATCAACAGTGGTGAGCTTGAATGTGCCGTCAAGAAGCTTCTGACCTATTACATATGGTCCTTCCCAATTTGGCCCAAACACACCTGTCGCGGTCATAATTCTTTTCAGGACTAGATCTCCAATTTCAAAGCTGCGTTGACGAACTTTGGAATTGAAATGTCTGGCTATCCTTTGCTGATGAGCTGCAACTCTGAGGTTAGCTTCATCTCTTTTTTCATCAAGGAGATCCAGCGCTTCAAGTTGCAGCTTTTCATTTTCTGCTTGATTGAAATGGATTCTTCTGTGTGAAGGGACCTCTGTTTCAACCGGGATCATTGCTTCCGATCCGTATGCTAACGAAAAAGGAGTATGCCCAGTTGCAGTTTTGTGAGTAGTTCTGTATGCCCATAGTGCAAGTGGTAGTTTATCGACCCAACCACCTTTTGCTTTTTCGAGTTGCTTTTTGATGGTTGATTTGATGATCTTGTTCACTGCTTCCACTTGCCCGTTTGCCTGCGGATGAGCTACTGCCGAAAAGCTTTTCTGGATTTTGAATCGTTTACAAAAATCCTGGAATTCCTCGCTTTCAAACTGAGTACCATTGTCTGTGATTATTTTCTGAGGCACACCGTATCTGCAAATGATATTCTTGGTCACAAAGCTTATCATTTTCTTAGAAGTGATAGTAGCCAATGGTTCAGCTTCAGCCCACTTAGTAAAATAATCAACTGCAACAATAGCATATTTAATCCCTGATTTAGCAGTTGGTAGCGGCCCAATGAGATCCATTCCCCAAATTGCAAATGGCCATGGACTGACCATCTGTGTGAGTTCGGTAGAAGGTGCTCTAGGAATTTTGGCATATCTTTGGCATTTGTCACATTTTCGGGAATAATTTGCAGCATCCCGATTAATTTCCGGCCAAAAATATCCGTATCGGAGAATTTTCTTTGCTAATGTTTGACCACCTGAATGATCACCACATTCTCCTCCATGCACTTCAGCTAGGATTGTTTTGGACTCTTCCCGGGATACACATCGAAGCAATGGCATTGAGAATCCCCGTCTGTACAATCGGCCATCCTGAATTACATAGCGAGAGGCCTTCCTTAGTAGCTTTCGTCTTTCTATCGGGTTTTCCGGCAAAGAACCTCTGAGTAGGTAATCCAGTATTGGAGTCATCCATGACTCTTGTTCTTGAGATACATTCATAATCCAGTCTATATCCATTTCGTCTATACTTGGCGCTGAAAGGACTTCTACAGGGACCAATCCCAATAGTTGAGCTTCACCGGAACTTGAATATTTTGCGAGGGAATCTGCATTCATATTCTCTTCCCGAGGAATGTGGCTTATTGAATAGTGATCGAGTTCACATAGGAGTTCCCAAGCCTTTGACAAGTAGGAAGGCAGGTTTCCACCTTTTGCTTGAAATTCCTTCTTGACTTGGCATACAATAAGCTGAGAATCACTGAAAATTTGTAATGCTCGAATGTTCAGCTCTTTAGCGATTTTCAGACCTGCAATAAGAGCTTCATATTCTGCTTCATTGTTTGTTGAAGGAAATTCCAGTCTTAGTGCATAACATAATGATCGACCTTCAGGAGTTTCAAGTACCACTCCGGCTCCAGAACAGTAGTCATTTCTTGCGCCATCAACATACATCTTCCACTGGATTGGAGAATCATTGAACGCTTTTTCCTCACCATTATCTTTCTCTGTGAATTCTGCAATGAAATCAGCTAAAGCTTGTCCGTTGATTGCTTTTCGGGGATGATAAGTGATGTCATATTGACTGAGTTCAATGTTCCATTTTAGAAGGCGACCCGAAGTTTCTGGGCGAAATAGGACTTGCTTTAGAGGTTGATCAGTGAGCACTTTGATAGGATGAGCTTGGAAATATTGCCTCAGTTTCCTCGATGCAACTAGTAGGCAATAGGCGAGTTTTTCCAACTTGGAGTAATTCAGCTCTGCCCCAGTGAGTCTTTTGCTGATATAGTAAACTGGATGTTGAATCCTTTTGTCTTCCCGTATCAGCGCTGCACTTAGAGCATGAGATGATACTGCCAAGTATATAAGAAGATCCTCACCATTGCCTGGTCTAGAAAGTATCGGAGGCGTTTCCATATGACGGATCAACTCTTCAAAAGCCTTTTGGCATTCGGGAGCCCATTCAAAGTTCTTCTTTCCTTTTTTCAGGGCATCGAAGAATGGGATGCATTTATCAGTAGCTTTGGAAATGAACCGACTCAGGGCGGCGATCTTTCCGTTGAGACTCTGCAATTCCTTCTTTGTTCTAGGAGCTTTGACTTCTTTCAAGGCAGTAATTTGAGCTGGACTAGCCTCTATGCCCCTAGCACTAACGATAAAACCTAAGAACTTTCCGGATTCGACCCCAAATGTACATTTCAGGGGGTTAAGCTTCATTCTGTATTTTCGGAGGACCGCGAACATTTCTGCTAAGTGTTCAACGTGATCCGCTGCTTTCCTGGACTTTACTAACATGTCGTCGACATAGACTTCCATAGTTTTGCCCAATTGCGGTTTGAACATAGCATTAACAAGTCTTTGGTAGGTTGCCCCTGCGTTTTTTAATCCGAAGGGCATAACTCTGTAGCAATAAAGTCCAACATCTGTAATAAAGCTTGTATCTTCCTGATCCGGCTCATGCATCATGATTTGGTTATAACAGGAGTAGGCATCCATGAAGGATAACAATTCATGTCCCGCAGTTCCGTCTACCAGTTGATCGATCCTGGGTAATGGGAAGCAATCTTTGGGGCAAGCCTTGTTTAGATCAGAAAAATCGATGCACACTCTCCATTTCCCATTAGTTTTCTTGACCAACACAGGATTTGAAACCCAATTCGGATATGTAGATTCTTTGATGAAGTTATTTTCCATGAGTCGATCAACTTCTTCTTTTAATGCTGCTGACCTTTCTGGACCTTGGGTTCTTCTTTTCTGTTTAACTGGCGTAAACTTTGGGTCAATATTCAGAGCGTGTACCGCAACTTCCGGGGATATCCCACACATATCGGCATGAGTCCAAGCAAAGACATCCAGATTTGCTTTCAGGAAAGATATCAAGACATTCTGGATTGATACATTAAGCTGTGAACCCACATTCAACACTTTATTTGGGTCCTTCGGGTCAACAGGTACTGGAACTGTCGTCTCCACCGGTACTACTCTATTCTCCCCTGTACTGGCTTTTCTGGGATCCATTTCTTTCCGTGCCCCGCTGTGCTCGCCAGTGCAGGGTCCGCTCTGTAATTGCTACAAGGCTAGTTCCTTGATGCGGACTAGAGTTGCCGCATCCTTTCCCATTTCTCTTTTTCTTGCCTCTCGCAGCTCTGTCAAATAGCATTCTCGCGCAGCATTTTGATCTCCTTTTATAACTCCTACTCCATTGTCAGTAGGGAATTTAATAGTGAGGCACCATGGGGCTAGGATAGCTTTGAATGCTGCGAGTGTTGGACGGCCAAGAAAAACATTATAAGCAGAATATTCATCGACGATCACAAAGGTTTGCTTTCGGACCACTTTCCTTTCTCCTTCCCCAAGTTCTACAAACAGATCGATGGTTCTTACTGGTTGCTTTGGCTCCCCAGTGAAGCCAACGATTTTCTGTGATGAGGCTTGCACATCGATCATAGGGATTTTCATCTGGTCAATGTCTTCTTGAAGAGAATATTACATGATGCTCCGCAGTCAATGAGGACTCTTCTGACAATGGCTGGTCCAATACCAGCCGAGATGACCAAGGGATCTAAAGTAGGAGCTTCAATACCTGTGGAATCTCTGGCTCTGAAAATAATATCATCACTGAAAGTTTTCTGTTGTTTAAGGGGCGTAGTGTCTTCTAGAACAAAGACGTCTTCTTCGGCTGGAGCATATTTCAAAGCCCTGGAATATCTCTCCATCTCACCCCAACTTTTGCCAGCTGGGTGAGGTCCTCCTGAAATGACATTGATAACGGGCCTTCCAGATTCATGCCCCGTAGCTTTCTCTCCTGCCCCAGGCTGATGAACAGGAGCCCGCTGCCCCTGACTCGACGATGCAGGATTGTTGCTATTCTTTTTCACGAATTGCTGCAACTTGTTTTCTCTTAGCAACTCTTCAATCAGATTTTTCAGCTGGCGGCATTCATCAGTTTCATGACCTGGTTGATTGTGGAAGCGGCAGAATTTCCCACTTTGTATGGCTTTTCTCCCAGTTCTCAAAGGGATAGGTTTAGGGAAATCGACGGAATCTTTAGTGGCAAGGTAGATGTGCTCCGGCGTATGTGATAATGGAGTATATTCTGATGGCTTGAAGGACCGGGGCTTTTTCAGATTACCCTGTTTCTTTCCATTATTATTCTCCCTTTTCTGCCCCACCGACTCATTCTTGCGTGGAGCGACAGTGTTGTCTTCAGCTTTTTCCAACACTGCCTTTACTGGCAAAGGACGACTTTCCAAGCGAATGAATTCGTCTGCTTTTTTGTAGAACTTCTCGAGAGAGGTTGGCTCCTTCATATTTAACCATTTCCCAAATTCGCTTGACTTATCAATAGCCCTCATCAGATAAGTCAATATCATTCGTGGTTCAGCATTGTCCACCTCAGCCAATGCTATATTGAAACGGTTCAAGAAAGATCTGATAGACTCACCAGGATTCTGCTCTAAACTGGACAATGACATGATATCCTTGGCCTTCGAAGCATATAGCCTAAACTGCTCCTTGAATTTTCTGGTCAAGTCTGAAAACTGATCGATAGATCGAACTGGCAACTTGGTGAACCACAGTAAAGCCACGCCTTCCAGGTATACGGGGAAATATCGGCACTTTATTTCGTCGGAGGCCCTGGCACCTGTCATGTGCCAATCATATTTATACAAGAACTCATTCGGATCACTTGTCCCTTTGTAAGCTGGAATAGTTGGAGGGACAAACTTCCTTGGAAATTCCGCCTTCAAGATTTTTTCAGTAAACGGAGTTTTACTTGGAGCGAAACCCCATTCCTTCTCATCTTCGACCCTTTGCATACTTTCTTTCATGATCTGCCGGACCATTCCAGAAAGATATTCTTCATCATGTCGAGTTCTAGATCCACCGGCCTCAGGTACTGCCTGCTCAAAGGGACTAGTAGGCCTTTCAGGAGCATTTCTTTCATTAACATCATGAATGTTGCCAGCATAGTTCCTTTCATTACCAGCCGGTTGATTGTTTGCCCCAAGTAAGTCGTTCAACTTATTCAGAATCAGAGCATTCTGGGCACTTTGAGCCTCTAGTTGTGCATTTTGGGCGTTTATCTGCTGGTTTAGCCCTAGAATCACAGCATCCAATTCCGCTTTCGTAACTCCAACAGATGGAGTGGGTAGATTAGGTACAGGGGAAGCGGAGGTTCCCTCTTGAATGTTCCCAGATCTGATAGATCTACTTTTCCTTCCAGGAGCCATAATCTCAGATATACTTCTGGTTTTTAAGGAAATTCTTTCTTCAAATCTCTGCGAAGCAATGATGACAGCTGTCCTGAGTTCAATTCTCAGTGAAAGCACCAAAAATGTTAACGCTTAAATTTGAACGCTAACACCCCGGTGTGTGAAGTATAGTTGTGAAAGCACCACCCGATAGATCGGGAAAGAATTATAAGCAAGTAATAGCGGAAAAGCAGTAAACAACAGCAATTTTATAGTGGTTCGGCTTATGGGTATAGCCTACGTCCACTTTAATTACTTTTATTGATGATCACGTTACAAGTTGATACAAATCTTCTCAAGTACAACACACTTTGAATTACAAAAGACTTAGAACAAGTAGCTCAAACTTCGATGTTGACAAAAATCTTCAAATCCATGGTGGATGTAGATGATTTCTTCATGAAGTTCTTTTAGACGTTCTTTGAATCTCAAAAGCTTTAAGTGTTGAAGTAGTCTGGAATTCGGCAGAGTAATGGTGCTTGAAATTGATTGACCAAAAGTCCCTCGAATGTTGGAGGTAGGTTGGTATTTATAGGCAAAGATTTTGGACCTAAGCTCGGTCTTAACTCCTCACCGACCCAGTTAAGTCGTGGCCGACCTATAAGAGCCCTGATATGGTCAAGCCGTGTTTACCTGTCTTCGATGGATTCACACAAATCCTAAGTCGTTTCCGACTTAGACTAAGTCGCCGTCGGTCTAACGTGCTACGTGTTAAATGGTTGCACCGTTTCACCCTTCATCTCCCTGGGTCGGTTGCGATTCATCGTAGTTAGATCGGTAGCATGTCAAGTCGGTAGGCTATATAAGTCTCTAGGTCGGGATTTCCCTTTAACCATTAGGTCGGTACGTCTCTTGAGAGTTAAGTCGGGACCTCTCCTGAGCTATTTAGGTCGGCCATTCTTGGGTCGGCATCACTCTTAAGATGTTGGATCGGTGAATATATTAAGACGGTGGGTTACTTCAAACCTTAGGTCGGAATCTCTTTGCAGCGTTAAGTCGGTACGCTTTCTTAACCAGTTAAGTCGGTATCGAATTAGGTCGGCCATCTTGCTAATCAGTTAGGTCGGCGCCATCTCCACATACCTGCTGAGTCGTAACCGAGATAGGGTTAACAATATGTATGGAAATATACAATATATATATATTATATGTAGGTTTAAATTATACATATGTATACATACATATGGTACTAATAATATGTGTATACAAACTATATACATATTTTTCAGTATATTTAAACATATGCATATACTTAGGCATTTATATTCCCTTCATATGTATATGAATTTAACCTACATACAAGTAAGTATGGTATATATATATATATATATATATATATATATATTATATAATAGATATAAATCCTGATATCTATATATAAATATATAGCTATACATATGCTTATATTTATTATATTATTATCTCACTTTAGGAATATATGTGATATACTCAAAATATACATCAGATAAATAAATATAAATATTTTTAAAATAAAGTGAAATTTTATTTTATGGATCTAATGTTAACCAATAGTTACATAGGCCTATTAAATCCAAATAAGATTTTTTTTAGTCACCCATTTCATCCGCTACCAAACGAGCCAGACGTACATCTTTTGTGAGTGCGTCTTTTTTGAGGAAAACGAGTTATTCTCCCAAAGAAGGAGAGCATCTATTATGAGTGCGTCTTGGTTCACTTAATTAGTTAAACCCATTTTATTTATTCACAAATAAATATATTTTAGCTTGCCACATTATAAAACAATTTTTAAAAATTTCAACTACCAAATAATATATATTATTTATTGTATTTAAATAATTACATTGGCTTAAAATAAATAAATAATAATTATACATTTTGGGGCCTTTAATAATAAAATCAATAATGATTAATTAATTAGTATAACCATTATGTTAATTTATCAATAATAATAATTTCTAACCTTTATAAATATTTCCTAACAAAAGCTAAGAGTTATAGTTGTGTAACACTCAAGTATGAACTCGCCCCATAGTAATATTAAACAATTTAAATATTAAAGTTTGTATGGACATTGTTAGAGCACAGTAAGGGACACGAGTTCAGTCGCTTGTCGATTATATAAGAGAAATCAATTTTTTTATTAAACAATGATATATTATGCATGTTTTCTCTTATCATCACTATAGCACTAAGATAACTATAGCTTGGTCAATATTCAAAACTTTACCGATATCTGCAGTTAATTGTGAAGTCCAACATTAAAATCCATTGTTTAATTTGACAACATTTATCGATTAGCTAATTTTCTTTGGTCAAAAACTTTGACTTTAAGTTGATTATCAATTTGATTGTACTAACCTTCTATTTTAAGGAGACAAATCCTCTCTTAAAGGGTATTTCACTTCAAGTAGCTCGACTTATACCAAACTATATCCTTAACACGAGCAGGCTTATCGTGTGATTGACTATAATCAAAGTATAGCTTAAACAATTAAGGTTCAAAACATTCTCAAATTAACCAAAAGAATACTACAGATCATCATGTGAGATCTTCTATTTGAATTTTAATTTATAGAAGACTTTCAGCGAGTCATATTGTGATTGTCGCAAACAACTACATGTACATAATCCCTTAATGTCCTCAATAGTCATGAGTAACCGTCCATCATATATAGAGCATTACATACACTAGTCTTCAGATATATATTGGTATCTCTTTCTTGATACATCATGAAAAGAGATATTTAAGGACTATTATTTATTTAATACCCATGGTTATAAACACATTCAGAGCTACAATCGACTAAATATTTTTCCCAAGGATTACTTTATTTCGAATAGAATTTGCTAAATGAGTTAACTACATAATCAAATTACATAATTGCCCCTAGGATACATTTTTAACTCTATCAATATGGAAAGCGTTACATACACTACTCTCATGGGTGAATGATATCTCTTTCTCAAATCACCTTAACTAGGAATTTTTAAGGATAAATATTTATTTGTAGTTACTAATGCGTTACTCATAATTAAGAACACATTCGTACCTACAATCTATTAAATACTTAATTATTAGGATTTCTTATTGTATGTACATAATATAAATATCAATATTTGATTTTAAATATAGCAAACACAATAGAAACATAAACAACTACTTGAAACATAATTTCATTTCGAACATGATACGCACATAAAAGTTAAATATACAATTATATATCAAAACTACATCATTACCCCTAAGGCATTCCCTGAACTCTAGCATATTCTTCTAAGGTCTTCTACATAATTAACATTTATGATTTATTGATGAGGTAGGTGAGAAAGCTTTGAAATAACACCAAATAGAACAATATGAGCTTTACGTCTATCATCTAATCTAGTGTGCTTGCAAGTATATAGTTATCACATCGCCTATTTCTCATATGACGGTTGCATGTAACAACATCAAAATCAACGAAGTCCACCTTAGAAAGCCTTTGGCTCCCGCTTTTGGTCTTTATGAGATCACCACCATGGTCGTTGATTAGCCGGGCTAAACCCTTACTTGTATGTATGTAGTTTTTGTACAAGTGTGAACTCAATGGTATCATCAAACAAACATTGCCTAGTTTACTAACAACTCTTTAACCTGAAATTAAACAATGAGCGACAGTCGTTTTTAAAATATTATAGATTATGTAAATTTTTGCATATAACTCTTTAATAAAACATCATCACTTCCAATTAGTCTAAGTACAGCGAACCCATTCTATTATTATTCGTCTCTTAAAATTCTATATTCTCAAGTCAACCCTTCAATTTTCGTTGGAACAATAATTTCCTTTAAATTAATTATTTTGAAATGCTATTTTTTAAAATTTGTAACAAATTTCAAGGAAAGTTTCGCTACCTTTAGGTAATGTACTTTTTATTTGTGAAAAAATATAATAGGGACAACTATTTATTCAATAATTTTTATTTCCCCTTTTCTTTTGAAACATCAAATCTTAATATCAATTTTATGATTTCTCCATATGCCAATCAATAAAAGTCTAACATATAATCAAATATTCTAATCACAATAAAAGACCTTTGATTTAGATGTTTCCACCGACAGAAAACATCTAACTTGCATACGGATAAAATATGGATCGTGGGATTGAAAAGGTTTAATTCAGAGGAATGGTTGGATTTCTTTCGGTCATTAATATGTACAATAAAACCGATTATATTTGCATTTTCAATGCAGTTTTATGTCAAAAGCTTCCATTTTCTAGTTAGCAATGGTTGGCATTTACCATGCGAATGGTGCCTAAAACTAATTCAATCAGATTGTGAAATAACAAACAAAAACACTACTTAAGGGAAGAAAAAGAAACAAGAAAATAAAGTAGGAGCCAACTTTATGGGCTTTTTAGTTTTAAGGAAGAGCATTATTATTATAGTTTGTAGGACAAAGTTAACACTTTTTTTATGGCTGGGCCTAAATTTTTATCCAAGGCCAAAATCTTACTTTACCACGTAAATTCAATCTTCCATTTCATCTTGATTTATTCCTGGGTCATTGATTCGTACTTGATTTGGTCAAAATTCTATTTTTTGATCAGTTATATTCAATCAATTTACATTGATAACGACGATTCTTTTCATTGTCGATGGCGATTATTGATGCTAGTGGTTTCTTAGTTTCTCTATCCTGGTGACCTTTTGGATTTGGTTGTTTTTTGCAGTTGGTTAATATCGATGTCGAGAATTAGGGTTAATAGCACTTTTGTTTTATGATATATAATTTTCTATTTAATACGGTACAGTACCATATATTATTTATTTTGGTTGTATGTGTTTTATATGTTATTAGAGGTTTTATAACAATGATTATAATTCTCTTCTAGTCATTTTTGACTATAAAGATATTATTTTTAGCACATGGTTTTCCATTGATTGTTCATTCTATGATGTGAAGAGTGAAATTTGTCAACATTGGACTCAACTTACTCCTTTGTCTATTATGCTATCATATATGCTTGAGAACAAAGTTGTTGTTGTTGACATAGATTTTGATCTTCAAAGTATTTTATGTTATCAATTTTATAAGCAAAATAAGTATTTTGTTTTGTTTTTTTTGAAATGGTACTTAGATACAACATGTCACTTGGACAATGAACCACAAATTATGTATCAATAAATGTATGAATCACGCTATGCAAGTTTCGAACTTGTAATATCCTGCACCAAAGTTGAATCACTTAACCACTAGGATAATGGTGCTTATCAAGTATTTTGTTTTTAATGCCAGGACTAAGGATTGTCAGTTGGAATATGAGATTGATAGTATTGCTTTGGTTTATTCTAGTGTTCATACTCAATTTACTTATTGTGGTTTATTATCTTTGAACAGTAATGCTCTTATGAGTTGTAATTTGAAGGATATGTTGAGGAAAGGTTCATTGTTGCGCATTTTAAATTTTTCTATGTATTAATTTGGAAGAGCTGAATCTTTTAAGGAATTCTTGATGGCATGTCAACAAGGATATGTGTTGGTTTTATAAAAAAATTCACCCGAACATATTAGTGCTACTTATTCTTCATTTAAGAATGGCCATCCTTATAAAGTTTATGGTACTTGTGATACGTGTTAACACCATCGGTTTTTCACTAGGGCATCGATTAATGATCATTATTATGGAGCTGGTTTAAAGAGGTGTGAATAATTCGAATATTTCTAGTAGGCTTGTGAAGTTTTCAATTATTGATGAAATTCGTGATTGCCCAACTAAGATATTCAAAGATACCATAGTTGAGTTTAGAAGAAAGTACAATTTTAACTTGTCTTATTATTTTTCTTATAAATGAAAACAACTTACTTTGCATGAGTTGTATGGTGATGATGCTATGTCTTTAATGATTTAAATTAGAATTTGCATGCGGTTGAAAGATTTATTCTGGGTAATTATGTTGCTATGGATGTAGATTCTTCTAACAATCAATTTGAGAGCATTTTTATTGGTTTTGGGACTTGTACGTTTGCTTTAAAGTATTATCGTCCTTTGATGTTTTTGGATGCTAGTCATTTGAAAGGGAGTCCAACTGTTTTAATAGGTGTTATAACCGAAAATAGGAATCAAGGTTAGTTTCTTTTTTATTTTAATGTAGATTGAAGCTTTGATATTTTAATGTGGAATTCATTTTAGTTTGTATTATGGTAAAAATATACCATATAGTATCATTTTTATGATGCTATTTTAATGTGTAGTATTGTTCTTTTTTATTTTGAATTGTTAATTTTCTTAGATTAGTTTGTACTATGGTTATAACCATGCAAAATCATTTTTTATGATGCTGGTTCAATATAAAGTATAATTACTTTTTTTGTGTAGATTTTTCACCTTTATCTAAGATAATTTGTACTATGGTAAAAAAATAACGTGAAGTATCATTTTTTAATGTGTAGTATCTTTATTTAATTTTGTTGTGAAGCATTACGCTATTTGTAGGATAGTTTGTAGTTTTGTATGTACAATACTATGTAGTATCATTTTTTATGATGCTAATTTAATGTGTTGTATCTTTTCTTTTATTGTTGTAACTATCCCGGATTTTAATTGAGTTTAAATTGATAATTAATTTCATTTCTGAATAAAAATTGTGGAATTAATTGGAAATCAATATAAAATATTAGTTAAAAAAATGAATTATTAGAAAAAAATTGTATTTGGATTTTTGATATAATGTTAAACAAAATATTTCAAATAGATTATAATTATATAAAATATGAAATGAACATAGTAAATAATTCTAGAATTATATAAGCTATTAAAAAATAAATATTGTAAAGTAAAATAAAATATGTTTGTACAAAATAAAGAAGAAGACAAGATATAAATATAAGTATGTAGATTTTTACAAAGAGAAGACAAGCCTAAGTAATGCAATATCATATCAGCCGAGTACAAGAAGTAAGAAAATAGGGAAGAATATAACAAAGTAACCAAGCAAATACATTTAAGTAAGCAAAACAAAGTATATAATTTTACATAAGTAATAAAGCAAAGTACAAGCAAATAAAGGAAGTATGTAGGCTGTAAACAATCAAGTATGAACACAAAGAAAATAAAAGAGATAAATAGGCAGCCTGTAGAGTTTAATATGCTAGGCAAAAACAAGTAAGGTAAGGTTGTAAACACACGGCAGTACTTGGCAATTAATGCAAGTTTCTCTAGCCATAACTCAAAACACTTCAGCCATGCCTTAGTACAAAACAAATCAATGTTCACACTATTGTACTAGACTGCACACTGTTTATCTTTTTATATATACATCAAACTCTCATTTTAGTTCGTCCATCATAAATGAAAGAAAAAAAATGAATGAAGTAAACAAAACTAAAACAAAACTTAACAATACAAATAAACTCAACAATACAAAGATTTAAGATTTAGTTTTAATGTGAAACAAACAACCTGGAACTCCATGCAAATAAGACTCAACTCAGTGTAGTCCAGATTTCAGTGTTGAAATATTCAAGTTTCAAACTTCAACCTGATCAAGTTTTGAATCTGGAAAATCAAAGCTCGGACCAAATCAAAACAACATGCTCTGTTCTTCTTTGTTCTTTCAGGAAACATGTGAGCAAACCTCTTAACCCCGATTTTTATCTGGATGTTTGGATTCGTATGAGAAGCTATGTTGTGAATATATTTGAATGTTGTGCCTGCGTTTATGTGTATGTAAGTGTGTGATTGGGTTTATAACTGATGACAGGTATGAATATATCCTGTTCAAACTTACAGGCTGCAAATAAAAAAAAAAGAGAAGAAAAAAAACCAGTACTCCTTTCTCTGATCCATTATAGGCTTCAAGATTTGAACAAACTTTGTTCATACAATCATAATCTAACTTTTAAAAATTGTTTTAAGTTAAATTTGAAAATAACTTTTACTGGAAGAAGAAATATGCAGTAAAACTACAATTAATGTCAAAAGTTAGGTATCATAAATTTTCGATTTACTTATACGACATGATTTACTTTAGGAAATCATGATTTTTAAAAGAGAAACCACAATTTTTAAATTAGTAAATTATGAAAACTTTCTGGTTGAACTTAAATTGGGTTTCAACGAAATTATGATGCTCAGAGGGTTTTTAGATCTCGAGATTGAAGTTGAAGCTCGCTGGAAAATTGAAGACATCAAAAAAATATTCGATAATTTTATAAGGTGTTGTGGATGGAGAACGAGGTTGATTTTGGATTTAACCCTAGTTTTTAGTGTGGGTGGAAACTGGTCACCGTGATTTCGTCAAGACTTCGGATTACATCTGTCGTAGTGGAACGACTTGTGGGTGATCGTGGGAGCTTCAGCCGGAGTTGCAAAGCTTCTGGTGGCAGCATGTGGGGACGCGAGTTGTTTTGGGATGGTCATGTTAGTGCTAGGAATGGTTGGTATGGTGCGATTTTGATTCTCTGACAATTTCGAAAATATGAGTACGAGGATTGTGTGCGTGATCGCTGGTGACATGGGGGTGATCGGAATGATGGTCGGTGGCGCTTCGACCCAGTGTGCACGTGCACGCGTGGGATCGTGTATCTAGGAAAGCGCTTGTTGGAGAAGAAGATGGGGTTGAGGGTACTCGAGTAGCTCGTGTAAAATATGGTTTTGCCTCGGGTCATATTTGTTTGAAAAACTCGCTTTCCAGGTTTGCAAATTTAAAACTAACTTTGGCAAAGAAAAGTATGTGAGAGAGGAAGTAGAGAATTCAGGGAAGAAAGGAAGGGAACTCGAGTGTATACTCGAGTGTATATTGTGATTTCCTCGGGGAGAATGTTGGTACAGGTTTACATGTCCTGTTTTTTTTATTTTACATTAAAACTGCATTTAAAATTTCAAACAAAGTTTAAACTAAGTTTTAAATCAAAATTTTAGACATGAATCCAGGGTTAATTTGACGTTTAGTTTGGAATAAAGTTTTTAAAATTTAAATTGTTTTAGTAATTTAAAAAGGGTTTAAGCAACTAAGTGAAATGGAAGACTTGTATTTAAAATAAACTTGAAAACTTGAAAACCGAACCTGAATCAAATCCCAAATAGAGTTTTATAAATTTAAATATTCAAAATTGATTTGTTCTGAAAGGATTATGTGATAGGTTAATTTCATTAACTTCTAAATGTTTTACGAATGGGATTTTGATGATACTAATTAAAGGATGATTAATTTAAGGATAATTAATCAAGGGATTTAAGTATAATTACTCGATGTAATTAAATTGTTATTTATTAAAACAAGTGATTTGGGATAAGCACTTATTATAGCCAGTTAAGGATAATTAATTGAATGATAGTTAACTAAAGATTAATTAATTAATGAGTTATAATTAATTGAAGATTAATTAGTTATTGCAAGTAATTAATTATTAAATTTAATTAATCAAGTGATTAAGGTAAAATTACATCTAATTTAATTAGAATGTTGATTTACTTATAAAGATAATTAATTACTTAAAGATAATTATTTAATGAAATTAATTAAGGTTGAATGATTTTGTAATTAACTTAAGGTTAATCTAATTAATTTATTAATTAAGAATAATTTAATTAATTTAATAGTTTGATTAATTAATTATATAAAATGATTTGTAATTAGTAAATCAGGATTGTATAATTAATTCATAAGTAATTAATTTAATTGGAAATAAGTTGAATTAATTAGGATTAAACAATTAATTAATCCTGCTTATAAATGATTATTAAATGCTTGACCTTACTTATGAATGATTGTATTGTATGAGATGCCTTGAATTGATTGTCATATCTGGTTTGTGATATTTTATTCTGTAGATTGAGATGTGTATAATTTATTCATTTATTTACATTCGTATATTATCTGTAAATATATGAATAGACGATAAGCGTTATAGCTTATATCGCTTATCAACTATATTCTGTGTTTTGATCTGTAATGATTGAATGATGTTGCACTATTGTGTTAAACCCTGGACCACACTTATACACACACGAATATGGATTTCATGGGGAAATCGATTAAGTCATAAATTTTGGAAATGATTTTTAAAGTTGAATATTTAAATTCAAATGTTTTGGAAATGGATTGGGTTTAAAAGTGAAATGCTTTTGAGATGGATTTTCAAAGATGACATTTATTTTGAATAACTTAATTATGTTTTGGAATTTAAATATTTGATTTAAATTTGAATTCAATACTTGAAATTGAATTCTATGATTTGAAACTAGGGATTAACGATATTATACTAGTTATATATGAGTAAAACCATTTTTTGTAATATATTGATTTGGGAATTTGAATTTAAATTCAAAGGCTTTAACTCGTGTAAATATAATTGGATCTTTCTGAAATAAAACTATTCGTTTTCGAATAATAAAAGCTTTCATATAAGAAGTGAACTTCCAAATTATGTTTAAAGGGATTTCAAGTAAAAATGAAAATGATTTTCCAAGTTATGGGAACGATTTGAAAGCTATAAGTTAAATCTTTAATTTAAAGATTTAAATGAATTAATCCAATTGAGAGGGAATTGTTTTGAAACTTATGAATGAACCTTTTTGAAACCGGGTGAATTTTTGTGAAATTAATCTTTTTGTTTAAAAGATTTGAAAATGATAATTGGTTTAAACCATTTAAAAGAAAGTTTGGAATTATTAAGTTGTGACTTAATTGAAATCCCATATCCATATGTTTTAAATGATGCGCTCACTATTCGGGTTAGCCGGGAAAGGACCTTTAGGTCGTATAACCCATTCCGAATATGTGATACGTCGTTATGGATAGCATTTGAAGACCCGTGGTGAAGACCGGATATTTTCGAAAACGAAAGGGTTTCTTGTCGAATGTCTTTGCATCGACTGGTCCCCGGTATAGAGACTGCATATGTGATGGGAAATCCGGACGTGATTAGGGATTATTCGGATTGCAAGGACTTCTTTGGAAGTGCCTTCGGTTCTGTTCGAACCCAGAACAGACTTGTATGATTGTATGTCTGACATTACAATTTGAGATATAAAGCAGATTTCTTTCAAATATATTTCTGTTAGTGGCGGAGAATTTATTCTCTTAGCATTAACACCCTTCTTTGAGACGTACGAGCTCAGAGGTTATGTAGTTGAAGGTTATCAGCGATATGTTCCCAACTTGGTAATGTGGCATGCTGAGTGCTGCTGATCATTTGTTGATCAAAGCGTGGCTTTTGTAAAAAGCGTAACTTTGTGGATGAGACTTCGTCGAGCCTCATAAACCGGTAATGGTCGAAACAGGAATTGTGCGGCAAGGTTTCAGGGGTAGCTCCCCTAGGGTATGACCATTCCTTCTGGAAAAGGGTAGTATCATGGCATGGAGCCCAGATACTTACTCATGTGGACACACTATATTTATTTCTGTGTGGTTGTTGGTTTAGAGGCGCCTCGTATAAAGGTCCCAAAGGATCGGGGGTGGCATATCTGAGGTTTTGTATATTCCCCGGGAAGGGGGGTAACCGGCCTTGTTTGGCAGAGATCCATTTTGGTTCTCGAGGCGTCCCGCCAGAGGCGTTCCCATGTGGCAATAGGAAGTTCCTTGGCCTGACCATTTGTTGGAAATCCATTCATCCAATACGAGCCTTGTACGGTTTAGGTTGTATAACCTGCCATGGAATGTGGCGGTAACCTGCTATTGAACAAGGTATCTATAGTAGGCATACGATAATGGTCGTATGTTGGCTAAGTTTTATATCTTTACTTTCGAAATGAATTTTCCTACACTATGCACTAGTAATAATATCAAATATTTCTTTTTAATGCGTATCAAGCATCTTTGACTATCATAAGGAGAAATCTCCTCTGAATCTGCGTTTGCATTGTGTGTGTGTGCGGGAGGCCTTATGGTAGTCTCATTTCTAAAAAGCATTGCGAATTGATTTTAAAATATTTCGTTGTTTGTTTTTAAAGATAAACTGTTTTTTTGTTGCTCACACCAGTCCCACGACCGATTCGGAGTTTATTGTTTCTTTCCTAAACTCTAGATGCTCAAAATTTTTCTACACGAGCAGTCTAGAGTTGGGTTTTTCAGATGGTCGGATTAGTAGGTTATCTGGAGCTAGTTCAGTCTTTGGATGTGGACGAGACTTGCTTGTCTTGGTGAATCATGATGTTGGTTCGAGCTGCTGCTGGAGTTCTCTTTTAAAGACTATCTAGAGTTATTTGTTCCGTTGCTAATGTTATCTATTTTCTTTTCCGCTGCTGTTCTATTGTATCTCTGATGTATATTGATATCTATTGGATAATCTGTTGTATCAGATATTGTATCAAAGCTGTATATCGATGTATTATTCTTTTATTCCGCTGTGTTGTTTACTTAATATTGTTATAAGCTCCGGCGAATCGGATTTGAACGGTCGAATCTACGGCATTCGAGTACGATGTAAAGTATGGATGTCGATTTTCGAGCGCGAAAAATCCCTTTCGTTACATTTGGTATCAGAGCTAAGGTTGAACTTTAGCTCAGGAGTATAGCACATCAAGTAGCTCATTAGAGATAGGGTGAAATATCCCTAGAATGAGTATCCCTAAGATATCCGTTCGAATGCCTTTGTAAATTCTCTTACTATCCAGTGATAGTGAGTATGAGTGCAAGAAGAAGATGAGATAGGGGACATGGGAGTATGACTATAAATGGTCAATACCCTGTGACAGTGGAAAAAACTTTCTCTATCAATTTTCTTTGATTCGATTCCAATTTCTTTTGACTTCTTCGTACCAGCTCCAGAAGAAGTTTCAGTGAGATAATGGCCCCACGAATCGTTGGAGGAAATCTTTACTTCGTATTTTCATCAGTTTCTTATCAGTTTTGGATTTAAACCTTAATGAATACAAATTTGAAATTAGAAATTAAATTTTTTAAATAAATTGGAAATTTTAAATTGAGTTAAATTGGTTAGTGAAATATAAGGATAAATTTGAATTGAGTCGATAAAACGATTTCGTTTAAAAACCAAATTTGAAATTCTATTATAACTTCTTATATCTATTGTTGATATTCTAATTTGGTGGGCCAAATGCAGAATTGATATCCAGTTTGATAAGATATTTCTCTATCTTTCATCTATCTTCGTTATCTCTCTCTGGAGAATTTCGAGGCCGAAATTCCTTTTAAGGGGGGAAGTCTGTAACGATCCCGGATTTTAATTGAGTTTAAATTGATAATTAATTTCATTTATGAATAAAAATTGTGGAATTAATTGGAAATCAATATAAAATATTAGTTAAAAAAATGAATTATTAGAAAAAAATTGTATTTTGATTTTTGATATAATGTTAAACAAAATATTTCAAATAGATTATAATTATATATAAAATACGAAATGAACATAGTAAATAATTCTAGAATTATATAAGCTATAAAAAAATAAATATTGTAAAGAAAAATAAAATATGTTTGTACAAAATAAAGAAGAAGACTAGATATAAATATAAGTATGTAGATTTTTACAAAGAGAAGACAAGCCTAAGTAATGCAATATCATATCAGTCGAGTACAAGAAGTAAGAAAATAGGGAAGAATATAACAAAGTAACCAAGCAAATACATTTAAGTAAGCAAAACAAAGTATATATTTTTACATAAGTAATAAAGCAAAGTACAAGCAAATAAAGGAAGTATAGGCTGTAAACAATCAAGTATGAACACAAAGAAAATAAAAGAGATAAATAGGCAGCCTGTAGAGTTTAATATGCTAGCCAAAAACAAGTAAGGTAAGGTTGTAAACACACGGCAGTACTTGGCAATTAATGCAAGTTTCTCTAGCCATAACTAAAAACACTTCAGCCATGCCTTAGTACAAAACAAATCAATGTTCACACTATTGTACTAGACTGCACACTGTTTATCTTTTTATATATACATCAAACTCTCATTTTAGTTCGTCCATCATAAATGAAAGAAAAAAAATGAATGAAGTAAACAAAACTAAAACAAAACTTAACAATACAAATCAACTCAGCAATACAAAGATTCAAGATTTAGTTTTAATATGAAACAAACAACTTGGAACTCCATGCAAATAAGACTCAACTCAGTGTAGACCAGATTTCAGTGTTGAAATATTCAAGTTTCAAACTTCAACCTGATCAAGTTTTGAATCTGGAAAATCAAAGCTCGGACTAAATCAAAACAACATGCTCTGTTCTTCTTTGTTCTTTCAGGAAACATGTGAGCAAACCTCTTAACCCTTATTTTTATCTAGATGTTTGGATTCGTATGAGAAGCTATGTTGTGAATATATTTCAATGTTGTGCCTGCGTTTATGTGTATATAAGTGTGTGATTTGGTTTATAACTGATGACAGGTATGAATATATCCTGTTCAAACTTACAGGCTGCAAATAAAAATAAAATAAAAAAAACCAATGCTCCTTTCTCTGATCCATTATAGGCTTCAAGATTTAAACAAACTTTGTTCATACAATCAGAATCTAACTTTTAAAAATTGTTTTAAGTTAAATTTGAAAATAACTTTTACTGGAAGAAGAAATATGCAGTAAAACTCAAATTAATGTCAAAATTTAGGTATCATAAATTTTTGATCTACTTATACGGCATGATTTACTTTAGGAAATCATGATTTTTAAAAGAGAAACCATGATTTTTAAATTAGTAAATTATGAAAACTTGCTGGTTGAACTTAAATTTGTTTTAACGAAACTATGATGCTCAGAGGGTTTTTAGATCTTGAGATTGAAGTTGAAGCTCGCTGGAAGATTGAAGACCATCAGAAAAATATTTGATAATTTTATAAGGTGTTATGGATGGCGAACGAGGTTGATTTTGTATTTAACCCTAGTTTTTAGTGAGGGGGGTGAAACTGGTCATCGTGATTTCGTCAAGACTTCGGATTACATTGGTCGTGGGGGAACGACTTGTGGGTGATCGTGGGAGCTCCAGTCGGAGTTGCAAAGCTTCTGGTGGTGGCATGTGGGGACGCGAGTTGTTTTGGGTTGGTCATGTTAGTGCCAGGAATGGTTGGTATGGTGCGATTTTGGTTCTCTGACAATTTCGAAAATCTTAGTACAAGGGATTGTATGCGTGATCGTTGGTGACATGGGGGTGATCGGAATGATGGTCGGTGGCGCTTCGACCCAGTGTGCACGTGCACGTGTGGGATCGTGTATCTGGGAAAGCGCTTGTTGGAGAAGAAGATGGGGTTGAGGGTACTCGAGTAGCTCGTGTAAAATATGGTTTTGCCTCGGGTCATTTTTGTTTGCATAACTCGCTTTCCAGGTTTACAAGTTTAAAACTAACTTTGGCAAAGAAAAGTATGTGAGAGAGGAAGTAGAGAATTCAGGGAAGAAAGGAAGGGAACTCGAGTGTATACTCGAGTGTATATTGTGATTTCCTCGGGTAGAATGTTGGTACAGGTTTACATATCCTGTTTTTTTTGTTTTACATTAAAACTGCATTTAAAATTTCAAACAAAGTTTAAACTAAGTTTTAAATTAAAAGTTTAGACATGAATCCAGGGTTAATTTGAGGTTTAGTTTGGAATAAAGTTTTTAAAATTTAAATTGTTTAGTAATTTAAAAAGGGTTTAAGAATTAAGTGAAATGGAAGACTTGTATTTAAAATAAACTTGAAAACTGAACCTGAATCAAATCCCAAATTTTGAAATAAAATAGAGTTTTATAAATTTAAATATTCAAAATTGATTTGTTCTAAAAGGATTATGTGATAGGTTAATTTCATTAACTTCTAAATGTTTTACGAATGGGATTTTGATGATACTAATTAAAGGATGATTAATTTAAGGATAATTAATTAAGGGATTTAAGTATAATTACTCGATGTAATTAAATTGTGATTTATTAAAAGAAGTGATTTGGGATAAGCACTTATTGTAGCCAGTTAAGGATAATTAATTGAATGATAGTTAATTAAAGATTAATTAATTAATGAGTTATAATTAATTGAAGATTAATTAGTTATTGCAAGTAGTTAATTATTAAAGTTAATTAATCAAGTGATTAAGGTAAAATTACATCTAAAGTAATTAGAATGTTGATTTATTTATAAAGATAATTAATTACTTAAAGATAATTATTTAATGAAATTAATTAAGGTTGAATGATTTTGTAATTAACTTAAGGTTAATCTAATTAATTTATTAATTAAGAATAATTCAATTAATTTAAGAGTTTGATTAATTAATTATATCAAATGATTTGTAATTAATAAATCAGGATTGGATAACTAATTCATAAGTAATTAATTTAATTGGAAATAAATTGAATTAATTAGGATTAAACAATTAATTAATCCTGCTTATAAATGATTATTAAATGCTTGACCTTACTTATGAATGATTGTATTGTATGAGATGCCTTGAATCGATTGTCCTATCTGGTTTGTGATATTTTGTTCTGTAGATTGAGCTGTGTATAATTTATTCATTTATTTACATTCGTATATTATCTGTAAATCTGTGAATAGACGATAAGCGTTATAGCTTATATCGCTTATCAACTATATTCTGTGTTTTGATCTGTAGTGATTGAATGATGTTGCACTATTGTGTTAAACCCTGGACCACACTTATACACACACCAATATGGATTTCACAGGGAAATCGATTAAGTCATAAATTTTGGAAATGATTTTTAAAGTTGAATATTTAAATTCAAATGTTTTGGAAATGGATCGGGTTTAAAAGTGAAAAGCTTTTGAGATGGAATTTCAAAGATGACATTTATTTTGAATAACTTGATTATGTTTTGGAATTTAAATATTTGATTTAAATTTGAATTCAATACTTGAAATTGAATTCTATGATTTGAAACTAGGGATTAACGATATTATACTAGTTATATATGAGTAAAACCATTTTTTGTAATATATTGATTTGGGAATTTGAATTTAAATTCAAAGGCTTTAACACGTGTAAATATAATTGGATCTTTCTGAAATAAAACTATTCGTTTTCGAATAATAAAAGCTTTCATATAAGAAGTGAACTTCCAAATTATGTTTAAAGGGATTTCAAGCTAAAAATGAAAATGATTTTCCAAGTTATGGGAATGATTTGAAAGCTATAAGTTAAATCTTTAATTTAAAGATTTAAATGAATTAATCCAATTGAGAGGGAATTGTTTTGAAACTTATGAATGAACCTTTTTGAAACTGGGTGAATTTTTGTGAAATTAATCTTTTTGTTTGAAAGATTTGAAAATGATAATTGGTTTAAACCATTTAAAAGAAAGTTTGGAATTATTAAGTTGTGACTTAATTGAAATCCCATATCCATATGTTTTAAATGATGCGCTCACTATTCGGGTTAGCCGGGAAAGGACCTTTAGGTCGTATAACCCATGTCGAATATGTGATACGTCGTTATGGATAGCATTTGAAGACCGGTGGTGAAGACCGGATATTTTCGAAAACAAAAGGGTTTCTTGTCGAATGTCTTTGCATCGACTGGTCCTCGGTATAGAGACTCCATATGTGATGGGAAATCCGGACGTGATTAGGGATTATTCGGATTGCAAGGACTTCTTTGGAAGTGCCTTCGGTTCTGTTCGAACCTAGAACAACTTGTATGGATTGTATGTATGACATTACAATTTGAGATATAAAGCAGATTTCTTTCAAATACATTTCTGTTGGTGGCGGAGAATTTATTCTCTTAGCATTAACACCCTTCTCTGAGACGTACGAGCTCAGAGGTTATGTAGTTGAAGGTTATCAGCGATATGTTTCCAACTTGGTAATGTGGCATTGTGAGTGCTGCTGATCATTTGTTGATCAAAGCGTGGCTTTTGTAAAAAGAGTAGCTTTGTGGATGAGACTTCGTCGAGCCTCACAAACCGGTAATGGTCGAAACAGGAATTGTGCGGCAAGGTTTCAGGGGTAGCTCCCCTAGGGTATGACCATTCCTTCTGGAAAAGGGTAGTATCATGGCATGGAGCCAAGATACTTACTCATGTGGACACACTATATTTATTTCTGTGTGGTTGTTGGTTTAGAGGCGCCTCGTATAAAGGTCCCAAAGGACCGGGGGTGGCATATCTGAGGTTTTGTATATTCCCCGGGAAGGGGGGTAGCTGGTCTTGTTTGGCAGAGATCCGGTTTGGTTCTCGGGGCGTCCCGCCAGAGGCGTTGCCATGTGGAAATAGGAAGTTTCTTGGCCTGACCATTTGTTGGAAATCCATTCATCCAATACGAGCCTTGTACGGTTTAGGTTGTATAACCTGCCATGGAATGTGGCGGGAACCTGCTATTGAACATGGTAGCTATAGTAGGCATACGATAATGGTCGTATGTTGGCTAAGATTTATATCTTTACTTTCGAAATGAATTTTCCTACACTATGCACTAGTAATAATATCAAATATTTCTTTTTAATGCGTATCAAGCATCTTTGACTATCATAAGGAGAAATCTCCTCCGATTCTGCGTTTGCATTGTGTGTGTGTGCGGGAGGCCTTATGGTAGTCTCATTTCTAAAAAGCATTGCGAATTGATTTTAAAATATTTCGTTGTTTGTTTTTAAAGATAAACTGTTTTTTTGTTGCTCACACCAGTCCCACGACTGATCCGGAGTTTATTGTTTCTTTCCTAAATTCTGGATGCTCAAAATTTTTCTACACGAGCAGTCTAGAGTTGGGTTTTTCAGATAGTCAGATTAGTAGGTTACTTGGAGCAAGTTCAGTCTTTGTATGTGGACGAGACTTGCTTGTCTTGGTGAATCGTGATGCTGGTTCGAGCTGTTGCTGGAGTTCTCTTTTGAAGACTATGTGGAGTTATTTGTTCTGTTGCTAATGTTATCTATTTTCTTTTCCGCTGCTATTCTATTGTATCTCTGATGTATATTGATATCTATTGGATCATCTGTTGTATCTGATATTGTATCAAAGCCGTATATCAATGTATTATTCTTTTATTCCGCTGTGTTGTTTACTTAATATTGTTATAAGCTCCGGCGAATCGGATTTGAACGGTCGAATCTGCGGCATTCGAGTACGATGTAAAGTATGGATGTCGATTTTCAAGCGCGAAAAACCCCTTTCGTTACAATTGTGTAGCTTTAATTTTTTTTTAGTTTAGTTGTATTGTAGTAAAAAAGAATTTCCAGCATCATTTTCAATCATTCTAGTGTAATATTAAGTACTGCTAGTTATATTGTGTTTTAAATTTTTTGTTTTTTAGGATAGTTATACCGTGGTAATAATAAATTTTGTAGTATCTTTTTTATGTTTCTATTTAAACATGTAGGGGTCTTGTTTTTTTTGTTTTTTTGTTCTATTGTATTTTTTTATGTGTATTTACAGGTTTTTCCCTTCAACCACGGACAGTGTTAGCCATGAGAATGAAAGTATTTACTATTGGTTTTACACCATTTGAAAGCGTTGATTCAAGAGGATCGGTAATTGGTTTTTATGTCTGATCGTCATTAAGGACTAATATTAGTAATTCCAAAAGTATTTCCTTCTTCTTTTCATAGTTATTGTTATCAACATATGGAGCAAAAAAAAATTTCTACTGTCAAGTCTAAAAATTCTAATTTATCTATTGTAGATTTATTTAAGACATTTCACATGCTTCTAATCTTTCTATTTTTGATAAAGCGATGTCCATGTTTTTGGAAATTAAAGGTGCAGGCTGTTAGTTTTTTAAAGGACAAACCTTATAGTCATTGGGTTGATTTGTTTATTCATGGAAAATATTATGGTGAATACAGTTCCAATGTCGCTGAGAGTTTTAATGCTTGGGTTTTAAATAAAAGGGATTTACCTATTACTTCTTATTTCGATGGAGTTCATGCTAGAATTATGGAATAAATGTCTAAGAGACAAGAAGAATGTCAATCACGGGCTGGTACTCTTTGTCCAACCATGGAGGTACGTTTAACTGAGTTAATTGAAGAAGGTTTTAGTTTGGATGTGTTTAGATCTTCTTTAACACTAATTTCGAAGTAAAATAAAATAAAAACATTAGAATGCATTTTTAGAATTTAATTGGATATTTTATTGAATTTAAATCAATAAATTGAATTTTTGGATTTATTTTATAGTAAAAGGAAGATTACCAATTTAAAATTCGAATTTGGACTTTGAGTGGTGTTCTAAAATTTCTGAAGTTTTCTAAAAATTTATTTTGATAAAATAAATAATATTATGAAATTTAAAATTGTTTTGAAAATTAAAAAATTATTTTATAATTGTTGAAAATTGAGAAGTAATATTTTAAGAAAAGATCGTTATAAAAATAAAATAAAATTTGGATCAAAACATCTCGAGTGGAATTTTATTTAGAGATTGAATAACGGTCGAGTAATAGAGGGGTTAAGGGTATTTAATTTAAAATTAGAAGGAAAATAAACTTCCCTTCTTTTTCATTGGACCACACCTCCTTAGCCTATACGCTCCCCACTACTTTATTCTTATCCATTCGTTTGCTCTCTTATCTGAAGCTCGTAAGACTAATCCCTTTCGTAAAAAAATTGAAAATAAAAAAAAGAGGATGGGGCCATGGCCATCCACTAGAAGAGGGCGCAGCGGCCTTAAATCGATAGTGACAATAGGCAGAGCGAGGTGGGGTGATGTTGGAGAAGGCATCAGAGACGAGGTGACGATGACATGGTCAGTGCACGAGGATGATAGGATGATGGAGCCAAAGGCATTAATGGAGGGGGTGTGCGATGGTGATGACAGCGACAAGTTATGGGCTGGAGTTGGCTTTCGATGATTGTTGAATTATGGAGCTTGGCTTAACTTGGCTAGAGGGGTGAGATTAAAAACAAATTATAAAGCGAGTATAACATCCTCTTTCTATTTACTGTAAATACTTTTGGTTGAATTGAATATTTTCAGTGAGTATTAATCTTTTTTAATATCGTAAATATAACTTTTGGTGTAAAAAATTAATTCCCTTACCACTTCAATCATTTCTTCCTCTCCGTTTACTACCAAGTATAATCTACCTTTCTAATCGAATTGCAGTTGATATAAATACCCTTTTTATTTAAATTCAAAATTCAAATATAAAATTTCTTGAATTAATTGGTGGATTAAATTATATGGTTTAAAGTGAGTATAACCCTAATTTCATAAAAATTCTTGTTATTCTTTTGTTGGTTGCCATGAGGATGAAGTAATTTACAATGAAATATTTTGGTAATATAGTAAGCATTAACTTGATCCCATGATATTTTATATGAAAATCTAAGTTTATACTTGTCAAAATGATTATGTGTGGGCCAACAAATAAATATTTGACTTTATATGTTGATAATTTAATTAAAATAAATGAAGATGGCTTGATAGCAATTATTTCTGTATGTAGACGATTGATGGTTGAATTGGTAGATCAAGTGATTATTTGGATTGAATATTATGGTTGATGAAAACTATATTTTTGATTGATAATTGAAAAATAAATAATACACAATATATAAATATATTATGATAATTCATTTGAAGCAAATGAAAATATGATATAAATTTTTAATGTTAGTACGATGTTTTTAATGAATTTTATTTTGAAATATATTTGAATTTATTTTTGATAGAAGTTGAAATTGACTTATTAAAACAATGTTTGTGTATTTCAAAATAAAAGCGCAAATATTATTTGAAATTCCTTTTTCATTCATTGAAAATTGCCTTTTATTTTCAAAAAATGTTAAATGATTTTAAAACTCATCAAAAAGTCAAAATTTTGAGTTTTGAAACTTTCATGATTTTTAAAACAACTTTGATCTATAAATGATATTTCACAAATATTAAAGTTGAGTCTTAAGAGAATTTAGCCTATTTTGAGTTTAAACTCAAAATAGGAAACTTTCAAAAGTATAAATATTTTAAAAATGAAAATTTAGGAAAAATTCAAGTATGTTGATTTAAAATTCCCAAAACCATATTGAATTATTTTGAGATAAAATTTGGATATGTAAAGATTAATCGAGTTATTTTATTTTATTTTAAATTCAAAATTTGTCACGATCGCGATTTTTCGTTGCCGAAAAATCGAACCGTTAGGGTTTTAGAAGAAGAAAGAGGTAGAAGAAGAAAGAAAAGAAAGAGAGGAGAAAACAGAAAACAAGTAACAGAACGAGAAACAATATCAGAATCTCACAATCGCAGCGGAACAACATATAATAGATAAATGAATATCATTAAAACAAAAGAACTATACATTTTATACATACATCACAATACATCATATCATCAGAGTGTACAACAATAAAACAGCGGAAAGAATACTATATACAATAGATAATAGACTACGCTATCCAAGCTCGCCTCCAACATCTGCACAGCAACTCCCGAATCCAGAATAACCTGATAACCTAACTCTAGACTGCCCGTGTGGAAAATAGTGGGCACCCAGAGTTTAGGAAAGGAACAATAAACTCCAGGTCAGTCATGGGACTGGTGTGAGAACTCAAAACAGTTTATCTTTAAACACGCAACAAGAAAGTTTAAATTTTGAAATCCGCAATGCTTTTTGGAAAATGAAACTACCATAAGGCCTCCCGGCACACACACAATGCAAACGCACACATGGGGGAGATTTCTCCTTATGATAGTCAAACATGCTTACTACGAGAAAAATTCTTTGATATTATTACTAGTGCATAGTGGAAAATATTTCGAAAGTATAATATAAATCCTAGCCAGCATAGGTACCATGATACTATGCCTACTATAGCTGCCATGTTAAATGGCAGGTTCTACAACTAAAACCGTACAGGGCGCGTATTGGATGAATGGATTTCCAACAAATGGTCAGGCTAAGGAACTTCCTACTGCCACATGGGATCGCCTCTGGCGGGACGTCCCGAGAACTAACGTTACGGTTAGATCTCTGCCAACACAAGGCCGGGTTACCTCTGTAACTAGGTAACTACTACACGAATATGTCATCCCCCGGTCCTTTGGGACCTTTATCCGAGCGCTCGATACCAACAACACCACACAGAAATAGATATAGTGTTTCCACATGAGTAAATATCTGGGCTCCATACCATGATACCACCCTTTTCCAGAAGGAAATGACATACCCTAAAGGGCGCGACCCTCATAACCTTGCCGCATATTCCTGTTTCGACCATTTCCGGGGAGTGAGGTCCTGACGAAGTCTCGTCCACAAAGCTACGCTTTGTGCAACAAAGCCATGCTTTGGGTCCACAGATGACCAAAGCAATAATCACAAAGATAAATGATCAAACAAATGATCATATCCAAACGATCAACCAATGATCATCACACAGCAGCACTCAGCATGCCACATTACCAGATTGGGAAATATCGCTGATAACCTTCAACTACATAACCTCTGAGCTCGTACGTCTCAGAGAAGGGTGTTAAGCTAAGAGAATAAATTCTCCGCCACCAACAGAAATGTATTTGAAAGAAATCTGCTCTATCTCTCAAAATGTAATGTCAGACATGTAACCATACAAGTCTGTTCCGGGTTCGAACAGAACCGAAGGCACTTCCAAGGAAGCCCTTGCAATCCGGGTATTCACAATCCCGATAAAATTTCCCATCACAAAGGAAATCTCCATATCGTAGCTAACAATGCGGAGACAATCGATAGGTCATCCTATCGTTTTCACAAATACCCGGTCTTCAACACCGGTCTTCAAATGCAATCCAAACGACGTATCGCATATTCGGAATGGGATATATGACACAAAGGTCCTCTCCCGGCTAAACCGAATAGCGAGCGCTTATTTTTAAAAATAAGTGTGCATTCAATTCCAAACAAACACAATCAATACCATCCAAGGGTAAATATTGATAGTCGGTTATTTAACTATCAATAAAGATGCGCCACATCATCAGATTCCAAATAATTTTTCCAAAATTATTAAGTCCCAAAATATCTTTACAAGATATATATACACAATTTCCAAATAATTGCCCAATTTATTTGCTTTACCAAAACACCTTCACGATATAATTTCCACACTTAACCATTTGAAAACCCATTTCAAATTAAACACCTCAACCATTTGAAAACAAATTTCAAATTACATTAACCATTTGCAAACCAATTTCAAATAACCTTAACCATTTGAAAACTAATTTCAAATCACCTTAACCATTTGAAAACTAATTTCAAATTACTTTTCATCCTTTATACCCTTTGAAAACAAATTTCAAATCATCAAATAAATCTTTACCGATTTAATTTAAATTTACGTCCCAAATCCGTAAATTCATTTTCATACTTCAAAATAAATCAATATTTATTTTTAAACAAATTTCCCTTCATATATATATAAATTCCAAGGTGGATTTAAATTCCAAGCATCTACTAGCATACGATTCCCAAATCGATTTCAAGTTATTTGCTTTCAATTACCTTAAAGGTGAATTCACAAAAACCGTTCCATTTCATATTAGAAAACCATTCCCATGCTTATTTTAAAAATAAGTAATTCACAAATTTATTTATTTTCAACGATTTGAAAATATTCCATATACTTAAATCACAGTTAAGTATTTATTCCATTCTCTTTAAGAAAACATTCCTTTATTCACATTTATTTGGGTTAAAAACGAATGTTGCGTAAAACATCGTTACGACAACCCAAAAACACTAGTATATGGATTTGAAATTAAAAATAGATATATAAATCCAATACTATACAAATTATCCCTTTCTGTTTCTCGAAAACGTCTATTTCAACAATCAATGTTGAAATCTATGTTTTCAATACTCAATACATTTTAAAACACCTTTAGTTCGTTTTAAATTCCATTTAAAACATTCCTTTCCCAAAAACAAACCCATTTTATTTAATAATCTATTCAATATTCAAAATAGTGAATATAGCACACTTAACAAATTCCCATATTTCATTTATCAAATTTGATGAATTTCAAATTTATAAACATAGTTTATAAATTCCATTCTATTATAAACCCCAATTTTATAAATTCCTTTATTAATCCGATGCAATTTACATAACCCAATTTCATACCCAAAAGCCATATTGTAAGTTAAATACTTATAATATTATTTATTTACCAAATCGTTCCTTTGAACTTCACCAATTTAAAATCTTATCACTTACAAGATTTCTTTATGGTTTATAATAATTTCAACTAATGAAATCTTCATTTATTAACAATTTCTATAAAATTCCCCTTTTTAATGCCCAAATCCATTTCTATAAGTTAATAACTTATAAACTTAAATTTTTCCAATAACCGTTCGTTTTATAAATTTCACATTTATTAATCTATAAATCCTAGTGAAATTCATGTTATACATCAACTTAACACTTTATAAATTTATCCTATAACTTCAATAATTTTTATTTAAAAACATCCATTTATAAAATCCTTTATATAAACCATTAATAATAATAACTTCCCAAAAACCAAATTTAACTATTTTATAAAAACCTATTATTGTTAAAAATTTCTTTTAAGTTATATTTTATAAAGATATAAATTTTTAAAACATAAAAATTTATCCATCTATTTATTTTAAAATTTAATCAATTCAAAATTTTTAATAAACCATATTCTTTGAAAAATCGATTTAAAACCCCTTTAAATTCAAAACCGTTATTTTAATTTTTTTAAAAATTTGAATCCGATGATGCAACAACATCAGATGGTCAATCACGGGAATAAGTGTCATATATCAATATGATTATCAACAATCAACATAATATTTATAAACAAATAAATATGTGAGGAATCCAGTTGGATCCCTCCAACCTGTTACCCTGCATCCACAGACGTTAGCACAATACCAATTCCACTTCGAGGTGGAATATCGCGGTATATGGGATTTTATAAATATCCGCTTAATAGGCGGCGCAATAGGGTCTCATCCGCTATACGAGGCGGGAAATCAAATTCAATATATACATATGCCAATATATATATATTGCTATATATAATATATATCCTATTATATCTACTACCACAATCAATCAACAATTATCAATCAATATTAACTATTTAAAATTTTAAACAAAACCTTTCGATTGAGTGAGTAGTTCTCACCTTGGTTTTATTTCCGTTTCAGCTTTTATTTCGAATATAATTAAACACGCGTTTAATTATACCCGAAATTTTCGCTAGCTCCAAAAATTTCCAATCCAGCTCCATCGCAAAGAGCACGATCATACAATTCCAATGCACTTCGTTTCATAATTTTCCGACCTCGCATCGCAAAGTTATGACATTTTGAAGTTAATACTAATTTTAATATGACTAATTACAACTTTTAATAAATTTTAAAACCCACATCTCATATCTGCCATCCATTTCCCCTTGATCAAAATCTGGCCGCACTCCACCTTCTTCCCCCCTCACGCAAGAACTCCCAGGTCAAAACACGCGACTTGAAACCCATCACGAACCAAAACCCTAGATTGCCGAGCCCATCACACTTGCTTTGACGATGATCCGAGGTCACCATTCGATAGCACGTGCTTCCCCCTACTCTCGGCTGGAGCATCATGAAGCTCGGCCCCCTCACCACCTAGAAAAACGTGCGCAAGCGACGAACAAACGCGGCCAAAATCGCCCTCCTCTGGTTGACAAACCAACATCTCAACCGTACGGATGTGAAGCTCGTTGAGTGCTCTTCAATTTCTATGTTGGAAGTTTCTGTAAACAGTGCGTGGATTTGAAGAAATTGGAGAGGGAAGATGGGCACATTTCGGCCATTAATTTAATTAGAGGCGGCCGGCTCCCTAATGACTAGGGTTTAGAAGAAAATGAAAAATTATAATAGTTTTTTTTTTATATATTATTTAATTAATAAAATTCTCACTTTAACAGTTTATGCAAACGACCACCAAACTACGCGTTCCGACAGGCGATCCTAAGGTTTTTCCGCGTTCCGGACACAATGGAATGGGTTTCGTAAGCTAATTCGATCGTATGTGTGAGATATAGAATTAAACGATCAATTTAAATTAAAACCGATTTAAACGATTTCTAGGCGTTTTGGCTTGTACCGGACAAACGATAAATTCGATTGACTTGAAATTTGAAATCTTGCAATAATATCATATTACGGATCCGATGAAACTGGTTTCGTCGAAATCCGAGACCGTTTGAAAAATGGCTATTTTAACTCGCTAAATCAATATTAAAACGATATCGATGCGTTTCGAGCTGCCACGGTCAAACGACAACTCCGATTGCTACGAAAATTGAAACCCGATAATAACTAACTATTACGGATCCAATGGAACTCGTTTCGTTCAATTCTGAGACTGTTCAAAAATTGGCTATTTTTTCAGTCGATAATTAAATATTAAAATATTCGATTTTTACAAATAAATTCCAAATTCAATTTTAAAAGTCCTAAAACATTTCTATAACTTTAATATGATAAAACAAAATTTTCCAAATCATTTTCAATCACATTTAACCCAATATTTAATTATTTTTGGAATTTCACTATTAAATTATCGATTTAATTATCCCATTAAATCCAATATTCGAAAAATAAATTATTCTACTTAAAAATTCCACTTATTAATATTTAAAATTAATTAAATACTCAAATTCAAATTATCAGAAATTCTGGGTCGTTACAATCTTCCCCCCTTAAAAGAATTTCGTCCTCGAAATTGCAAGTTAAGGAGAAATGATCCTAAACCGTTTATTATTTTCCCAAAACCAATTAGTTTTATCAACCTTCTAACACCAATCTTTTTATTAAAGATTTACTATCATTTCAATTAGCTTTCTAACTTCAATTATAGGTTTCAAACAACATTGTTTACTCAACAATTCAAATTTAAATTCAAATTTCAAACTTTCAAAATTTTCTCAAAAATTTTCTAACACCCGAAATTTTCGAAAAATTTCGCCAGAGTCTCCTTTGCGCGGCTAGATCGGTACGACTACAAAACGGCTCTACGGCCCCTCAGAATCAAAAAGAAAAGAGAAAGCCAAGTGGCTGGAGAAGGAAATCACCAAATCTCATATAAAAACTGAAATACGTACCTTTTTGTCGAGCGATTCAATTTAACTTCATAACCAAAATCCCAATTCCATTATATACCTGTATATCATACTAGTAATAGTATCCAATTCCAACATTCAAACTATTGGCCAATTCAATTACAAAATTTCCAATACATGCTTCTTATACATTTTTTAGTTTATTATTGAAGTTGCATATTCAATTCATTCGTTTCAATTAGTTACATTCACTAATTAAATTCACATTGGTTCATATTCAGCCCAAATCAAATTCAATTCTATTCAAATTCATTTACTTCACTTTCAATTTGAATTCAATTACATAGTTTTCAAATGCGCTAATTAAATTTCATTAACACTTAATGAATTTACATACAATCAACCAACAACAAGTTAACAACCAATGTATATCCAATAAAACCAAATTATTAATTTTTCTCTCATTACATTCAATTTGGTTCAACAGTTTTAATTCCAATTGATTTAACATTCAACTGATTTTCATTCAATTATTCAACTAGCTCGAAATGAATTTACACTTACATACATCATTTCATATCAACTTATTCACATTCGATTAATTAACATTCAATCCATACTTTAATTCAATTGCTAGTTCTTTTTACAAATAAAATTGAATTTCATTTATATAACTTAAGTTCACATCTTTTTAACAATTTCATTTACTCACTTTATTCATTTATTTTGATATTAACATCAATTCTTTCAATATTCCTTAAGTTATATTCCATTTCAACTTTATTTACATCATTTAATTCACTTGATTATTTAACTTTGATACAAATATCAATTTTTATTCAACTTTGCTTAAGTTATATTCCCATTAACATCATTTGTTCAATTAAACTTAAGTTTACACTTAACAATCCAATTCGGATTACAATTCTAAAGTAAATTCTATTTAATTTTTACTTAAGTCAAATTCATACCAATATTCAAATTCATATTCCATTTTACTTAACTTAATTGTTTAACCACTTCAATAATTGGTTTCACTTACATCTTCTCATTCTATAAGTTATACAACTTATTATTCAACTTCCAACTCATATTATAAGTTCAAAACCCCTTTTTTTTCACTTATATTTGACAATTTCAAGTTGAATTTTAATTTCAAATTTGTTTACTACAACAAAGCTTCAATTTTAAATTCATTATTGTAGCAAATCCATCACATAGAAACTCGAAAATGATACTGATGATGCTGCAGTCATCATCCTTATTATTTCCCAGTAACCATAGTGAAATCAATGCTAAATATTCTTTCAAAATTTCCTTTTATTTATAAATTACATTTATAAATCTTTTTACTTATATAATTTCACTTCTTATATACATACATGATTATCTTACAATTGTAACTCATTTTAATTATAATTTTATACTTATAATTCATTAGTTTATACAATTGTTCTTTTTACAATTGTTGCTTTTATTAGCTTATTCAACAACTTTGATTATCTTATATATATATCTATTATTATTTACAACTACCAAGCAATTAATTATATAAACACATCAATAATTTCTTGAAAAATTATTTTCTTTATATACAAAATATAATCAAGGTAAAATTATTTCATTTACCCAATTTAAAACAACATCGTGTTGAATTGTTCTGCACAAGTGTTTAGAGATCCCTATCGATAGAGTTGTACAGACTATACCGACCAGAATCCATATACCACTCAACAAACCAATCATCACAATATAAAACAATTTTATATTCACTAACAAATACGCGCTCATATCTATTATTACACTCACACTCATTCTAGAGTACTACTGACTCTATCTCTAATGAGTAATACCCAACAGAGCAGGTTGTCGCTTAACCATATGCTCTGATACCAAATGTCACGATCGCGATTTTTCGTTGCCGAAAAATCGAACCGTTAGGGTTTTAGAAGAAGAAAGAGGTAGAAGAAGAAAGAAAAGAAAGAGAGGAGAAAACAGAAAACAAGTAACAGAACGAGAAACAATATCAGAATCTCACAATCGCAGCGGAACAACATATAATAGATAAATGAATATCATTAAAACAAAAGAACTATACATTTTATACATACATCACAATACATCATATCATCAGAGTGTACAACAATAAAACAGCGGAAAGAATACTATATACAATAGATAATAGACTACGCTATCCAAGCTCGCCTCCAACATCTGCACAGCAACTCCCGAATCCAGAATAACCTGATAACCTAACTCTAGACTGCCCGTGTGGAAAATAGTGGGCACCCAGAGTTTAGGAAAGGAACAATAAACTCCAGGTCAGTCATGGGACTGGTGTGAGAACTCAAAACAGTTTATCTTTAAACACGCAACAAGAAAGTTTAAATTTTGAAATCCGCAATGCTTTTTGGAAAATGAAACTACCATAAGGCCTCCCGGCACACACACAATGCAAACGCACACATGGGGGAGATTTCTCCTTATGATAGTCAAACATGCTTACTACGAGAAAAATTCTTTGATATTATTACTAGTGCATAGTGGAAAATATTTCGAAAGTATAATATAAATCCTAGCCAGCATAGGTACCATGATACTATGCCTACTATAGCTGCCATGTTAAATGGCAGGTTCTACAACTAAAACCGTACAGGGCGCGTATTGGATGAATGGATTTCCAACAAATGGTCAGGCTAAGGAACTTCCTACTGCCACATGGGATCGCCTCTGGCGGGACGTCCCGAGAACTAACGTTACGGTTAGATCTCTGCCAACACAAGGCCGGGTTACCTCTGTAACTAGGTAACTACTACACGAATATGTCATCCCCCGGTCCTTTGGGACCTTTATCCGAGCGCTCGATACCAACAACACCACACAGAAATAGATATAGTGTTTCCACATGAGTAAATATCTGGGCTCCATACCATGATACCACCCTTTTCCAGAAGGAAATGACATACCCTAAAGGGCGCGACCCTCATAACCTTGCCGCATATTCCTGTTTCGACCATTTCCGGGGAGTGAGGTCCTGACGAAGTCTCGTCCACAAAGCTACGCTTTGTGCAACAAAGCCATGCTTTGGGTCCACAGATGACCAAAGCAATAATCACAAAGATAAATGATCAAACAAATGATCATATCCAAACGATCAACCAATGATCATCACACAGCAGCACTCAGCATGCCACATTACCAGATTGGGAAATATCGCTGATAACCTTCAACTACATAACCTCTGAGCTCGTACGTCTCAGAGAAGGGTGTTAAGCTAAGAGAATAAATTCTCCGCCACCAACAGAAATGTATTTGAAAGAAATCTGCTCTATCTCTCAAAATGTAATGTCAGACATGTAACCATACAAGTCTGTTCCGGGTTCGAACAGAACCGAAGGCACTTCCAAGGAAGCCCTTGCAATCCGGGTATTCACAATCCCGATAAAATTTCCCATCACAAAGGAAATCTCCATATCGTAGCTAACAATGCGGAGACAATCGATAGGTCATCCTATCGTTTTCACAAATACCCGGTCTTCAACACCGGTCTTCAAATGCAATCCAAACGACGTATCGCATATTCGGAATGGGATATATGACACAAAGGTCCTCTCCCGGCTAAACCGAATAGCGAGCGCTTATTTTTAAAAATAAGTGTGCATTCAATTCCAAACAAACACAATCAATACCATCCAAGGGTAAATATTGATAGTCGGTTATTTAACTATCAATAAAGATGCGCCACATCATCAGATTCCAAATAATTTTTCCAAAATTATTAAGTCCCAAAATATCTTTACAAGATATATATACACAATTTCCAAATAATTGCCCAATTTATTTGCTTTACCAAAACACCTTCACGATATAATTTCCACACTTAACCATTTGAAAACCCATTTCAAATTAAACACCTCAACCATTTGAAAACAAATTTCAAATTACATTAACCATTTGCAAACCAATTTCAAATAACCTTAACCATTTGAAAACTAATTTCAAATCACCTTAACCATTTGAAAACTAATTTCAAATTACTTTTCATCCTTTATACCCTTTGAAAACAAATTTCAAATCATCAAATAAATCTTTACCGATTTAATTTAAATTTACGTCCCAAATCCGTAAATTCATTTTCATACTTCAAAATAAATCAATATTTATTTTTAAACAAATTTCCCTTCATATATATATAAATTCCAAGGTGGATTTAAATTCCAAGCATCTACTAGCATACGATTCCCAAATCGATTTCAAGTTATTTGCTTTCAATTACCTTAAAGGTGAATTCACAAAAACCGTTCCATTTCATATTAGAAAACCATTCCCATGCTTATTTTAAAAATAAGTAATTCACAAATTTATTTATTTTCAACGATTTGAAAATATTCCATATACTTAAATCACAGTTAAGTATTTATTCCATTCTCTTTAAGAAAACATTCCTTTATTCACATTTATTTGGGTTAAAAACGAATGTTGCGTAAAACATCGTTACGACAACCCAAAAACACTAGTATATGGATTTGAAATTAAAAATAGATATATAAATCCAATACTATACAAATTATCCCTTTCTGTTTCTCGAAAACGTCTATTTCAACAATCAATGTTGAAATCTATGTTTTCAATACTCAATACATTTTAAAACACCTTTAGTTCGTTTTAAATTCCATTTAAAACATTCCTTTCCCAAAAACAAACCCATTTTATTTAATAATCTATTCAATATTCAAAATAGTGAATATAGCACACTTAACAAATTCCCATATTTCATTTATCAAATTTGATGAATTTCAAATTTATAAACATAGTTTATAAATTCCATTCTATTATAAACCCCAATTTTATAAATTCCTTTATTAATCCGATGCAATTTACATAACCCAATTTCATACCCAAAAGCCATATTGTAAGTTAAATACTTATAATATTATTTATTTACCAAATCGTTCCTTTGAACTTCACCAATTTAAAATCTTATCACTTACAAGATTTCTTTATGGTTTATAATAATTTCAACTAATGAAATCTTCATTTATTAACAATTTCTATAAAATTCCCCTTTTTAATGCCCAAATCCATTTCTATAAGTTAATAACTTATAAACTTAAATTTTTCCAATAACCGTTCGTTTTATAAATTTCACATTTATTAATCTATAAATCCTAGTGAAATTCATGTTATACATCAACTTAACACTTTATAAATTTATCCTATAACTTCAATAATTTTTATTTAAAAACATCCATTTATAAAATCCTTTATATAAACCATTAATAATAATAACTTCCCAAAAACCAAATTTAACTATTTTATAAAAACCTATTATTGTTAAAAATTTCTTTTAAGTTATATTTTATAAAGATATAAATTTTTAAAACATAAAAATTTATCCATCTATTTATTTTAAAATTTAATCAATTCAAAATTTTTAATAAACCATATTCTTTGAAAAATCGATTTAAAACCCCTTTTAATTCAAAACCGTTATTTTAATTTTTTTAAAAATTTGAATCCGATGATGCAACAACATCAGATGGTCAATCACGGGAATAAGTGTCATATATCAATATGATTATCAACAATCAACATAATATTTATAAACAAATAAATATGTGAGGAATCCAGTTGGATCCCTCCAACCTGTTACCCTGCATCCACAGACGTTAGCACAATACCAATTCCACTTCGAGGTGGAATATCGCGGTATATGGGATTTTATAAATATCCGCTTAATAGGCGGCGCAATAGGGTCTCATCCGCTATACGAGGCGGGAAATCAAATTCAATATATACATATGCCAATATATATATATTGCTATATATAATATATATCCTATTATATCTACTACCACAATCAATCAACAATTATCAATCAATATTAACTATTTAAAATTTTAAACAAAACCTTTCGATTGAGTGAGTAGTTCTCACCTTGGTTTTATTTCCGTTTCAGCTTTTATTTCGAATATAATTAAACACGCGTTTAATTATACCCGAAATTTTCGCTAGCTCCAAAAATTTCCAATCCAGCTCCATCGCAAAGAGCACGATCATACAATTCCAATGCACTTCGTTTCATAATTTTCCGACCTCGCATCGCAAAGTTATGACATTTTGAAGTTAATACTAATTTTAATATGACTAATTACAACTTTTAATAAATTTTAAAACCCACATCTCATATCTGCCATCCATTTCCCCTTGATCAAAATCTGGCCGCACTCCACCTTCTTCCCCCCTCACGCAAGAACTCCCAGGTCAAAACACGCGACTTGAAACCCATCACGAACCAAAACCCTAGATTGCCGAGCCCATCACACTTGCTTTGACGATGATCCGAGGTCACCATTCGATAGCACGTGCTTCCCCCTACTCTCGGCTGGAGCATCATGAAGCTCGGCCCCCTCACCACCTAGAAAAACGTGCGCAAGCGACGAACAAACGCGGCCAAAATCGCCCTCCTCTGGTTGACAAACCAACATCTCAACCGTACGGATGTGAAGCTCGTTGAGTGCTCTTCAATTTCTATGTTGGAAGTTTCTGTAAACAGTGCGTGGATTTGAAGAAATTGGAGAGGGAAGATGGGCACATTTCGGCCATTAATTTAATTAGAGGCGGCCGGCTCCCTAATGACTAGGGTTTAGAAGAAAATGAAAAATTATAATAGTTTTTTTTTTTATATTATTTAATTAATAAAATTCTCACTTTAACAGTTTATGCAAACGACCACCAAACTACGCGTTCCGACAGGCGATCCTAAGGTTTTTCCGCGTTCCGGACACAATGGAATGGGTTTCGTAAGCTAATTCGATCGTATGTGTGAGATATAGAATTAAACGATCAATTTAAATTAAAACCGATTTAAACGATTTCTAGGCGTTTTGGCTTGTACCGGACAAACGATAAATTCGATTGACTTGAAATTTGAAATCTTGCAATAATATCATATTACGGATCCGATGAAACTGGTTTCGTCGAAATCCGAGACCGTTTGAAAAATGGCTATTTTAACTCGCTAAATCAATATTAAAACGATATCGATGCGTTTCGAGCTGCCACGGTCAAACGACAACTCCGATTGCTACGAAAATTGAAACCCGATAATAACTAACTATTACGGATCCAATGGAACTCGTTTCGTTCAATTCTGAGACTGTTCAAAAATTGGCTATTTTTTCAGTCGATAATTAAATATTAAAATATTCGATTTTTACAAATAAATTCCAAATTCAATTTTAAAAGTCCTAAAACATTTCTATAACTTTAATATGATAAAACAAAATTTTCCAAATCATTTTCAATCACATTTAACCCAATATTTAATTATTTTTGGAATTTCACTATTAAATTATCGATTTAATTATCCCATTAAATCCAATATTCGAAAAATAAATTATTCTACTTAAAAATTCCACTTATTAATATTTAAAATTAATTAAATACTCAAATTCAAATTATCAGAAATTCTGGGTCGTTACAAAATTGAATTAAAAGGACTTAATATTTTTAAAGCATAAGAAATTAAATTATATAAAAGTTTTTGCTTTAGAAAATTATTAAATATCAATTTGAAATAATTTGAGAGGAAAATCATAAGTTTTAACTTTAAATTTGAATTATTTAATATCATTTTGAATTTAAGATAGGATTTAAAGAATAAATCTAAGTTTAATAATTCAAAATCCACTTTGATTTAAATAGTTTGATCTTATGTGATTAAATATTTGTTTGGATGATATTATACACGTTCATTTAGTTTAAATCCATCACTAAGGTTATTTAACCTAATTATTAATATTCAATGTCATGTTTAAAATTGTCATTGTGAGAAATGCGGATTACGGCTCTTAAGGCTAGGATTAACACTAGAGGGGGGGTGAATACGGTTTATAAAGAATTACTAAATCTTTTTGAGTTTATGTTAATTTAGACACAGATGTGTGTAATATACAGACACAGATATGATCACAGAAACAAACACAGATGCAGAAATAAAATAAAAAGCAGTAAAGGAAAGAACACAATGGATTTTATACTGATTCGGAGTTACCCTACGTCCAGTTCCGCAACACAAGTACGGATTTCCTTTAAAAAGCAATCTTTACAATTACACCCTCGATTTCAAGGCTACGAGGTACACCCTCCAAAATCACAATCCTCTGGGTAGAGATACTTGATTTTTCGGGCAACAAGTTCACCCACTTCATTTTACGGGCAACAAATTCACCCAATTGATTTCCTAAGGCTACAATCACACCTTATCTCGCTTGATTGATTTTCAAGGCCACAATCACATCTTTTCTCGCTTAATAGATTACAAAGAAGTCTATAACTTTGAATAGCACTGAGAACCTTGTTGAGATAGCGATAGAGAATCAAACTAGAAGTAATCGAGTTTGATTCAATGTCGATTTCGATAGAGTAATGGAAAGAATATATGTTAAGAAATGAGGAAGAAGAAGAGGAGTGAAAAACCAGAATACCTGATATAAAATTCATTGAAACTAACCCCTATTTATAGAAGAACAACAACCATGTCCATTCGAGAACAGTTATGGCGAATAGACACTTCTTTTGAAATTTAAATTTTGAACTTAACTGACACTACGTCGACATGGTCACCGTGTGTATGTCGACATCCCAAGGAAATTTTTTATGATTTGATTTTCTTTGAAAATAACCTTTATCTTATATTAAAACTATTTTTAACTTTATAAATATACTTGACTATAGTTAAAATTCATAAGTAAATATAGAGAATAATATATATAGAATTTAACTATAATTTTTTTAAATATAAGTATAAATATTTAAAAGTTAAATATATTATATTAAAAGATAGTTTAAAATCAGGAGCAATTTGACTTTGAAATTAAAGATGATTTTGAGGCTAAAATTATTTAAAATTAGGATAGAGGTTTTTGAATCTTTTAAAGGAAAGTTTTAAAATCATTTTGAAAACAAAATAATTTTTGTAAAATCATTTGAATAAAAATTAGCGGATACAAAACAATGTTCCACTAGATTTTTCGTAGGTTCCATCCTACTTAGGGTTCCATCCCTTTAACGGACTCGTAGTGGATTCCATTCCATGAATAAATTGGATTTTAAGATGCCAGTGCTTTCCTAGGAGTTTTAACAAAATTCCTAATTAAAATACTTATTCTTGAAGTCTTGAACTCTTGATAATCTTGATACTCATGAGTCTTCAATCTTGATATCTTGAATCTCTCTATACTATACAGTCTTCATTCTTGGTATCTGCATGGTTAAATCCTGCATATACATATATATCTAAGCTTATAATGTTAGTATTTATATTTTATAGTCTATTCTAAGGTTGTTGTCATCAAAACCATCATCTCACGGACTAACAATCTCCCCCTTTTTGATGATGGCGACCTTTGTTTATAAAATATTACTTCTATCCTAATAACTCCCCCTTAATTTATGCCTAACTACCCTATTTTATATTTCTTCCCCTTTATCATCAACAAAAACTAACTCCCCATCATTCTTGGACTTCAGTACATGTATTAATAAACTATACAACGAAATATATAATAGATAGATTAAGAAATAATTATACTTATGATCATGATAATTAATCAAAGACTATATGCATTTTAATGTATATATATGCTTTTTACAGCAAACAGCAAACCAATATTAAGAAATCAATCCACACCAATTATCAAATCAAACCAAATCAAATCAATTTAAACAAATCAAACAAAGTAATAAAATCAAATGTTACGAGGAACTTCCACCCATCCTTCTTCTTCAAATATAGGGTCTACTTTAATTGTATCCCAGTTTTCATTATCATTGGTGAGAGAGACAAGAGGATGTGCTTCATTATCATCCTTGTGTAGTGAGGAGATCATCCATCGTATCGCATCGAAATGCCTTTCTTGTTCCTTGATCATCTGCATTTGACTTAATTCTAAGTGACATTGATTACGAAGAATAAATGAGAGAATATTCTTGAACGAATTAAGAGTTTCTTCAAGATTTTTGGATAAATTGTAAATTGGATTAGCCATAGTTGAATTTGTGAAGAAATGAAGGATATAGAAGATAAGAAATAATTTTTAGTGAAGAATTCTGGAAGAAACATGTATTTATAGGTGTAGAAATTCATTTGAAATGAATAGACATGTGGTAGTTATTCAAATTTCAAATTCAAAATCAATTGTCATTTCTGACCAGTATATGTCGACATGGTCATAGGGGGTATGTCGACATAGGGTAGTGAAAAAGTATGACTAATTTGATTTTATGAATAATTTTGTGTGTGTGTGTGTGTGTGTGTGTATTTATATAATATACTAACATTTATTCTGGAGATAAGATATGCTAGATAAACAGAAAAGAAATTTCATTTCATTGCATACTAAGATGATACAACGATTAAACACAACAAACTACATAAACTTTCGAACTAAAACAAACTAAAACAAATACAACAAGATACGAGAAGGTAGAACTAGTTAGAGGATGATGATGATGAAGATAGTCCAAGTTTCTTGCTGACTTTGAAAATAAACTTGTTCATCTTCGAAGAAATATTGTCCAACTTTTTACTAATGGATCGTTTAAGAATCCGTTGGTTCTCAACAATAGTCTTTTGGTTTTTGAGAAGGGTTTTGTTGGATGGATTGGAAGGATAGTCGATGGATTCCAAAGAAGTTTCACCTTCTTGTTCTTCTACAATTTCCATTTCATCCCCTTCTTCTTCTTCCTCTTCCTCTTCTTCCATCTCCTCATGGGCCAAACGCTCTTCCTTTTCGGTAAGGGTCTCATAAGGTTGAAAAACAAATGGAATTTCCATAAGCGAAATGTTGGAATGATTGAAAACTTTTCTAGAAACAAATTCTTCGCCTTTGAAATCCACTCCAAAATACTTAAAAATCCGAGTGAGATAAATTCCATGATATAAAGTATTCTCACCCATTACAAGATTTTTGGGACGAAGTTCATCCAAAATAACTTGCGCCCAATCAACATCATAGTTTCCAAAAATAACCAAAAGTGCTTTGCAAATTTTTGAAGTAGGATTGTTAAAATTCTCTGATCTTGGGGTCAAAGTATGTTGCAAAAGAAGATTGACAATTCTTGCCTCTGGTCGAAAATTTCGATTTTTAAATTCAAAATTATCATTTCCTTCAAAAATGTGATGAAATGTCTCACGATCATTTTCATCGATTTTAAAATTAGAAAGATCCATTCTCGTACTCTTGCAATTGAGAATGGTACCCAAAAGTTCACAATTCAAAAAAAATTCTAGTGCCTTTGACACTACTCCAAATTTCATCCTCATTTCCATTATAAAATCTACGGTTTAAATTAGCATAGAAAATTTTGACAAGATTTGGATAGCAAACAAAATCATTTTGAGAAGCATCAATAAGACTAAGAACTCCATTCTTTGCAAAAAGAGAATCAAGTTCATAAGAAGAGAAATCTTGAAAAATAACAAACTTTTCGCGATGGACTTTGGCATAGTTAGAATAATTGAGGTATGCTTTTATTTCCTTCGGATCATTGAAGAGTTGCTCTTTTATTTTTCTGGAAATTCTCATTGTGGAGGGGTCGCTTGAAGAAGCCACTAAAGTAGAGAGTAGACTTAAAGTTTTGAAGAAAGAGTTTGAATTTGAAAATGAGAGTGAAAAGATATGATAAAAGACAGTAAATAAATAGATTCTCAAAGGACATATTCTCTGGTCAAAAGGTAGCTTTTCAGATAATTGAATGAAGTGAAAAGATGGAGCGAAATTCAGACATTTGAATTTAAATTTTGAAATTCAAATTTTGGTTACCATGACGACATCATGGTAGGGACCATGTCGACATGTGCCAATGAATTTTGATAATTTATTTTTCTTAAGTTCTCTAAAATATATATATATAAATATACTTATTATTTTTAATGTATATATATATGAAATATTATTAGATTTATAGTATATTTCAGAAAATGATACTATTAAAAATAATAAAAATAATAATAAAAATAGAAAATAAATTTTAAAATTCAAACAACACACCAATTCAAAATCAATCAATCAAGCAATCAAGCATCTAATTATAAGTAAGCAATTTCAACTAATTGTATTGTAAACGTGTACCTTTTTCTGAGTCCGTTTGTGATATCCCGGAAATTTTGACAATAACAATTTAATAATTTATGTCAAAATTTAATTGATTTGACAATAATGTTAATAACGAATTTGAATTAAACTTAATAATCTTCTTTAAATTAAATATTTACTGATAATCTATCTTTAAAGGCGAATAAATTGTTTTATATTTGTAATGCATACATATCTGTGTATATCATAAATAGATAATCTTTGTTTTAAATTTAATATATATAGGCATGTTTTCTTATTCTAATATTTTTTATAAATTAAAAATTGGATTTAGTTTGATATTAAGCTATTAAATAAATAACCATATGATTTTAATACTCAAGATAAAAACTTAGTTATTTAAAATTGATTTTTGCTTAAGTTTAAATTTAAATAAAAAGGTTTGTTTTGTTTTTATGTAGCTAATAAAATAAGTAATTTATTAGATAAGAAGACAAATGCTTTTATGAATTATTTTAATTTAATAATGAGTTATATTTAAACTATATTGATAATGTAATGTCTTACAAATGGATTTTTAATATAAATAAAAATTGTTATCTTAAATTTATGTATGTGTATTCGATAGGAAAGCTATGATTTGTAAATTATAAATAGCATCTTTCAAATATGTTTAAAATAAAACAAGTCTTAAATATATTAAACTTAAGTATAAATCAAATGTATGATATTAACATAAGTATGAAAATAAATTAATAATCATCAAATTAAGTATTTGATAGTTAAAGTTTAAAAATAAAAGAGAAAATAAAAATAAGCAATAGAACTAAATACTTAAGTTAAAATTTATAACAATGATTAAAACAACTTTATAATATGTACATAAAATAAATGATGCCAGGTAAGTGAAATATGCCTGTAGAATAAATGCTAGACAAGAACAAAGTAATAAATAAAAATGACTATATACATGCATAAAGTATATAAGCAAACCAGTTAAGGAATAAGTCAAAGAAAACATAAACTGGCAAGCAATCTTGTATGTAGCCTGTAAGATTATATGCAGGTACAAGTAAAAGATACAAACCAGGTTAGAGAAGCTTGTATGGAAAGTTAGTTATGTTGCTTGTAAGTAATATGCAGAACAAAGTTTGAAAAGAAGATAAGTATGGAATAGGACAAAAAGGAAAATATCAACATACAAAAGGGCTAAGCAAGAAACATAAAAGACATTAGCATTTAATAACATCATCTCAACACAACAATTAGTCAACTCGAGATGTTTGAAATCATTTCAGCCTCCAAAACCAAATCTTGCCTGGATAGAAAAGTAAAGAAAATCACTGATCAAACAGAAATTGTTTGTGCTAGCTTATGCAAAATCTGTAAACCCTGTTCTATATATAATACTTCTCATTTCAATTCGTTCAAGATATCTAACCAGAAACATAAGTAAATTTTCTTTTTTTTACAAACTTAAACTACTTCAATAATCTAAAGCAAAGATGTTAGCAGGAAATCAAAGCAAAAAGCATATTTTTTCCAGTCTTGAAGAACAGTGCTCTGTGCATTCTCATAGCAAAGTGAGTAACATCACATCTATAAGTGTTTAAGTATATTTATTCTGCTATATGTTCTCTCTGAAATTTAGTCATTTGTGAGTATATTTTGTGAATATATCACTGTGTTAAGGCATGGATATATGATAATCATTTCTGTGTATCTTTCTCTGTTTTGATTCCAGGCTTAAGTTCACATAAAAAAATTTCTTTTGTTCTTAATTCAAGATTTAACAAGGCATAAGTTTTGAACATAAAAAGTTGTTATAACATAGACTTGAGTCTAAAAATTGGTTTAAAAGAAAAACAGTTTGTATTAGTTCTGGAAAATATAGAACAACAGTGGAAAACTAAAATAAGTTAAAACCCAATTCTTATAAATCATAGTTTCAGGCATATGAATCAAATGCTAAAACAAAAACTTGATTTTTAAAACTAAGAATAACTATTTTTAGTTAAGTATTTAAGGTATAGTTCGGGGTTGAATATGATAAGTGAATCTGTGATTTTGGGGTGATCTATTTGGATATGGGAATCGGGTTTCTTTCTGGAGGAAGAAGTATGAGTGGAGATTGGTGGAAAAATGGTTGATGGTGATAAAATTCACCAGGGAAATTACGGCAGGGGATTTTCTTTTAGAACCCTAGTTTTTGCTGTTTATAAAGAATCGAACACTATGGCTTTTTGGATGGATCGAGTGCAGCGGGGTTTCGATGGATGAAAGTTTGGTCGTGGATAAGGTCGTAGCCGGAGTTTCAGCGTTTACAGTGGCCGGAGGATCGAAGGTGAGGCGATGACAGGTTTCCAGTGGGTGATGCTTTTGTATTTTCAGGTTTGGGACGAGGTCTCGTTTTTGATTTTTGTGAGTGGAAGTTCGATTTGAGGGTTGAGGTGGGTTGCTGAGTTGTCCTCTGACAGGGTGCGATCACCGTAGGCGATCAATGGTGGCTGGAACCACCGTGCATATGCACGGTGTTCATGAATGGGAGCTATGTTTTCAGGAGTAAGGTCTTGAGTAGTATGCGAGTTGTTGAGAGTTTTTACTCGAAGTGCGTTCGTATTTGACTCGAAATAAAACATAGGGTCCTGGGTAAGTTAGTAACAGGTTTTAAAAACCTGTAAGGTTTAAAATTTCTTTAAACCTGGGTTAAAAAATATGAGAAATAGATATTTAAAATAGGTATTTAAATCAAAGATAAGTTTGGATTCAAATGAAGTTTGAATCTCAGTTTAAGGTAAAATAAAGTTTTAAAATTTTAAATTATTTGTAACCACTTTAAAAAGAGGGATTGTTGCTCGAGTTTCACTCGAGTGATTCAAGTGTTGGAACCGAAGAAATTTGGGGTTTTGCTCGAAGAAGTTTTTGTTTATCTCAGGTATTTTAGCTACAGGTTTTAGAACCTGTAAGTTTTTTAATTTTTTTTAAAAAAACTAGGTTTTTAAATGAAAAATAGATATTTAAACAAGGTTTAAATCAAGTTAAGTTTGGTTTCAAAAGTAGTTTGAATCTCAGTTTTTAAGTAAATAAAGTTTTTAAAATTTAAAATTGTTTTAAACAAATTCGAATGGTAAAGTGAATTTTTAAATTTGATTTGAATTCAAAATGTAATCGTGTTTAAATTCTTTTAATCTTCTATTTTAAGATAATTACTCTTTAAGTTGTAAAATAAAAAGGAGTTTGGAATTGTTAAGATTAATTTGATTTCATTTTAAACCTTAAATTTAAAACGAATTTAAAAGTAAATTTAAATTAAATTGATTAAATACCTTATTAATGATAAATTGATCATTAAATAGAAAAAGGTTTTAAAGACTTAAGGATTTGTAATTATTAAGTTAACTAGTGGATAATTAATGACTAGAATTAATTAACTTAGAAATTAAGAGTTTAAATTTATTTAAAAGAGACATAAGTTAATTAATTCAAGGTAAATCAATTGGTAATTAAGAAATCATTGATTAAATAAGGTTTAATTTTTAAATTAATGATTAGCAATCAATTAATGAATTAATTAAGGAATAATTAATGAGTTATTAAGACTAATTTAAAATGTAATTGAAAATAAATTTTAGTTAATTACTTTAGGAAAAGTAATTAAAGAATTGTAAATAGATAATGAAGGTCATTAACTAAGATTATGAAATAATCAATTAATGGGATTATTTTTAATAATTAATTAAATTATTATTTAAAATAAGCAATTGTGAATTGTCAAGTAATGGAAGTAATTAAGGAATTAATTACTTATTATAATTGATTCAGTTTAATATGAATTGTTTAAGTTAATTAATTAAGTTTAATTAATTTAAATAATCATATGATGATGAGATAAGTATAATTACTTAGGGAAGTAATTAATGATAATTACTGGATGTAATTACCAAGAATGATTAATAGTGAAAGTAATTTGAGTATAATTACTTGTATAATTAACCAGGGGATTAATTAGAGACAATTAATTAAGGAGTAATTAATTTATTTGATGGAGTAATTAAAGGAAGTTAATTACTGAATGGTATTAATCAGAGGTGATTAATAAATGTGGTTTAATTAAAGATTAATTACTTAAGGTAATTAATTTGAAACAGAGAATTAATTAAAATGTAATTAGAAATCATTAGTTGATATAATTAATGATGGGATGATCAATTTAGATTAATTAATCAATAATAAGTAATTAAAGAGTAATTAATTAGTGTAATTAAGAAGTAATGTAATGTTTGTAATTTAAGGTTAATTTCTATATTTGGATAAGATAATTAATTTGTGAAAATAATTTAAGAATGATTATTTGTATATAATTAAATGTTAATTAATCAAGTGTGATTAATTGAAACGAATAATTAGTGAATGATTTATTAATCGATTGATAATTGAGTAACAATTGGATAAGCAAGAGTTATAATGGTATAGTAATTAATTTAATTTACTTTAAATTAATTAGAGATGCAAGTAATTAATTCAATTCATTTTAAATTAATTATATATGGTGTGATTACTAATCATTGATTATGTATGGATGGATGAAATTGTTTACCTTGAATGGTTTAAGATCTCAGATATGAGAAATAGATGCTATGTGATATGGATGCTTTGATTTAAGTATGATGATAATATGGATTATCTGTTATGATGATAATATGCTTTATCTGTTGTAGTGATAATATAGATTATCTGTTTACGTTGATGTTGACTATCTATTATGATATTGTGAATTATCTATCTGCGTGTATACGGATAATTGATTTGAATTGTTTTTTTAACTTTAAACAACTTGGCCTTAAAAGACACGTTTTGGATTTCGATGAGACCGGGATCGGGTTTTCCATATTTGGAAGTCCGAAAACCACATCAATCTAAATTAAACATTAGGTCGTGAATTCTCAAGTGAAGATTTTGAATGCAAGGGTTATCGTCGTTAACTCTGAGGGTGATTCCAAAATGAGTGTAACGAGATAATGCCTTCGGTTTCGTTCGAACCCGAAACGAACTTGTATGGATTGAATGCTTTCAAAACATCGTTAGGTGGGCGATGAGCATTCTAAGAGATGTGTTCTCTAAAGGTAATTGTAGCCTCAAGCCTCATCAACCGGAAATGGCTAAAACATGGGAGGTGCATCAAGGTTAGGTGGGTCATGCCCAAGCAGGACAAGATTTTCCCCTGTCTAGATGTCCCTTTTTATTCGGCTGTGTGGACAGTTGTGAGCTCCAACTGTCGGGGTTGTCTTGTTCGGGACTGTTCAGTAAGGAATGGTTCCGGCCTTGTGTTGCAGGGGGTCGGGAGTGATCCTCGGTACGTTGATCTAGGCCACGTACTGTGACGGGCGGTACCCCAGTAGCCCTGCCATTATATGGAATCCAAAATCCAATAAGTGCCAACGGTTTTGATTGTATTACCCACTTTTGTGGCTAGTAGATGGAATTTAACGAATGTAACAATATCTGCTATTTTCTATTTACTTGAAAACCCTAGACCTATTATAATATCACTGAATTTCCTATCAAATGTTTTGGTTAGCGTAAGGTAAAAACTTACCATATTTATTCGTGGGAAGTCTTACGTGATACCTTTTGTTTTCAAATATTTTCAAAGTTAAGCAACTTTAACCTGTTACTCATACCAGACCCATGTCTGACCCGGAGTTTATTTTTGTTTTTCATAAACTCTCGGGTACTCAAATTTTTACGGGTAGCCAAGGGATCCAGGTTAGCTTTGACGATTTCTGGAGGAGCAATGGAGCAGGAGGCTTCAGCGTTATAGATTTAAATATAGTTTCGCTGTGTCGGTATCTTTGGGTTATTTGTTTGAGTTGTGTTGTATTAACTAGACAGGTGTTTATAACTGTCTAGTATGTGTTGTATGATCTGTATAACTCTGATATATGTAAAATTATGTAATAGTTATGTGATCTATTATATTTTGTTCCATTCCGCTGTGAGATTCTGATGTTGTTGTTCTTTCTTCTCTATCTTTTCCATCTTCTCATCCCTTTCTTTCTTCAAGATGAAACGGATTTCTTGGGTCAGAAATTCGGGTCGTCGCAGTTGGTATCAGAGCGTTAGGTTGAGTAAATACCTAGGCTCTTGAGTGATTTCTTTCTTGAGAGAGCGTGTTTGTAATTTTAATGTGTGTGTGTATATATATATATATATATATATATATATATATATATATATATATATTTCTACCTATTTGTTGGGTTACCCGTCCGGGTTTTCCAATATAAGTTATAAAGGTAGATAGGGTAGTAGTGTGTGTAACACGACTACCAATGGTTGGAGTTTGAATATTTGAGGTTGGAAGTGTATCTGTTGAGACTATAGATCTAATACCATCTTGAGTAAGTTTTGGATAGTGTAAAGATTTCATCAATCTCTGAAGGAAACCTGTTAAGGTTCGAAGTTCATTTTTGAAGTGTAAGTTTGGATGAGCTAGATTTTGGACCTATCGGTTTGGCATGAGTAAGTCCGGGTATCTTACCTCTGGATGTAGTAGCTGTGTGATGAGACTCATTGACTATGGAAGTCTCCGAAGATGTTTCTTTGGAATTAGTTAAGGAAGTGTATCTGTTTCGGTGTTGGGGCTGAGTTCAGTAGAATGTTTCTGTTGATTTGAGGTCCGAGTTTCTCGAAGAGCTTTGGTTAGGAAGTTTTGGCATCTGAGTCAGCAGTGCAGCTCGAAGTGTTCTTTGTGCTATCAAGGAGATCTTCTGTCTTGGAAGTTTTTCTTGAAGAAATTTCAAGAGCAGCAGAGTGATTCCATTTCTTCGATGGATTGGCTAATTAAGCATAGGCTGTTCTATTTGGTAAAGAGAGAACAGTTCTTCTGTAGTGGGCTATATTGATCGCAAAAGTGACTTGCGATTATTGAGTTCTCTTGGGTTATCTGATTTTTCTGGATGTCTTCAGGAAGTTTTTGTCCGTGACTGGAGAATGAGTTTGGTGAAGCAACTCGGGTTTTGGAGGAACTTCTGAGTTTCTTTTAAGGATCTGTGAACCATAGTTCTAAGATATGTTGTCCAGTTTGTCCTCGAGATCATCATCAGCATTTTCATCTGCTCAGTCAGAGTTGCGCTATGGAAGCATGGTGGCAGCTAGTTTAAAGTGGAAGCAACTGGGAATTGCAGTGTTTGGATTAGAGAGTTTCTAATGGAAATTTTTCAGGATCTTAAGACCAGATTGGAATGCATCTGTATTATCTTTCCATATGAGAAGGAGTAAGATCAGTCTGTTGATTTTGGAATTGAGTTGTGTTCTGATTTTTGAAGTTAATCTTGGAAAGATCATTTTGTTAGATTGTTTTTGGATCAATTTGTTTCTGGGGGTATCAGCAAGTGTTGAGCTGATCAGTATGGGTATAGGCAGCCCAGGATCATCAGAAGTGTATTGTGAATAAAAGACGGAGATTCGTAGGTAGAGACTTTGTTGTTGGGGTGTTCTTCGATCAATGGGAACTATAAGATTGGATAGGATTGGGAAGCTAGCTCCGAGGTATTTGGATCTTTTTCTGTTGTTCTTCTCAGAATTAGTAATTAGTCTTCAGGAGTGGATTTCCAGTTTGGATAACTGAAATTTGGAGTGTTTCACGTATCTCTGAGAGAGTACGTGTATGAGCTATCTTTGATTGTAGAGTCAGCAGTTCAGAGAGTTTTGGTTGTTGAGTCAGACTTATCTGTAGTCTGATATCCTGTTTTGTTTTGTAGACCCAGATGAGTAGATACTCAGTAGCTTAGTAATATTGATTGTTTGGATTCTGTAAAGAGAGTATCCCAATATTTATATTTGGGGAAACTCGAGAAAATTCTATTTAGAATTTTATCTGGACAATTAGATTAGTAGATTGGATGAATTGGTTGCTATGGTTGTTAGCATATGATTGACATATGCTTGTATTTTAAAATAAATCTGTAATTAGATTATTAAATTACCTTTGTTTTAAATTTCGGGGACGAAATTCTTTTAAGGGGGGAGGAATGTGATATCCCGGAAATTTTGACAATAACAATTTAATAATTTATGTTAAAATTTAATTGATTTGACAGTAATGTTAATAACGAATTTGAATTAAACTTAATAATCTTCTTTAAATTAAATATTTAAACTGATAATCTATCTTTAAAGGCGAATAAATTGTTTTATATTTGTAATGTATACATATCTGTGTATATCATAAATAGATAATCTTTGTTTTAAATTTAATATATATAGGCATGTTTTCTTATTCTAATATTTTTGATAAATTAAAAATTGGATTTAATTTGATATTAGGCTATTAAATAAATAACCATATGATTTTAATACTCAATATAAAAACTTAATTATTTAAAATTGATTTTTGCTTAAGTTTAAATTTAAATAAAAAGGTTTGTTTTGCTTTTATGTAGCTAATAAAATAAGTAATTTATTAGATAAGAAGACAAATGCTTTTATGAATTATTTTAATTTAATAATGAGTTATATTTAAACTATATTGATAATGTAATGTCTTACAAATGGATTTTAATATAAATAAAAATTGTTATCTTAAATTTATGTATTTGTATTCGATAGGAAAGCTATGATTTGTAAATTATAAATAGCATCTTTCAAATATGTTTAAAATAAAACAAGTCTTAAATATATTAAACTTAAGTATAAATCAAATATATGATATTAACATAAGTATGAAAATAAATTAATAATCATCAAATTAAGTATTTGATAGTTAAAGTTTAAAAATAAAAGAGAAAATAAAAATAAGCAATAGAACTAAATACTTAAGTTAAAATTTATAACAATGATTAAAATAACTTTATAATATGTACATAAAATAAATGATGCCAGGTAAGTGAAATATGCCTGTAGAATAGATGCTAGACAAGAACAAAGTAATAAATAAAAATGACTATATACATGCATAAAGTATATAAGCAAACCAGTTAAGGAATAAGTCAAAGAAAACATAAACTGGCATGCAATCTTGTATGTAGCCTGTAAGATTATATGCAGGTACAAGTAAAAGATACAAACCAGGGTAGAGAAGCTTGTATGGAAAGTTAGTTATGTTGCTTGTAAGTAATACGCAGAACAAACTTTGAAAAGAAGATAAGTATGGAATAGGACAAAAAGGAAAATATCAACATACAAAAGGGCTAAGCAAGAAACATAAAAGACATTAGCATTTAATAACATCATCTCAGCACAACAATTAGTCAACTCGAGATGTTTGAAATCATTTCAGCCTCTAAAACCAAATCTTGCCTGGTTAGAAAAGTAAGGAAAATCTCTGATCAAACAGAAATTGTTTGTACTAGCTTATGCAAAATCTGTAAACCCTATTCTATATATAATACTTCTCATTTCAATTCGTTCAAGATATCTAACCAGAAACATAAGTAAATTTTTTTTTTACAAACTTAAACTACTTCAATAATCTAAAGCAAAGATGTTAGCAGGAAATCAAAGCAAAAAGCATATTTTTTTTCCAGTCTTAAAGAACAGTGCTCTGTGCATTCTCATAGCAAAGTGAGTAACATCACATCTATAAGTGTTTAAGTATATTTATTCTGCTATATGTTCTCTCTGAAATTTAGTCATTTGTGAGTATATTTTGTGAATATATCTCTATGTTAAGGCATGGATATATGATAATCATTTCTGTGCATCTTTCTCTGTTTTGATTCCAGGCTTAAGTTCACATTAAAAAAAATTCTTTTGTTCTTAATTCAAGCTTTAACAAGACATAAGTTTTGAACATAAAAAGTTGTTATAACATAGACTTGAGTCTAAAAATTGGTTTAAAAGAAAAACAGTTTGTATTAGTTCTGGAAAATATAGAACAACAGTGGAAAACTAAAATAAGTTAAAACCCAATTGTTATAAATCATAGTTTCAGGCATATGAATCAAATGCTAAAACAAAACTTGATTTTTAAAACCAAAATAACTATTTTTAGTTAAGTATTTAAGGTATAGTTCGGGGTTGAATATGATATGTGAATTTGTGATTTTGGGGGATCTATTTGGATATGGGAATCGGGTTTCTTTCTGGAGGAAGAAGTATGAGTGGAGATTGGTGGAAAAATGGTTGATGGTGATAAAATTCACCAGGGAAATTACGGCAGGGGATTTTCTTTTAGAACCCTAGTTTTTGCTGTTTATAAAGAATCGAACACCATGGTTGTTTGGATGGATCGAGTGCAGCGGGGTTTCGATGGATGAAAGTTTGGTCGTGGATAAGGTCGTAGCCGGAGTTTCAGCGTTTACAGTGGCCGGAGGATCGAAGGTGAGGCGATGACAGGTTTCCAGTGGGTGATGCTTTTGTATTTTCAGATTTAGGACGAGGTCTCGTTTTTGATTTTTGTGAGTGGAAGTTCGATTTGAGGGTTGAGGTGGGTTGCTGAGTTGTCCTCTGACAGGGCGCGATCACCGTAGGCGATCAATGGTGGCTGGAACCACCGTGCATATGCACGGTGTTCATGAATGGGAGTTGTGTTTTCAGGAGTAAGGTCTCGAGTTGTTGAGGGTTTTTACTCGAAGCGCGTTCGTATTTGACTCGAAGTAAAATGTAGGGGCCTGGGTAAGTTAGTAACAGGTTTTAAAAACCTGTAAGGTTTAAAATTTCTTTAAACCTGGGTTAAAAAAAATGAGAAATAGATATTTAAAATAGGTATTTAAATCAAAGATAAGTTTGGATTCAAATGAAGTTTGAATCTCAGTTTAAGGTAAAATAAAGTTTTAAAATTTTAAATTATTTGTGACCACTTTAAAAAGGGGATTGTTGCTCGAGTTTCACTCGAGTGATTCGAGTGTTGGACCCGAAGAAATTTGGGGTTTTGCTCGAAGAAGTTTTTGTTTATCTCAGGTATTTTAGCTACAGGTTTTAAAACCTGTAAGTTTTTTAAAAATTTAAAAAAACTAGGTTTTTAAACGAAAAATAGATATTTAAACAAGGTTTAAATCAAGTTAAGTTTGGTTTCAAAAGTAGTTTGAATCTCAGTTTTTAAGTAAATAAAGTTTTTAAATTTTAAAATTGTTTTAAACAAATTCGAATGATAAAGTGAATTTTTAAATTTGATTTGAATTCAAAATGTAATCGTGTTTAAATTCTTTTAATCTTCTTTTTTTTTTTGGCAAGGCCAGCCGGTTTTATAGTGGACCGTCCACTTTTTATTACGAACGTAATAGTAATAAAAATTGAAGTACAGGAGCAAGGTAAAAGCACCTTAACTACTAAGTAAAAAACAGAAAATACAGCACAGGTACATGACAGCTATGTCACGATAACTAAAGAACCACAAATAACTAGCTCTCCTCCAAGGAGGTAGAATGTCCAACAACCCCAGACACCAAAGTAGTGCACAATGGAACAGACCTAGAAAGACCAGCAAATGGGCGAAAACGAAGAGCAAGACAAGGGTCATAAACCACATCATCAGCACAGTAGATAAAAGATCGATCCCAGGATGGATCAGCAAGCATCTCAGAATTAGAACTCGCATCCACACCGTCCAAATCAAGAACTAGAGAGTCACCAGATAGTTTGTAGCGAAGGCACCTAAGGTCAAGATGATCGTCAGAAACAAACCGGAAGAAAGATTCATTAACCGGGTTATACCTCATATCAGAAATGGGATCAATCCAACACCCTTCGGGCTCATCCCAAGCTACAGGAGGCAGCAGGACGGTAGGGACTGGAGCAGCTAAAGGGGTGACAGGTGCAACACTCGGAACCTCAGAACCAGGAGGTGAAATAGGCGTAACTAGAGGCAAAGGAGGAACACTCAGAACCGGCATCATAGCTTCAGGAGCAGGATTTGAGATAGTGGAAGGGGCAGAAGCCTTGGGGACCCAGATCCTACGATGGGGGCGCGGCAAAGGAGACTTCGGAGCAGCCGCGGAAGCTACAGAATGGTGGCAATCAATAGTCGGGTGTCCAAAAGAGTGACAAGCGGTACATATATCCGGGACCCAACCATAGCGAACTCTGACTTCCACCACATGGCCGACAGCTATCTGAACAGAAATAGAAGAAGGGAGAGTCTTAGTTGGGGAAATCTCAATGAGAGCCTTCGCAAACATCAACTTATCACGCGCCACAGTATTGGAGTCAAAATATTTCAACTTACCCACATTACAAGCTAACCAATTCAATACAATAAGAGGCTGTAATACAGAGGGGATCTGAGAAAAATATACCCAAACAGGGATAGAGAAAACTTTCTCACGTGCACACGCCACGGTAGGAGACCATGGGGTAACAATAAAGGGCCTTCCATCAACAAAAGATGGCTCCGCATCCAGAACAAGCCGACGTTTCTCAGAAGAGGAAAACTTTAAGTAGTACATCGTATCAATCAGCTTCACATGCAAATTTCCACGTAACTTCCAAACCCTTCGTAGCACCATAGACGCAAACGAAAGGCGGTGATGCGGATTCAGGAAAAATCCAACCAAATAGTCTGACCAAAAATCCTCACCGGCTTGTATTACGCTCGGGGGAGGAATCATCACTCCATTTTCCTCAACCAAATCAAAATCAATTGGGATGTAAGTACCCGCATTACGGGGCAAGGATGTGAAAAGAGAAGACCACAATTTTGAGGAGTTCGTCGTTCCATCAGATACACGTCTATCAACAATATTGGGGGCAATAGGAGCAGTGTGTATAGTAGCATCAGAGCAATTTTCAGAGACATTAGGAACAGATTTCTTTGGGGAAATTACACAAACATCTGATGTGCTATGATCACTACTAGGGAGACTGGCAGAAGCACGCCCCTGGACAAGGTCTTGCATACCAACGTCCACACTATGGACACATTCAACCAATACAGTGGACTTGCCTACATCACTATCCACATCAAGATGCATAACAGGCTGTTCAACACCCTCGGACTCTTTCAAACCAACATCAGTAATAATAGGACCAAATTCCCCTGTGTCATTTGAACATATAGGTGACGTGCTATGATCAGAGAAAGCAGCTTCACCCAACCCCACGTTACAACCACTCAACCCACCAACACCACACCCATAGTTAACAGGCAAAATCACTTTGGTACCAAGGATTGGCGATACAGCGCGTGAAGGATCAAGGCCAGACGCCACAATCCCAAAATTTCCAGACGACGTAGCTGGTGATTTGGAAGCTCGAAGCGGAGGAAAGTCGGAGTGGGAAAGAATTGCTGGCATGGCAGCGGATTTGAAGGGCCATCCAGACCTAGTCGAAGAGGGTGAGGTAAGGGGGGAGGAGAGGGACAAGGCGGAGTGGGGGACATGGAAGAAAAGACGCGATTAGTAGAGGGAAGTCACGGCGAGGAAGAGAGCAGAGGGAACAAACAAACGCGAGTCGCCAGAAGCCATTGTCAGAAAATATGAAGAAGCTTTGGATAATTATCTTCTATTTTAAGATAATTACTCTTTAAGTTGTAAAATAAAAGGGAGTTTGGAATTGTTAAGATTAATTTGATTTCATTTTATACCTTAAATTTAAAACGAATTTAAAAGTAAATTTAAATTAAATTGATTAAATACCTTATTAATGATAAATTGATCATTAAATAGAAAAAGGTTTTAAAGACTTAAGGATTTGTAATTATTAAGTTAACCAGTGGATAATTAATGACTAGAATTAATTAACTTAGAAATTAAGAGTTTAAATTTATTTAAAAGAGATATAAGTTAATTAATTCAAGGTAAATCAAATGGTAATTAAGAAATCATTGATTAAATAAGGTTTAATTTTTAAATTAATGATTAGCAATCAATTAATGAATTAATTAAGGAATAATTAATGAGTTATTAAGACTAATTTAAAATGTAATTGAAAATAAATTTTAGTTAACTACTTTAGGAAAAGTAATTAAAGAATTGTAAATAGATAATGAAGATCATTAACTAAGATTATGAAACAATCAATTAATGGGATTATTTTTAATAATTAATTAGATTATTATTTAAAATAAGCAATTGTGAATTGTCAAGTAATGGAAGTAATTAAGGAATTAATTACTCATTGTAATTGATTCAGTTTAATATGAATTGTTTAAGTTAATTAATTAAGTTTAATTAATTTAAATAATCATATGATGATGAGATAAGTATAATTACTTAGGGAAGTAATTAATGATAATTACTGGATGTAATTACCAAGAATGATTAATAGTGAAAGTAATTTGAGTATAATTACTTGTATAATTAATCAGGGGATTAATTAGAGATAATTAATGAAGGAGTAATTAATTTATTTAATGGAGTAATAAAAGGAAGTTAATTACTGAATGGTTTTAATCAAAGGTGATTAATAAATGTGGTTTAATTAAAGATTAATTACTTAAGGTAATTAATTTAAAATAGGGAATTAATTAAAATGTAATTAGAAATCATTAGTTGATATAATTAATGATGGGATGATCAATTTAGATTGATTAATCAATAATAAGTAAGTAAAGAGTAATCAATTAGTGTAATTAAGAAGTAATGTGATGTTTGTAATTTAAGGTTAATTTCTATATTTGGATAAGATAATTAATTTGTGAAAATAATTTAAGAATGATTATTTGTATATAATTAAATGTTAATTAATCAAGTGTGATTAATTGAAACGAATAATTAGTGAATGATTTATTAATCGATTGATAATTGAGTAACAATTGGATAAGCAAGAGTTATAATGGTATAGTAATTAATTTAATTTACTTTAAATTAATTAGAGATGCAAGTAATTAATTTAATTCATTTTAAGTTAATTATATATGGTGTGATTCGTAATCATTGCTTATGTATGGATGGATGAAATTGTTTACCTTGAATGGTTTAAGATCTCAGATATGAGAAATTGATGCTATGTGATATGGATGCTTTGATTTAAGTATGATGATAATATGGATTATCTGTTATGATGATAATATGCTTTATCTGTTGTAGTGATAATATAGATTATCTGTTTATGTTGATGTTGACTATCTATTATGATATTGCGAATTATTTATCTGTGTGTATATGGATAATTGAACTGAATTATTTTTTAACTTTAAACAACTTGGCCTTAAAAGACATGTTTTGGATTTTGATGAGACCGGGATCGGGTTTTTCATATTTGGAAGTCCGCAAACCACATCGATCCAAATTAAACGTTTGGTCGTGAATTCTCAAGTGGAGATTCTGAATTCAAGTATTATCGTCGTTAACTCTGAGGGTGATTCCAAAATGAGTGTAACGAGATAATGCCTTCGGTTTCGTTCGAACTCGGAACGAACTTGTATGGATTGAATGCTTTCAAAACATCGTTAGGTGAGCGATGAGCATTCTAGGAGATGTGTTCTCTAAAGGTAATCGTAACCTCAAGCCTCATCAACCGGAAATGGCTAAAACAGGGGAGGTGCAGCAAGGTTAGGTGGGTCATGCCCAAGCAGGACAAGATTTTCCCCTGTCTAGATGTCCCTTTTTATTCGGCTGTGTGGACAGTTGTGAGCTCCAACTGTCGGGGATGTCTTGTTCGGGACTGTTCAGTAAGGAATGGTTCCGGCCTTGTGTTGCAGAGGGTCGGGAGTGATCCTCGGTACATTGATCTAGGCCACATACTGTGACGGGCAGTACCCCAGTAGCCCTGCCATTGTATGGAATCCAAAATCCAATAAGTGCCAACGGTTTTGATTGTATTACCTACTTTTGTGGCTAGTAGCTGGAATTTAATGAATGTAACAATTTCGGCTATTTTCTATTTACTTGAAAACCCTAGACCTATTATAATATCACTGAATTTCCTATCAAATGTTTTGGTTAGCGTAAGGTAAAAACTTACCATATTTATTCGTGGGAAGTCTTACGTGATACCTTTTGTTTTCAAATATTTTCAAAGTTAAGAAACTTTAACCTGTTACTCATACCAGACCCATGTCTGACCCGGAGTTTATTTTTGTTTTTCATAAACTCTCGGGTACCCAAATTTTTACGGGTAGCCAAGGGATCCAGGTTAGCTTTGACGATTTCTGGAGGAGCAATGGAGCAGGAGGCTTCAGCATTATAGATTTAAATATAGTTCCGCTGTGTTGGTATCTTTGGGTTATTTGTTTGAGTTGTGTTGTATTAACTAGACAAGTGTTTATAACTGTCTAGTATGTGTTGTATGATCTGTATAACTCTGATATATGTAAAATTATGTAATAGTTATGTGATCTATTATATTTTGTTCCATTCCGCTGTGAGATTTTGATGTTGTTGTTCTTTCTTCTCTATCTTTTCTATCTTCTCATCCCTTTTTTTCTTCAAGATGAAACGGATTTCTGGGGTCAGAAATTCGGGTCGTCACACCGTTTCTCTGAATTCGTCGGAGTTGTGAAACACAAATTCGAATTATCTGTCTTCTGATCATCATCACTTGAGGACGAGTCTGAGTCATCTAGAGTAGCCGTAAATGCTCACTTCCATTTCTTTGTTGGATCATTATTCATAGGAGGATTTTTCCTATCTGGATACGGACAGTCTCTTTTGATATGGCCTGGTTCATCACAGTTGTAACATTTGACATTATTTGGCACTACATTCTGATTCCAGAATTCTTATAGTTGTTTCTCTTGAGATTATTCAACTTTCTGTATTTCAGGAATTTCCTAAATTTTTTGGCCATTAAGGCTATCTCTTCATCATTATCACTGTTTGAATCTGATCCATCAGTCAATGCATTGAATGCCATTGATTTCTTTTCAGATGCTTTGCTTTCTCTTCTCCCGATCATTTGGACTTCATACGACATTAGATTTCTAATTAATTCTTCTATCTTTAAAGTACTGATGTCATTTGCCTCTTCAATAGCGAGTGTCTTTTGATCCCATTCTCGAGTAAGAGAATTTAAAATCTTTCCGACTTGATCTTCTTCAGAAAATTCCTTTCCCAAAGATATTAGAGAATGCACAATATCCTGAAATCTACTATACATATCTGAAATAGACTCATTAAAATTCATTTTAAATAATTGAAACTGATTTGTGAGCATGGAAATTTTGGTTTGTTTAACTTTGCTTGTTCCTTCTTGAGTAACTTGCAAAGCTTATCAGATTTCATATGCAGACTTACAAACTGACACTCCATTGAATTCATTTCTATCTAGTGAACAAAACAAAATATTCATTGCCTTAGAATTATTTTGTGCAACAGTCTTTTGCTCAGCAGTTCACTGTGCAAAATCAGTTGTGGGTGCAGAATATTCAGTTTGTGTAATATTCCAAGTGTCTAATCCTATAAATTGTAAATATATTTTCACCCTACATGCCCAATATGCATAGTTACTGCCATTAAAAAGTGGCGGTTTGAAAGTAGAACGACCTTCTACAAGTGAACTAGTGACAGGGATACTAGTGTTAGTAATAGTACCAGTGTTGATAGCCATTTTGAGAACTTTTCAAAAATCAGATTATGAAATTTTGAAAACCATGCTCTGATACCAATTGTGAGAAATGCGGATTACGGATCTTAAGGCTAGGATTAACACTAGAGGGGGGTGAATAGTGTTGATAAAGAATTACTAAATCTTTTTGAGTTTATGTTAATTTAGACACAGATGTGTGCAATATACAGATCACAGAAACAAACAAAGATGCAGAAATAAAATAAAACGCAATAAAGGAAAGAACACACCGGATTTTATACTAGTTCGGAGTTACCCTACATCCAGTCCCACAACACAAGTACAGGTTTCCTTTAAAAAGCAATCTTTACAATTACACCCTTGATTTCAAGGCTATGAGGTACACCCTCCAAAATCACAATCCTTTGGGTAGAGATACTTGATTTTTCGGGCAACAAGTTCACCCACTTGATTTTACGGGAAACAAATTCACCCAATTGATTTCCTAAGGCAACAATCACACCTTATCTCGCTTGATTGATTTTCAAGGCCACAATCACACCTTTCCTCGCTTAATAGATTACAAAGAAGTCTATAACTCTGAATAGCATTAAGAACCTTGTTAAGATAGTGATAGAGAATCAAACTAGAAGTAATCGAGTTTGATTCAATGTTGATTTCGGCAGAGTAATGGTAAGAATTGTATTAAGAAATGTGGAAGAAGAAGAGGAGGGAAAAACCAGAAAATCTAATTTAAAATTCGTTGAAACTAACCCCTATTTATAGAAGAACAACAGTCATGTCCATTCGTGAAGAGTAATGGCGAATAGACACTTCTTTTGAAATTTAAATTTTGGACTTAACTGACACTATGTCGACATGGTCACCATGAGTATGTCGACATCCCAAGGTAATTTTTGATGATTTGATTTTCTTTGGAAATAACCTTTATCTTATATTAAAACTATTTTAAACTTTATAAATATACTTGACTATAGTTAAAATCCATAAGTAAATATAGAGAATAATATATATCGAATTTAACTATAATTTTATATTTAAATCTAAGTATAAATATTTAAAAGTTAAATATATTATATTAAAAGATAGTTTAAAATCAGGAGTAAATTGACTTTGGAATTAAAGATGATTTTGAAGCTAAAATTATTTAAAATCAGGATAGAGGTTTTTAAATCTTTTAAAAGGAAAGTTTTGAAATCATTTTGAAAACAAGATAATTTTTGTAAAATCATTTGAATAAAAATTAGCAGATACAAAACAATGTTCCACTAGATTTTTCGTAGGTTCCATCATACTTAGGGTTTCATCCCTTTAACGGGCTCGAAGTGGATTCCATTCTACGAATAAATTAGATTTTAAGATGCCAGTGTTTTTCTAGGAGTTTTAACAAAATTCCTAATTAAAATACTTATTCTTGAAGTCTTGAACTCTTGATAATCTTGATACTCATGAGTCTTCAACCTTGATATCTTGAATCTCTATACTGTACAGTCTTCATTCTTGGTACCTGCATGGTTAAATCCTGCATATACATATATATCTAAACTTATAATGTTAGTATTTATATTTATAATCTATTCTAAGGTTGTTGTCATCGAAACCATCATCTTACGTACTAACAGTTATTGTTACAAATGGTGTTATTATGTGCAAGTTAAACCATATTGCATGGACGTGACAAATCAAATAGGCTATATGATGGGTTTAAATGACATTTTGGGAATGAATGTCGTTTGGGATGACTAAATGATTATAAAAAATAATAAATTTAACATTTCTCGAGTTCAGCATAAGAGTTAACTACTAGACTGCTATCCATCCCAGGGAACTAATTTGAAGGTCGCAACCTAAATCTTGACAACCTTGTCATTCATCAATTTGTCCAAATGATTTGTTGCTAGGGCATTTAAAACTATTGAGGATAATGAAGATTGTCGAGGATGTAGTGCAAACGAAGAAAAAGTAGCGCCGCTAATGGAGATATGATGTAGTTGATGTGGTGGACTAAAGCACCAGTAAGATTTATCACATCTCCAAATACTTGAAGGGTGTGGCAACTAAGGGTCATGTGAAGTGCACATCACAACTAATCAAAAGTGTACGGGTAAAATGGACCGGAAAGACTTACTGAGGCAGATTAGTCTATATAGAGGGTAAATCCACAAATGAGATTTATCGGCGTGCAATCCCCTTTGGATTTACAAGACGAGAAGATGATTTAAGCCTTCTCATAAGTATTGTTAGAAATGCTATTTAACTCAAAAATGATATTTTTTGAATATTGGTTTAAATTTATACAACACAAGGCAACTAGTAAGTAAAATGATAGGATATGATATCCCAGTTGATTAAAGTTGCAACTACATATGTTATATTGAATGGTGTCATGATATGGGTGTTATAACTAATTTGTGAAAATGAGGACTTAGGAATTTATTTGGTGTGTGACCCTGTATTTAACTTATATTCCCCATAGAACCCAACACGGCACATTCATTTATACTGCATTGCATGATTATACTCACAACTAGATGTCTAGCCTGACTCAAGGTTTTGTTTTGTGACAACTCCTCGGGTCAGACTGAGGTTGTTTTATAGGTCAATATTCTGACTGTATGTGCTTTGTGGGCTACAATTTGGAGTTGGAGCAGATGACAATGGTGATTATTTACTATGCTTGTTTATATATTGAGTCGTCATTATATTAGTCAATATGTTGTGATGATTTGTAGAAATACGCGATAATGCATCCAAATTTTCAAATAAGATATAAAATTTAGTTATTATTTATTATTCACTTTATCCATGTCACTAATACTGTATTATTCAAGTCTAACTCGTGTATATTACCTTCCATCAAGATTAGACACATATTATTTCATATGTATTTAGTTGCTGAAACATATCTGTATTGACCCAACACTGCACCAAAACAGGCAAATTCTAACATTTATAAGTGTTACAAATAATTTCAGTAACACTTTTTAAGTGTTACTAATGGACTGTGAGAAATGGAGCGGCCAAATTTGTAACACTTATAAGTGTTACAAACATACGTATTACTAACACTTATAAGTGTTGGTACCTAAATATACGATAACACTTATAAGTGTAGGTAACGAAATATATGGTAACACTTATAAGTGTTGGTAACGAAATATACGGTAACACTTATAAGTGTTGGTACAGAAATATATGGTAACGCTTATAAGTGTTGGTAACGAAATATACGGTAACACTTATAAGTGTTGGTGCAGAAATATATGGTAACGCTTATAAGTGTTAGTAACGAAATATACGGTAACACTTATAAGTGTTGGCACAGAAATATACAGTAACGCTTATAAGTGTTAATAACGAAATATACGATAACACTTATAAATGTTAGTACAGAAATACACGGTAACGCTTATAAGTGTTGGAAAATGATTATTTAGTAACACACACACACACATATATAACAAAACTTAAACGCAAAGTTTAAATATAAACACACTGCGAATAATGGTTTCCATATCACAAATAATTCATCATACATATTCAATGTAAAGTTTAAACGCTCTGCAAATGTAGTATAATATATCATAAACAATTATTTACATATCTAAAATACCATAATGTCATATATTCAGATATTATTACAACATAAGCTTCAAAAAAATATTTCAAAATACATTTAAAGTTTAACTTACGGTTAACCTAACCATTCCCGATCATCCACTCCAAACTCTAATGGTTTTGAATATTCTTTAACGTCCAATACAACAATCCAAAGCATCCTTCTTCAAGTTCCTGCATTTACTATACCCTCCTCAGAAGTTTACCGGCCTTCCGGGTTCTCCTAGGTTTTCAAAAAACAAAAGTTCCTGCATTTAATATAAACACTCGATAAAAACTTATACCTTAAAAATCAAAAGGTTAAAGACTGAGTGTGTGTGAATATGGTCTAAGTTTATATCAGAGTTCGTAATATGGCAGAATAAAATCTCAATATCTTTGTCACTACAGCATTCAAAAGATTGCCTAAGATCAACTTTGTGTGTGAATGTGGTCCATTGAAGAGATAGAGTTCTCCAATTTCATTGTACCATAGGAACGATTTGTCATTAATAGAGGCATCCACTTGTTGGTGAAAGCAAATAACTTTTCAAGCCTTAGAAACTCGATCCCACCACTACTGTCATTTATTCATATTTGCTGAAACTCGCCAAATCCTACATTAACCACCATCATATTATTCCTGCACAAATCAAAAATTGTAATGCACAAAACAGCCAAATTTAAATCAAAAATATCTGTAGACCAAAGTCATGGCTTTCAACATCAACTCCCATATTAGATATTGACATCTAACAATTTATTGACATCAATAACGTACACACATCCCCATACACACACATACCCAAGTAAGGATATACGCATAAACATATACAACGTAGTATTAAAATAGCCTACTTGGCACTTGCTGAACTAAAAATGGCTTTTGAAGCATGCATAACTAGCAAACTTCGATCAAGATAATATATAATAAGAGACTCATACACCACCAGCAATATAATATCATATTTAAGTCAGCAATGAGTGTAACCAGCATAAACAAACATTGGAAATTGGAAAACTGCACAAGAAATAGACTTGTTAAGTAAGTGAAATGGACAGCGCTGTGTCAACGAATAACAAAACATTTCTGTTAGCTTAGCAGCTACCCTTAACATATGGTAACGGCCACTATTTTGAGCAATTATTCTTCAGTAATCGCTGATGTAACATCCCGCCTTTTCGCACACTTTAAACCGACACACGTGCCAGTTCAAACCATACGGAAGGGCGGATTGTTATGGGGTAAATAAGAAAAACAGAGAAGAAATAAAAACAAAACAGAATCTCACAGCGGAAGGATAAAATATAATAAAAAATATACAGTTCAAAACAGTTTACAAACACTTGATTTGCTTTATACAATAAATATCAGAGTTACACATACCAATACAATCAATGCAGCGGAACAGTATGAGTGTGGTGCAATACTATAGATAATAATAATACGACTCCTTCGTCTTCGTCCTTCAAAGCTAAAGTCTTCGATCCTGAAACGCTCGGACTGACCCGAGCGAATTTGAAAAGACAAAAACACTCGAGTCAGACTAAAAGATCGTATGTGAGTTAAATAAACAGAAATAAATATGAGTACAGTAACTCAAGAGATGTTCGGGATTTACATCTCCTAAGGATCCGTTAAACTATTTACTATGTAGTATATTGCGCTATTATAATAGTGTCTATTTATAAAATAAACTTACTTTTAAATAGCGTTAAGGATTTACATTTTCCACCTTAACACGTAAAATGCCAATAGTCTATACAGTACCGTAATACCTCCTGATCGGGAAGCTACCAGAGGATACTCCATAGGTACGACACAAATAGAAACTCGTAGTAAAGGCACGATAGGGTAGGTGACACGGCACAACTAGGCAATGCCAGGGTAGATATACCAATTGCGTACCCAGGCTGGTGGAAACGCGTAGCCGCAGTTACCGCCCACCTCGAACAAACTTCCCAAAATCAAAATAAAAGTGGCCACTGAATCAATCCAAAGTCATAGTATAATATCGAAGAGGAGTGTCCGATCAGAGGTATGACCTCATTGGCCTGGGAATAGCTCCTGTTTTAGCCACCTTATGCCAACTCACGGGAGTCGGGTCCACGTATTTACCTTACAGGAAACGTCGCCACCACCTACTTCATTCTGGAATCTCCACCGCGTACACGGTTAGTCAAAGTGGTTTTCGGTATCGAAAGAGAGTATGTCAGATATCCGATCCCGGTCTCTTTGCCAACCCATCGTTATTATAACACCGCGGTCATTTAAAAATAGGTTATACTTTAAAAATCAGAATAAACATTCCATTTCATAACCATGAATACGATATCATTTCAAAACCCAAAACCATATTTTATCACTTATCCCAAATATAATTCTTTTCCAAAATCAAAATGCTTTAACTTCATAACGTCTGAAAATCAAATATTTTCAAAGCATAGTATTTTGAAAATCATAATTTAAAACCATAACTTCTAAAACTTGAATGGTTTGGACATTCAACGGTATATGAATTAAATGGTTTAACTTAAATGTTACTTTGTAAAGAAAATAGTTCTCATGGCTTTACAAATACATTTCTTTATTAAAGTCTAAACCAAAATTTATATTATCTCTCTCAAGTTCCAAAACCACTTCAATTTATTTATATATACGTATATCCATTTTGAGTATCAATATTTCAAACTAAAGTTGGATTTTATTCTTTCAACAAATCAATTGTTCTATTAATTAGTCTTGAATATTCATATAAAATCCATAAATAATAAGACTTCAATTTCTAGTAATAAAATATATATATTTTTCCCAATTCAAATTATACTAGAATATTCATTTTAATTTATTTTGGGAAAAATCCAATTATAAATATCATATCTTAAAATTTCCAAACTTAACATTTAAACATATGATATAAATTATTAAACTCCATTTTCTTAATTTTCTTCCATTTTTAATAAAGATTTTTATATACCTTTTAATTTCAAAATTTTCAACTTCATATGTATATATATATGGAAGAAAAATATTTATACAATATAAAATTTAAGATTATTATAAACCGTATTCCATCCAAACCATAGAAATCACATTTAAATAGTTATATATATATACCGCGGTGCCTGTATATAATTTTCTATCCTATGGTCAAGTGATACGGATATTTATCATTTCAATCCGCAATTTAAAAGATATAAAATTTTGCGGTTATATATCATTTCAAACCACAATCCCGAATGAAAGTAAATATGCATGATAATTTGCAATTTAATGATATACAATAAAACATCCATCAACATCACCCATCATCCAATCACAATCATCAAGCAATATCAATCAATAACAATTTATATTCGATAATATATAACAGGCAATAACTGGCAATTTTATTCAGATTAAATTTAACAACTATTAATCTAACAGTTTATATTCAGCAATAATCTATATAACTGTTAACTAGCAGTTTATAGGCAAACAAATAAATTCTAACTATCAATTAATACGCAATAAATAAATTAAATTAACAGTTAAATTTAATAAATGCAATTCAACAAATATGAGTGAAATAAACATGCCAAATACTTATAAATAAATTTCTATTCATTTCTAAAATTAATTTAAACAAACATAAAAGCTTCTAGTAGTTGTGAGTGGGTTAAAACACTCACCTTTGGAATTTAAATCGAATTTAAATTCAATTTAAACTCAAAATTTTGACGGTCTCCAAATCCATCCAAACCAGCATCAAAACGTCAGAAATTCTGATACGATCCCAGCAAAACAAACCGCGCGTGAATCCGAGCTCGTATGCAAAAGTTATGAAAATTTGAAAAATGGAAAATTCTGGTCCTGGGTCGACTTCGGTGCGCCGCCTCAATTCCCCGGTGCTTGCTTGGAGTTTTCGCCAAAACGAACCGGATCGACCAGAGTCATTTTCTTCCTGACCCGAAGTTGCTCTAGGGTTTTCTCCCCTGAAACCCGAAGCGCGACCAGAAGCTGCTGCAGATCCGAATTTTTTTTTTTTTTTTTTAAATTTGAATTTTTTTTTTGAACTGACTGGATCTAGGGTTAGCCCCCATTGAAGAAGAAGAGAAGCTTGAAGAAGATGAACGTACAGCAAATAGACAATAGAATGGAGCTAGGGTTTATAATTGTATATTTATAGGTAGGGTTGGGTTAGAGTAGATAGACTAGATAGATGAACGTACGAAACAAACTAAGGCCCAAAAAGCCCGTTCTGACCCCGGAACGAAATTTGTCAAACCCATATATCCAGATAGGTATTTTAAAATATTCTGAACGCGATGGAAAAAGTTTCATGTCCAAATTTGATCGTATGAAGAAGTTATGCTGAAAACAAGATTTCCAAATTGATTTCAAATTGATTTTAATAAAATTGATTTTCAAGGCGTTTCGCGTCCGTACGATCAAACGACAGGTCTGATCGATACGAAACTTGAAACCCTATAATAATTCACCGATACGAATCCGATGAAACTGGTTTCATCGAAATCCGAGTCCGTGACCAAAATGGCTATTTTCAATATTCATTAAATAAATTATAAAAATCCAATTTTTACATCTAAATTCAAAAATTGACCAAATTTCTTCCTTTAAATTTTCTTAATTATTTACTCCAATTCTAAACAATTCAAGTGTCAATACATAGTTGTTCTATTCATCAATTTAGATGTTAATCCTTACTTAAAGGTTAAATTCCAATTTTTAATAAATTCAACATTATACGTTTGATTAAATTTATTAAATTCACTTTCTTTCTATTATTCAAAGTTATTGATGTCAATTTAATGAAACTAACATTGGCTCAATATCTATACATTAAAAATCTCAATTCTAAACTTAGATCTCAACTTATGAAATAGTTAAATAAAAAATTCCATCTAAATCTACATCTTCCTACTATCTAAATATTTAGAAAAATTACTTACCACTTTTTATTGTAAATTTCTAAACTAGTAGATTTGTGTCATTTCTAGCCCTCTGGATATTTAATATTAACTAAAAGCAAATTTACATATAATTTCCATCGTCAATTATTTTAGTGAATAAATCTTCAAAGGTTACTGCAATTAATCCCATTAATTGCAATAAATTCTAATAAATTTGACTTTATTTGATTACAACTCACAAATAAATCAATTATTACTCCCTACATAGTTAACGTTTCTTTTATATTCCAATACATTAATATTTACCCAATTTCCATCTTTTATTTGCATAAATTACTGTATTTCAATCTTATTGGAAATTTTGTTAACTTAACACTTGAATAAAACTTAAAACCTCAATTAATTCATTCCACTTCGCTTTCATTCTTAAGATTACACTAATTATTATATTATAAAATGAAATTTTCCCTTGGTTACATCTTATTTATCCACTTACAAAAATTCCACACTAACTGAAATAATTTAGTGCATAAATTGAAATTGATTAAAATAAACTTAACAAACAAATAGAATAAATACATACAATAATTATTGTCATAAATCTTTTTTATAAGTCTACACATAATTATTACCTTACAATACGTTTTACGTTACTATAAAATTTATACACTCTTCCGTTACCATATTAATAATTACTAAAGTAACGTTCATTCTTAATAACAACGTTATACTATTCAACATATAAAAGGACTCCATTCCCCAAATACATTCATTTATATTTATTCGCTTAAAGTTCTTCTTTATTGACTAGACACATTAATTTAGATTCATTTACATCGAATGCCCTTCTTAGCTATATACTCAATACATGTTAAATCTACATAATTTTTACCCTTTTATTCAAATTCACTTATACCATCAATAACAAAATGTTGCCCTAAATTTATATTCAATTATATACATTAGATAAATGGGTAAACTTTTGTAATTATCCCATATATGAAAATATTTTTATGCATACATTTCCACTTACTTACTACGCATTCATTTATTAAATTACTAATTGCCTTAGTCAACTTATCCCCTATTTACTACCAAATTTCAAATTTAATTATGGCTTATCAATACATAAAATTTACATAGGCAAAACAAATTTTATTACTATCTTAAGTCCATTTATTATTGACAACATTCATTAAATTTCCTTATCAACACTTATTGCATTGATTTATTCAGCGGTCACCTTTTATTTAGTTACTATCCATTTTACAATCCAATGTAAGTCTTCCACTATTTATTTTATATTAAATGAATTCCATTCTACTTAATCTTTTTTATTGATATTCACTAATTCAACCCTTATATCAGTTTCTTATATTTAACTTTAAATCAAATTGTGACAATCTACATTATCCAAATCATTGTCATAAAATTTTATTGTTACACTAAATTACAAATACTATACCAAATTTCTACATTTATTCTCAATTAGATTAGAAATTATATTAATTCAATTCATTTAATATTATTAATTTAACGGGTCGTTACAGCTGAGAACTCCACAACCCACTTATTTTATTTATTTGTTTCTGTGCAATAAACTAAATAAAATATAGAATACTTGAGATTATTTCAAATGTGCAAGCTGTTTCACAGATTTAATACTAATGACGCACACCATTTAGCATGGACGAAGCAGCAAACAGGTTAATCTGTTATCATCCTTTCTCTAAAAGCCAATTATCTATAGTGGACCTTTGATAATCAAAATCTCACCTATAAATGGAAATTCTTACAGTTCTCAGTCATCTTGTATCTAACCTTTTGATAATCTATAGTGAATGGGAAGTACTATTTTCTAACTACATTTTTATTACATACGGAAAAATTAAGCAAACTTATTGTTTAATACTCTGATGAACCTACGATGCAATTCCAATATTAAAAGGACAAATTTTAGCATTAAGGCTCAAATAGAAAGGAACCTATTCCAGCTATAAACTTCCTTTCGAACTTATTTCAAAAATAAATCTGGTTTTCACCATGCCTAGTTTTGTGCCTGTGCACTTATAAAATGCGCAAAAACAAATTGTTCCCGAGGTGAAAACCAGGTTTACTTTTGTAATGAGTTTAAAACGAAGCTTATGGTTGTAATAAGTCATTCTTGAAGTTTAATATAAAAATTTGTCCTAAAAAGAAAACTCTTCTACTGAAAATTGCATATTTCACAGGCTAACTTGACACTTTAGTGTGTGAATCTGTAAGTACACTCCTTGATTTCATTTTGGTAGCTTCCTACTATTAATAGTTTATTTTTAGTTCTGAATGCAGAGAAAGGCAAAACAATGTATGTAAAAACATTTGTTGTTGTCCCAAAATACCATAACTAACTGCAGTCAGTTTTTGGTAAGTATATTATATCAAGAGAAAGGAGGGAATATTGATAATGGGAATTTAAGGACAAGATTTAGAATGATACTTATAAAGAAAATACTAAACATTGACAAGACTTGCCATTTTAGATAAAATGTGTTTCATCTTGTAAATTCATAATTAGCTCATCTCCTCTTTAAAGAGAATATCTCATGTTTGTTGTTACCATATTTTTCATACTAAAATAGCGAAAAAATTAAACATAACAATCAATTATTAAGTTAAACTATAATTGGACTTTCCAATTTGTCGCTATAAGTATAGTTTGGAAGATTTGATACAAAAAATATCAAATTATTTACAAATCAAGAGACAAAAGATGGGAACTATTTTTTATTAAAATAAAAAATCATACCATGTTTGTAGTTGCAATAGACCGCATGTGCATGTCTTTCTTTCTCGAGCACACTACCGCACCAAGCAAAGCAATTTTTTTATCCTTGCCATCTCTCTGAAGACAGAACTGAATACCCAATTATGAAATATGTATCAAATCCTTGGAATTAAAAGGTTGAGACGTCATATAAAAACTATATGGGTAGAATAATTGCACGTAATTTCCCACCCCATAGTAGAATAATTGCTCGTATGTTATCTCTTTAAAGAAAAGATTCAGTGATTCTACTAAAAAATACGGGTTATCTATAACAATAGGGGCACCATAATGTAAAGTGTGAAATAAATACTTCCGAAAGCATTCGCTACTTTATATATTGAAATACTTTTTTTGAAAAGACCAGTTGGTAAAAATAAAAAATCTCTCATGCTTTGGTTTGCGTAACGACCTATCAAAATGCAAGATACATGAGACTGCACAATAGGCATTTTGGTGGAAAGGAATTGGTAGCACAAAGGTGGGCGCATGAAATAGTGCATGTAAAGTGGAAAGTGCAGATGTCTTGAATTTTATAAAAAAAAAAAGAAAAGAGAAAAGGAAGTGAAAAGAAAACTAATTCACAAGCCTTTCCGGTTGCTCATATATTTGAAATAACTCCTGGTTAGATGAACTTGTTCCAAGAACGACATTAATTGCACCCATACTCGTAATTCCAGCAGTTAATATAATAATGCATGACAATGTTGACATTCATATAAGACATGGTCACAGGAAGTATGGAATTGATGTCAATGATCCTGATTAGCACCACGTATTTGGAAGTTTACCATAATAGAAACTGTGTGATGGTTAAAGGAGGATAAATTTTAAATGAATGATTTAATCAAGTAATTATAGCATTGTACAACAACAAATTGGCACATGCATAAGCATATTATTTCTTGTATGTCCTTTCCAAAAAAACTGCACACATATGTTACTTGAAGATAAACGAGCAGGTTCTAAGAAAAAAAATTGTTAGTTTAGTATACCATATATCGATTAAATTTGGGGAACTTCCACATGGTGGTCACCTTTAGATACAGATTAAACAGCCTCATATTGGTAGTTTTTACATACAGATTAAACAGCCCCATATTGGTCATCTTTACATATAGATTATTGAATGGAAATCGCTGAATTCCAATCAGATAGGGAAAAAACCGTGGATAATTTAGAAAAAGGGAGGGAAAAAATCCGCATACACAACGAAATGTTAGCCGACATCAAGTCCCAAATAATAGTAATAAAAAAATGAGGCACTTTACCTTATGTACTACAGATGAAAGGATGTGATCAACTCGTTTAAGTTCCTCGAAGTCAACCGTTTCTTTTTCAGCAATGCCATCTTCATTTTCAGACTCAACTGCAACAAAGATAAAATAATTAACTAAGTGCAGTTAAAGCTAGCGTTGTTAAAATAATATGCTTCTGCACAAAGAAATGGAATATCACAAATGCTTAGCAGAACTTACTATCGGCTTCAGCCTAAATTTCTACTCGTGGGAGTACGCAAATCTTAACCAATTCTTCATTTCCACTGCAACTTTTGAAAGGAAAAAAATATAAGCTTGGATAAGTAAACCAATTTCCAAAGAAGAAAAGAATTTGAATATAACCATTATATATTAACTATAACAGCGTTTTTACCACTTTACTTTTGATCTGTAGTTTGGATATAAACCCTATTATCTTTCCCAATTCAAGTTTAGAAATACAAAGTTAATTTCATTTGTAACTTACCTGGAAGAATAATAACAGACTCTTCTTTAGCTAATTTGCTGCAGAAGTCCACACAATCTGTAATGCCCTCCAAATAAGGCAGGTTCAATTTAACCTGAATGAAATCATGTCAAAGAGTTCAGTCAATATAACAAATCGGGACATGCATTAAGTTAAAAAGAAGAAGAAGAAGAAGAAAAACTCACCATTACAAACATGGATCCCTTAGGTTTATGTGGGAAAGTGATGCCCAATGTCCTCAAATCTCTCCTATAGAACATCTGAAGCATGTTTTATCAAATTTACAATCCAACTGAAGAAATCATATTTTGTGTATTGAAGAATATCGGGCAGAGCTGCCTGGAAAAAAAAACAACAAATATATACAGATGTAAAAAATCATCAACAAGCTTGCAGGTTGTGAATGAAAGTTTATAGTTAAATAAACCACTAGATATGTGCCGTTCTTTACAGATACTAAAAAATTGTAAGATACTGACCTGAATAAAGTAGTGGGATTTGTTGAGATATTGAGGAAGCTTTCAATGCATTGAACAAGCTAATGAAAATAAAAGGGTTAATAATCTTTACAAAACCGAATCTTATATTAATTAAAAAAAAGTAGAGATCAGTAAAAAGTGTTACCATTGTTTGTTTAAACATGCCCTTAGGATCGTTTAACACAATCCAACCAAGTCGCCAACCCGGAACAATCCATCTCTTTGATATTGACCCTAATGTAATTATAGGTACAATGTCAACGAAAATTCCCATTGGCACAAATGGGTTTCTCCAAATGATAAGTGACCATAGACTTCATCTGCTATTAATATAAGGCCAAGCTTCTTTGCTGTCTCTGCAGCCTGTAGATAAAACGGTTTTAAAATTTCAATATGTTCATGCAAGAATGGAACTATATTGTTGTCTAAGGATTGATCGAGATCAAAAGTACAGGTTAGCGAAATCAATATATCGCTATATTTCTTCGTATGTTTTTCCTATTTACCGTCCATTCCATTGAATTGGAGTTAAATATACGAAAAACAAATTTTGCTTCTATATGGAAAATGAAAGAAAGAGATTTTGCCTTTAGCAAAACATATGCTATCTATAGCAACACTCTTGTCTACGTTTCAAATTAAAATTCTGGAAAGTTCAAGTGTACTTCATTTGAGAATAAATTTTCTTTTATATATTTACTTGGAAAGTAGTTTTGAGTGAATTATTTTAAATAACTAAGTTGAAATTGTGATAAAATTTAATTTTTGAAGTTAAAATAAATCATAAGCATGTAGTTCAAGATTTATCAACTTTTAAACAAATTATTTCTTCACCTTGTAAGTTGTTCATAAAAATACAAAAAGGCAACTTATAAGTTGTTTCAACTGCTTAAAAGCAGTTCAAGAACATGTTCTTACTTTAGAAGTGTTCATAAGAGTAGAAACTTCCAGTTGGATTTCCAGGATTGACGACAACCATTGCAACATTATTTTGATCTGCAAAAGCTTTGACACGAGCAAGATCAAATTCTGTGCATCAATTTGATGCTCAAACTACCTAGTTTGCTGTTGAGCAAGTCCAAAATCCCAATGCTTATACTTTAGCTCCAGTTCATGCTCTTTGAGCATACCTAAATGTTTAGACTTCAAATGGATTTCAAGCTTTGATGTAGCAAGAAATGACTGTTGCAGTCCCCAACTCCCTTGATGCTTCAGCTAATAAATCATCAAGGTTTGAAACTATAGCATCCCATCAAATTGCAACTCCAACGCCATTCCATCCCATTAAATTCTCAAATATAATAAACTATAGATTTAGAAATAATATCTACATGTATCAAAGACCAGCAGCCTTTATAGTCTAAACTCAAAGACTAAAAGCCTTTACATGTACAGATCCTTGCTGGAATAAATTCACCAAAGTTGACTTTGTCATATAAATTGCACCGGTGTCATAAGCACTATGTTAAGGTAGGGAAATGTGCCAACTTATTTTTGTCCCATTCTCTAGGTAACTGATGTTACCTCAATTATCTAGAAAACTATATCAAATTGTGGCCTTTATATTGCAGTGTACTATTCATGACGATGCCTAAGCTCCTTAGATAAAAACGAATTTTTTTAGGGAAGTAAGTTAGGCACTAAAGCCAAATAATAATCAATTTTCCTCCTTACTTTGACTGAATACTACCATCTTATTCTTACTAACAGTATTTTACCTTAAATTTTCTCAGCAACTTTGACTGAAGTAAGTTAAGCCTGGAGAAGATGATTGCCGCTGGAGAAGATGGTCGTGATTGTCGCCTCAGTTGAAAGTTGCTGCCATGATTGCCGCTTGGAGATATAGGTTGTCGCGGCATCGATAAATGAATAGCTACCAAAACCAAGATTAGTGATGCTGCGGCCGCCTCGATAAATGAATTGCTACCACCTCGACGAATGAATTATCGCTGCGGCCGCAGCGATGAATGATTTTTCGAGAGATATCGTGAAACCCTAAATGAGATTTGATGAAATTAGATTATATGCGGCCAAGCCAAGCCAAGATAAATAGGTGCTTTAAAGTTACAAAACAACCCATTGAAAAATGATTTATTTACTAAATTACCTATTATTGTAGCACTTTTTTATGTGGCAATCGTTATTCAGAAATTTTTTATTTTTACCAACACTTTCTGAAGTATCTTAACACTTTTTAGCTGTTAGTAGTTCGTAACACTTATAAGTGTTAGATATTGAGAAATATAAAATGTTGCAAAATCCTTGATTTGGTGTAGTGCAAAATAGTATATACGAGAGACCGCTCCTTTCATGCCTATTGATCTGGGTTATCAAATAGTAAACTCTCTATGATATTTCTGTCACCGGAGTAGGGCATTACGTCTTTGGAATTTGTTTTTGAAGTTAGATCTCCTAATTCTCATCACGTATATCTTAAAGGTCATATTTGTAGTTGTAATTAGTGGAAGGTTACTGAATTTCCTTTTTCTCGTGCTATTAAATGTATGAATATATCTAATTTTCCTGTGTAAGATCTTGTTCAGTACTACTTCACTATGGATGCATATCGCCTTTCATATTCTTAAGCTATGAATCCTATTCCTAGTTTTGATAAGCCTATTATGGATTCTAGAGATGAAGTTTTAATTAAGCCTCCGAAAGATAAGCATGGTGTTGGAAGACCTTCGAGTAAACGCAAAGTAGGATTTTCATTTTTCAAAATAAGGAAAATAGATTCGGTGTATGCAAACAATATGGTCACAAAAAGCGAAATTTTTAAGCTCCAAAGAAGATATGAGTTAGTTGTTATTTTCTCTTCTTTTTCTTTTCGTTATAATGTTGTTGGATTTATTAGTTGGTTGTAGGAATTCTTTGTTTTATTGGCAATTTATTGTACTTAAAGCATTTGGTTGTAAGACTTTATTCATTTGTATGAATTTATTGATCTTAAAGTTGTTATGATTTATGCAATTATGATGTTCATTATCTTATTTGATATTAATATATGGAATTTTAGTTATTATTTGTGTCTGTTCTGGAGTTTGTACTGCATATATTATGTAGTAGTTTCTAATGGAATAATACTACTCAATATTAATTTCAGTAAGAATTTTTGATGTAATGATAATGTATTACTAGCTTCAATCTTTTCAAAATGGTTATTTAATAGCTCATTTGTAAATGTCACTTATTGGAGTTTGTCGATGATAATAAGAAAAGGCTGATTTTGTATAGTATTGGTTTTTTTTAACCTTTATGTTATATTATAGTTGTAACAGAAACTACTTTTGCTGTATGATATTAGTTTTGTTTAACATTGGTTATGGGTTCAGCTATGAGGCTCAGTTAACATTGATTATATGCATGGTTAACTACTTCTATTATATAGTATTAGTTTTGTTTAACATTGGTTATGGGCTCTATTATGGAGTTCGACTATGGGCTCAGTTATGAGGTTTGGTTAGAGGCTCAGTTATGAGCTTAGTTATAAGGCTCGGATAAGTAATCCTACTGTATGGTATAAGTTTTTTTAACATTAGTCATGGGGCTCAATTAACATTAGTTATGGGTTCGGTTAACTATTTCTACTGTATAGTTTAGTTTAACATCAATATTGGGCTCAGTTATAGGTCTTGGTTAAAATTGGTTAGTGCTCAATTAACTATTACTATTGTATATTATCCATTTTGTTTCACATCAATTATAAGCTTGGTTTTGGTTCTCGGTAAACATCGGTTATGGGGTTCAGTTATGGGCTTGGTTAAACACTACTACTGTATAGTATTGGCTTTGTTTAATATTAGTTATGGGCTCGATTATGGGGCTCGGTTAACATTGGTTATGGGCTTTGTTAACTATTGTTACCGTACAGTATTGGTTTAGTTTAACCTCGATATTTGTAAAGACCCTGACTCGACCTTCAAAAATCGGCATTGAATACATCACCCGTATTCGAATGTCGCAGATTCAAACGTCGAATCTGATTCGTCGAAGCTTATAACACATTAAGTACAACACAGCGGAACAAATGAATAGTATATGTCATATACAACTCCAATGATACAATATCCAAATATACAATAATGATCAATATCATAGATACAATGAAATGCTATAGCGGAAACACCAATATCAGCAATCGCCATAGATAGCTCACCAACAAGTTGTACCATGCTAAGCATGGTCAGTCGTCCTAACCAAAGACTTCAATATCCAAAGTCTCCAAATAATTCCAAAGAGAAAGCTGAAAGCCATTGAATCGATATCTAGTATTTGAAAACCCAACTCTAGACTGCCCATGTGGAAAATTGTGGGCATCCAGAGTTTAGGAAAGGAACAATAAACTCTGGGTCATTCATGGGACTGGTATGAGCGAACAAAAACAATTTATCTTTAAAACAAACAACAAAAGAAATAAAGTTGAAATCCGCAATGCTTTTTTGGAAAATGAAACTACCATAAGGCCTCTCGCCACACACACAATGCAAACACAGAATTGGAAGAGATTTCTCCTTATGATAGTCAAACATGCTTGATAAGCAAAAGTCATTTGATATTATTATTAGTGCATAGTGCAGAAAATCTTTCGAAAGTATAATATTAATCTTAGCCAGCAACAACCGTTATTGCATGTCTACTATAGCTACAATGTTCAATAGCAGGTTACCACCACATTCTATGGCAGGTTATACAACTAAAACCGTACAGGGCTCGTATTGTTTTGTTTGGATTTCCAACATTGGTCACGGTAAGGAACTTCCTACTGCCACATGGGTACGCCTCTGGAGGGACGTCTCGAGAATCTACCTGGCACTCTGCCAACACAAGGTCGTGTTACCTCTGTAACTAGGTAACTACTACTCGAGCATGCCATCCCCCGGTCGTTTGCGACCTTTATCCGGGGTTCCTCTCAACCAATAACCACAAAGAAATCACAAAGTAATAGATTTTCAGCGACTACATGAATTAAGTATTTGGGCTCCATACCATGATACCACCCTTTTCCAGAAGGGAATGACACACCCTAAAGGGAGCGACCCTCATAACCTTGACGCATCTTTCCTATTTCAACCATTTTCGGGGTGTGACGTCCTGATGCAGTTTCATCCACAAAACTATGCTTTATACAAAAGTCATGCTTTGATCAACAAATGATCAACAACACACAGCAGCACTCAGCATGTCACACTACCAAATTGGGAGTATATCACTGATAACTATCAACTACATAACCTCTGAGCTCGTACGTCTCAGAGAAGGGTGTTAAGCTAAAAGACTAATTCTCCGCCACCAAACAGAAATGTATTTGATAGAGATCAGTTTTATATCTCAAAGTGTAATGTCAAACATACAACCATACAAGTCTGTTCCGGGTTCGAATAGAACCGAAGGCACTTCATCCAATAAAGGGAGAAGCCCTTGCAATCTGGGTATTCACAATCCCGATCGGACTCCCCCATCACATATGGAGAACTCTATACCGGAGCGACTCAGTGTAGAGTCATTCGACAGGTTGTCCTATCGTTCTTGAAGACACACGGTCTTCACCATCGGTCTTCAATTGCAATTCATAACGTCGTATCACTATTCGAAATGGGTTATACGATACAAAGTCCTCTCCCGGCTAAACCGAATAGTGAGTGCAATAACTAAAAACATATGGATATGGGATTTCAGTTAAGTCATAACTTTTAAAAAATCCAAAACCTTTTTTCAAATGGTTTAAACAAATTACCATTTCAAATCTTTAAACAAAAAGATTCATTTCACAAAGTTCACCCATTTTTCACAAAGATTATTTCATAGTTTCCAAAGCAATTTTCCTTTCAAATTGGATCAACTCATCCAATCTTTAAACCAAAGATTTAATTCATAACTTTCAAACCATTTCCAATTCAAATCTTTTATATAAAAGATACCCCATTTAAAATCCTCTTCGGTTTCAAAACAAGGTTCAATAATCTTTCACAAAGGCTCATTCATAGCTTTCAAAAAAAAATAATGCACCATTTTATTTCAAACTTGAAATCTTTCGATACAAATTGGAAATCCTTTCTTTAAATGAAAGCTATTATTATTTGAAAACAAATAGTTTTCGTTATGGAAAAATCCAATTATATTTGCACGAGTTGAAACCCTTGAGTTAAATTCAAATTCGCAAATCAATACCTTTAAAATGGTTTAACCCATATATAACTTGCATAACAACTTTAAACCATAGTTTCCAAACATAGAATTCAATTTCAAATTTTGAATTCAAATTTAAATCAAATTATTTAAATTTCGAAACTTAATCAATTTTTATCTTTCAAAGTTCCTTTTCAAAAGCCTTTTCAAATTCAACCCAATTTCATTTCCAAAATCATTTGGATTCAAAATTTAACAACTTTAAAAACCATTTCAAAAATCTGTGGCTTAACCAATTTCCTCGTGCAATCCATATTTGTTTGTGTATTGTGTGGTCTAGGGGTTTTACACACAATAGTGCAACAACATCATCAATCATTACAGATTCAGACACAAAAATATATTTCATAACCGGTATAAAAGTTTAACGCTCATCTTTCATTCACAGATCACAGATATATATCACAGATAATAAATTACATCACGCATAGTAATTACATCACATATGAATAAAGTACATCACAGTACATAACTTCAAATAATTCATATCACCAAGCAACACATATCAGGAATATCAAACAATTCAAAGCATTTCATAAAATCCAAACATCCATAAGTAAGATCAATTAATCATCTGATAAATTTAAATCAAATTTATTACTTATGAAGCTACTAATCCTGGTAAATTAACATTAATTAATTCCAAACTATTTTGGTTAATTATTCTTTAAACTTTCATTAACCTTTAATTAATAATTAATCATTTGATAAATTATCCTTAATTAATTATAATAATTTATTAATTAATTAATCCTTAATTAATAGTTATTCCTTAATCACTTTCATTAATTAGTTAGCCTTCAATTAATTAATTATCCTTAATTAATAAATAAATTCATCTTTAATCATTACATAATTAATCCCTAATTATTTAATTATTCTTTAATAAAACACCCTAAATTAATTCATAAATTAATTAACTTTAAATTATAATTAATTATAAAACAAATCATCCTCTAATTATTAATCATCAAGTAATCAATCCTTAATTGTACTTAATTATTCTTTGATTACTTGATAAATCAAACTTAAATTACTAACAAATTTACCTTAATAACTTTTATTAAGTAATTAACTTCAAGTGATTAATTTCTTTTAACAAATAATTTAACCTAAACTTTAAAAAGTTAACTAACCATTATAACATTATTTATATTAATTAACTAACCTTTAATATTATTAAGTTTATTTAAAATAAACTTTTAAAATAAAAGTTTATGTATAATTTAAATCATTTTAAAACTTGGTTAATTTTAAACAATTTTATTTAAGAAACCTTTTTAAACAATTTAAAACTGGGATAGCATCAAATATTTAAAGAAAAATGGAATTAACAAAAATTTGTTTATAATAACTTGATTTTCTTTAAAATTTGAAAACTTTTTTCGTTATTACATCAGATAACCCGAGCCAACTCACGTTTTACCCGAGCCTATTGCCTATTTACTTCGAGTTTCTTCTCAATCCAAGCCGAGAACTTGCAAACGTATAAAATTTACTCAAGTGTTAGAAATAACCCGGTACATACATGAAAATGCACGAACTCGAACTCGAGTCCTCCTGCAAATCACCCGAGATTGTCTTCGAGTGAAAAGCTCCTCATTCCAGACTTAACCACTGACACAAGCGATGTGACGACCCTGAATTTTTAAGCATTTAAAATCAGAATATTTAATTGATTTAAATATTCCAGATAATAGTTTCAACTTGAATTACGAATATCACAATTCATTTGATAATTTAATTATTGAATTTAAATAATTTAAAATTGAATGAAATGTTGAATTCCAGAATTTTAAGCCTATTAAACATAATTTGAAGGCTTATAAAATTTATATTCGTATTACTGAGGATAATAGAAGTTGTAAAATTGAAATAAACAGTGGATTGTTCAATTTTGAAATTTTATTGTTTAAATTGAATTTAAAAATAGCCTTCCGAGGCGCAGTCTCGGAATCCGATGAAACCAGTTCCATCGGGTCCGTAATATTGAATTATTATCGGATTTCAAATTTCGTTTTGATCGGAATTAGAGTGTGAGTGTACGTAATATAAACGCGTTGGAAATTTAATTGATAATAGCCGATTCAGAATTTACATATAATTCTTCAACTAGTCAAATACATCTCACATAAGAACTTTTGGAGTTCATTTCGAATCACTGTACGAGTCTCAGCTGACATGTAATATTCCTTTCCATTGTTCAACCAGTTCAAAGTCTTGTTTTAAGCAATAATAAAATAAAAGTAGAAGTTTTTTATTTATTTATTTGCCAAGCCTTGCCTTGGAAGCCAAAAGAAAAAAAAACAATATAAACCATACAGCAGAAGAAATCTTGAAACCCCGTTTCCTTTTACCTCTTCTCTTCATTCAAATTCAACTCATTAAAAAAAACCCAAAACAATGGCCGAAGCCTATAGTATTCTAATCGAATGGCGGAATAAGGGGGGGACCTCGCGTTTAGGGTTTCGCGTGAAGCTGGGGGGCGATTGGTACTCGAGTGGCGTAGGGCATAGGATTCTCGCGATTCGATTTCCGAAGTGGGGATTAGGATTTGGACGTCGCGTTTGGGAATTCGAGGGGCCGCGACGTCGCATAGGGTTCTCGCGACTCGTTTGGAGTAGAACAACGTCACTGAGAGGCGGCGAACGTCGCGAATTAAGGGGTGTGGGGTCGTAGTGGTGCGGCGTGGGATACAGAGGAGGCTGGTGGTCCCTGACGATGTCGATGGTCGGCGCGATGAACTCGAGGGGTAAAGCAGGTGATGTTAATGTTGTCTTCCTGTTTACTTCAAGGTAATTTAATTTTAACTTTAATTAGGTTTGAAACTTATAAAAGGATTTTGATTTTTATTCCTCTTATCAATACATTAATAGTATGTATTTACAGTATTGGTTAATTTAATTTAAATAAATAAGTATATATATATATGATTTCGGGTGAAAAGAAGAATAAATATATATATATATATATATATATATATATATATATATATTTCCACTTGCTGTTTAGTTTAAAAATAATAATTAAATGAAGCGGTTAACGTATTTAATTAGTTTATTCAATTATTTCAGAAATTTAAAAATATTTATTTAGGGAAAATTGGTTTAAAAATCAACTTATTAGTTTAAAAACCAAGTTATTAGTTTAAATTAAATTAAAATAGAATAATCAATGTGTTCGATTAATTCAAATATTTATAAAACGTGAATTGTTTATTCAAGGTAAAAGATCATGAAAACAAGTCGAGATGGATAGGATGGCAAATTTAAAGGGCAAAGGTGATTTAATCCCACTCAGTTTAAATTTAAATCAAATTTATTACTTATGAAGCTACTAATCCTGGTAAATTAACATTAATTAATTCCAAACTATTTTGGTTAATTATTCTTTAATCTTTCATTAACCTTTAATTAATAATTAATCATTTGATAAATTATCCTTAATTAATTATAATAATTTATTAATTAATTAATCCTTAATTAATAGTTATTCCTTAATCACTTTCATTAATTAGTTAGCCTTCAATTAATTAATTATCCTTAATTAATAAATAAATTCATCTTTAATCATTACATAATTAATCCCTAATTATTTAATTATTCTTTAATAAAACACCCTAAATTAATTCATAAATTAATTAACTTTAAATTAATTAACACTTAATTAATTATAAAACAAATCATCCTCTAATTATTAATCATCAAGTAATCAATCCTTAATTGTACTTAATTATTCTTTGATTACTTGATAAATCAAACTTAAATTACTAACAAATTTACCTTAATAACTTTTATTAAGTAATTAACTTCAAGTGATTAATTTCTTTTAACAAATAATTTAACCTAAACTTTAAAAAGTTAACTAACCATTATAACATTATTTATATTAATTAACTAACCTTTAATATTATTAAGTTTATTTAAAATAAACTTTTAAAATAAAAGTTTATGTATAATTTAAATCATTTTAAAACTTGGTTAATTTTAAACAATTTTATTTAAGAAACCTTTTTAAACAATTTAAAACTGGGATAGCATCAAATATTTAAAGAAAAATGGAATTAACAAAAATTTGTTTATAATAACTTGATTTTCTTTAAAATTTGAAAACTTTTTTCGTTATTACATCAGATAACCCGAGCCAACTCACGTTTTACCCGAGCCTATTGCCTATTTACTTCGAGTTTCTTCTCAATCCAAGCCGAGAACTTGCAAACGTATAAAATTTACTCAAGTGTTAGAAATAACCCGGTACATACATGAAAATGCACGAACTCGAACTCGAGTCCTCCTGCAAATCACCCGAGATTGTCTTCGAGTGAAAAGCTCCTCATTCCAGACTTAACCACTGACACAAGCGATGTGACGACCCTGAATTTTTAAGCATTTAAAATCAGAATATTTAATTGATTTAAATATTCCAGATAATAGTTTCAACTTGAATTACGAATATCACAATTCATTTGATAATTTAATTATTGAATTTAAATAATTTAAAATTGAATGAAATGTTGAATTCCAGAATTTTAAGCCTATTAAACATAATTTGAAGGCTTATAAAATTTATATTCGTATTACTGAGGATAATAGAAGTTGTAAAATTGAAATAAACAGTGGATTGTTCAATTTTGAAATTTTATTGTTTAAATTGAATTTAAAAATAGCCTTCCGAGGCGCAGTCTCGGAATCCGATGAAACCAGTTCCATCGGGTCCGTAATATTGAATTATTATCGGATTTCAAATTTCGTTTTGATCGGAATTAGAGTGTGAGTGTACGTAATATAAACGCGTTGGAAATTTAATTGATAATAGCCGATTCAGAATTTACATATAATTCTTCAACTAGTCAAATACATCTCACATAAGAACTTTTGGAGTTCATTTCGAATCACTGTACGAGTCTCAGCTGACATGTAATATTCCTTTCCATTGTTCAACCAGTTCAAAGTCTTGTTTTAAGCAATAATAAAATAAAAGTAGAAGTTTTTTTTTTATTTATTTGCCAAGCCTTGCCTTGGAAGCCAAAAGAAAAAAAAACAATATAAACCATACAGCAGAAGAAATCTTGAAACCCCGTTTCCTTTTACCTCTTCTCTTCATTCAAATTCAACTCATTAAAAAAACCCAAAACAATGGCCGAAGCCTATAGTATTCTAATCGAATGGCGGAATAAGGGGGGGACCTCGCGTTTAGGGTTTCGCGTGAAGCTGGGGGGCGATTGGTACTCGAGTGGCGTAGGGCATAGGATTCTCGCGATTCGATTTCCGAAGTGGGGATTAGGATTTGGACGTCGCGTTTGGGAATTCGAGGGGCCGCGACGTCGCATAGGGTTCTCGCGACTCGTTTGGAGTAGAACAACGTCACTGAGAGGCGGCGAACGTCGCGAATTAAGGGGTGTGGGGTCGTAGTGGTGCGGCGTGGGATACAGACGAGGCTGGTGGTCCCTGACGATGTCGATGGTCGGCGCGATGAACTCGAGGGGCAAAGCAGGTAATGTTAATGTTGTCTTCCTGTTTACTTCAAGGTAATTTAATTTTAACTTTAATTAGGTTTGAAACTTATAAAAGGATTTTGATTTTTATTCCTCTTATCAGTACATTAATAGTATGTATTTACAGTATTGGTTAATTTAATTTAAATAAATAAGTATATATATATGATTTCGGGTGAAAAGAAGAATAAATATATATATATATATATATATATATTTCCACTAGCTGTTTAGTTTAAAAATAATAATTAAATGAAGCGGTTAACGTATTTAATTAGTTTATTCAATTATTTCAGATATTTAAAAATATTTATTTAGGGAAAATTGGTTTAAAAATCAACTTATTAGTTTAAAAACCAAGTTATTAGTTTAAATTAAATTAAAATAGAATAATCAATGTGTTCGATTAATTCAAATATTTATAAAACGTGAATTGTTTATTCAAGGTAAAAGATCATGAAAACAAGTCGAGATGGATGGGATGGCAAATTTAAAGGGCAAAGGTGAGTTAATCTCACTCAGTTTAAATTTAAATTTAAATGATTAAATTTAAATAATTGTTTGAATGGTTGAATTGACTGATGTGATATAGTATGATATTGTGAAATTGGTGCATTATGTTATGCTAACATCTGTGGATGCAGGGAAAACAGGTTGGAGGGATCCAACTGGACCCCTCGACTTTAGTTAATTATTTAATATTCTCTGTCTGAATATTTGATATCCTGTAATGAATTATGTGGAAATATTATATGCCATGGCTTGATTGTTATAATCGGGCAATAATGAATTATCATGTATATATAATTCGAGTTTGGAAATGAAAATAAAAGAAGTAAAATTGTAGTGAAATAATTATGGAAACCTGAATTAACTTAAGAATGAATTGGAAAAGGAGTAAAGTGCTTTAAAAATTCTAATAATTAAAGTTAAGTTTAGTAAGGGAAATTTGAAAAATCAGAAGATTAATGAATTTTAAATTTCAGCGTTATTATTTTAAAAGAATAAAACATTTATTTAAAATTTAAGATTTAATTTATTTAAAGGGATAAAGAAGGAATTGGGAAGAAGCTGAAATTGGTATATTGCAGTTAAATGATATAAAATCAAACGGAACATAATAATAAATATAAAGTCCATATTTAATGAATTTTGAGATAAACTGATAAGTAAAGAATCTCATGTCAAATGGAATAGATTGGGAATCAATTTGGGAAAATTGATTTAACTAATTGAGATTGGGAATTCACCCTGGATAACCAAGTACGTTTTGAAGTAAATTTTTAAATATAAGTTAAAAGTTTTAAGTTGTTTTAAAAAAAAAGCAAGTTTTGGAAATTTATTATTTCTAATATTTATATTCTAAAGAAGGTATTCCCTTTAATATTTATAGCAATAATTATTTAAAGAGTGACTTAGTATTTTGTTTTAAAGGGTGAAAATCTAGGTTTATATTTTATTTAGTAACCTTATTTTCAAATATTCATATAGTAAGTATTTTTAACAAATTATTGAGGTAGTTTTAAAATAAATGTTTTTAAAGTATATTTCAAAGTGAAGTGTTTTAAATTATTTTAAAATCTAGTTTTGTGCTTGGTGATTTCAGAGGAGATAGAAAATATTTGGGAAAGTTGATTCTGAAAAGAAAGATGGTTTTTAAAACTGTTTCAAAGGGTTGAAAATAGAAATATATCTTGTGAAGATATTTTTTGGAGATTAATGAATAATTTGGAAATTATTTATTGGTTGATGGTTGTTTTGTGAATATAATTGATAGTTAAATAACCGACTATCAATATTGGACAATGCGTTGATCGTTTCGAAGAGACCGGGATCGAGATTTATTTCTCGAAAACCACTTCGATCCGATTTGTACGTTTCGTGCGAAAAACGTGTTCGGAGTCGAAGATGGAGCAGTGAAGTGCAAGGGCTAGTCGCTACTAATCCTGAGGATATTTCCAAAATGGATGTAGTAGGAATAGTGCCTTCGGTTCCGTTCGAACCCGGGACGGACTTGTATGGATGAATGCTTGCGAAACATCGTCAGGTGGGCGATGGGCATTCTAAGTGAAACGTTCTAAAAGGTAACGCTTAGCCTCAAGCCTCATCAAATGGGAATGACTGAAAATCAGGGGATATGCAGCAAGGTTAGGTGGGTCATGCCCAAGCAGGACAAGATATTTCCCCTGTCTAGATGTCCCTTTTTATATATTTCGGCTCAGTGGATGGTTGGTCGCGCCAACCACGGGGTTTATCTTGTTCGGGACTGTTCAGTAAGGAATGGTTTCGGCCTTGTGTTGCAGGAGATGAAGGGAGTAATCCTCGGTACGGTGATCTAGGCCCCATACCGTGAAAGGTGGTACCCCAGTGCCTAGTCATTGTTGGAAATTCATTCTCCCTACGAGCCTTGTACGAGTTTTGTTTGTATTACCCACTTTTGTGGCTAGTAGCTGGAATTTAATAGATGTAACAGTTTCGGCTATTTTATAAGTATTTGTATATAGACCCTATTATAATATCAGAGGATTTCTATAAAAATTGTTTTAGCTATCGTAAGGTAAAAACCCGACATGTTTATTTGTGGCGTGGTCTTACGAGATGCTTTTGTTTTCAAAGGATTTTCAAAACTTTAATAATCAATTGGGTGTGATTTTCTCACGCTGGTATTCCAGACTGACTCGGGTATTATTTAACTATAATGCTCGGGTCAGACCGAGTATTATAGAATATAGGATATAACGTTGTGGAGCTCAGGAGACGAGCTGGTTGACGAGACGTACTTCCGTACTTGTACATATATACTATTCCACTGTATTTGAGTAATTGTGTACCTTGAGTTGTTGTGTATCCGTTGTATTGTATCGATGTGAGCTGTGACTGATGTATTCTGATGATGTAATGTATGTAAACAGATATATTTGATTTTGAGTAAAGATTATTTATTATCTATTATATTTTATTCCTCCGCGATGGTTAGATTCTGTTGTTGTTTTCAATTCTCTTCTTCTACCTCTTCTTCTTTAAACCCTAATGGTTCGTATTTCTGTGCAACTTGAGTTGATTGTTGTGGAATAGTGTTGACTCAAGGGGTACAGATCTGCGGGTCGTTACAGTTGGTATCAGAGCTTAGGTTGGTGATAACCTTGGCTCTGGTGGGAATTACTCATAAAATAGAGTCCGTGGTACTCTATAATGAGTTTGAGCGTATTAATAGATATGAGCGCGTATTTGTTAGTGAATATAAATTGTTTTAATATTGTGTTGATTGATTTATTGGGTGGCATATGAACCTTCGTCGACACAGTCTGCGCAACTGTATCGAAGGGGTTTCTAAAGATTTGAATAGAGCAATTGACACGGTATTGTTTTAAATGTGGGTAAATGAAATAATTTTACCCAAAATATATTTTGATATAAATAAAAGATTTGTAAGCTATTTAGCTAATATATGGTTGCTTGGATGTTAGAAATGATAATATTAAAGTATTATCATTGTTAAATGAAAATTTAACTAGAAATTGAAAAAAAATAACCAAAGTTTGAAGGAAATAAAGTCATAATGTAATGAAATGTATAAATATGAATTATGAATGTAATTATAAAATTGAAATGTATTCAAGTGAGAATTTGTATAAGCATAAACTGTACAAAAGAAATAAAGTTAAAACTTATTTAAGCAAGATTTGGAAATTTAAATCCTGGGGATTTGGAAGTATTTTTAAAGATAAATGATGGCATCATTGTTTGGAGGTATTTCTGAAAGGAAATTTGCTGAAATGGATTTTGAAAGTGATATAGCATTGAAATCACCTGGATTATTGGAAAATAATTCTGATGATGACGGCCGCATCATCAGTATTCATTTTCGAATTCCTAAGTGACGGATTGCTACCAAATTGACTTGTTCAGAAAACTAGTTGTTTTTCAAAATTTCTAAGAAAATTTGCTGGGAATAAAACCAGGATTGGTTTAAATTTTGAGAAGTGTGATTTGAGATGTTGGAGATTTCAAAATGTTTTGAAACCAAAAGCCGGTGTGTTAAAAAAATCCTGATAAGATGGGTTATAAGCTTATAAGTTAGGATATTCTTTTAAATCAGGAAGGATAAATAAACTTTGAATGTTGGAATTTAAATTTAAAAGAAAAGTTAAAAATGGAATTAACATGGATTTGGAAATAAAGATTTGATTGGATTGAGATTGATTGAATAAGTTGAAAATAATATCCAGTGTATTCGAATTAAGTTGAAATCGAATTGGATTAAATAAATCTGAGTTAAAATTAAATTGAATTGGAATAGGAATTCAATTAAGATATAGAATGGAATTAGATTCTTACCTGATTAAATGGAAATAAGTTGGGTAAGGATTGGTATTAGAATAAATGAATAAGAACAACTTATAAGAGAATTAAAAATCCATAGAAATAAAATATGCTTGGACTATAAATAAATAGCAGGCTTGAGTTAAAAATAATGGATGAATATATTCAAGCCTAGAATGAGTGCGATTGTATGACATATAAGTTGTGACTTATAAAATTGAAAATGGAATACAAATCCAAAATAAATATTTTAATGAATTGGAAAATGAAAGGAAAATCCAAACTTGAATTGTAAAGTATATTGAACTTAAGAAAATCAAATGGAGTGATATTTGGAATAAAAATTCAAGTTTTGGATTATAAATAAGGGAAGAACTAATTAGATAATAGATTAGTTAATGAAATTAAATTGTGAGTTTGTGATGAAGTTGTAAATAAACTCAAGTTATAAATTAAAATTTGATTCAAATTGTTGATGAAGTGAAGTGAATTGACTTAAGCTAAATAAATGGAAGAGTTGAATTAAATTCAACTTAAAACTAAGTGTAATGATATTGGATTGGATTTAAGTCTAGTAAAAATGAATTTGGATAGGAATAGAATTTGGTGGGTTATAAATAATATTAATGGAATGAATTCCAGAAGAAATGATTGTAAGCCATTTAAAAATTATTAAGGAATTGAAATAACTTGAGACAATAAGGGAAATAAAATGTTTCGAGTTTATTAGAATGGTTTAAGTAAATGTGGATAAACTAATTATATTGAATAAATAAATGATGGAATAAATAAGTATCAAATAAAATGTGGTTTAAATAAGTTGAGAAATGGTTATTAAATGAAATAGCTTGTATTGTTTTTGAGCTAAATAAAATAGTTTGGAATAAACAAATATGGAATGAAATGTGAATAAATGAATTGTAAATAAAATTTAAATGGAATGTGTCGAGCTAAATAAATGATTGTGAATGGATTAAAATAAAAAGGAAGTTTAATTGGTAAATAAGATGAACCTAAATTGTTAATGGTTTTGAATGGAACTTGTTTGAATAATGGAACTAGTTGGGTTAATAAATGAAATACAAGTGAATGTATTCACATTTGAAATGGAAGCGAGGATAATTGGATTATGAATAAATTTGGAAATGGAATAGAATTAAGAATAAAATTGAGTGAAATCAATTTAAATTGGTTATCAAACATAAATACTTATTTATTCACCTAAATCTTGTCAAATTGCATGGAATAAATTGTTGTTTGTTGTAAATGGGGTAATTAAACATTCTATGAGTGAGAGTAGTAAAATAAATTGATTTTGAAAGCAATTGAATTAAATATGAGCTCAGTTTGCTTAAAAATAAATTAAATGTAAGTGATTGAGATTAAAATCATTTTAAATTGATGAGGTTGTATATGAATGGATTGAAAACCATTCAAATTACATAAAAATGGTTTATAAATGAATTGGAACAGTTGAATTAACATGGAAATTGTAGAAGTTGCTTATGGAAAAATGTTTGGTGTGAATTTCTTTTAGAATTCATATGTTTTAACTATTGCAAGTAAGTGAAATGTGTTAAACTTCTTATATTTGGCACTTACAAGTTTAAACTGAGTAAGTACAGGTACCTGGAAGCCGTATGGCTGGATTTGGGTTAGGCTATTTGCTAAAAGTAATAAGCTGCTTGCATAAAATGCTAAATAAGGTACGCCTACGCAATTAAAATAGGAAATATGAACTGTTTTTGTTTTTTTCGACCGTGTGGGTCGATGTATATATATTTATCTCTTTTGTCAAATTGCAAAAGCTCCTCCGTTCAAAGGGGACTCTGCCAAAAAATTTCGGAAATTTTGGGAGTTAGAATTTTTTTTTTGGAAATTTTGGGAAATTTTGTTAACGACAAAACGATTTCAAACTAGGAATTTGAAATAAGTTAGTAAATGAAACTAACTTAAACAATGACATAAATTGGTTATAAATGAAAATAAAATTTAAAATTTAAATATTCAAAGTTAAAGATAAATTGAATTCATATGGAAATAAAAGAATCGATTTGAATAGAAAAGGATATAAATGGAAGTGGTAAAGTGAAAATAAATGTAAGAAACATATCAAATACTTATGTTATCTTGAGTAAGGAATGGTGAATTTCTTAATTGGAAATTGTTAATATAAATATATTCCAAGTAATATTTGGATGAATAGCTATTGACATTTTGTGAAAAAGTCGATAAAAATGTTTTGGAATGTTATGATTGGATATTAGTGCTAAGCAGGATATGCAGGTAATATAAAGGGAAAAGAGAATTAGATTAATTTCAAAGGATATAAATTTCAAATGCTCGACAAAAAAAAGGTATGTATTTAAATTTTGTGTGAAATTTGATTGGGATTTGGATTGAGCCACTTGGCGTTTTGTTTTCTTTTTGGATTTGGGAGGCCGTAGAGCCATTTTGTAGTTGTACCGAGTCAGCCGCGCAAAGGAGACGCTGGCGAAATTTTTCGGGAATTTAGGGAGTTAGAAAAATTTTGAGAAACTTTTTGATAATTCAAAATTAAGTTTTGAATTATAATTTGAATAAATGTAAGTAAAGTTGTTAGGGAATTAAGGGAAAGTTTGGGAAGTTAGTAAGAATTGTAATGGGCCTTCTATTAAAAAGATAGTTGGTAAGATGTTAAATTGTTAAGAACTAATTGGTTTTGGAAAAAGTAAACGGGTATTGAATCATTCTTCCTAACTTATAATTTCGGGGACGAAATTCTTTTAAGGGGGGAGGAATGTGACGACCCTGAATTTTTAAGCATTTAAAATCAGAATATTTAATTGATTTTAAATATTCAAGATAATAGTTTCAACTTGAATTACGAATATCACAATTCATTTGATAAATTAATTATTGAATTTAAATAATTTAAAATTGAATGAAATGTTGAATTCCAGAATTTTAAGCCTATTAAACATAATTTGAAGGCTTATAAAATTTATATTCGTATTACTAAGGATAATAGAAGTTGTAAAATTGAAATAAACAGTGGATTGTTCAATTTTGAAATTTTATTGTTTAAATTGAATTTAAAAATAGCCTTCCGAGGCGCAGTCTCGGAATTCGATGAAACCAGTTTCATCGGGTCCGTAATATTGAATTATTATCGGATTTCAAATTTCGTTTTGATCGGAATTAGAGTGTGAGTGTACGTAATATAAACGCGTTGAAAATTTAATTGATAATAGCCGATTCGGAATTTAAATATAATTCTTCAACTAGTCAAATACATCTCACATCAGAACTTTTGGAGTTCATTTCGAATCACTGTACGAGTCTCAGCAGACATGTAATATTCCTTTCCATTGTTCAACCAGTTCAAAGTCTTGTTTTAAGCAATAATAAAATAAAAGTAGAAGTTTTTTTTATTATTTGCCAAGCCTTGCCTTGGAAGCCAAAAGAAAAAAAACAATATAAACCATACAGCCGAAGAAATCTTGAAACCCCATTCCCTTTTACCTCTTCTCTTCATTTGAATTCAACTCATTAAAAAAAACCCAAAACAATGGCCGAAGCCTATAGTATTCTAATCGAATGGCGGAATAAGGGGGGGACCTCGCGTTTAGGGTTTTGCGTGAAGCTGAGGGGCGATTGGTACTCGAGTGGCGTAGGGCATAGGATTCTCGCGATTCGATTTCGCAAGTGGGGATTAGGATTTGGACGTCGCGTTTGGGAATTCGAGGGGTCGCGACGTCGCATAGGGTTCTCGCGACTCGTTTGGAGTAGAACAACGTCATTGAGAGGCGGCGAACGTCGCGAATTCGGGGGTGTGGGGTCATAGTGGTGCGGCGTGGGATACAGAGGAGGCTGGTGGTCCCTGACGATGTCGATGGTCGGCGCGATGAACTCGAGGGGTAAAGCAGGTGATGTTAATGTTGTCTTCCTGTTTACTTCAAGGTAATTTAATTTTAACTTTAATTAGGTTTGAAACTTATAAAAGGATTTTGATTTTTATTCCTCTTATCAATACATTAATAGTATGTATTTACAGTATTGGTTAATTTAATTTAAATAAATAAGTATATATATATATGATTTCGGGTGAAAAGAAGAATAAATATATATATATATATATATTTCCACTTGCTGTTTAGTTTAAAAATAATAATTAAATGAAGCGGTTAACGTATTTAATTAGTTTATTCAATTATTTCAGAAATTTAAAAATATTTATTTAGGGAAAATTGGTTTAAAAATCAACTTATTAGTTTAAAAACCAAGTTATTAGTTTAAATTAAATTAAAATAGAATAATCAATGTGTTCGATTAATTCAAATATTTATAAAACGTGAATTGTTTATTCAAGGTAAAAGATCATGAAAACAAGTCGAGATGGATAGGATGGCAAATTTAAAGGGCAAAGGTGATTTAATCTCACTCAGTTTAAATTTAAATGATTAAATTTAAATAATTGTTTGAATGGTTGAATTGACTGATGTGATATAGTATGATATTGTGAAATTGGTGCATCATGTTATGCTAACATCTGCAGATGCAGGAAAAACAGGTTGGAGGGATCCAACTGGACCCCTCGACTTTAGTTAATTATTTAATGTTTTCTGTCTGAATATTTGATATCCTGTAATGAATTATGTGGAAATATTATATGCTATGGCTTGATTGTTATAATCGGGCAATAATGAATTACCATGTATATATAATTCGAGTTTGGAAATGAAAATAAAAGAAGTAAAATTGTAGTGAAATAATTATGGAAACCTGAATTAACTTAAGAATGAATTGGAAAAGGAGTAAAGTGCTTTAAAAATTCTAATAATTAAAGTTAAGTTTAGTAAGGGAAATTTGAAAAATCAGAAGATTAATGAATTTTAAATTTCAGCGTTATTATTTTAAAAGAATAAAACATTTATTTAAAATTTAAGATTTAATTTATTTAAAGGGATAAAGAAGGAATTGGAAAGAAGCTGAAATTGGTATATTGCAGTTAAATGATATAAAATCAAACGGAACATAATAATAAATATAAAGTCCATATTTAATGAATTTTGAGATAAACTGATAAGTAAAGAATCTCATGTCAAATGGGATAAATTGGGAACCAATTTGGGAAAATTGATTTAACTAATTGAGATTGGGAATTCTCCCTGGATAACCAAGTACGTTTTGAAGTAAATTTTAAATATAAGTTAAAAGTTTTAAGTTGTTTTTAAAAAAAAAGCAAGTTTTGGAAATTTATTATTTCTAATATTTATATTCTAAAGAAGGTATTCCCTTTAATATTTATAGCAATAATTATTTAAAGAGTGACTTAGTATTTTGTTTTAAAGGGTGAAAATCTAGGTTTATATTTTATTTAGTAAACTTATTTTCAAATATTCATATAGTAAGTATTTTTAACAAATTATTGAAGTAGTTTTAAAATAAATGTTTTTAAAGTATATTTCAAAGTGAAGTGTTTTAAATTATTTTAAAATCTAGTTTTGTGCTTGGTGATTTCAGAGGAGATAGAAAATATTTGGGAAAGTTGATTCTGAAAAGAAAGATGGTTTTGAAAACTGTTTCAAAGGGTTGAAAATAGAAATATATCTTGTGAAGATATTTTTTGGAGATTAATGAATAATTTGGAAATTATTTATTGGTTGATGGTTGTTTTGTGAATATAATTGATAGTTAAATAACCGACTATCAATATTGGACAATGCGTTGATCGTTTCGAAGAGACCGGGATCGAGATTTATTTCTCGAAAACCACTTCGATCCGATTTGTACGTTTCGTGCGAAAAACGTGTTCGGAGTCGAAGATGGAGCAGTGAAGTGCAAGGGCTAGTCGCTACTAATCCTGAGGATATTTCCAAAATGGATGTAGTAGGAATAGTGCCTTCGGTTCCGTTCAAACCCGGGACGGACTTGTATGGATGAATGCTTGCGAAACATCGTCAGGTGGGCGATGGGCATTCTAAGTGAAACGTTCTAAAAGGTAACGCTTAGCCTCAAGCCTCATCAAATGGGAATGACTGAAAATCAGGGGATATGCAGCAAGGTTAGGTGGGTCATGCCCAAGCAGGACAAGATATTTGCCCTGTCTAGATGTCCCTTTTTATATATTTCGGCTTAGTGGATGGTTGGTCGCGCCAACCACGGGGTTTATCTTGTTCGGGACTGTTCAGTAAGGAATGGTTCCGGCCTTGTGTTGCAGGGGATGAAGGGAGTAATCCTCGGTACGGTGATCTAGGCCCCGTACTGTGACAGGTGGTACCCCAGTGCCTAGTCATTGTTGGAAATTCATTCTCCCTACGAGCCTTGTACGAGTTTTGTTTGTATTACCCACTTTTGTGGCTAGTAGCTGGAATTTAATAGATGTAACAGTTTCGGCTATTTTATAAGTATTTGTATATAGACCCTATTATAATATCAGAGGATTTCTATAAAAATTGTTTTAGCTATCGTAAGGTAAAAACCCGACATGTTTATTTGTGGCGTGGTCTTACGAGATGCTTTTGTTTTCAAAGGATTTTCAAAACTTTAATAATCAATTGGGTGTGATTTTCTCACGCTGGTATTCCAGACTGACTCGGGTATTATTTAACTGTAATGCTCGGGTCAGACCGAGTATTATAGAATATAGGATATAACGTTGTGGAGCTCAGGAGACGAGCTGGTTGACGAGACGTACTTCCGTACTTGTATATATATACTATTCCACTGTATTTGAGTAATTGTGTACCTTGAGTTGTTGTGTATCCGTTGTATTGTATCGATGTGAGCTGTGACTGATGTATTCTGATGATGTAATGTATGTAAACAGATATATTTGATTTTGAGTAAAGATTATTTATTATCTATTATATTTTATTCCTCCGCGATGGTTAGATTCTGTTGTTGTTTTCAATTCTCTTCTTCTACCTCTTCTTCTTTAAACCCTAATGGTTCGTATTTCTGTGCAACTTGAGTTGATTGTTGTGGAATAGTGTTGACTCAAGGGGTACGGATCTACGGGTCGTTACAAGCGACACTCGTGCACGTGCACGATCACTGAGCCACCTTCAACCATCATCGCGATCACCCACAAGTCATCAATGCTCCTCTCTGACGAACTATCCAGCTAAATTCGTGCAAGTCCCAATCAGTCGAAATCAGATGGGATGAAACCCATCCGAAATCCACACTTCACTATCAGGCTTCAACCTGAAACCTTCCACCGTCAACAAAACCCACTACCTCCATCGATTCGTGCCACTGGAATCTACGCAACTTTGACAAAAGCTGCTCCGACGTTCCATGCCCCAACTTGTCTTGGTCCGATCACCTGGATTGTCTTGACGTCGACGAAATTGAGCCACCTTCCTCGTCAAACAAAACTAGGCGGAAAACCCTAGATTAACATCAATCTATCACCTCAGCATATTATAAAATTTTAGAGTATTTTTCCACGATTCTACCACACCCATGCCATCTTCACTATGAATCACAATTCATACTTCACTGTTGATTACCAGGAATTCAAAAAAATTCAAATTCCATTCAACTCAAAAGATTTCCTTAAATACTAGCTTAAATATTCTAAGATGATTATCAAAAATCATGGATTCGAAGTACGAATTCATTTTTATAATTAAAAATCGAAACCCTGGCATTCGAATTTTTGGTTTAAAATCTGATCATCTCTGTTATTTCTATTTTAAAAATAACTACAAAATAAATGTTCATGAAATTATTTTTAAAATTAGCATTTCATAGTTATAATTATTTTTCGTTTTGAAATCAAATTCTGAAATCATCTAGATAGGATGATTTCGAATTTTCTAACAGGTTTTGAAAATCTGTAACAAGAACAGAGCCTAAATATAGGCATGCACATCATCATTCCCATACACAACATGCAAGCATAATAACATCATCGATCAAGCACTTTTAAAGATTTCAATTCACAAATCATTTAGATATATTTCAGGTTGAGTTTGCTCACCATGATTTGATGTTTTAAAGCAGAGAAGAAAGAACAGGCTTGGAGTAAATTTGTAAACTGGAATTCTTTGAGATTGGATTTTTTTGATTTCAGGTCGATCTGGTTGCTTCAGTTTGATTGCTATCGATTTTGAACTGAATCCAGATCAGGTTGAGCTTAATGAATATGAACTGATCTTTGTTTTAAAGCTGTGATGATTTTCTTGAATTGTTCCAGGCTCTTGTATTTGAATCTGGAACTTTTGCTTTCAGATTTGCACGTTTTGACTTTATTTGTTTTTTTTTCTTTCTGAAAGGATCAAATCTTTGATTCTTTGCTTTCAGGTTTGAAGAATTTTGAAATCTTGCTTACTGCCTTCAGGTTTTTGATCAAGATCTGAACTTAGCCTTTAGTTTGATTATAGTTTTGATTCCCAGACTTATACTTGTTTGATTTCTGAGATGATTTTCCATTTTGAATCAGGTTGCAGTTGAATCAAGCTATAAATTTGAGTTTGTTTTGCTTTGGTTCTGTTTTCCTTTTTCTGTTATTTCTGGTTTGTACTTGTTTTGCTTTTGTCAAATACATCTAAATTTTAAAGAAAACACTATTTGTCACTTATTCAAATTAACCATCACTTGTTAATTTTATATCCTACTTATTAAACATTTGTCACTTGTTACTTATATTGTGTTTAAGTCCTTTTGTGAAATTTATTTATAACTTTTGTCAAAGTCCCTTACTATATTTTTATTTACAAATTTGGCTTTGGGCCTCTATGTTGATATGTTTACAACTTAGTTCATAAAAAAATTCTAAAATAAATATCTTATTTAATTTCATATCTACATAGATTTGCACTTTTATAAATTAGTTGATATGTTTATATTTTACAACCCAAATTTTATTCCAAATGATATGTTCATTTTAAAACTCTTTATATTTTCAATTTAGCTTTGAAACCCATTTTTGTCAAACCTTATTTAAATTGAAACTATTATACATTTAAATAAATATTTATCTATCTACATTTATTTCACAATAAAACTTTCATATATATATATATATATATATATATATATATATATCATATATCATATATTAAAATTAGAAATCAAATTTTACTCATTTATCTATATTAAAATCAAATTCAAATTATTTTATATAATCCATTTATATAAATAGTTAAACATACATCTTATTAAATTTGGAAAATTCAAATACAATTTTATAAAATACTTATTTTTGAATTCCAATTCAACATTTTATTTAAAATACATGTTTTTCTTTATTCTGGAATTTTCATCACAATTAAATCCAAAACTTTATATAAATTGCCAATTATTTGAAAGTTTAATCCCACAGATAAAATAAATTATCTATTTAAATTTGACTTCAAAAATCGGGATCGTTAAAGATTCCCGCCTTAAGAAAATTTCGTCCTCGAAATTTGAAAGTTGGGAGACAACAAAAGGCAGATGAAAGATAGAGAAATATCTTTCCAGATCAAACTGAATATTTATTCTGCGTTTGGCTTACCAATCAGAATATCAACAATAAATATGAGAACAAACTCATTCAATATTTCCTAAGATATTCGGGTCATCCGGTCTATGAATTTTGCAGGGCATTGGTCGGTTCGAAGGACAACTAATCATTCGTAGAACATATTGAGACCCCAAAGAATAGATAAATAGATTCATCTTCCATAATTCTCAAACACTAGGTATGGATTTCAAACTCTGGTCGGAATATCCCAAAGTATATAGAACCTGTCCCTCTTCGGACTTCGATCTCTACAAGAAAATAGAATTTCAAATTTGGTTTTAACCGATATCGTTTTATTGATACAATTCAAATTTAGCCTTATATCTGTTAACCAATTTATTCCAAATAAATTTTCAAATTCATTAGAGTTTAAAACGAAAAGCTGATAACTAGAATATGAAGCAGGAAATAATCTACATGATTCGTAGGCCATTACCGCACCGAAGCTTCTTCTTGGAGCTGCTATGAAGCAATCAAAAGAATTTGAAATCGAATCAAAGGAGATTGATAGAGAAAATTATTTCCGCTATTGCAGGGTATTGACCATTTATAGTGGTACTCCCCTGTCCCCTATCTCGTCCTCTTCTTGCGCTCATACTTACTATCAATGGATAGTAAGAGAATTTGCTGAGGCGTTCGAACGGATATCTTAGGGATACTCATTCTAGGGAATACTTCACCCTATCTCTAATGAGTCACTTAATGTGTTATACTCCTGAGCTAAAGTTTCAACCTTCAGCTCTGATACCAAATGTTATAGTCTAGGCTTTTCAACCATCGATAGTGGCCAATCTCGATTGGTATGCTTTTCAACCATCCCAGCCCCGCCGTGGCTTACAATGGTACCCTCCCCTTGCTTTTACGGCCATGCTTTCGAATGTCATGCCTTACAGCTAAGAAACCCCTCGCAAAGGACGTGTAGGGGCAAGAGTCTCCTGCTCACCACCAAACAACAACCGAGAACCCCCCATCACGTTGTACAAAGATAAGCAAGGTCAGTCGTCCTAGCCAAAGACTTCAATATCCAAAGTCTCCAAATAATTCCAAAGAGAAAGCTGGAAGCTACTGAATCGATATCTACTATCTGAAAAACCCAAATCTAAACTGCCCGTGTGGAAAATTATGGGCACCCAGGGTTTAGGAAGGGAACAATAAACTCCGGGTCAATCATTGGACTAGATGAGCAAACAAAAACAGTTTATCTTTAAAACAAACAACAAAGAAATAAAGTTGAAATCCGCGATGCTTTTCGTAAAATTAAACTACCATAAGGCCTCCCGCCAAACACAATGCAAACGCAGAATTGGAGGAGATTTATCCTTATGATAGTCAAACATGTTTGAAACGCAAAAGTCATTTGATATTATTATTAGTGCATAGTGCAGAAATTTTTTCGAAAGTATAATATTAATCTTAGCCAGCATACAACCATTATTGTATGCCTACTATAGCTACCTTGTTCAATAGCAGGTTACCACTACATTCCATGGCAGGTTATACAACTAAAACCGTACAGGCTCGTATTTTTTTGTTTGGATTTCTTACAAATGGTCAGGCTAAGGAACTTCCTACTGCCACATGGGTACGCCTCTGGAGGGACGTCCCGAGAACCTACCCGGCTCTCTGCCAGCACAAGGCCGGGTTACCTCTGTAGTTGGGCAACTACTACTCGAGCATGCCATCCCCCAGTCGTTTGCAACCTTTATCCGAGGCGCCTCTCAACCAACAACCATAAAGCAATCACAAAGTAATAGATTTGCAGTGACCACATGAGTTAAGTATCTGGGATCCATACCATGATACCACCCTTTTCCAGAAGGGAATGACACACCCTAAAGAGCATGACCCTCATAACCTTGCCGCATCTTTCCTGTTTCGACCATTTTCGGGGTGTGAGGTCCTGATGCAGTGTCGTCTACAAAGCTACAATTTATACAAAAGCCAGCTTTGATCAACAAATGATCAACAACACACAACAACACTCAGCATGTCACACTACCAAACTGGGAATAAATAACTAATAACTATCAACTACATAACCTTTAGCTCGTACGTCTCAGAGAAGGGTGTTCACCTAAGAGAATGAATTCTCCACCACCAAACAAAAATGTATTTGATAGAGATCAGTTTTATATCTCAAAGTGTAATGTCAGACATACAACCATACAAGTATGTTCCGGGTTTGAACAAAACCGAAGGCACTTCGTCCAATAAAGGAAGAAGCCCTTGCAATCCGGGTATTCACAATCCCGATCGGACTCCCCATCACATATGGAGAACTCTATACTGGAGCAACTCAGTGCAAATTCATTCGGCAGGTTGTCCTATCGTTCTTGAAGACACCCGGTCTTCACCATCGGTCTTCAATTGCAATTCATAACGTCGTATCACTATTCGGAATGGGTTATATGACACAAAGTCCTCACCCGGCTAAACCAGATAGTGATTAATTAAAAACATGTGGATATGGGATTTCAATTAAGTCGCAACTTTTAAAATACCCAAAACCTTCCTTCAAATGGTTTAAACAAATTACCATTTCAAATCTTTAAACAAAAAGATTCATTTCACAAAGTTCACCCATTTTTCACAAAGATTATTTCATAGCTTTCCAAAGCAATTTTCCTTTCAAATTGGATTAACTCATCCAATCTTTAAATCAAAGATTTAATTCATAACTTTCAAACCATTTTCAATTCAAATCTTTTATATAAATGATACCCCATTTTAAAATCCTCTTCGATTTCAAAACAAGGTTTAATAATCTTTCACAAAGGCTCATTCATAGCATTCAAAAAAAAATGCACTATTTTATTTCAAACTTGAAATCTTTCGATACAAATTGGAAATCCTTTCTTTAAATGAAATTTATTATTATTTGAAAACAAGTAGTTTTCATTTCGAAAAAATCCAATTATATTTGCACGAGTTGAAGCCCTTGAGTTAAATTCAAATTCCCAAATCAATACCTTTAAAATGGTTTAACCCATATATAACTTGTATAACAACTTTAAACCATAGTTTCCAAACATAGAATTCAATTTCAAATTTTGAATTCAAATTTAAATCAAATTATTTAAATTTCAAAACTTAATCAAGTTATTCAAAATAACTTTTATCTTTCAAAGTTTCTTTTCAAAAGCCTTTTCAAATTCAACCCAATTTCATTTCCAAAATCATTTGGATTCGAAATTTAACAACTTTAAAAACCATTTCAAAAATCTGTGATTTCACCAATTTCCTCGTGCAATCCATATTTGTGTGTGTATAGTGTGGTCCAGGGATTTTACACACAATAGTGCAACAACATCATCAATCATTACAGATTCAGACACATAAATATATTTAATAAGCGGCATAAACTATAACGCGTATCTTTCATTCACAGATCACAGATATATAACACAGATAATAAATTACATCACGGATAATTAATTACATTACATATGAATAAATTACATCACAGTACATAACTTCAAATAATTCATATCACCAAGCAACACATATCAGGAATATCAAACAATTCAAAGCATTTCATAAAATCCAAACATCCATAAGTAAGATCAGTTAATCATCTGATAAATTTAAATCAGATTTATTACTTATGAAGCTACTAATCCTGGTTAATTAACATTAATTAATTCCAAACTATTTTGGTTAATTATTCTTTAATCATTCATTAACCTTTAATTAGTAATTAATTCTTTGATTAATTATGCTTAATTAATTATAATAATTAATTAATTAATCCTTAATTAATAGTTATTCCTTAATCACTTTCATTAATTAGTTAGCCTTCAATTAATTAATTATCCTTAATTAATAAATAAATTCATCTTTAATCATTACATAATTAATCCCTAATTATTTAATTATTCTTTTATAAAACACCCTTAATTAATTCATAAATTAATTAACTTTAAATTAATTACCACTTAATTAATTATAAAACAAGTCATCCTCTAATTATTAATCATCAAGTAATCAATCCTTAATTATACTTAATTATTCTTTGATTACTTGATAAATCAAACTTAAATTACTAACAAATTTGCCTTAATAACTTTTATTAAGTAATTAACTTCAAGTGACTAATTACCTTTAACAAATAATTTAACTTAAACTTTAAAAAGTTAATTAACCATTATAACATTCTTTATATTAATTAACTAACCTTTAATATTATTAAGTTTATTTAAAATAAACTTTTAAAATGAAAGTTTATGTATAATTTAAATCATTTTAAAACTTCGTTAATTTTAAACAATTTTATTTAAGAAACCATTTTAAACAATTTAAAACTGGGATAGCATCAAATATTTAAAGAAAAATTGTATTAACAAAAATTTGTTTATAATAACTTGATTTTATTTAAAATCTGAAAACTGTTTTTGTTATTACATCAGTTAACCCGAGCCAACTCATGTTTTACCGGAGCCTATTGCCTATTTACTTCGAGTTTCTTCTCAATCCAGCCCGAGAACTTGCAAACATATAAAATTTACTCAAGTGTTAGAAATAACCCGGTACATACATGGAAATGCACGAACTCGAATTCGAGTCCTCACGCAAATCAACCGAGATTGTCTTCGAGTGAAAAGCTCCTCATTCCAGACTTAACCACTGGCACAAGCGACACTCGTGCACGTGCACGATCAACTGAGCCACCTTCGACCATCATCGCGATCACCCACGAGTCATCAATGCTCCTCTTAGACGAACTGTCCACACAAATTCGTGCAAGACCCAATCAATCGAAATCAAGTGGGACGAAACCCATTCGAAATCCACACTTCACTATCAGGCTTCAACCTGAAATCTATCTTCGTCAACAAAACCCACTACCTCCATCGTTTCGGGTCACTGGAATATACACAACTTTGACAAGAGCTACTCCGACTTTCCATGCTCCAACCTGTCTTGGCCCGATCACCTGAATTGTCTTGACGTCGACGAAATTGACCCATCTTCCTCGTCGAACAAAACTAGGTGGAAAACCCTAGATTAACATCAATCTATCACCTCAGCATATTATAAAATTTTCGAGTATTTTTCCACGATTCTACCACACCCAAGCCATCTTCACTATAAATCACAATTCATACTTCACTGTTGATTACCAGGAATTGACAAAAATTCAAATTCCATTCCACTCAAAAGTTTTCCATAAATACTCGCTTATAAATTCTAAGATGATGATCAAAAATCATGGATTCGAAGTACGAATTCATTTCTATAATTAAAAATCGAAACCCTCACATTCAAATTTTTGGTTTAAAATCCGATCATCTCTATTATTTCTATTTTAAAAATAACTACTAAAAAAATTTTCATGAAATTATTTTTAAAATTAGCATTTTATAGTTATAATTATTTTTCGTTTAGAAATCAAATCCTGAAATCATCTAGATAGGATGATTTCGAATTTTCTAGCAGGTTTTGAAAACTTGTAACAAGAACAGAGCCTAAATATAGGCATGCACATTATCATTCCTATACACAACATACAAGCATAATCACATCATCGATCAAGCAGTTTTGAGATTTCAATTCACAGATCATTTAGACATATTTCAGGTTGAGTTTGCTCACCTTGATTTGATATTTTAAAGCAGAGAAGAAAGAACAGGCTTGGAATAAATTTGCAAACTGGAATTCTTTGAGACTGGATTTTTTTTGATTTCAAGTCGATTTGGTTGCTTTAGTTTGATTGTTATCAATTTTGAACTAAATCCAGATCAGGTTGAGCTTGATGAATATGAACTGATCTTTGTTTTAAAGCTGTCATGATTTGCTTGAATTGTTCCAGGCTCTTGTATTTGAATATGAAACTTTTATTTTCATATTTGCACATTTTGACTTGATTTGTTTTTTCTCTTTCTGAAAGGATCAAATCTTTGATTCTTTGTTTTTAGGTTTGAAGAATTTTGAAATCTTGCTTACTGCCTTCAGGTTTTTGATCTGGATCTTAACTTAGCCTTTATTTTGATTATAGTTTTGATTCCCAGATTTATACTTGTTTGATTTCTGAGATGATTTTGCATTTTGAATCAGGTTGCATTTGAATCAAGCTATAAATTAGAGTTTGTTTTTCTTTGGTTCTATTTGCCTTTTTCTGTTATTTCTGGTTTGTACTTGTTTTGCTTTTGTCAAATACTTCTAAATTTTAAAGAAAACACTATTTGTCACTTATTCAAATTAACCATCACTTGTTAATTTTATATCCTACTTATTAAACATTTGTCATTTGTTACTTATATTGTGTTTAAGTCCTTTTGTGAAATTTATTTATAACTTTTGTCAAAGTCCCTTGCTATATTTTTATTTATAAATTTGGCTTTGGACCTCTATGTTGATATGTTTACAACTTAGTTCATAAAAAAATTATAAAAGAAATATCTTATTTAATTTCATATCTACATAGGTTTGCACTTTTATAGTTAGTTAATATGTTTATATTTTACAACCCAAATTTTATTCCAAAAGATTTGTTCATTTAAAACTTCTTATATTTTCAATTTAGCTTTAAAACCCATTTTTTTCAAACCTTATTTAAATAGAAACTATTATACATTTAAATAAATATTTATCTTTCTACATTTATTTCAAAATAAAACATTCATATATATCATATATTAAAATTAGAAATCAAATTTTATTCATTTCCCTATATTTAAATCAAATTAAAATTATTTTATATAATCCATTTATATAAATAGATAAACATACATCTTATTAAATTTGGAAAATTCAAATACAATTTTATAAATACTTATTTTTGAATTCCAATTCAACATTTTATTTAAAATGCATGTTTTTCTTTATTCTGGAATTTTCATCACAATTAAATCCAAAACTTTATATAAATTACCAATTATTTCAAAGTTTAATCCCAAAGATTAAATAAATTATCTATTTAAATTTGACTTCAAAAATAGGGATCAATACATTGGACTCAATTATGGGGTTCGGTTATGAGGCTTGGTTAACATCGGGTAAGTGCTCGGTTAACTATTGCTACTGTATAGTATCAGTTTTGATTAACGTTGATTATTGGTTCAGTTATGGTGCTTGGTTAACATCGGTTATGGGGTTTGGTTTTGAGCTTTATTATAAGGTTTGGTTTTCGACTCGGTTATGTGGTTTTCTTATGGGCTCGATTAACTACTGCTACTGTGTAGTATCAATTTTGTTTATTATCGGTTATGGGCTCAATTATGAGCTTGATTATGAGGCTTAGTTAACATTGGTTATGGGCGTGGTTAACTATTGCTACTATACAGTATCAGTCTAGTTTACCATTGACATTGGGATGAGTTATGGGGATCAGATAACATCAATTATGTGTGTAGTTGACATCAGTTATGGATTTGGTTGTGCATCCTGTTAGCTTTTGCATCCATATGTACTCGATTAAGTTGTGCATTGGTTAGTTTTTGCATCCATATGTACATGATATGCTGTGCATCTGGATAGCTTTTCATCCATAGGTACTCGATTAGGTTGTATATCTGGTTAGTTTTTGCATTCAGTGGTAAGATCAGTTAATCAATTTATCTTGGTTATAGATTGATTTCCATACATATCCAATTAGGTTGTTCATCCAGTTAGCTTTTGCATCCATACATACATGATTAAGGTTGTGCATTCGATTAGCTTTTGCTTCCATACATACCCAATTAAGTTGTGCATCTAGTTATCTTTTGTATTCAGTGTTAAGCTCGGTCAACCAATCTATCTCGGTTATTAACTGGTTTTCATACATACCCAATTAGGATTGCATTTGGTTAGTTTTGGCATCTATATGTACTCAATTAGGTAGTGCATCTGGTTAGCTTTTTCATTCATACGTACCCAATTAGGTTGTGTATTCAGTTAGCTTTTGCATATATATGTACCTAATTAGGTTGTTCATTCGGTTAGCTTTTGCACTTTATGGCAAGCTCAGTTAATCAATCAATATTGGTTATTGTGATGATCTCCCTACACCACCAGCACCTAATATAACTAAATAATGCACTGTTACCATCTGACCAACGTAGTATGATTGTCAAAGGTTGAGAAGAAATAAAGAAATAGTCGTATTTCCCATGGTGCATCGAACAAAATAAAATATACATCATAGATATAAAACAGGAGAAGTAGTAATTGTTAGGAACTGAGTTGATGATGTTTTGATGACAACAACATTATATAGTTATTATACTTTACTTTATAAAATATATACTAACATTTTCATATATATATATATATATATATATATATAGGAAGTATATGCAGGTAGTATCGAAGACTGATCAGTATAAAGACTCAAGCATCAAGATGAAGATTAGAGATTGAAGATTCAAGACTCTAGAGAATCAAGATTTCAAGATCTCAAGATAAGTGTCTAGTATTTTGTTATAGCACTCTCATCTTTCTTCCAATTTTTTTTGGGATGGAACCCAATTTCTATCGAAACCAGTGGCTTACAAACCCTCGACAAGTAGCTTACAAACCTACGACAAGTGGCTTACAAACCCACGAAAATCAAAATCATTTAAACTACTTTGTACAAGTTCTCGAGTCCTATGGAGGAGCTCCGTAGGAAGGTTCTTGCAATTTCAGTTTGAATAGATTTTTCAAAATGTTTTTAAATCTGTTTTTCAAAATGTTTTAGCTTTCAAAATCATGTTTTCAAAAATGTTTTCAAACTTTGTTTTAGCCTTGAAATATTCCTCCATTCTGATTTTAAAAAACTTCTATTTTTAAAACATCAAAACTTATTCTGATTTTAAATATTACTTATATAATTGACGGTCTATATCAATTATATATATATATATATAATAATGTTTTATATTCATTCTCTATCTCAAAATATTGTTTAAACTCTTTATTTTGCTTCAGAGAAGTTTCAACTTGTTTTAAATTCAAATGCTTTTACAAAACAACATCTCTACAATTTTGAACTGAGGGATGTCGACATATGGGGATACCCCATGTCGACATGGTGATAGTTGGATTCAAAATTCAAATTTCAAAAGAAGTGTCCATTCGTTCAAAAACCTTTCGCCAATGGTTATGACTGTTGAGCATCTATATAAAGGCTTCCAAAACGAATTTTTTAACAACTACTTTCTTATTTTCTTCACTCTTTCTTCTCCACCATTCCATATCCATAAAAATTCATATTTTCAAGATCGTGCCATCATTCTGCCAAATTCTCAATAGGAAATCATTTAGATACTCTCTCTATTTGATTCTCCATCATTCTACTAAAGATCAAAGTGCTATACAGAGTTATAGGATTAATTTGTCTTCAAAAAGTCCATAGAGTCTATCCATTCAAAAGGATTGTTATTAAGAAGTATAAGGGTGATCTTGTGTCCCGTAAATCAAGAGAGTTTACCCCAGACTCGGAGATAGGAGGGTTCCTCAAGGCCTTAGAAATTGAGGGTTGTAATTTGGATATTGGCGTATAAAAATCTGTACAAGGATATTGCCTTGGTGCAGGACTGGATGTAGGAGGATTCCGAACCAGTATAAAATCCGGTGTGTTCTTTCCTTTTACTTGCTTTACTTTACTATTTACATTTGTTATATGTTTTGTGATCATTCTGTGTTAGAATTCTGTTTAGATTTGTTTTGAAAGTTTTAATTTAGTCATATAGTTCACATATTCCTTAAAACACTAATCACCCCCCCTCTCTAGTGTTATTTCTGCCTTAAGATCCTTAATCCGCATCCCCAACAATTGGTATCAGAGCATTGGTTTTCATTGTTTTCACAATCTGAAACTTGAAAAATATAAAAATGCCATTTTTGGAAAATTGTGTTAAAACTGTTTTGAATATATGCATTTCATCAAAGTTTCATAAGTCTGCATATAGTTATTCTGAAAAATCAAGTTATCTACTGAATTGGGGTGTTATGCAGGAACAGACATGTTATATGGCTTTTGACGAATCAACACCCAATGGACAAACTGTGCAAATTGAGAAAGATAAATGGATACTTGATAGTGGCTGTTCAAGGCACATGACTGGAAATCCCGAGATACTCAAGGACATTACTTATCAAGATGGTGGATTAGTCAATTTTGGTGACAACTCTAAAGGATATGTGGTTGGCGTCGGCAATGTCGGTAACTCTAAAACTTTACTTATTTTTGATGTTTTATTAGTTAGGAACTTAAAACATAATCTGCTTAGTATAAGTCAACTTTGCGATAAAGGTTTTAAAATTAAATTTGAAAAAGATAAATGTCACATTGAAGATGATAGGTCTAATATAATTTTTGAAGGTATTAGGAAGAAAAATATTTATATCCTTGGTATGAAAATTTCAAATGATAATCTATGTCTTTTGGCTAATACAAGTGACCCTTGGATTTGGCATAAAAGTTTTGGCCATTTGAATTTCAAATTATTATCTAGGCTATCAAAACTTGACTTAGTTAGAGGTCTACCCAAGTTAAACTTTAAAATAGATAGTATTTGTGATGCTTGTCAATTAGGAAGACTTAAGAAAAGTTCATTTAAATTAAAAGATGCTATTTCTACCTCTAGTCCTCTAGAATTACTTCATTTAGATTTATTTGGTCCATCTCAAGTTCAATCAATTAACCATAGTAAATATGTTTTTGTTATAGTAGATTATTATTCAAGATATACTTGGACAATCTTTTTAAAATATAAAAGTGATGCTTTTGAAATATTTAAAAAAAATTCTAAAAGAATTCAAAAACAACATTCTTTCAAAATTAAAACTATTCAAAGTGATCACGGTGGTGAATTTGAAAATGAAAATTTTGAGAATTTCTGTACTCAGAAGGGAATTACTCACAACTTTTCATTTTGAAGAACTCCACAACAAAACGGAGTAGTAGAACGTAAGAATAGAACGATTCAAGAGTGTGCTCGTACAATGCTTTCTGATAGTAATTTCCCTAAATATTTTTGGGCTGAAGCAGTTGCTACAGCTTGTTATATATTAAATAGAATTTTAGTTAGACCATTAACAAATAAAACTCCATATGAATTACTTTACAATAAGAAACCTATAGTTGCTTATTTCAAAGTATTTGGGAGTAAATGTTTTATACTTAATACAAAAGATAATTTAGATAAATTTGAACCAAAAGCTGATAAAGGATTCTTTATTGGTTATTCTAATAGAAGCAAAGCATTTAAGTTTTTAATTTAAAAACTAATACTATTGAAGAAACTATGCATGTATCTTTTGATGAAAATCTTAAAGATATTGTACAAATAGATGATGAAGAAGATTTTATAAATTTAAATCAATCTAATGAAACTATTAGTGAAATAAATCAACCTAATAAGAGATTTAAAATATCAAAAGGTCATCCTATAGAAAATGTTTTAGGGAATATTGAATCTGTAGTAAGAACTAGAAATCAATTAAGTAGTATGAGTAATGTAGCCTTTATATCAATAATTGAACCTAAAAATCCAAAGGAAGCATCGTCTGATGATTCATGGATTCTTGCTATACAAGAAGAATTGAATCAATTTACCAGAAATGATGTATGGGAACTTGTTCCTAAACCTGAGGATAAAAGTATAATTGGAACTAAATGGGTTTATAAAAATAAAATGAATGAACTCGGTGAGGTCGTAAGAAATAAAGCTCGTTTAGTCGCGCAAGGTTATTGTCAAGAAGAAGGAATTGACTATGATGAAACCTTTGCCCCCGTAGCAAGATTAGAAGCTATAAGAATTCTACTTGCTTTCGCTAATTATAATAATTTCAAATTATATAAAATGGATGTTAAAAGTGCTTTTCTAAATGGTTTTGTAAAAGAAGATGTTTATGTTGAACAACCTCCACTTTTTGAAGATAATAAATTTCCAAACCATGTATACAAGTTAAAGAAAGCTCTATATGGTCTAAAACAAGCTCCTAGAGCCTGGTATGAAAGACTAGGATCTTATTTACTTCAATCTGGTTTTGAAATTGGTAAAGTAGATACAACACTTTTTATTAAAAGAAATAATCAACATATTCAATTGGTTCAAATATATGTAGATGATATAATCTTTGGATCAACTAATAACATAATGAATAAAGAATTTTCAGATATAATGACTAAAGAATTTGAAATGAATCACATGGGAGAATTAAGTTTCTTCTTAGGGCTTCAAATTAAACAACTAGAAAATGGAATCTTCATAAGACAAGAAAAATATGCTAAAGACTTAATCAATAAATTTGGTTTAAGCACCTCTAGTGGGAAACCAACTCCAATGTCAACAAATGTAGGTTTAAGTAAAGAAGATAAATCAAAAGATATTGATCAAACTTTATATAGGGGTATGATTGGTTCGCTACTTTATATAACAACGAGTCGTCCTGATATTATGCATAGTGTTTGTCTCTGTGCAAGATACCAATCACAACCTAAAGAAACTCACTTAAATGCTGTTAAAAGAATTTTAAGATATGTAAAATACACTTTAGATTATGGTTTATTTTATCCTAAAAATAATACTTTTGATTTAATATCATATTGTGATGCTGATTATGCTGGTTGTAAATCAGACCGAAAGAGTACAAGTGGAACTTGTCACTTTCTAGGACATTCACTAGTTTCCTGGTTCAGCAAGAAACAAAATACTGTTTCCTTGTCAACAACTGAAGCAGAGTATATATCTGCTGCTCTGGCCTGTTCACAAGTCATATATATGCAACAAACTTTAAAAGATTTTGGAATTAACATAAGTAAATCACCAATATATTGTGATAATACTAGTGCAATAAATCTATCTAAAAATCCAACTCATCATGCTAGAACTAAACATATTAATATAAGACATCATTTTCTTAGAGATAATATAACTAAAGAAATAATAACTCTAGATTATATAAATACTGAAAAACAAATTGCTGATATATTAACTAAACCGTTAACCGAACAGAATTTTACTAAATTTAGAAGAGAATTAGGTATTTGTTCAAAATCTGAAATATAAAATAATATAATATAATAATCAATAAAAATTCAAAATTAAAATTACACTTTTTCTGAAAGACATGTCGACATGCCCCATCCCCTAATGTCGACATACCCAACAAAAATTTGAAAATAAAATTTCCCTCCAAAGTTAGTTATTTGGTTATTTATCTATTTATTTCGTTTTCTCTCCTCTTTCTTCACTATATTCTCTGTAAATAACTTCTGAAACAATAAAATAATGGCCTCCTCTTCAACTAATGAACGCACTTCACCCACATCTCCTCATTCTGGTCAATTTCAATGATCTACGCACGCTCGAGTGATCAAATTGCAAGAGAAGATGAAAGATATCCTTCAATTGTTGACTGAAATTCAAGTAAGTCAACTTAGGATGGCTAGAGAACAACAAAGGCAAGTGAATATTATTAGGAATGTACAAAAACTCCTTATGGATAACCGTACAAATCCTATTAATATTGAAGACTCTTCACAAGCTATGGAATCAGAGGAAGAAGAACCTATGGAAGAGCCACAAGAAGACCAAGAGGAAGATCAACCTTTTCCTCAACCCGAAGTCCCTATAAATGAGGACGAGAGCGTTATTTGCATTGGTGAGATCCTTGTTGATACTAATGGAAACATAATTGAAAAACGTGGAAACTTTTGTCTCCACTACCCTAATTGTTCGATTCATAAGTCTCCTATAGTTAAGGATCTCCATTAAAGCGTATTTTTTTTATTCTTTGTTTTACATTGTTCTGTTTGTTCGTGTTTATGTATGTTCTTATATATGTCGTAATAACAAAAATGTGTTCACTTATACTCATTGTTTCATGCTTGTTCTATACATATTATTTGTTCATACTAATCATTCTTGAATTCTTAAGTAGTTAATAGTTTTTGTTGATGACAAAGGGGGAGAAAGTTATAAAAATATATGTGCTTGGTGTAAGGGGAAGTCATGGAGTAAATGGAAGTTGTAGTTTTAAGAAGAAGTCACAGAGTAAGGGGGAGTTATGGTATGGTAAGAATATTTTATAAATAAAGGTTGTCATCATCAAAAAGGGGGAGATTGTTAGGAACTGAGTTGGTGATGTTTTGATGACAACAACCTTATATAGTTATTATACTTTACTTTATAAAATATATACTAACATTTTCATATAGATATATATATATATATATATATATATATATGTATGTATGTATGTATATAGGAAGTATATGCAGGTAGTATCGAAGACTGATTAGTATAAAGACTCAAGCATCAAGATGAAGATTAGAGATTCAAGATTCAAGACTCTAGAGAACCAAGATTTCAAGATCTCAAGATAAGTGTCTAGTATTTTGTTATGGCACTCTCATCTTTCTTCCAATTTTCTTTTGGGATGGAACCCAATTTCTATCGAAACCAGTGGCTTACAAACCCACGACAAGTAGCTTACAAACCTACGACAAGTGGCTTACAAACCCACGAAAATCAAAATCATTTAAACTACTTTGTACAAGTTCTCGAGTCCTATGGAGGAGCTCTGTAGGAAGGTTCTTGCAATTCAGTTTGAATAGATTTTTCAAAATGTTTTTAAATCTGTTTTTCAAAATGTTTTAGCTTTCAAAATCATGTTTTCAAAAATGTTTTCAAACTTTGTTTTAGCCTTGAAATATTCCTTCATTCTGATTTTAAAAAACTTCTATTTTTAAAACATCAAAACTTATTCTGATTTTAAATATTACTTATATAATTGACGGTCTATATCAATTATATATGTATATATATATATTTAAAATAATGTTTTATATTCATTCTCTATCTCAAAATATTGTTTAAACACTTTATTTTGCTTCAGAGAAGTTTCAACTTGTTTTAAATTCAAATGCTTTTACAAAACAACATCTCTACAATTTTGAACTGAGGGATGTCGACATATGGGGATACCCCATGTCGACATGGCGACGGTTGGATTCAAAATTCAAATTTCAAAAGAAGTGTCCATTCGTTCGAAACCTTTTGCCAATGGTTATGACTGTTGAGCATCTATATAAAGGCTTCCAAAATGAATTTTTTAACAACTACTTTCTTATTTTCTTCACTCTTTCTTCTCCACCATTCCATATCCATAAAACTTCATATTTTCAAGATCGTGCCATCATTCTGCCAAATTCTCAATAGGAAATCATTTAGATACTCTTTCTATTTGATTCTCCATCATTCTACTAAAGATCAAAGTGCTATTCAGAGTTATAGGATTAATTTGTATTCAAAAAGTCCATAGAGTCTATCCATTCAAAAGGATTGTTATTAAGAAGTATAAGGGTGATCTTGTGTCCCGTAAATCAAGAGAGTTTACCCCAGACTCGGAGATAGGAGGGTTCCTCAAGGCCTTAGAAATTGAGGGTTGTAATTTGGATATTGGCGTATAAAAATCTGTACAAGGATATTGCCTTGGTGCAAGACTGGATGTAGGAGGATTCCGAACCAGTATAAAATCTGGTGTGTTCTTTCCTTTTACTTGCTTTACTTTACTATTTGCATTTGTTATATGTTCTGTGATCATTCTGTGTTAGAATTTTGTTTAGATTTGTGCTAAAAGTTTTAATTTAGTCATATAGTTCATATATTCTTTAAAACACTATTCACCCCCCCTCTAGTGTTATTTCTGCCTTTAGATCCTTAATCCGCATCCCCAACAGTAATAACTAAGTGAACCAAATATCAGAGCACAGATCTATAGAGTTACACAACATAGTAAAAAAGATTATATAAAGCGACAATAAACTATCTCAAAATAGTAAATCAAACAATGCCTGGGCTCCACAGTGTTGAACGGCGGAATAAGAATAATATCCATATATAATACGAGAGAGCTCCATCTAGTTCGTCCTCTACATAGCTACTGCATCTCACTTAGACCTGCTATCTAGTTTACTCATTTAAGAGTACTCAAGATAATAAGAAGAAAGTATAAAACCTCGAGTCAGACAATATTCTGGTGTGAGCAATAAGTAAATCTCAAAATATTGTACAAGTCAATATCTTAAGGAACAAGGTACAAGAACCATACCTGACATGTCCCTACATCCAAATGGTTGGCACATAACATCTATAATATTCTACTCTACTATCATCATCAAAATGCACTGCATCCAAAGTACCGTACTAGGTATTTGGGAATGTACGTCCTCAATACCTACATTAGGTGACATCCCTAGAGTGATAGACTATGGGGAAGACAATCAAAGCAAACATAACATCCATCAAACAATCTATACTATCACCCAGTGTGCTTGGATATAAGATAACTCATATGGCACGATCATAAGCTAGAGACCTAATCAAATCTCAGTTCCATGGTGCTCAATCCATGCCACTTCGTAAGGCCAGGAAATAGACCCATTGTCATAAGGTCCATGGTTGTCTAGGGTTATAAGATCTGTAAATATTCATAATCCAAGTGGACGTCCCCACATAACCCCTCTACCAGAGCACACAAGAAACCTTTGGGTGTCTACAATCCCTTCGCATATGCCTTCGTAATAGGACACGATCATTATTCCATCTTATCCATATCCATAATGGAACACAATCATAATTCCACTCTACTTATATCCATAGTAGAACACGGTCATAATTCCACTCACGAATTCGCATTATTGAACCCACCCTTTGGATCATCACATCAGCTCCAGTCATTAAAACACTACCATCACAACCTAACTCCATCCACTATCAAGTTACTATTATCGCAGTTCCAAAGCTATCACATTGAAGTACTCCAATATTGCTTTGTTTCTTAACCTTTGGTCTTCATCGTACTGTCACATCACCATCGAATGATGAATTAAAAAAGGAACACCTCCTACATGACCTAGAGACCATGTACTTCCCCTTCGAGAATTTTCACACTGACCAGATCAAAAGATTAGAGTCGGTGCAGACCTAATCAACTTAGTGACGAGTTGATTGCTTCCTCAAAATTTGGTCCTTCTTCTTTCATGAAATCCCTCTCCTCCAATGCCCCAGCCTCAAAGTGGTCGGGACTTTTCATTCCCCAAGAAAAGTACATGGTACCGAGTTGATTAGCTGGTACTGAGTTCTTGGCCAAATTTTTGGCCATCACTTAATCCCCAAGCTTTCTCCATCTAAAGTTGACCCCGAGTCTTTCACCTAGTTACTTAAAGTGTGACTCCAAGAAAAAATCCACCAACCCGAAGCTCCATCACCTACCAAAATCTTCTTGTCATGACCACTTTCCACCGATCAGAACCTAATATGACTTGAACCACTAGGCTCCTCTCATACTCTAGAGGCCCTCTTCTAAATTTTATCCAGTTCTGACCACTTTTGCCTTTGATTTGCTTAAGTCGACCACCTCTTTCCTAACTACCTAAAAGCACTAGCAAATCATATTAAAGCATAATAGAAAAATCTGAAATATCATCTATATGCATCTATAGGCGTACACAATTCGTCAAAACATGATTATCATACAAGTTATATCCTAGATCTAACTTTTACACTAGCATGTACATATGATTAGAAGGGGTTGTAGAACCATTCAAAACCTAATTAATTACCTCTGGTTTTCGGGCCATAAAAATATATAAAAGTGTGGTTAAAGTTAGAAAATGCTTTAGAATCAAGTATCACTTTTAACTATATAAACATGCGTATGATAGTGAAAGGTCAAGAACCACTCAACAACTACCTAAACTACGACTTTGATCCTTGAATCCGAAATGAAAGCCAAGAATCCATATTTTCAAGCATCATAATGATAGATGTATAGGACTTTCACTAACTACCCTGTTAATGATGATTTGGCTAAGATTAGTAAGGAAAAATGTAAGCTTTTTGATGAAATTAGGGTTAATGAGAGCTTAGAACTATTTTAGAGAAGATGAAAATGATTTAGATCAGTCCCTATGGCCTCTCCTTCGAACAATTCTCCAAATCTATTAGTGGACCAAAGTATGGGATTAGTCGATTATCCGTTAATGTAGGCCAATAGTAGTCAAAACTTAAAATAGTCATAACTTTCAAATGGCAAGTCTGTTTTACTATTATGACCACTCCACGGAATGGAAAACCACCATCCTAAAGCAATGGAAGTGATTTTAGACCTAACTCGGCTCCTACCAAAATTTGTAGTCCATACAAGATTTTTAAGGTCAAAATGGTTAGATAAAAATTGGAAAAAGCATAGACATGGAAAATTTCCCTCAGAATCATTTTCAAAAATCTTAGAGTCATACGACCTCCTATGAATAAAACAGAAACATTTTACGATCCTCCGATACGTAAATTATGGATCATTACTGTTATAGGTTGGTTTCCATATGTACCTGATTAGGTAGTGTATCTAGTTATCTTTTGCATCTATACATACCCGATTAAGTTGTGTATCCGGTTAGTTTTTGCATCGATACATACCCGATTAAGTTATGCATCTGGTTAGCTTTTGAATCCGTATGTACCTGATTAGGTTGTGCATCCGTTTACCTTTTGCATTCGGTGATGAGCTCGTTTAACCGATCTATCTCATTTATTGATTGGTTTTCATACATATCCAATTAGGTTTTGCATCTGGTTAGATTTTCCTTCCATATGTACCCGATTAGGTTTTGCATCTGGTTAGCTTTTGCATTCATTGGTAAGCTTAGTTAACCAATCTATCTCAATTATAGAATGGTTTCCATACGTACTCGATTAGGTTGTGTATTCTATTAGCTTGCAACCATATGTACCCGATTAGGTTGTCCATTCGGTTAGCTTTTGCATTCAGTGGTAAGCTCGATTAACCAATCTATCTCGATTATAGACTGATTTCCATACGTTCTCGATTAGGTTGTGCATCCGATTGGCTTTTGCATCCATATGTACTAGATTAAGTTGTTCATTCGGTTAGTTTTTGCATCTATATGTACCCAATTAGATTGTACATCCGGTTAGCTTTTGCACCCGTATGTACCTAATTAGGCTGTGCATCCGGTTAGCTTTTGCATTTAATGGTAAGATTGGTTAACAATCTATCTTGGTTACAGATTGCTTTCCATGAGTATTGATTAGGTATTGCATCCGGTTAGTTTTTGTATCCATATATACCTAATTAGGTAGTGCATCCAGTTATCTTTTGCATCCATATGTACCCGATTAGGTTGTGCATCTAGTTAGATTTTACATTTATATGTACTTAATTAGGTTGTACATATGATTAACTTTTTTATTCGATGGTAAGATCGATTTATCAATTTATCTTGGTTACAGATTGGTTTTCATATTTATATATATAATTTGGTTGTGCATCCGGTTAGCTATCTCATCCATATGTACCCAATTAGGTTATGCATCCATATGTACCTGATTAGATTGTGAATCCAGTTAGCTTTTTCATTCAGTAACATGCTCGGTTAACCAATCTATGTCATACATAAATTGGCTTCTATGTGTACTTGATTATGTCGTGTATCATGTTAGCTTTTTCATCCATATGTATCTGATTAGATTGTCCAACCGGTTAGCTTTTGCATTCGATGGTAAGCTCGGTTAACTAATTTATCTTGGTTATAGATTGGTTTCCATATGTATCCGATTAGGTTGTACATCCAGTTAGCTTTTGCAACAACATGTACCCTATTAGGTTGTGCATTTAATCAGTTTTTACATTTAGTGGTAAATTCGTTTAACTAATCTATTTCTTTAACACCCCGAAAATTTAATGAGAAAACTAAATTAAAATAAAACAAGGACTAAAAAAGAAAATTTTCACAAACGTCCGAATTTGGCTGGCAAACTAGCATAATTGCGTTCGTAGCGATTTTCTAAAATAATTTCATATATAACACTTCGTAATCGACATTAATACGGAGAAGTTATGGTCCATGGAAGGATTGAAAATAAAATAAGAAATTAAAAATAAAAATTTCACAAATTAACAAAGGGAACTGTCTGCCCAAAGGGGTTGTAGGTCGATTGGTAGCAGTCGATCTTGGGTAGTGAATGATCGACCATGCTTGTGTAAAAAAAAGCGATTTCTAATGCATTGTGATGTGGCTATGAAGGAACTGATGTGCGTACATGATTAGATTAGAGATTCTCTAACCTAGATCTAAGGGCCTAAACTAAACCCAACCCCTATATACCAGCCTAATCTAACTCTAAGACTCACTTAATAGAACACAGTAGCAAACTCTGCCAAAATTTTCTCTCCTCACTCACTTCAAAAATTTCTTAAAAATCAAATAAGAACAGCCTAGACGAAAACAAGCATTGGAATCTACGCGGAGCAAGCGTAGCTATCAAATAGAGGGGTAATTCTAAGGCAAGAGCAATAAGAAGAGCTTAGGCTTGAGGCGAGTGGGAACAACTTTGATAAGATGATTTTTACAGTTAGATTTAGACTATTTTAATTGATTTAGGATGTTAGAAACCCAAATTGAATATGTAAAACCCAAACTTGAAATCTATAATATTAGAATAAGAATTACAGTAAACCGTTAATTGTATACTGATGTTTACTGTAACTTCTCGCAATTTTATCGTTTTTGATTTTGAATATTTGATTAATGTTAAATATTTAAATAATCGGTGTTTAAAAATTTAAATAACTTATATTTAAGCATATGTATGTTTTAAATATTTGAGTTGAGAATTAAATATTAATTCAATGGATTTAATAGCTTTATTTAACTCTTTTTAATTAATAAATAATAATGGTAAATTTATTTTGTAAATTTATTAGCAATAATAGATGGTTTGAATAAATAATAAGAAAATCAATTATCAATAAAACAAGTTGATTTTTATAATAGTATTTTTAATTTAATTTATTGTATTTTTCCATAATTTTGAATTTGAAAAATATTTAAATTATCGTTTGATGATTTTACGGCAGACGACGATACTTTCAAAATTTCATAGAATTAAATAATCTGTGCATTTTATTGTTGTTTTAGGACCATGCCACTTTTTGATGCGCGATCGTATTTTTATTTCTACCATTTGCGGTTCATACGCAAACGAATATTATGAGAGGAGTACCACAAATATCCCTTTTTAAAATCTTTTAAATCAAAATTTAAAACTTTCAAAATGACTTGATGTAATTTTGAGGTGATAGGTGGCATGGGAATATTACTGAACTTGAAAAATAGGTTCACTTGTGATTGATGCTAGGTAAAATAATTTGTTTAGAAAAACGGATGATAAGTCAACACTTGGAAAAAATAAAAAGGGTTCACCTCTTTGTCTTTCTCATTCTTTCCCTTTCCTCGTTCTTTGTTTTGCCTGCAACTTAAAACGTAAATGGCCAACATTCAAAAATCCAACAATTGATTTACCATACTAATAATCTTAAAGTTAATTTCTTACGACCTAGCTATTCTAACATATACACAATTTTTAGCGTGCGATCACGTTTTGGTGGAGGTCGTAGTTTGCAGCGAACGAGGGTTCACCTTGGTTGGAGGCTGGGGAGGTAAGAGGCGGAACGAAGGGTGGCAGTGGCTTATTCTTGTCAAAGTACATCATTTCACGGAGTTTGAAGTGGTGCGGTGGTCCCTAAGGCAAGAGGAGCTGGTCGCGTTAGTAACTGAGGGGCCGAGTGTCGATTTTTGGATTGGGCGTGTGATGGTCGGAGAGGGAGGAGCAACGGCGAAGACGGCTCGTTAAAAGGAGGTCCGGAGCTCTGTATCTCTGGTGTAAGGTGCAGACATTTGGCGTGCATATTTGTATGATAGGCGTGAGTTGTTCATTTAGGGAAGAAGGGTTTGTAAACTAATTTGGGTAATTAAAGAAAATAAAGTAGTAGTGAATTTATTATATAATTTGATATCAAATTCTTATAAAATGAATAACTCCTTCATACGAGTTCAGGTTTGGATGCGGTCAGTTGCGTTGTACTCGTATGGTTGTTAGCTATGTGATGGAATTGGTTTGGTCGAGTTTGAAGCAAATGGAATTTTGGGCTAAAATTAGACCAAACCAAAACATGAAAGCGTCCGCTGGAATTTTCATGAGCTTACTCATCTCTAAATAATTTTTATAATATATGTGTTGCTATAGATTAATTGTCGAATGTTTGGATGATAGTGTATACTGTTGTTTGGTTGGTTGTTTGGATTTTAAATTCCTGCTTGAAAAAGCGGATGACATAAATAACCGTTTTGTTGTAGGAAACAAAAATAAAAGGAAAGTCGGAGTGTACGTAGCGAATAGGTCGCTACGGAACACTTCAGAATGCACATTCATATGTGTAATTTACAGGAGACTTTCTTGGAGATACCCTAAGGGGTTTCTCGCCAATATTTACTTATTTACTTACATTCTTATGTTGCTTATATTGTTGTTTGATTGGAATATTTATGACATCCTATTTGATTGTGGAATTGCTGTTACAGTGAGTATCATTATACCGTCACTTATGAAATATCATCCCCTTAAACCCTTGTTGTGCTTTGAACTTGAGCTTCTAGTTTTACAAAATGAACGTTTGCTCGTATTTTTCACTTTGAAAGTGTTTAAACTATATTTTCAAATATTTTAAGATTTTTGAAATAAAGGACAATTCTTGATTTAAAATTTATAAAAGGAGTTATAAATTTAATTAATTATCTTTCGAGATCATTAATGCTAATTTGATGCCCTACCCTGAGACCCATATAAAGATGATTCAAATTTTTAGCTGAAGCAAAACATGCTCTGATTCAAAGTTTGACAGCAAGTTTCTATAAACTACAGTGGTCGGAATGACCAGGACTTTGACATGCATAAAGTCCAACTTTGAGAGCTTATATCTCTCTTGTTTCTTGTCGGATTGTGTCCATTCTTTTTTCGATTTGTAAAGAAATTACTCTTTTGAGATAATAAATGTTGACATAAATTTATAAAAGATTATAAATCGTATTTAGTTAACTTTTAGAATAATTAATGTTGTTTAAAATTTATAAAAATGTTACTTACCTTAAACATTTTGTAAATTATTTCTAAATGAGTTTATAAGGATTATATAATTATTTTGAAAAGAATTGGAGATTAAAATATACATTCTTAATATTATTGAACTATAATTAATAAAGTCAATTAATAAATGTATTAATGATGTTTGAAGTTAATTAATCAAGTTTAATAAAAGAGCTAAAGTTAATTAACTAATTTAATAAAGGTTTTAAAGTTAATTAATCAACATAATAATGATATTTAAGATTTATTAATCATTTTAGTAAATGATGTGTGAAGTTAATGAATTGGTTTATATAAAGGTGTCTAAAATTAATTATCTGGTTTAACAAAGATATTCAAAGATAATTGATTTATTTATTAAAGGAGCTATAATGTTGATTAATTCTCTTTCAAGATAATTATCATGGGTTCTAATATATAAATGTATTTTAATTGATTTATAATCTTCCGAGATAAAAAATGCTGTTTGAAATTAATAAATGATAATTTATAAACTAGAAAATCTTAAAAAAGGAATATTTTCTAAAGAGTATTTTTAAAGTGTTTTACAAATACTTGTGATGTGAAAACCAAGCATAAGTTCGAGTTTTAAAAGTTTGAACCGGTCGCGGAAAGGATAAGAAATTTAACTTCCGTAAATGGTATACTTATATGGAAAGGATTCAGTAACATTTGTAGAACTAAATGTCCTGGTATAGAAACTCATTTCTATCTCTAAGGTTAAAATTGTTGTTAAGGCAATGCCTAGAGGTAACACTACCTTAACTTCCCTGGCATCACCTTCAACCGAAGGATACTACAGTTTGAAATTGACGAGTAGTGGTAAGGGTATGAGATTTAATTTCCATATATGATCATTTTCATTATTCCATATAGTTGATTTATTGACTATCGATTTAGCTTTCTTCTTTATGTCTCGTCAATTTAAGATGATTTGTTGCTCTTTTAAGCATTGATATCCATTATCGAAAATGACTAAATAAAAGAGCGAGCAAGGGCCAAGCTATGTGGGGTTGCTCCCATTAGGGTACTTTCACATTTACTCTAGATTTGGTGTCAGAGGTATGCGCGCGGAGATGTGAAATACTTGGATTCCAAGTAAAGTTAGCAATATCCGGCTTGGGGTTCCTGAGAGGTGTCACATAGTATATGACCCTCTCAATTATATTTTCTAAAGGTATACTTTCAGTGAGGAGGAGCACCCTCCTAGTCATTGTTGGAAAATTTCTCTTTTCCTTGTTGTTGATTCAAATCTTTGAATTATTTTCTTAATTACATCGAGAAGTGACCGGAGCTCTTCTCGATGTTTAATTATTTGTGTCCATTCTTTAAGTATGGATTTTGGTCTTGTTTATGCCCATTCTTTCGAGTTTGGGTTTTGTTTTAATCTGTTATCATCCATCCATGTGTGGTAGTTGTTCTTATGAGGTAAAACCCATTCCGTAATTAGCAGCATGGTCTCACAGAATTATTATACCTTCATCGTATTAGTTGAGTTTTTGCACGCTGGTATTTCCACACTAATCCGGGTGTTATTTTATTATATTGCTCAGGTTAGGCCGAGTATTTTTCCAGGTTTTCATTGGTATGACATGGAGCTCATGGAGTATAATTGGATGTTCACTTACCTTAGTATTTTTATTTTATGTTGTATAATTATATATACCCATCGGCAATTGTAAGGTCAGAAAGTTATAACTGTCCAGGCTGATGAAGTTTGTTATTAACTCTGATATACCATATATTTTAGTGCGACAACTTTTGACTGTATTTGTTGTATTATATGTCGTTCTGCTATGAGATTCCCTTTTTCCTGCTCTTTTTCATTTTTTACCCTAAAATCTACATTTCCGGCAACTTGATGTTTAGCATTGGAATGTTGTGAATGTATTTAGTGTCGATTTTCGAAATGGAGGGTCGTTAAATTAGGCAATAGAATTGAAGGTTATGCAAGAACCTTGGCTTTTGTAGGGTATAGCTTATTAGAGATAGGGTAAGTGACATCCTAGAATGAGTTTGAAAGTTAAATATATACGAGAGTGTAATTGTTATTGTTATAAAAACGTATTGTGTTAATTGGTCTATTGAGTTGTTTACAAATTCTGGTCGAGATATGAAATGCCACGATGTCGATAGGGATTTCTAAACACTTGAACAAGGCCAATGGACACGAAATTGATTTTTGAAATTTAGTAAACGAAATGTTTAATTTAGAATTATATATTTTATATAGTGGAAATTAGGTTGAAGGATTCTATTTGCAGGGTAATAAGTTTTAAGGACAATACTTTTGAATAACTAGTTTTAAGGACAATTAATAGCATAATGATAAATTCATTTATCTTTTTAAGTTATACAGGAAAATGATAAATCCTTTTATTATTATTTCTGTATAACTGAAAATGATAAATTCTTTTATCTTTTTCCTGTAAAATGTCCTTAAAACTAATTTTTCAGAAGTAGTGTCCTTAAAACTTATTAACCTGCACAAATAAGTCCTTGAAGTGAAAATCCTCTTTTATATACATAAAGGAACAATTTTTAAATTTATACAATTATTTATAATTTTGTTTGGTAATGATAATGTTCCTTTATTATCATTATTGCTTAAGTGGCCATGCTTGGATAGTTTAGGGGCATTAACTATTGTTAATTGATTGTTAAATCGTGCTAAACTTTATTTAGGAGCATTTATCGCTTTGAGTTAAAAACGAACCCCTTATGAATTAAGTTTCACAATTTGACTATAAGGAGTTTGGAGAAAATGTTAAGTTAAAAGTCATCTTTTAATAATGTTGAGCTAAAGTAAAACTCTTAATAAAAGTTGTTTAAATTAATCAAAATGGGAAGATAAGACATTTAAAGGATAAATTTGTGAGAAAATTTATTATAATAAAGGAGAATTATTATAATACGTGATAAGTTTATATAAAGGAAGCTTTATATGGATTTTATTTATAAAACATGCTTTAAAAAGGATTTTTGAATTAAAATCCCGGAGTTGTCTGAAAATAATTTTTAAAGGATTTTTTGAGAAAATTTATGGCAATATTATTTGGAAGTATTTATGAAAATAAATATTTCAAAGTGAAATTATACAAGTATGATTTATAAATATAATTTACAAATAAAAAGGGATTTAAATAGAGAATTTAAGAACTTAAATTCATGTTCAAAAGTTGTTTTCAAAGTTTTAGAGAAATAATAATAGTATTATTTAAAAGTATTTGTGTATAAAAATAACTTAAAGGATTTTAAAAGGGATATGAAAGCAAAGAACTCACTTTTGTCGTTGGAAAAAATAATTTAGGCGATGACTGTTGTTTGCGCCAAAATTGGTCACAAACCCCAAATACCGTGAAAGCACCAGTGTATGAACACAAACCAATGATATTCAAGCACAAATATCAGATCTCAGCAAATATCAAACAGCAATTTAAAAATAATGAACAAAGACACAAGTTTTATAGTGGTTCGGCTATCTCCGGCCTACGTCCACTCCAAAGTTTTATCCTTTTATTGATTATCCTTGATGATTACAGATGATTACAGCAGTAAATATGAATAATTTCCAGCACAACGGCAGTATTGAAGCGTAGAAATGAATCCGTCAGAGTTTGGAGGTTGAAAGGCCAAAGATCAGAGAGATCCCCTTTTCTGAATGACCAAGGGCTCTATTTATAGGCGTGGGATGCTGATATTTCGCTGAAAATCTGGGAGACCACTTCTGGCACATGAGGGGGCCCACATGCCCGGCCTTAGGTCATTTGGGCCCACTTTGGGATCGATTCGAACTCCATTCAAATCGATCACAAAATCATCCAATCGAAGTGAAATTTGGTGTGGACGTCCTTCAACATGTATGTAAGCTCCTGTAAAAATTTCATTGCATTTGGATCACTGGATCTTGAGTTATGATCGATTCGAGATTAGGGCTCCATCTGTTCTGTCTGGTTCGAATCCACGCCTCGAATCCATCTCCTTCGACTCCATCCAAAGCGCGTGCGCATCGATAACGTGTCGTGAAATCTCAGGGTTGATCCACCTTTGTCGCCATGTTGAACGTTTCTTCCTTTGTTCGTATCGATCGTTTCGAATAGATACGAACATTGTCCCTAAGTCCTTCGAATCCATGAGGTCGACTCCCCGCGTATCCTTCTCGAACGCCCTCTTCGTATCGATAGGTACAAATCCAGAATCAAAACCGCTACTTCCTTTTCGTATCGATCCAACACTGATCGATACGAAGGACTTCTGCGCATTCATCCCATTATTCTACAACGATGCGAAGTGCATCGATTCGAAGTAAACTCCTACATTTCCTTTTGATCGATACGAACTGTATCGATTCGAACCAATATCTTCCTGATCGATGCGAAGCGCATCGACACGAACCAACCCCTATACACCTATGGATACGAAGGAGACCTATGCCTTCATCGAGTCGAAGTCCACCTAACCTTTTCTTCCGATCGATACGAAGTAACCGAGGCTTGTCCATGCCAATCGATACGAAGTGTATCGATTTGAAGTCCTTCACCCTGCTTTGCCTTTGATCGATACGAAGTGTATCGATTCGAACAATCCTTGCGTGCCGATGGATACGAACAGCATGTTCTTCCTACCTTGCATCGATCATATCCCCTTCATACGAACTCCGATTAACCTGAAATTTGAAACATAGCCTTTCCTAGTCCTCATCATCATCTCTAATCAATTTCGTCCCGATCGGAATTCAACCAAATTTTGACGACATCGACCGCAGCCTTGCTTTCAATCGATCTCCAATCCCGATATCCATCATTCCTTGCCAATTTGTTGATATTCCAGCTTTGACCAAAAAGTGGGATAACAACTGTAGCATCATCGACGTTCATTTTCAAGTTTCGAAGTAGGGAAAATGCTACCATGATAATTTACTATAGGGTTAGTTTGGTAAAATAAATTTTGTATTAAACTCCAAAATTGATTTTATATACAAGAGGGAGAAATGTATATTATTATTATTTCAAAAATGACTTGCAAAAAAAACTAGGCAATTAGTTCTTAAGTTTCTTTAAAGGAACTGATTTAAAAAAGAAGGGAGATTTTGATAAATAATTTGGCAAATGAAATTTTTTCGAACTCTTTAACAGAAAAGTGATAATTTAACTCAAGTTTTAAATGGGTTAATTTGGATAGGAAGGTTTCAATAAGCATGGTTTTATTAAAATAGTAATTTTGTTTAAACATCTAAATTGTGTAAACTATATGGTGATATTGGGTCAACATGTAAACATTTTTCTTTAGGAAACTCTATGGAAAAAGGTTGAAAGATTGACTTGGTTTTACAGACCCAAATTTTGTTTGGGCCTCCATTTGAATTTAGAAAAATAGATTAAAAATGACATTTTGTATATACTCTTAGGATGTAGAGGAGTATTATACAAGTAAAAAAAAAGTGGAGTAAGTTTTTAATTTAATGTTTTATAAAGTTATATCTTTATAGAATGTTAATAAACATAAGTGAAAATTTATGAAATAATTCATAAATACTTTTAGTATTTAATGAAATACTATAAATGAAAATGAAGGGATTTAGAAAGAGATTGGTATAATTAAGAAACCAATCGAATTAAGTATGTAAGTTATGCGTAGATTATTTTATTTGCATGGTTCTTGATCTAGCATTTAAAAACATAGCTGCAGGGTGATTCACACCCGTCCAAAAAAGGATTCTCACTTGATTCTTGTCAGCGAATACTTGATTCGGATTCTCGATATGATACTGATGTTTTCTGTCATAGTATATGGCTATGTAATGAGAACAGAGATTTCTAGTCGATGAACCTAATCGAAATCCACGCTAGGAAGGTTTGGGTGAGTGATACTATTTGGAAAGTAAAAGTCTACGCATCCGAGCTAGTGATTAGATCAAATATAGCGTACGGATGATATATGTATATCATACAGGCTTGATTATATTTATATATTTGGTGTGTGACTTAAGAAAGTGTAAGTCTAAGAAAAATTCTAAAACTTTTTTGTTAGTCATTTGACATTTTAAATAATGTTAAGTATTAGTTTATTCCTTTATGGAATTTGGTTTGGGTGATAGTATGGTTTTATACCCTGCAGTTTATAAAATTATTATTATCAGGACTTAAATCCCCATGCTTTTGGAAAAAGTGATTTCTAAAGAATTTGCGATGGAAATAATAATAAAATTATTTTGAAAGCTTTGGTAAAATATTATTAATTCAGAATATTTGAAAGGAGTTTTGGTAATCTTTTCTCAATTATTTTTTGTTATAACTAAAGTTGGGTGATTGGGATTTTTCCAATTGGAAGGACTAGCCAGGTGTATTTGTTTACTCTAGTTGTTGTTTTAGGAGGAACCAAAATACCAGTGGATACTCAATATTATTTTGACTCTAGAGTAATACCATGCTTCGATAGGAGGAGCTGCCTCCTTGTCATGATTTATGTTGGCTTTGATTTATTTCTTTTTGGAGAAATTTGAAAATATTTTTTAATATAAAAACACGGACATTTAGTTCAAAATTTTATCCTTTGAAAATATTGGATGCGTAGTATTCTATTGCAGAGAATTCTCTGTATTTTCGCTGCATATAGTTGTTGTATTATTTATGTTGCTGGTATATTTTTCTTTCTAAGCATGATTCTCTTTTGAATTATGTAAGTTAAGATAGGTACCGGAAAGCAACAGATTGCTATTTGATTTCTTGCGCACTTGCATTCGCCTGAAGATGATAAGTTGCTTGGAAAAATAAAAATCAAGCGCATAAGAGATACGTAGTAGATTTAGAAATTTGCCTTTTGATTTACTGATGATTTTTTTCCCTTGGTATGGGTGGCCACTTGACTTTTATTTTCTTTGAGTGGTTTGGGCCAGTGGTGATGAGTTGTAGTTTTTTGGATCTAACCGTGCAAAGAAGGTGCTGCCGGAATTTTCCATAATATTTGGGGTTTAACTATTAAGTTTAATAACCCAATTTAATTAACAGTTTTAAACTTAAGGGTTTGGTGACATTTTTTTCCTTTGGAAATTTTGGGGATGAAATTCATTTAGGGGGGAGAATATAACATCCAAGAATTTTATCGTTTTTTATTTTGAATATTTATTCAATTTTAAATATTTAAGTATCGATGTTTAAAAATATAAATAACTTATATTCAGATATAGGTATTATTTAAATATTTGAATTAAGAATTAAATAGATTTAATAGCTTTATTGAAATCCTTTTAATTTATAAATAATAATCGTAAATCCATTTTGTAAATTTTTTTACAACATCAAATAGTTTGAATGTATAATAAGAAAATCAATACCAATAAAACAAAATTATTTTTATTGTAGTATTTTTAATTTAAGTTATTGGATTTTTCCATAATATTTAATTTGGAGAATATTGAAATTATCGTTTGACGATTTTACAGCAAACGACGATACTTTTGAAATTTCAAAGAATTAAGTAATTTGCGCATTTTGTTGCTGTTTTGGGATCATGTCATTTTTTGGTGCACGGTCATGTTTTTATTTCTATCGTTAGTGGTTTATACGCAAATGGAATATTGTGTAGCAAAGTACCGTAAATATTTCTTTTCAGAATCTTTATGAATCAAAATAAAATTTTAAAAATGACTTGATGTAATTTTGAGTTGATAGGTGGCTTGGTAATATAGTCAAACTTGTAATAATAGGTTTACCTGTGACTGAAGCTAGGTAAAATATTTTGTTTAGGAAAAATGATGATAAGTCAACACTTGGAAAATAAAAAGATTTCACTTCCTTATTTTTCTCATTCTTTCCCTTTCCTCATTCTTTATTTTGCCTACAACTTAAAATGTAAATGGCCAACATTCAAAAATCCAAATCAATTGATTTACCCCTCTAAAAATCTTAAAGTTGATTTCTTTAGACTCATATGGGCTAGCACTTCGAACCCATACCTAATTTTTAGTGTGCGATCATGTTTTGGTGGAGGTCATAATTTGCAGCGAACTAGGGTTCACCTTGGTCTGAGCTAAGGGAGGTAAGAGGTGAAACGAAGGGTGGTCGTTATGACTGATTTCAGACCATATATGACTAATTTCAATTTCTTTATTCATTATATCTAAAAATTCTTTATTCATTATACATCATCTACATATATTTGTACTAATTGAATATCATATTTGTTTCTTTTAATAAAAAGAGTGGTATCTGTTTTACCAATTTCAAAACTAGATTGTTGTGAATAAGATCTTAGTCTTTCATACTAAGCTCTAGGAGCTTGTTTCAGACCATAAAAAGCTTTCTTTAATTTATATACATGATTTGGAAATTTATTATCTTCAAAAAGTGAAGGTTGTTCAACATAAACATCTTCTTTTACAAAACCATTTAGAAAAGCACTTTTAACATCCATTCGATATAGCTTGAAATTATTTTTTTGAGGAAAATGTGTGATCCTCTAACAAGAGAGGAGAGAACACATGGAATACTATATATATAACAAAAAGATGGAGCTGCCAACATGCCTGACAGGTGGCAAGACTAAGAAAAAAGACAAAAAACAAGAAAAATAAAGAAGATGATACCCCTCAAATGAGCTCCGGCAAAGCCACCGCCCATTACACCCTAGTATCAAGCTCCGGCAAGGCCACCGCCCAATACTAGGGTGTTAGAGGTATCTAAAAAACCAGCCTCTCATGAAAGAAAGTCCAAATAGAAGAACTCCAATATAAGGACCAAAATGAAGAGCTCCACACTGAAGATCTGAAGTAAACGAAGAGGAAGGATAGATGCAGTCCGAATCCCTGTGAAGAGCTAACCAGAAAACCTGAAAAAGCTGAGAACAATCCTGCAAATCAGAAAAGAGAATAACCAGCAACCAACCTAAACCGAACCTGGAACAAAACTAAGAAAACAAGTTAGAATGAAACACATATATGTATATAAATAGAATTTATATACATATATGTGAGAATAAAACCAATGAGAGAACTAAAGCAAGGAAAACCTGGAAACAAAAACAAGAAAAGAAGAAAAAAACAAAACACGAAACAAATTTAAGAACTTAAAATAGAAAGAGAAATATGGTTAATCAATTGAACATCATTAAAATCAGAGTAGTGATTAATAAAATAATTATTAGAAACAAAATGATTGAAGTTAAGATTGAAAATGTTAATATTATTTCTAACCTTATTAAGATAATCCTTAAAGCAATTATTTTTGGCTAACTTATATTTAGGATTAGAAATCCACTTTAAGCAGAAATTTGAAATTAAAAAAATAAAATTATTATTATGCTGATATTTATTATTAAAAATTCTTTGATTTCTTTCAAACCAAATGTACCAACAAGAAATAGTGAATAAAGTGTCAAGCAAATATCTAGAATCTTTATAGAACATAAATCTAAAAGAGTTCCAATAGAAAAAACAATCTGAAACTCTAGTGTTAATATGAAACTCAAAAATATTAAAGATCTTAATAAGTATAAAATGAGTATCAATGCATTCAAAATAGATATGATTAATATCTTCAGAAAAAGAGTTAAAAAGGAAACATTTATTATTGATAATAATATTTTTCCTTTTTAAAAATTCAATAGTATTTAACTTACCATGAATGATGAGCCACATATGAATCTTTGATTTAGGAGGAGCATTTGATTTCCAAATAAAATTAAAACAATTGGCAGAAACCCCCGAAAAGTTGATAAATTTGTAAAAGGAATTAGAAGAATATTTTTTACTCTTATCCCACTCCCAACTAATAAAGTCATTATCATTGTCAATGTTATAAAGATCAAGTTTAGCATAAAGCAAGAAAAGATGTCTAAGGGTAGGGCCAACTAAAATACCATTAAAATTGAAAATCCAAGGAGGGTCACTATCAGGGTTGAAAACATCAGAAATTAATGCAAATTTAAAATTACAAATATCATATAAATCTTTAAACTCATTCTTAAGAGGAGTAGAGGAAATCCAACTATCATGCCAAAAAAAAGTATTATTACCAGAATGAACAATAATATTAATACCTAAATTAAAGATATCACTACATTTTAAGATAGATTTCCAAAAACAAGATAGATTACGAAAATTAGGAGAACAAATTTGATAGAGATTATAACTACCATTGTAATAATATTTAGATACAATCTCCTTCCAAATTGCATTATCACTAGTATCCCTGAATTTCCATGACCATTTACCAAGAAGAGACAGGTTCATATTATGTAAATTAATGACACCTAAACCACCCTCTTTTTTAGATTTACAGACAGTATCCCAATTAACTAAACATTTAATGCTATTATTAGGGTTATCACCACTCCAAAGAAAATCCCTTCTAATTTTGTCTATTTTATCTATCACCCAATCAGGAAAAAGGTGCATAGACATCCAATAGATAGGAAGTGCTGATAAGACAGAATTAATCAAAACCAGTCTACCGGCTCTAGATAGAAATCTCACATTCCAATTAGAAATCCTTTTTTAATCTTATCAATAATAATAAGCCAATCACCGTGTTTAAGTTTCGAAGGTCTAATTACAAAACCAAGATAATCAAATGGAAAACTCATAGTTTTACAATTTAAAGTATTAGCAACTAAATTTTCTACATTATCAAAATCATTTAAAATTAAAACTGAACTTTTGTCAAAGTTAATTTTTATACCTGATAAAAGTTCAAAACTATAAAGAATAAACTTAAGAGCAATAATGTGGCTAGGAAGATGAGAGGAAAAAAGCAAAGTATCATCAGCAAATTGAAGGACCGAAAGACCAAAATTAGAAATACCATTACCAATAGTACCCAAAAGGTTATTGCTAACCGCATTCTTAATAATCTTAGAAAAGACATCGGCCGCTAAATTGAACAGAAGGGGCGATAAAGGATCCCCTTGCCTTAATCCTCTCTTAGATTGAATCTTATTACCTAAAACACCATTAACCATAATACTAGAGTTACCCGTTTTAAGCAAGTTAATAATCCAATTAATCCATTTATTACTAAAGCCTCCGGCAAGGAAAATCTCTATAAGAAAATCCCAATCAACCGAGTCAAAGGCTTTGGAAAAATCTAATTTTAAAATAGCACATGTTATATTATTTTTACAACAAAAATTAATATATTCTTGAACAACAGCTACACCATCCGTAATATTCCTACCTTTAATAAAAGCTGATTGCGAATAGTCGATGAGATCATTCATTTTTAAACTAAGTCTATTAGCTAAAACTTTAGAAATAATTTTAACAGAGCAATTAATCAAAGAGATGGGCCTAAAATCTTTTAAAGTATTAGCACCAACTTTTTTATGTAATAAAATAACATTAGCAAAATTAAATCGACCTAATTGGAGATTGCCATTATAAAATTCATTAAACATACAAATTAAGTCTAGTTTTAAAACCTCCCAAAAAGATTGATAAAAGAAAATAGGAAAACCATCCGGGCCCGGAGATTTGTCTCCTGGTAAATCAAAAATGGCTTTTCGAATTTCCTCTTCAGAAAAAGGAGCATCTAAATCAGACAGATTAATGTTAGAGGTGGGTGGGTAAAGATCATTCCATCTAACACTAACTCTATGCTTGATTTTGTTACCAAAAATATCTTTGTAATAATCAGTAAAAGCATTGTTAAGATCACGTTGATCAACTAATTCCACATTATTAACTAAAATGGAGTTAATTGTATTACAACGTTTTCTACTATTAGCTAAATTGTGAAAGAATTTAGTATTATTGTCACCTTCATTAATCCATTGAAAATTAGATCTCTGTTTCCACATGACTTCCTCTTTCTCAAGAATAGAATAAAGTTCATCTTTTAAGTTATTAAGGACGTTTCTCTCGCCTATATTTAAATGTCTAGATTCTTCAATCTTATTAAGTTTGAGTAATTCATTAAGAATATTATCTTTCTTAATTTTTACGTTACCAAAAACATTTTTATTCCAGTTTTTAAGAAAAAACCTGAGATGTCTAAGTTTAAGCACAAAAGCTTTGGCTGAATTGTCACGATATTTAAGGCTAAAAAAACTCATAGAGGACCATTTATTGATGACTAAACTAGAAAAACCCGATTCTAAAAACCACATCTTTTCAAATTTAAAAACATAATTCAAAAAACTATGACTATCACAAGAAAGAATAATGGGACAATGATCTGAAAGGGTGTAAGGTAAACCTGACACTCTACAGATAGGAAATTTGTCCTTAATATCATTACAAACGAAAAATCTATCTAAGAGAGCAAAAGAGGGAGACTCTCTATTATTGCTCCAAGTGAAAGATCTATTGGATAGAGGAATTTCGATCAAATTACATTGAATAATAAATTGATCGAATTCCTCCATAGCCAAAAAATAACCTTCCCGGGGAGAGCGCTCCCCAATAAAACGAGTCACATTAAAATCACCCCCCATTATCCAAGGACCAGGGGCAAAAGACCTAAACTCGAGGCATTCATTCCAAAGAATCCGCCTCTCAATTTTAGAGTTAGGCCCATAAACATTAGAAATATTTAAAAAAGAATTGTCAGAAAGATTGATTAAAATGATGTGTAAAGAGTGCTGCTTCTGAATACATTGAAGCAATTTAAAGAGATTATCTCTCCAAACAATCATTAAGCCCCCAGAAGAGCCCACAGAGGGAAGAATAACCCAATTTCTAAAACGAAAACCACCTAATGTTCTAAAAAAACGAAAATCAGGACAATCTATTTTAGTCTCTTGAAGAAGAGCAATATCAATTGAAAAATCTTTAAAAAAGATTCTAACTTTATCACATTTACTAAGGTCGTTCAAACCTCTAATGTTCCAATTAATGACTCTCATAAACCCATAGATCTAGCCCTATCCAGTTCCTTACTTCTAATAAACTCACGATCTAACTCAATATCAGAATAAATAAAAGCAGATCTACAAGCTAACTAACTAAAATCAGAAGCTGATAAGTCACCCAAAGCAAAAGAAGAATAAGAACTACCCAAATCAAAAAGCGTACCCGAGCCTGAATCCGAAACACCGCTCACTGTGCTCGGATCAGGAAACTTACCCAACGACTGAGAGCGACTGCCACGAATCCTGACACTACGACGAACCAATCCGCTAGAATCTGAAACCTTTCTACGTCTCCTCTCTTCGAAGAAGAGATAGAAGACGCAGAAACACCACTAGCCTCACAAAGATGATCAGACAACAAACAACCCGAGCCTTTATCCAAAGCTCCAAAAGCACATGAATCAATAGAACCCAGATTATCCAAGACCTGCAAGCCATTCCTATCCAAATGAGCCACCAAAGGAACTGCCGTGACACCACCATTGTCACTGACATCAGCCTTAACTCTCAAAGAAGTAGAAGAAGATAGTGGACGAGGCAAACTAGCAACCAATGGAGCACCTTTCACTAACACTGCCTTTTGGTCCAGTAAAGCAACGACTTTGTTGATATAATCACAATTCTTCTCTACAGAACAACCCAAAGCTTTACAATAAACAGGAGCCACCATAACCTGATCATCCACCATTTGAGAATTGCATGAATCATGAACAACAGGTTCCAACATAAAAACAGACTCGATAATCTCAAAAACTGCATGATCCTCCAAAACTGGTACCAAAGAATCATCAAAGACAGAAGCAGATAAAACACATCCTTCATTCGAGGCAACAGGAAGTCTCAATAAACAATCTTGAAATTATTGTATTTTGCGAAAGCAAATAGAATCCTGATAGCTTCTAGTCTTGCTATGGATGCAAAGGTTTCGTCATAATCAATTCCTTCTTCTTGATAATAACCCTGCACGACTAAACGAGCTTATTTCTCATGATTTCGCCAAGTTCATTCATTTTATTTTTATAAACCCATTCTGTTCCAATTATACTTTTATCCACAGGTCTAGGAACAAGTCCTCGGATATCATTTCTGGTGAACTGATTCAATTCTTCTTGCATAGCAAGAATCCATGAATCATCAGATGATGCTTCCTTTGGATTTTTAAGTTCAACCATTGATATAAAAGCTACATTACTCATACTATTTAGTTGATTTCTTATTTTAACTATAGATTTAATATTTCCTTGTATTTTCTACAGGACGATCTTTTAATAGCCTAATTATTTTATTAGGTTGAATGATTTCATAATTAGTTTCATTAGGTTCATTATTTAAAGTAACGAAATCTTCTTCATCTTTTATTTGTACAGTATCTTTAAAACTTTCATCAAAAGATACATGCATTGTTTCTTCAACAGTGTTAGTTCTTAAATTATAAACTCTAAATGCTTTACTTCTATTAGAATATCTGATGAAGATACCTTTTTCGTATTTAGGTTCAAATTTATCTAAATTATCTTTTGTATTAAGAATAAAACACTTACTACTAAAAACTTTAAAATAAGCTACTACGGGTTTCTTATTCTAAAGTAATTCATATGGTGTTGTATTAGTTAATGGTCTAATTAAAATCCTATTTAATATATATAACAAGCTATAGCGACTGCTTCGGCCAAAAGTTTTTAGGTAAGTCACTATTAGAAAGCTTTGTTCTAGCACACTCTTGAATCGTTATATTCTTACGTTCTACCACCCCGTTTTGTTGTGTAGTTCTTGGAAATGAGAAATTATGAGTAATTCCTTTTTGATTACACAAATTCTCAAAGTTTTAATCTTCAAATTCGCCGCCGTGATCACTACGAATGGTTTTTATTATAAAGAAGGTTGATTTTGACTTCGTTTAGCAAAATTTTTAAATAATTCAAAAGCATCGCTTTTAAGTTTAAGAAAAATTGTCCAAGTATATCTAGAATAATCATCTACAATTACAAAAACATATTTATTGTGATTAACTGATTGAACTTGAGATGGACCAAATAAATCTAAATGAAGTAATTCTAGAGGTTTAGAAGTAGAAATCATATCTTTTAATTAAAATGAATTTTCTTAAGTTTTCCAAATTGGTAAGCATTACATATACTATCTACTTTAAAGTTTAACTTTGGAAGACCTCTAATTAAGTCAAGTTTTGATAACCTAGATAACAGTTTGAAATTTAAATGACTAAATCTTTTATGCCAAATCCAAGGGTCACTTGTATTAGCCAAATGACATAAGTTATCATTTGAAACTTTCATACTAAGGATGTAAATGTTTTTCTTCCTAATTTCTTCAAAGATAGTTTGACTTATAATCTTTGATATGGTACTTATCTTTTTCAACTTTAATTTTAAATCCTTTACCACATAGTTGACTTATACTAAGCAAATTATGTTTTAAATTCCTAACTAGCAAAATATCAGAAATAAGAGGAGTTTTAGAATTACCGACATTGCCGATGCTAATCACATATCCTTTTGAGTTATCTCCAAAGTTGGCCAACCCACCATCTTGATATATAATGCCATGGAGTATCTCGGGATGTCCAATCATATGTCTTGAACAGCCACTATTAAGTATCCATTTATCTTTCTCAATTTGCATGGTTTGTCCATTGGTTGTTGATTCTTCAAAAACCATATAACATGTCTGTTCTTGCATAATAAACCAATTTGGTTGATAACTTGATTTTTTATAAAAACTATATGCAGACTTATGGTACTATGATGAAATGCATAAACTTAAACTAGTATTAACAAAATTTCCTAAAAACGCCATTTTTAACTTTTCAAGTGTCAGATTATGAAAAGTATGAAAACCTATGTTATGATACCAATTGAAAGGGAGTGCGGACTAAGGATCTTAAGGCTAATTTAACACGAATTGTGTTTAATGGATACTAAGACTTATATGGACTAATTTAAAATTTGATATAAACAAATGCAGAACTTAATCATAAAACAATCACAGAATCAAATACAGATGCAGAAAGTAAATAAAAGCAGTAAGAGGAAAGAACACACCGGATTTTTTTACTGGTTCGGGGTTACCCTACATCCAGTCCTGCACCAAGGCAAACACCTCGTACAGATTTTTATTATACCAATGTCGAGATTATAATCCTCAATTTCTAAAGGCCTTGTGGTACCCTCCTGTCTTCAAGTCTGGGGCAAACTCTGTTGATTTACGGGACACAAGATCACCATATTAATTTCCAAGCACAACCACACCTTAAAGAGAGACTCGATAAACTTGTGATTACAAATTGATCCTATAACTCTGAATAGAACTTTGATCTTCGAGAAAGGTTAGAGAATCAAACAAGAATGAGATCCTAATTTGATTCACTTGAGAATTCGACAAAATTTTGGCACGATCTTAAAAAATATGAAAGTTTTAGAATATGGATCTATGGAGAAGGAGTGAAGAAAATAAGAAAATAGTTAGTTAAAAAATTCGTTTGTGAAGTCTATTTATAGACCAATAACGGCCATAACCATTTGTGAAGAGATTTAAACGAATTGACACTTCTTTTAAAAATTGAAAACTTTTGAATTTAACGGCTACCATGTCGACATGGGGCATCCCATGATGTCGACATCCCTTAGCTAAAAACTATGTAAATTTTGTTTTGAAAATGATACTGAAAGGAAAACAAGATGAAATGATTCTGGAGTAAAATAAACTAATTTTCCTATGATTTAAAATAAAGAAGAGTAGAAAATATGTTTTTAGAATGTATATATAAATTTGATTTTAAATCTCAAGTATATATATATATATATATATATTATAAAGAATATTTAAAAATCAAAAGATAGTTTTAAAAACAAATGAAATTTAAAACAAGAGTTTATTTAAAAACAAAAACAAAGAATATTTTAAGGCTAAAACATCTTTTTGAAAATCATTTGAAAAGATAATTTTTAAGGCTAAAATATTTTGAAAAGTAGTTTTGAAAATCATTTTGGAGAAACCATTTTGAAGTAGTTTTGCAAGCTTCTTCCTGTAGAATATCTCATCACATCAGGACTCTAGAACTTGTACAAAACCAGGATGTTCTTGGGTTTGTAAGCCACTTTTCATAGGTTTGTAAGCTACTTGTTGTAGATTTTAAGCCACCAAGAAGGTAGAGATGGGTCCCATCCCAAATGAAATTTGGAATGAAGTTTCTATGCTATTATGAAATCTTGATCTTGATACTCATGAGTCTTCAAACTTGATTTCTTCATACCCTAACTTTATACTGTATAGTCTTCAATAATCAGTACCTACCTTATATATATATCCTGCATAACAACATTCATATGTATATATATGTACATATGTATATGTAGACAATAGTGTTAGTATATAAGTTATAATAAAATAAGTTACAAAGGTTGTTGTCATCAAAACCACTATCTCTAGTTCCTAACAGCGGGGTTCGGCTTGGAGTTCTCGAGAGGTGCCACATAATATATGACTCTCTGAAGTATATTTTCTAGAGGCATACTTTCGGTGATGGGGGGCACCCTCCTAGTCATTGTTGGAAAATTTCCCTTTTCCTTGTTGTTGATTCAAATCTTTGAATTGTTTTCTTAATTGCATCGAAAAGTGACTTGAGCTCTTCTCGATGTTTAATTATTTGTGTCCATTCTTTAAGTATGGATTTTGGTCTTGTTTATCCCTATTCTTTCGAGTTTAGGTTTTATTTTAATCTGTTTCTATCCATTCATGTGTGGAAGTTGTTCTTATGAGGAAAACCCGCTCCGTGTTTAGCAGCGTGGTCTCACAGATTTATTATATGCTCATCATATTACTTGATTTTTCTCATGCTAGTATTTCCAGACTAATTCGGGTGTTATTTTATTATAATGTTCGTGTCAGACTGTGTATTTTTTCCAGGTTTTCATTAGTATGACATGGAGCTCATGGAGTACAACTGGATGTTCACCTACCGTCAGAAAGTTATAACTGTCCACTCCGATGAGGTTTTTTTTAACTCTAATATACTATATATTTTAGAATGACGGCTTTTACTGTCTTTGTTATATTGTATATTGTCGTTCCTCTATGTGATTCTGTTTTCTCCTATTCTTTTTCTTTTTCTTTTTACCTAACAACCTACCTTTTCGGTGATTGGATGTTTGAAATTGGAATGTTGTGAATGCATTTGGTGCCGACTTTCGATGGTCGGAAAGGAGGGTGGTTACATATACACCTTTTTTACACTTGAATTTACAAACCTTATGCCAAAAAATCCATAAACTGAATTGCAAATTGATAATTTGACTATTCATTTAGTAATTATGGTTCACTAATAACTTCTAAGTACATTGATTAAACAATGAATAAAAATCAACAATTAATATCGTAGAAAACCTAATTTTGTTCACAAACGGTCGACCTTTATTTTCAACTTGGCCCTTTGGCTGAGGTTCACAATCTACATTTTTTCATTATGAACGGTAGACCCTGGACCCCCAGCTCGACCGTTCATAATAAAAAAAAATGTAGACTGTGAACTTCTTCTTAAGGCCCAAGTAGAAAATAAAAACTATATAGTTTTAGTTAAAAATTATATAAATGGAAATTGTTTGTTTGCGCTTATTTCAGGCTAAGCACATGTGCTAGAGATAGTAGTATGTTAATTCCTTATTAAAGGACCATAGGTCAGTGCAGTATTGGGAAACAGTCAAATACCCAATTGGGATTCGAAAGTCGATGAGGGTGATGTACTTCGTAGGAGTTGGAAGTCGACCAGGGCGATGTATTTTGCATATACTCAGAGGAGTGCCATAGTGGACGTGCAACATTGATGGAGATGCTAGTTGAGTGAGCCTAATGCTAATGGGGGATTCTATATGGATAGTTACGTCCTACATAGCACGATAAGAGGCTATAGAATAAAAATGAGCCCGATACTAACTGGAGTTCTTGTACGCACAAATTTTATGACGTAGTACATGTGGATGTCGGCGTTGTACAATAAGAGAGATGGACACGAGTGCATGCGATGAGTCATACAACGAGTTTGCATTTTGGGTTCTCCTTCTCTAAGCATAGTGATGGTATACGTATTTATAGGAAGCAGTTGCTACAGTCACCTTTGGGTGTTATTTCTTATTGGATGACTCTAGTGACGTTGGCCGACCATTATTGTGAGGTTTGATTTGTTGTTCGCCCCTTTGTGTTAGATAAGAACCATTACGTATTGGTCCATAGGAGTTCATGGACACTTGTAACACACCCTATGTCACTAGAATAGTTTGAAGTTAACTGCACATGGTCATCGCATATTAAATTTTTACTCATTCACCAAACTTTTTGGTTGGCCCATTATTTTTCCATCTTTCCCCACCACAGAAGGGCAGGGCAGCGGGTGATTGGCCCATTCTTGATACTTGGAGAGTCATTCTTATCTTTGGAGACTACTTCTATCATATTTATTCTCCGTGTATTATTCTTTCATACCAGTGCATTTTTTTCTTATATTAGACTTTTAGAGATATTTTTCTATGTACTTTTTATTCGACCATGTACTAATTTTTCTAAGACTATGATTTGGATATTTTCTGAGATGTACATTTTTCTATGTTATATATGTTTTATTCCTTCTATTGTGAGTTCTAAAAGTTTAGTATATCTTAGATTATATCTGCTTATCTTTGTCTTTAAAATGTTAAAGTTTAGCCCTGATGATCAACATTTCTCTCCATGATGCGAGGCCGAAAGCCACACTGAAATTTGGATCGGTGCATGTCGGGAGGTGTGAGTTGTCAGAGTTGGTATTAGAGCATGGGTATAAAGTTCCTTATGGATTAGGACCGTACTGAGGGAACATACTTGAATTTTTTTTTTCAAAATAGCTTCCAAAAATTTTCAAAAATAGACTTTTTAAAAGCATATGTATAAGTATAAATAAAAATTTTAAGTTTCTTTTCAAAATCCTTCGTATATCAAAATTTATCTTACCTTTTCCTATGCTAATTCACATTCATGCCTATGTTATCTCTTATCTCTTAATCATATTTATGCTATATGTGGAACTTACTAGTGAAATTCTTAACAATCACAGATAGAAGATGACTGATCCCGTAGGTTCGGGCTCCGATGATGCGGCCGAGATCCCGGGCATGAACATCCCTATATTGTTCCATCGATATCTTCACGTTATGGGATAGGCCAAGCTCAATCCCACTAGTGAGCCTATGTAGAGAGTGACGAGTGAGGTTCTCGCTGCCCACCTACCGCTCCAAATTTGCTAAGTTGTGTAAAGATTTTTCTAATCTTGGGGGTAATCCATACATGGGGACAATGTCTTACATGGATTCGAAGTCATGGATCTGCGCTTACGAGAGAATATTTGGTCTAATGAGTTTGATTGATGTTGTGAAGAGGCAGTTAGCTACCTGGCAGTTGTAGGGAGAGGCATTGAGCTGGTGGGAGGTTATTAAGTCTGTGACCGATGAAGGTGATATTTGTTGGGATGAGTTTCGTAGATTATTTGAAATGAAGTTCCTTTCTAGGATTGAAGAAGGTGTTTAGCTAGAGAAGTTTATGCATCTTAACTAGGGGACATGACAGTCAAGGTGTGACGCCCCACCTCTATACCCACGCTAGCCAAGAACACTACGGAGTAATGCTGTCAACTAGCACGGAGAATAAGGCTGTTGAGGAGCGACCATCCGTGTAATTGCTTTGAGCGAGCGCCGATATGTTAGATAGTAAAGCATATTTCATTTAAGGAGGAAATCTGACATACCGATACAAACTCAAAGCTACTACACAGTGGCTATAATGTCTTCGGAAACAAATATAGAAATAAACATAACACAAATCAGTCATAGATATCCATATCACAAAGGCGGAAGAATATATGGATATATAACTAACACAAGAAAGTGTACGTCATAGTAGTGGTCAAAAGGATCCATAATAATACAACTATGAGTCTATATCTCAAATGTATACAACAAAAACTACTAATCTAAGTAGTTAACCAAATGTCAGGATGATAACCCCAGAAGAGAAGTCCAGCAGAAGCACCTGTAACATCTCGGTCTGACCCGAGTATTATTTAAGAAGAAAATAATAAACGTATCAGTCTAGCTATAAATATCAGATGAAATGATATAGACTAAGAGATATGACTAAACGTATAATAATCACAATGCCAAGCTATGATAAATAAATAATTGAAAAATCAATAAGAGATTAATCAATATCGCAAAGATCTTCTCAAAGATAAAAAGGAATGTCATACTCCTAATTTCATTCACCAAGCCACAATAAATGACATATATAACAATGCCAATCGTAAAAGTTGGTGAAACATAAATTCCAGAATTCAACGTACGAAATCCAAAAATCACAAGAAAAGGATGGCCAAGACATTGATGTAGTGCAAACGGTACATCCAATGAATCAAAAAGCAAAGACATTGATGTAGTGCAAACGGTACATCCAATGAATCAAAAGCAAAGACATTGATGTAGTGCAAACGGTACATCCAATGTATCAAAAGCAAATATATTGATGTAGTGCAAACGGTACATCCAATGTATCAAAAAGCAAAGACATACATCCAATGAATCAAAAAGCAAAGACATTGACGTAGTGCAAACGGTACATCCAATGAATCAAAAGAAAAGACATTGATGTAGTGCAAACGGTACATCCAATGTATCAAAAGCAAAGACATTGATGTAGTGCAAACGGTACATCCAATGTATCAAAAGCAAAGACATTGATGTAGTGCAAACGGTACATCCAATGTATCAAAAGCAAAGATATTGATGTAGTGCAAACGGTACATCCAATGTATCAAAAGAAAAGACATTGATGTAGTGCAAACGGTACATCCAATGTATCAAAAGCAGAGACATTGATGTAGTGCAAACGGTACATCCAATGTATCAAATAATTCGGAGCATCGACGTCGTACAGCATGACATCCGATGAACCAAATCAAAAGCACATCGCACAATGCTAGTCTAAAACATAAAAATGATCGTCATGATCACAGAGAAGTGTCAATTACAGTAAGCTAGTAAATATACGAGCTTAGCTTCATGTCCCATAACCACTAGCTTAACTTAAATATTTACGAACAAATTGTAGATCTCCACTAGAAAATTGTCACAAGAGTTTCAATCGAACAAGTCCAAGAATTAACCGATGAAGTAAACGCAAGCGTTTCATACCACTTGTTTTACTAAGTCATTTAATTAGATTTCTCATATGAGTGAGGTAAAGGTTTGTATATACTAACAGATTGGAAATCGGTTTGAGAAAACGAGCTTTGTAATAAAATAGTGTTGAAGAAAGAGTTTTGATATTTACTACTAGTATTGAAACCTTTATATTTTAAAAGTGACAAATCATAAAAAGGATTGTAGGAACAATCAATCATCAAAATTCATATTCGAAGACGTGAATAAAATCCCAAGAAATCGATTACGGGATTCATTGATATGGATATTCTCAAAAATCCAATATAAAAATCATCAAGTCCATAATAAATGATAATCAACAAATCGGAATCAACATAAATCGATTAAAGTTGGAATTCTCAAGCAAATAGGCAAATAGGCAAAAAGAGTGCAGATTCAGACGTCTGAAATCAAGGATTCAGATGTCTGAATCTGGAAAATTAATATTTCCCAAAAACAGAATTCAGACGTCCGAATCTTTGATTTTAGACGTCTGAAATAGGCACATTTTAGCCTATTTCCTTTCTGGTTCCAAATGAACCAATTCAGACGTCTGATATATAGATTCAGACATCTGAATACCGGGGAATAAAAATTTCCAGTATAATATTCAGACGTCTGAATCTAATGTTTCAAACGTATGAAACTGGGGTTCAGGGCATTTCCTGAACCTAGACCAAAAATGGCCAAACGAATACCTGAAGCGATCGATCGAGCGACAACGACTAAGGATTTACGCCAAGCTACAACCCAGCCTTAACGGCTCTTCGATACGCCTCAAATATCAATGTCCAAATATCCATAAAAGGATTTTCATAGAATTTGATTTCAAAACACCAAAAATTGGAATATACACCAAATCAATCCAAACCAAAATCAATTGCACAAGAATAAGTGTTAGCAATTCATACCTAACAATCAAAGATAATTATAGACAAAGATGTGAGATAAAAATCTCACCTTTGAACCCAAATCAATGAAGGAGAAGCTTTTAAAACAAGCTAAGATCAATTCCTCTTCAATAACAACTCAAGAAGCTTCAATCTAAGCTTACAAGTAAAATATTTCCTATGTTAGGTTTAGGAATTTCTGAAATGGAATGGAGAAAGAGTTGGAGAAGATGAAGAGGATGCTTACCAATGGGATCTCTTAGAATTTGGAGCTAGATCTTGGATTTTACAAATGAACTAGGGTTTTGGATTTCTATTTCTCATTCTCTTCCACCATTTTTGCTTTAGAACTGAAAAGAGGGGGAAGTGAGAGTGAATGGGGAGGGATGATTCAGTTTGGGGTATTATTATGGCTAGTGGGCTAAACCCAAACCCAAACCCTAAGTGAAAAAGGTCAAATTTTTAGCTAGCTCCAAACATATCGAAGTTTATACTCAAAAAGGTTGCAAACGGCATTTTGAACTCAATGGAAGGGGTCTCGAGTCCCAATTCGACTGTTTGCAAAAAGTAGCTTTTTGGACTAAAATCCGACGAACGATGAAATATTTAAATAAAATATTTAAATATACAATCGATAAATATGCGGGTTGTTACACAAGGAATATATAAATCAGTTTAATGAGCTAGCTAGTTTTGGCATAAAGTCAATCAGCACACCACATAAGAAGGCTCTTAAATTCACTAAAAGGCTGAACCGACCTCTCCAAGATTTAGCTGTAGGTTGTTAAATATGCGATCATATGATATTTTTTTGATGATAATAAACTACATATATATATATATATATATTCATTTAAATGTATTTATTAATGCACTATTATATTTTTCACATAATTAAATATATTTGCTGAATAAAATAAATAACACAGGATTTGAATTCAAACGGACATTTCATTGAAACAAATATTTATTACAAATATGAATAGTACAAATTTGAACTCTCACTATATATATACAAATTCAATGACAATACAATTTCAATTACATCACAATTTCCAATTTACAAATACACCTCACTACATATTGCTCACTCACTCGTATTTATCTTCAACTTTATTCCAGATTGAATCCAGCATCTCAGCAGTCTACAAAAATAAATACTGACGCAGTAAAATTGAAAAGAAAATATTTTTGCAGTATAAAATAAAATGTGGATTTTGAAAATATTATTTGCCTCGGTTATTTGGGTTGTTCGTCATCATTTAAATTTGAATTCATCATACACGAACAGCTTGTGACATGCACAGTGTATCACTGTACATGCGACAAGGCCGTGCACACCGATATATACACTTGATAAAATAACAAAGACAGGTGAGCACAGGTCAAACCCAAATGAAACGCCGGGTTCAACTCAAGTGCAATACAAATAAAGTCACGACACGAGCACAAGGTCAAACCCAAGCTATATGCTGGATTCAACACAGTCTCAAGTCCAATTAGATTCAAAGATGCGATCATGTACAACAAAGACTAGATACATAGTGCACCTCAACCCAATACAAACCAGGTTTAAGTGAAACCAAAAGTCAACAAGTACTCAAGTATGAATGCACCGTGACAAATATACGAAGTCAACATGTATGCAATAGTGAAACGAAGTGGAAAATGCAACAATACTAAAGTGAAGCCACCAATACAACCAGTTCAAATGCCAAAGCGAAGCCACCAGACTTCAAGTCTATCAAACAGTGGCAACAACAAGTCATGAACCAGTTTTTAATATATGAAGATTGGTATACAAGCAACATGAAGTATAACAGACTCTAATCTGCAACTCAACTTGAAGACCAGCACAAGAGGGACTAGGTGAACCACCAAAAATATTAACCAAATCAGCACTAACCATACAGCAAGGCCATAATTCAAACCGAATTGAAACAGCAATAAAACTACAACAGTTTTGAAAATAGTGCAACAATGTCGTGCACATATATACACATGACAGTGAAAAACACCAAAGACATGACACAATGAATACAACACAATATTCACAGCAAACAACATGGTGCAACAACCTAAATATACAGTGAACAGTGTAGTTATGATACGTAAATCAAGTAGCAGTTTTGATCAACGACATATACAAAGTCAAATGCAACAATGGACAGTGCAAGATAGGAAGAGTGGTCAGATCAAGTGCAGCCTCTACATGAAGTATGCAAGAAAATGAAAAATCAAATAAACAAGTACATATTCAAGTACACATGAACTACACGGCTAAATGAAACAACACTTCAACCTGAACCAGACATAGTGCAGACTCAAGTGGTACAAGACCGAATCAAACACAATACAACTGAAAGGCAACACTTCTTCATACACATGACAACCAGAGTACATGGATGAGTACTAACATACATAAACACAAATTGACACAGCAACTATCAAACGAAGACTCGAGTCACAGTGCAGACCATATTCAAGTACATCGAACCAGCAAGCCGTGCACATGTAACTAAACCAAATGAAACAGCAGTGTCAAACCAAAAATAATGTCACAAGGGATTTCAAAAATAGCCAAAGTCATAGCATTAAGCTCGAACCAAAAATAATGGCCACAGAGAAATAATTCAAAGCAACAGCCGAGTCAAAGGCAAAGAATCGAACAATGTCCGATTCAAATGCAGAAACTCAAAGCCGTGGTATTCAGAAAATCAGAGAATACATCGTCAAATCAAGCCAAGCCATGGTGGCCATGAAAGAGATCAACACCGTGATTATCAAGTAACCAAATATACGAAATTGACAAAGTCAGAAATCATCGCCAACATTCAATCAATATCATACGGCCAACGAATTATCAAAACGAACGAAAATCAAGGGGTTCGAAACCTATAAAACTTGTAATCAACATTGGCAGCAAAAGCATTCGAGTTCAAGCAACAAAGAATAATCTTTCAACTCGAATCAAAAGTTGAGTATAGTAAAATTCGAAAAAAGGAACGAACGTACTAATTCACACAAACATTCAACTCGACTAACTAGAAGTGACTGCAAGCCAAATTGAAGGAGCGATCGAAGCCAATTGTGAACAACCAAAAATTAATTAGAATCGGCGCTCCAGATTTCAGAAGCCCTAATTTAAGAACGAACGAGAAAGGAATGAAGCAGCCATTATCACAAATAAGGAACAGGTCGACATAGATAAAAAAGAGAAACGGATTTACTCTTATTATTTTAGTGATTATTAGGCCGACCTTGTTTTGTTTGGTTTTAATTACATAAGGCTTTAGTTTAAATTAAGGTTTTGATTTTTTTATTGCTTCAATTTTGTATTCCTTTTTTAAACCATTGTAATTTCTAGTCGTGTGACTAGGGGACAAACTACATGGCGTAGTTTGAGAATTCGCAACTCAGTGGCTGAGTTGTGGCAGAGTTTTGAGCGTAGAGTTAAGGCTAGTCATAGCGGGTGTCGCGAGTTTACATGTGTAAGCGTCTGACTGCTTAATTTCTAGTAGAAACTTTGGGGGTAGCACGTAGGCGAGTTTTACCGAAGCTGGGTAAATTCTGTGTTCTTCTATTTCTGGATTTATTATTTAGCTGTTATTTGTGCTGCTATTCTGATATATCTGTGTTGAAATATTTTATATAAACTTCCACAATTAATTTTTATAATTAACAGTATCACCATATTCACCCCCCTCGAGGGTGAAATCGATCTTACAAGTGGTATCAGAGCTAGGAACAAAAGCCATTTTTGTTTTAAAATTTTGATTTTTTCAAAGACCAATTTTTCTAAAAACATTTGAATTTTTAAAATGGCTACTTTTGTTGAGGGTCGTTCTAGTATTATCCCTCCTACTTTTGATGGAACAGATTTTTTGAATTGGAAACTGAAAATGGAATTTTATTTGAAATTCGTTAATATTAAATGTTAGGATATTATTGAAAAAGGGTGTGACATAACAGATGAGAAAATTATCTCGATTAATGCTCTTGCTATGCATATAATATATTCTCATATTAATCAAGATAATTTTAACTTTATCTCTCATTGTGAAAATGCACAGGAAATTTAGAATATTTTGATGCAATATATGGTGCAAAAGTCAACGACAATGAGAAATCCTCCTCAATAGACTCAGTTAAAGAAACGAGCTTAATAGGATTGGTAAAAAACAGTAATGATGAGGATGATGATGATGGAGCAGCTGAGCTGGCGCTACCAATAAAGAGATTCAAATAGTGAAACCACAAATATGGAAATCCATCTCCAAATCAACAATTGAAAAGCAGAATAATCAAAGCACTAGACAACTCAGAAGAACACAGGATCATTTGTCACAAGTGCAACAAACCCGGTCATATCAAGCCCAATTATCCTCGAATTCAACATACCCAAGAAAAGAATTCAAAAAGAAAAAGTTTTGCAGCCATGTGGAATAAAAGTGATGATAAAAGCACTAGCAGTGAGAGTGAGAAAGCATATATGTGCCTTCGAGGTGATATAATAGATAGCGACGATGATGAGCCAAGCGAGGTGTCAAAACTCACTCACAACTACTTATATATTTCCACGAAGTAAATGGCTGTTTTGAACGACTTAGGAAGAAGTACACCAAACTTGAATCACAAAAAGATACTTTGATAGATTTAAATAGACAACTTGATCAATTAGTTAAAAACTATCAAAGTAGGATCCCTAAATGTGATAAGTGTCCATCATTCGAAGAGGGTAAAAAATCAGTTGAAATAAAATCGCTTGAAAATGAAATTCTGATTTTGAAGGAAAGTGAAAATACTAGGAGAGAAAACTTTATTAAAAAGGGCACACAATTATTGAATGAAAATGAATCACTAAAAACACAAGTCCAACAACTATCAACGATTTTAAGAAAATTTTCCAAAAGTGAAAGATCGCTGAATATGCTATTAGGGAAACAAACTGTTAATACAGTTAGACAAGGACTTGGATATAATCAATCTGAAAATGTAAGAAATGAAATTAATCAAGTTAAATCCGAGTGCACTATTTGCAGAAAATATGGGCACAATCAAAATAATTGTTGGTATAGACCCAAAAATGTGAAAACTATACCAATTTGGATTCCAAAAGGCACAAATATAAAATCTCTCATAGTTAAAAAAATTTGGGTGTCAAAAGCAACATATATAAATAGTTATGGGTCTCCATAAATTTATTTTCAAAATCTATTGCCACTAACAACCATGGAGCTATAAAAACAAATAGGCCACAAAAAACGTTTCTCGTGTAGGTGTAGTGACGTGCTAAGGAATTACAATAGTGTTACTTGGATTTTGGCTGTTCCAAGAACACAATAAGGGACAAAGCATAGATTCCTTAGCCTAGTACAAAGGTGGCAGAATCACAATGGGCTACAACGAAATATTATCATAAAGGTAAAACAGGTAATAGTATATTTATTTTGAACGATATATTAAATGTGATAATCTGCACCCTAGTCTGATTTAATTCGGCCAGTTATGTGATAATAAAATAAATAATGATATTGATTCTGACTTATTCGTATGACTTGTTCTTATTTATGACTTTGATTTGTGCTTAAACTGTTAACCAATCATCTTCGAACTATTTGGACTATTGACGATGATTGATGATTGCTCTTGATACACATGGATATACTGGTTACTTTACTACTGACACTATGGTCACTATATGTAAACTTGCATTGCTTCAATTCAATTTCATTTAAAATCTGCTAAAAATGATTTCAAGAAATTTGTTGAAACTTCACAATCTGGTCTATAACATTCAATTAATGATAATCTCGAGTGAAAGAAAATTTCAGATGCAAATTACACTGGTAATCTAGTTGATAGAAAACAATTGGTGGAACGTGATTTATGTTGAAATATTCAATAATTGCATCGTTTTTCAAAGAAAATATCTGCATATTTTTCATTTCAAATAATTTTTCAAATAGCAGAAATTTTCTTATAATACCCTTTCTAGAAAATCATTTTTGATCTTGTTTTATATTAACCATTTTTAGAAAATTTGATAATTATTTTTGAATATGATTTTAAATGACTATATTAACTAATCTAACTCCCTACTAATTATCGAAAAGATAAATAGTGGTTGAAATAGTGATGAGTGTTGATATTAATCATATATTATGACTTGAGATGGTATATTTAGTAAATTTCTTTAGAAATTTGAACAAGAGTTATAAAAAAAAATTGTTGGTAAAAATTCCATGAACATCTCTATTTCTATCATGTTTCTAATGACCATCACTCATCAAAATTCAATATAGTTTATCAATATGTGGTACTTTAAACCGGAATCATTCGTTTTTCATTTTTTTTAAAAACCAAAGTATTCACTCTCATTTAAAAGTCCTCACGGTTATGTTTGGGTGAATTACTTGGAATTTTTTATGTGCTTCCTGCTCATTTAAAAGTCCTCACGTTTATGCATGTATGGAACACATACTAAAATTGATTAATTAAATAGACAAGTTGATTCTAATCCCATTTAAAAATCCTCACGGTTATGCGTGGTTAGAAGATACTTGGATTCTTTTTTTTTGAAAGAAAAAAATTGGATTACTACTAATCTCATCTAAAATTCCTAACGGTTATGCATGGTTAGTAGATATTCAAATTCCTGAAATGAATATACCACAAATAGACACAACTGTATGGTTTTATACGATGACATCATCCTATCATTCTAAAGTGGAATATGCTTCAAAAAGAGTATTTATGATTTTTGTTTGATTTTTTATTGAAATTTAATATTTATATTCGATTGAGTTTTAATGTTGTATTAATATCTATCACTTTATCTCTATTTTTCTAACGCTAGCATATTTTTATTTGCATGCATATATGAAGGGGAGCTTTGTGTAGAGTGGGAGCATTAAAATAGGGGGAGAAAATTGAATGAACAAATACATTTAACAAATTCAAAATCTTAAATATAAGTTTGTTATCATCAAAAGGGGAGATTGTAGAACATGCGATTATATGATTTTTGTTTGATGATAACAAACATATGTACATCCATTTAAATGTATTTTTAATGTATTATTTTATTTTTCACATAGTTAAATATATATTTGTTGAATAAAATAAATAACACAGAATTTTAATTCAAACGGATATTTTATTCAAACAAATATTTATTACAATTTTGAATAGTACAAATTTGAACTCTCACTATATATATACAAATTCAGTGACAATACAATTTCGATTACATCACAATTTCTAATTTACAAATACACCTCACTACATATCGCTCATTCACTCGTATTTATCTTCAACTTTATTCCAGATTGAATCCAGCATCTGAGCAATCTGCAAAAATAAATACCGACGCAGTAAAATTGAAAAGGAATATTTTTGCAGTATAAAATAAAATGTGGATTTTGAAAATATTATTTGCCTCAGTTATTTTGGTTGTTCGTCATCATTTAAAATTTGAATTCATCATACACGAACAACTTGTGACATGCACAATGTATCGCTGTACATGCCACAATGTTGTGCACACCGATATATACACTTGATAAAATTACAAGGACAGGTGAGCATAGGTCAAACCCAAACGAAATACCGGGTTCAACTCAAGTGCAATACAAATAAAGTCATGACACGAGCACAAGGTCAAACCCGAGCTATAAGTTGGATTCAACACAGTCTCAAGTCCAACCAGATTCAAAGATGCAATCATGTACAACAAAGACTGGAAACACAGTGCACCTCAACCCAATACAAACCAGGTTTAGGTGAAACCAAAAGTCGACAACTACTTCAAGTACGAATGCACCGTGACAAATATATAAAGCCAACATGTATGCAATAGTGAAACGTAGTGGACAATACAACAATACTAAAGTGAAGCCACCAATACAATCAGTTCAAATGCCAAAGTGAAGCGAATAGTCTTCAAGTCTAATAGGCAGTGGCAAAAACAAGGCATGAACCAGTTTTAAACATATGATGATAGGTATGCAAGCAAATACAGGCAGCATGAAGTAAAACAGACTCAAGTCTGCAACTCAACTTGAAGACCAGCACAAGAGGGACCAAGGTGAACCACCAAAAATGTTAACTGAATCAGCACTGACAATACAGCAAGGCCATAATTCAGACCAAATTGAAACAACAACAAAATTACAACAGTTTTGAAAATAGTGCAACAGTGTCGTGCACATATATACACACATGAAAGTGAAAAACACCAGAGACATGACACAACGAATACATGAACACAATATCCACAGCAAATAACATGGTGCAACAACCTAAATATACAGTGCAGTCATGATATGCAAGCATCAAGTAACAATTTTGATCAACGGCATATACAAAGTCAAATGCAACAATGGACAGTGCAAGATATAAACAGTGATCAGATCAAGTGCAGCCTCTACATGAAGTATACAAGCAAATGAAAAATCAAATAAACAAGTACATATTCAAGTACACATGAACTACACGGCTAAATGGAACAACACTTCAACCTGAACCAGACACAGCGCAGACTCAAGTGGTACAAGGCCAAATAAAACACAATACAACTAAAATGCAACACTTCTTCATATACATGACAACCAGAGTACATGGATGAGTACTAATATACATAAACACAAATTGACACAGCAACTATCAAATGAAGACTCGGGTCACAGTGCAGACCATATTCAAGTACGTCGAACCCGCGAGCCGTGCACATGTAAACAAAATCAAATGAAACAGCAGTGTCAAACCAAAAATAATGTCGCAAGGGATTTCAAAAATAGCTGAAGTCATAGCATTAAGTTTGAACAAAAAATAATGGTCAAAGAGAAATAATTCAAAGCAACAGCCGAGTCAAAGGCAAAGAATCGAACAATGTCAAGTTCAAATGCAGAAACTCAAAGCCTAGAAAATCAGAGAATACATCGTCAAATCAAGTCTAGCCGTGGTGGCCACGATAGAGATCAACACCGTGATTATCAAGTAACCAAATATACGAAATTAACAAAGTCAGAAATCATCGCCAACATTCAATCAATATCATACAGCCAACGAATTATCAGAACGAACGAAAATCAAGGGGTTCGAACCCTATCAAATGTGTAATCATCATTGGCAGCAAAAGCATTCGATTTCAAGCAACAAAGAATAATCTTTCAACTCGAATCAAAAGTCGAGTATAGTAAAATTCGAAAAAAAGGAACGAACGTACCAATTCACGCAAACATTCGAACTCGACTAACTGGAAGCGACCGCAAGCCAATTATGGACAACCGGAAATTGATTAGAATCGACGCTCCAGATTTCAGAAGCCCTAATTTCAGAATGAATGAGAAAGGAATGAAGCAGCCATTATCACAAACAAGGAACCGACCGACATAGATAAAAAAGAGAAAGGGATTTACTCTTATTACTTTAGTGATTATTGGGCCGGCCTTGTTTTGTTTTGTTTTAATTACATAGGGCTTTAGTTTAAATTAGGGTTTTGGTTTTTTATTGCTTCAATTTGGTATTCCTTTTTTAAACCATTGTAATTTCTAGTCGTGTGACTAGGGGACAATCTACGTGGCGTAGTTTGAGAATTCGCAACTCAGTGGCTGAGTTGGGCAGGGTTTTGAGCGTAGAGTTAAGGCTAGTCGATAGCGGGTGTCGTGAGTTTACGTGTGCAAGCGTCTGACTGCTTAATTTCTTATAGAAACCTTGGGGGCAGCACGTAGGAAGGGTTTTGTCGAAGCTAGATAAATTCTGTGTTGTTCTATTTCTACATTTACTATTCTGCTATTACCTGTGCTGCTATTCTGATATATCTGTGTTGAAAATATTTTATATAAACTTCCGCAATTAATTTTTATAATTAATAGTATCACCCTATTCACCCGCCCTCTAGGGTGAAATCGATCCTATATAGGTCACATTCTGATGGGTGCTACCCGTAAGGGGTTAGCGGAGATGGCTTTACTTACTACTGTCTCCCCAAAGGAAGTGAAAGAGGAGGTTCAGAAGAATAGAGATAAAGTGCAGTAGAAGAATAAGAAGAACGGAGGATTTGAGTCGAATGGAAAGATTCAAAAGTAGAACTTATGGTGTAATAAGTGTGGAAAATTAGAGAACTTTGCTAAGGAATGCATGTGAAGCAAGCTTGCACACAACACCACCGAGAGCTCCAACTTAGGCTTAGTGCAGTGCCTGTATTTAGAGATTTTCGAGACGTTTTTGCTAAGTTTATCGATCTCCCGCCCTAGAGAGAGATCAAATTTAGGATCTATCTTGTTGAGAATGCTAGACCGGTCCCTTTACCACTAAGGCATATTGCTCCAAAAGAAAGACATGAGTTGAACATGTAGGAGCATGCATTGCATTTACAAAAGGTGCTCAGTGTGAGAATTGCGGATTGTGGATCTTAAGGCTAGAATAAACACTAGAGGGGAGGTGAATAGTGTTTTAAGGAATTACTAAATCTTTTTGAGTTTATGTTAATTTGAACACAAATATATGAAATATTCAAACACAGATGTAGAAATAAAGTAAAAGCAATAAAGGAAAGAACACACCGGATTTTATACTGGTTTGGAGTTACCCTACATCCAGTCCCGCGCACAAGTATGGATTTCCTTTCAAAAGCAATTGTACTATTGCACCCTCGATTTCAAGGCCTCGAGTTACCCCACTCCAGAGTCACAATCCTCTTGGTAGAGATACTTGATTTTACGGGCAACAAGTTCACCCAGTTGATTTCCTAGGCTACAATCACACCTTTTCTCACTTGATTGATTTCACAGGCTGCAATCACACCTTTTCTCGCTTAATTTATTACAAAAAAGCCTATAACTCTGAATAGCACTGAGATCTTGTTGAGGTAGTGATAGAGAATCAAACCAGAGATGATCCAGTTAGATTCAATGGTGATTTCGGCAGAGTGATGGTAAAAATATATATAAAGAAATGTGGAAGAAGAAGAGGAGTGAAATCGGAGAAAATATGAATATAAATTCATTTAAAACTGCCCCTATTTATAGTAGAACGACATCCATGTCCATTCGTGAAAGGATATGATGAATAAACACTTCTTTGAAATTCAAAATTTTGAAATCAACTATCACCTTGTCGACAAGGGGTACTTGAGCTTGTCGACATGCCAAAGGAAATTTTGTTAATTTGTTTTTCTTTGAAAATAACTTCTATCTTGTATTAAAACTATTTTTAAACTTTATAAATATCCTTAACTATAGTTAAAATACATAAATCAATATAGAGAATAATATTTTGAGATATATATAAAATTTTACAATAATTTTATATTTATATCTAAGTATAAATATTAAAAGTTAAATATATTATTTTTAAATGATAGTTTAACACCAAGGATAATTTGAATTCGAAGATAAAGATTATTTTGAGGCTAAAAGTAATTTAAAACCAGGATAGATGTTTTTGATTCTTTTAAAAGGAAGGTTTTGATATCATTTTGAAAACAAGATATAATTTTGTAAAAACATTTTGAATAAAAGTTAGTGGATACAAAACAATGTTGCACTAAATTTTTAGTAGGTTCCATCCTACTTAGGGTTCCATCCCTGTAACAGGCTCGAAGTGGATTCCATTTCACGAATAAATTGGATTTTAAGATGCTAGTGCTTTTCTAGGAGTTTTAACAAAATTCCTAACTAAGTTACAATCTTGAAATCTTGAACTCTTGATAATCTTGATACTCATGAGTATTCAATCTTGATATCTTGAATCTTTATACTGTACAGTCTTCATTCTTGGTACCTGCATGGTAAAATCCTGCATACACATATATATCTAAACTATAATGTTAGTATTTATATTTTATAATCTTATTCTAAGGTTGTCATCATCAAAACCATCTCCTCAGGGACTAACAATCTCCCCCTTTTTGATGATGACAACCTATGTTTATAAAATATTACTTCTATCCTAATAACTCCCCCTAAAACTAATAACTCCCTTTTAATCTATGCCTAATTATCCTATTTTATACTTCTCTCCCTTTGTCATCAACAAAAAAATTAACTCCAAACTATTTAACTCTCCCTTAATCTAATACTATATGACTTATGATTATAATGATAGTGTTATCATAAATAATCATCACTTAATTCTAAAACTAAAACTTAGTCCTTAATAACCAACTATCCTAACTAAGAATCCATATATGATAATACTTATAACAGTTATAATTCAAAGAAAAGAACACTTTAATGTTATACTTACATTTACGTAAAACACAAAAGAAAGAACATATAACAACAGGAAAGAGAGAAAGAAACTAATGTTTGTCCTTGAAGATGAGGATCTATGAACCGAACAATTTGAGTACTGGAAACAGAAATTCCACATTGTTTGACTAGATTTCCATCCTTGTCAAAGCACACTTCGCCAACGCAGATGACTTTGTCGTCATCTTCAGCGTGCTCTTCTTCCATGATGGCTTCTTCGTCTTCTTCCTCGCTGTCCTCTTGCTCCTGATCTCCTGAAGATTCTTCATCAATCAAGATCGGATTAGCGTGATTGTCCATTAGAAACTTTTGCAAATTTCTAAGGATTTTGCCTTGCCGTTCTTGTTCTTTGGCCATTCTAAGTTGCACCACTTGAATTTCAGTCATTAGTTGCAGTGTATCCTTCAAAGAATCCTCCATTTTCATCACTTATGCGAGCGTAGTTCGTTGAAATGGTCCAGTAGAAGGAGAAGGCAACGAAAAAGTTGAATTTTTGTTTGATTTGGAAGAGGAGGCCATTGTTTAAAAATTTTCAAAAGTTAGAACAGAGAAAGACTAGAGAGAATGATCAAAATTTCGAAATAAGAAGAATATATAACCACTTATTTGAATTTTGGTGGGAAAATTTCAAAAATAAAAAAATCGTTATATGTCGATAGGGGTAGGAGGGGGTTGTCGACATGGTGCTTGATATTTTTTCTATTTGATTTATTTTTGATTTAATTTTTAATTATACTTTGTTATTTTTATTTTATATTTCAGTTATTGAACAAATACTAATTCTCTTCTTAATTTAGTAAATATAAATTCATTTAAGAGTTTTGTTAAGATATAAGCAATTTGATTCTCAGAATTGATATAATCGAGAGTAACTACTTCCTTACGTATATTATCTCTGAGAAAATGATGTCTGATATCAATATGTTTATTTCGAGCATGATGAGTAGTATTTTTAAATAAATTTATTACACTAGTATTATCACAATAAATTGGTGACTTTGAGATAGTTAAACCAAAATCTTTTAAAGTTTGTTGCATATATATTACTTGAGAACAAGCCAAAGCAGTAGAAATATACTCTGCTTCGGTTGTTGATAAAGAAACTGTTTTTTGCTTTTTACTAAACCAGGAAATCCGAGAATGCCCCAAAAAATGACAAGTTCAACTTATGCTTTTTCGGTCTTATTACAACCAGCATAATTAGCATCACAGAAAGATATTAAGTCAAAAGAATCATTTTTAGGATAAAATAAGCCATAATCAAAGGTGTGTTTAACATATCTTATGATACGTTTTATGACTTTTAAGTGGGTCTATTTAGGTTGGGATTGATATCTTGTAGAGAGACAAAAACTATGCATGATATCGGTGTACTAGCAGTGATATAGAGTAGTGATCCAATCATTCCTCTACATAATTTTTGATCTACATCTTTCGAGAGATCTTCTTTACTTAGGTACTCATTGGTTGCCATGGGAGTGGGTTTTCCACTTACAGTAGTCAAACCAAATTTACTAACTAGGTCTTTAGCATATTTTGCTTGACTAATAAAGATACCATTATCTAATTGTTTTGTTTGTAATCCTAGAAAAAAGTTTAATTCACCCATATGACTCATATCAAACTATTTTGTCATTATTTCAGAAAATCTTTGTTCATTTCAAAATTAGTTGATCTAAAAATGATATCATCTACATAAACTTGTACTAGTTGAATATCATTTTCATTTCTTTTAATAAAAAGAGTATTATCTGCTTTACCAATTTCAAAGTTTGATTGTAATAAGTAAGATCTTAGTCTATCATAACAGGCTCTAGGAGCTTGTTTTAGACCATATAGAGCTTTCTTAAGTTTGTAAACATGATTTGGTAATTATTCATTTTCAAAAAGTGGTGGTTGTTCAACATATACTTCCTCTTTTACAAATCCATTTAAAAAGACACTTTTAACATCCATTTGATGTAATTTGAAATTATTATGATTTCGGAAAGCAAGTAGAATCCTAATGGCTTCTAATCTTGCTATGAGAGCAAAGGTTTCATCAAAATCTATTCCTTCTTCTTGACAAAAACCTTGAGCGACTAACCGGGCTTTATTTCTAATAACCTCTCCTTGTTCATTCATTTTATTTTTATAAACTCGTTTAGTTCCAATTATAGTTTTATTTTCAGGTCTAGGAACAAGTTCCCAAACATCATTTCTAGTGAATTGATTTAGTTGTTCTTGCATAGCCAAAATCCATGGATCATCACTTGATGCTTCTTTTGGATTTTTGGGTTCAATAGTTGATATAAAGGCTACATTGCTTATTTTACTTAGTTGATTTCTAGTTTAACAACAGATTCCATATCTCCAAGTACATTTTCTATAGGATGATCTTTTAAAAGTTTAATCTTTTTATTAGAATGATTAATTTCATTATTAGTTTCAGTTGACTCTTGATTTTGAGTGATTAAATCCTCTTCGTCATTTGTATCTTCAAAAATTTTGAGGCTTTCATCGAATGAAACATGCATTTTCTTCGATGGTGTTAGTTCTTAAATTAAACACTCTGTACGCTTTACTTCTATTTAATATCCGATAAAGATTCCTTTGTCGGATTTAAGATCAAATTTATCTAAGTTATCCTTTGTATTTAAAATAAAACATTTACTTCCAAAAATTCTGAAACAAGATACCTTAGGTTTCTTTGAGTGAAGAAGTTCATAAGATGCCTTATCAGTTAAAGGTGTAATTAAAATTCTATTTAAAATATAACAGGCGGTAGCAACTGCTTCTGCCCAAAAATACTTTTGTAATTTACTATCTAAAAGCATAGTTCTCGCAAACTCTTGAATCGTCCTATTTTTATGCTCTACTACTCTGTTTTGTTGTGGAGTTCTTGGAAATGAAAAAAATTCTTTTTATAAAGTTCTTAAATTCTGTCAATGATTTTGAATCCTTTTTATAAAGTTCTTAAAACATTCAAAAGTATCACTTTTATGTTTCAAAAATATTGTCCATGTAAATCTAGAATAATCATCTACAATTACAAAAACTTATTTACTATGATTTATTGACAGAATTTGAGATGGACCAAATAAATCAAGGTGAAGTAATTCAAGAGGTTTTGAAGTTGAAATCATTTCTTTTAATTTAAAGGAACTTTTTCTAAGTTTTCCTAATTGACATGCATCACATAAACTATCTACTTTAAAATTCATTTTAGGAAGACCTCTTACTAGATCATGTTTTGACAGTCTAGATAAGAGTTTGAAATTCAAATGTCCAAATCTCTTATGCCAAATCCAAGTGTCGCTTGTATTTGCCAAAAGACACAAGTTATCATTTGAAACTTTCATACTAAGAATATAAATATTCTTTTTCCTAATTCTCTCAAATATTATGGTTGAATTATTGTCTTCAATATGACACTTATCTTTTTCAAATTTAATTTTACATCCTTTATCGCAAAGTTGACTAATACTTAGCAGATAATGTTTCAGATTCTTTACTAGTAAAACGTTAGTAATAATAGGAGTTTCAGAATTACCGACTTTGCTGATGCCTATCATATATCCTTTTGAGTTGTCTCCAAAGTTAACCGCTCCTCCATCTTTGTATATTATATCATTCAGCATATCTAGATTGCAAGTCATGTGTCTAGAGCATCCACTATCAAGTATCCATTTATTCTTTTTGATCTGCACAATTTGTCCATTGTGGATTGATTCCTCAACACCCATAAAGCATGTTTCCTGCACATCATACAATTTTGTTAGACAACTTGAATTTGAATATTGATTGTATGCAGACTCAAGAGACAATGATGATCTGAATATTTCTAAACTAGTATTAAAAAGTTTTTTTAAACATGGCCATTTTAAAAACTTTTTCAAAAATCATATTATGATACTTTGAAAACCTTGCTCTAATACCAAATGTGAGAAATGTGGATTACGGATCTTAAGGCTAGAATAAACACTAGAGGGGGATGAATTGTGCTTTAAGGAATTACTAAATCTTTTTGAGTTTATGTCAATTTAAACACAAATATATGCAATATTCAGACATAGATATGATCACAGAATCAAACACAAATGTAGAAATAAAGTAAAAGCAATAAAGGAAAGAACACGCCGGATTTTATACTGGTTCGGAGTTACCCTACATGCAGTCATACACACAAGTACGGATTTCCTTTCAAAAGCAATTGTACAATTACACCCTTGATTTCAAGGCCACGAGGTACACCACTCTAGATTCACAATCCTCTAGGTATATTTACTTGCTTTTATGGGCAACAAGTTCACCCAATTGATTTCCTACGCTACAATCACACCTTTTCTCACTTGATTGATTTTACATGCTACAATCACACCTTTTCTCACTTATTTTATTACAAAGAAGCCTATAACTCTGAATAGCATCGAGATCTTGTTGAGATAGTGATAGAGAATCAAACCAGAGATGATCCAGTTAGATTCAATGGTGATTTCAGTGAGTAATGGTAAAAATATATATAAAGAAATATGGAAGAAGAAGAAGAGGAGTGAAATCAGGGAAAATATGAATATAAATTCATTTAAAACTGCCCCTATTTGTAGTCGAACAACAGCCATGTCCATTCATGAAAGGATATGAAGAATAGAAACTTCTTTTGAAATTCAAATTTTTTGAATTCAACTGCCACCTTATCGACAAGGGGTACTTGAGGTTGCCGACATGCCAAAGGAAATTCTGGTAATTTGTTTTTCTTTGAAAATAACTTCTATCTTGTATTAAAACTATTTTTAAACTTTATAAATATACTTAACTATAGTTAAAATACATAAATGAATATAGAGAATAATATTTTGAGATATATATAAAATTTTACTATAATTTTATATTTAAATCTAAGTATAAATATTAAAAGTTAAATATATTATTTTTAAAAGATAGTTTAAAACCAAGGATAATTTGAATTTGAAGATAAAGATTATTTTGAGGCTAAAAGTATTTTAAAACTAGGATATATGTTTTTGCTTCTTTTAAAAGAAAGGTTTTGAAATCATTTTGAAAACAAGATATAATTTTTTAAAAACATTTTGAATATAAATGGTAGTGGATACAAAACAATGTTCCACTAGATTTTTCGTAGGTTCCATCCTACTTAGGGTTACACCCCTTTAACAGGCTCGAAGTGGATTCCATTCTATGAATAAATTGGACTTTAAGATGCTAGTGCTTTTCTAGGAGTTTTAACAATATTCCTAACTAAATTACAATCTTGAAATCTTAAGCTCTTGATAATCTTGATACTCATGAGTCTTCAATCTTGAATCTCTATACTGTACAGTCTTCATTCTTGGTTCCTACATGGTTAAATCCTATATATACGTATATATCTAAACTATAATGTTAGTATTTATATTTTATAATCTTATTCTAAGGTTGTTGTCTTCAAAACCATCTCCTTAGGGACTAACATTCAGTACATTCTGTGCGCATAAGCTTAAGGCAAAATTTCCTAGGTGCCAGTTTTAGAGAAAGGAAGTGCGCTTCTGGGATACATCGTCCCAGAAAGTGGCCTAGCAATTGATCCTAGTAAGGTAGAAACAATTCAAGATTGGCATGTGCCAAAGAATGCCATGAAAGTGAGAAGTTTTCTTGGTTTGGTCAGCTACCATCAAAAGTTCATTAAGGACTACACGAAGATCTCTGCCCCGTTGATTGTCATACCAAGAAGATTTTAGTTTTCTTGTGGGATGCTAAGTGCAAAGAAGTTTTTATCAAGTTGAAAAAGGCATTGACTAGTGCAACAGTTTTGATACTACAGGATGGGACGAAGCCATTTACAGTTTATACCTACGCCCGTTATATGAGGTTAGGCGCAGTCTTGATGCAAGAAGGAAGAGTGGTGAGTTACACGAGTCGACAGTTGAAGACCCACAAGAGAAACTACCCTAGCCGTAATCTTGAGTTAGCGGTCATTGTCTTTGCGCTCAAGTGATGGAGGCATTACCTTTTAGGAGAGCGGTTTGTGATATATATAGATCACAAGTCGTTAAAGTATTTTTTCTCCTAAAAGGACTTGAATTTGCGATAGTAAATGTAGATGGAGTTCTTGGCATCGTATGACTTTGATATCCCTTATACCCTAGGCAAGGGTAATGTAGTGGCAGATGCTTTGAGTCGATAACGTGCAGTGTTGAGTCCCTTATTCTTGGAGTGGAGACATTTGGAGTATATTTCTACCTTTGATTTCCAAACGTCATTAGATATTACCCCAGGATTACTAGCAGCTTTAGATGTTAATCCTACATTGATGGAGCATATTGGATCTAGATAAAAGGAGGATAAGGAGCCAGTAGATATTTTTTAAAGGATTGGTAACAGAGATTTATCGAGTCATTTGAGGCACTATGTCATTAACTCAAGAGGATGGTTACGGAGGGATGATAGGCTTTGTGTTCCGCATAGTATGGATTAGGTTGATGAGGTACTCGCTAAGTCTCACTATTCTAGGATGACCATTGACCCCGGTGGTGATAAGATGTATCATGACATGAAGAGAGTTTTTTGTTGTCCCGGTATGAAGAAGCAAGTAGCGGAGTATGTAGCTAGATGTATAACTTTCCAAAGGGTAAAGGCGAAGCAAAAAAGGCCGGGAGGATTATTACAGCCATTGGATATTCCTTAGTTGAAATGGGAGAGTGTTTCCATAGACTTTATAGATGGTTTACCAAGGAGTAAGAGAAGGAATGATGGCATTTGGGTTATAGTCGATCGGTAGTCTAACTGCACTCATTTCATACCTGTGATGAGTACGAGGATGGTGGCATCATTGGAGGCTAAGTGTGTGAGAGAGGTCGTTAGGTTACATGGAGTTCCTACGAGTATAATTATCGACCAAGATCCGCTTTTCACCAGCGAGTTCTGGAGGAGTCTACAGAAGGCATTGGGGACTGAGTTGAGTTTGAGTGTTGCATATCATTTGCGAACCGATGGGTAGACGGAGAGAGTAAATCAGGTTTTGCAGGATTTTCTATGGATGTGCATTATAGACTTTGGAGATTCTTAGGAGGATCACTTACCGTTGGTGGAGTTTACCTATAACAATAGTTATCAGGCAAGCATTGTGATTGCATAGTTTAAGGCGTTGTATGGTAGACCTTGTAGATCACCGTAGTGTTGGTAGGATATGGTGGATATGATTATTCTTGGGCTGGACATGGTAGGGCGACATCAAAAATGGTGGATCCGATCCATAAAAGAATGAAGACTTCTTAGGATAGGCAGAAATCTTATGCTAACAGGAGACGTACGAAGTTAGATTTTTCGGTGGGAGATATGGTGTTTGTGAAGGTTTCGCCCCTTGGAAATTTTATGAGGTTTGATATAGCGGGGAAGCTGGCACCGAGATTTGTAGGACCATTCCCAATAGTGTCTGGAGTAGGCAAGTTGGCATATAGAGTAGAGCTTCCAAAAACATTAGTGAGGGTACATGATGTTTTCCATGTGTCATACTTGCAAAAGTGCTTGCATGATACAGCTACCATGGTCGAGTCGAATTAGCTAGAGGTGGTGAAGGTTGGGTGGGAGTAACTTGTTTGTCATGCACCCACTCTTATATCAGAGCATGGCACCGCAACAAGAAGATCATACTTGTTAAAGTCCAATAGGGAGATGACCCATCAGAGAGTACATGGGAGCCTGAGGGGAAGAACCGTGCTACCCACCCACAACTCTTTGCTAGTACGTTTCCAATTTAATTCTTGTAAGTATGGACTTCTTATAGGACTTAGCTGGTATACCCTTTAGGTAGAGACCATTATATGAAAGGGATGATTGCAAATGTGTCAGTAGGACACGTTACAGATGATGGATGCTAGTGGACGTATTTGGATGTATTGTTTAAGTTGTTCCCCTCTTTTGCACGTTAGGATAGTATATCCTTTAGGTATACACACACACTTACACTTGATAACATGTTATCTCTTGATTTCTGCTGTGCTAGTGGATGTTATGCATATGGATGTTGCATATGAGCTGTATGGTTGAGGATACGTATGGAATTGCAAGTATATTTACATAGGATGTTGCAAACATTTAGATGCATGGCACGAGCATTTGCATGGCAGAAAGTCGACTGGTTCAGTAGACCAACTGCTCCTTTGCATTAGAATAGGTTCACATGCATTTCACATTGCATATATCTGTTCATATTCCATTAAAAAAAATTTAGGGTCAATGATTTCTTGTGGATGATGGATGAGTAGATGGTTGTATCTTTTGGTTGTTGTGTGTATGAGTTAGATTTTCCCGTCCATTGAGATATTGGGGATGAAATCCTTTTAAGGGAGAGAATGTAACACCTCAAAAACTTAATGAGAAAAGTAAATTAAATTAAAACAAAAAAGGAATAAAAAAGAAATTCTTCCCTGACATTTGAATTTGGCTATGAAACTTGCAACATTGCGTTCGTAGCGATTTTCTGGACAATTTTCATATATTACACTTCGTAATCGAAATTATACTAAGAAGTTACATTCGTTGGAAGAATTGAAAATAGAATAAGAAATATAAATAAAAATATCACAAATTAAGAAAGAGAACGGTCGACCCAGAGGGGTTGAAAGTCAACTGGTAGCAGTCGACCGTGCCTGTGTAAAAATGAGCGATTTCTGATGCGTTATGACGTGTTCGAACGACGATGGCTGATGCTTGGCTATAAAGGAATGTATGTGCATATGTGATCAGGCTGTAGCTTCCCTAACCTAGATCTAATGGCCTAAATTGAACCCAATCCCAATAAATACCAGTCTAATCTAATCCTAAAATTCATTTAACATAACAAGGTAACAAAACTCTGCAAAAAAATTTCTCTTCCTTCACTCTAAAAATTTCTCAAAAATCAAATAAAAAACCCTAGAAGTAAACAAGTTGGAATCAAGGTAGAGCAAACAGAGCTAGCAAATTGAGGGGTGATTCTAGGGTAAGAGCAATATGGAGAGCTTAGGCTTGAGGTGAGCAGGAAGAACTTTGATAAGATGATTTTTACAATTAGATTTAGACTATTTTAATCGATTTAGGATGTTGGGAACCCAAAATGAATATGCAAAACCCTAAACTGAAATCTATAATCTTAGAATAAGAATAACAGTAAACTGTTAATTGGATATTGATGTATACACCCTTTTTACACTTGAAGTTGCAAACCATAAACCAACAAACCCTAAATTGAATTTCACATGATAATTAGACTATTCATTTAGTAATTATGGTTCACTAATCACTGCTAACGATATTGATCAAACAACAAAAAAATTCGCCAATTAAAATCGTGGAAACCTTAAATTTTGTTCGCGAACAGTCAACCTTGGAACCCCAGTGGTAGACCGGTAGCGTTCGACCGTCAAGGCCCAACGGTCGAACCTTCGTAATGAAAACTGCAAATTATGAACCTCGACCTATGGCCCAAAGTGAAAATAAAAATTATATAATTTCAGTTAAAAATTATATAAAGGGAAATTGTTTGTTTCAGCCTTTTTTGGGCAAAGTACATATGCTAGAGACAGTAGGAAGTTAGTTCCCTATCAGAGGACATTAGTCAGCGTGATATTAGGCAACTATCAAATGCCCAATTGAGAATCGAGAGTCGATTAAGGCGATGTATTTCGTAGATTAAGAGTTAGGAGTCGACTAAGGCAATGTATTTTGTAGATACTCAGGGGGAGTTCTACGATTGATGCGTGGCATTGATGGGGATGCCATTTGAGTGAGCCAGGTGCTAATGGGGGATTCTATATGGACAGTTAGGTCCGTCACAACACGATAAGAGGCTATAGAAAAAGGAACCCAGGAGCCCAGTACTAACAGGAGTTCTTGTATGCATAGATCTAATGCGACATGGTACAGATGGACGCCGACATAGTACAATAAGAGGCATTTAGCCCTATGATCGAGAGATGGACATGGGTGCATATGATGAGTCATACATCGAATTTTATTTTTGGGGCTCTCCCTCTCCAAGCATAGTGATGGTGTAGGTATTCATGGGAGAGTAGTTCCCACAGTTGCCTATGGGCGGTATTCTTTTATTGGATGACTCTAGTGATATTGGCCGATCATTAATTGAGGTTCGATCTGTAGTTCGACCCTTTGTCTTAGATAAGAACCCTTAGGTATCGGACCGTAGGAGTTCACAACATTGGTAACATGCCTTATATCACTTAGAATAGTTCGAAGTTAACTGCACATGATGATCACACATTAAACTTGTAATCATTCACCAAACTTTTTTTCTAAGCCATTCTTTTTCTATCTTTTCCCCACCATAAGTGGACAGGGCAGCGGGTGATTGGCCTATTCTTAATACTTAGAGAGTCGTTTTTCACTTTGGAGACAACTGTTATCATATTTACTCTCCATGTATTATTCTATCACATCATTACATTTTAGTTCCTTGTATCTGACTTTAAGAGATATTTTTCTATGTACTCTGTATTGGACCACCTATAGATTTTTCTGAGACGGTGATTTGGATATTTTCTAAGATGGACATTTTTCTAAGTTATAAATGTTTTAGTCCCTACGTTGTGAGTTTTGAAATTTTAGTATATCTTAGATTATATCTGCTTATCTTAGTCTCTACAATATTAAAGGATAACCCATTAGCATTTCTCGAGACAACGTTGAAAGCCACATTGAGCTTTGGATCAGTGCATGTCCCTGGTGGTGTTGGTTGTCACAATCTCAGTTATAGATTGGTTTCCAAATGTAGCCGATTAGGTAGTGCATCGTGTTAGGTTTTGCATGCATATGAACCCGATTAGGTTGTGCATTCGATTATCTTTTGCATTAAATGGTAAGCTCGGTTAACCAATCTGTCTTGTTTATAGATTGGTTTCCTTACATTTCTGATTAGGTTAAACGTTTGATTAGCTTTTGCATCCATAAGTTCTCAGTTACGTTGTGCATCCAGTTAGCTTTTGGTAGAGTTAGCGGTATGCGCTAGGGATAATTTTGTAATTGTTCCATATATCTAACTTGATAACCAATCTCGTTCGAAACAAAAGGTGTTTGCTTTTTATTATATACTTGATATAATATGTTAAATTAATTAATTAATTTAATAAAAAGTATATTTACTAGAATATCCATAAATAGTATGTTTTATGATAGTAGTTACAATGTGTTGTAATCATGAATAATTTATCAAATAAAATAAACATATCATTTTAAATATTCCTAGTCGAGATATATCGAGACTAAATATCGATACATTTATTGAGACTGGAGTACACAACACTCTCTAAATGTTGGACAGTGTATTAATCATGGCTACTAGGGGCACCAAGGGGTTATGTACTTATAATTATTGGATAACCATGTAATGAATAACTCGATAGTTTTCTGTTGGTTAATATTGTTGAATATGCGCTTTGCGCTTATATGATTTTTGTTTGATGATAATAAACATATATACATTCATTTAAATGTATTTGTTAATATACTATTTTATTTTTCATAGAATAAATAAATATTTGCTGAATAAAATTAATTGACACAGAATTTGAATTCAAACTGAAATTTTATTCAAACTAATATTTATTACAATTTTAAATAGTACAATTTCATGCTCTCACTATACATATACATTTTTGATTACAATCACATCACATTTCACATTTACAGTTAACCTCACTACATATCACTCACACTCGTTTTTTTTGTCTTCAACTGCATTCCGGTTTGAATCCAGCATCTGAGTAATCTACAAAAATATTCTCAAAACGCAGTAAAATTGAAAGAGAAATATTTTTGAAATTTGAAAGAAACGATGATTTTGAAAACATTGTTTGCCTCAGTTATTTGGGTTGTTCGTCATCATTTTTGACTGTGCAATATCTGTGCATATCAGTATTTTTATCAGAGACAGGTAATTATAAGTGGCTGCAGTACACACGTGTACATTCGTATACGTGTGCACTGCCTCGCCAACTCGTGTGCAAAAATCAAACAAAAGCACAGAAATCAAAAACAAGGTCAAACCCAAGATAGGTTCAACTCAAGGCAAATGAATAGACAAAGCAATTGACTACAAACAGTTCAAGACTAAAGCCACTAACAAATGCAACGGCAACATGCTTGAAGACTCCAGCACGACCAAGTATGGAGTGTACAAATGCAAATGTCCAAACAACAACATGAAGTGAATCAAGTTCAAGCCACAAGTGTACATGAATACAACTCGACTGCAACAGTACAGTCATGAAGACTGCAAGAACATGAACATAGGATCAGTACAGCAACAATGAAACTGATTCAAAGCACAAAAGTGCAACAGTGAAGTGACAAATGTTCAGTGGTGAAGCAACAACAATGAAGCAGAGCCAAGATTACATGTACTCGAGGCAAATGCAACTGTGAAAACTGAAGTAAAAAAATGTGCATGAACACAGTGAAGACCACAGAGGCAGTGTAACAGTGGTGATGCAGTGGCACATGATCATCAAGCAAGACCAGTGACCAACCACAAGACCACTTGTCAAAATATCAAGTACATGAAGCAGTTCAAATCCAAATTCAAGAATATATACAATGCAAATGTACATGCCAGTGAACATAAAAAATGGCAGAGTCGAAGCACAAAGAAAAAAACAGTTCATGTATGCAACAAGTCAGAAATACAACAATGGAACCATCACAACAGTTCATATTGCAGTAATATCATATCACTACAGAAGTGCAAATCAAAACAGAGAGTATGGTGATGCAGTCAACAAGGCAACAATGCAGATGAACAACAAAGGGTCAAAGCTCAATACAACATGAACCAACTCCAAAATGTATCACTAGCATGTACTATAAAGACCATGTCAAACACAGTGACACCATTAAGCAATGCAGACAAATCGACAGGTCGAACATACCAAAGTCAAAAGCATTTATATTCATGGCTGTATGTGACTAAAAGTCTGAGCAAAGAAAACAAAATCCAGTCCACAATTGAATCAAGTCAGTATGTCGAACAAGTCGAGATGAACAATGCAACCAACAATGCAAACAAGTACCAGATAGCACCAGCTCAGTAATCAAGTCAACAATGCAAACATGAAGTGAATGCATCTACAGGAAAGCAATAAACAAGTCTAGGTTCGAATTCAATGCAGACGCAAACAATTTCAAGATGAACAAGTCAAGGCCGAAGCAGTAGCAATCAAGAAGCCGATCAAGTCAAAGCCATAGTCAACAACGTGATGACCAAGGAGTTGAAATTCAAAACCGTGAATGTCAAGCAATCGAAGTATATACGTTTATGAACAAGTCAATACAATCTCAATCATCAAAGTGAAATCAAGCGGCCAGAGCAAGTAAATTGACGAATTCAAACGAACGTAATTCAAGGAATAGAACGCATATAAAAGCCCCAAATCATCATCGTCATAAGGGTGAGTTCGAGTACGAAAATCAAAGAGGAACAGAGCTAAAAATCTTACCTGAAGAAAAATCGAACTCACCAAAGCGAAGCCAAGCCAAGCCGATAATCATCTCAACCCTAATTCGCAAGCAGAGCACTCAAGGGATCGAATCCCCAAATCCATAAACCCTAAATCACAGTACCACGACAAAGCGAAGCCGTGAATTCAAGAGCAACGAAGATTGAGCAATAGCCAAGATTAAAGAGCATCGAAACAAAGCCGCCTCTCATAATATCTCAGATCGAAGGAACGAAGAAAGAAACGGCCACCATTATCAAGAGAAAAAGGAACGGGCCGAAGTTTATCAAAAGGGGAATTAAAAAATACTATTTACTTTTTTGGGCCGGCCTTATTATTAAAAGGAGGGGTTTTAATTTTATAATAGGGGTTTTAGTTTTTAATTTTATAATAGGGGTTTTTAGTTTGAGCAAAAATCACGTGTCCAAAGTTCATATTTTAATTTTTTGCTCCTGGTTGTATTTTTGAAGTTGTTTTTTCTTTTCAAGTCAAAGGAGTAGTAAATCACCACCTAGGTTTAGGTAGTGTCAGATTGTCTATTTTGAATTAGTTCAGTGAGCAGGGTGTGCGAGTTTGCAAAGCTCTATAGGCGGGAGCAGTGTTTGCGAGTAAGCGAAACTCTATAGGCGGGAGCAGGGTGTGCGAGTCTAGTAGAGTGTTTGTGAGCGGGAGCAAAAGGGTCTGCGAGTCTAGTAGAGTGTTTGTAAGTGTGATACTGTTTAATTCTAATAGAAATCTATGAATGCAGCAGTAGGCAGGGGTTGCCGAAGCTGGGTAAATTTTGTGTGTGATTTACTTTTCAGCATATTTATTTCTGCTATTATATTTCTGTGTTTAATTCGAGAAAATTTGCTATAACTCTATTCACCCCCCCTCTAGGGTTAATCTAGATCCTACAAGTGGTATCAGAGCCCGGTTGTTTGCACAAAAAATGGGCAAACACCTCCAAGTCGTGTGATTTAGTTGATTTTATGTGATTCTTAATGATTTAGATGAGTTATGTAAATATGAAAAAGGCAGGGGATGAAATGTAAAAGACACATAGATTTATAGTGGTTCGGCCAGAACGTGCCTACGTCCACTTTATATGTTATTATCTTCTTTTTTCTGATTACAAGTACAGTGCTTGGTGTACAAGTGTATGAAAGTAGTTTGAAAGTTCCTTCCGTGCTTGAGCTCTCAAACTTGTCTGCCATTGTTGTACCCCTGCCCCTCTATTTATAGAGTGAGGCTGGGGGCAGGGGTCCTGAATGTATATAGCTGCTGGTGGGCCCGGGCTGAAGCAATCTGGCCTGGTAGTTATCTGGTTCGGCGAGGCCTCATTCGGCAAGGAGCTTGGACCGGTGGTAGGAGTGGTCCGGTGGTAGGTGTGTATTCGGTAGTGAGGTGGTTCGGTAGGTGGGTAGGCGAAGCTTGGTTCGGTGCTTGTTTGGACCGGTTGTGGAGAAGAGGCTATGGTCCGGTGGCATGTTGAGGAAAGTGTGGTTCGGTGCTGAAGCGGAGATGGTTTGGTTCGGCAGTGGTCAGAGGACCGGATGAGGTTTGACCGGATGAGAATGCCGGATGAGCTTATGCCGAGTGGGAATGCCGGATTGACTTCCATGCTTGTATCGAGCCATGTGTTTGCCGAATGATGTGGTTGCGAACCCGGGTGAAACTGTGATTCCTTGGTCTCGAATCTTCTGGGTGAGAATTCGCCCAACATTTTCCCCCCAAAGTGGGGCACGTGCTTGCATGTGTCGCGCTTTGTTTCCCTGTGGTAGAAAGGCTTGTTTTGTAATGCCATGGGCTGGATGTTTGTATTCTGTTGATGTCCTGCAAAGGAATTTACAGTTTTAGTGTGATTTCAAATAACGATCGCTCGAGATCGAAATTTTTGAGATAGAGTGAATCGTGCCGTTCGAGGCGAGAGAGTGTGCCCCGAGGGGGTTTAGCGTTATCGATGCCAGGTTCACGTTAGAGTGGATCCCTGGGTCGTTCGTCAAGGTGGTTTATCGCCAGCTCAGAGCATGCCTAGGGATCGTTCGCGACCCCGTACATGTGTAAGTAGCTTAGCCATTTCATAACTATCAGAATCAAATATCCATTTAACCGATGAGCTTAAAAAAGGATGTCAAAGTGCAAATTCTCACGACGATAGGGTTAATAGCCATTCAGAGCGTGCCTATGGACCGTTCGTGGTCGCGTACACGTGTAAATGATTAACCCACGTTGGTGGGAGATTTACGACTCATTCATTGTTATCATATTCTCTACTTTATTAGTAGGTCCTAGAGTTCGGTACTTATCTGATTGAGCCGCTCCGCGTGCCCCCTGCTTCTGACTTTCGCTGGTGGAGACAACGTCATTCGGTGTTTGGTTGGTCCGGATGGATGTTTTCATTCGGCATATGGGTGGTCCGGTATGCCGAACCATCTGGTCCGGTGGTGCTCCTCCAGTCTATATATAGGGGCTATACCCCCTTAGGTTTTCTTCACCGAATCAGAGAGAGCCGAATCAATTCATAGCCGAACCAACTCTTTGCCGGACCAAGCTTTTGCCGAATCAGGGATATCCCCTTTCACCGAGTGAACTTGATAACCGAATGTGCTAATGCCAAATACGTACGAAGGTCCTCGTTTTACCGAATGGGCCTTAGGCCTTAGTGCCGAATGGATGTATACCGAATGACTCTTAGTGCCGAATGTCATGTATACCGAATGACTCTTAGTGCCGAATGAACCTATTATCTCCCTGCCGAATGAACTCACTTGCACTGCCGAATGAACTTGATATTTTAGCAGAATTCCGGACTTATGCATTCTTTTTTGCTTACATCTCCGTATTCTTTGTTCTAACAACCTGTCTTTTTACTTTTGTGTATGCAGATAAATGTCTCGCAAGGCGGAAACACGATCAGACAGACGGAAATCCAAGGATGGAGGCGAGCCTTCCTCCGTGCCCCCAGCCCAATCGGGGTCCGGGGAGCATGGAACTGCCTCGAGATCGCTGGTGGAGGGGTATGGACCCCAGGAGCTCCTGGTCTCCCCTCCCGACTGCTTCCCTAGTTCTCTAAAGGAGGAGCAGCTTGATGCTATATCCCGTTCTTTCGGGATAGATAGGGCGCTTATGTTGCTTCCGGGAGTCGGGGTGATGCCATACAACCCTCCCGAAGGGTATTTCGCCTACAGCCGGTACCATTGCATGTGCGGGGCCATTCCCCCTATCAACGCCTGGGTTGTTAGCTTCCTTACATATCTAAAGGTGGCGCCTTTCCAGCTTCAGCCCAACTCGTATGCCATCTTGGTGTGCTTATATTCTATCTTCCAGAAGAGGTACGGGTGCTCTCCATCAAACCGGGAAATCCGGTATCTATATAATCTGAGGGGCTATAGGAAGGGGTCCCCCTACATTAGCTTAGAGTCGGTCGTCTCCTTCAAGCCGGTCCTGGACCTGTACTCAAAGTACAGCATGTTCAAGAAGGAGTGGTTCTTTGTGAGGGACGATTCTGTCTCCATTCGTCGCTTCACTTCCGGATGTAAGTTAACTCTTTATTCGTAATTCCTGTCTTGATTGCAATTCCTTTCCTTATGTGCTTCTGTTTTTTGTCAGCGACAGGTGGTTTTGCGGTGGTAGAGAGCGATCGCCTAGTCCATATGGCAGCAGAAGTTAAGGCTATCTCCGAGAGGGACAGGTCAGCCGCCTATCTGATCAGGAATGCTACCCTCCTGGAGTACAATTTGATCCTGCCGCACCAGTCCGTGGTTAAGCAGAGGGACACGGCCGAGGAGAAGGCTGCTAAAGTTATGGAGGGGGTCACGGTGAAGAGTGGCAAGAGAAAACCCTTCGCACAGCATCCCGTCGCGGGGGGCAAGAAGCTTAAAGAATCGGAGGGTCCCTCTCCTAGTATTTGCCCGATCATTCCGGAGGAGGAAGGTGTGGAAGAGGGCGAAGGAGGCGATGTGGGAGGAGAGTCAGAAGGCGGAGGAGATGGCGATGGAGATGGTGATGGTGATGCTAGTGCCTTAACCTCTGGGAAAGATTCTGAACTGGATGAGGCCCTCCGTCAGGCCTTCGGGGAATCGGAGGAAGAATCGGAAGTGGAAAAGGCAAAGGAGGCGGGCAAGGCTGTGGCTGGTGCCGATCCATCCCCTAAAGGCTCCTCAGCTAGGGTAACTTCGGCGGTGCAAGGTGAACTTTTGTCCTTTGTCGATTCCATTTTCGATAAGGACTTAGAAATATTTTATGGTTCACTTCCGTCCTGGAATGAGATTCAGGACTTATTGCAGTACCCCACTCCTCCGCAGGGTTTGTATAATAGACGTGCCTTCACACTTTTCTTTCTTTTTACTTAACATGTTTCCTGAATTGGGGACCATCGTACGTTCGTAACACTTGTTCTTCATTTCAGGGGCAGGCCAGGTGGTTACAACATCAGACGTTCGACACCGCCTCGAACAATTCAAGTTGATGAGAGCTTCTGCGAAGCCTCCCACTGGTCGTACTGGGGACGTGGTCAAATACCGTCCTCTTCTTGGGGTCATCGAAGAGGGCATTCAGAAAAAGAAGAGGAGTCGTTCTTTATTTGAGCCTTCCCCTGGTCCGCAGCTTCCTGTTCAGCCTCCTCGTGATGCCACGGAGGAGAGTACGGAGTTTATCCCCCCTCCACCTCCTTCCAAGAATCCTATAGTTATCCGCATAAGGCGTCTTGACGTGCCTCGTGACCCCTTTGCCGGTCATCCTGATTTAGATCCAAGCTCTCGGGATATTTCATTTGATAAGGCCACGGGTGAACACCTCCTTCCCCGCAACCCCATGGTACGAGTGTTAGACGAGGCTAAGTCTCTAGATCTTGATCTGCTTACCACTCGGGTAGTTACCATGGGAGACGAGGCCAAGGCTAATATTGATCGGGTGGCCGAGGAGACCAAGAAGTTAATGAAGTATCATGCTCAATTGGTTAAGGCCGGGGAGGAGATTGGAAGTGCTAATATTCGGTTGCGGCTGAAGGTTGCTGATCAGGCCGAACAACTTGCCGGTCAAGCTGTTCAGATTTCTCGACACGAGGAAGCCTCCAGGCGTCTGAAAGAGACCATGGAAAAGGCAAGTAGGGCGGAATTACGGAAGATGGAGGCCGCCTGTAAGGAGCGGATCGACATGGCCATTGCGACAGTGGATGAGGTTCGGAATGCGGATCTCGAGCAGGTAGAGGAGTTGTCTGGGAGGCTTGAGGCCGCGGAGATGGCTCAAGTTAAGTTAAAGGAGGAGATGGAGGAGATGAGGAGGTCTCTCCAGGCTGACTGCTCGAGATACCGATCAGAGAGGGATGCCGCGGTCGCCAAGTTGCAGGCTTCCGAGGCCAGGGTGAGGGAGTTCGAGGAGAATGAGGGAATGATGGATGAGATGCTGCAGGACATGTACTTCCGCACTTGGAAGGAGGGCAGCTTGTCTTGGATGGACGACTATCCCCGGGTCATGGCCAAGATATATCTCCGGGCTTTAGAGGAGGCCAGGGTCGATGCGGGTAAGGAAGGTGGAGTGGCTTTTAGTCTGGATGTGGTCACTGCTCAGTTCTCGAAAGAGGAGCAAGTGGCGGTGAAGGAGGGGATGCGGTTGCTCGCTGCGGAGGAAGCGGGTGTGCAACTGGAGGATGAGGATCAAGCGGCGGACGCTGGTGAGTTATTCTTCACTTTTCCTTTTCTTTCTGGGTTTCCATGACTTGATTGTTTATCATTTGTTTAATGGATTCCTTTTCTGAATTGGACAGGTGGAACTTCCGATCAACATGCTGGGGGTTCCGGCCCTGCGGCCAAATAGGCTTGGGAAGTTGGTGATGGAGTGTGGACGCAGCTGGTTACTCGTCCGGATTCGGCCGCTTTTTATTTCTTTTTTACTGTTGTTTACGTTAGTCCAAAACATTGATGTGACTGTAATAATATTATTTGCAGAGAATAACTTGGTGCAATTTCATAATATAAGTTGATTTTGTTATGTTTAAACGTTGTTGTCATTTTGATGTGCTGCGTGAGAAGTATAACCATGTATATGCCTGTGATTTTAGTTGTGTTTGATGTTAAGCCTTTGCTTGAAATATAATTTCATGTTTTGCAATGTTGGTGTGACATATGAACAAGCTATAGTTATGCATCTATGTACAAGAGAAGAGAGTACCGTCCTTCATGTTTTATTTGCAGGCGGTAGTTTTGAGCATCTTGTGTAACTGATCATGAATATATCTGAGTACCTTGCCACCCAGTACGCGGGCTTAGATTCTCATGAGTGAATGCTCCCTGTTCGGTTTCCTGTACTTTAGAGTTTGTTATACAGGGTAGGAGAAAAGTATTTAAATGAGATGGAAATATAGAAAAAGTAAAACTTCCAGTCACGGAAGGCCGTCGATGTGCTTAAGTTCGTGGCAAACGGGTTTTGTAGTCACTTTCCCTAGCTGTGGGTCTTGGAGACATTTGTCACCCATCTTACGCCTCCACGGGGAGTTTTCTTTTTTACCACAGCCGCACTTAAGACACATCGGAGCCGAGATCGCGCACGGTAACTACCCGAACCATTATGGTCCGTAATCGTGGGTATTATTCGATTTACCGTGGCCGGCTAGCGTGGGTGCCGTTGGCCGTGAACTACCCCTGGCTGGCCACACCTTATGTTGGGGCTTAAAGTAGGTTCACAGTTGCCGGCGAGCCGAACGCCGTAATGAGCTGCCATCGGCTATAGTCGGCCTTTATGATGACTTATAATCGGCTCATTACAGTTGGCTTTGAGGATAGGCGCGAGCAATGAGTTAACCCGCAGCAGAGGGATGCTGGAGCAAAAGAGTCTCATTGGCGAGTGCATAGAATCGTAGCGTACCTGTTAGGCCTTGTCCAGATGAGGCCGTGGTGCGTCTTGAGTGGAGATGCCATAAGATTTTGTTCAACAGAAAAGGATAAAGCTCAACAAGCAGCCAAGATATAAAGGAACGAGTTAAAAAGAGACAAGATTTTTTAAAGTGGTTCGGCATGAAAATGCCTACGTCCACTGATTCTCTTTGTTAATTCACTTCATATGGGCAGTACAAGTTAAGAAAAGTATCGACGGAGGTGTCGGATGTTCCATGCCCTCTGGAACACCTCTCCGTCCACTGTTGACAAAATATAAGCTCCGTTGTGGAGGTCTTTATGAATTACATATGGTCCGTCCCAGATGGGGTCCAGTGCCCCGGGGCGCGGAAAGATTCGCCTGAGGACAAGATCTCCTTCTTGTAAGATGCGATGTTTGACTTTGGAGTTGTATAGTGCTGCCACCTTTTGTTTGTGAGCTGCTGCTTTGAGAGCTGCATCGTTTCTCCTTTCCTCAATCAGATCCAAAGACATGAGGAGGAGTTCTTCGTTTTCTTCTGGATTGTAGTGGATCCTACGATGGGAAGGAACAATAGTCTCAACAGGGAGCATTGCCTCCGATCCGTATGCCAAAGAGAAAGGAGTATGTCCCGTTGATGTTCTGAAAGATGTGCGGTAGGCCCAAAGTGCCGTAGGAAGTTCGTCCACCCAAGCGCCTTTTGACTTTTCGAGTTTCTTCTTGATTAGGGTTTTGAGAATTTTGTTGACAGCTTCGACTTGTCCGTTTGCCTGAGGATAAGCTACCGATGAGAAGCTTTTATGAATTCCATGCTCTTGGCACCAGTCGAAGAATTCTTCGCTGTCAAATTGGAGTCCGTTGTCTGATATGATCTTGAGTGGTACTCCGTACCTGCACAGAATATTTTTGATCAATAAGCTGATAACTTTTGCAGAAGATATTTTATTTAGGGGTTCCGCTTCCACCCATTTGGTGAAATAATCGACTGCCACTATAGCATATTTGGCCCCGCCCCTGCCCGTTGGCAGTTCGCCAATTAAATCAATTCCCCATACAGCAAAGGGCCAAGGGCTGGTCATTTGAGTAATCTCATTTGTGGGTAGTCGAGGAATCTTGGCAAATTTCTGACATCTGCCGCATCTCTTGACGAAGTCTAAGGCATCTTTGTTTAGTGTGGGCCAGTAATATCCATATCGGAGTATCTTTTTCGCTAGAGTCTGCCCTCCAGTGTGATCTCCGCAACTTCCTTGATGGATGTTGTATAAAATTTCCTTGGCTTCCCTTCCAACGACGCATCTAAATAAGGGGCTAGAGAATCCACGCCGATAGAGGATGCCTTCTTGTATTGTGTAGTGGGGAGCTTTCCTCAAAATTCTCCTGACTTCATCACGTTTGTCTGGTAGTGTGCCGTCCTGCAAATATTTCCGGATAGGAGTCATCCAAGTTGCTTCTTCAATTGTAGTTATCAGATTCACTTGTTCAAAACTTGGGGCTAGCTGCCTTGAGATGGCTAGTGCTCCGGAAATGGTGCTATTCTTCATACTAGCTTGCTTTTCTAGTTCATCGGCCTTTTGGTTATCTTCTCGAGGAATGTGTTTGATTAGATAATGGTCCAATTGGTCGAGCAGCAGTTTGGTTTTCTTTAGGTATGCTGTGAGTCGTTCTCCTCGTGTCTGGAATTCTCCTAGTACTTGGTTTACGATAAGTTGAGAATCACTATGAAGACATAAAGAATTAACTCCAATTTCTAAGGCAAGCTCCAATCCCGCTATTACTGCCTCGTACTCCGCATCGTTGTTAGTGGCCGCGAATTCCAACCTTAATGCATAGTACAGCTTTCTTCCCCTGGGGGTGATTATCACAATACCTGCCCCCGAGCCTTGTTCGTTCGATGCTCCATCTACAAAGAGGTTCCATTTGATGTTTTTTGCTATTTCAAACTGATCCTTGCCTTCGTTGGTAGTGAATTCGGCAATGAAATCGGCCAGGGCTTGCCCTTTGATAGCAGTGCGAGGATGGTAGGTGACGTCATACTGACTTAGTTCAATGCACCATTTGAGGAGTCGTCCAGAAGTGTCAGGACGATGGAGCACCTGTCTTAGCGGCTGATCGGTTAGAACTCTGATGGAGTGAGATTGGAAGTAGTGTCGTAGTTTTCGTGACGCGATCAATAAACAATATGCCAATTTCTCAAGTTTAGGATATCTGGCTTCTGCCCCCGTAAATCTCTTACATATAAAGTACACCGGGCGTTGCGTGCGGTCTTCTTCTCTTACTAGGGCAGCGCTTAAAGCATGAGATGATACAGCGAGGTATAAGTATAGCTCTTCGCCTTCGTTCGGAGTTGAGAGTACTGATGGTTTCTGAAGGTGTTCGATCAGGTTAAGGAAGGCTTTTAAGCATTCATCGGTCCACTCGAACTTTCCTTTTTCTTTCTTGAGAGCTTCGAAGAAAGGGACGCATTTGTCAGTTGCTTTGGAAATGAATCTGCTTAGGGCGGCCACCTTTCCGTTTAAGCTCTGCATTTCTTTTCGGGTGGAAGGTATCCTTATTTCTTTTAGAGCCCGGATTTGTTCAGGGTTTGCTTCAATTCCTCTGGAATGGACAATGAATCCTAAGAATTTTCCCGATGACACTCCGAAGGAGCACTTTAGAGGATTCAGCTTCATTCCATATCGGCGAAGTACCTGAAACATCTCGCTCAGGTGGCTTACATGATCGTCGGCTTTCCTGGACTTTACCAACATGTCATCCACATATACTTCCATAGTTTGTCCTATTAATTCCGCGAACATCTTGTTGACGAGGCGTTGATAGGTAGCTCCGGCATTTTTGAGTCCAAAAGGCATGACCTTGTAACAATATAATCCCCGGTCAGTGATGAAGCTAGTGTGGTCTTGATCGGGAGCGTGCATGGGAATCTGGTTGTATCCGGAGTATGCGTCCATAAAAGATAAAAGTTCATGCCCGGCAGTGCTGTCCACAAGTTGATCGATTCGGGGAAGCGGGAAGCAATCTTTCGGGCAAGCGTCATTTAAGTTGGAGAAATCAATGCACGTTCGCCACTTCCCATTAGCTTTCTTTACTAGTACCGGGTTAGCTATCCACTCGGGGTAGATGGCTTCTCGTATGAAGTCATTAGCAAGTAGGTTCTTTACTTCCTCGTCGAGGGCTACTGATCGTTCTGCTCCCATGCTTCTCTTTTTCTGCTTTATCGGTGTCCTGGTGGGATCGATGTTCAGCATGTGGCATGCTATGTCTGGGGAGATTCCTGTCATATCGGCATGTGTCCACGCAAATACATCTAAGTTGTGGCGGAGAAAGTCGACGAGTTGATCCTTCAATTCTGTTTTTAGCTGAGATCCTATTTTTAATAGTCTGTTTGAATCATGTTTGTCTACAGATACGAATTCCATGGCCTCTGCAGGCTCAGCGGTAGCCTCCTCCTCCTTATCCCTGGGGTCTAGTTCATTGAAAGGATCGCTGGTGTATCGAAGAGGAGGGGCTTTCTTTAGCTGCTATGCTTCCAAGCTTTTCATGCAGAGAGTAGTCTCTGCATCCTTCCCTTTATTCTTTCTATGGTTATTGCGAAGTTCAGTTACATAGCAATCTCGAGCGGCGCCTTGATCTCCTTCAACTTCTCCTATTCCGTCATCCGTTGGGAATTTCATCTTTAGGCACCACGGGGCTAGGACAATTTGGAAGTCAGACAAGGCTGGTCTTCCCAAGAAGGCGTTGTAGGCCGAGTGGTTTTCTATTAGTACGAACGTTTGTTTTCGTACAATGGAGCGGGGATGACTTCCTATTTCGATGAAGAGGTCAAGTTGCCCGAGGGGCATTTTCGCATCTCCAGTGAAACCGTGCAGGGGTTTGTTGCAGGGAGACACATCCTTCATTGACAGCTTCATTTTGTCGAAAGCATGCTTGAACAGGATATTTACGGAGCTTCCTGTGTCTATTAGAATTCGGAAAACCTTAGCTGGACCGAACCAAGCAGAGATGACCATGGAATCCATATGCGGATATTGTCTTCCTTCTAAATCACGCTTACTGAACACGATGTCCTCACTCTCTTTCCGTTTCGGGTGGCGTTCTTCCATAATGGAGTTAACATAGCCTTCAGCATTTCTAAGTGACTTGCCATATCTTTCCATCTCTGCCCAGCTTCTGTCGACGATGTGTGGTCCTCCCGAGATGGTATGGACCACTATCTTCTCTTGACTAGAGCCACTGGTGTTGCGATTCCCTCCGCTTACTTCTGGGAGGGGTCGCTTTGAGCTCTCATTGGCAGGAGTTGGAGTCCTGTTCTGACCTTTCACATAGCGTTCCAGCCTTCTTCTCCTGATGTGTTCTTCGATCAAGTCCCGGAGATGGTGGCATTCATTGGTGTCATGTCCGTGGGACTCGTGGAAGCGGCAGAACTTTCCAGACTTGAGGGCGTTATCAGATTCTTTCTTGTGCGGGGGGCGCTTGTATCCGAGTTCACCCTGAGTGGCTAGATAGATGTTTTCGATGGTTTCATTCAAAGGAGTGTAGGAGTCAAATCTCGGTCCTGGTCGATATTGGCGTTTTTCAACCTTCCTGCCCCCAGCATTGTCTCTAGATTCATTTCTTCGAATGTCCTTGGTTGCAGCGGGAATCATGTCCGAAGTTGTCTTACCTTGTTGCCCTGACTGCCTCTCAGTGGCAGTGTCTTCAAGTCTCATATACTTTCCGGCTTCATGGAAGAAATCAGGTAAAGTAGCTGGTTTTTCCTTAGTTAGTCTTCTTGCGAACTTGGTATCTGGATGTACACCGCTACAGAGGGCCATTAGGGTGAGTTTCTCATCGGCATCTTGGACTGCGGCCGCTGCGGCGTTGAACCGAGTTAGATATTGTTGCAGTGTCTCTCCGGATTTCTGTTTAACATTGGATAGAGAATAAGCATCCTTGGGTTGTTCTACATGGATGCGGAACTGGCTAATGAACCTTTCTTTCAACATCTCCCATGAGCTGATAGATCCTTGGGGTAGATGGCAGAACCAGGAGGTAGCTAGATCTGCTAGGAATAGCGGAAAGCATTTACACAGCACCCCTTCTGTTGCTCCGCTCATGAGCATATGCTGGGTGTATCTTTGTAAGTGTACGATGGGGTCGGAAGTTCCCTTGTAAGGTTCCATGGTTGGCATTTTCCATTCCCGGGGGGTGATGGCAGTTTCGATATTGCGGGTAAAGGGGCTGGTGACCCTAGCGCCTATTCCTCGGTCCCTTTGCTCCCGTTGGACGCATTCTCTGAATAGTCGTGCCATTCTTTCATCAGAATTTGGAGCGGATAGAAATGAACTTGGTTCTTCCCTGCGAGATCGGTCTCGTCCAGATGACCTGTAGGGATGGTATAGTCTATCACTTCTGACGTGATCCAGTGGTTGTCTCTGGTTGCTCGGATGCATGCTAGGACCAGCTACAGTTGCCCCCTGCCTTGATCTTCCCCTGCGGGTTTCTGTTTCGAGCATTTCCATGGGGTCAACTTCGGGCTGGGTTCTAGCTCGGCTCCGTTCAGCGGGGTTTCTATGATTAGGTGGCATGACTGGCTCAGCCACATCCGACCCTCGCCTGGCGCCTCCCCCACTGGGTTCGGTTCCAAGTGCTTCATCGAGTCGGAGTTCGGGCTGAGTCCGGGCGCGGCCCCTATCATTGTTGTTCCTGTTGATGGCTTCCTCGAAGAGGGAAGACCTTTGCTGTCTCCGAGATCCTCCAGATTGAGATTCATCCCATGATTCAGTGTTGCGGTTGGATTCTTCGACATCCCTCAAGCGTGACATGAGTTGGTTCACCAAAGCTTCTTGTTGGGATGCGAAGCGGTTAGTCACTTCCACCACAACTCTGTCTAGGTCTGCTCTAGTGATTATTGTCGGTTGTTCCGCGGCAGGGGCTGTTGGAATTGCCTGCTCTACATGTGGCACTGCTGCTGTAGTGGAATGGTTCTCTTGATCTGGATCTACTGGATTTAGAGCGCTGCTAGTTGCGGCGTTCTTTCCCTTGTTGGCGTCTTTTCTTGGCCTGGAAGTCATGTTTCCTAGGCAATGAAAGGTGCTATTGGGAAAGAAGGTTGAATGAGGGAAGCTGAAGCTTCGAGTTCGAAGCTCTCAGTGAAAGCACCAAAAATGTTTGCACAAAAAATGGGCAAACACCTCCAAGTCGTGTGATTTAGTTGATTTTATGTGATTCTTAATGATTTAGATGAGTTATGTAAATATGAAAAAGGCAGGGGCTGAAATGTAAAAGACACACAGATTTATAGTGGTTCGGCCAGAACGTGCCTACGTCCACTTTATATGTTATTATCTTCTTTTTTCTGATTACAAGTACAGTGCTTGGTGTACAAGTGTATGAAAGTAGTTTGAAAGTTCCTTCCGTGCTTGAGCTCTCAAACTTGTCTGCCATTGTTGTACCCCTGCCCCTCTATTTATAGAGTGAGGCTGGGGGCAGGGGTCCTGAATGTATATAGCTGCTGGTGGGCCCGGGCTGAAGCAATCTGGCCTGGTAGTTATCTGGTTCGGCGAGGCCTCATTCGGCAAGGAGCTTGGACCTGTGGTAGGAGTGGTCCGGTGGTAGGTGTGTATTCGGTAGTGAGGTGGTTCGGTAGGTGGGTAGGCGAAGCTTGGTTCGGTGCTTGTTTGGACCGGTTGTGGAGAAGAGGCTATGGTCCGGTGGCATGTTGAGGAAAGTGTGGTTCGGTGCTGAAGCGGAGATGGTTTGGTTCGGCAGTGGTCAGAGGACCGGATGAGGTTTGACCGGATGAGAATGCCGGATGAGCTTATGCCGAGTGGGAATGCCGGATTGACTTCCATGCTTGTATCGAGCCATGTGTTTGCCGAATGATGTGGTTGCGAACCCGGGTGAAACTGTGATTCCTTGGTCTCGAGATCTTCTGGGTGAGAATTCGCCCAACACCGGTATATTTTTTTATTTAACTCTAGAGTCATGAGTCTACAAAATAATGCTTTTTCTGAGGGGCAATCTATTGCTAGGCCACCCATGTTTAACGGGAACGATTATGCTTATTGGAAAGTTAGGATGAGTATTTATCTTAGTTTCGTTGATTATGATGTTTGGGATATTATTGAAACTGGCTATAAACCTCCCACTATAATCGTTGGTGGTACTGAGATTCCTAAACCTAAGGATAGGTGGGATGCTAATGATAAGAGATTGAAAATGACAAATGCTAAAGCCATGAATGCTTTGATATGTGCTCTTGATAAAAATGAATTTAATAGAATTTCTCATTGTACAACAGCACAGGAAATTTGGCACACTTTGGAGGTGACACACGAAGGAACTTCTCAAGTCAAGGAGTCTCGTCTACCCCTATTCAGCAATGAATACGAGAACTTTGTGATGGACAAAGGCGAGAGCATAAAGGACATGTTTGGACGCTTTTCAACTTTGGTGTACAACGCTAGAGCACTTGGGAAGGTATTCACTGAGGTAGAGCTTGTGCGGAAGATACTACGAGTCTTACCAATGAACTTTAAGGCAAAAGTCACGGCAATCCAAGAATCGAAAGATCTGAGTAAGCTAAGCATGGAGGAGTTGATTGGAAACTTGATGACATATGAGCTTGAGCTAAAAGCAAAGGAAGAACGCAACAACTCCGAACCAAAGAAAAAGATGATTGCCTTAAAGAGCAAAGAAGAAAGCGATGAAGAAGATCCAATTGAAGAGCTTGCAATGGCTGTCAATAATCTTAGAAGATGGTCTAGATTCAAGCCACTCAAGAAGAAAACAAAGGGCAATAGGTCAAAAGATTCCGAAAATTCCGATAATGAACTGACGTGTTATAACTGCAACAAGCCTGGCCACATCAAACCAAAATGCCCACTTCTCAAAAATAACAAAGAAAAGAAAAAGACGAAGAAGGTATTTGCAGCGACTTGGGATGATGAAGAAGGAGAGGAAGTTTCGGATAGCAGCTCGGAGGAGGCTAACTTGTGTCTTATGGCAAAATCAAATTCAAAAGCAAGCTCCAACGAATCTATTGAGGCATGTGAGTTTTCTTATAAAGAACTTGTGTTTATGTGTTCTGATCTTACTAAAGTAGTTGATACTCTTGAATCTAAAATTGAAAAACTGAAAACTGATGGGAGAGAACTTGCTCGTAAAAATTTTAGGTTAGAAACTGAACTTGAAAATATTCAAAACCTAGAATGTAAAAGATGTAAAGTTTTAGATTCAGAATTGACAAGACTTAAGAATAACTCTGAGAATCTTGAAAAAGAAAACTTGAATCTTAAGGAAACCATCGACACTACGAAAAAGGATTTTATAAATCGATGCACCTCACTTGTCACTGAAAATACAACACTAAAAACCAAAGTCCAAAATCTTGAGACATCTTTGAATAACTTTTCAAGAGGCGAAAAATCTTTCAACATGCTATTGGGAAATCAAATTTTTGCTAACAATAGAAAAGGACTAGGTTTTGGGAAATCACAAAATGATGATAATGCAAAAAGTAAAAGTGTTTTTGCTCGATCTGAAATAATTGGAAATCATGTTGAAAATCATAGTCATAGGAACACAAAATTTAATCAAGTCAATTTAATGTGCACGTTTTGTAGAGAATTTGGACATAATCGAAATAATTGTTGGTATAGACCCAAACACGTGAAAACTATACCAATTTGGGTTCCAAAAGGCACAAATATAAAATCTTTGAAAGTCAAACAAATTTGGGCGCCAAAAGGAACATATATAAATAGTTTTGAGTCTCCAAAAACATATTTTTCATATTCTGCCACTAACAACAATGGACCTATAAAAACAAATAGGTCACATAAATCTTTTATCGTGTAGGTGTGGTGGCAGGCTAAAGAACAACAACAGTGTTCTCTGGATTTCGGCTGTTCCAGAAACACAACGGGCGACAAAGCAAAGTTCCTTAGCCTAGTTCAAAGATGACAGAATCACAATGGACAATGACGAAAAATTATCGTAAAGGTAAAACAGGTAAATTTATTTTTGAACGATATATCAAATGTGATAATCTGCACCATAATCTGAATTAAATCAGCCAATATTGAGATAAACAAAAGATGATGATTTTGATGCTATGATTCTTTTTCAAAATATTGACCAACCATCTTTAAATAGAATTACTTGGAGTAATTATGATGGTTGACTGATTCGAACTTAATTGATATTTTTTTTGACTTGTTCTTATTTATGACATTGATTTGTGCTTAATTGATGACCAATCAGATTTTCAACTTTGAACTAATCCATATAAATTTGTTCGGTCAAATGATGGTATTTGATTACTCATGCTACACGTAGATATATTTTGGTCACTGCTTGTAAATTTGCACGATTTCAAGTTCATGTTAAAAAGGATTTTTTGAAATTGTTGAAACTTTATGAAATTGTTGAAATTTCAAGAAACTATTTTTTGAAATAATTATGATGATGATTGACTGTTGATTACTCATGAATATAATTGTTTATCCTATGGTTTCTGAAATTAACATCATGATATTTGTTTGAGTGTTAACACGGCTTAAATTCAAATTCAAAAGAATGATGTTTTGAAATTTTTGGTGCACATCTCATGGTTTGATTCAACAAGTGAATATTGAGTGAAATTTAAATTCAGATGCAGATTACACTGGTAATATAGTTGATAGAAAAATTATTAGTGTAACGTGATTAATTTTTGAAACATTCATTTGCTGCATCGTTTTTTTTTTCAAAGAAAATATCTGCATATTTTTCACTTGAAATAATTTTCAAATAGCAGAAAATTTTCTTATAAAACCCCCCTCGAGAAAATCATGTTTGACCATATTTACACCCTAATCATTTTTGAAAAATTGATTTTATAATTTTTCATTTGATTTTAAATGACAAATTTTGACTAATCTGACTCCCTTTGATTATCGAAAAGATGAATAGTGATTGAAAAAGAGATGAGTGTTGATATTTATCATATATTATAACTCAAGAAAGTATAATTAGAAAATTTCTTTAGAATTTCATAACAAGATTTATAAAAACTTTTTGTTGGGTAAAAATTCCATGACCATATCTATTTCTATCATCTTTCTATCGACCATCACTCATCAGGATCATATTTAGTATGTAAATTTGTGGTAGTTTACAAAGGAAATCATTTGTTCTTCAATATCTTTAAATCTGTGAAGGAAATTATTTGTGCTTCAACTTATTATATTTAGCAATAAAAATAAATATCCAAAGTATTCACTCTCATTTAAAAGTCCTCACGGTTATGCATGGGTGAACTACTTGGATTTTTGATTATGTGCTTCCATGCTCATTTAAAAGTCCTCACGGTTATGCATGTATGGAACGCATATCAAAATTAATTGATTCAAATAGACAAGTTGATTCTAATCCCATTTAAAAGTCCTCACGGTCATGCGTGATTAGAAGATACTTGATTTCATTTTTTAAATAAAAATTGTGAATACTACTAATCTCATTTAAAAGTCCTAACGGTTATGCATGGTTAGTAGATATTCAAATTTCCTGAAATAAATATACCACAAATAGACAGAATTGTATGATTTTTGATGATTTTATCCCCATCACTTCTGAAAGTGGAATATGCGCTTGACAAGGGTAATTATGATTTTTGTTTGAGTTTTATTGAAATTTGATATTTATATTTAATTGAGTTAAATGTTTGATTCATGTCTATCACTTCATCCCTATTTTATAACACTATTATTCTTTTGCTGATAACAAAAGGGGGAGAGAAAAGTTAAGATTTTGTCGAATAGAATCAAGCAAAGGTTAAATAATTTTCAATTTGCATATAGGCTCATTTACATATTTTTATTTATATGCATATATGTAGGGGGAGTATTGTGTAGAGAGGAGCATTCAAATAGGGGGAGCAAATTGAACGATCAAATACATTTAATACACTCAAAATCTTAAATATATGTTTGTTATCATCAAAAGGGGGAGATTGTTGAATATGCGCTTTGCGCTTATATGATTTTTGTTTGATGATAATAAACATATATACATTCGTTTAAATGTATTTGTTAATATACTATTTTATTTTTCATAGAATAAATAAATATTTGCTGAATAAAATTAATTGACACAGAATTTGAATTCAAACTGAAATTTTATTCAAACTAATATTTATTACAATTTTAAATAGTACAATTTCATGCTCTCACTATACATATACATTTTTGATTACAATCACATCACATTTCACATTTACAGTTAACCTCACTACATATCACTCACACTCGTTTTTTTTGTCTTCAACTGCATTCCGGTTTGAATCCAGCATCTGAGTAATCTGCAAAAATATTCTCAAAACGCAGTAAAATTGAAAGAGAAATATTTTTGAAATTTGAAAGAAACGATGATTTTGAAAACATTGTTTGCCTCAGTTATTTGGGTTGTTCGTCATCATTTTTGACTGTGCAATATCTGTGCATATCAGTATTTTTATCAGGGACAGGTAATTATAAGTGGCTGCAGTACACATGTACATTCGTATACGTGTGCACTGCCTCGCCAACTCGTGTGCAAAAATCAAACAAAAGCACAGAAATCAAAAATAAGGTCAAACCCAAGATAGGTTCAACTCAAGGCAAATGAATAGACAAAGCAATTGACTACAAACAGTTCAAGACTAAAGCCACTAACAAATGCAACGACAACATGCTTGAAGACTCCAGCACGACCAAGTATGGAGTGTACAAATGCAAATGTCCAAACAACAACATGAAGTGAATCAAGTTCAAGCCACAAGTGTACATGAATACAACTCGACTGCAACAGTACAGTCATGAAGACTGCAAGAACATGAACATAGGATCAGTACAGCAACAATGAAACTGATTCAAAGCACAAAAGTGCAACAGTGAAGTGACAAATGTTCAGTGGTGAAGCAACAACAATGAAGCAGAGCCAAGATTACATGTACTCGAGGCAAATGCAACTGTGAAAACTGAAGTAAAAAAATGTGCATGAACACAGTGAAGACCACAGAGGCAGTGTAACAGTGGTGATGCAGTGGCACATGATCATCAAGCAAGACCAGTGACCAACCACAAGACCACTTGTCAAAATATCAAGTGCATGAAGCAGGTCAAATCCAAATTCAAGAATATATACAATGCAAATGTACAGGCCAGTGAACATAAAAAATGGCAGAGTCGAAGCACAAAGAAAAAAAACAGTTCATGTATGCAACAGGTCAGAAATACAACAATGGAACCATCACAACAGTTCATATTGCAGTAATATCATATCACTACAGAAGTGCAAATCAAAACAGAGAGTATGGTGATGCAGTCAACAAGGCAACAATGCAGATGAACAACAAAGGGTCAATGCTCAATACAACATGAACCAACTCCAAAATGTATCACTAGCATGTACTATAAAGACCATGTCAAACACAGTGACACCATTAAGCAATGCAGACAAATCGACAGGTCGAACATACCAAAGTCAAAAGCATTTATATTCATGGCTGTATGTGACTAAAAGTCTGAGCAAAGAAAACAAAATCCAGTCCACAATTGAATCAAGTCAGTATGTCGAACAAGTCGAGATGAACAATGCAACCAACAATGCAAACAAGTACCATATAGCACCAGCTCAGTAATCAAGTCAACAATGCAAACATGAAGTGAATGCATCTACAGGAAAGCAATAAACAAGTCTAGGTTCGAATTCAATGCAGACGCAAACAATTTCAAGATGAACAAGTCAAGGCCGAAGCAGTAGCAATCAAGAAGCCGATCAAGTCAAAGCCATAGTCAACAACGTGATGACCAAGGAGTTGAAATTCAAAACCGTGAATGTCAAGCAATCGAAGTATATACGTTTATGAACAAGTCAATACAATCTCAATCATCAAAGTGAAATCAAGCGGCCAGAGCAAGTAAATTGACGAATTCAAACGAACGTAATTCAAGGAATACAAACGCATATAAAAGCCCCAAATCATCATCGGCATAAGGGTGAGTTCGAGTACGAAAATCAAAGAGGAACAGAGCTAAAAATCTTACCTGAAGAAAAATCGAACTCACCAAAGCGAAGCCAAGCCAAGCCGATAATCATCTCAACCCTAATTCGCAAGCAGAGCACTCAAGGGATCGAATCCCCAAATCCATAAACCCTAAATCTCAGTACCACGACAAAGCGAAGCCGTGAATTCAAGAGCAACGAAGATTGAGCAATAGCCAAGATTAAAGAGCATCGAAACAAAGCCGCCTCTCATAATATCTCAGATCGAAGGAACGAAGAAAGAAACGGCCACCATTATCAAGAGAAAAAGGAACGGGCCGAAGTTTATCAAAAGGGGAATTAAAAAATACTATTTACTTTTTTGGGCCGGCCTTATTATTAAAAGGAGGGGTTTTAATTTTATAATAGGGGTTTTAGTTTTTAATTTTATAATAGGGGTTTTTAGTTTGAGCAAAAATCACGTGTCCAAAGTTCATATTTTAATTTTTTGCTCCTGGTTGTATTTTTGAAGTTGTTTTTTCTTTTCAAGTCAAAGGAGTAGTAAATCACCACCTAGGTTTAGGTAGTGTCAGATTGTCTATTTTGAATTAGTTCAGTGAGCAGGGTGTGCGAGTTTGCAAAGCTCTATAGGCGGGAGCAGTGTTTGCGAGTAAGCGAAACTCTATAGGCGGGAGCAGGGTGTGCGAGTCTAGTAGAGTGTTTGTGAGCGGGAGCAAAAGGGTCTGCGAGTCTAGTAGAGTGTTTGTAAGCGTGATACTGTTTAATTCTAATAGAAATCTGTGAATGCAGCAGTAGGCAGGGGTTGCCGAAGCTGGGTAAATTTTGTGTGTGATTTACTTTTCAGCATATTTATTTCTACTATTATATTTCTGTGTTTAATTCGAGAAAATTTGCTATAACTCTATTCACCCCCCCCCCTCTAGGGTTAATCTAGATCCTACAAGTGGTATCAGAGCCCGGTATATTTTTTTATTTAACTCTAGAGTCACGAGTCTACAAAATAATGCTTTTTCTGAGGGGCAATCTATTGCTAGGCCACCCATGTTTAACGGGAACGATTATGCTTATTGGAAAGTTAGGATAAGTATTTATCTTAGTTCCGTTGATTATGATGTTTGAGATATTATTGAAACTGGCTATAAACCTCCCACTATAATCGTTGGTGGTACTGAGATTGCTAAACCTAAGGATAGGTGGGATGCTAACGATAAGAGATTGAAAACGACAAATGCTAAAGCCATGAATGCTTTGATATGTGCTCTTGATAAAAATGAATTTAATAGAATTTCTCATTGTACAACAGCACAGTAAATTTGGCACACTTTGGAGGTGACACACGAAGGAACTTCTCAAGTCAAGGAGTCTCGTCTAGCCCTATTCAGCAATGAATACGAGAACTTTGTGATGGACAAAGGCAAGAGCATAAAGGACATGTTTGGACGCTTTTCAACTTTGGTGTACAACACTAGAGCACTTGGGAAGGTATTCACTGAGGTAGAGCTTGTGCGGAAGATACTACGAGTCTTACCAATGAACTTTGAGGCAAAAGTCACGGCAATCCAAGAATCGAAAGATCTGAGTAAGCTAAGCATGGAGGAGTTGATTGGAAACTTGATGACATATGAGCTTGAGATAAAAGCAAAGGAAGAACGCAATAACTCCGAACCAAAGAAAAAGATGATTGCCTTAAAGAGCAAAGAAGAAAGCGATGAAGAAGATCCAATTGAAGAGCTTGCAATGGCTGTCAATAATCTTAGAAGATGGTCTAGATTCAAGCCACTCAAGAAGAAAACAAAGGGCAATAGGTCAAAAGATTCCGAAAATTCCGATAATGAACTGACGTGTTATAACTGCAACAAGCCTGGCCACATCAAACCAAAATGCCCACTTCTCAAAAACAACAAAGAAAAGAAAAAGACGAAGAAGGTATTTGCAGCGACTTGGGATGATGAAGAAGGAGAGGAAGTTTCGGATAGCAGCTCGGAGGAGGCTAACTTGTGTCTTATGGCAAAATCAAATTCAGAAGCAAGCTCCAACAAATCTATTGAGGCAGGTGAGTTTTCTTATAAAGAACTTGTTTTTATGTGTTCTGATCTTACTAAAGTAGTTGATACTCTTGAACCTAAAATTGAAAAACTGAAAACTGATGGGAGAGAACTTGCTCGTAAAAATTTTAGGTTAGAAACTGAACTTGAAAATATTCAAAACCTAGAATGTAAAAGATGTAAAGTTTTAGATTCAGAATTGACAAGACTTAAGAATAACTCTGAGAATCTTGAAAAAGAAAACTTGAATCTTAAGGAAACCATCGACACTACGAAAAAGGATTTTATAAATCGATGCACCTCACTTGTCACTGAAAATACAACACTAAAAACCAAAGTCCAAAATCTTGAGAAATCTTTGAATAACTTTTCAAGAGGCGAAAAATCTTTCAACATGCTATTGGGAAATCAAATTTTTGCTAACAATAGAAAAGGACTAGGTTTTGGGAAATCACAAAATGATGATAATGCAAAAAGTAAAAGTGTTTTTGCTCGATCTGAAATAATTGGAAATCATGTTGAAAATCATAGTCATAGGAACACAAAATTTAATCAAGTCAATTTAATGTGCACGTTTTGTAGAGAATTTGGACATAATCGAAATAATTGTTGGTATAGACCCAAACACGTGAAAACTATACCAATTTGGGTTCCAAAAGGCACAAATATAAAATCTTTGAAAGTCAAACAAATTTGGGTGCCAAAGGAACATATATAAATAGTTTTGAGTCTCCAAAAACATATTTTTCATATTCTGCCACTAACAAAAATGGACCTATAAAAACAAATAGGTCACATAAATCTTTTATCGTGTAGGTGTGGTGGCAGGCTAAGAAACAACAACAGTGTTCTCTGGATTTCGGCTGTTCCAGAAACACAACGGGCGACAAAGCAAAGTTCCTTAGCCTAGTTCAAAGGTGACAGAATCACAATGGACAATGACGAAAAATTATCGTAAAGGTAAAACAGGTAAATTTATTTTTGAACGATATATCAAATGTGATAATCTGCACCATAATCTGAATTAAATCAGCCAATATTGAGATAAACAAAAGATGATGATTTTGATGCTATGATTCTTTTTCAAAATATTGACCAACCATCTTTAAATAGAATTACTTGGAGTAATTATGATGGCTGACTGATTCGAACTTAATTGATATTTTTTTTGACTTGTTCTTATTTATGACATTGATTTGTGCTTAATTGATGACCAATCAGATTTTCAACTTTGAACAAATCCATATAAATTTGTTCGGTCAAATGATGGTATTTGATTACTCATGCTACACGTAGATATATTTTGGTCACTGCTTGTAAATTTGCACGATTTCAAATTCATGTTAAAAAGGATTTTTTGAAATTGTTGAAACTTTATGAAATTGTTGAAATTTCAAGAAACTGTTTTTTGAAATAATTATGATGATGATTGACTGTTGATTACTCATGAATATAATTGTTTATCCTATGGTTTCTGAAATTAACATCATGATATTTGTTTGAGTGTTAACACGGCTTACATTCAAATTCAAAAGAATGATGTTTTGAAATTTCTGGTGCACATCTCATGGTTTGATTCAACAAGTGAATATTGAGTGAAATTTAAATTCAGATGCAGATTACACTGGTAATATAGTTGATAGAAAAATTATTAGTGTAACGTGATTAATTTTTGAAACATTCATTTGCTGCATCGTTTTTTTTTTCAAAGAAAATATCTGCATATTTTTCACTTGAAATAATTTTCAAATAGCAGAAAATTTTCTTATAAAACCCCCCTCGAGAAAATCATGTTTGACCATATTTACACCCTAATCATTTTTGAAAAATTGATTTTATAATTTTTCATTTGATTTTAAATGACAAATTTTGACTAATCTGACTCCCTTTGATTATCGAAAAGATGAATAGTGATTGAAAAAGAGATGAGTGTTGATATTTATCATATATTATAACTCAAGAAAGTATAATTAGAAAATTTCTTTAGAATTTCATAACAAGATTTATAAAAACTTTTTGTTGGGTAAAAATTCCATGACCATATCTATTTCTATCATCTTTCTATCGACCATCACTCATCAGGAGCATATTTAGTATGTAAATTTGTGGTAGTTTACAAAGGAAATCATTTGTTCTTCAATATCTTTAAATCTGTGAAGGAAATTATTTGTTCTTCAACTTATTATATTTAGCAATAAAAATAAATATCCAAAGTATTCACTCTCATTTAAAAGTCCTCACGGTTATGCATGGGTGAACTACTTGGATTTTTGATTATGTGCTTCCATGCTCATTTAAAAGTCCTCACGGTTATGCATGTATGGAACGCATATCAAAATTAATTGATTCAAATAGACAAGTTGATTCTAATCCCATTTAAAAGTCCTCACGGTCATGCGTGATTAGAAGATACTTGATTTCATTTTTTAAATAAAAATTGTGAATACTACTAATCTCATTTAAAAGTCCTAACGGTTATGCATGGTTAGTAGATATTCAAATTTCCTGAAATAAATATACCACAAATAGACAGAATTGTATGATTTTTGATGATTTTATCCCCATCACTTCTGAAAGTGGAATATGCGCTTGACAAGGGTAATTATGATTTTTGTTTGAGTTTTATTGAAATTTGATATTTATATTTAATTGAGTTAAATGTTTGATTCATGTCTATCACTTCATCCCTATTTTATAACACTATTATTCTTTTGCTGATAACAAAAGGGGGAGAGAAAAGTTAAGATTTTGTCGAATAGAATCAAGCAAAGGTTAAATAATTTTCAATTTGCATATAGGCTCATTTACATATTTTTATTTGTATGCATATATGTAGGGGGAGTATTGTGTAGAGAGGAGCATTCAAATAGGGGGAGCAAATTGAACGATCAAATACATTTAATACACTCAAAATCTTAAATATATGTTTGTTATCATCAAAAGGGGGAGATTGTTGAATATGCGCTTTGCGCTTATATGATTTTTGTTTGATGATAATAAATATATATACATTCGTTTAAATGTATTTGTTAATATACTATTTTATTTTTCATAGAATAAATAAATATTTGCTGAATAAAATTAATTGACACAGAATTTGAATTCAAACTGAAATTTTATTCAAACTAATATTTATTACAATTTTAAATAGTACAATTTCATGCTCTCACTATACATATACATTTTTGATTACAATCACATCACATTTCACATTTACAGTTAACCTCACTACATATCACTCACACTCGTTTTTTTTGTCTTCAACTGCATTCCGGTTTGAATCCAGCATCTGAGTAATCTGCAAAAATATTCTCAAAACGCAGTAAAATTGAAAGAGAAATATTTTTGAAATTTGAAAGAAACGATGATTTTGAAAACATTGTTTGCCTCAGTTATTTGGGTTGTTCGTCATCATTTTTGACTGTGCAATATCTGTGCATATCAGTATTTTTATCAGGGACAGGTAATTATAAGTGGCTGCAGTAAACACGTGTACATTCGTATACGTGTGCACTGCCTCGCCAACTCGTGTGCAAAAATCAAACAAAAGCACAGAAATCAAAAACAAGGTCAAACCCAAGATAGGTTCAACTCAAGGCAAATGAATAGACAAAGCAATTGACTACAAACAGTTCAAGACTAAAGCCACTAACAAATGCAACAGCAACATGCTTGAAGACTCCAGCACGACCAAGTATGGAGTGTACAAATGCAAATGTCTAAACAACAACATGAAGTGAATCAAGTTCAAGCCACAAGTGTACATGAATACAACTCGACTGCAACAGTACAGTCATGAAGACTGCAAGAACATGAACATAGGATCAGTACAGCAACAATGAAACTGATTCAAAGCACAAAAGTGCAACAGTGAAGTGACAAATGTTCAGTGGTGAAGCAACAACAATGAAGCAGAGCCAAGATTACATGTACTCGAGGCAAATGCAACTGTGAAAACTGAAGTAAAAAAATGTGCATGAACACAGTGAAGACCACAGAGGCAGTGTAACAGTGGTGATGCAGTGGCACATGATCATCAAGCAAGACCAGTGACCAACCACAAGACCACTTGTCAAAATATCAAGTACATGAAGCAGTTCAAATCCAAATTCATGAATATATACAATGCAAATGTACAGGCCAGTGAACATAAAAAATGGCAGAGTCGAAGCACAAAGAAAAAAAACAGTTCATGTATGCAACAGGTCAGAAATACAACAATGGAACCATCACAACAGTTCATATTGCAGTAATATCATATCACTACAGAAGTGCAAATCAAAACAGAGAGTATGGTGATGCAGTCAACAAGGCAACAATGCAGATGAACAACAAAGGGTCAAAGCTCAATACAACATGAACCAACTCCAAAATGTATCATTAGCATGTACTATAAAGACCATGTCAAACACAGTGACACCATTAAGCAATGCAGACAAATCGACAGGTCGAACATACCAAAGTCAAAAGCATTTATATTCATGGCTGTATGTGACTAAAAGTCTGAGCAAAGAAAACAAAATCCAGTCCACAATTGAATCAAGTCAGTATGTCGAACAAGTCGAGATGAACAATGCAACCAACAATGCAAACAAGTACCAGATAGCACCAGCTCAGTAATCAAGTCAACAATGCAAACATGAAGTGAATGCATCTACAGGAAAGCAATAAACAAGTCTAGGTTCGAATTCAATGCAGACGCAAACAATTTCAAGATGAACAAGTCAAGGCCGAAGCAGTAGCAATCAAGAAGCCGATCAAGTCAAAGCCATAGTCAACAACGTGATGACCAAGGAGTTGAAATTCAAAACCGTGAATGTCAAGCAATCGAAGTATATACGTTTATGAACAAGTCAATACAATCTCAATCATCAAAGTGAAATCAAGCGGCCAGAGCAAGTAAATTGACGAATTCAAACGAACGTAATTCAAGGAATACGAACGCATATAAAAGCCCCAAATCATCATCGGCATAAGGGTGAGTTCGAGTACGAAAATCAAAGAGGAACAGAGCTAAAAATCTTACCTGAAGAAAAATCGAACTCACCAAAGCGAAGCCAAGCCAAGCCGATAATCATCTCAACCCTAATTCGCAAGCAGAGCACTCAAGGGATCGAATCCCCAAATCCATAAACCCTAAATCACAGTACCACGACAAAGCGAAGCCGTGAATTCAAGAGCAACGAAGATTGAGCAATAGCCAAGATTAAAGAGCATCAAAACAAAGCCGTCTCTCATAATATCTCAGATCGAAGGAACGAAGAAAGAAACGGCCACCATTATCAAGAGAAAAAGGAACGGGCCGAAGTTTATCAAAAGGGGAATTAAAAAATACTATTTACTTTTTTGGTCCGGCCTTATTATTAAAAGGAGGGGTTTTAATTTTATAATAGGGGTTTTAGTTTTTAATTTTATAATAGGGGTTTTTAGTTTGAGCAAAAATCACGTGTCCAAAGTTCATATTTTAATTTTTTGCTCCTGGTTGTATTTTTGAAGTTGTTTTTTCTTTTCAAGTCAAAGGAGTAGTAAATCACCACCTAGGTTTAGGTAGTGTCAGATTGTCTATTTTGAATTAGTTCAGTGAGCAGGGTGTGCGAATTTGCAAAGCTCTATAGGCGGGAGCAGTGTTTGCGAGTAAGCGAAACTCTATAGGCGGGAGCAGGGTGTGCGAGTCTAGTAGAGTGTTTGTGAGCGGGAGAAAAAGGGTCTGCGAGTCTAGTAGAGTGTTTGTAAGCGTGATACTGTTTAATTCTAATAGAAATCTGTGAATGCAGCAGTAGGCAGGGGTTGCCGAAGCTGGGTAAATTTTGTGTGTGATTTACTTTTCAGCATATTTATTTCTGCTATTATATTTCTGTGTTTAATTCGAGAAAATTTTCTATAACCCTATTCACCCCCCCCCCCCTCTAGGGTTAATCTAGATCCTACAAATATAACTAAGGTCAAACAAAAAATATCGATGTGACAATATTACAAAATCCCTTTAACTTAAGAATACCATAGAGCTTCAATGTGGAAACTCCGCTTTGATTACAGTTAAATCATGATATGATATTCATTGAATGACTATAGTTGGGTCGTGTGGAAGCATTAGAAGTGAGACACTATTCAAGACTGAATTCGTCTCCTTGGTTATATGAGGTTAGTATCACGGTCAACTAAAGTCAACTCAAAGTTAAAACCTCTGGCAAGAGCAGTTCGGTTAATAATAATTGTTATTATTGAACCAAAGCCTTTGTGTTTGGACTATAAAGTTAAATCTGGATGATATTTGAATTTTAACCATTACCAATTTCCATATGTCTTATTGTGATAATGTTTCGACGAAGAGAATTAGAGCAAATAATTGTCACTATCGTGTAATGCTTAATAAAGTAAAATTGGATTTTACCGATGCCACGTAAGTTATAAATCTAGCCACAATGTCACAAGTCCTGTCAAGTAACGTGTGACAGTTAATATTTGAATTGTTCGATATTAATCGTTGACCAAACTTACACCTATGACTCACACAACCAAAACGTTGAATACACATGTTACCACCCAATTTAATTAAATAATAACTTTTATAAATTAATTAACATTTATTAAATATTAATTATAAAATTTTCATTTGATATGTGTTGTTCAATATCAAATAGTGTATATAATAGTTATAAATACAACTTATCATTATACGCTATCAATACACATTTAAATTGGATTTAAGTGTGTTAAATACACTTCGACCCTAAGTAATAATCTCTCTATAAAGATAGTTATTCTGTAGAGATTAAATCATCCTCTCAAGTTGCATTTCGTATTCTTCTTCTTAGCTTCCATTATCAATCTTGTAAAATTCTCTTTTTTGGAAAGTAATAAAATCCCATCTCCTCAATGTAGATGTACACCATCTCGCGATAGTGGAACCACTGTAAATCTGTATGTGGATTCTCTATTTGCTTTCTTCCATGATTTGCTATTTTGTATTCTCTTATTACTATTTTTTTATTACACTACAAGATGATCTTATTTCTTCCAAGTTTATTTAGGTTTATTTACAGTTATTTGTATAAAGTTACTCCAATAGTCTAGTATCAGAGCTTTGAAGGTTGTTATTAAAGCCTATGGTTAGAAGGTGACAAATAAGATGGCAGGGTCTGGAGATGGAAGTGAGGTTAGACCTACCCAAGAGTATGCATCCTATATTAAGGGTCCATATGCAGCATTGGGTTCGTAGTTAGCTGTAGAATAGTTGAATGGAGATAATGATGCAGAATCATTGCCAACAAATGTCTCGGAATTGGAAATGAATGAGATGGAAAAATGTTCCTTTACTACCCTCCGATTAACCATGGATGAGACATCATTCTAGAGATTAGCAGTGAAACTACCGCTAGAGGATTATGGAAGAAATTGGAGGATCTATATATGAAGAAGTCGCTCACGAATAGGCTAATTTTGTTGAAGAATTTCTACAGTTAAAAGAAGCGGAAATGTACATCATTGAAAGAACATCTTAACTTATTCGATGACTTGACGATGAAGATGGAAGTTCTTGATCTGAATGTGGAATGAAGAGCAAAAGGCTATGATGGTATTGTGCTCTCTTCCAGATAGATATACGATATTTGTTAATAGCTTGATATATTGCAGAAGCATGCTGACATTAGAAGATGTGAAGATGGGACTTCTTAGTGAAGATATGAGAGATCAAATGAAGTTTTTGAATGAAAGTGTAGAAGCTAGTAGTATTGAGGGCTGTTCACAGAGAGATGAAGAATGGAGAAGAAGGAGAATAATTTCAAAGGGTGCTCTAAGTCGAGGAAGCATGTAAGTGGTTGTAGAGGCAAGCTTAAAGAAGATAAGTGTCATCGTTATAAGAAGCATGGCCACTGAAAGAAAGATTATTCAGGTTTGAGGAAGGGAAATGAAGTGGATGATTTTTCATCTATTGCAATGGAGATGGTTGTTTTTGATGATGTATTGACTGCATCTATTTTCGATGTATCAGACCATTGAGTGCTGGATTCAGAGGCGTTTTTCCACATAATTCCTAGGAAGGAGTATTTCTATTCTTATGAAGGTAAGGCTAGAAGTGCCATATTAATGGGGAATGATGCTACAAGCAAATCATTAAGAGAAGGATAACTGCATATTCGCATGCACGATGGCGTGATATGCACTATTACCAGAGTCCGCTATGTTCTATGTTTCATGAAATTTCTTTTGTCTTTGGATCAACTTACATCTTTGGATTGCAAGATTATGATATAGTCGAATAGCTTGAAGGTGACACATGGTGCTCTTGTGTTGAGGAAAGGAGCAGCGGTCTGAAATCTTTATTAACTGAATGGATCTGCAGTTCTTGAAGAGTCGTGCGTTGGAGTTGATAGTTCGCGAGCTTTGAATGCCACTAGATTTTGGAATCTCAAATTGGGTCATATTTCGAAGAAGAGCACGGAGCTAATTCATAGAAGGAAGATGAGGTTGAAAGCTTCAATCATTTAGAATTCTACCAGGAGTGTGTATTGGGGAAAGCAGACGAAGGTTTTTTTGGTGTCGGTAGACATGAGTACAAGGGAATACTAGAGTATGTCCATATGGATGTTTGAGGACTAGTGGCTATAGCTTCTATTGGAGGAGCTAAATACTTTATCTCTTTTATCAATGAATACTCTCGGAAGGTTGTTCAAGATGAATGCTAAGTCGGACTCGTTTGAGAAGTTGAAAAATTAAAAGGCACCAGTAGAGAATGAAGATGGAAGGATGTTGAAGGTGCCGAGATTCGACAATGGTAGTGAGTTTGTTTCTAAGGAGTTCATAGGTTTTTTTTAAGTGGCATGGAATTTGAAGACACTTCACTACATCCAAAGACCCACAATCAAACGGAGTTGCAAAAAGAATGAAATGACTTTACTGGAGAAAGCTCATTGTTTGATATTGATGATGGGGTTATCTAGAGGCTTTTGGGTTGAAGCTTTATTGACTACAGTGTATATTTTCAATCGAGTTTTGTGCTCATCCATTGATGGGAAGATTCCAGAGGAAAGGTGGAAAGTTACATATATACATATTAGTTATTTTCATATATTTGGCAGCCCTGTGTATATTCACCACACATTAAATGACAGTTTTAGGCTAGAGCCTATTAAGGCATATTTTAAGGGTATACAAAAGGCATTAAAGGTTATTATTAACCATAAAATCCACTTTAGAGCAAAGGCATGAAAGAAGATTGATAAAATAACATGTTCTACTAGAATAGCAAGCATGGGTTTCAATAAAGTTACAACAGAACGTTTCAAAGGCATTGAAAAGGCTTTCTAAGGAGTCGCGGGCACCAGGCGCTGTCGCAAGTGATAAACAGAGAAAAAGCTTTCGGAAAGAAAGGTGGAACTACCTTCTGCCTCTTTCAAACCTTCCGACACAGATAAATTAGCAAAGACAGCTTCGAAACCCCTTTTCAAAGGCAATGAATGTTAACCTATCATATGCATGCCAAACCTTTCAGAACCGAAGGTTTCACCATTGTTCAAATTGTCCAAAACAACCCTTTCGAAAGCATGGCTTAATCTTTCAAACCGTTCGAAGCCAATAACATCAGAAGTAGGTTTCGCATCAGTCCACAAACATGCATTCGGAAGCTACCCGCATCATCGAAACCGTGGACGCTTCAACATCTTCGAAGCCCAAGTAAACAATCTATCAACAGAGTTGAAAGCTCCTATCTTTACTTCTGATGGCAACAAGATGACATGAGGAGAAAAGCGCATTTGAGGCCATTCAATAATGTTGAAAGTAGTTCAGGAGAAAGCAGGAAAAAGGGACACTAAAGACTTGACAAAGGTGAAAGGTAGATAAAAACCCTTCCGACAAGGTCGAAAGGTCTGAAATAAGGAGTAGGGAAGCGTAAGGGTGAGTTAATGGACTGGAAAGTGATGCCTTTCAACTGCATGGTAGGTAGGCGAGGCCTTTCGACCATGTCGAAAGGCATGATGCGGAATATAAAAGAAATCTTTTGAGTAGGTCGAAAGCACAGACGTGGAAGGGGGCTGACCTGCATCTATAAATAAGACCTAAGGGGTCCAGTTTTGTGGACCAGATTTTGGAATCCTAAGCTCATTTCTTTCCTTCTACTTCTTTGCAATTACAAATAACCCTTGTAAACCATAAACCAATTTGGTGAAAATCTATCATAATTGTAACTCATTTTGGATTAATGATAATGGAAGGATGTGTGGATTCAATAAGGGATTCGATAATGAGGAAGATCATTATGATCACTAGCTAGACTAATGATCCATTGCACATGATTCTATCTTATTCTCTTAACTTCTTTTTGTCAATGCAATCCATTAAGATTGACTTGGATATAGACATGTGAAACACATCACCGTCGAAGCGAATCTCAAACAATAGAAAACAAAGATGATGATGCTGTTTTGACATTGGTGAGATCGTAGGACTTAGGAATATCCAGGCCGATCTTATGCAGATTAACCGAATAATGCTTAGGCAATTGCAACTAGGTTTGATTCGAAAGGATGGAGCTCCTTTCGACCTAGTGGAAAGGGGTGTTTTGAAGGGAATCTAGTATGCAATTGGCGAGTGAACATGTAAAATGGAATTCCTTCGAAAGGAGTCTATCTTCCACTACGCCTACATCCCTTTTGAAGGGGTTCCTCAACAAAAGAGACGAAACCAATGAGGTCGAAAGTAGTTGTTCGCTTTTATAAGACAAGCATACCTTACGACTTATTTGAATGGGGAAGAATGAACCTTTCGACATGATCGAAAGGTATGAGAGGTTAAAACGAATAGTTGTTTCCTATTTATTCAAAAGAAGAGATTTGAGTTGAATGCTTCTTCCTTTGCCTAAATTTCTAACTCAATCACCGAAACTGTTCGACTTGGTCAATTCAAGTGAAAGGTGGGATTCAAAAGAAGCAGTCTCTTTGACATCCTTATCTTATATGACCTCATTTATCATTCATATAGCTTTGGAAATGTTGATAAGTTTTCTAGTTAACATTTTTGGTGCTAAAAGGAGGGCCTGAACCTCCGACCTTGTTACTAAATTATAGACTAATTAGGGATCATTTAACTTAATGTAGGAAAATGAAATCTAACGACTCGGCAGAATGAATGAAGAGGTTATCCACACAACAACTCTTGAAGAGAACATTGCTCCGACCTTTAGTTTGGATGAGGATGTTCAAGGGCAGCCTTCATCAGCTCAAAAGGATGAAAATACCACTAAGATTAGACGCTTAGAGCAGCAGCTTCAAGAAATGCAAGAGCTCCTCAAAATGGCGTTGTCTTAGAAATCTTCAAAAACGGCAAGGCTAACATAGGAGGATAAGGTAGTCTCCCCAAGAAGGAACTTCAAATATCACTCCAATGAAAAAAAAGAAAGATAGATTTAACATCACGGAAGAAGATGGTGCACCCTCAATCTAAAGCTAACCATCAAGGTAGAGTGTTCAATAAATCACTTGAACAATTCGATAGCTCTACATCAGAAGAACACCTTTCGGACCTAAAAAACTATCGAGATGTCGAGGAATATCTGAAGGATGCTACAGAGAATGCAATCAAGGATGCAGTGAATACAAAAGGGAAGAGGAGCATGGATGAAAATGTCAATAATAACGAATGAGTGCCACCCCTTACCGATGAGATTATGGAAAGTGTCATCCCATCTTACGTGAAGGTTCCAACAATGAAATACCATGGATTCACATATTCGGATGACCATTTAATGGCTTGCGATAGGTAGATGGATTTATACAATGCATCAGGAGCTGTTAGATGCAGATTATTCCTTATCACTCTCCAAGGAGATGCAGCCAAATGGTATGGATATTATCAAGAGAAAACCATCTATTCATGGAAGCAGTAATCCTACGAATTCTCCGCCCAGTTCGGCATATGTAAAGATCCCACCATTGATTAAATAGTCTTGGACAACATAAAGAAAATGCAAGGGGAATCTTTAGGAGACTACCTCGAGAGTTCAACGTTGAAGCACTAAAGCGAAAGACATGAATGACCGTGAAAAGCTTATCGCGGTGCATTCTGGTTTAATTGAGAACACCCCATTCTGAAAGTAGCTCTTTGTTAATGGGTGTAAAGATTTACAAGAATTTCACTTGCAAGTTGACAAGTTCATTCGAATCGATGAGCTGTATTATGCCAAAAGAAAAGCGATTCCTATGAAGGAAGGAGGAAGATTTGGTCTAGACCGGGGACATAGAAGAACGAAATGGGAAGAGCCAATTGTTAACGCAGTAGCTTTGAACAAGCCACTATCTTACGTGTATGCTGTAGCAAAAGAAATAGTCAACTTCCCGACTTCTTTTAAGGATCAGAACAACCAGAACAAAGAAAGGGGGAAACTACTGCGCATATCACAAAGAAAATGGTCACAAGACCTATGAGTGTAGAGTTTTAGCTAGAATCATCCAGATCCGCGAGGGTCATTTGAAAGAATTTATTCAAGATAAGAAGAAAGCTCAATAGACAGGGATGGTCCACAGAAGCACCTTGGCAACGCTGTTAATGTACTAGAGGATGAGGACCTTTTGAGCTTAAGCCCACTAATAAACAAAATTAACGTAATTCGTGGTGGGCCACATCAGGCAGGGAATAGTAAAGGGGCCCAAAAAAATATATCAAGGAGGCTAAGGTGGGTGTCTTCTCTATCCAAGAAGAACCCACATTGAAGAATTCACCGCTCAGTATCCAAATGCTAGATCTTGTTGTCGCCCTTCAAGAGCTAAAAAAGGGAGTTCACAATTAGCATAACGATCTACACGGCTCAAATTGGATTGTCCGTCGTCTCTAAAATTCTTGTAGACGCAGGCGGTGCAGTCAACGTTATCTTCAAGCATGCTTGTGACCAAATGAACATCCCCGAGGATAAACTAGAACCCATCATGGAACCCATCTTCAGATTCAATAATAAAGGGTCGACTCCGGTGGGGCAAGTGAAGCTACTTGTGCAAATGGGGTGCCACCATTTTGTAGTACTTTCCAGAATATCTTTATGATTATCAACCAGCCATCTTACTACAACACCTATTTTGGTAGGCCGGCGCACGATGAAATAGATGCACTTTTCTCACCAATGTATCTCATGGTAAACTTCTTAACAAAGTGTGGCTAGGGCACGGTTTGAGGAGAGCAGTTCAGCTCTCGAGAGATGTATTTTGCCACCATCGATTAATATAAGAGGGAGTATTATGCTTACCTTGATTCTTCCACTGTTTTTCAGCCTTCGGATGATGGAATTTTACATCCAACATTCGAAGCAAAAATTAAAATTAATAAGTCTAACAAGTGCATGTATGAAAAGTACATTTCTCATAGGGGAAAAGGAAGAGATCGATGCAAATTCCACTGAAGAAAGCCCAATTGTCACTGCATTCAATTGCCGAGGGGAAACTGAAAGGATAAAACCTATAGAGGACCTTGAGGAAGCATGCATAGATTTAGATGATAGTAGTAAAGGGGTCAAAGTGGGAAAGGAATTGGATAGTGATTTAAAGAAAGGTTTAATCCAGTTTCTTAAGGACAATAAGGAAGTATTTGCATGGTCACATTTTGATATGATAGGGATTGATCCGACGATCATGTGTCATGCACTTATTATCAATCCAGAAGTAACCCCCATCAGATAGAAGAAAAGACAATTAGATAGAGTATGTTTGATGCATTGAAGCAAGAATTTTGGAGACACCTCGAAAATGGGTTTATTCGAGAAATCTACTAACCAAAATGGCTAGCAAACCTAGTCATGGTAAAGAAATCAAATGAAAATGGAGGACTTGCATTGATTATACAGACTTGAACAAGTCATGTCCTAAAGACTATTTCCCACTATCACGAATTGATCGATTAGTAGATGCAACTAGTGGATACAATCAATACCCATGTTCAAGCCGGATGAAGAACACACTAACTTCATAACTGAATGGGGAATTTACCGCTATAGGGTAATGCCTTTTGAGCTAAAGAATGTAGGGGCTACTTATCAAAGGCTGATCAACAGAATGTTTAACGAGCAGATTGGAGAATAAGAGGTTTATACGGATGACATTTTAGTGAATTATGGTGAAGCCAAGAATCATCTTGAGGATTTGGGAGAGATGTTTGGAATATTATGGAAATATCAAATGAAATTAAACCCATAGAAGTGCTCTTTCGGAGTCCATTTAGGATAGTTTTTAGTCTAACTTGTAAGTGCCCTAGGAATTGAAGCTAGTCTTGACCAAATTCAAGCCATTAAGGACACGGCCGAACCCAAAACGAGCAAAGAGGTAATGAGTTTGAATGGAAGGGTAGCCGTCCTAAGTTGGTTCATTTCTAAAGCTACCGATAAATGTATTCCCTTCTTTGATGTAATCAAGAAAAAGAACTTTGAACGGGGAGAAGATTGTAGAAATTATTTTTAGGAACTAAAAAGGCATTTGGAAAAATCACTGATTCTTTCTAGTCCTAAGAATGGAGAGAATTTATACTTATACATGGCAGTTTCAAAACATGTAGTCAGCTCAGTATTGATTAAAGAAGGAAGTGAGCTCAACTTCTTGTATAATATGTAAGCAGACAATTGAAGGATGTGCAAATTCAATATCTAGTGATAGAAAAGCTAGCTTACTGCTTGATTCTCACTTCACGAAACTTAGAGCATATTTTCAAGCATATCCGATAAAGGGTATTGACCATTTTCCCCCTTAAGGAAATTTTCTGTAAGCCGGAAACTTCAGGTAGGTTGGTAAAATGGGAAATTGAGCTCAGCCAATATCATATAAAATTTCAACCACGAGCTGCAATCAAAGGCAAGCATTGGCAGATTTCATTAATGAATGCACTAACTTCATAAAAGAGCAATCACAGAAGGAAATGGATCAGAAGCTTATGTGGCAGTTGTTCGTCGATGGTGCGCCAAATTAACAAGGGGCCGGTGCAAGATATGTGATAATAACACCGGACGGACACCGCTTACATTATGCCATGAAATTAGGATTCTCCACGACAAACAATGTGGTTGAATATGAATCAACGGTAGCGCGGTTAACTTTAGCATTAGAGCTCAAAATCCTACAGATTCAGATCTTGAATGGCTCACAACTAATGGTGAATCAAGTGAAGCAGACATATCAAAAGGACCCCAAACTATCTTTATATGTAAAGAAGATACTAAAATGCTTGCTTTGTTTGAAGACTTTTCTACGCATCAAGTTCCAAGAGTGGAAAACCCATAAGCAGATTCACTGGCCAAACTAGCTAGCTCAAGGGGAGCCCTAGAAACATGGATTATTCCAGTAGGATATCAAGAAATTATTAGTATTGAAGAGGAAACATCCGAACAAGGAAAGGAATTATTAGTTCTGATAATGTCCCAAGTTATGCAACAAGAGAAAAGGGGGATAGAAATTGACAGAGAAATATCAAATGAGAGGGTTGACTAATCAAGAACAAGTAACCCCTACGATAACACTTGGATATCAACCATCATTGAATATCGTATTAATGGAACACTCCTCCTTGACAAGGGTGAAGCAAGGAAAGTCAGACGACAAGCATCGACTTTCACAATAATGGATGGAATCCTTTATAAGAAGGGGTGTACGCTTCTCTATTTAAGATGCATAAGTATGGATGATGGAATAAAATTGATGGCAGAAGCATATGAGGGATTCTGTGGGGACCATTCGATCGGAACAAAATTAGCAAAAAGATAACGAGACAAGGTTTTTATTGACCTCGTGTTGTAATCCTAGCCATCGAGTATGTGAGAAGGTGCGAGAAATACCAAAAATACTCAAAAATTCCCATATTACCCCAAGTAAGTTAACTCCAATTGCAAGTCCATGGCCCTTTGACCAATGGGGAATAGATTTAATTGTCCCATTTCCAATTTCAAAAGGGGGAGCAAAGTATGCCATAGTTTCTATAGATTACTTCACTAAATGGGTAGAAGCAGAACCACTTCCTAAGATTAATTCCGGGAAAGTACTTAAATTTGTCATTAAAAATATCATAACTAGATTCGGAATTCCCCAGAAGATAATTTCCAACAACGGGACACAATTTGAGAGTGAATGATTCTCTCGCTTTTGTCATAAAAATGGAATCATCAAGAGCTTTTCCTCTGTCGTGCAGCCAAATGCAAATGAGGCGGCTGAGGTTGTAAATAAAACTATAAAGAAAATCCTGAAAAAGTAACTAAACAAAGCTAAATGAAACTGGGTAAAAGAATTGCCACTTGTGTTATGGGCTTATCGAACATCTACTAAAACGGCAATGGAACATACTCCCTACTCTTTGACATATGGGTGTGAGCCAATGTAGCCAATCGACATTGAAATACCCTCACACCGAAAAATTGCCTATGCATTTTATTTAAATCAAGAACTAAAATGAGAATCCCTGGATTTGATACATGAGCTGAGAGATGAAGCAGCAATCAGAACAGCAGATTATCAAAGAATGATTTCCATGTATTACAACTCAAAAGTAAGAACATGATCTTTTCAAGAAGGAGATCTAGTACTCCGAAGAGTAATGGAAAATATAAAAAATCCTGCTGATGGATCCCTGGGACCAAATTGGGAAGGACCCTCAATCATTTGTAAAGTGATTCCCCTAGGAGCTCATGAGTTATGCCGACTAAATGAAAATATGGTACCCAGAACATGGAATGTAGAACGTTTGAGACCATGTTTTCCAAAGATAAATGAATAAAGTGACTCTTTCTTCAAAAAAAATGTACATGGTTAGGAGTGAAACACTCCTTGCATTTGGACACTACCTAAGATGGTAGAAAGCCTCTGTCTCCACCGAGATGGCTAGGGCAGAGCGCCTCCTGGAGGTAGGTCAGAGTAAGCCTTTATCTACACCACGCTATGGCCAGGATAAAGCACTGGACAAGCCCTTGGTTGAGCCTCTGGTCAGGTCAAGGCACCTCCTAGAGGGAGGGAGGAATAAGCCTTTATCCGCCATGCTATGACCAGGATAAAGCATCAAACAAGCCCATGTCCGCGCTATGTTATGGCCAGGATAGGGCACTTACTGGAGAGAGGTTAGAGTAAGCCTTTACCCATGCCACACTATGGATATGTTAAAGCACTGGATAAGCCCTTGGTCGTGCCTCAGGTCAGGTCATGGTGCCTTTTGGAGGGAGGTTGGGTAAGTCCCTGGTTCCATCCTCTAAGAATGACCTAACCAAGAGCACCAGACAATAATGGCCTAAGATGTCCAAGTCCGAGAAGAGGCTCAACAAATAATGAACTAAGATGTCCAAGCCTGGCTTAACAAACAATGGACTAAGATGTCCAAGCCCAAGAAAAGGCTCATCAAACAATGGTTTAAGATGTCCAAGCTTGAGAAACGACATATCTTCAAAAGACTAAGATATCCAAGCTTAAGAAGTGGCATATCAGATCATGGGCTAAGACGTCATAGCTCAAGAGGCAAACGACCAAATTACAACTACAAGCAAAGAGATTATGCATGTCAAAGAAGACATAATCTAAGGAGTAAAGTAGAACTCCGTCAATTAATACCCGATTCTGGGTTTTGGGACTTTCATTTCTAAATTTCATTTATTAATACCCGAATCTAGGTTTCGGGTATTTATCAATCATTTTCGATCTTTATTATACCCGAATCTAGATTTCGGGACTATTATTTAGCAACACTTTAATGCTCTAATTAGGGATTGATATTTCTGTTATAAAAGCAATTGCCATGGATTTCTGCTTATGCAACATATACCCTAATCTGGGCCGAAGATTCCTATCATGAAGATAATAATTATGGGATTCTGATTATCCAACGAATGTCTGAATCTGGGCTAGAGATTATTGTTACCAAGATAATTGCAGATAATTTCTAATTATCCAACATATGCCCTGATCCAGGCTTGGGATTTTTAACATGAAGACAATTATTATGAAGTTTTGATTATCCACCATTGATGCCTGAATTTAGGTTTGAGAATTCTATTCGAAGGACTATTTATGAATCTCGCTATTTAAAACCCGAATCAAGGTTCTGAACATCTCACTATTAACTTCTAAACTTCACCAGTCAATACCCTAATTTGAGTTAGGTTTCATAACCTCCTAATTCCTATCGAATCCTGAACCTGGGGTTTAAATTAGAAATGCTGAAAGTGCAATAGACGTCAAAATTATCAACCAGAAATTTGAGCTGGTCTTCTTAATACCCAAATCAAGGTTATTGGTTTGCAACTCTAAATGATGCTCACCAATATCTAGATGCAAAATCTAGGATCAATCTAATCTCCAGGGATAATTTCGAAATACATGCTAGGATCGATGGGCTACAGAGGCTTATTTCTACATAATAGCTTATAGCTCCTATTTACAACCATTGGCTATTTCCCACAAGAAGTTCTTAGGCTACAATTATTATGTGCATGGATGACCATTAATTACAGGCTTTATATCCTTTATTAAATTAGGATTACGATCAACTAACCATCTAAATTTAGAAGCACTACTATGTTGACATACCATAAAGCATATATGTACATGAGATAATGAGTTAGCAATAAAAAAAATTCACTTACTTTGAATTTTGCAGAAAAAGAAAGGAAGTTATGAAATTTTTGTCCTAAAGAACAAAAGCTTCTTACATATAAGGGGGACAAAATGTTAACCATAAAATCCACTTAAGAGGAAAGGCATGAAAGAAGATTGATAAAATGCCAGGTTCTATTGGAATAGCAAGCATGGGTTTCGACAAAGGTCACAACAGGACATTTCGAAGGCATTAAAAAGGTTTTCAAAAAGAAAGGCAGAGCTACCCTTCCGCCTCTTTCAAACCTTTCGACACAGATAGATTAGCTAAGACAGCTTCGAAACCCCCTTTCGAAGGCAATGAATGTTAACCTTCACATGCACGCCAAACCTTTCAAAACAAAAGGTTTCGCCATTATTCAAATTGCCCAAAAAACCTCTTTCGAAGGCATGGCTAAGCCTTTAAAGCCATTCGAAGCCAATAAGACCAGGAGAAGGTTCTGCATCAGTCCATAGACATGCATTCGAAAGCTACATGCATCGTCGAAACCACCGACGCTTCAACATCTTTGAAGCCCAAGTAAACAATTTGTCAACTGAGTCGAAAGCTCCTATCTTTACTTCTGATGGCAACGAGATGACATGAAGAGAAAAGTGTGTTTGAGGCCTTTCGAAGACATCGAAAATAGTTCAGGAGAAAGCGGAAAAAATGGAACACTAAAGACTTGACAAAGGCGAAAGGTAGGTAAAGACCCTTCCGACACGGTTGAAAGGTCTGGAAGCGTGAGGGTGCGTTAAGGACTTGAAAAATATACCTTTCGACTGAATCGAAGAAAGGCGAGGCCTTTCAACCATGTCGAAAGGCATGAGGCGGAATATAAAAAAACCTTTCGAGTAGGTCGAAAGCACAGGTGCGGAAGGGGGCCAGCCTTCTTTTATAAATAAGACCCAAGGGGTCCAGTTTAAGAACCGGATTTTGAAATCATAAGCTCATTTCTTTCCATTTACTTCTTTGCAACTACAAAATCCTTGTAAAACCTAAATCAATTTGGGGAAATGCTCTCATAGCTGTAACTCATTTTGGATTAATGATAATGGAAGGAAGTGCGGATTCAACAAGGATTTTGATAATGAGGAAGATCATTATAATCATTAGCTAGACTAATGATCCATTGCACATGATTCTATCTTATTCTTTTAACTTCTTTTTGTCTATGCAATTCACTAAGATCGACTTGGATATAGACATATGAAACGCATCACCATTAAAACCAACTCAAACAATGGAAAAAAATATGGTGATGATGTTTCGATATTGATGAGTTCGTAGGACATAGGAATATCCAGGCCGATATTATATATAGTAAACTGAATAATGCTTAGGCAATCGAAACTGGGCCTGATTCGAAAGGATGGAGCTCCTTTCAACCTGGTCTAAAGAGGTGTTCCAAATGGATTCTAGTATGCAATTGGCGAGTGAACATGTAAAATGGAATTCCTTCGAAAGGAGTCTATCTTCCACTATGCCTGCAACCTTTTCAAAGGAGTTCCTCAACAAAAGAGACGAAACCAATTAGGTCGAAAGCAGTTGTTCTCTTTTATAAGACAAGCATACCTTCCGACTTAGTCGAAAGGGAAAGAATGAACCTTTGACATGATCGAAAGGAATGAGAGGTTGAAATGAATAGCTATTTCCTATTTATTCAAAATAAGGGATTCGAGTTGAATCTTCTTCCTTTGCCAGCATTTCTAATTCAATCACCAAAACTGTTTCGACTTGGTTAATTCAAGTCGAAAGGTGGGATTCAAAAGAAGCAATCTCTTTGAAATCCTTATCTTATATGACCTTATTTGTCATTCATATAGCTTTGGAAATGTTGACAATTTTTCTTGTTAAAAGTTATCACATTCAAAATCCCATTGATAGGAAGGCAGTGCACTCTAGACATGTCACATTTGATGAGTCCACTATGTTCAAGTCGAAGGAAAATCTACCTACTTTGGTAGATTCAAAAGCCGAAAGGCCTAAGGAGATGGAAAATATTCCCACATATCAGCCTAGTAGTAGAGTCAGAGGTGCAAAAGAAGGTAGGGTAATTGCAGTCATTGACACATCACATGAAGGTCCACAAAATTCCTCTAGCAATGATGGTGATTTTCGTGAAGCTAGAGATGATTCATCTCAAGGTGGATTTGAAAGAAGCTTAAGCGAAGTTACACCTATTCAAGCGAACTTTAGATTAGAAGGCCACCAAATAGGTATGGAGACTGGAACTATGCAAATCTTAGCCTTGATGGCTAGTTTGGCTATGCACCACATATAATCCAAGATGAGCTTTTGACCTTGAAGAAGCTATGAGTTCAAGTTCCAGCTCAAAAAGGATGCATGCTTTGGAGGCGAAGATGTTTTTGTTGAAGAAGAACCAAACTTGGGAATAGGTACCACCCCTTCAAAGAAGCTAAGCCATAAGATGCAAGTGGATTTATAAGGTGAAGTACGAGTGGAGATACAAGGCTGGACATAGTTGTTGCAAAAGGGTTTTCACAAACGAAGGGGATCTAGTATGCTGATATGTTTGCTTCTATTGTTAGACATACTTCAATCTGGATATTGCTAGCTATAGTTGCAACTCATGACGTGGAGTTGGAACAATTAGATATAAGGATGGCCTTTTTGTATAGGGATATATATATATATATATATATATATTAAGCAACCAAAAGGATTTGTAGTGGATGGAAAGAAGGAATGGATTTGCAAGTTGAAGAAGTCTCTATAAGGTTTGAAGCAGTTACCTAGGCAATGGTACAAGAGGTTTGGCTCTTTTATGCTTACCCTTGATTTTGATAGAAGCATTAAAGATGCTTGCATATGTATAATGGTAACTGGGTATATTTACCCTTTTATGGACGATAATCGTTTCCAAGGACATAAATGAAATTGATAGGTTAAAATTGAAGCTAAAAGCGGAATTCATGATGAAATACCATGGTGAAGCAAATAAGATTTTAGGGATGGAAATCCAAAGAGAGGGAAAGCTGAAGGTATTGAGATTGACACAGAAAGAATATATCCAGGAAGTGCTTGCTCGGTTCAGCATGAAGAAGGCAAAGACAATCAGTACTCTTATGCCTTTGCACGTTCAGCTTTCAGAGAAGAGCTCTATGATCTCAAATGAAGATAAGGCTTATATGGAGAAGGTAACTTATGCTAGTGCGGTTGAAAGCTTGATGTATGCTATGGTCTTCACGAGACCAGATATTTCACAGGCGGTTGGTTTGGTTAGTCATTATATGTCTAATGTAGGGAAACCGTATTAGGAAGCGGTGAAGTGCATTTTTACGTATCTTAGAGGAACAGCAGATGTAACGACCCGTAAATTTTCGATAATTAAAATAGCTAATTTAATAAGATTTCGTGATTTAGTGTTAGAAAAAAAATTTGTAAGTCGTTGGAATAATAATAAATGTTGAAATTCATTGGGTATAATAGAGTAATTGATTGATAAGTAAAATCTATTTAAAATCAAATATTGAATATTGAACCGATAAAATTTTTAAATTAAATATTTGGAAATTATTGAGTAATTTAATAATGGGAATTGAATAACCGTATAATGGAAATAGTTGTTCTATAATCTTAATTCGTTTCAAAAGTTAAATTTTATAAGTTCGTTTTGAATATTTCAAAAGATAGTGATTTAAGAATAATCAAATTTGTTAAATTTAATATTACGAATGTTTGAATAAATTAAATTCCGAATTTGATATGATTAATTTGATACTGAAATTTAATATATGAAAATAGAGTGAATAATTGAAATTTGATTTAATATGATTCAAATTGGTTTCCAAAGTGAATGTAAGTTATATTTGGATTTTAATAGAGTTAATAAGATTTTAAAATTGGAATTTATAGGATAAATGGAATAACTGGTTTAATATGATTAAAAATGATATGTAAAAATTTATTTTATCATATTAAAGTTAGAATGATGTTGTAGAACTTTTAAAATCGAATTAAAAGTAAATTTGTGAAAATTGAATATTTTAATATTTAATTAGCGACAGAAAAATAGCCAATTTTTGAACAGTCTCAGAATTGGACGTAACTAGTTCCATTGGATCCGTAATAGTTAGTTATTATCGGATTTCATTTTCGTAGCAGTCGGAGTTGTCGTTTGACCGTGGCAGCTCGAAACGCGTTGAAATTGTTTTAATATTTATTTGGCGAGTTAAAATAGTCATTTCTCAAACGGTCTCGGATTTCGACGAAACCAGTTTCATCAGATCCGTAATTTGATATTATTGTAAGGTTTCAAATTTCGTGTCAATCGGATTTACCGTTTGTCCGGGGCAAGCCAAAACGTATACAAATTAGTTGAATCGGTTTAATTTAAATTTGATCGTTTATTGCCGTAACTCATACATATGATCGAATTAGCCTTCGAAACTTATTCCATTGTGTCCGGAACATGGGGTAAACCTTAGAAACGCCTGCCGGCACGCTTCATTTGGAGTTCAAATTTTTTTCCGGTGAATAGTGTTTTTGCAATTTTCTATAAAAGGACCTTCACCCTTTCACTTTGCAAACCCTAATTGACTTCAGCCCTAGCCGCCATTTACTGAATCAATGGCCACGAAAATTTGAAACTTCTTCCTCATATTCCTCTAAATCCATCAACAATTAGCAAAAACTCTCAACTACAAAGTTGTAGAGGACAATGAAAGCTTCAAATCCATACGGAGATGATCGAAAACGGAGCTTCGAATCAACGGCAAATCGAGATTGAAGCTGGTGCATTTTTCACGCAATTCGAGGCAAAGGGGGTGGCCGAGCTTCAGGCTATTGATGGTGAAGGTGGAGTAAGGCGGTGGCTTCGAAGTGATGTAACCTGATCGTGTTCATGTTCGTCGTGGAGGTCGCAAAATCAAACCCTAGTGGCGTATGAATGGGTTCAAGTTGCGTGATTTACTACCTGGAAGATGATACACGTGCGTGAGGAGATGATGGATTGCGGCCCAGATCTACTGTGCAGGAAATCAACGGTGATGATGGGGTGGGTTTTAAAAATTTAATTAAGCTGTAATTAATTTATATAAAAATTCGTGTTAACTTTAAACCATCATAACTTTGTCATACGAGGTCGGAATTCGACGAAACTTTTTCGTTGGAATCGTATCGACGAGCTCTTCGCATTGCAACTGGATTGGAATCATTTAGAGCTAGATAAAATTTTGAGTTAAATCGAACGTCGTTCGATTTGATTTAAAATCGAAAAATCAATGTGAGTGTTTTATAACGCTCACACCGTACTAAATATCTTTATGCTAGTTAAATTGACATTATGAAGTGATATGAATTTTATTTGTCGTTGTTTGATATAAATTTAATTGTCATATAGTTTGTTATTTGAATTAACCGTTGAAAAATTAAATTGACAGTTAAATTGAAATTGAATTGCGATTTAATTACCTGACCTCGATAACTATGAAATTGCCATGAATTGTATTTCCTATTGGATGATGTATTTCGATGGATGCTATTGGTTGATATTTGAATGTTTGGATGTTTATTTGCTTATATATATCCTGTTACGCATACATATGATACTGTGATTTAATTTAAGTGATATATATTCATCCCTGACAATTAATTGAAATAAATAATTACTTGGCCATAGGATAGAAAATTATATACGGACACCGAATTGGCTAAATTAATAATATATAATAATTTTTAAAATCGCCGATTTGAAATTTATTTAAATGTTAGATGTGAAAGTTATAAATAGAAATCGAATTTATAAAAATCGAATTTATCGAAAATGTGAGTTGGAATGTTGAAATAAATTTTGGTTAAAGGGATTTTGTTAAATAATTTAAGTTGAGACTTTGAGGTTTGAAATTGGATATGATTGGATTTCGAAAATTAATTGTTTGAAGGTTCAACCTTAATTCGGGCTTTGAATATTACTAAGTAAAAGTTATATGAAATTGATATTTTGAAATCGAGCTTGGAATTGAATCGTATTTGAAATTTGGATTTAAAACTTGAATATTGTTGGAAAATCTTGTCAAGTGTTATAAATCGATATTTTTGAGAAATCAAGCTCCAAATCGATATAAATTGAAATTGAATTAATAAAGGTGAATGTAGAATCGAATTGATTTGAAGTCAAAGTTGACATTGTTTTGAATTGAAATCGAAATTGAATCGGTAGAATGAATATTGAAATTGATTTGAATTGGGAAGTTATAATTGAAATGGTTTGGTTTTGAAGCTGTTTTATTTTGTTTTCCAAATTTCTCGGTTATATAAACCATTTTTGAATACTTAAACTATTTTTAATCTATTTTAAATCTACTTAACCCGATTTAAATTATTTTAAACTAATTTATCTATTTGAAATCCATTTTAAGATTTTAAGTATTTTTAACTATTTTAATTATTTAAAACTACTTTAAACTACTTAAAACTATTTTCTAAAATTTCAAACTGGTCAATAAGGTGAATGTTTATATTTAAAATCTTGAATCTAAATACGAATTGGATTAAATGAAATTGTAACTTAAATTGAAATTCGAAATGATCTTGAAAATCGAAATGAGATATTGAGGCGAGAAATGATTTTTGAAAAGGAACCTTATATTTTGAATAGATACGACGATATTTGAAATGGATTTGATTTATGAAGCGAATATGATATTTTGATGTCAATTATGAATCGATTTGAAATGTAAAAGAGCCAACGGTGTAATAATACGTAGTTATTAAAGATACCGGGATCGGATATGGACATACTCTCTGTCGATACCGAAAACCACTTTAATAACTATTATACGCGGAGTGTTGATCCAGAATGAAGTGGATGGTTTGGTGAACGTGTTGACTGAAGAAAGAGAACGATTATTGGATGACCCCTGACATGACTAAAACAGGAGCCGCGCCGGGCCATTGAGGTTCGCCACCTCTAGCGGACACGCTTCTTCGATACCATTTCTATTACATTGTGATTCGATTTGGGTGCACCCCTTGATTTGGGAGTGTTGTTTCGCGGTGTTGGGGTGGCCGCTGGCTATGCCCAACATCAGTCCGGATCACGCAACTACTAGTATCCTAGTTGGTATCGCCTCATGTACCTTGTCATACTGATTATCCTATTTGCGACCACTACGTTTTGATTTGTACCTTGAGTATATGGATTGCCCTCTGGTGACTTCCGGTTTTGGAGAAACTACGGTCTTGTATATGCTTTTGGGAATATAAAATGTGTTAAGGGGGATTATGGTAACGCCTTAACGCTATTTTGATACTTTATATTACTGATAGGCATTATCTACTTAGTGTACATTACTACATAGTAGATAGTTTAACGGATCCTTAAGAGATGGAAAATCCCGTAACATCTCTTGAGTTATTGCACGCACGTTGACACTGGATATGAAATGTCAAACCCCGTAAACATCTCTGACGCCGTTACACTCATACTTATTTACGATTGATTTAACTTTCATAAGGATATTTTAGTCCTGACTCGAGTGTTTTTCCTTTTCATTACGCTCGGGTCAGTCCTGAGTTTTTTTTCAGATTTTGAAAATCGATTCTGGAGGACGAAGACGAAGATTTGGTATACTATTACTATTATTACCCTTGCATCATGTTATATGCTACATTATTTAATTGTTCTGTTGTATATGTATAAACTCTGATAAATGTTGTATAAATAATTGTCGAAGTATAGTAGACAGCTTCATGAACTGTTTATTTGACTATTATATTTTTTCGTTCCGCTGTGAGATTCTGTGTTGTTTCATTTCCTTTATTTCTTTTCTTTTCTTTTCTTATTTACCCCAATAACTATCTGCACTTTTGAATGGTTTGGAATCGACATGTGTATTTCATCGTCGGTTTAAACTGTCCGAAAAGGCGGGTCGTTACAGTTGGTATCGGAGCTTTGGTTTAGCGATAAACCTTGGCTCTAGTGGGGAATAACTCATTGAAATAGAGGTAAACTATATGAATGAGTTGAGTGTATATGAGGGAGCGTACTTGTTATTTGATATAAAATGGTTTTATATTGTGTTAACTTTGTTCCGTTGAGTATTTATGAATTCTGGTCGATACTTGGGACGCCAAGGCGTCGATAGGAATTTCTAAACACTCGAATAGGACAAACCAACACAATATCGTTTTGGAATATATTTTATATAAAAGAATTATTTGAATATTTATTCATTTTGATTGAATTGATTGTTAGGAGATGATAATATTAGATTATTATCATTATTGTTTGATCAGTCAATATTTACAACAATTGATTAAATAACAATGGATTTAGGAAAATGAAATCTTGTAAACACAATTGACAATGAATATAAATGAATTTTAACTTGGATTTGGGAATTTAAATTCTGGTGTTTGAAATTGACTTACAAGAATTTGAAAAATATAATATGAGTATTATATGATAGTATAATTGAGTTGAAATTGTTTTCGAAGGATTTTTTTTATGATAAGTGTTATATTCCCTTCTCTTGACGCTAGAAAATGATTTCGGTGATGAGTGCACGCATCATCGGCGTTTATTTTCGAGAGTCCGAGTGGGGGGAGACCACTTAATAGCTTGTCTAAACCTTGTTTTGATTCAAATTTTATTTTATTTTGTATTCTCTATAGTATGATTTGATATATAAATTATATAAGTATATAATATTTCAAAACTTGATTTGAAATGAAACCGGGATTGGAATTCTTAAGTCCTTTAATAATTAATGATTTTTTCAAATGATTGAAATGAATTTAGACTTGAACCATTAAGGAACTTCTGAATTGTGAAATGAGAAATGAACTTAAGAGCTAAGTGAAAATATCAATTGAAGTAGAAATCCTTAGAATTAGGAAATTATGAACTTAAAATAAAATTGAAACTGTAAAACTCGCATAGTATTAAATTTCATTCTATATCATAGATATAACTTAACAAAATATTTAAGAAGTTCAAAAATGTTATATGAATTGTTAATTGGATAATATACAAGTATAGGTTTGAATAATGTAATATGCATTTAATTAACGGTTTGCAAATATAAATAAAAATTGTTAGTAAACAATTGGAATTTAAATTAACATTTAAAGATGATTCACAATTATGTTAATATAAAATGGACATGTGAATGTAAATGTGAAATTAAATTATAGTGAAATTTAAGTAATGACTTAAGAATTAATTAATTGAAAATTCAACTTTAAATGAAAAGAAGTTGTATGTTGTTTAACTACATTCTATTTGCATAACTATAACTTACCAAATATTTAAAAGGTTTAAAATGCTAATAAGGATAAGTAGAGAAATAATATACCAGTGTGAGAGTGAATAATAAAATGTGAAGATCTATTGATAGTTGTAAATATAAAAGAAATTTAAGCTGTAAAATGAATAATATATATAAGTGAATGAATAAAATTTAAAATTAATGAAATATAAAAATTGTTAAATGGAAACTAATTAAATTTGAATGTAACTAAATGTCAATAAACTTGGAAGTGTATGAAATTAAAATTGACTTGGAAATGTATAATTGATTTAGTGTAGATTTTGGATGGATGTTTATATTTGATATGCATTGGTTGTTAGATGGATGATAATTGATTAAGTAGAATACATTAGTGTTAATGGAATTGAATAAACGGAATAAAAAAAATTAAATTCAAATTTGAAGCAAAGTGAAATTAAATATAATTGAATTCAATTTAAATTGAAGCAAATTGACTTGAATTTAAAATGTGAATGAAACAAACTTGAATAAATCGGAAACAAATTGAATGTAAACCTATTGCATGGATGAATAAGAAAATAAATGACTTTGTGTTTATGATTGTTCTTTTGAAAATTTGAAGTTTGATGGTTTGTACTTTGAAAAAATAAAAGCAAATTTTGGAAAAAATCCAAAATTGTCCAATATATGCTGAAACGAAAACAACCATAACTTTTAAATGGCTGAACGGAATCCGACGATCTTAGACTTTTCGAAAAGCTTAGAAACTATAGCACAACTTTTGTTTAGATAACTTGAGAAAATTCCTTCGTCTACTAGTTTAAAAACTTGAGTGTTACTCGCTGTCCTGTGTAAAAATAAGTAAAATCAGTAGTATACACCCTTAGTATTTTCGCCATATCTTTTGACTGGTTTACCGGATTTTGATGATCTTGCACTTTATGGAAATCTAAGAACTTAGGCTAAAACTTTTGTTTTAAGTATTTTGTGTTTTGATGTCGTTTAGAAGGTCGAAAACGCGGGTGAACGTCGCGGACCTGCGCAATGCATTGCCCAGGCTGAGGCTATCCTCTAAGTAAAACGGCCATAATTTTTGAACGTATGGTCCGAATTCGATGATTTTGGACATTCCGGAAAGCCTGAAATGAATGAAACAACTTTTGTTTAGATTCTGTTGCCGAATTTTATCGTTTAGGTGACCTAAAACTAGGATTTGTTTGTTGTCCTGAAATTGGAATCTCAGTTTTGAAGCTAAATATGTTATATATATGTTGTGTAGGCTAAGTATATCGATCGATCTTTATATGCATGGTTCTAACTTAGTTATTGAGTGTTTAGTAGGTGCGGATTACGCTTGCTTCGCATTTGGAGCTCGCTTTCGCGCTATATTAGCCGTATATGCTCGCTAACAATATATAAGGTACATATCTCGGATTACATATCGTATTTTTACACTTTTTCCCTACGGGATGCCTCATCACTTGATGAGATGTATATTTGTGATATATATACTATTATACTTTTTTTTCCGATCGAGCCGCGCAAAGGAGACTCTGCCGAAATTTTCCGTAAAATCCGGGTGTTAGAAAATTTTTCAAGTTTTAAATTTTTTTTATAACTTGTTTTGATTACTAACTTTTAAGGTTAGGGGGCCGTTTGAAGTAACTTAGTGGAAGTCTAGTAACGATTTATAAATGAAATTTCATTGTTTTATAAGTTGGTAACTTTGAGATAAATATACCTAAGGTTGAATTCTATACTTAGTTCCTTTTCCCTTATTTTTCCTTTTCGGGGACGAAAAGTTTTGAGTGGGGGAGAGTGTAACGACCCGTAAATTTTCGATAATTAAAATAGCTAATTTAATAAGATTTCGTGATTTAGTGTTAGAAAAAAAATTGTAAGTCGTTGGAATAATAATAAATGTTGAAATTCATTGGGTATAATAGAGTAATTGATTGATAATTAAAATCTATTTAAAATCAAATATTGAATATTGAACCGGTAAAATTTTTAAATTAAATATTTGGAAATTATTGAGTAATTTAATAATGGGAATTGAATAACCGTATAATGGAAATAGTTGTTCTATAATCTTAATTCGTTTCAAAAGTTAAATTTTATAAGTTCGTTTTGAATATTTCAAAAGATAGTGATTTAAGAATAATCAAATTTGTTAAATTTAATATTACGAATGTTTGAATAAATTAAATTTCGAATTTGATATGATTAATTTGATACTGAAATTTAATATATGAAAATAGAGTGAATAATTGAAATTTGATTTAATATGATTCAAATTGGTTTCCAAAGTGAATGTAAGTTATATTTGGATTTTAATAGAGTTAATAAGATTTTAAAATTGGAATTTATAGGATAAATGGAATAACTAGTTTAATATGATTAAAAATGATATGTAAAAATTTATTTTATTATATTAAAGTTAGAATGATGTTGTAGAACTTTTAAAATCGAATTAAAAGTAAATTTGTGAAAATTGAATATTTTAATATTTAATTAGCGACTGAAAAATAGCCAATTTTTGAACAGTCTCAGAATTGGACGTAACTAGTTCCATTGGATCCGTAATAGTTAGTTATTATTAGATTTCAATTTTCGTAGCAGTCGGAGTTGTCGTTTGACCGTGGCAGCTCGAAACGCGTTGAAATTGTTTTAATATTTATTTGGCGAGTTAAAATAGTCATTTTTCAAACGGTCTCGGATTTCGACGATACTAGTTTCATCAGATCCGTAATGTGATATTATTGTTAGGTTTCAAATTTCGTGTCAATCGGATTTACCGTTTGTCCGGGGCAAGCCAAAACGCATACAAATTAGTTGAATCGGTTTAATTTAAATTTGATCGTTTATTGCCGTAACTCATACATATGATCGAATTAGCCTTCGAAACCTATTCCATTGTGTCCGGAACATGGGGTAAACCTTAGAAACGCCTGCCGGCACGCTTCGTTTGGAGTTCAAATTTTTTTTCGGTGAATAGTGTTTTTGCAATTTTCTATAAAAGGACCTTCACCCTTTCACTTTGCAAACCCTAATTGACTTCAGCCCTAGCCGCCATTTACTGAATCAATGGCCACGAAAATTCGAAACTTCTTCCTCATTTTCCTCTAAATCCATCAACAATTAGCAAAAACTCTCAACTACAAAGTTGTAGAGGACGATGAAAGCTTCAAATCCATACGGAGATGATCGAAAACGGAGCTTCGAATCAACGGCAAATCGAGATTGAAGCTGCTGCGTTTTTCATGCAATTCGAGGCAGAGGGGGTGGCCGAGCTTCAGGCTATTGATGGTGAAGGTGGAGTAAGGCGGTGGCTTCAAAGTGATGTAACCTGATCGTGTTCATGTTCGTCGTGGAGGTCGCAAAATCAAACCCTAGTGGCGTATGAATGGGTTCAAGTTGCGTGATTTACTACCTGGAAGATGATACACGTGCGTGAGGAGATGATGGATTGCGGCCCAGATCTACTGTGCAGGAAATCAACGGTGATGATGGGGTGGGTTTTAAAAATTTAATTAAGCTGTAATTAATTTATATAAAAATTCGTGTTAACTTTAAACCATCATAACTTTGTCATACGAGGTCGGAATTCGACGAAACTTTTTGCGTTGGAATCGTATCAACGAGCTCTTCGCATTGCAACTGGATTGGAATCATTTAGAGCTAGAGAAAATTTTGAGTTAAATCGAACGTCGTTCGATTTGATTTAAAATCGAAAAATCAAGGTGAGTGTTTTATAACGCTCACACCGTACTAAATATCTTTATGCTAGTTAAATTGACATTATGAAGTGATATGAATTTTATTTGTCGTTGTTTGATATAAATTTAATTGTCATATAGTTTGTTATTTGAATTAACCGTTGAAAAATTAAATTGACAGTTAAATTGAAATTGAATTGCGATTTAATTACCTGACCTCGATAACTATGAAATTGCCATGAATTGTATTTCCTATTGGATGATGTATTTCGATGGATGCTATTGGTTGATATTTGAATGTTTGGATGTTTATTTGCTTATATATATCCTGTTACGCATACATATGATACTGTGATTTAATTTAAGTGATATATATTCATCCCTGGCATTTAATTGAAATAAATAATTACTTGGCCATAGGATAGAAAATTATATACTTGAAATTGATATTTTGAAATCGAGCTTGGAATTGAATCGTATTTGAAATTTGGATTTAAAACTTGAATATTGTTGGAAAATCTTGTCAAGTGTTATAAATCGATATTTTTGAGAAATCAAGCTCCAAATCGATATAAATTGAAATTGAATTAATTAAAGGTGAATGTAGAATCGAATTGATTTGAAGTCAAAGTTGACATTGTTTTGAATTGAAATCGAAATTGAATCGGTAGAATGAAAATTGAAATTGATTTGAATTGGGAAGTTATAATTGAAATGGTTTGGTTTTGAAGCTGTTTTATTTTGTTTTCCAAATTTCTCGGTTATATAAACCATTTTTGAATACTTAAACTATTTTTAATCTATTTTAAATCTACTTAACCCGATTTAAATTATTTTAAACTAATTTATCTATTTGAAATCCATTTTAAGATTTTAAGTATTTTTAACTATTTTAATTATTTAAAACTACTTTAAACTACTTAAAACTATTTTCTAAAATTTCAAACTGGTCAATAAGGTGAATGTTTATATTTAAAATCTTGAATCTAAATACGAATTGGATTAAATGAAATTGTAACTTAAATTGAAATTCGAAATGATCTTGAAAATCGAAATGAGATATTGAGGCGAGAAATGATTTTTGAAAAGGAACCTTATATTTTGAATAGATACGACGATATTTGAAATGGATTTGATTTATGAAGCGAATATGATATTTTGATATCAATTATGAATCGATTTGAAATGTAAAAGAGCCAACGGTGTAATAATACGTAGTTATTAAAGAGACCGGGATCGGATATGGACATACTCTCTGTCGATACCGAAAACCACTTTAATAACTATTATACGCGGAGTGTTGATCCAGAATGAAGTGGATGGTTTGGTGAACGTGTTGACTGAAGAAAGAGAACGATTATTGGATGACCCATGACATGACTAAAACAGGAGCCGCGCCGGGCCATTGAGGTTCGCCACCTCTAGCGGACACGCTTCTTCGATACCATTTCTATTACATTGCGATTCGATTTGGGTGCACCCCTTGATTTGGGAGTGTTGTTTCGCGGTGTTGGGGTGGCCGCTGGCTATGCCCAACATCAGTCCAGATCACGCAACTACTAGTATCCTAGTTGGTATCGCCTCATGTACCTTGTCATACTGATTATCCTATTCGCGACCACTACGTTTTGATTTGTACCTTGAGTATATGGATTGCCCTCTGGTGACTTCCGGTTTTGGGGAAACTACGGTCTTGTATATGCTTTTGGGAATATAAAATGTGTTAAGGGGGATTATGGTAACGCCTTAATGCTATTTTGATACTTTATATTACTGATAGGCATTATCTACTTAGCGTACATTACTACATAGTAGATAGTTTAACGGATCCTTAAGAGATGGAAAATCCCGTAACATCTCTTGAGTTATTGCACGCACGTTGACACTGGATATGAGATGTCAAACCCCGTAAACATCTCTGACGCCGTTACACTCATATTTATTTACGATTGATTTAATTTTCATAAGGATATTTTAGTCCTGACTCGAGTGTTTTGCCTTTTCATTACGCTCGGGTCAGTCCTGAGTTTTTTTAGATTTTGAAGATCGATTCTGGAGGACGAAGACGAAGATTTGGTATACTATTACTATTATTACCCTTACATCATGTTATATGCTGCATTATTTAATTGTTCTGTTGTATATGTATAAACTCTGATAAATGTTGTATAAATAATTGTCGAAGTATAGTAGACAGCTTCATGAACTGTTTATTTGACTATTATATTTTATCGTTCCGCTGCGAGATTCTGTGTTGTTTCATTTCCTTTATTTCTTTTCTTTTCTTTTCTTATTTACCCCAATAACTATCTGCACTTTTGAATGGTTTGGATTCGACATGTGTATTTGATCGTCGGTTTAAACTGTCCTAAAAGGCGGGTCGTTACAGCAGATTATAGGCTTGTTTTGATAACGGGGAGAAAGATTCAGCTTAGTCGGATTTTGTGATTCTGAATATGCAGGAGACAGAGATCGAAGGAAGTAAACCTCAAGTTAATCTTTACATATGGAAATATTGCTATTAGTTGGATAGCAAGGTTGCAGACTATAATTATCTAGTCTACTACAAAGGTGGAATTGATTGTTGTTGTTGAAATAGCAAAGGAAGCACTATACTTAAAGCAATTGTGGTGTGATTTAGGCTTCATTCATAAGAGTATAGTAGTAAACTGCGAGAGTCAAAGTGCAATACATCTGTCTCAGAATCTAGCATTTAGTTTGAGGAAGAAGCACATAGAGGTAATAGAGTCTTTCCTTATCTCCATGAATGAAGAAAAGCATGTACATCTTCAGAAGATTCACACCGAGGAGAACACAGCAGACATGTTCACTAAGTCCTTGCATGTTGCAAAGTTCGAGCATTGCTCAAACTTGATTCACTTGCTGAAGTGCTAGGTGCCACTTGGTGGCACATAGGGAGAGTGAGTTGATAGATAGAGACATTGGTGGAGATTGATAGGTCCTACATGGTACTTTCAACACTTTGTTGGCAAGCGATGGCCTTTTTAGAGTTCGTTAACAAATGCAATAGGTGATGACTATGTCGAAGTTCATTTGGAAAGTATCCATGGTATCTTGTCTGAGAGTTGCTTGGAGTAAGTGGATGCATGTGGAGTTGGTAGGCTTGGATGGAAATATAGTATCAAGGTGGAGATTATTAGATTTTGGTGATACAATATTTCCATTTTAGAGAAGATTTGAAAGAAATTATTGATTTTGGTGATATGATATTTCCAAGTTAAGAAGTTTTGGAAGATATTTGAGATAATGAGTCAAATAGATTACCTCTTTTATGCATTTAAAAGGACAATGAATTATCTTCATGATAAGGATAATGATTTGGAAGATTGAAGTAATCAAACAATTCCCTAGTTAGCTGATTAAAAAAGGAATCTTACAAGATGCGTGCAAATTGGAGGAAACTGAAAAGTCAAACGGATAAATGTTTCTTATATGAATAGGAGAATTGATACGACATTGATTTATAACCATAAATCAATCACTTCAACCCTAATTAATAAGCTCTATATAAAGATAGTCATTCTGTAGAGATTAGAATCATCCTTTTAGGTTGTATTACTTATTCTTCTTCTTTGTTTCCATTACCAACCTTGTAAAATTCTCTTTCCTTAGAAAGTAATAAAATCTCCTCCTCCCAAAGTGGATGTACACTATCTCGCAACAGTGGAGTTAGCATAAATCCATATGTGAACTATCTATTTTATTTCTTCTATGATTTGTTATTTTGTATTCTCCTGTAGCTGTTAGTTTTTTTGCACTACAACACGATCTTATTGCTTCCGCATTTATTTGGGTTTCTTTACAGTCTTTTGTCTAAAATTACCCCTATAATTGCTACTACTTAGTAGCATGTTATTTAAATATTTTACCTGCCCATGTATGAAATCCATATACAACAATTCTCTTATGATTTGTTATTTTGTATTCTCCTGTAGCTATTAGTTTTTTTGCACTACAACACGATCTTATTGCTTCCGCGTTTATTTGGGTTTCTTTACAGTCTTTTGTCTAAAATTACCCCTATAATTGCTACTACTTAGTAGCATGTTATTTAAATATTTTACCTGCCCATGTATGAAATCCATATACAACAATTCTCTTATCATCACCTTTGTTATTAAGCATCCACCTAGTATTGTGCCCTTGTCATCTTAAGTTGCTTCACTGTTTATGGAAATTTTTAAAAATAATTAGTAGTTTATCCAGATAAACATAGTTGTAGATTGATTTTTAAAATAGTTTTACTGAATGTTGTCGGTCATTGCAAAGAAAAGTCTGAATAATAAGTCTCTCTTTTTCATCAAAGTAGTTTATCACTTCAAAACCTTTCAGGTTTGTGACAATTGGAATTTGCATTGCAATTGGTGTTAAAGTCATGTCATCATTTATTTATTGGTGCTATTTTTTGTGGCATCCTAACATCATCATAAGTAAATTGTTCTTGCTGTTTTCCTTTCTTCCTTTCCTCTACTTTTTCAATTTTCCTAACATCATTTAATGTTTGTTCTTTTTCTGCCTTTTCCTTCTTTTTGCCAATTTCATCTTCTTCTTTTTTACCTTTTTCTTTGCTTTCTTATCTAACTTCTCTTATGTATATTCATTTTCCTCTTTTCTTTTTCTTTGTCTCGTTTTTAATTCTTTTTACATATGAAGAAGTTTTTTTTCTTTTTTATTTGAACATTGCCATCTTCCTTTTTCTACCCTTGGTCTGTTTGCTTTTCTTCTTCATTTAATTCCTTTTTTGGCTGGAATTCATATAAATCAAATAACTAATGATGGAGGTGTGAAATCCAATGTTTTTTTTAAAGTTTGTGCTTTGTGTTGGGGTATCTCGCATTATATGAGGGTAATAAGCATAGATTGGAAAAAAAATAGTCCTACTTTGTTCCTTTTTCTGGTACTCTATTTGGTCAGCCTCCAACCTCTTTTTGAATGTCCTTCTTCATTTGTTAGTCTTTTGTTTTATGAAATTTTAGTTTCTTTTCTTCTTCTCTATCCTTCATTAATTCTTTTATTTCTATTTTCAGCTTTACAAGTTCTTTTTTAAGCTGAAGCCTTTTCATTTGTTTATCTTTGAGATCTTCTTTTGCCTTTTGCAACTCTGTTTCAATGTTAATGTGTTTTTTCAAAATAGCAACTTCAAATTCATTCATTTGAATAAGATTAATATTATGATGGAAAGCTTGCATATAATTTGGACTTAAAACTAAATAATAAATTTTGTAGTTTAAGACTATTAGATAAATTATTATAGCATTTAATTAGTGTTGAGTGCAATTATTTATATATTAGATAACTCTACTATGTAGTAGCATGCAACATTTTGTATTTAGCAAAATATTTATGCAAATTGATCTATGATAATGATATTGTTCGCTGGCTACTATTAAAATCTATATTTTAGAATACCATATTTTTTTATATTTAAATTATATCATTTTAAATCATAGTAGCATCTTTTTTAAATGCTACCACACAGTAGCAATGTATTTTATGTTATAGTGTGTTATGATACGATGTAGTATGTTTAATTGTAGTAAATTTCAATTTCATACCTCATCTTTTTTACTCTCTGTAGAAAACCTTTGACTATGATGTTCTTCAAAAGTTTCAAATCTCATTTGTTGAAACGTTGGTAGCTTTTATGATACGCAGCTCTTTGTTTTTATAAGATTCATCTTTTCACAAATGCAACACCATAAGAAATAAAAAAGGTATTATCTGACATGACAGTATATTGTATTTTGTTTTAACATTATAAAAAATGTAGATACCTACAATGGAAAGCATTGAACATCTAGACTTGTTGCATGATTTTTCCATGAATTTTTTTTCAACTTATTTTTAAACGATCATTCAATTGTTCATGGCCATGAGACACTGTTCATCTTTTCCACGTCTAATAAATATTAAACTAATCCCCATCTCAATTTCTGTTGGTTATTTTGGAAGAAAAATGATATAGGCTTTAGAAATATCAGCAATATTGGCGATCCTTCTTCATCTTCTTTATATCTTGTCTTCAAAATGCCAATTGTTCCATTTTCTACAATGAAATGTTGGATGTATTGGTAACCGTCAAAATATTTTCTTATAAACTCTTTACACTCTTGCGGTGTTGTTTCAAGTGTCATCGTTGCTAATGGTTGAATGTTAGCATCTTCCATTCTTATTCCAAATATCAGCCTTATATCCTCAACTTCTAGATTTTTAGCTTTTCCAAATATGATAACTTTATATTTTGGACCATAGCAATCAATAATTTCATCCAAGTTCTCAACATTCAATTTCATTTTTGAAAACTTCTTATTTGTTATGTTGTTATTGTTGTAGAAAACTCAAAATAAATTGTATGGCGTTCTACTTAAAAACTGCAGTTGATTCTTTGTTAAACCTCCTTCTTCATTGACGAGATCTATAGATTTTCGAATAGCGTTCAAGTTGCATCTATTGGACCCTTCAGCTTCTTGATTCTTATTGTTGGTTTAAAATTGACTCTTCTACAAAATCATCAGTAGAACCATCCTGTAAAATTTGAATGTTATTTACCATATTTTTGTTTACTACTACATGATTTTATTTCGTATTCAAAATAAAATAAAATGATAATTGATTAATTGTATATATACACCATATAGTAGCATTTTTTATTTAGCAATAGTACTTAAAAAATGATTTTACTATGACATTACTCATTAGAATACTATTAATTATGTATATGTTATATACAATGTTTGTGTTTGCTACCAAACAATAACATTTTGCACTTGATTATGACATTGGCCGCTAGTGTAAAATTGAAGTTTTTTAGGTTATGTGGCATGCAAGTGTATTGTTTCTTTGTTATTTCATTTTGCACTTGTAAAGTATTAAATGAAAAATGATACTACATGTATTGTTACCACACAGTAGCATTTTATATATATGAAATAACATATAAATATTAGTGTAAAATCAAAATATACATACGAATAGCATATACATTTTGCCGCTTCGTGATATTATGATTCATGTTAGTAATGTTTCATGAGAAATAGTTTTGTGTTGGTCGCTACTGCATAGTAGCATTTTATAACTACTAAACAATTAATACATAATCTTTATCAATTTACACTTTGTATTTTTTTTTTCTCAAGTTAAAGTTCAGCATTAAAAGTGTCATACTAGCATTTCTGCGCATTATACACTATATTTGGAAGATAAATTATTTAAAAAAATACTATACAATATCATTATATTACTTATATTACCATAAAATTATTTTGACAATTATGGAGTAGTAGCATTACCTTGCGTGTTTCTTTTTCCTCGCTTTGTTCTCTCATTTTGTTGTTGGTTTCTTCATTTTGTTATTACTTGTTCTTTTTATACTTCATTATTTTCTTCCTTTTGTTGTTTTTCTTTGGATTGGTACGCTTTTGTTTCATTCTCTTTCTCATTTGCAAATTTTGATACTCTTTCACGCTTCACTTAAATATAGTGTTTGGTGAAGGAATTGTTGGGTTTATTATTACAGATTGTGGCGGCAAGCTAAGGTTTTGCATTTCAAGCAATTTAGTTAAAGAAGATCGCCTCATTTTTACCATTTTTGGTTTTGGTTATTAAAACCCTAGTTTGTTTCGTTTTGTTTGAAAATTAAAATTGTATAGGAAATGGAAATGAAAAACTATACAGTTTGATTATGAAAGAGGAAGTTGGTAGCATTTATCGTGGGGAAAATTAGATGTGTGGTAGAAACGTAGATGACTTCAACCTTTTAAAGATATTAATTTATAAGTCATTTGTATAGGTCACTTATTGAGTGATAATAAGAAAAAACTACCGCTGCATATTATTAGTTTTACCTAACATTGTTTTATAATCAATCTATAAAATATACTACGTAGTATTAGCAAATTTTAAAACAAAGTCAATATACTCCAATAAACTGCAGTAAAATACTGTTATATAGAGAATTTTTGCATAATATTCTTAATGGAATATTATCAAGAGACATTATGCACTGAATGTTCATTCAACAAAATACTTTTGAAATTTGTAAGCACAGCATTATCACACAGTGGGTGGTAGATTAATCAATAATAAACAATATACATTTCTACAATGTACTAGGTAAACATAATCAATCTATAGGAAGAAAACACTAAATCAATTAGCAGTAGATTTTCATAACATATTGTTTTGAATTAAAGACTTTTCAACATGAATTTCTATAAGCAAGTACTTTCATAATTTCTATTAGCAAGTGCTTTATAAACAGCTCATTCAACGTCTTCACTTTTGTAACATTCCTGAATTTTAGCCAAGTTTAATTTGACGATTAATTTAATTTTGGAATTAAATTGTGAATTGATTAGAAATTTCTAGAATAAATAAAAAAATTAGATTATAAATATAATTTTGGTTCGAAATTAAAGGATAAGTATTTTATAAATAAAAATTGGATTTAAAAATAAATGTATTGGAAATAAATAAAATTTAAATCTTTAAAATTTATGAATTTTTTTTCTAAATCTTAATATATATTAATATTTGGAAGATGTGATTTGAGAATTAATGTAATGATTTTCAAGAGATTATTTTTAAGTAAATTCTTTTATATATATATATATATATATACACATACATATATATTAAGCTAAATTAAGATTGTCATATGAAAAACAATTGAATAGATTTTATTTGTGCAAATGTAAAAATATATAAGAAGATAAAAACATAAACATTTAAAAATAAAATCATATGTTGAGATATGAAAATATAAATGCATAAAGGTTTAAAACAAAATTTGTAAAATCTTTCAAAAGAGGGATTTAAACATAAGTGATATTAGTGACATTTGTAAATAAAAAGATTTTGCAAATTACAAGTGTAATTAAAATGGACATGTGGCAAGACAATTTATTTTCTTTTAAATTAAATTTAGAAAAAAAACATGCATAAAAAAAAATCAGGCTATTTTCATTTTTCTTCTCAAATCTGAGAAAACCAAAATTCAAATCCATCTTCAAATCTAAAATATGAAACGAAGATCAAAACCAGAGCAAAACCAAAGATATAGATCAAAAGAAAATCAGAATTCAAAGCTCTAAAGGGATTCGAATTCCACTTTTTCAAGACCAATTTATCTGAAACAAGAAAGACTAAAACCAGAACTGAATCAAAGTTAGATCATCTCAAGCTTTAAATTCAACATTCCTAAATTAAAGATTGTTTCCAGGCATTCAAATCCAAGTCCAAGCTCAAAAATTTCTTCTCTGTTCAAAAGAGAACCAGGTGAGTAAGTTACTATTTTTTTATAAAAAAACTTAATCTAATTTGAATCTTTATGTACGAGATAATCCTTGAAGTTATGGATGTAAATCATGTTTGCATGTCTGTATACATAAGATTAAGTGTATGCAGGTCAGTATATATGTATACACTTCTCTGTTTAAAGTTTGCAGGCCTTAACAATTTAAAAAAAAATCAAATCCTCATCTCCTAATCCTTTTCAAGATTTGATGTTTAAACAAAAAGTGTTTGAATCAACAGGATCTTTACTTTAAAAATATTTCCAAGTGTTATTAGTTCAAAATTTTCTGGGAAGTTTGAAAATACAGTAAGAATTTAAAGGCATGGAAAAATTCGAACACCTGGTTTTATTTGTTCCTTTCCATAATCTGATTTGTTGTAGAAAACCATAATTTTTAAAACTAAAATCAAGATTTTTAGTTGAATTTCGAATGAGATATTCGAAGTTGATCGAAAAAAATTTCGAGCTTTTTTTGATGATCGCGTTGGCTGGAAGGTTAAGGATTGAGGTCAGGGAAAGGTGATAGGCCGGAGAGGTTGGGAAAAATGTTTGACTAATTTTCTAATCATAGTTGATGGCCTAAGGGATCGATCTAGGGTTTAAGCTATGTTTTAAGTTGGGTTTGATTTCAGGGCCAATAAGGTGCCGTCATCGAGTTGAGTTAAATCGGAGCTACGGGAAAGTGAATGGGGACTCAGATGGAGGTACAGGAGTGAGGCCGTGGCCCCCGTTGTATGGTGATGGGGGTTATGAGGTGATGGATGTTTGGGTTTTCTGACTGTTGGGTTCGATTCTTTCGTTTTTGGGTTCTAATGGTAGTTCGAGATTCCTGGGGGATCGGTTGAGTTGGAATGATCGCAGATGACTTGACTGAGATCACAGCGTTGATTGGAGCGACGGGGTGGCTATGTGCACATGCACGTGCGTTCAGGTGTGTATGTGGTTGCGGTGTGTTATGGAGCTTCGGGAAAGTCGTGGTTTTGATCGAAGTCGATCTCGAGAATTTTTGAGAGGGAGGGAAGCTCGAGAGGGGCTCGTGTAAATTGATTTGGGCTCGTGTTAAATGCGAATGTAACGAGTTTTTTTTAAGTTTAATAGAATCAATTTTTAAAAGCAAGGCAAAGCCAATTCTAAAACAATTTTTCCCAAGCAAACATTTTCAATCTAACTAATTTTCAAATGAGGTATTGATAAAGTTATAAGCAAGTTCCAAAAATTTAGTTATTTAGAGTAAATTGTTTTTGAAAACCAATTGTTTGGTATTGATTTATTTATTAAGTTAATTAATTAAATAAATTCCTAAATGTTTTCTAATGCAATTAGGTAAGTGCTTAAGATTTATGAATAAATTAATGAAAGATTAAGATTAACTTAATGTGTGTAATTAAGGTTAATTAATTCATTAATTAAAGGTTATTTAATTAATAATTAAGGGTAAATTAATTAATTATTTAAGATTGAAAGGTAATTACTTAATATGATTGATTAAGGTGGTAATTAATGGATAATTACTAAATGTGATTTATTAAATGATAATTACTTAACATAAGTAATTTAAGGATTAATTTGTTAAGGATTAATTAATTTGATTAATAATTAGAGGTTAAAATTAATTTATAATTAAAGGTTAATTAAGGAAGGATAATTAACCAATGGGATAATTACTTGATGAAGATAATTAAAGGTAATTAGTTAATGAAAGTAATTAAGGATTAATTACTTAGTGTAATTAATTAAAGGGTTGATTAATTAAGGTAATTAATTAAAAGATTAGTTGATTTATGAATGAGATTAATTAAAGGATAATTAATCAAGGATGATTAATTAAAATGATAATTTAAGGGTAATTAATTAATTGTTATAATTAATTAATTAATTAACGTTAAGTAAGTAGGATTTAAAAAGTGATTGTAATAATTAATTTAATTAATTTAAATTAATTAGAAATGGTGTGACCAATTAGTCTTGCTTATAGATGAACGAACAATATTGAATGCCTCATATTGTCTGTATCTTTGATATGTGTTATGAAATGTTTTGTGATATGATATGTTTGGGTTGATCAGTGATGATATAGTTATCTATCGATGATGAATTGATGTGTAAAAGTGACATCCTACAATTTTATATTGAATTGTATTCACTTGAATAATTTGGGTTAAGATGACATTGGATTCGAAGAGACCAGGGTCGGGTATCAGTAAATACCAAAAACCACTTCGATTAGTAATCAACAATAATTCTTATGAATTTGATTTTGGAACATATAGGCTGGTATGGAATAAATGACGTAAACTTGGCCATCTAATCAAAGTAATAATATTTAGTTATGATTATAAGATGTGTATTTGACTATGGCAAATTAAGACATTGTAATAAGGTACGAGTTACCCTGGGTTTAAGTATATTTTTTGCATTAGTATTTCTTGGTAGATGGGTTTACTCACGCTGGTTTCCAGCCTAACCTAGGTGTTACTTTGATGTAATGCTCGGGTCAGATCCAGCAATACATATTTTCAAGAAAGGACATTTTGAAGCTTAGGAGGCGAACTGGATGGCAAGAACGTATGGAGCATTTTCCTCTGTGATATTGTAGTTCATCCGAGACATGTTGATTGTATCTGTCTAGTGTTTGTGCATGTTGTAACCCTGATGTATTAAAGTGTAATTTGACAAGTACAATTTTCCTTTGTAAACTGATATTATTGATATTATATTTTCTCCGCTGCGAATGTGAGATTGTGTTTTGGTGTTTCTGTTCTTCTTCTTCTATCTCTTTTCTTCTTTTCTCTAACTATCTGGAACTTTTGGGATCTAAAATTCTGGGTCGTTATATTTGGTACCAGAGCCAAGTTAAGCGAGAACCTTGGCTCTGGTGGTATTACTCATTAAGGATAGGGTCAATGGTACCCTAAAATGAGTTGAGTGTATGTATATATATGAGAGCGTACTTGTTATTTTCTTATATAAAGATATTAAGAATATATTTTGATATGTAAAGCAATATTTCTTTCTAATAAATATTAAGGAAATTGGTTGTTAAATTATTGGAATTAAATTAAGTGGTAATAGAAATACAACCAAATTGAAAATTTAGTAAAGTTAAGTTTGAAATGGATTCAAATTGAAATTAAAATCTTGAATTTGGGGAAAAGTTCAGAATAAGATAATGATGAATCAGTTTCTAGATATGATAATCTTGGTTAAAATCAATTGTTTGGTATTGATTTATTTATTAAGTTAATTAATTAAATAAATTCCTAAGTGTTTTCTAATGCAATTAGGTAAGTGCTTAAGATTTATTATAAATTAATGAAAGATGAAGATTAACTTAATGTGTGTAATTAAGGTTAATTAATTCATTAATTAAAGGTTATTTAATTAATAATTAAGGGTAAATTAATTAATTATTTAAGATTGAAAGGTAATTACTTAATATCATTGATTAAGGTGGTAATTAATGGATAAATATTAAATGTGATTTATTAAATGATAATTACGTAATATAAGTAGTTTAAGGATTAATTTGTTAAGGATTAATAAATTTAATTAATAATCAAAAGGTTAAAATTAATTTATAATTAAAGCTTAATTAAGTAAGGATAATTAACCAATGGGATAATTACTTAATGAAGGTAATTAAAGGTAAATTACTTAATGAAAGTAATTAAGGATTAATTACATAGTGTAATTAATTAAAGGATTGATTAATTAAGGTAATTAATTAAAAGGTTGGTTGATTTATGAATGAGATTAATTAAAGGGTAATTAATCAAGGATGATTAATTAAAATGATAATTTAAGGATAATTAACTAATTGATCATAATTAATTAATTAATGTTAAGTAAGCAGGATTTAAAAAGTGATTGTACTAATTAATTTAATTTATTTAAATTAGTTCGAAATGGTGTGACCAACTAATCTTGCTTATAGATGAATGAACGATATTGAATGCCTAAGATTATCTGTATCTTTGTTATGTGTTATGAAATGTTTTGTGATATGATATGTTTGGGTTGATCAGTGATAATATAGTTATCTATCGATGATGAATTGATGTATAAAAGGGACATCTTGCATTTTTAAATTGAATTGTATTCACTGAAATAATTTAGGTTAAGATGACACTGGATTCGAAGAGACCAGGGTCGGGTATCAGTAAATACCCGAAACCACTTCGATTTGTAATCAACAATAATTCTATGAATTTGATTTTAGAACAAATAGGCTGGGATGGAATAAATGATGTAAACTTGGTCATTTAATCTAAGTAATAATACTTAGTTATGATTATAAGATGTGTATTTAACTATGACAAATTAAGATATTATAATAAGGTACGAGTTACCCCGGGTTTAAGTATATTTTGTGCATTAGTATTTCTTGGTAGATGGGTTTACTCACGCTGGTTTCCAGCCTGACCCGGGTGTTACTTTGATGTAATGCTCGGGTCAGACCGAGTATCACAGATTTTCAAGAAAGGACATTTTGGAGCTCAGGAGGCAAACTGGATGGCAAGAAACGTATGGAGCGTTTTCCTCTGTGATATTGTAGTTCATCTGGGACATGTGGATTGTATCTATCCAGTGTTTGTGTATGTTGTAACTCTGATGTATTAAAGTGTAATTTGACAAGTATAGTTTTCCTTTGTAAACTGATATTATTGATATTATATTTTCTCCGCTGCGAATGCAAGATTGTGTTTTGGTGTTTCTGTTCTTCTTCTTCTATCTCTTTTCTTCTTTTCTCTAACTATCTGAAACTTTTGGGATCGAAAATTCTGGGTCGTTATATTTGGTACCAGAGCCAGCGAGAACCTTGGCTCTGGTGGGATTACTCATTAAGGATAGGGTCAATGGTACCCTTGGATGAGTTGAGTGTGTGTGTATATATATGAGAGCGTACTTGTTATTTTCTTATATAAAGATTTTAAGAATATATTTTGATATGTAAAGCAATATTTCTTTCTAATAAATATTAAGGAAATTGGTTGTCAAATTATTGGAATTAAATTAAGTGGTAATAGAAATACAACCAAATTGAAAATTTAATAAAGATAAGTTTGAAATGGATTCAAATTGAAATTAAAATCTTGAATTTGGGGAAGAGTTCAGAATAAGACAATGATGAATTGGTTTCTAGATATGATAATCTTGGTTATTATCATAAATTATTGTTGTGTTTAATAATAAAATGTGTATAAATGAATAAGAAAAATGAAATGTTTTAGGGAAGTAAAACATTCAGGCAAGTATGACTTATAAATTGGAACTAAAGGTGATCTAAATTTGTGAAGTTTTAAATCTAGGTCCAAAAATTTGGAATTGTTTCAAAAGTGACAAAGAAATAATAAATAATATTATTTAATGTATTTGAATGAAAGGGGCCTATTTCAGACAAGAGTTGTTTGAAAATTTAAAGAAATTTGTTTTGAATTAAAAACCAAAGGTGGTCTTAAAATTTAAGGATAACTTAGTGTGTAAAGGAAGTAATATGTACATATGAGGAATATACATAATATCAAAGATGGTTTGAAATAAACTCTACATGTTGAGTTTTAAATTTGGAATGAGATGTGATACCCAAAATGATAAGTTTATAATGTAAAGTTTTCCTCTGTGATATTGTAGTTCATCTGGGACATGTGGATTGTATCTATCCAGTGTTTGTGTATGTTGTAACTCTGATGTATTAAAGTGTAATTTGACAAGTACAGTTTTCCTTTGTAAACTGCTATTATTGATATTATATTTTCTCCGCTGCGAATGCAAGATTGTGTTTTGGTGTTTCTGTTCTTCTTCTTCTATCTCTTTTCTTCTTTTCTCTAACTATCTGAAACTTTTGGGATCGAAAATTCTGGGTCGTTATATTTGGTACCAGAGCCAGCGAGAACCTTGGCTCTGGTGGGATTACTCATTAAGGATAGGGTCAATGGTGCCCTTGGATGAGTTGAGTGTGTGTGTATATATATGAGAGCGTACTTGTTATTTTCTTATATAAAGATTTTAAGAATATATTTTGATATGTAAAGCAATATTTCTTTCTAATAAATATTAAGGAAATTGGTTGTCAAATTATTGGAATTAAATTAAGTGGTAATAGAAATACAACCAAATTGAAAATTTAATAAAGATAAGTTTGAAATGGATTCAAGTTGAAATTAAAATCTTGAATTTGGGGAAGAGTTCAGAATAAGATAATGATGAATTGGTTTCTTGATATGATAATCTTAGTTATTATCATAAATGAATATTGTGTTTAATAATAAAATGTGTATTAGTGAGTAAGAAAAATGAAATGTTTTAGGGAAGTAAAACATTCAGGCAAGTATGACTTATAAATTGGAACTAAAGATGATCTAAATTTGTGAAGTTTTAAATCTAGGTCCAGAAATTTGAAATTGTTTCAAAAATGATAAAGAAATAATAAATAATATTATTTAATGTATTTGAATGAAAGGGGCCTATTTCAAACAAGAGTTGTTTGAAAATTTAAAGAAATTTGTTTTGAATTAAAAACCAAAGGTGGTCTAAAAATTTAAGGATAACTTGGTGTGTAAAGGAAGTAATATGTATATATAAGGAATATACATAATATCAAAGATGGTTTGAAATAAACTCTAAATGTTGAGTTTTAAATTTGGAATGAGATGTGATACCCAAAGTGATAAGTTTATAATGTAAAGTTTAAAATTTGAAATGGGAATTCGAATTGGGTAAGTTTGGCTGGATTAAGTAAATTGAATTTAACTTTGAAAAAGTTAAATAATTTAACTAGCAACCTGAATTGGAAATTTCAAGATGAAATTGGGATTTAACTTTGGAAGTTAAATGGTTAATCTGAATTGTGAGTTTGTGTGATCTCAAAATAAGTTTGAGATCTGGAAATTGGAAATGGATGGATATTTTAAATTAATTTGAATGATACCATCTTATTGTTATTATTAATCTTTAAGCTGAGATTTGTTTAAATGAATGTACAAATGGGGTGTGGTAATTTTTCCTTATTAAAAAATGGAATCATTTTGGACTTAAGATTTGGATGTTTAAGATAATACTTCAAAGGTTTGGTTTCAAAATTGAAGTTTGGTGATAAGTTGAATTTCAAAGATTTAGTTGTTTAAAAACGATTTGAATTATTATTTGAACTTTGAAATAGGTTAAAAATGGAATTTGGATTCAGAATTAAATGGTTTAAAGATATAAGTTAATTTGATTTAAAGGATTAAATCAACATTTAAAAAAAATTAATTCGAATTTATATAAATCGGGATGGTTTAAATTTGAAATTTGAATTGAATTAGTTCAAGTTGAATTTGATTTGAATTAATTGGAATTGTGATTGAAGATGGTAAGTTTAAAAATTCAAATAGAAAATTTTAATTGGATTAATTTAAAATGAAATTGAAGTTAAATGAGTTCAAATTCAAATGGGAATTGAGGATTAATTGAACTTGAATTGGGTTTAAATCAATTTCAAAGGAAATTGAAGTTATTTAAGTTGGAATTGAGTCAATTTAAATGGAAGTTGAAATTTAAATTGAATTGATTGGTAATGGAGGTTGAGAATTGAACAGTTTGACTCTGGACTATTTTTAAAATAAATTGTTTTAGTACAAATTTATTTTTCCAAGCTATTTACTATATACACAACCTTTCTTATTAAACCCAAAACTATCTTATACTTATTTTATAACTACTTTTGGAATTATTTAACTATTTTGCAACTGATTTATAAACTAACTACTGCTTTTCAACTACTTTATAACCAATTACTACTTTACAATTATTTTGCAATCATTTAAAATTTCTATAACATTTGACTATTTTCCAACTATTTTATAATTACTTAATTATTTTACAGCTATTTTACAAACTAATAATTATTTTTCAACTACTTATCTATTTTAACCTTTCAAGCTATTTTCTAAATTTAAGCTGGACGGAGTTCAAACTGTTCATGATTAAATTACCAATTGAGATAAGGATTAAGGTGACAATCCAAATGGAATTGAAACCATTGTGAATAAGTGGATAGAAATTAAAGTGAATGTGAATTGAAAAGGAGAAATTGGTTTGGCTAATAATCAATGAAGATGAATACGTAGGATGACGTATATTATTCTATCCGTATAGTGATTTGATCCAGATTCGAGCACAGAATTTCAAGATAGTTATATCGATCCGAGTTGGGATTTTTCACTTGATTTCCAACAGCGAACCTGGATATGGATTTTCGATTGATTCTGGATATTCTCTATCATAGTTAGGCTATGCAAGGAGAATGACGTTTTCTGATCGAGAAACCAGATCTGAGTCCGCACTAGGAAGTCGGGTGGACGATACTTGTTCGGAAGTGAAATTGTGAGATCGAGTGAGCGATCAGATTGATATAGCGTACGAATGATATGTGTACATCGTACGGGTTTGAATGAAATTGATACTGGGGAATTTGTGGATAAGAAATGTGAAATGTTTTTTGAAATGAAGGATATATTTTGTGAAACATATGATGAAATAAAGTAGAAATTGGATATTTCTACGGTAAAAATCTACTTTATGGAAGTGAGTAATTCGGTAAGAGACTTTATAGAGTAATCAAATTTGGTCATTTGATTTTAAATAAAAAAAGTTATATATCTTCATTATATATATGATAAAACTCCCGTTGTTGAATCTATTGCCAGAAGAAAAAGGGTTTTTGTAAAGCATCTGAAGTACAAAAAGAAAATTTATAAAGGTTTGAAGTGATCCAAAGATTTAAAAAAAAGTTATATATATATATATATATATATGAAAGATCTTGTGAAAATGATTTTGAGAAAAGGTTTTTGAAACCTACGAATTTCAAAAGGCTTTTGATTTTTGGGTAAAATCAATATTGGAATTTGGAAAGCCTAGTTTGAGAATTATCGATTTTGGGATAATCGATTTTGAGAAAAGAAGATTTATATGGAATTCATACTAGGTGTACGATTTAGAAGATACTATATAGTATAAGTGTTTTGAGATTGGCTCTGGGGGAAAAGGCGCTCCCTTGAAATGAACTTCTCAGGAGTACCATAGGTTGGTACTGCCTTGAGCCTCAAAGTAGGGGAGGTTCTAAAGTTGATCATGTGAGGAGTCCGGACAAAACTAGTTCCTAAGGATTTTATGTAGTGTGTATCGAAAATCGTGGGCGCTGATGCCTACAGATACATTTGGGTTATGCTGTGAAGACATTGTAACTCCATGTCACTGCGATCTACTGCAGACCATAGCGAAAGTCGTGTGTGCTGCTGAGAGCCAACAATCTATGTTTGATTTTACATCGGTAGACTGTGACCTATGGTGACACAGCGAAAGTCTAGAGGCCGTGAGAGCCTAAGGCTGCATTGGGATTTGACTGATGCAGTCTACGACCTATGTGGAAGTGGAGAAGTTTCATTTTTGGCAGCGAAAATCGAGGGCGATGATGCCTACAATTACATGGACTTTTGCTGTGATGGCAACGTAACTCAGGATGTAACTGCGATCTTGGCGGGTTCCATGGCGTAATCGAGGGGTGCGGAGTGCTTATAGTTACATGGACTTTTGATGTGATGGCAACGTAACACAGGATGTAACTGCGATCTTTGGCGATTTCCATGGCGTAATCGAGAGGCGCGGAGTGCTTATAGTTACATGGACTTTTGCTGTGATGGCAACGTAACCCAGGATGTAACTGCGACCATGGATGGGGGTAATGATTTCCAGAGCATTCTCACCAAAGATATTTCCTCTATTTCCAAAATGTTCTCTATATCTTAAACAAAGTATTTTTCTAAGTATTTTCATTGGATGTTGAAAACGAGATTACCAAGTACTTATAGATTTTCAGTCCGATGCCTGATCAACGTATGACTGAATTTCTGTGAGAATAAGGATGGACTGATTGAAACATCGAGTTATAAAAGTATTTTTATAAAAACTAATTTAGTAATATTGTATAGATTTTTAAAGTATTTTAAAAAAGTGATCAGAGAATGATTTTTCTGGTAATAAGCATCTTAACAATTCTGGCTTCGTTCCTTTTCGAGGACGAAAAGATTCAAAGGGGAAGGAATGCAACATTCCTGAATTTTAGCCAAGTTTAATTTGACAATTAATTTAATTTTGGAATTAAATTATGAATTTATTTGTGAATTGATTAGAAATTTCCAGAATAAATAAAAAATTTACATTATAAATAGAATTTTGGTTTGAAAATTAAGGATAAGTATTTTATAAACAAAAATTGGATTTAAAAATAAATGTACTAGAAATAAATAAAATTTAAAGCTTTAAGATTTATGAAAATTTGTTTTCTAAATTTTAATATATATTAATATTTGGAAGATGTGATTTAAGAATTAATGTAATGATTTTCAAAGATTATTTTTAAGTAAATTCTTTTTATATATGTGTGTGTGTGTGTGTGTGTGTGTGTGTGTATTAAACTAAATTAAGATTGTCATATGGAAAAAAATTGAAATAGATTTTATTTGTGCAGATGTAAAAATATATAATAAGATAAAAACATAAACATTTAAAAATAAAAGCATATGTTGAGATATGAAAATATAAATGCATAAAGGTTTAAAACAAAATTTGTAAAATTTTCAAAAGAGGGATTTAAACATAAGTGATATTAGTGACATTTGTAAATAAAAAGATTTTGCAAATTACAAGTGTAATTAAAATGGACATGTGGCAAGACAATTTCTTTTCTTTTAAATTAAATTTGGAAAAAAAACATGCATAGAAAAAAATCAGGCTATTTTCATTTTTCTTCTCAAATCTGAGAAAATCAAAATTCAAATCCATCTTCAAATCTAAAATCTGAAACAAAGATCAAAACCAGAGCAAAAGCAAAGATATAGATCAAAAGAAAATCAGAACTCAAAGCTTAAAAGGGATTCGAATTCCAGTTTTTCAAGATTCAGTTTATCTAAAATAAGAAAGACTAAAACTAGAACTGAATCAAAGTTAGATCATCTCAAGCTTTAGATTCAACATTCCTAAATCAAAGATTGTTTCCAAACATTCAATTTCAAGTCTAGGCTCAAAAATTTCTTCTCTGTTCAAAAGAGAACCAAGTGAGTAACCTACTATATTAAAAAAAGAGCTTAATCTGATTTAAAGATGTGCGAGATAATCCTTGAAGTTATGGATGTAAATCATGTTTGCATGTCTGTATATCTGAAGGTTAAGTGTATGCAGGTCAGTATATATGTATATACTTCTCTGTTTAAAGTTTGCAGGCCTTAACAATTTAAAAAAAAAATCAAATCATCATCTCCTAATTCTTTTCAGGATTTGATGTTTAAACAAAAATTGTTTGAATCAACAGGATCTTAACTTTAAAAATATTTCCAAGTGTTATTAGTTTAAAATTTTCTAGGAAGCTTGCAAATATAGTAAGAATTTAAAGGCATGGAAAAATTCGAACACCTGGTTGTATTTGTTCCTTCTCATAATCTGATTTGTTATAGAAAACCATAATTTATAAAACTAAAATCAAGATTTTTAGTTGAATTTCAAATGAGATATTCGAAGTTGATCGGAAATTTTGTTTCGAGCTTTTTCCGATGATCGCATTGGCTGGAAGGTTAGGGATTGAGGTCAGGGAAAGGTGATAGGCTAGAGAGGTTGGGAAAAATGTTCGACTAATTTTCTGATCATCTTTGATGGCCTAAGATATCGATCTAGGGTTTAAGCTATGTTTTAGGCTGGGTTTGATTTCAAGGCCAATAAGGTGCCGTCATCGAGTCGAGTTAAATAGGATCTACGGGAAAGTGAACGAGGGACTTAGGTAGAGGTACAGGAGTGAGGCCGTAGCCCCCGTTGTATGGCGATAGGGTTTATGAGGTGATGGATGTTTGGGTTTTCTGACTGTTGGGTTCGATTCTTTTGTTTTTTTGGCACTAATGGTAGTTCGAGATTCCTTGTGGATCGGTTGAGTTGGAATAATCGCAGACGACTTGACTGAGGTCGCAACGTTGATTGGACCAACGGCGTGGCTATGTGCACATGCACATGTGTTCAGGCATGTATGTGGTTGCAGTGTGTTGTGGAGCTTCAGGAAAGTCGTGGTTTTGATCGAAGTCGATCTCGAGAATTTTTGAGAGGAAGGGAAGCTCGAGAGTAGGCTCATGTAAATTGATTTGGGCTCGGGTTAAATGTGAATGTAACGAGTTTTTTTAAAGTTTAATAGAATCAAGTTTTAAAAGCAAGGTAAAGCCAATTCTAAAATAAGTTTTCCCAAGCAAGGTATTGATCAAGTTATAAGCAAGTTCCGAAATTTCATTATTTAGAGTAAATTGTTTTTGAAAATCAATTGTTTGGTATTGATTTATTTATTAAGCTAATTAATTAAATAAATTCCTAAGTGTTTTCTAATGCAATTAGGTAAGTGCTTAAGATTTATTATAAATTAACGAAAGATGAAGATTAACTTAATGTGTGTAATTAAGGTTAATTAATTCATTAATTAAAGGTTATTTAATTAATAATTAATGGTAAATTAATTAATTATTTAAGATAGAAAGGTAATTACTTAATATCATTGATTAAGGTGGTAATTAATGGATAAATATTAAATGTGATTTATTAAATGATAATTACTTAACATAAGTAGTTTAAGGATTAATTTGTTAAGGATTAATAAATTTAATTAATAATTAAAGGTTAAAATTAATTTATAATTAAAGCTTAATTAAGTAAGGATAATTAACCAATGGGATAATTACTTAATGAAGGTAATTAAAGGTAAATTACTTAATGAAAGCAATTAAGGATTAATTACTTAGTATAATTAATTAAAGGATTGATTAATTAAGGTAATTAATTAAAAGGTTGGTTGATTTATGAATGAGATTAATTAAAGGATAATTAATCAAGGATGATTAATTAAAATGATAATTTAAGGATAATTAATTAATTGATCATAATTAATTAATTAACGTTAAGTAAGAAGGATTTAAAAAGTGATTGTACTAATTAATTTAATTTATTTAAATTAATTGGAAATGGTGTGACCAATTAATCTTGCATATAGATGAATGAACGATATTGAATGCCTAAGATTATCTGTATCTTTGTTATGTGTTATGAAATGTTTTGTGATATGATATGTTTGGGTTGATCAGTGATAATATAGTTATCTATCGATGATGAATTGATGTATAAAAGTGACATCTTGCATTTTTAAATTGAACTGTATTCACTTAAATAATTTAGGTTAAGATGACACTGCATTCGAAGAGACCAGGGTCGGGTATCAGTAAATACCCAAAACCACTTCGATTTGTAATCCACAATAATTCTATGAATTTGATTTTAGAACAAATAGGCTGGGAAGGAATAAATGATGTATACTTGATCTTTTAATCTAAGTAATAATACTTAGTTATGATTATAAGATGTGTATTTGACTATGACAAATTAAGATATTATAATAAGGTACGAGTTACCCCGGGTTTAAGTATATTTTATGCATTAGTATTTCTTGGTAGATGGGTTTACTCACGTTAGTTTCCAGCCTGACCCGGGTGTTACTTTGATGTAATGCTCGGGTCAGACCGAGTATCACAGATTTTCAGGAAAGGACATTTTGGAGCTCAGGAGGCGAACGGATGGCAAGAAACGTATGGAGGGTTTTCCTCTGTGATATTGTAGTTCATCTGGGACACGTGGATTGTATCTATCCAGTGTTTGTGTATGTTGTAACTCTGATGTATTAAAGTGTAATTTGACAAGTACTGTTTTCCTTTGTAAACTGATATTATTCATATTATATTTACTCCGCTGCGAATGTGAGATTGTGCTTTCGTGTTTCTGTTCTTCTTCTTCTATCTCTTTTCTTCTTTTCTCTAACTATCTGGAATTTTTGGGATCGAAAATTCCGAGTCGTTATACTTGGTACCAGAGCCAGGTTAAGCGAGAATCTTGGCTCTGGTGGTATTACTCATTAAGGATAGGGTCAATGATACCCTAGGATGAGTTGAGTGTGTGTGTGTATATATGAGAGCGTACTTGTTATTTCTTATATAAAGATTTTAAAAATATATTTTGATATATAAAACAATATTTCTTTCTAATAAATATTAAGGAAATTGGTTGTCAAATTATTGGAATTAAATTAAGTGGTAATAGAAATACAACCAAATTGAAAATTTAATAAAGATAAGTTTGAAATGGATTCAAATTGAAATTAAAATCTTGAATTTGGGGAAGAGTTCAGAATAAGATAATGATGAATTGGTTTCTAGATATGATAATCTTGGTTATTATCATAAATTATTGTTGTTTTTAATAATAAAATGTGTATTAATGAGTAAGAAAAATGAAATGTTTTAGGGAAGTAAAACATTCAGGCAAGTATGACTTATAAATTGGAACTAAAGATGATCTAAATTTGTGAAGTTTTAAATCTAGGTCCAGAAATTTGAAATTGTTTCAAAAGTGATAAAGAAATAATAAATAATATTATTTAATGTATTTGAATGAAAGGGGCCTATTTCAAACAAGAGTTGTTTGAAAATTTAAAGAAATTTGTTTTGGATTAAAAACCAAAGGCGGTCTAAAATTTTAAGGATAACTTAGTGTGTAAAAGAAGTAATATGTACATATGAGGAATATACATAATATCAAAGATGGTTTGAAATAAACTCTAAATGTTAAGTTTTAAATTTGGAATGAGATGTGATACCCAAAATGATAAGTTTATAATGTAAAGTTTTCCTCTGTGATATTGTAGTTCATCTGGGACATGTGGATTGTATCTATCCAATGTTTGTGTATGTTGTAACTGTGATGTATTAAAGTGTAATTTGACAAGTACAGTTTTCCTTTGTAAACTGATATTATTGATATTATATTTTCTCCGCTATGAATGCAAGATTGTGTTTTGGTGTTTCTGTTCTTCTTCTTCTATCTCTTTTCTTCTTTTCTCTAACTATCTGGAATTTTTGGGATCGAAAATTCTGGGTCGTTATATTTGGTACCAGAGCCAGCGAGAACCTTGGCTCTGGTGGGATTACTCATTAAGGATAGGGTCAATGGGACCCTAGGATAAGTTGAGTGTGTGTATATATATGAGAGCGTACTTGTTATTTTCTTATATAAAGATTTTAAGAATATATTTTGATATGTAAAGCAATATTTCTTTCTAATAAATATTAAGGAAATTGGTTGTCAAATTATTGGAATTAAATTAAGTGGTAATAGAAATATAACCAAATTGAAAATTTAATAAAGATAAGTTTGAAATAGATTCAAATTGAAATTAAAACCTTGAATTTGGGGAAGAGTTCAGAATAAGATAATGATGAATTGGTTTCTAGATATGATAATCTTAGTTATTATCATAAATGAATATTGTGTTTAATAATAAAATGTGTATTAGTGAGTAAGAAAAATGAAATGTTTTAGGGAAGTAAAACATTCAGGCAAGTATGACTTATAAATTGGAACTAAAGATGATCTAAATTTGTGAAATTTTAAATCTAGGTCCAGAAATTTGAAATTGTTTCAAAAGTGATAAAGAAATAATAAATAATATTATTTAATGTATTTGAATGAAAGGGGCCTATTTCAAACAAGAGTTGTTTGAAAATTTAAAGAAATTTGTTTTGAATTAAAAACCAAAGGTGGTCTAAAAATTTAAGGATAACTTGGTGTGTAAAGGAAGTAATATGTATATATAAGGAATATACATAATATCAAAGATGGTTTGAAATAAACTCTAAATGTTGAGTTTTAAATTTGGAATGAGATGTGATACCCAAAATGATAAGTTTATAATGTAAAGTTTTCCTCTGTGATATTGTAGTTCATCTGGGACATGTAGATTCTATCTATCCAGTGTTTGTGTATGTTGTAACTCCGATGTATTAAAGTGTAATTTGACAAGTACAGTTTTCCTTTGTAAACTGCTATTATTGATATTATATTTTCTCCGCTGCGAATGTGAGATTGTGCTTTGGTGTTTACGTTCTTCTTCTTCTATCTCTTTTCTTCTTTTCTCTAACTATCTGGAATTTTCGGGATCGAAAATTCCGAGTCGTTACAACTTTGATCCTGACTTGAGAATTTTTTTGATAAATTTCAGCTTTTTTCTTCCGTATTTAGTAAATTAAGCGTTATTCTTGTTCTAGTCTCTAGTATATTTTCTCTTTCCAACTGCGCTGAAATCTTGTTGGTTATGTTCAATGATGTTACAAACATCATAACAAAGATGCCTCAATCATTCCTGTTTGAAAAATAATGTTCTTATTAGTTAACACAAAACAGTTGTAAATTTATTATACTATGTAGTAGAAGTATGTAGTAATTATATAAGATTTATACTAAATGATATTGTGTAGTATCATTTTGTTAATAAACATAGTGAAATAGTAAATTTACTAAGTTTTTCTAATAGTATATGCTAGAAGTAGATATAGCTGAAAAAATTAAGCGACCAAATATTCGAGCTAAAACAGTTTATTAGACATGACTCAAACATTATATACAAAAAAGATTATTTTACGAGTTTGAAGATTGTTGGGCACATTTTATTTGATGTATTTTTTTAGTTTGCACTTTTTTTATCTTGGATATTATGCTTTTTCCATTTTGCTTGCAATATTTCTTCTATCATGTCCTTCTGTTGGAAATTTAGTAATGTGCAATGTAAATGTATTTATTTGTAATTAAATTATTTTAAAAAAATGGTTACCACATAAATTGCAATTTAAGACTTTTGTTGTTTCTCTCATTAGATCTTCTTGGTCTATAGTGAAACCATTCCATTGTTGGATAGGTTAACGTTGACAATGTCCAATGATCATCACGGTGAATGGGAAAAATACAGTTTCTGTATATGGATCAAGTGCTATATTTTCTAAATATGGATCAACCAAATGCTCTATAACATTTTATGTGTCCACAAAATAGAATTTTGTCCAAAAAAAATAAATTTTGGTTTGTTTTAAGTATTTTGATAGGCATAGTTATTAAATTAATTAGATATTTTAGCTACCATCACGACTATTGTCATTGCATAATTGTGCTTGTACATTTTGCACTTATGCATGTGCCACTTAATGATCTAGAAAAACCAAAAATACATTAGTACATGGTATAATTCTTACTAATAAATACATGTTGAAGTAAGATTATAGAAATAATTAAATAAGAAAAGGAACGACTATATCACTCTTTTATATGACATTACTTAAGCACTACTATTTAGTGTCAGTTTTTACTTAATGAAATATTGTGTTATTTTTCTCTTTCGGTTTTAATAAATGATCAAAATTCAATTTCCAATTTTATGATATTGAGTAGTGTCATATTCAAGAAATAGTACTTAAGATATCAACTATTAATAATTTACAAAAAGTTGATTAAAAAACAAACTACATGATACTGATTAGTATCGGTTCCATCCAATAATTGTCATGTTTAATTATGTAAATTTGTTTCATTAATAAGCTATTGTATTTGTAGCATTTCTTTTTTCGAGAGAAAATTGTACTATATACTAGTTTTGAAATGTATTATAAATAATTACTACATGATCAATACAGGTAATGTTATATGGAATGTTATTTAAATAAAAGATACTACATACTAGATAATCAAAAATAGATGGAATAATTAACAGCTGAAAACTACTTAAACGTCGGTACTGCATGTTAGCATTTTTATCATAGTTTTTAAAAGACATGACCTTTTAATTTTTATCAGTTATAAAAAAAGTTTAAAATACCTATTTGCCTTTGAATCGTTTTTCCAATAAGCTTTTTATCATTTTTTGTGACAATACATCCTTCTTCTATTTTTTCTTTATCAGTCAATGTAACGACACAGAATTCTAGACATTTAAATATGAATTTTAATTAATTTTAAATATTGAAATATTAGTTTTATAGGTCAAACAGCTTAAATTTCAAGCCTAAGGGTTATTTGAATATTGGAATAGTGATTTAAATATTAGAATTTTTAAATGATTCAATCTTAATTTTATTTGAATAAAGGGATTTCAAAAACTTATTTAAATTCAATTTAAATAATAAATGGTTAGAGTAAGCTTTTAATTTAGAATTAGGAGTGATTAAATTAGCTTTAATAATAATTCGTTTTAATTAACATGTGAAATTATCATTCTGGGGCACTGTCTCGAATTTTGACGAAACCAATTTCATTGGCTTTGGAATAATGAATTATTGTACATTGATGAGTTGCGTGACGATCGGACGTATTATGTGTTCGTGCGAGCTCCAAACGTGTTTAAATTAATTACACCAATTTAATATAATTTTATTGTGAAAGCTAACTTCTATATGTGATGGAATTAGGCCCCGATACTAGTTCCATTGTGTTCAAAATAGGGGTATTTAATACAGAATAGTGGCAAGACTCGATTGTAGTTTGGAATTTTAGGATGTGAATAGTGTTTGAAAATTTTCGATATAAGGACCTCACTTTTCTTTTCTTTTTCAAAAAAAATCCTAGCCGCTATTTTATACTCCATCATACTATGGCCATTGTTGATTAAAGCCACTAAAGGTTGATTTACGTGACGACTCCAACTAGAGAAAGGTGCGGCAAGGTGAGATGATGGCAACGACTGGTTAGATCGTGCTAATTCGGCGTGTGGCGACGGCGAAGTCAAGATGAATAACATTCATGTTTTCTCATTGAAAGGGGGGGGAGCTAGGAGCGGCGATGGTGGGCGAGGCCAGCGAAGATAAGGGCTGGTGGTCCGGGCTACCTATGGAGGGGATGTAGTGGCACGCGATCGTCGGAGATGGCGGTGGCGTTCGATCGAACAAGGGCGTCGTCGTGGGTTTGAAAGGAATGGCCTGGGTTTAAATCGTGATTTAAGAAAGGTTTTAACATATTAAACCTAATTAATTAAACTTAATTATAATTTAATCAATCTCATGATGTTCTAACGGTCGTTCCTATTCATACGAGGTCTGATTGAGGCGTCGTTTTAGCCTTTGCATTCATATCGAGATTATCAATGTTGTCCAGTTGAATTCGTCAAATTCGGAGCTTGTAGAGTTTCAGCTAAAAATCAAGCGCTGCCCTATTTCATTCAGAACCAGAATGTTTCGGCGACTACTAGAATTTATGCAAGTTAACTCACCTCTCTAGACCAACATACATTTTATGTAAGCGCGGATATTTTTATTGATGCCTATTGTTGTTTATTTGGATGATTTACTACTTTATCAGCTGGTTTGAATTTATTTCTTCCCTTGGAGCAGATGACCTTTTATATGTATCCTCCTAGTAGAGAATGACCCGTGTTATATGATTATATACTATATGTGATGTAGCGTGATAGATTGGAGGGATGCAATGGGATTCCTCGCCAGTTGATTTTACTTATCATATATATTGCGATATATGATTTGTTGGATGCTATATTTGATGACATGGACATGATATTATTTATTTAGTTCTATAGTAGCACTAGACCTTATTTTTTAATATTTTGAAATAGTACAAAATAACAATTTTGAATTGAAAAGATTTTTAAGGTGATACTTGAAATAATTCACATTTTAATAATTATTTATAAATTATTAAACGAAGGAGTTTACTGAAATTAAAACATGATTTTCGGAATACTAATTTAACTATTCTGTTAAGTATTTTCAATAAGGATTTTCAAGTTGTATTATAAAGGTTTTAACACTTAATAGATATGTCCATCAATTATTAAAAAAGGAAATACAGTTTAGAAGAAGATAGAAATAGTTTGAAACAAAATATTCCTGAAATGGTTTATGTAAAAGATTTATAAAACTTATATTTTATAAATAAAGTAATAGATTTACAAATGGTATTTTATAAATATTAAAAATGGATTTGTAATTGATATTTGTTAAATTGATTTATAAATGGGATTTTATAAATAAATGAGATTTATAAAGAAATGGATTTATAAATAGAATTTTATAAATAAAGGGATTTTATAAAAAGAAGTTTTATAAAATAGAAAGGAGATGTATAAACATAGTTTTAAAATATGGAAATGGTTTATGTTGAGATTTGAATATGGATTTTTGTAGAGGAAATGCATTCACGTTTTAAAGTTAAAATAATTTTCTAAAGAAATGTTTTGAAAGTGATATTTTCAGATAGAGCAAAATGGTTTTTAAATGTGATTTAAAATGTACTAAGGGACGAAGACATAGATTTCAACATTTATTGTAATGATAGATGTTTTCGAGAAAGTGAGGACGACATAGACTATAACACTATTGGTATAGTAAGTGATTTCTAAAAGAAAGTATTTATATAGTATACGAGATTTATATAAATATAAACAGTCGAATCCCTATACTATTGTTTTGGCTTATCGTGACGGTGTTTTACGTATGCAACATTCATTTTGATCCAATAAAATGTGTTTTGGCATTCCATTGTGAGGTACACAAATTAGTTCCTATGACTGTACTAAAGGCTTGGTGGTATACGAAGCATCGCTTCTTATACTTAACAACCGTCCTGAGGTGTATGAACTCAAGAGTTACATGATTATAGAAATTAATTTAGTGTGTCTCAAAAATGGTAGTGTTAGTAAATATACATACCGTTGAAATAAGTATATGAAAATGTTTTCCAATATCAAAAGATTTAAATAGTTTTGAGAATACATCTTTTTAAAGATATTTTGAGATAAATATTTGGAAAGTTATTTAATTAATAAAAGGTTAATTAAACATGCGTAGTGACTATGTGTGTGCTAGATTGAACTTTTGGCCATTTTTGGTTCCTTGACTTGATGTGGGAACTGATAGTTGTGCACCTAGTATGAGGCTAACTAAGTAGGCATGATTCGAATAGGGCGGAGTGACTATGGTACTCCAATCTACCGAGCTTCCTTCTCGGCCGAAGGATAGTAATTTGGGAGTTAGAAATGTGATAAATGAGACATGGTTACCATATTAGGTTGAGGACCTCTTATCGATTGTTGGTCTAGAGAGGCCAGGATCAGATTTATCTGGAAACCACTTCGGACCAATGTATGCGTTCGAAAGTGCAGATTTCTTGAAGATGGAGATCTTCATGATGTAGGGCTACTTGCCACTAACCTCGCGATTCCATATTATATGTGTGTGTGTGTGTGTGTGTGTGGAGGCGGTAGTGCTTCATTCTAAAAATCTACGATGCAAAGACTGCTCAATACTAATCCTAGGGTTGATTCCCAACAGGATTTAGTAGGAGAGTGCCTTCGGTTTGTTCCATTCCTAGACAGCTTGTATAACGTCTGACATTGCATTTCTAAGAACTACATACATTAGTTTTTAAAAACGTCTGTTTGCAGGTGTAGGAGGTAACCCCTCTTGCACTTAACACCCTTCTGTAAGACGTATGAAGTCGAGGGTTGTACTTTTGTGGAATCCAATTAGCGAGTCATCAGAAATGGCAATGTGACATTCAAAGTGGGATTTGTTCTGTGAAAGGTAAAATGTTACTTTAAGCCTCGCACATCGAAAATGACAAAAACAGGGTAGGTGCAGCAGAGCTAAGTGGATCGCTCTCATTAGGAGATTTTCATCACCTTTTTAGATTACCTTCTATATTTTGGATTTGTTATGTATACTGTGGCCACGCATAGGTCAGGAACGACTGAGGTGATGAAATATTCGGTACTGTCTATGGTAGTGGTAGGTAGGTCCTGTGTTGGTAGAGGGCAACGGAGCTGCACCTCGAAACATTCTTCTAAAGATGTACTATCGAAAGTAGTCCCTTACCTCGTAATTGTTGGAAATCCATTCTCCAATACATGCTTTATGGTTTTGATTGTAGATCCTAGTATGCTAGAATTTAATTAATGTAACAATTTTGGCTTTGATTAATATGTATTTGTATCCTACACGCTATTATAATATCAGAAGATTGGATATGAAATGTTTTGGTTATCATAAGGTAAAAACCCGTCCGTTTTTTGTGCGACGTGGTCTTACGAGATACCTTTGTTTTGAAAGGTTTTTATAACTTTAAAAGTCTAATTGAGATGTGTTTTCTCACGTTGGTTTACTAGACCGATCTAGGCGTTATTCCCTTCCAATGCTCGGGTCGGACTGAGTATATTTACAGATTAGATTCGGATGCATTTTGGAGAAGCTTGGAGCAGGAGGCTTCATCGATAGCTAGTTATTATCTTATTTCAGCTGCGTTGGTTGTTTAAAATTGTCAGCATTTGTAAGGACGAGTTGTTTTAACTGTCCAAGCTGGTGATTAGTGATTTGTTGATGTACTCCGATGGATGTATGTATATTACAATTTTTCATTTTATAAAGATAATTGTTATATTATATATTGTTTTGTTGCGTTGTAAGATTATGTGATTGTTTGGTTTCTTCTCTTCTTCTTGTCTTCTTCTTTTTTCTTTCCCTTAATTATTTGTCTTTTTGTTCAATTTGAGTTGGATATGTGCGATTTATTGTCGACTTAAACTGTAAGGAATTGTAGGTCATTATAGTTGGTGTCGGATCTTAAGTTTAGCGAACACCTAGGCTTTAGTGGGGTAAGAATCATTATAGATAGGGTTAGTAATACCCTAGAATGAGCAACTCATAAGAGATAGGGTTAGTAATAACCTAGAATGAGTTTGAGTGTATATATATGAGCATATATTTGTCGATGATAGTAAAATGTTCTATATTGTGTTGATTGATCTGTTGAGTGACTTATGGATTCCGGTCAATACCAACAATTAACATTGTTTATAGAGATATCTAAACACTTGAATATCCCAAATCGATATAGTATTGTTTTGAAATTGGGTAAATGAAATAATTTTACCTTGATTATATTTTATATATAAACGAATAATTTTTCAGAAATTATTATAGTTATATATAGTGTTTGGTTGTTAGAGAAGAATAATATTTGATTACTATCATTTATTTTTTGTTGTTTATGCTTTGATAGAGGTAGATTATTATTATAATCTAAACAAGGTAAAAAATTGTGAAATGAGTTATATAAGAAAGTGAATTTATAAATGCGGATTATAAATTGTTGTTTATAATTAAAAGGATTTAAACTGAGAATATGAGAATTTAAATAGCTGTAATATTGAAAATTGTTCTTCAAAGTTGAGAAAATAATAATAGTATTATTTTGGAAGTATTTTTGACTAGAAATATGTAAAAGGATTTTAAAAGAAATAGAAAGCATTAAACTCACTTCAGTCACTGGAAAATAATTCTGGTAATGACTATAGCATCAACACTATTCATTTTCGAGTTTTTAAGTGACGGATTGCTACCATAATGATTTGCTATAAAAATTTTGTTTTAGCAAACAAAGATTGTTTTAGATTCCAAAAGTATGATTGATGTAGAAAGGAGTTACATATATTATTATTATTTCAAAATGATTTGAAATAAAAACCGGGTGTTTAATTCTTGATTTTTCAATCAAGTGATATTGTATAGACTCGTGCATCATATCCTTTAGGATAAGTTTGTTTTGTGCATCTCGTCTTGAGATGTTGTTAGAAATTTTTATTTATTGAAATAAAATGGAATTTTTGATGATTTTGGATAGTCAAAAAATTTCAAGTTAAATTGAAACAAATTAAGATATAAGTGATTTTGTGAAATTATAAGAGATAAGTTTTTATAACTTATAAATTTTGAGAATTAATCAGTTAAAACAAAATTTTAAACTTGTTGGATTATGCATGTTAAGCAAAGAAAATCAGATTGAGCTATGAAATGAAATTCAACTTAAGAAAATTTAAATGAAATTGATTATGATTTAAAATGAATATGAACTTAAATTTTGAAGTGATAATAAACATAAGTTGTGTTGTATAAAATGTTTATAATAAATTTAAGTAGTGTTTTAGGAAATAGTTCATAAATAATTTTAGTATTGAAGGGAATATACTAAATAATAATGAACGTGAGTAAAAGAGTTGGTTAAATTTTGAAACCAATTGAATGAATATGCAAGTTGTGCACAGATCATTTTATTTGCATAATTGTTTGATCCAATTTCGAGTATACGATTTCGAGGTGATTTACACTGGCCCGAGTTAGGATTTTTCACTCGATGCTTGAGGACAAACACTGGATACGGGTTTTTGATTTGATTCTGAAGTTTCTCTATCATACTATATGGCTATGCAAGGAGAACGTCGGTTTCTAATAAAGGAACCAGATCAGAGTCCGCACTAGAGTGATCGAGTGAGCAATACTAGCTCGGAAATGAAATTGTGTGATCTAGCAAGCGATCAGATTTGATATTACGTACATATGATATATGTACATCATACGGGCTTTATTAAAGTATATGTTGATTGATGTTAGGAAATGCAAGTTTGGAAAGATATTATTTATATCTAAGAAGCAGATGTATAGAAGCAAAGGTTGGTTGACACCTTTGGTTTCATGAGCAAAATTTGGTTGCCCGACAGATAGGTACACATTTATGCTATCATTTGTTGATGGTTTTATAACCAGTCGCTTGGTTTTTGTTTTCGTTTATTGGTTTTGGACCATAGTGCCGATTTGTAGTTGATCCGATCGAGCCACGCAAAGGAGACACTATCAAAAATTTCTATAAATTTAAAGATTTAGAAAATTTACAATCCAATTCAACTAATTGATTTTGTAAAGCTAATGGTTTAGAGACATTTTTCTCACCTTAGTAATTTCGAGGATGAAATTCTTTTAAGGGAGGGAAGAATGTAATGACCTAGAATTTCAGACATTTGAATTTCAATATTTAATTAATTTTAAATATTATTTTTATAAGTCAAACAACTTAAATTTCAAGTATAAGGGTTATTTGAATATTGGAATAGAGATTTAAATATTAGAATTGTTTAAGTGATTGGATCTTGAACTTAATTTGACTAAAGGAATTTCAAAAAAAAAATTAAATTAAATTTAAATAATAAATGGTTTGTGTAAGATTTTAATTTAGAATTAAAAGTGATTAAATTGGTTTTAATAATAATTCGTTTTAATTAACATGTGAAATTATCATTCCGAGGAAATGTCTCAGATTTTGATGAATCCAGTGCTATTGGATTAGGAATAATGAATTATTAGACGAGTTTCGTGACGATCGGACGTATTGTGTGTTCATGAAAGCTTGAAACATGTGGAAATTACTTACAAGAATTTAATATAATATAACTTGATTTTTAAAGCTAACTTCTGTATATAATGAAATTAGTCCCAGATACCAGTTCATTGTGTTCGGAATAAGGATATTTAGTATAGAAAGAAGGCAGGCTTTGATTGGAGTTCGAAAATTCGGGACGTGACTAGTGTTTGAAAATTTTCTATATGAGGACCTCCCTTTTCTTTTATTTTGCAAAAAAATCCTAGCCATCATTTTATACTCCATCATCCTATGGCCATTGTTGATCAGAGCCACTAGAGGTCGATTTGGGTGACGACTCCAACTAGAGAAAGGTGTGGCTTGGTGAGATGAAGGCAACGACCGGCTGGATCATGCTAATTCAGTGTGTGGTAGCCGCGAAGTCGAGATGAACGACGTTCACTTTCTCTTTTGTGGGGAGCTAGGAGCGGCGAGGGTGGGCGAGGCCAGCAACAATATGAGGCTGGTGGTCGGGGCTGGCTACGATGGTGATGCAATGGCGTGCAATCGTCGAAGATGGTCGCTATGTTCGATCGAACGGATGCGACGTCTTGGGTTTAAAAATGAGCAGCCTAGGTTTAAATCCTGATTTAAGAAAGGTAATTAACATATTAAACCTAATTAATTAAATTTAATTGTAATTAATTAATCTTGCGATGTTCTAACAGTCGTACCTTGTTCATACGAGGTGCTTTTTCGCCATTGCGTTCGTATCGAGATTATCTACGTCGTTGAGTTGGATTTGTCAAATTCGAAGCTTATAGAATTTTAGTTAAAAAAAAGCTATCTATTTGATTCAGCGACAACTAGAATTTAAGTGAGTTAAGTCACCTTTCTAGACCCACTTATATTTTATACAAGTGTGGATATTTCTATAGATTCCTTTGTTGCTTGTTTACATGATGTACTGCTTTATCAGTTAGTTTGGATTTATTCCCGCTCTTAGAGTGGATGACCTATTATATGTACTCGCCTAGTAGCGAATGGGCCATGTTATATGATTATAAGTCGTATGTGGTGCAGTGGAACATGTTGAAGGGATCCAATAGTATTCCTCACCATTGTTGATTTTACTTTTCATATACATTGTGACATATGATTTGTTGGATGCCATATTTGATGACATGGACATGATTTTATTTATTTAGTGCTATAGTAGCATTGGACCTTATTTTTTAGTATTCTGAAATACTATAAAATAACGATTTTGAATTTTTAAGGTGATACTTGAAATAATACATGTTTTAATAATTATTTATGAATTATTAAATGAAGGAGTTTAATGAAATAAAAACATGATTATTGGAATCGTAGTTTAACTATTTTGTGAAGTATATTTAATAGGGATTTTCAATTATATTATAAAGGTTCTAAAACATAATAGATACGTCCATCTTTTATTATTAAGGTAATAAAGTTTTAAGAATATAAAAATAGTTTGAAACAAAATATTTATGAAATGATTTACATAGAAGATTTATGAAAGTAATATTTTATAAATAAAGTAATAGATTTATAAATGGTGTTTTATAAATATTAAAAATGGATTTGTAATTGATAAATAAATTTATAAATGAGATTTTATAAATAAATGAGATTTGTAAAGGAATGGATTTATAAATAGAATTTTATAAATAAAGAGATTTTATAAAGAGAAGTTTTATAAAATAGAAAGGGGATTTTAAACATAGTTTTATAAATATCAAAATGATTTATGTTAAGATTTGAATATGGATTTTGGTATAGGAAATACACTCACATTTTAGAAGTTAAAGTAATCTTTTAAAGGAATGTTTTGAAAGTGATATTTTTAGTTGGAGTTAAATGGTTTTAAAAGTGATTTAAAATGTACTAATTGGCGAAGACATTGATTTCAACATTTATTGTTGTGATGGATGTTTTCAAGAAAGTGAGAAGGCATAGGCTATAACACTACCGTTATAGTAAGTGATTTTTGAAAGGAAATGTTTTATATAGTATACGGAATTTATATACATATAAAGAGTCAAATTCCTATACTAGTGTTTTGGGTTGTCATGCCGATGTTTTACAGAACATTCCTTTTGACGTAATAAAATGTGTTTTGGCATTCCATTGTGAAATATGCAAATTGGTTCCTATGACTGTACTAAAGGCTTGGTGGTATAGGAGGCATCTCTTCTTATGCTTAACACCCGTCATGTGGCATATTAACTCGGGAGTTGTGCGATTATAAAAATTAATTTAGTGTGTCTCCAAAATGGTAGTGTTAGTAAATATACATACCGTTGAAATAAGTAAATGGAAATGTTTTCCAAATATCAAAAGGTTAAAATGGTTTTGAGAATATATCCTTTTAAAGATATTTTGAGATAAATATTGGAAAGTGGTTTAATTAGTAAAAGATTAATTAAACTTGCCTAGTGGCTTCTTGTGTGCCAGAATGTACTTTCGGCCATTTTTTGTTCCTTGACTTAATGTGGGAACAAATTAGTCATGAACTTAGTACGAAGCCAACTGTGTAGGCTAGATTATCGTTAGGTGTTAAGAAAGTTGATTCGAGTAGGGCCGAGTGATTATGGTACTCCAATCTACCGAGCTTTCTTCTTCACCGAAGGATAGCAAGTTGAGAGTTGGAAATGTGATAAGTCTATGAGACTTGGTTTCAATCTAAGGTTGTGGGCCTCTTATCGATTGTTGGTCCGGAGAGACCAGAATCAATTTTATTCGAAAACCACCTCGGACCAACGAATGCGTTCGAAAGTGTAGATTCGTTGAAGATGGTGATTTTTGAAGATCGAGATCTTCATGATGTAGAGCTGCTTTCCACTAGCCTCGTGATTCCATATTATATATATGAAACGACCCGACTTTCTCACCATAGAAAGACGCATCATTTTTAAGAAAGAAAAGGGATAGAAAAGAGAAAAGACAGAGAAGAAAGAAGAATCAACATCAGAATCTAAACAGCGGAACAAATAAATTATATTAATCACATAATACATTACATAGTATCATATACGTCAGAGATACACAGCTAAAACAACACAAACTGGATAGTTATAAACACCTGTCTAGTTATTACAACTCAATATACAACACAGATATACGACTCAGAGAACACATAGCGGAATACTATATATCTATACGCAGAATCCTCCTGCTCCATTGCTCCTCCAGAATTCGTCAAGCCAACCTGAATCCCCTGGCTACTCGTAAAAATTTGAGTACCCAAGAGTTTAAGAAAAACAGAATAAACTCCGGGTCAGATATGGGTCTGGTGTGAGTAAACGGTTAAAGTTGCTTACCTTTAAAAACCTTTTGAAAGAAAAGGTATCACGTAAGACTTCCCATACATAAACATGGAAAAGTTTTTACCTTACGCTAACCAAAACATTTGATAGGAAATTCAGTGATATTATTATAGGTCTAGGGTTTTCAAATAAATAAGAAATAACCGAAATTATTACATTTATTAAATTCCAGCTACTAGCCACAAAAATGGGTAATACAATCAAATCCGAGGGCGCTTATTAGATTTTGGATTCCATACAATGGCAGGGCTACCGGGGTACCGCCCGTCACAGTACGTGGCCTAGATCACCGTACCGAGGATCACTCCAAATCCCCTACAACACAAGGCCGGAACCATTCCTTACTGAACAGTTCCGAACAAGACAACCCCACGGTTGTAGCTAGCAACCGCCCACAAAGCCGAATAAAAAGGGACCTCTAGACAGGGGAAAATCTCATCCTACTTGGGCATGACCCACTTAACCTTGCTGCACCTCCGCTGTTTTAGCCATCCCAGTTGATAAGGCTTGAGGCTACGATTACCTTTAGTGAACATATCACTTAGAACGCTCATCGTCCACCTGACGATGTTCTGAAAGCATTCAATCCATACAAGTTCGTTCTGGGTTCGAACGAAACCGAAGGCATTATCTCGTTACACTCATTTTGGAATCACCCTCAGAGTTAACGACAATAACCCTTGCACTCTGAATCTTCATCTTCACTTGAGATCCACGACCTATCGTTAATTTGGATCGATGTGGTTTTCGGATATCCAAATATGGAAACCCGATCCCGGTCTCATCGAAATCCAAAACGTATCTTTTAGGTCCAAGTTGTTTAAGGTTAAACAATTCAATTCAACTATCTATATACACACAGATAGATAATTCACAATATCACAATAGATAATCTACATTATCATCACAATAGATTGTTCATGTTATCATCACAAATGGATAACTTATACTATCATCTCAATGCAACCAAAGCATCCATATATATCGTACATATTTTATCAGAGATATCAAGCAACTAAGCCATTCAATATAAATCAGCTATCCATAAGCAATGATCTATAAATCACACCATTTATAATTAATTTAAAATGAATCAAATTAATTACTACATCTCTTAATTAATTTAAAATTAATTATATTAATTACCTTTATCACAATAAATCTTGCTTACCTATTCATTAATTAAACAAATTAATTAATCATCATCTTAATTAATCAAACTTGATTAATTATCTCTTTAATTAAGTAACTAATCCTTAATTATTCCCATTGATCATATTAATTAATGAACCTTAATTAATTACTTCCATTAATTTAATCAACTATAATTAATTGCATTATTGCTTAATTAATTACATTAATTAATCATGCTTAAATTAATTGCTTTCATTAATCAACTTTAATAATTATAAACGGTAATTAATTATTCTTAATTACTTTTAATTACATTTATAAATCCTTTGATTTATTACACCAAGTAATAAATCCTTAATTACTTTATCAAGTAATTATCCATTTAAAATTACTTCCCAATAAGTAATTTCCCTTATCTCAATTACCTCCAGTAATTTATTCATCAATTACTTATCTTAAGTAATTACTCTTATCAAAGCTTATTAAGTAAGCATACTTAATCATTTATCATGTGACTATCTTTAATTAATTAACAAATTAATTAACTTAACTTGATCACAATCACCTCATAAATCATAATCGAGTAATTCATCCCTTAATTACTCTTTAACCAAATTAATCTTCAACTATTAATTAATAAACCTTAATTATTAATCAATCCTTTAATACAAAGTAATCAATCTCTAATTACTTTTGTAATTAATTAATTAACCTTAATTAACTAATTAATTATCCTTAATCATTAATTAATAAAAATTAATTATTAATTAACAACCTTAATTACAAATAAATTAATCCATAATTATAATTAATCAACCCTTAATTGCAATTAATTAACCTTTAATAATAGTTAATTAATTCTTAATTAACTTGCATTATAGATTAATAACCTTTTAATTATTAATCAAGCAAACCCAATTATCACTTAATAAAACTTAATTAAGTATTTCTTAATTACTATTTTAATTAACCCTTAATTACTTAATTAATAAATAATCACAATTTAATTAATCATTAGCCATTAATTAAATCATCATAATTATTAGTTAATTAAATTAATAATTATACTAATTGATTACTTAATTAACCCGTTTAAAATAATTAATTTAATTAATTAATTAAACTTAAAATTTCTTAATTAACTTAATTAATTATTATTCATTAAAACTTAATTATCTCTTAAGATAAAACATTATCTTAATTAACCTTGAAAAACTTTACTTAACTTAATTTATTAATTAGTTTAAAATATAAGTAATCATCAATTACTTACCTTTAATTATTAATTAGCAATCCTTAGTTTTAAGTTAATAAATTACTTGAAAACTTTAATTGTTAATTTATAAATCATTATTCATTAACTAATTTAAAAAACATTTCCTTATAAATTTCCTTTATATTACAAAATAAGTTGGAAAATAACATTAAGGTTTTAACTTAAAACATTTTAAACCATTCATACAAATTCATTTGTATAAACAATCCAATTCAAAGAAATGGATTTTAAGAAATTAATTAACTTAATTATTTAAAATTTAAAACTTAAAAACTGGTTAACATTTTACTTTGGGTTTTAAACCATGTATTATTGAAACAAAACCCTAGTACATCATCCCTCTTTTCTTTCTTTTTGTTTAAATTTCAAAGGTTTAGTTAGGATTTAAATTTTAAAGAGCCTGTACAATTAAAACTACAGGTTACATACCATAACTAACTCGAGTTTAAACTCGAGACAATAACCCAAAAACACAGAGCTACCCTTGAGTCATCCCATGACCAACTTCCCAGACACAGGAAACAACGTCATGCACCTGCACCAGCGCCGGACCCTCCTCCGATCAACGACGACCCCATCGCCAAGTCACCCAACATCCCTACGAGCAGCTACGACCAACAGAACATCATCTCATGCCTCGATTCAAAATCGAGTACCCCAGGATGAACTGAGACCCAAACCCATCATCAGGAAATTCCCTGAACTCTCGCCTCCGATCACGATAACTGCTAAATTCCGGCTAGGGTTTGCCGACCCACCGCGCTTCCACTTCCCAGAATTTAATGCAACTCGAATCACCATAAGAAAAGCGGTGATTAAATTTCAGCTAGACCCAAAATTAGGTTTAGAACCTAAACCTTCTTACTGCCGACGCCACGATCATCAGACATCCATCCACTTATTTTTGCCATACTACCCAATCATACTTCTAGCTCCATCAAGAATCCCGAACACCCCAAATACATAGATCATCAGATTTTGACCAAAAACCAATTTCCAGCAAAACCCCAAATTCTCATCCAATTCAATTTCAAAAATTGTGATTTTTGTCTTAAAACTCTTTATTTTCAAATTGCATTCGAATTATAATCCTAAAACAACGAACCAGGATGTTTGAATTTTTAACATATTTGAAATTTTATTTATAAATCAAATTTTCTAGTGAAACTTTTGCTTTAATTAACTTTAAACTATTTTTAAAATTCGAGTCTTGTTAAAATTCATTCTTTTGTTTAGAAACTAATTTCTAAAATAAACCATAGAAATAGGAATTGTTTTATGAATATATTTTGATGTATGTAAGCTTGGAGGGTATTTCATTTGTCTGATATAATTCAGGCATGCTCAAACAATACTCAATATTTTCCTATGTATAATTATGTTCTAAATTCCCAAAATCATCATGCAAGCATCATTTTCAAACTTATATTACAGATCCACTTTAATCCTATGTCAATGCATCATACTTTAAAAAAAATTTCATGCTAGCAGATTCAAACAGAGGTTTAAATATAGGAACAGGGGTGCTTCAAAATTTACAGACAAGCTCTCAGAAAATTCACATATAGATATTCATGCAGATCAAAACATCAATACAGTAATTCATAAGCAACACCTATTAGTTACTAAATTTTAGTTTTTAAAAAGTTTACTCACCTATCAAGGAGATGCAAAGCTTTAGAAATTAGATTAAAATATGCATGCATTTGTATATTGATTCCAAAAAACTGAATACTTGATTTGCTATAAACTGAAATGCTTCAGGTTTGCCCTCGACCCAGATTATTCATTTGGATGCACTTGAAAGATGATGCAGACATGAGAAATGCAGAACTTAGAACTGGATTGAAATTTGCATCAAACTTTTGAAAACATATTGCAGGCTTTTGATCTTGAGAATTACTGGTTTGAGCTTTGATCTGAGAAGAATGTTTTAGGCTTTTGATAACAGAATGGTTTTGGAAAATAATTTACAGGGCTTCAAATTCATTTCTGGATTGTGTTTGAATTTGAGGAATTTCAGATTTGCATTTCAAAAGGTTAACAGGTTTTGGGTTATTTTCAGAGGAGATGAATCTGGTTTTGATTCATGCATTTCTGGTTTAAGAAGATTACAAATTTGTATTTGATTCTGGAAATGAATTGCTAAGGAGTATTTACAGATTTGAGGAAATTTCAGATTTTATTTGAGGATTTTTTGATTTCTTTGAAGAGTAAAGATTGCATTGATAATTCTTGTTTTCTTTTAGGAATGAACATAAAATTTAAAGAAAAAGAAAATGAAGAAAAGATGGTGTTTATATAGGCTAATTTTCAGTTTTATTAAAATTAAAAGAAAATGTAAATAAAATGACACATGTCTCAAGCTTATATTAATGTTTTAACACTTGTTATCAAAGTGATTTATAACTTAACACTTGTCAAATTTTATTTATTTTTATCCTAAAAGAATTTTAAAAGCTTTTTAAATTAATTTCCTAAATAACTAATATGTTTTCTTAATTTAAAAATACTTTTCTAATTAAACTCCTAATAAACTAATACATTTATTCATTTATAGTTGTTTTCTATATATATATATACACACACACACACACAATCTTTAAAAAGAAAATAAAATAAAACCAATTATAATTTAAATAAAATTATATACAATATTGCAAACTCATTTTTAAATGCTATTCAATAAGCCTTTGTATTTATTCTTATTAAACAAATACATATCCAAATTTCTATAGATAAATTTCTATAAAAAGAAAAATATAAAACAAATCTTATTTTTAACTAAAAACGTTATCTATATATTTAAAACCAAACTATATTATTATTTTATTTTAAGATGTATGTATATTCCCTTGAATTCAAATTTATATTCAAATTCAAAGTTAATTTAAAAATCCAAATCTAAAATCAATTTAAATAAATATAAATATCAATTTTTAAATAAGGTCATTATTATTTATAAATAATTTATCCTATTTTAAAATCAATTTAAATACACAGATATAAATATATTTAAACACACTTATTAACTTTGAAAGCAATAAGTCAATTTAGAATTTATTTACACAAACAAAATAATTATTCTTATTTTAAAACCAATTTATAACCATAATAAAGACATTATATTATTATTACTTGGTTATTTATTTTGAAAATAAAAATTTATCAATTTCAAATAATTTAAATTAAGAGATTATCACATTTTAAATTCCTGGAAATTCCAGGATATTACAATATATGTTGGCAGTACTGCTTCATTCTGAAAATCTACGATGCAAGGACTCCTTGCTACTAATCCTTTGGTTAATTCCCGACAGGATGTAAAAGGAGAGTGCCTTCGCTTTGTCCCGTTCTTGGACAACTTTTATGGATGAATATCTGACATTGCATAAGAACCACGTACATTGGTTTTTGTAAACGTACATCTTTTTGGTGGTGTAGGATATAACCCCTCTTGCACTTAACACCCTTCTCCGTGGCGTATGAACTCGGGGGTTATACTTTTGTGGAAACCAATTGGCGAGTCATTAGAAATGACAATTTGGTATTCTAAATGGTATTTGTTCTTGAAAGGTAAAATGTTACCTTAAGCCTTGAACATCCGAAATGACAAAAATAGGGTAGATGCAGTAGTGCTAAGTGGGTTGCTCCCATTAGAAGATGTTCATCATCGTTCTAGGTTACCTTTTATATTTCGTGTTCGTTGTGGTCATGGATAGGTCAGGGACGACCAGGGTGATGTCATATTCGGTACTATTTATGGTAGAGCTAGGTTGGTCCTGTGTTGATAGAGGGCAGCGGGGCTATGCCTCAGTACATTCTTTTAGAGATGTACTGCCAGAAGGTAGTCCCTCACCTTGTCATTGTTGGATTATCGTTCTCCAATATGCGCCTTTACAAATTTGATTGTTGAGCCTAGTATGCTAGAATTTTAGTTAATGTAATAATTTTGTCTATGATCAATATGTATTTGTATCTTAGACACTATTATTATATCAGAAGATTTGCTATGAAATGTTTTAGCTATTGTAAGGTAAAAACTCATCCATTTTATGTGCAGCGTGGTCTTACGTGATAACTTTGTTTTGAAAGGTTTTTATAACTTTAAAAATCCGATTGAGATGTGTTTTCGTCACGCTGGTTTACCAGACTGATCCGGACGTTACTCCCTTCCAATGCTCGGGTCAGACCGAGTATATTTACAGATTAGATTCAAATGCATTTTGGAGGAGCTTGGAGCAGGAGGCTTCAATGATAGCGAGTTATTATCTTATTTCGCTTCTTTGGTTGTTTAAAATTATCAGCATTTGTGAGGACAAGTTGTTATAACTGTCCAGGCTGATGATTAATGATTCGCTGATGTACTCTGGTGGATGTGTGTGTATTACAGTTTTCATTTTTGTAAAGATCATTGTTATGTTATATATTTTCGTTACATTCTGAGATTCTATTATTGTTTAGTTTTTTCTTCTCTTCTTTCTTCTTTCTTTCCTTAATTCTCCGTATTTTCGTTCAATTTGAGTTGAACATGTGTGGTATATTATCGACTTAAACTGTACGCAATTGCGAGTCGTCACACTCAAGCCACTTTTTTTTGCTTTTATATAATATATTTGATAAATATTAGTTACTTTTATTGAATAATGTGCACTACAAAGTAAAGGTAAAAGCTATTTGCATATTATTATCACTGCAAACAAAGAAATTTTTATGATATTCCATTTCTCTTCATTCAAATATTTCATTTTTTCTTGATCTCTTAAAACTATTGACTTTGCTGCAGGTAGAATCATAGAAAGTGGTGTAGGAATTTGTCTTTTCAAATTATGTTTAGAATTTTGTGGTATCTTTATTTCTACATTTCTTCTTCTTCATTATCCTCTAGCTTTTCAACTTCCTTTCCCTTTTAGTTCTTAGTTCTCTCTTCCTTTTCTTTTTTCCTTTGGTTTTTTCTCTTTATTATTCTATACTTTTGCCCTTCCCACCATCCATCCTCTTCTTCTTTCTAATTATTATCATCGATTTCTTTCTCCTCTTTCTTCTTTCCCTCCTCTTCCTTTTTTCTGTATTTTCTTGCTCCACTGTTTTCTTCCTTCTTTCTTTTTTTCTACTACTTTCTTCTTTTTGCACTCTTATTGTCATAATCGAATTCATCATTCGCTTTATGCTTTCTTGTGCTATTTTTCCACCTTTCAACTTAAGATATAGGAGTTCATTAATTCTTTGTCAATGTTATCTTTATTTTTCTTTATCCTCCTTTTAATGTACTTTTGTTGTAATGACCCAGAATTTTGAACGCTTTGTATTTAAATATCTGTATTTAAATATCTAAATTATTTAAATATTTGAATCTTGGATTTAATGTGATTTAATTGATTTTATAAACTTTCTAACCCCCTTTTAAATAGTTAATAATGATAAGAAATTAATTTTTTAAATTTTTTTTCAAAAATAAATAGTTTGAAGAAATATCAATAATGTAAATGAAAATCATTTATCGGTAAATGACTTTTTAATAATGAAAGTTGTTCGAACTCTTTTGTATTTGTGTAGTAACATACAATGACATTAACAAGAGTTTAATTCACATTTGTTTCATGAAGAAATTATTAATTAAACTAAGCATGCTTCTAGAAGGGAATAAAGACCCTCGAATCAAGGAGTGATTTAAGGAAAGCATGGGCATGTAAGAGAGCATGGCGTGCATCTGGAAAGAAGAGAGTGGGAGCCTTGTGGCTAGCCAAACCAAGGGTGTTTTAGGATCTTTTGTGTTGCTAAATCATCCACTCTATACTCTACTTTGAATCATATTTACTTTTGCTAAGTTTTGGCAAAAAATAAAATTAATTCAAACTTGTTTATCTCCTCTTCAAATCTTCAAATCAATAGCAAATCAATTTCTTTCTATTCTAAACTTTCAAAAAGCTCTTATATCATCTTCAGAACATGTTTTAGAATCCAAGAAATGAAGAAATAATGAAGATTTAAGGAATTTCATCCGGGGCCATGAGCATCAAGGTGGGAGGAAGGTGTTGGTTTGTGTTTTTTGAGCAGGAAGGTGGAAGCTTTGGCTTCGGGGTTATGGTAGGAAGTGTTACCTTCATTCTAGTGGCTTGTGTTGATTTTTAGCATGGTTCTAAAGAGATTTTACTCACTATCTAATTTTTATATATGTGATATAAATGTTTGATTGCAAAAATATATATGGTATATGAAGAACAAATGCAATTTATCAATTTTGAACCCCTCTTGCTTTTGAACACAAACAACAACATCTACATACATAGATACATACATACATATATATATTATCTATATTATAAATCCTATAAAACTTGTAAAGAGTCCATGACTTTGTGTATACATGTCTGAAAATGTTGTGTGTGATGTAAAAGTGTGTGTGAATGTTGAATTGAGAAAGTCGTTATGAAAGCACTTTGAACCATTTGTATTTTAACTTGCTTTAAATGATGTCATATGTGTACGTTATTTGATAACATAATTTGGTTGTTCTCTACACTTCTAGCAATGTTTTGGATGCCACGGAATTGGCTTGAAAAGTTGTAAAAATAATAGAACAAAATTGTAAATTAGTGCAGCAAAAAAGTCGATATGCATGCTCTTTGAATTCGCTATGTGTTCAGCGATTACTAAGTCAACTTTGGAAGACAACCATAAGGGTTTCTTTGTGGTTTTAATAAGTAAATATAAGTATTAGCTAATGCAAAAATATCAAATTTTAAAAAGGTTTAAAACTTGTCAAATAAAGTTAAGAAAGTTGAAGTAAAAAAAAGTCGTTATATCAACACATTTAAATACCTTGTTTTTGAAAATTAACATTTGTTTTTACGGCGACTTTCTTCAGGGTTTCTTTAGAAGTTTAACAAGTAAAATATTTTTTCTTATTATAATTTATTTGAGTTTATATCATTTAATAGCTAGTTGAACGAAGTGGCAAAAGTTATAGCAAAATAGTAACTATATAAGCACTATGGAAAAATATATTATTTTCAAGAATTTTTACAAAATAAGTAAAAGATATTCTTAGAGGTTTCTCTTCACGGTTTTAATTACCCTAAGTATACTATCTATTGCAAAAAAATTGGATAAAAAAAATAGACTCAAAGTCGTAGCAAAATCGTGTTAAAAACAGGCCTAGAACTTTAGATAGCATTTCTAAAATGCTGTCTTTGCCTCTAAAATACCTTTTCCAAATGTGAATTGTTTAAGCTTTTTTTAAATCCTATTGTTTTCTGTTTGAACTTTAAAAGGTTTTTAAGTGTAACAGAACTTTGGACGGCAGTTCTTTAAATGTTACTGTTTGCAGTCTAAAACTTTAAAAGTGGTTTTAAGTATAACAAACTTTAAACAACATTTCTGTAAATGATATAGTACATTATTGAGACTTTAAATTATGTAAAAGTGATATTTAATTAAGTATTGTTCCATAATCCTTTTAGGTTTGTTTTCTAACTTATATTAGGGTGTTTTAAAATTGGTTTCAAGTTTAAATATATTTTTAAATTTGATTTGTTTACTTGTCTATGGAAAATATTTAGTCGTGCGTTTAGCACTAAAAGCTGACAAAGTAGACTTGATTATATCTATGAGAATTAACAATGATAATTCAAGTAGGGTGTAGAAGCAATAGTGCTCTAACCTGTAGGGCTTCCCTCTTGATCGAGGGATAGTAGAATTTTAAGAGGTTGGAAATGTGATAAGTATACAAGACTTAGTTTCTATATACGACTATTCTCATTATTGTTAAAAATCATCGATTCAGTCTTGAAGAGACTTGGATTGGTAAGTGTTTTACTTATCGAAAACCACTTCAGGACTGAAATATGCATTCTATCTCTTGAAATGGCTCTGTTTGAAATGTTGGGATCTGTTGAATTATTTTCATATGGTTATATATAAACTTTCCTCGTTTGCAATGTGGAATATATGGAAACGTTCCTAATTTGCAACTTGGAATATATGGAAAGTTTTATAAATTGCAAATTTGGAATTTATGGAAATTTTCCTTAATGATAAGCTTATCTTATTTAACACTTTCCACATCTCCACTTGAAGAATACTATAAATAAAGGGGTACACTCATGGAATTCATTATCCTCACAACCCAAAAGGGAATAATATGATCCAATAAAGAAAAATAAATTATAACCATGATTAATCAAATTATGGATTACTATTATTCTTCTGTGATCTATCTTGTTTATTGAAAGTAATAAAGCTACTCTTACCTAAAGTGGATGTACACTATCATGATGATAGTGGAACTAGTATAAATCTGTTGTGTCTTTTTTCTCTTTTATATTTATTTGGTATTGCTTTTGGAATAGTGGTGATCTGATTGGAGAATCGATCGATCTATTCATTTTACCACACCATAACACGATCCTTTGATTAGGTTCTTCAGATGCGAGGGATTGATCATCCCTCTACAATTAGTATCAGAGCTTTCGGGTTTGTTGTTGCATAGAAGGTGTTGGGTAGAATGGCAGGTAAAGATAATAGATCAAAGATTATTTCAACACTAGTAGTTTCTCCATTTATAAGGGGTTCCTACATGGCTTCAGGTTCACATTTATCGATAGAGAAGCGGAATAGAGAATGATATTTTGAGAAGTGGCAGTGGATGATGAAGGTGTTAGTTTAGGGAAGTAAGGATCTTAAGGCTAATTTAACACTAGAGGAGGGTGAATAGTGTTTACTATCACTTATGAATTTTTTTGAATTATTTTAAGATTATAGTTTAAATAGTGCAAATTGACAATCACAGATGCAAATACAGATAAATATAAATGTAGTAAAACTAAAAAGCAAAGAGTAAGAGAGATCACACCAGGATTTTTATACTTGTTCGGAGTTACCTTACATCCAGTCTCGTGCAATTTCTTGCACTGATTTCTTTTAAAATATCAACATTTATACAATCTCGATTTCAAGGCTACGAGACATACACTCTAGATTTTTCGAGCTCTAGGTACACTCATTGGATATAAACGGGGTACCAGCACACCCACTTGGATTTAAACTGAACACCAAAGCACATCCACTCGATTCAAACAGGAAACAAGCACACCCACTTGGATTTCAGAGACAGTGTAACAACCTTAATTCTAACTAACATTATTTACCATATTTATTTGAATAATTTAAATAAATAATGTAAAAGGTTAAGGAGATAGAGATTTGATAATTAATAGGGGTCATGCCTTAATGAATGAGTTAATAAGAATGGTTTAAAACTTAATAAGAATGAGGAATATATGCTAAGGAAAATATAAGAATAGATTTAAATTCCTAAACATAAACCCTTATTTTCTTATTTCCTCCTTCATTTAATTCATTACGAACAAAAAAAATTGAGCAAGGCCAGCCATACAAAGGTGATTCAAGGGAAGTAGGCAAACAAGATCAAAGCTTAGGGGAATCAAACTAAAATACAAATCTCAATCTTCTTTAAATATTCAAGGTGAATAATAGTTATACATCTCATGTTTTAATTGTTATTTTCGGTTATAAGTCTAAATCCAAATCTTTTGATGTCATTATGCCATGTTTTAATTGATTGGATGAATATATGCTATTTAATGAATTCATATTATTATGGAATTTACCGACATGTTTAAGCATGAAAACCTATCATATGATACCCAAACGACTTAAAATTTTGACATGATGTTAGAAATATTATTTTAGAAGTGGGTTTCAAATTTCATAATTTTCCAAGCAAATGAGAATTTATTATGAATTTTCTAAGTGAAGAAAATGGATTATTTTGGGTTTTTAATTATTAAAAATAATTAAATATCATTTTCAATCCCAAAATTTTTATATGTTAAAATATGTAATAAATTGGATTTATTGTGATTTTTACCAAGTGTTTATGAAGGGTGTAAAATTATTAAGCTAGATGGGCTTAATCATTATATTAAGATATTAATATAAGATTAAAGGTTTGCAAATGTTATGGAAATGATAAACCTGCTTTGGGTTAGTTTTCTATAAAAAAATGTGATAATGTTTTGTTAACCAACAAAAATTTGACAAATATATCGAGTAGTTGGAAAAAAACTTGCTTTTATTATTAAAATTTCAGTTTTAATGTTAATTACTGTTATGCCACGGCGATAAGTACTATGCCACCTTCTATCTTGCTACTTCTAAGGTCTTCGACATCAACCATCGATAATGTATAGGACATCAACACTCGTTGGTGTGAAATACGTTGGCCCTAGGTGAAGTAAGAGGCGTAGCATCGAAGTTGATGTGATGATCTTCGACGTGATTCCTTTCCGAATATCTTCAGTACCGAAGCTAGTCCTTATGGCAATAATGCTGCATATTGTTATTAATTACTCTAAAAGGCATTGACACCGCATTTTATTGCTTTGGCCTTAATGGCTGCTGAATTTAATCTTTATCGCCTGTTTACAAAGAAGGGTATGTAGCCGCCTATTATCACTTCGGCCATATGATGCCTCGTTTTATCTACTTCGGCTTTATTTTTTGCCCTATGTTTTCGAAGACAGCCATAATGCCGCTCCAATTGACTTTGGCTCTAATAAAGGCACTTATTTTCCTTAAGGTAGTGATGCCAAGATTTGTCTATGTTGACCCTATTCTTTTAAGATTTTATAGTATGATATACGAAGTGGTTGACTTAGATTATATACCCTTGAGTTTATAAATCAAAGACTTTAACATATTTTATAATTGAAAAGGGGCGATGGCCCCGAGTGGTGATAATAACGTCGAGGTTTATCGAAATATAAGGATTTATGTTATTTTGGCTTTATAGCCTATGGTTTCGAAGTGAGATAACTTCCAATTCGGTTCGAAATTCATCAACATTGTTTTATAAAAAGCATATATCATGGCATAGATGTTTTGGGATAAAGTAAAGGGCTACAATTTCCTTGTTTTAAAGTATGATTTCAAGGGTTATATCGATTGCATGGTTTTGTTTTCAATGAAATAGAAAATGGTATTTTGCCCAGGACTTTTACTAAAGAGATCATTGTTCTTATCACTTTTGGACAAATTGTGATAGGTTAAGTTTGACTCAGAGATTATAAAACCAAATGGGACAAAAGTAGGCGTATGTACAGAAAGGAATACATAAAGATAAGATAGGTTATAGGTTGACCTGCAAAACCTTAGGTTCATAGTAAGCCTAGCAAAATTATGAGATTGACATATGGTCAAGTAAACTTTAGGATAAGTGTATTTAGATAGGAAATCGAGTTTTCTTCTAACAGTCAGTTAGAAAATTTGGTATATTTGATAGGCCCGAGTCAACCATGTTGATTGGTAGTTATCTTGTGAAAACTAAACATTGGGATGGACAGTCCATTGATTTGATAGTTTGATTACCTATGTACCATGCATGCACATTATTGTTTCAATTGTTTATTTTAACCAATTTGGTTGCAGGAATTTGATTTGCAAAAGTTATATTTTAAAAGGGATATTAGTGAGAGATAAACCCGTTCCGCTCAGCGGCGTAGTCTCGTTGATTATCTATAAATCGAGATGGCATATTATTATTCTTACCGGGTGGTTTTTCTGACTTAAAATTCATGTTTTCTCCTTGAACTCTTGGGTGTTAAAAATTGATTTTGAGTGGGATGGGAGTAAGAGCTTTACAGGTTAAGTAGGTTTTGGCAAATAAAGCTTCCAAAAACATGCATGAGGCACGGCTAGCTACGTAGGAGTTTATCTATTACTATTATCCATGGTGTTATGTCAGTTAGTATATGTATCTGTCTATTTAGTAACTCCGATCAACCAAGAAGGCATCTTCATATGTCGCATTGGTGTATCTTGTAATAATTATATTCATCGGAACTTAGGCAACGTTTGGGATTATGTACTGAATATGAAATTATGATTTTGAAATAGATTGTGAAAGTTTGCTTTGAAATTGTGTTTAAAATTATTTTATATTCTTGGGCTTCTGATATTATGGGTACCATTAACATACCCATATTTTGTCATTGAAGATTAATACTATATATGACTGCAACATCGGTAGCACTTAGTTTTGGGACTCAAATGGGAGATGTTACGACTTGGTATTATAGCATATGTTTATTTAAAACTAAAAGTGTTTTAAAAACATAGTCCATATGAATCTGAGAATAAGATTGGGGTATGCGATAATGTTTAGTAACGTACTTGTATTTGTGATATATAAGTATACAGTTTATCTCTATTCTCCCACTCTCTTAGATCGTTCTTCTGTATCTTACTAAGATTCGAATGCAGATTTAAGGAAGTAAGATATGGAGGCAGGAAACGTGAGAGTGAATCTTGGTGGAGGAAGCACCACTGCTAATGGAAACGTCCGACCCAATACTAGAAGGAATCCGGGTCGATAGATAGCTGCTAATGTAGGTGCTGGAACACCACCGGTTTATATGGGAGTAATGTATCAGTTCTTTGTCAACATGATGCAAGCAAGAGTTGCTGCTGGATTAGTTGGTGGAAATGCTAGATGAGCTAATTAAGTAGCTCCAATTGTCAACAATTATGCTATTTCTAGTAGAGATTATGCAAAACTTGGAGGGAAGCCATTTAATAGAACGGAGGATGTGATTGAAGTGGAGAATTGGTTACTTCATTGTGAAAGGATTTTTGCTGATCCTGGTTCGAACGATGAGCAAAAGAATAGATTGGCGTCCAGGAAATTGCAAGGAGCTGCATTGTACTGGTGGAATAGTGTGACTGTTGGAGTAGCAAAGGAAACTTTGATGTGGGCTGAATTCAGAAGGAGGTTTGAAGAAAGATTTATATATGAGATTTTTAAGTCAACTCAGTTAAGGATTTTTTGCTGAGTTGGTGCAAGGTGATATGATGGTGCTTGTGTGTGCAACCAGATTTGAGGAGCTATCCCGATATTGGTATGCTACCGTGGTACTGTGATCAAAAGGAATGAGAAGTTCATCCATGGACTGAGACCTGAGCTCGCTAGGGCAGCTTTACCGCATCTCAAGGATCCATGTGATATAGTCATGGAGAATGGCTTTGAGAAACGAAGAGATGTTTTCTTTGTTCAGTATAACAAGCCAACAGAGAATTAGGGTGGAAAAAATCAGAACAGAAAGTTTAACAGAAGAAAGGGGCTCAAAAGGATGGCGCTGCCGAGAAAGGAAAGTCCGAGGTTGTGTGTTACAAGTGTGACAAGAAAGGGCATTATGCTCATGAATGTCGAACTGATAAAGGAAAGGAAGTCATTGAAAAAAGTACATTTAGTGCTTTAATTGCGACCAAGTGGGACATTGCAAGAACAAATGTCTGAAAATGGACAAGACAGAAAAACAAAAGGTATTTGCTTTGGAACCGGCTACCTCGAGACCAACAACTGGGGAGAAAGGAAAGTTATGATAGAAGGTACGCTTTTGATTCATGGCTTGCTGGTTAGAGTGTTGTTTGCTACTGGTGCATCACATTCTTTTATTTCTTGTTATTTGGTGGATATGCTTAACCAAGAACCCTTATACCTAGTTACTTCCTTAAGGATTGCAAATCTGATAAGAGGCTAAAGATGAGATGTGACAGAGTTTGAATAATTAGGTCATATATTTTCTTGTAGTTTGCATATGTTTGATTTCGTAGACCTCGAAATTATTTTGGGTATGGTCTGGTTAAGTAAATACGAAGCTAGGATATTTTGCTAAGATAGGGAAATATCACTAAGACATCCTAATAGTAAAGACTGAATAATATTCTCAATGGAGGATTCAAATTTTGATGTAAGTTCTTTGTTAGATGTGCTGGAAGAAAAAGATGAGTTGAATCGAGTTTTTGTAGTTAGAGAATTTGTAGATGTCTTTGAGCCAGTTACAGGACTACCACCAAAATAAGATATTGAGTTTCGAATAGATCTTGTACCTGGAGCTGAACCTATAAGTGGACTGCCTAGCACGATGACATCTATGAGATGAAGAAGTTAAAGGTGCAGTTAGTGGTTTTAGAAGGAGAAATTTTTATAAAACCAAGTAGTTTGCTTGAGGAGCGGCTGTAGTGTTTGTGAAGAAACTGTACGGATCATTAAGGATGTATATCGATTATCGTAAGTTGAATAAAAAGAAGACAAAGAACTGATATCCTTTGCCAAGAATTGACGACTTATTCGATCAGTTGAGTGTAGCCAGAGTATTTTCCCAATTGGATTTAGCATAGTGTTCCATCAATTGAGTGTGGCAGAAGACTGTATTCCATTGATGACGTTTAGAATAAGATATGGTTTGTACGAGTGGTTAGTAATGTCATTTGGATTAACTACTGCGTCTACTTTCTTCGTAGATTTGATGAACTGGATTTTCCGAGAGCACTTGGATAGGTTAGTGTTGGTGTTCATTGATGATATTATGGTATATTCTAAGGATAAAAGAGAAGATGAGATACATCTTAGAATAGTGCTTGAGACACTGAGGCGGCATCATTTAAAAGTGAAGTTCTCGAAGTATCATTTTTAGAAGAAGGAGGTGTAGTACCTAGGTCATGTAATCTCAGAAAAAAGCTTGTCAGTAGATCCCGCTAAGATAGAAGCAGTTAATAATTGGAAAGACCCGAGATAGTGACTCATATAAAGAGTTTTCTTGGACTAGCTGCTTACTACCATAGATTTGTTAAGGATTTCTCTCGTATAGCAGCAGTGATGACTAAACTAACAAGGAAAAGACGTGAAGTACATTTCGACCGATAAATGGGAGAAGGCATTCCAGAAAGTAACACCCCTCACTTGGAGGCCTAAAACTAACTGTTATGGATGCTGCAGTCATCCATAGTTATTAATTCTTGACGACCAAATGTGGTAATGTTAGATACATTGATATAATAGAAATACATGGATATGAAAAAAAATTAAAATTATAAAACAAATTTCGCATTTCACTTCAAAAATAATTCGAATTCATTACATAATCCCTAATTCGTAAATCACATTCAAAGAAATATAATTATTACAAAATACGCCAACAGCAACATATAAAAATACCCCCTTGGTTGATCAGATTCTAAACATAGGCAATTAAAATAATTTTCCATTACAATCAAAACACAGCGGAATCAAATAGAAAGAACTTCTAATAGCTAGCTTGACTCCTGCACGTCTCTGAAAGCTTATTCGTCTAAAGGAGAACCTAAAAACCTGAACTCTCAAACCACTCAAAATCAATTGAGCACCCGAGAGTTTAAGGGAAAAACATAAACTTCGAGTCAGACAAAAAGTCTGGTATGAATAATAACCTACCATCTCGAACCATATGGATATCTAGTGACACCACGTCGCTTAACGGAACGGATTTTCCCCTTACTAGTATCTTAACCCAATTTATAATAACCATAACCATATACTATGCACCTGCATCCACAATGATTAAAACATAACATAATAAAAGGTATTATAATGATATGCAAATATGCGATATGCTCTAGAATACCTGTCCTTATTTACCCGACTATCTACCTCAAATATAGTTTCTAGGGTCGCTATTAACCTATTAGTTTTCATGGACTGACTAATAACCTGTAATTCTTTATAGAAGTCCTATCCAGTTTCATAGTTTTCATAGAATCGCTATGAACCTATTGATTCCCTAATAATACTATCATACAATCATAGTTTTCATGGGATCTCTATAAACCTATTGGTATCTACCAATAACTTTCTTCAATAATAGTTTTCATGGAATTGCTGTAAACCTATTGGGTTCTCTAATAACTTCTTTCATGTCATGGTTTTCATGGGAGCACTATGAACCTATTGATCTCCTTCAATAACTTAATCCAAACATAGTTTTCATGGGATCACCAAGAATCTAGCGGCTCCTGCCAAACTATTTCCATACATAGTTTCATGGTCATACTAAGAACCTTTCTAAACCAATAATTCTTTGATCGGTCTTTAAGCATCCTATATTCTGTTCTAGCTGATCTCCTGGATGAAATTCAACTCACATAGGAGTTAACTCGATATATATCCACTACTAGATCAACCTAGCCGGTTACTTTGCTGTTAACACCCCAAGATGCAGTTATAGGTCAATATAAAGTGAATATGTTACAGAAGAAGCATATAATAACTGATCATAATGTAATAATATAAACATTTATGGTTAAATTTCCTTGTAATCAATTCTTAAATGAAACAAGGTTAATACCTTTTACCTATTATCTTTAGCAAGGAAAGCTTCTTCAAAACACCAAAGTTAAATGCCATTTCAAAACTCTTTCATATTGCTATGGGTTTGCTTTCAAAAATTGAGATGGGATTTCTTGTTTGAAAACCAAGGCTTTTCGAAACCTTGGGACTTCTCTTTCAAAATCATTAAAAACATACCTTTCGAAAGTATTCAAACCTTCCTTTCAAAATACTAGGAACATTCTTTTCGAGACCATTGAAAAGATAATTTTGAAACACTCGCTATATTTCTTACAAGAGCATTGGTACCTACCTTTCGAAATCATTAAAACATTACCTTCGAAAGTGTTAAAACTTATCTTTGGAAACCACTTACTTAAAGTAGGATTTATAGAAGCATAGCTTTGAAACCAAATGAAATTATATCTTTCAAAGTCATCGAGTTTAACCTTAAGTATAACTTCTGGATCAAAGTGAACATAAGTTAAAGTAACCCTTTCAAAAACATTTATTTCCAAGTAAAAGAATTTGGGGAACTGATGGCTTTAAAACCACCTTTTTGAAAGTATGGATAAAAGCGGCTACAAAACCCTTTCGAAAGCATTGGGAAAAGTGGCTATAAAACCCTTCTGGGAAAAGCGGCTACAAAACCATTTCGAAAACATTAGAAAGTGCTTAGATATTGATAAAACAAAAGCATCCCTTTCGAACTCATAGTTATAAGGTTATAAGAAGCAACCTTTAACCAATTCGAAAGGTATGAAGACGGCAGCTTGGTTTCGACTAGGTTCCAAAAGCAATTACCTTTTCGAAAGCTCCTTTTTAAAACTAAATAAGCGGCAACTCATTCGAAAGTTTTTCTTCAAACAGGCGGCACCCCTTTCGAAAGCTCTTTTCTAAAACAAAGGCAGGTTAACTGATTCAAAAGCTATTATAGTTGACTTCAACCGCTTCGAAAGCTCGGTTTCGACACCGTACCTTCCTTCTTTCTACAATGCACTACGTATCAATTGCTTGATACCATGTGCATTGGTTTTGAATGGGTTTCGGTGGAGACATGGTGTCAAAAGCCAACAAATGGAAGTGGCGAAGTAGTAAATACAAGGAAAACTTATTTTTAGCCTTTAAAAGAAATTTCTTTTCACCTGCTTGCCTTATTTGTCAAATTATTGTTGGTTGCCAATTCCTTTACCAGAATCTTTTTCTAAAAGGGCTTCTGAATTCATCAACTGATAATTAATTTTTTTGAGCAATGAAGCCCTTCCCCTTAACAAAACATTAAGATATTTAAGTCCTCAAACTTAATTAATTTGATTTCGATAGTAAATCACTTAGGAAAAATCCTCAAAAATCAAAACAATTTATTTTTATGAGGGAATTAGGCACAAGGACAAACTTTGAAATAAATTTAGGCTGAAGGACACGAAGTTTCATTTTTGGACTGAAAGACAAACTTTGAAAGAAAATTAGGCTAAAGGACAATGCTAAATACAACTAGCATTTTGCACAGTATAAACACTATACAAAATGCTAACTATAACTAGCATTACATCTAGTTTTACATTGTACAAAATGCTAGTTGTATTTTCCATTGTCCTTCAGCCTAATTTTCTTTCAAAGTTTGTCCTTCAGTCTAAAAATGAAACTTGTTGTCCTTCAGCCTAATTTTTATGAATATTTGTCCTTGTGCCTATTTTCCACTATTTTTAATATGTTTTCTAATATATATAAATTTCAGACCCAAAATCTCTCATATGGTTGCCATAATAAATTTAAATCTAAATTATCCCTTTCTTACATTCAAAATTCATAATAAATTATCCATAACATGGAATATTATGAAAATTTAAAATCATTTTCAAAATATGTTTTTACATAACATATTGAGTCCTTATGGCATTTAAAACCTATTTTATATGGTTTTAACCTTAAAATCAAAACAAACCTTCTTAAAACATACTTGCTTAACTCAAACACGGCAGATAATTAAAGTATATCATCATTCAAATCATCCAAATGGTTTTAAACCTTAAACACGAAATTAAATTGATAATTAAAACGTATATGAGATGGTTTAGATTATTATTCACCATATTTGGATAAGGAACTTGAAATTTTCTCTTGTTTTAAATCTCCCTTGCGTGAATCTTTCTTCTAGTAATTTTTGAACTCCTTTTCTCCTAGGGTTATGGCTGGCCTTGGTCTCCTTTGTTTTTGTTTTATGAAAGTATGATAATGAGAACGAAGTAAGGGTTTAGGGGTTATGGGGTTATATGTGGCTATTTCCATAATACGCTTACCATATTCTCTTGAGTAGTTAACTTATAAAGCCATTTTATAAACCCATTCTCATGATTTCATTTAGTTAAGGCACGACCTCTATTTATTTTTCAAATCTCAATCCCCTTATCACTCTAGTCGTTATATTATCCTATTTGATTTATCTAATTAAATCTCCTGAGTAATTTTATTCTAAATTAGACGTGTTACAGTCCCTTCTCCTTAAAGAATTTCGTCCTCGAAGTTCATTAAGTACTAAATATTAATCATAGCAATCTTCTGTAACATCTTCTAACTACCACACTAGCCTACCTAACTAGAAATAGTGTATATAAAACAAATATAGAACAGACCCATATAGAAGATTAGAATAAGTATCTCTAATCCCATCTTCTGTCTCCTAGATATAATCCTTCTCGTTGTCGCTCCATTGAACTTTCACCAACTGGACTGTCTTGTTTCTTAACCTCTTCTCATCTCTTACCACAACCCGAACCGGTTGCCTAATAAAACTCACATCCAGCTCTCTATTAAGTCTTCCAATATAGTCGAAGGAATAGTTGCTCTGAATCACGCACATACTTATGAAGAAGAGACACATGAAACACATTATGGACACCTACCAAATTCTCAGTAACTTTACTTTGTATGCCAGCTTTCCGAACCTCTCTATAACTAGGAACGGTCCAACATATCTTAGTGCCAGCTTTCTCGACTTTCTGATTCATACCACACCTTTCATCGGTGATACTTTAATGAAAAACTAATCTCCAACCGAGAGCTCTATATCCTTACGCTCTTTCTGCGCAACTCTTCTGTCTAGACTTAACTTCTCTCATCCTATCACATATCAACTCAATCTTCTATGTTGCTTCTCTTACCAAATTTGGTCCTAAGACTAATCTGTCTCTAGTTTCCAACCAACATGCTGGTGATTTACATGGCCTCCTATACAAAGCTTCGAAAGGCGCCATTTCTATACTAGTCTGATAACTGTTATTATAGGAAAACTCAACTAAGTGTGGGTCATCTTCCCAAGATCCACCAAAGTCTAGCACACAAGCTCTCAACAAATCCTCGAGCACCTTATTGACTCTCTCAGTCTTTCCTTCTGTCTTAGGGTGACAAGCAGTTTTTATCTAGTGCTTGGTACCTACCACATCATGTAGACTCTTCCAAAACTCACCAGTAAACAAAGTATATCTATCACTGACTATACTGCTAGGAATTCCATGTAGTCTAACTATGTTCTTCATATACAAATTAACTAAAAAAGGTACCGTCCTGATTGACTTAACTGGAATAAATGGGCACTCTTGGTCAACCTAGCTACCATGACCGATATACTTTCATTTCCCCTTTTCAAAATCGGCAACCCGCTTATAAAATCCATGGATATCGAATCCCATTTCCAAACTGATATCTCCAAAGGGTGAAGTAATCCACTCGGCTTTCAATTTTTGGATTTTACTTTTTTACATTTCACATACTGCTTTACCCATAAGCCAACATCTTTTTTCATACCTTCCCCGTAGAAACTCCTCTTCATGTCTTGTAATATCTTGGTTCCCCTAGGAAGGATCTTAAATTAGGATCGACGATATTCCCTAAGAACGTCTCTCCTCAAGTCCCCAACATTGGGAACACACAACTGTCTCTTCTTTCTTAACTATCCCCTCTGGTCATGATTAAAATCTTTTAGATCCTCAATCTCTAATCCAACCTCAAGCCTTTTAATCTTCTTGGCTAACTATGGGTCCTCTTTTTACTCAGAAGCAATCCTTTCGACCGGAACTAGTCAAAATTCCAAACGGGATAACATAGCAGTGCTCTGACTAGAACTAGCAGTCGATCTTAATTACAATCTACAAGTAGTCAAAGCATCTAAATCCTTCCATTCCATTATCATAGCTAACATCACTTCTGAAGTTTTCTGCTAAGAGCATTCGTTACTTTATTTCCTTTTCCGGGTGTATACTCAGTTACAAAATCATAAGCTGCTAAAAACTATAGCCACCTTTGCTATCTCATATCAACTCCTTCTGAGAGAATAAATATCTTAAGCACTTATGATATGTGTATAACTCAAATCTCTCCCCTAAGAGATAATGTCTCCATACTTTCGGTGTGAAGACTACCGTTGCCAACTCTAAGTCATGAATAGGATACCTCATTTCATGAGGTCTAAGCTGTTGTGAAGCATAGGCAATAACTTTACCTTTCGGCATCAACATAACCCCTAATTCGGTTTCACATGCATTGGTATACACTACTAGTCCCTGGTTCCCGTCTGGAACTACTTACACAAGAGTATTGGCCAACAAATACTTTAACTTAAGGAATGCTTCCTCTCATTTTTCAGACCAAATAAACTTCACGTCCATTCGGGTTAGCTTAGTTAAAGGTGTTGTTATCAGCAAGAAATTCTTAATAAATCTCTAGTAATAGCCAACGAGTTCAAGAAAACTCTTGATTTTAGTCACCGTCTTTGGTCTCTTCCAGCTATTCACTGCCTTGATCTTAGTCAAATCTACTAACAGACACTTCTCTAAAACTACATGACCAAGAAACTTAAGTTCTTTCTTCCAGAAACGACATTTTAAAAATATCACTTTTAGCTGATGCTGCCTTGGCGTCTCAAGGACCACTCTATGATGAACTTCATGCTCTCTTTCATCATTAGAGTATATTAAAATGTCATTTATGGATACCAATATAAACTTATCCAAGGCTCTCAAAAAACTCAGTTCATCAAATCCACAAAGAAAGCTGGCGTATTCGTTAACCCGAATAGCATTACTAATCATTGTACGAAACATACCTAGTCCAAAACATCATCAATGGAATATCATCCTCTGCCACTCTTAGCTGATGGAAACCCATCACCAAATCCAATTGGGAGAACATTCTTGCTCCATTAAACTGATCAAATAAATCATCGATTCTTGGCAAAGGATATATCTTCTCGTTCAACTTATGATAATCGATAAACATTCTTAACAACCCATCTAGTTTCTTCATGAACACCGTGGATGCTCCCAAAGGAGAACTGGTTGGTCTAATAAAATTATTTCCTTCTAAATCCACTAGTCGCACCTTCAATTCCTTCATCTTGGTCGGTGTCATCCTGCTAGGTAGTCTACTTATAGTTTCTACTCTTGGCACAAGATCTATCTGAAACTCAATGGCTCGCTTCGATGGTAGTCCTATGACTGGCTAAAAAACATCTGCAAACTCTCTTGCTATCAAAACCTGATCCAACTCTTCTTCTACTTCCATAGCACCTCATAAAGCATTAGCACTTAGATCTGAATTCTACACTGAATATATGTTCGGTTATGAGTACTAGGGTGTCTTAGTGATATTTTCCTATCTTAACAAAATATCCTAACATCATATCTATTTAACCAATCCATGTCCAAAATGATCCTAAAGCGTACTCAAAACATACAAACTGCATGCAAACTTATGACCTAGCAAATCAAGTTCTAATTGGTCACATATCATCCCTAGAGTTGCATAGCCTTTTAACGGATTCGTTACCCTTAAGGAAGTAATAAGGTATGAAGGTTCTGAACATGCTTATCTACCAAACACATATATAAATGAATGTGATGCACTGGTATCAAATAGTACCTTAACTGGAGTACTATGAATCAAAAGCGTACCTTCCACCACAGTCTTTCCTTTCTCAACAAAAGCTGGTCTAGAGGAAGATGGTTCCAAAGCAAAAACTTTTCCTTTGTCCGCTTTAACTGGTTTTGAATGCCGATTCTTGTAATGTCCTATTTGGTCACAGTTGAAGCACTTCAATCCCTTCTTATCTGCAAACTTTTTTCCTTTTCTAGTTCGACATTCATGAGCATAATGCCCTTCTTATCACACTTAAGACAACCAAGATCGACTTCTTCCATCATTATAGCTCCTTCTTTCTGACCTCCTTTCTTCTTAAGGAATTTCATCTTCTTGCCCTGAAAAACCTGGGTTTCGACCTACTTCTCATTCCCATAAGTAGAAAGCAACTTTTCATTTCAAATTGCCATCTCTACTATAACTGTACTTGGATCCTGGAGATGTGGCATAGTCACCCTAGCAATCTCACGTCTTAACCCTTGAATAAACTTTTCATTTATTTAATGATGGTGCCAATGATAGCACATCCATATCTGGACAGCTCATCAAACTTCATAGCATACTCAATCACCGACATATCACCCAACACTAAGTCCATGAACTTTCTCGGCAATACTGACTTGGTAATTTCAAACAAAAACCTCCCTTCAAATCTCCTATAAAACTCCACCCAAGTCAACTTGATGCAGCACGACCTATGGAAGCACAAGGCTTAGGTCGAACACAGGCTAAGCTAGGTCAGTTCCGACCTAAGCAGAAAGAGTTACGAGTTAGTGAAGCTTTAAGTCGGCTACGGGTTAGGTGCTTGGATCGGGCCCGACCTAACAGACCACAGGGGAAGAAGTTACGACTGAATTGGTATCGGAGCTTGATGAGTCGTACACGACTCAACGATTCACCTATAAGTCGTTTCCGACCTAAGGAATCATGTATGGAAAGGGTGCGAGTGAATGAAGAAGGGCTGAGTCGGGACCGAGCTAATTGGAGACCAGAGGGACAGTTGTGCCGAGCTAACGAGCTACGACTTAAGATAAGTCGGTAAGTTGCAGCATAAATGAGTCGTAGGTCGGTAAGATGTTGAGTCGGCAATAACTTGAGTCGGTCATGTATGTAAATAAGTTGAGTCGTATGTTGTATGTTAGGTCGTACTTGGTTAAGTCGGCCATATTTGAGTCGTTGCATGTGCTGTATGGAAAAGGGGGTTGAGTCGCTTTGTGTTAAGTCGGTCACGACTTAAGTTGAGTCGTAGGTCGGTTGCCGACTTAGGGACTGGGTCGAAAACTCTATAAATAGGGGCGTGTGTTGTACATTTGTGGTGGTTGGTTTTTGAATAAAATTCTCTTTTGTTAGCTTTGTGCTTTCATACCAATTGGTAGTTGAGTGTAATCTCCTATCTCCTCTTTCGGTTAATCGAGTGCGCTCGATTCAACGATCGTAGAAGCCGATTCACGGAATCTAGTGCGCTAGATCAACGTGCGAAGAATCGTAGATCTTTGAACACGGTATAGTGCGCTATCAACGTGTTTGAGATAGCTAGAGTTCGGTATCTTTGGATCAACGAACTTGGGCATTTTTGGTATCTTCAACTCACCGATTTCTACATTTCATCGATTGAAGTTTTGTTTGATTAATCCGCTGCGTCAGTTATTTGGTATCAGAGCCATACTTAGCCAATCATAGCTAAGTTGATTCTTGGAGCCAAGTTTTTGAAGTTTGAAGTTGTTCATCGTGTCATATTTAAGTTGCATCAAGTTTGGAGTGTTTGATCCATTTCATTTTGGATCAAAGTGTTGGAAGGTGTTTGAAGTTGAGAGTAGGCCGTGTATACTTGTGGGAAGTAGCCGAGCCTTGTGAAGTGTAGAACTATACCTTGTGCTTGAAGTTGGAGCCGACCTTACTTGAGCCGTGACATATTGCCGAGACAAGTGGAGGCCGAGTCAAGTTCTTGCCGAGACATTGTTGAACCGTGAATTGTTGTTTAGTTGGAACTTTGAAGTCTTGTGTCGAATTGTTTAAATTTGTGAAGTTTTTCAATCATGCCACCAAGGAGAGCTAATCGTCATCAAAATGTTGAAGCTTTGTATCGTCGAGAAGAAGCCGAGCTTATGGAACAACGCATTAATGAAAAGTTTGATGAAGGCATTGGTAAATTGGAGAGATTGATGAATGATTTGAATCAAAGGAGGAGATCACCAAACTCGAACCATGGAGGAAACCGAGTTTCGCCATCGGTTACGGAAGCGAGGAGGGTATCACCACATTCTTGTAGAGATAGAAGAGAAACATCAATTTCATCGCAAAGAGATCATTATGACTATGCACATGAAGAGAGAAGAAGTCAACGTGAATTTGACAATGGAGCATATAGAGATGAAGAGAGACATAGTCAAAGAAGTATGCATGAACGAAGGGATGATAATGGTCGAGATCGATGTAGACGTACTTTTGATTTTGTTGAAGAGGGTGATAGAGCTAGTATTCATTATCGAGATCGAGACCAAGTTCGAAATTCTAATCGGGATGTTGAAGATGATCGTCGATGGGAATCGGGTATGAAGATGGAAATTCCGGAGTTTAAAGGCGGACTGATTGCAGAAGAATTTCTCGATTGGATTTCTAATGTTGAAGAGATCTTTGATTTCAAGGAGGTTCCTGAGCATAGAAGGGTGAAGTTGGTTGCTACTAGGTTGAGGGGGAGAGCTTTGGCGTGGTGGCAGCAAACTAAACTTACCAGAGAGAGAATGGGGAAGTCAAATATAGAATCGTGGGATAAGATGAAGAAGTTGATGAGACCTACTTTCTTACCTTACAACTACCAATCACTTATGTACCAGAGGTTGCAGAATCTGAGGCAAGGGACAAAGTCTGTTAGTGATTATGCTGATGAATTTTACCAACTCATTGCCAGGAATGATATTATGGAAACGGAAGAACAGCTAACTGCTAGATTCATTGGGGGATTGAGAATGCAGATCCAGGATATGGTTAATATGTTTGATCCTAGATCAGTTGCAGAGGCACATCAGAAAGCGTTGGCTTGGGAGAAACAAGGAAGGCGTGGAGGTGGTGTGTTTACTAATTCCAATAATCAAGCAAGGGGTGTTGGTGGAAGTTCTAATGTTCCTAAACCTGTTTCAAAGACAGTGGTGAAGGAGGCTGAGAAGGCGAAGGTTAGCAGTGGGTTCAAGTGTTATAATTGTCAGGAGTTGGGTCACAAAAGCAATGAATGTCCGAAGCCGAAGAAGAGAACCATGGTTGCAGAAGTTGAGGAGGATGATGGTGAGGAGGCAGAATGTTCAAATACACCTTATGTTGAGGAGGAAGAAGAATTGTTTGGAGATGAAGGTTGTAATCTTATGATGAGGAGAAGTTGTTTGACACCAAAGCAAGAAGAGGATTCTAGTTGGCTGAGAAGCAATATTTTTCAATCGACATGTACTATTCTGGGGAAAGTCTGCAAGTTCGTTATTGATGCGGGAAGTTGTGATAATATTATTTCTACAGAAGCAGTAAGAAAGTTGAACTTGAAGACCGAGAAGCATCCTAAACCGTACAAGCTAGCATGGTTAAGGAAGGGTGGTGAAGTGAAAGTGTGTCGAAGAGCTTGTGTTAATTTTTCTATTGGAAAGAAGTACAAAGATGAAATTTGGTATGATATTGTGGATATGGATGTTTGTCATTTGTTGCTGGGCAGACCGTGGCAGTTTGATAGAGCAGTTCAACATGACGGTTGTGCCAATAGTTACAGTTTCATGTTCGAGGGTACTAAAATCACTTTGGTTCCCAAGAGACAGCAACAGAAGGAGAGCAAGCTAGAAGAGATTGAAGAATTGAAAACTCTGTTGACTTTGAAGGAGTTTGTCAAGGAAGTGGAGGAAGAACCTGAAGTGTTTTTGTTGATTGGAAGAGAGAGTAGTGAAGAAGTTGAAATCCCAGAAGCAGCAAAGCCAATTTTGAAAGAATTTGAAGATGTCTTTCCAGAGGAGTTGCCTAAGAAGTTACCGCCACTTAGAGACATTCAACATCAAATTGATCTTGTTCCGGGAGCAGTGTTACCACATCGACCACATTACCGAATGAGTCCGAAGGAACATGAAGAGTTACGAAGACAGGTGGAAGAGTTGTTGGAACAGGGACGTGTTCAGGAAAGCTTGAGTCCTTGTGTCGTGCCAGCATTATTAGTACCAAAGAAGGACGGAACATGGAGGATGTGCACAGATAGTAGAGCTTTGAATAAGATCACTGTTCGATATAGATTTCCTATGCCGAGGTTGGATGATTTGTTAGATCAATTGAGTGGGGCAACTATATTTTCAAAGGTTGATTTGAAGAGTGGTTATCATCAAATTCGAATCAGACCTGGGGACGAATGGAAGACAGCTTTCAAGACAAGAGAGGGGTTATACGAATGGTTGGTTATGCCGTTTGGTTTGTCGAATGCACCTAGTACATTCATGCGGGTGATGAATCAAATCTTTAGACCATTCATTGGGAAGTTCGTCGTGGTTTATTTCGATGATATTCTGATTTACAGTAGAAGTACGGAGGAGCATGTTCTACATCTGAGGGAAGTATTGATTATTCTTCGTGAGGAACAATTTTATGCTGCTACGAAGAAATGTGTGTTTATGACGCACAGTGTTTTATTTCTTGGGTATGTTGTTTCAGGAGAAGGTATTCAAGTTGACCAGAGTAAAGTTGAAGCAGTCAGGAATTGGCCACAACCAAAGACAATTACAGAAGTGAGAAGTATTCATGGGCTAGCGTCATTCTACCGAAGATTCATTCCACACTTCAGTAGCGTGATGGCTCCAGTGACTGACTGCATGAAGGGGAAACAATTTGTATGGTCAGAAGAAGCGGGGGTTGCTTTTGAGAAGATCAAGGAGTTATTAACGACAGCACCGATTCTTGTTCTACCTAATTTCCAGTTGTTGTTTGAGCTACACACTGATGCATCAAAGGTTGGGATTGGAGGAGTGTTGAGTCAATGTGGGAGACCTATTGCATATTTCAGTGAGAAGTTGTCAGGGGCAAAGATGAGATACAGTACATACGATGTTGAGTTTTATGCTGTTGTGCAAGCTGTTAAGCATTGGAGACATTACTTATTTCAGAAGGAGTTTGTTTTGTACACTGATCACGAAGCATTGAAACATTTACAGGGGCAGGATAAAATTTCAGCGAGACATGCATCATGGATTGCTTATTTACAGCAGTTTACTTTTGTTGTTAAGCACAAATCAGGGGTGACAAATCGGGTAGCGGATGCTTTGAGTAGAAGGAGTCATTTGTTAACAACAATGAAAGTTGAAGTGACGGGGTTTGAAATGTTGCCAGAGATGATTAATGAAGATCCTTACTTTGTGAAATATGTTGAGAAAGTGAAGGATGGGAGTACCGATGAATTTATGTTGGTTGATGGATTTCTGTTTAAGGGGAATCGTTTATGTATACCAGACTGTAGCTTGAGATTGAAAATTGTCAAGGAGTTACACGAGGAAGGACATGTGGGCCGTGATCGTACTTTGCAGCTGATTTCACAGTCTTACTTTTGGCCATCGATGAGAAAAGAGGTTGAAAGATTCGTGGAGAGATGCCATATTTGCCAGGTGTCAAAGGGAACAGCAACGAATGCAGGGTTGTATATGCCATTACCAGTACCGTCTAAGCCATGGGCTGATATTAGCATGGATTTCGTTTTGGGTTTGCCTAGAACTCAAAGGGGAAATGATTCGATATTTGTTGTGGTGGACAGGTTTTCGAAGATGGCACATTTTGTTGCTTGCAAAAAGACAGCGGACGCAGTTCGAGTGGCGCAGTTATTTTTCAAGGAGATTTATCGAATTCATGGTTTACCAGAATCTATTGTTTCTGACAGGGATACTAGATTTTTGAGTCATTTTTGGCTTAGTTTGTGGAAGATGGTGGGAACGAAGTTGAATTTCAGTAGTGCGTATCATCCGCAGACAGATGGTCAAATCGAGGTTGTGAACAGATCATTGGGGAATTTGTTACGATGTTTGGTGAAAGATAATCTGAAGAGTTGGGACATGAAGTTATGCCAAGCTGAATTTGCACATAATCATGCAGTGAATCGTAGCACAGGATTCAGTCAATTTCAGATTGTTTATTCAATTTTACCCAGGGGGCCGTTAGATTTGGCAGTAGTACCACAGTCGAAGGGAACAGTTAAACGGGCTGTTGATTTTGTTGATGAGTTGACTGAATGTCATAAAATCGTTCAGGAACGATTGGAGAAATCGAATGAGAAGTATAAGAAGTCTGCAGATTTGAAACGACGAAATGTTGAATTTAACAAAGGCGATTTGGTTTATGCAGTGTTAACAAAAGACCGATTTCCAGTGGGAACGTACAATAAATTGAAAGCGCGGAAAATTGGTCCAGTTGAAGTTTTGAAGAAAATTAATGACAATGCTTATAAGTTGAAGCTGCCGGAGGATATGTACACTTCTGACGTATTCAATATTAAGCATCTGGTGCCATATTATGGAGATGAACAGTCTGATGAGGAAAAAGTTACAAATTCGAGGACGAATTTTTCTCAACCAGGGGAGGATGATGCAGCACGACCTCTGGAAGCACAAGGCTTAGGTCGAACACAGGCTAAGCTAGGTCAGTTCCGACCTAAGCAGAAAGAGTTATGAGTTAGTGAAGCTTTAAGTCGGCTACGGGTTAGGTGCTTGGATCGGGCCCGACCTAACAGACCACAGGGGAAGAAGTTACGACTGAATTGGTATCGGAGCTTGATGAGTCGTACACGACTCAACGATTCACCTATAAGTCGTTTCCGACCTAAGGAATCATGTATGGAAAGGGTGCGAGTGAATGAAGAAGAGCTGAGTCGGGACCGAGCTAATTGGAGACCAGAGGGACAGTTGTGCCGAGCTAACGAGCTACGACTAAAGATAAGTCGGTAAGTTGCGGCATAAATGAGTCGTAGGTCGGTAAGATGTTGAGTCGGCAATAACTTGAGTCGGTCATGTATGTAAATAAGTTGAGTCGTATGTTGTATGTTAGGTCGTACTTGGTTAAGTCGGCCATATTTGAGTCGTTGCATGTGCTGTATGGAAAAGGGGGTTGAGTCGCTTTGTGTTAAGTCGGTCACGACTTAAGTTGAGTCGTAGGTCGGTTGCCGACTTAGGGACTGGGTCGAAAACTCTATAAATAGGGGTGTGTGTTGTACATTTGTGGTGGTTGGTTTTTGAATAAAATTCTCTTTTGTTAGCTTTGTGCTTTCATACCAATTGGTAGTTGAGTGTAATCTCCTATCTCCTCTTTCGGTTAATCGAGTGCGCTCGATTCAACGATCGTAGAAGCCGATTCACGGAATCTAGTGCGCTAGATCAACGTGCGAAGAATCGTAGATCTTTGAACACGGTATAGTGCGCTATCAACGTGTTTGAGATAGCTAGAGTTCGGTATCTTTGGATCAACGAACTTGGGCATTTTTGGTATCTTCAACTCACCGATTTCTACATTTCATCGATTGAAGTTTTGTTTGATTAATCCGCTGCGTCACAACTTCTCCCTAGGAACTCCCACGGTAACACTATTCCACCAATAAAGTACTGCTCCTTGCAACTGTCTAGAGGCAAGACTCCTCTTCTGCTCATCGTTTAATCCCAAGTCATCGAAGATCCTTTCATAATGCAATAACCAGTTTTCTACTTCAACAGCATCCTCTATTCCCAAAAATAGCTTCCCACCAAGACTGGTACTAATCCCTGTTCATCTTTGCATAGTTATTACTTACTGGGGCCACGGGATTAACTCCTCCAACATTCCCAGCTACTCCTATAGTTGTTCTAGCTTGCATCAAATTGAGAAAGAACTGATACATCATCCCTATATCTACTGGCAGGGTTCTAGCACCTACGTTGCCATTTGCATTTGGATTAGCATTTGTCTATCGACCTGGATTGCTCATGGTATTAGGTCGAGCATTTCCATTAACTATGGTGCTTCCTCCATCAAGATTTCCTCTTCCATTTCCTGCCTTCATATCTTCCTTTCTCGTAAATCTACATACAAGCCATAGTAAGATACAGAAGAAAGGTCTAAAAGAGAGGGGAATACGTACTTATAGATATATACATAATAAATACAAGTACGTTATTATAATATTAACCCAAACCCTGACCGCATTTTATGATTCATTGGATTATATTTTGAAAATCTTTTAGGTTCAAATTTCTTCTAGATTTACATAAACCAATGCTTTGATACCAACTTGTAACATCCCCCACTTGGAGGTCCAAAACTAACTGCTACAGATGCTGCAGTCATCCATAGTTATTAATTCTTGACGACCAAATACGGTCATGTTAGATACATCGATATAACAGAAACACATGGATATGCAAAAAGAATTATAAAACAAATTTCTCATTCCACTTCAAACACAATTCAAATTCATTACATAATCCCCAATTCGTAAATCACGTTTAGAGAAATATAATTATTACAAAATACGCCAAGAGCGATATATGAAGATGCCCCTTGGTTGATTAGAGTCTAAACATAGGCAATTAAATAACTTTGCCATCACAACCAAAACACAACAGAATCAAACAGAAAGAACTCCGATAACTAGCTTACATCCTACATGTCTCCGAAAGCTTATTCATCTAAAGGAGAACCTGAAAACCTTAACTCTCAAAAAACTCAAAATCAATTGAGCACATAAGAGTTTAAGGGGAAAACATAACCTTCGAGTCAGACAAAAAGTCTAGTGTGAATAATGACCTACCACTTCTAACCATACGGATATCGAGTGAGACCACGCCACTTAACGAAACGGGTTTTCCTATCACTAGTATCTTAACCAAATTTATAATAACCATATACAGTGCACTGCATCCACAGTGGTTTAAACCTAACATAATAAAAGGTATTACGATGATATGCAAACATGCAATATGCTCTGGATTACACATCCCATTTACTAGACTATCTGTCTCAAAAATAGTTTCTAGAGTCACTATTAAACTATTAGTTTTCATGGAATGACCTATAACCTTTAATTCTTTATGAAAGTCCTATCAAGTTTCATTGTTTTCATGGGGTATGGACCTATTGGTTCCCTACCAATACTATCATCCAATCATAGTTTCGATGGGTTCTCTACGAACCTATTAGTATATACCAATAACTTTCTTTAATCATAGTATTCATGGGCTTGCTATGAACCATTGCATTCTCCAATAACTTCTTTCATGCCATAGTTTTCATGGAAGCACTATGAACCTACTGATCTAATTCAATAACTTAATCCGGACATAGTTTTCATGGGATCGCTAAGAACCTATTCGCCTCTGCCAATAACTATTTCCATACATAGTATTCATGGGCTTACTAAGAACCTGTCTAAACCAATAATTCTTTGATCATTTTTTGGCATCCTATATTATAGTCTACTTGACCTTGTGGATGCAATTCTACTTACATTGGAGTTAACTCAATATATATTCACTACTGGGTCAACCTAGCTGGTTACTCTACCCTTAACACCCCAAGATGCAGTTATGGATCAATATAAAGTGAATATGTTTATAAATGAAGCATACAAGATAACTGATCATAACATAATAATATAAACATTTATGGTTAAATTTCCTTATGATCATTTCTCAAATAAAACATGGTTAATGCCTTTAGCCTATTATCTTCAGCAAGGAAAGCTTCTTCAAAACACCAAAGTTAAGTGCCATTTTAAAACTCTTTTATATTTCCATGGATTTACTTTTAAAAATTGAGATGGGGTTTCTTCTGTGAAAACTAAGGCTTTCAAAACCTAAGACCTTCTCTTTCGAAACCATTAAAAACATACCTTTCGAAAGTATTCACACTTTCCTTTCAAAATACTTAGAACATTCCTTTTGAAACCATTAAAAAGAGACTTTTTGAAACACTTACAATTTTTATTTTGAAAGCATTCATACCTACCTTTTGGAAGCATTCAAACATTCCCTTCGAAAGTATCAAAACTTATCTTCTGAAACCACTTAGTTCAAATAGGATTTATAGAAGCACAGCTTCGAAACCACTTTAAAGTATCTCTTTCAAAGTCATTAAGTTTAACCTTAAATATAACTTCTGGATCAAAGTGAATATAGGAGAAAGTAACCCATTCGAAAACATTAATCTCTAAGTAAAAGAATTTGGGGAACTGATGGCTTTGAAACCACCCTTTCGAAAGCATAGATAAAAGCAGCTACAAAACCCTTTCAAAAGCATTATGAAAAGCGCCTACAAAACCCTTCCGAAATCATTGGGAAGTGTAGGATCGATTTCACCCTGGAGGGGATGAATAGAGTGACACTAATAATAATGAAAATTAATGCGGACATATATAAAATAATTGTAGCATAGATAATAGCAAAATAATAAAAATGGAAATGGAACAACACAGATTTACCCAGCTTCGCCAAAACCCTGCCTACGTACTACTCCTAAGGTTTCTACTAGAAATTAAGCAGTCAGGCGCTTACACATGTAAACTTGCAATGCCCGCTAACGATTGACCTAACTCTACACTCAAACCCCTACCACAACTCATCCATTGAGTTGCGAATTCTCAAACCATGTCCCGTAGTTTGTACCTAGTCACACGACTAGAATATTACACAATTTTAAAAGGAATTCAAAATAAAAACTAAAACTAAAAACAATTAAAACCTTAATTAGAGAATAAGCCCAAATAAAAATAGAAGATCGGTCCACTAAGAAATTATAATTAAAAAAACGACGTCTCCCTTTATCTTGGTTTACTTCAGCCCATATCTTTTTAGTCTATGCCATTTCCTTTTATTTTCGTGTTGCCTTCTTTGATCAATGAAATCAATGGCTAATTCGTTTCTTTAAAAATTAGGGCTTTGATCATTTGAGCCACGGCTTGAAAAATTATGCTCAAAACATTTTCTCTTACGCTTTTAATTCACTTCGAGGCTTCCTTGATCAGTTGAATTGTTCACGGTTGCTTCAAAATTGTCGAGCTCGAATGTTAAAATGGTATGCAATTTTTCCCTTTTTAGATATTCGATAGACTTTGATTCGAGTTATTTGCTTGTGATTTATTTAAATGCTTTGCTCTGGTAATTGCTTGAACTCGAATAATATAATTGTCGATGATGAACTGGGTTTATATAGAGAACGATGCCCTTAATTTTCGTTCGTATAATTTGCTTTGAATTCTTCATGAATTTATCCCTTGCGTTGCTTTTTGCTTGAACGATGGTGATCTATTTTGACTGGCTCAATTCGAATACTTTTCTGATGTACTTTTCTTGGTCACCACGGCTTACATTTGGTTTTCAGATATTTCGAACTCGTGATGCTTGCTCATCACGCTCTTTCAATTTTCAAATATTTTTGACCTTAATTGACTTTTTTGATGATTTTTAAAAACCGACCTTGACTAGGTTTTCGAATTGCAACTGTTCTGGTTTTCACTGCATGTATATATGTATACATGTGTGTTCACACATGTATATATGTATGTTAACTTGTTGTATGTGGTTCGATTATGCTTTGCACTCCTGTACATATATGCATTGAAGTATGATCTCATGTCTTTGTACATTTGAACTGCTGTCTAGTTCCACTTGAAGTCTAGTCCATGACATTCATAAGCATTGCATCCTTTTTCGATCTTCTTTTCTTGTTCATCACTTCATACCTAAACTGATATACGTGAACTCTAGTTCATGTTGATATATTGTGTTCAATTGAAGTCTGGTCTCATGTCTTTGCTTTGATTTAAATGGCTATTGCCATGTTGTATCTTCAGGGGTCTGCATATCCAGGCTACGCTTATGTGGATCCTGCCAACTTGTCCAAGTCTGTTTGCATCCCTTGTTTCTGAACCTGCATATTTATTTTAGAGTCTGGTCTAGTTTTGTTTGAGACTTCATGCGTTATTGAATCTAGTATGCGGGATGTTGTTCTACTGGGCCGTGTTGTTTGGTTGCTTTGTGTAGTCTTGCATTTTCTTCGTTCCCCTGTCCATTGAACTTGTACATGTCTTTATACTTGTATTCTCTGGTTTATGTGTGTGTTCATGTGGCCTAGTATTTGAACCTTTATGTTTTCATGTGTTTATTTTGTTTGAGTTGCAGTCCTTGTGTTTGCATATGTAATAGTGCATGGTTTTCTTGTCATTTGCTAACCAGACTATTCTGTTTCCATTAGTTAAACTACCTCTTTGTACGTTTTGTGGTCTTGACCCATTTGAGATTTGGTCCGTGTTCACCTCTTTTGTATTACTTGCTTTTTTTTCATGTAGTCTTGTCTATGATGCTCCTAAAAATTTATGCTGGTGCTAAAAACTTTGTACATGCCTCTGATTTATTTTTACATCTGGTCTGGTTACTCGAGTCTGGTCTTGTGACATGTCTGGTGTTGTTCCACTTGCATGATGTCATTGAGTTCATCTTGTATTCATTTTTGTTGATGATGACTGGTATCATTTGAATGCTTGTATACTTCATATACCTATGTCATTATGTTCTGGGACCATATATATCACTGTCTGGTTCATTCTGTATGTGTGTCATCATGTACACTTTGTATGTATGTCACTATATACACTTGTGTTATTTGACATTTTGAAGTCAGGTATGGTGCAGTAGTATTCTCTGAGTATGACTTGGTGCAGCGTCTTTTGCGTGTTTGAGTCACTGTAGCCTCCATGATTCTTGCAGTCTGGTTCACTTCAGTTTTTCATGTTGTTGGTTTGTACAAGTCCGGATTGCCTTGTATTTTGGTCTGAACTTCATATTGTTCTTCATCTCTCTGGTTTCATGTGTACTCGAGTCTCTTTGTACCATAGTATGCACTGTGTATATACATGTGTGAACATACATGTATATATGTATGTTGTAGCTTGATTTTAGAGTGGTCTACACTTGATACTTTGTACATGTGGTGGTATGGGTTCATTGATGTTTTGAGCCTGATCGTGTACATTTGAGTCCACCCATTGTATTGAAATTTTATTTATGTTCATTGACTCTCGTACTTGACCATTCCTTTTTTGCATTGCACCTAAGTTGAATCCACCATTTGGTTGGGTTTAACCTTGTGCTCACCTATCTCTGCAATTTTATCAAGTGTATATCGGTGTGCACGGTCTTGTGGCATATGCATTGATACATTGTGCATGTCACAAGTTATTCATGTATGATGGATACGAACAACCCAAATAACTAAGGCAAATAACATTTCAAAACACACACTTCATTGTACACTGCAAAAATATTTATTTTTCAATTTTACCGCGTCAGTGTTTATTTTGTAGATAATTCAGATGCTAGATACAAACTGGAATAAAGTTGAAGAACAAATACGAGTGAATGAGTGATATGTTGTGAGATCAGAATTGTAAATTGAACTTGGTGATGTAATCGAAATTGTAATGTAATTGAAATTGAATTGTGATTGAAATTGTGTAAATGTAGTGAGAGCTGAAGTTTGTACTATTTGAATTTGTAGTAAAATATTTGTTTGAATATGAATTCTACGTTATTATTTTATTCATCAAATATTTATTCAATTATGTGAAAAATAAAATAAAATAGTACAATAGCAAAAAAAATTAAATGAATATATATGTGTGTGTGTGTGTATATGTTTATTATCATCAAAAAAATCATATACTAGCATATTCAACAATCTCCCCCTTTTGATGATAACAAGCATATATTAAGATCTTGAATTTATTAAATGTATTTGGTCAGTGATGAACTCTATTTGCTCCCCCTGTTTTAATGCTCGCTCTCTACAACAAAGCTCCCCCTTTATATATGCATGAAAATCAATAAAAATATACAAATGAACCTAGATGGGAATATGCAAATAAACCTAGATGGGAATATGCAAATAAAAAATAAAATATTTGAGCTTTGTTTGCCTAAATATTAACTTTCCTCTCCCCCTTTTGTTATTAGCAAAAGAGTAACGGTGTTAGAAAAATTGAGATAAAGTGATAGACATTAATACAACATTAATGCCCAATCGAGTATAAATATTAAATTTCAATAAAAACTTAGACAAAAATCATAAATACTCTGTTAGGCGCATATTCCACTTTAGAGTGATAGGGGTTATGTCGGCATATGAAACCATATAGTTGTGTCTATTTATGGTATATTTATATCAGGAATTTGAATATCTACTAACCATGCATAACCGTTAGGACTTTTAAATAGGATTAGTAGTATTCCCAAAAAAATGAATTTCAAGCATCTTCTAGCCACGCATAACCGTGAGGACTTTTAAATGGGATTAGAATTAACTCGTCTATTTAATAATCAATTTTGATATGTGGTCCATGCATGCATAACCGTGGGGACTTTTAAATGAGCATGATAGAACATAAACAAATATTCCAAGTAATTCACCCATGCATAACCGTGAGGACTTTTAAATGAGAGTGAATACTTTGGATATTTTTATTGCTGAAAAAGTAGAATATAATAAAAATGAATAATTTCCCATTTAAAATACCACATTTTGACATACTATATTAGATTTTGATGAGTGATGGTCGTTAGAAATATGATATAAATAGAGATGGTCATGAAATTTTTACCAACAAAAGTTACTATAAATCTTGTTTAAATTTTTAAAGCAATTTACTGAATATATTGTCTCAAATCATAATATATGATTAATATCAACATTCATCACTTTTTCAATCACTATTTATCGAGATAATCGGTGGGGAGTTAGATTAGTTAATGTAGTCATTTAAGATCAAATTCAAAAATAGTTATAAAATCAAATTTTCTAAATGCCTGATTTGAAATGAAGTCAACAAAACTATTTTCTGAAAAGTATTTTAAAAAAATGTCTGCTAATTGAAAATCAGTTGAAATGAAAAAATATGCAAATATTTTCTTTGAAAATGTGATGCAACTAATGAATATCTCTACAAAAAACTCGCTTCACTAGCACTTTTCTATCAACTGGGCTACCGGTGTAATCTGCATTTGAATTCCCCTTTGACTCAAGTTATCATTTGATAGATATCATAGACCAAATCATGGAGTGTGCAACAAATACCTTAAAGTCCTTTTTACAGCTTTTAAATGAAATTATTTTGGATTTGAATTGAAATCATGCAAATAAACAAATAGTGAACAAAATGTTAGCTCTAAAATCGGTAAAATAAACAAATATATCCACGTGTATCTTGAGTAATCATCAATCCAAAACAACATCTCTTATCACCTAAACTTGCAATATAGTTATTCTAAGCAAATCTATATGAAATAGTTCAAGGATGAAAAGATGATTGGTCAACATTTTTGCACAAATCAAAATCAAAATCAACATTTATTTCCTTATCACATAACTGGCTGATTTAAATCAGATTATGGCGATTTTCAACATAATATATCATTCAAGATAAATGTACCATTACCTATTTTACCTTTACCGGTAATATTTTGTTGTTGCCCACTGTGATTCTGCCACCTTTGTATAGGCTAAGGAACTTTGATTTGTCGCCCATTATGTGCCTGGAACAGCTAGAATCCAGGTAACACTGTTGTTGTTCCTTAACAGGCCACCACACCTACACGAGAAAAGATTTTTGTGACCTCTTTGTTTTTATAGGCCCATGGTTGTTAGTGACAAAAGACTTTGAAAAATATGTTTATGTAGACCTAAGACAATTTATATTTGTTCCTTTTGGCACCCGGATTTGTTTGACTTTAAAGGATTTTATATTCGTGCCTTTTGGAACCTAAATTTGTATGGTTTTCGCTTGTTTGAGTCTATACCAATAATTATTGTGATTGTGACCAGTTTTTCCGTAAATTGTGCACTTGGGATTGACTTTATTAATTTCGATTCTAACACGTTCAAATTGAGTATGCCCAAGTCCTTATCTAACAACATTGACATTTTATTTCCCTGATAACATATTTAGTGATCTTTCTCCTTTGGAAAATTTTCCTAAAGTTATAGATAATTGTTCGACTTGTGTTTTAAGAGATTCATTTTCAGTCCAAACACGGTGCACTTTTTAATAGAATTTTCTTTCCTGGTGTTTTCACTTTCTTTCAAGATCAGAATTTTATTTTAAAGTGGTTTAATTTAATTTATGATTTTTTAATTTCTTCTTCAAGTGATGGACACTTATCACACTTAGGGCTCTTGTTTCGATAATCATTAACCAACTGATCAAGTAGTTTATTTAATTCTATCAAATTATCTATTTGTGATTCAATTTTAGTGTATTTCTCCCTAAGTCTTTCAAAATAGCCATTTACTTCATGAAAATATAAAAGTAATTCCGAATGAGTAAGTTTTGATACCTCGCTTGGCTCGTCATCGTCATTGTCAGTTGTTTATCCTTGAAGATACAAATTTTCTTTTTCACTCTCGCTGCCAATGTTTTTATCATCTTCACCAGTTTCATCCCAAGTAGCTGCAAAACTTCTTCTTTTTGGTTCCTTTCCTCGGCTGAGTCGAATTCGAGGATCATTTGGCTTGATATAACCGGGTTTATTGCAGTTGTGGGAGATGATCTCCTGCTCTTTTGGATTGTCTAGAACTTTGACTTTTCTACTTTTCAATTGTTGATTTAGAGATGAATTTCCATACTTGTGATTCCACCTTTTGAATTTATCTATTATCAGTGCCAGTTCTTCTACATCATCATCTTCACTTTCAGTTGTTCCTTTAAGAGCTATTGATTTCTTTCGCGTATCACCTTCTTCGTGTTCTTCCTTGAATTTTATTTAGAGCTCATAAATTCAGAGATTTCCGATGAGTTCTTCAACTTTGATTTGTTTCAGATTTTTTGATTCTTGAATGGTAGTAACTTTCGCTTCAAAATTTCATGGAAGGACTCTGAGGATTTTTCGGACCATTTCCAATTCTGTGTATGGTTTTTTGAGAGCTTTTGATTTGTATACGAGATTAGAAAGTCGTCCATACATCTCTTTGACATTATCATCCTTGGCTATTGTAAAGTTCTCCTATTTGGTACTAGGCATGATAAGTTGAGATTCTTTGACTTGAGAGGTTCGTTAGTGAGTCACTTCAAGTGTATGCCAAATTTTCTACGCAGTTAGACAATGTGAGACATGATTAAATTAAATTTGATCCAATGAACATATGATAGAACTCGTAGCTTTAGAATTAGCATTCTGTAGTTTATTTTCAAGATCTGTCCATTGATCCATCGGTTTTCAATTTCTTAATTATCTACCACTATAGTTGGTGTCCTATATCCCATCTCAATAATATTCCAAGCATCAATGGTTTTCAGAAAAAAAATTCATTCTATTTTTCCAATATGCATATTCACCATTGAACATGGGTGGCCTAACTATGGACTGACCTTCAGCAAAAACACTATTAAAAGAAGCCATTTTAACAAATCAAATTTTTAAAACAAAAATTGGTTTTTGAAAAAAATCAAATTTTCAAAACAAAAAAATGGTTTTTATTCCTAGCTTTGATACCACTTGTAGGATCGATTTCACTCTAAAGGGAGGGTGATACTAATAATAATAAAAATTAATGTGGAAATATATAAAATAATTGCAGCACAGATAATAGTAGAATAATAAAAGCAGAAATAAAACAACACAGATTTACCTAGCTTCGGCAAAGCCCTGCCTACGTGTTATGCCCAAGGTTTCAACTAGAAATTAAGTAGTCAGACGCTTATACACGTAAACTTTCAACACCCACTAATGACTAACCTAACTCCATACTCAAAACCCTGCCACAACTCAGCCACTGAGTTGCGAATTCTCAAACTACGCCCCATAGTTTGTACCTAGTCACATGACTAGAATAATACACAATTTAAAAGGAATTCAAAATAAAAAACTGAAACTAAAAAAAATTAAAATCCTAATTAGAGAATAATCCCAAATAAAAATAGAAGGCCGGCCTACTAAGAAGTTATAATTAAAAAATGATGTCTCCCTTTATCTTGTTTTACTTTGGCTCGTATCTTTTTAGTCAATGTCGTTTCCTTTTATTTTCACGTTGCCTCCTTTGCTTAGTGAAATCAATGGCTAATTCATTCCTCTTTAAAAATTAGGGCTTTAATCATTTGAGCCGCCGTTTGAAAATGATGCTCGAAACATTTGCTGGTATGCTTTTAGTTCACTTCAAGGCTTCCTTGATCGGTTGAATTGTTCACGGCTGCTTCAAAATTTTCAAGATCGAATGTTAAAATGGTATGCGATTTTTCCTTTTTTGATATTCGATAATATTCGACTTTGATTCGAGTTATTAGCTTTTGATTTATTTCAATGCCTTGCTTTGGTAATTGCTTGAACTTGAATAATATAATTGTCGATGATGAACCATGTTTATATAGGGGACGAAGCCCTTAATTTTCATTGTATAATTTCCTTCGAATTCTTCATGAATTTATCTCTTGCGTTGCTTTGTGCTTGAACGATGGTGACATATTTTGACTGGTTTAATTCGAATATTTTTTGATATACTTCACTTGGTCATCACGGCTTGCGTTTGGTTTTTAGATATTTCGAATATGTGATGCTTGTTCATCACGCTCTTTCCATTTTCAAATATTTTTGACCTTAGTTGAATTTTATGATGATTTTTCAAAACCGACCTTGACTAGGTTTTCGAACTGCAACAGTTCTGGTTGTCACTCCATGTGTATATGTATACATGTGTGTCCACATATTTATGTATGTATGTTAGCTTATTCTATGTGGTTCCATTATGCTTTACACTCCTGTACGTATGCACTGAAGTATGGTCTCATGTTTTTGTACATTTGAGCTGTTGTCTAGTTCCACTTGAAGCCTGGTCCATTGTGTTCATGAGCATTGCATCTTGTTTTTGATCTTGTTTTCATGTTCATCTCTTCATACCTAAACTGATATACGTGAACTCTGGTTCATGTTGATATACTATTTTCAATTGAAGTCCGATATCATGCCTTTACTTTGAGTCGAATGGTTGTTATCATGTTGTATCTTCATGGGTCTGCATATCTAGGCTATGCTTATGTGGTTCCTGCCACCTTATCCAAGTCTGTTTGAATCCCTTATTTCTAAACCTGCATTTGTATTTTGTTGTCTGGTCTAGTTTTGTTTGAGACTTCATGTGTTATTGAATCTGGTATGTGGGATGTTATTCTACTGGGTTGTATTGTTTGGTTGCTTAGTGTAGTCTTGCATTTTCTTTGTCCACGTGTGCGTTGAACTTGTATATGTCTTCATACTTGTATTCTCTGGTGTGCATGTGTGTGTGTTCATGTGGCCTAGTATATGTTCCTTTATGTTTTCATATGCTCATTTTGTTTGAGTTGCAGTCCTTGTGTTTGCATAGGTATTAGTGCATGGTTGTCTTGTTATTCGCTAATTGGACTGTTCGGGTTCCATTAGTTAAACCACCTCTTTGTACATTTTTTTCATGTAGCCTTGTCTATGATGCTCGTAACCATTTATGTCGGTGCTAAAAACTTTGTACATGCCTCTGATTTGTTGTTGCCTTTGGTCTGGTTTACTCAAGTCTGGTCTTATGACATGTCTGGTGTTGTTCCACTTGCATGATGTCATTGAATTCATGTTATATTCATTTTTGTTGATAATGACTGGTATCATTTGAATGCTTTCATACTTCATATACTTCTTCCATTGTGTTCGATGACCATATATATCACTGTCTGGTTCGTTTTATATGTGTGTCACCATGTGCTTTTTTTATCTGTGTCACCATACACACTTGTTACTGTTTGACATTTTGAAGTCAGGTATGGTGTAGTATTATTCTCTAAGTATGACTTGATGCAGTGTTTGTTGCGTGTTTGAGTCAATGTAGCCTCCATGATTCTTGCAGTATGTTTCACTTTAGTTTTGCATGTTGTTGGTCTGTACAAGTCTGGGTTGCCTTTAATTTTGGTCTGGACTTCATATTGTTCTTCATCTCTCTGGTTTCATGGGTACTCGAGTCTCTTTGTTTTGTATGTATGCACTGTGTATATGCATGTGTGAACATACATGTATATATGTATGTAGTAGCTTGATTTTAGAGTGTTCTACACTTGATACTTTGTACATGTGGTGGTCTGGGTTCATTGATGTGTTGAGCCTGGTTGTGTACACTTGATTTCGGCCATTATATTGACTTTTATTCATGTTCATTGACTCTCGTACTTGAACATTCTATTTTTGTTTTGTATTGCATCTGAGTTGAATCCACCATTTGGTTGGGTTTGACCTTGTGCTCTCCTGTCCCTGCAATTTTATCAAGTGTATATCGGTGTGCACGGCCTTGTGGCATGTACAGTGACACACTGTGCATGTCATAAGTTGTTCATGTATGATGGAGTCAAACGAAAATGATGACGAACAACCAAATAACTAAGGCAAATAACATTTTCAAAACACACACTTCATTGTACACTGCAAAAATATATCTTTTTCAATTTTATCGCTTCAGTGTTTATTTTGCAAATAATTCAGATGTTGGATACAAACTAGAATAGAGTTGAAGAACAAATACGAGTGAATGAGTGATATGTAGTGACATTAGAATTTTAAATTGAACTTGGTGACGTAATCGAAATTGTAATGTAATTGAATTGTAATTGAAATTGTGTAAATGTAGTGAGAGTTGAAGTTTGTACTATTTAAATTTGTAATAAAATATTTGTTTGAATATGAACTCTGTGTTATTTATTTTATTCATCAAATATTTATTCTATTATGTGAAAAATAAAATAAAATAGTACAATAGCAAATACATTTAAATGAATATACATACATACATACATACATACATATATATATGTTTATTATCATCAAATAAAAATCATATACTAGCATATTCAATAGGAAGTGCTTCACTATTGATAAAACAAAAGCTTCCCTTTCGAACTCATTGTTATATGGATATAAGAAGCGGCCTATAACCAATTCGAAAGGTACAAAGACGGCAACTAGTTTAGATTAGGTTCCAAAAGCAACTTCCTTTTCGAAAGCTCCTTTTCAAAACTAAATAAGCGACAACTTATTTGAAAGCTTTTCTTAAAACAGAAATGCGGCAACCCTTTCGAAAGGTCTTTTCTAAAACAAAGGCAGGTTAACTGATTCGAAAGTTATTATAGTTGGCTTCAACCCCTTCGAAAGCTTGGTTTCGACGCTGCAACTTCCACCGTTCGCCAATGCACTACTTATCAATTGCTTGATACATGTGCATTAGTTTTGAATGGGTTTTGGTGGAGGCATGGTGTCAAAAGCCAACAAATGGAAGTGGTGAAGTAGTAAATCTAAGGAAATTAGATTTTTTGCCTTAAAAGAATTTTTTTTCACCTGCTTTCCTTATTTGTCAAAATATGGTTGGTTGCCAATCCTTTGCTAGATTATTTTTTTAAAAAGGCTACCGAATTCATCAATTAGTAATTAAAAACATTTCAGGAATGAATCCCTTCCCCTTAACAAAACAATAAGATATTTAAGTCCTCAAACTTAGTTAATTTAATTTCCATAGTAAATCACTTAGGAAAAATCTCTAAAATTCAAAACAATTTGAATGTGTTTTATAACATATATAAATTTCAGAACCAAAATCTTTCATGTAATTGACGTAGTAAATTCAAACCCAAATTATCTCTTTCTTCCATTCAAAATTCACAATAAATTATCCTTAACTTGAAATATTATGTAAATTGTAACCCATCTCAAAATAATGTTTTACATAAGATATTAAATTCTTATGGCATTTGAAACCCATTTTACACGGTCTTAACCTTAAAATCGAATCAAACCTTTTTCAAACACACTTGTTTAAATCAAACATGGCATATAATCAAAGCATATCATCATTCAAATCATCCAAATAGTTTTAAGACGTTAAACCCAAAATTAAGATGTTTATTAAAACATATATGAGATGGTTTAGATTATTATTCACCTAGTTTGGATAAGGAACTTTAGATTTTCTCTTGTCTTAAATCTCCCTAGCTTGAATCTTTGCTTCTAATGATTTTTGAACTCCTTTTCTCTTAGGGTTATGGCTAGCCTTGGTCTCCTTTGTTTTTGTTTTATGAAAGTATGATAATGAGAACGAAGTAAGGGTTTAGGGGTTATGGGGTTATATATGCTATTCTCATAATACACTTGCCTTATTCTCTTGAGTAGTTAACATATAAAGCCATTTTATAAACCCATTCTCATGATTTCATTTAGTAGAGGCAAAACCTCTATTTGGTTTTCAAATCTCAATCCCCTTATCACTCTAGTCTTTATATTATTCTATTTAATTTATCTAATTAAATCTCATGAATAATTTTATTTAAAATTAGGGGTGTTACATAAGAGTTGAAATGTTTATTTACCAATGCATCCATGTTAGTTGTTCCAAATGGAAATCAAGGTTTGGTGGTGTATACTGATGCATGTGGAAATGGATTAGGATCTATGTTAAAGCAGAGGGGAAAATTGATTGTTTATGCTTCTTGATAGCTTATGTCGCATGAAGTTAGATATTTGACTCATGACTTAGAGTTAGCTGTCGTAATATTTGCTTTGAAGGTGTGAAGACGCTATCTTTTGGAAGAATGATTCCAGCTGTATATGGATCACAAGTCGTTGAGATACTTTTTCTCTTAGAATGTGTTGAATATGAGACAATAGAGATGGTTGGAGTTTTTAGCTGTTTATGATTTTGGAATTGTGTAGACACTAGGGAAAGGAAATAAAGTTGTAGATGCACTTAACAGGAAAGATCAAAATTCAATGTTAGCAATAATGTTGGAGCGGAAAGATTTGGAAGCATAGACTACTTGTAGTGTGTGGTTAAGATCGACTGCCAGTCCTGGTCACAATAGACCGATGTTATCCTATTTGGAAGTTCGACCGGTATTGATCGAAAGAATTGCTTCCAAGCAAAAAAGAAGACCCATTGCTTACTGAAAGAATTAGAAGATTGGAAGGTGGAACAGAGATCGGTGATCTGAAGGACTTTCATCTTGACCAAAATGGATGATTGAGAAAGAAGGGAGGACTGTGCATTCCAGATGCAGGAGACATAAGGAAAGAAGTACTTAGAGAATGCCATCGGTCAAAGTTTACAATTCACCCTGGAGGAACCAATATGTACTGGGATATAAAGACAAGTTTCTTTCGGGATGGTATGGAAAGGGATACAGGCTTATGAGTTAGGCGGTGTTTAAATTGTTAGCAAGTAAAAGTCAAGCATCAGAAGCCAAGTAGATTGCTTTAGCCTTTAGACATACCGGTGTGGAAATGGGATTCAATATCTATGGATTTCATAGATGGTTTGCCAAGGTCGAATAGGGGAAATGAATGTATATAGGTCATGGTAAATAGACTGACCAAGCGCACTTAATTCCCATTAATTCGACAAGAACAACACATGTATTGGCTAAATTTTTTATGAAGAATATTATTAGACTGCATGGTATTCTAGTAGTATAGTCAACAGAGATGCCTTATTCACTAGCGAATTCTAGAAAAGTCTATAAGAAATTTTAGGTACCAAACTCTAGATGAGTACCGCTTAACATCAATAGACTGATGAGAAAATGGAAAGAGTTAACAAGGTCTTGGAGTATTTGTTAAGACCTTGTGTGCTAGATATTGAAGGATCATGGGAAGACAATCTACACCTTGTCAAGTTTTCATATAACGATAGTTATCAAACTTGTCTAGGGATGACACCTTTTGAAGCTTTATAACAAAGGCCGTGTAGATCACCCGCATGTTTGTTAGAGGCCGAAGATGGATTAGTCGTTGGTTCAGATATGGTAAGAGAAGCCATAGAAAAGATTGAGTTGATTCGAGCTAGAATGAAGGAAGGTCAATCTAGGCAGAAAAGTTATGCAGATAAGAGATGGATATATTTAGAGTTCTCAATTGGAGATCATGTTTTCATCAAAGTGTTACTGATGAAGGGTGTAATAAGATTTGGGAAGTCAGGGAAATTGGCACCTAGGTTTGTTAGACCATTTCCTACTATAGAAAGGATCTAGAAACTCGATTACAGAATAGAGTTACCAAATAGTTTGGTAAGAGTCCGTAGTGTTTTCCATATTTCTCATCTACGGAAGTGTGCTTGAGATCAAAAGACTACTGTAACTCCGACTGCATTGGAAGATTTAGTAGTAAAACCAGATCTGGCAAAAATCTAATAATAGATTGTATCCTAAAAAAATAAAGTGACTTTTATAAGACAACTAGTTTGAGTTGTAGCGATGGATGAGAAGAATCTAAGAAATAAGACAGTCAGATTAGTAAAAGTCCAGTGGAGTGAAGATGAGAGAGACGGTATTTGGGAAATAGAGAGCATGATTATGGATACTTATCCTGATTTGTTTGATGGTATGTTTTACATCTATGCTTATATGTTTGATGTGTGAACCTTATCATAATTTGGAGGACGAAATTCTTTAAGGAGGGAAGTTTGTAACAATCCTAATTTTAATTTTAATTATTTAGGATATTTAATTGGATAAATTAAATAAAATAATGTAAAAGGTTAAGGAGATTGAGATTTAATAATTAATAGGGGTTGTGCCTTAATGAATGAGTTAATAAGAATGGTTTAAAACTTAATGAGAAGGAGGAAAATATGCTAAGGGAAAAAAGGGAATAGATTTAAATTTCTAAGCATAAACCCTTATTCTCTTAGTTACTCCCTCATTTCATTCATTATAAATAAAATTAAAAGAGCAACGCCGGTCATAGTAAGGTGATTCAAGGGAAGTAAGCTAGGGCACAAAGATCAAAGCTTAGGAAATCAAATCAAAATAAAAATTTCAACCTTCAAGGTGAATAATAGTTATGCAACTCATAATTTAATTGCTATTTTAGTTCTAAGTCTAAATCCAAATCTTTTGATGTTATTATGTAATGTTTTAAATCATTGGATGATATATGCTTTTTGATGAATATATATCATTTATTATTGAATTTATTGATATGTTTAAGTATGAAAAACTAACATATGACATCCAAATGAATTTCAATTTTGATATGATGCTAAAAACGTTATTTTGGAAGTAGGTTTTAAATTTCATAATTTTCCAAGAAAGTGAGAATTTATTATGAATTTTCTAAGTAAAGAAAATGGATTATTTCGGGTGTTAATTATTAGGTTTGATTAAATGTTGTTTTTGGTCCTGAAATTTTTATACGTTAAAAGATATAATAAATAGGATTTATTATTATTTTTGGGGAGTTTTCCCAAGTGTTTATGAAGGGTTATAAAATTATTAAGCTAGAAGGGCTTAATTATTATATTAAGATGTTAATATAAGATTAAAGTTTTGCAAATGTTTTGGAAATGATAAACCTACTATGGGTCAATTTTTTGGAAAAGAAACGTGATAAAGTTTTGTTAACCAATAAGAATTTGACAAATATATAGAGTAGTTGGAAAAGAACTTGCTTTTATTAGTAAAATTTCAATTTTTAATGTTAATTACTATTTTGCCACGTCAATAAGGCCGATGTCGCCTTTTATCTTACAACTTCTAAGGTCTTCAACATCAACCATGGGACATCAACACTCGTTGGTGTAAAATACGTTGGCTCTGGGTGAAGCAAGAGGTGCAGCATTAAAGTCGATGTCATGATATTCGACGGGATTCCATGCCGCGTATCTTTAGTACCAAAGTTACTCCCTTGAAGCAACAATGCTGCATATTACTATTAATGACTCCAAAAGACGCTGACACCGCATTTTATCGCTTTAACCTTAATGGCTACCGACTTTAATCTCTATCACCTGTTTTCAAAGAAGGCTATGTAGTCGCCTATTATCACTTTGACCATATGATACTGCGTTTTATCTACTTCGGCTTTATTTTTTGCCATATGTGTTCGAAGACACAATGGTGTCACTCCTATTGACTTTGGCTCTAATGAAGTCGCTTGTTTCCCGTAAGGCAGTGATGCCGAGATTTATCTATGTCGACCTTTTTCTTTTTAGGTTTTATAGTATGTTATATGAAGTGGTTGACATTGACCGTATACCCTTAAGTTTATAAATCAAAGGCTTTAATATATTTTATAATTGAAGAAGGGTGATGAACCCAAGTGGCAATAATGACGTCGAGTTTATCAAAATATTAGGTTTTATTATTTTGGCCTATGTTTTGAGGGGCGAAGACCCTCGTCGACTTTATCTTTATCATGGATCAATATAACGGCTTTATAGCCTATGGTTTGGAAGTGAGATAACTTCCAATTGGGTTCGAAATTTATCAACATTATTTTATAAAAAGCATATATCATAGTATGAATATTTTGGGATAAAGTAAAGAGCTGCCTTGTTTTAAAGTATGGTTTCACGAGTTAAATCAACTGCAAAGGTTTTGTTTTCAACGAAATAGAAAAGGGTATTTAGCCCAGGAATTTTACTAAAGAGATTATTGTTCTCATCACTTTTGGATAGATTATGATTGGATAAATTTGACCTAAGGATTTGAAAAACAGAAAGGACTGGTGTAGGGTAGCACGCTATACTTCGGCTGTTAGCCCCTGGCTAATACAAGTACAATATTCCAATGCATAGGGCTTTGTCAAGGGTAAGACTAAAGGTAGGTGTATGCATTGAAATGAATACATAAAGATACGATGGCTTATAGGTTGACCTGCAAAACCTTTAGGATCATAGTAAGTCTAGCAAACATATGAGATTGACAGACAGTCCAGTAAACTATAAGATAACTGTATTTGGATAGACCGTCTAGTTTCCTTCTAACAATCAGTTATAAATTTGGTATATCTGGTAGGCCCAAGTCAGCCATGTAGGTTGGCAGTTACCCAATAAAAACTAAATATTAGAATGGATAGTCCACTAATTTGGCGGATAGCCACGATTACCTATGTAGCAAGCGTACATATTATTGTCTCTATTATTTATTTTAACCAGTTTGGTTGTAGGTATTTGATTTGCAAAAGATATATATTAAAAGGGATATTGGTAAGGGGGAAATCCATTCTTATCAACGGCGTGGTCTCACTGATCGTCTATAAACCGAGATGGCATATCATTAATCACACCGGATTTTTATCTGATTCGAAGTTTATGTTTTCCTCTTAAACTCTCGGGTGATCAAAATTTGATTTGCATAGATTGGGAGTAAGGGCTTTTCAGGTTAAGTAGGTTTTAGCGAGTGAAGCTTCCATAGGTGTGCAAGAGGCAAGGCTAGCTATGTAGAATTTTATCTATTACTATTATCCCTTGTGTTGTGTCATTAGTTGTATAAATGTATTGACAATAGATGTATTTACATATTTAGTAACTCTGATCAACCAAGAGGGCATCATCATATATCGCACCTAGAGTATTTTGTAATAATTATATTTCACTTAAACCCGAGCAACCTTTGGGATTATGTACTGAATATGAAATTATGATTTTGAAATGAAATGTGAAAGTTTGTTTTGAAATTGTGTTTAAAATTATTTCATATTCTTATGCTTTTGATATTATGGATACCATTAACATACTCGCATTCTATCACCAGGGATTAATACTGTAGATAACTATAGCATCTGTAGCACTTAGTTTCGGGCCTCAAAATGGGAGATATCACAGACATCGAGCACACCCAAGAGTCTTTTAGTATGATTTGATAGAGTTTACAAAATCGATTTCTTGATCTTGAATACAAATAATCCTATAGCCCCTTAAAGAGCACTTGATCATGATTTGAGTGAGAGAGTTGGTGAGATTAGAGAGTATTTAATAGAGAATCAAATCAATAGAATTTGAATTTGATTCTGATTAAATTTGAGAAGATCTTGAGCAGAATTCATTTTAGAAATCAAGAGAGTGAAAGAGGATAGAAAATATAAGATTGTAGTTATATAAAATTCGTTGAGAGAACCCCGATTTACAGAGAAACAACAGTCATGTCCATTCCAGAAGGGTTACGATGAAAAGACACTTCCATTCAAAATTTTAATTTTGGAAATCTCGACCTATATGTCGAGATACATAATGATGATATGTCGACATATCCTTTTGTATTTTGAAAACTTACTTTACAAAAAATGTTTTGAAAATATTAAGCTCTGTAAAATATTTTGATACTTTGTAAAATCATTTAAGCATTGTTGATACACATTTTAATCATAATAAAACTTAAGAAAACTTATAAAATCATTTCGAAATATCTTAATATATAAAGGATTTAAATATAAATTTATTTTGAAAAATAAAATAATATATAAAGTATAAGTGAATATATATATATGTGCCAGTATTAGTGAATGTCAAAATATACTTTTAAATATCATAAACATTTAGAAAACCAAGAATTGTATCTAAATATAATAAATAAATTAAAAGTATGTATTAAAATATAAAATACTTGAAAAATGAATATAATAATCTTGTAAATAAATAATTTAAAGTTTAGGAATCATTTGATATATATTTTGAAAAGATGTTTAAAAAATCATTTTGAAAACAGGGATTCTTAAAATTCATTTTTCTTGAAAACCATGACATTTGAAAATCATCTAAAATTAGGGAATAAATTGTAAAAGCCTTTTTGAAAAAATGAAGAGAGATTAAAGAAGTGCTACCAGGGCTTTTAAAAAAATAATCTATAACTCTATAACTTATTTTGATATCTTGAATCTTCAAACTCATGTGTCTTCAATCTCTAACTCTTGAATCTCTATATCAGCCTCTTTATCAGTCTCCTAAGTCTGCTCTTGATATTGTACAATCTTCTTAATCAACACTTGTCTAATATCCAACACTATATACCATATATAACTTGATAAAACATTAGTATCTATATTTTATATGATCTCATATGGTTTTTTATCATCAAAACCAATACCTAAGGTACTAACAGAAGGCGATACTAAGAAGAATTCGTGTCCACAATGTGGTTTATGACTTAGAGGATTTTGATCTAGCTATAACATCTATAGAGAAGGAGGAGTCGGAAAAATGGACCTATATTATACTCCAACTTGCTATGCGTAAGAATATTATTTTCAAAATTAGTTAGCAAACTACCGCTAGAGGAATTTGGAAGAAGTTGGGAGACTCTACATAAAGAAATATTTAACCAACCAATTGATCTTGCTGAAGATCATTTTTACCTGTAAGATGAAGGAAGGTTCTCTCATTAAAGCGCATCTAAGTATATTTTATAACCTACTGATAAAGATGAAGTCGATTGATTTGAAGACTAACAAAGAACGGAAAGCCATGGTTCTGTTGTGTTCTCTTCCGGAGTGGTTCACGATTTTCGTTAACAACCTCATCTACAGTAGAGAAACATTAGCATTGAGCAATGCGAAGACATGTTTTCTTAGTGAGGAGTTGAGAGATCCGACGAAGAGTTTAGGAGATAGTTGTGGAGGAAGTGATAGTAGTTCAGGCTTGTTTGGAGAGACAAAAAGAGAAGAGAAGGAAAAAAAGAATTTTAGGGGTCGTTCTAATTCGAAGAAGCCCAACTGGTGTAGTAAGTCTAAAGATGGAAAGTGTTATCATTGTAAGAAACCAAGCCATTGGAGAAGAGACTGTCCAAATTTAAATAAGAAGACCGGGGCTTTTTCATCTATTGTGTTTGAGAATGAAGATAGTGATGTGTTGATAGCTGTGGTATCGGATGTTGCAGATCGCTGGGTCCTTGATTCTGGAGGTTCATTCCATACAACTCCCAATATGGATTATTTTTCTTCCTTTGTCGCTAATGAAGGAAACTCCATCCTTATGGGTAATGCTGCTACATGTAGGTCCATGGGAGTTGGTTAAGTTCGCATTCACATGTTCGACGGGATTGTTCGCACTCATTCAAATGTTCGTTATGTACCAGGTCTTCGGAGGTCTTTGATGTTGTTAAGGCAGCTAGCATCATTAGGATGTGAGGGTACCATCAACACAAATGGTTTGAAGGTTTCTAGAGGAGCACTTATAATTATGAAGGGTATAAAGGTCCGAAATCTTTATTTGTTGAAGGGTACCATTGTTTAAGCGGAATCGAGTATTGGAGTTGAGCTTAAAAAGTTTGGATGCTACTAAGCTTTCGCACTTAAGATTAAGTCATACTTCGAAGAAGAACTTAGAATTGCTTCATAGGAATAAGAAGGGCAGAGGAGAAAGCTTCAATAAATTGGATTTCTGCAAGGAGTGTGTGCAGAGTAAGTAAACCAAAGTACCATTTGGTGCCGGAGAGTACACTTCTATGACGGTACATGACGATGTGCATTCGGATGTTTGAGGACCAATTTCTATAACTTCCATTTGGGGAGCTCACTACTTTGTATCTTTCTTTGACGACAACTTGCGCAAGATTTTGGTGTATGTGTTATCCAGCCTTGTGGCCAAGCCATATACGGACGAATAAGATAGGTCAAGCAGGAGAATTGCAGAGATGGAATCCAGAGCGATAACCGTCAAACTAAAATATCAAACAAAATCAATAGATCAAGCTATCAACTTGCAAAAAACCCTCTGAGATTCCCACACATCAACTCACTTCCAATGAAAATTTAAAATTCCATGATCCAAGATAATTCATGGATCGGTACCGATCCATGGCCAGGGATTGGTAACGATCCCCAATATTCGTCCAAATTTGTCAACATTTCATACCATATGAAATTAAGATGCTTGCAATTCATAACATGGCATATGAGATGGTTCACCAGCCAGATACAACCCAAGCATTTGATAGACAAAGCAAGTGCTATCAACCAACACTCGAGCTAAAGAACTCATCCAAAATCAAGCTCATAAAAATGCACCCAAGATCCACGAGTGAAGGAACAAGTCAACAAAGTAGCACTGAGGATCAAAGATGGTCCAAAGGCCAATCTTACGGATCAGTACCGATCCATAGTGAATGGATTGGTATCGGTCTCTAGATCTTGCTGATGTGGACACGATCTCTTTTGAGCAAATCCTCTTGGATGTGGGGAGCGTGGGTGCAAACATAGTGGAGATATTTTCTGTAACTTGATGCTATAAATAGAGAAGGATGGTTATTATTTCAAGGATCTTTTTGCTCTTCTAACATATTTTTGTACTTCTTACATAATCTTAGGGATCATCACCTAACTATAAGAACAACTATGTGAAAAATCGACAGAATTTGAATAACAAAGTTTAAGTAGACGTAGGCGGTAATATTTCGCCGAGCCACTATAAAAATTATGTGTTTTTCTTCTCGTTTTCTTACCTTTTCTTGAAAATTTCACATTTATTTTTTCATTGAGTGTTTGTGCCAAGTTTTATAGTAAACATAAAAGATCGTTAACAAAGTTAAGTGTATATAGGCAACGATTAGTCGAACCGCTATAAATATTATGTGCTTTATTTTTCCTTTTGTAATTTACTTTCTTCATTTAATTCTTCTACGTTTTATTTCTGAGTGTTTGTGCCACTTTTTGGTGTAAACATATCGATGATGATCCCTAAAATTACAAGAGTGATTTGATAATTTGTAAACAACTAAAAAGATGTTTAACAAAGTTAAGTGGAGTAGATAATGATTAACCGAACCATTTTAAATCTCATGTGTCCTATTTTTCCCTGTTTTGATTTTCTTTCTTCATTTAATTCTTTAATCTTTTATTTTTGGGTGTTTGTTCCACTTTTTGGTATAAACATTTTGGATGTAATGAAGGCTAAGTCGGAAGTGTTCGAAAAGTTTAAGGAATGCTTAGCTAAACAAAAAGGAAATTGAAGATTCAGCAATCCAACAATGACGATGAGTTTGTCTTGAAGGAGTTCCTTGGATACTGCAGACAACATGAAATTAGGAGACATTTTTTTTACATTCGGCGATACACAATCTAATGGGCTTGTTAAGAGGATGAATAGAACTCTACTAGAGAAGGCTCGTGGCATAGGTTGTCTCCAGGCTTACCTAAAGGCTTTTGGACTAAAGCTATATCGACTACTGCTCACATCATTAATCAAATCCCGAGTTCAGCCATTATGGGAAGATTCCAAAAGAGTTGTGGAGAAGGAAGTCTATTATACTCGGTTACTATTGTATTTTTGGTGGCCCTGTTTATGTGCATAACACAGGATTTGATAAGTTGAAGCTAAGAGCTCCCAAGTGTCTTTTGCTAGGTTATGCAGATGGAATAAAGGGATATTGTATTTGGAATCCAACAATGAATAAGGTGATACGCTCTAGACATATTACCTTTGACGAGTCAGTCATGGCTAGACCGTTGGAGGAGACATCGTATAACTCAGGTTTGGAAGGTGACAAGCCTAAGGAGACAAAGATTGTTCCAATATTTCAGCCAAAGAGTATGGTTGATATTATTGATGACATAGAAAATTTAGTCAAAGAACATCATATAATATTCCACTTATTTCCTCTAATAGCGATGTCAATGTTCACGAAGTTGGAGAAGATTCGGTCTAAGGTGGAACTGAAAGAGTGGCAGGCGATGCTGGAGCCGTCTATTCTAGTTAGAGAATTAGGAAGGCACCTGATAGATATGGAGATTGATAGTTTGCAAACCTCAGCCTCAGTGATCAGTTCGATTATGCTTTGCATATGGTTCATGAGGATCCATTTGACCTTGAAGATTTTTTGAAGGCAATAGACAGTTCAAAGTGGATTTGCGCCATAGAGGAGGAAATGCAATCGTTGTAGAAGAACAAGACATGGGATTTGGTCCTATTACCTCAGAGAAATAGAGCCATAGAGTGCAGATGGATATTCAAGGTAAAAGATGATTAAAGTCATAATGCTAGATTGGTAGTAGAACGGTTTTCATGGAAAAAGGGTAAAGTGTACACTAAAATCTTTGCTTCGGTTTTGCGACATAAATCTATTAGGATTTTGTTAGCTATAGTTGCTACTCACGTTATGGAGTTGGAGCTGCTAGATGTGAAGATAGCTTTTCTACATAGAGACCTGGAAGAGACAATCTACATGAAACAGCCAGATGGACTTGCAGTGGATGGTAAGCCAGATTGGGTTTCCAAATTGAAGAATTCATTGTATGGCTTAAAGCAGTCGCTGAGACAGTGGTACAAGAGGTTCGATTCTTTTATATTGAGCATTGGCTTTGTCGGGAGAATAAAAGACACTTATGTTTATTATAAATGCTTGGAAAGCGGTATTTGGGTGTGCTCACTCTTGTATGTGGATTATATGCTTATTACTTCTAAGGATAGAGAAGAAATCAATCGACTGAAGATGTGTTTGAAGGCAGAATTCAAAATGAAGGACCTTGGAGAAGCAAAGAGGATTTTAGGCATGGAAATCATTAGAGATAGAAAGCTTGGACATTTGAGACTGTGTCAAAAAGAGTATATACGGAAGGTTCTTGTTCGCGTTAGCACGGATACTTCAAATGCTATTTCGAAAAACATGCCATTGTATGTAAAGCTTGGAAAAAGGATCTCCCATTTCATTTGAAGACAAGATTTATATGGTGAGAGTGCCTTATGTAAGTGCAGTTGGGAATTTGATGTACACCATGGTCTGCGCGAGGCCAGATACTGCTCATGCTGTTAGTATGGTTAGTCACTACATGGCTAATTTGGGGAAGACTCGTTGGGAAGTTGTTAAAGCTATTTTGAGATACTTGAAGGGAACACCGGATCTTGGGCTTGTTTTTGGAACTAGAAAGAGTTGCAGCTTAGTTGGCTATTATGATTCAGATTATGTGAGAGATAATTATAGAAGGAAGTCAACCTTAGGCTACGTGTTCACTCTTGGAGGTATAGCTATTACTTAAAGAGGGTTTGCAATCTTTGGTTGCATTATCTACTACAGAAGCTGAGTTGATAGCTATTGTTGAAGCAGCTAATGATGCACTTTACTTGAAGTGTCTACTATGTAATCTAGGCTTTGCGCATGATAGTGTGGTGGTGGATTGTGATAGTCAGAGTGCAATTCATTTGGCTAAAAACTAGCCATTTAGTTCGAGAACAAAGCACGTAGAAGCCAGAGAGTCATTCCTTGTATAGAAGTCAGAGAGTCGTTCTTTGTTTCTATGAATGAAGGGTGATTAGTCTTGAGAAGATCAACACAAAGGACAATGCGGCAGACATGTTTATTAAGGCATTTTCGGTAGCCAAGTTAGAGCATTGCACGAACTTGATTCGCTTATCGAAGTGCTAGTGCCACATGGTGGCATTATGTGGGAGAGTAGAGTAGCTTAGTTAAAGCTAGAGGAGGATGTAGTATTCTTCTTGTTGGAGAGATAGAAGTTGTAGTATACTTCTTGTTAGGAGATTGTTTTGACTCTGCCTTTGTTTTGAGCACTTTTAATACTTTGTTGGTTGGGGGTGGCCTTGCCGGAACTTGTTGACAAAGTGTTATGGGGTGGCCAAGCCGAAACCTACAGGGAAGCCATTCATACTAAGGTGGAGCATGCAATAAGAGTTGGTTGAGATAATTTGAATTGAGGTGGACCGTTGAAATTTTTTGTATAATTCTATGGAAACTTTTCTAATTAGCAATTTGAAATATATGGAAAATTTTCTAAATTGCTAATTTTGGAATTTATGGAAATTTTCCTTAATTACAACCTCACCTTATTTAAAACTTTCAATATCTCTACTTGGAGAAGACTATAAATAAATGGGCAGACTTATGGACCAAAACTTAAAAAGGAATAATACGAATCGATAAAGAAAAAAATTGTAACCCTAATTAATTAAATTAGGGACTAATATTATCCTTTTATAATCTCTTTTTTTATTGAAAGTAATAAAGCTCCTCTTCCCTAAAGTGGACATAAACACAATGATAGTGGAACCACTATAAATCTCTTGTGTCTTTTATTTCTCTATTATAGTTATTTAGTATTTCTTTTGGAATAGCTGTAATTTGATTGGAGATTGATCGATCTATTTGTTTTACCACATCATACCATGATCCTATAATTAGGTTTATCAGCTACGAGGGATTGATCACCCCTTTACAGGATCCATGTATGGTTCTGTGATCTGTTCGAGATGTTGGAATCCACTTGGGATTCATGATCTATTTGAGTGATGAAGTTTCTTGTGTTGAGACGTTGAATTTAACTTCACCATCAATATTGACTAAAGACAAAGTAGGCTGCACAATCGGGGGGTTTAGCTAACCTAGGGGAATACATCAACTCCAATATCTAGAGTATACTTATCGATATGTTTCATGCGAGGAGTTGTCGATACTTGGTTCACGTGTTAGGGTGCGGGTCAGTTGTGTTTCCCTTATGGCATATTTTACCTATAGATATACAACGCTCGAAAGGTAACTTATGATCCATTTTATGGAGATTGGTCTTAGTTTACTTATGAGTTTTACTAGGGAGGTCTCCGTGAAAAATCCATTATGCAAATGCACCTTATTGGTTTTGTCTGTATACCTATCAATATGTTATGGTGTGATTAATGTAAGCATCAACAGCTATTTTCTGATTTATATTCTTTACCTTGGACATTATCTGTTACGTCACCTTATGTACTTATTAGGTAGTGGTTCTTTTGAGGGGATGACATTATAGCATTCCATGCGGTCATAAAAGTACTATTATATGCTAGCTACATATTCCTTAAGTTTTTCACACCTGACTTATGTCTGACCCATGGTTTTAATTTTCCCTTATTTTCATGGGTGCTCTTTCGAGTCTGAGAAAGGCAGGTTTTCATTAATGTTCATTGTGCTCTTGGGAAGGAGCTGGATGTTTTACCTACCACAGTATTTATTTCCACTGCATTACTTTATGTGTGTGTAGTGACAATTGTAAGGATAGGTTATTATAACTATTTAGGGCGATGATGGTACTTTGATTAATAACTTTGAAATGTTATGTATATTAGTGTAGCTCTGTGTATTATCTATATGTTACCATTCTGCATGTGGTTTTTGATGTTTTTGTTCTCCTCTTTCTTATTCATGTTCTTTTCTTCTTTTTCTTTACATTGACGTTCTGTCTTTCCAGAACTTAGGTGCTCAGCACATGAATATCGTTGATGTATTAGTGTCGACAATGGAGGATGGAAAATGTGTTTGGTGCATCTAGTATCAGAGCTGAAGATTAAGCGAGAACCTTGAGTTTAGTGGGGTATAACTCATTAAGAGAGAGTGTAATGGAACGCTCTAGCATGAGTTGAGTGTATTATATATATGAGAGTGTATATGTATATGATACATATTAGTAATATATAAGTATAGGTTGGTAGTGTAGTTGATTAATGTAGGGATTAATGATGTTAATAATTACCCCTCATTTATTAGCTTAATCTGCTTGGCAAGTTTGTGAGCATTGATTGTTGTTTGTTAATTATTATTTTCTGGTTAACCAGTTTATAAGTAATTTACCTGTTTACAACATGGTTTTTATAGATAGTAATTGTGGGAACAATAAAACGAACGTCTTTTGAATTGAGTTTCACAGTTTGACTATAAGCATTCGGTGATAATGTTGGGTTAAAAGGCTAACTTTAATAAAATTTGTTTATTATAAAATAAAAGAAAAGCAAGGTATTTTGGAATAAATATTTGTGAAAAGATTTCATATAAGAAAGCGAATTTATATAAGTATGGCTTATAAATAAAATGGATTTAAATCAGGAATTTGAGAACTTAAATCCCAATGTTCTGAAAGTTAATTTTGAAGGTTTGTGAGAAAGTAGTAATAGTATTATTTGAAAGTATTTATAAATAAAAATATTTTAAAAACGGTTCTGAAAGAGATAGGAAGTACTTAACTCACTTTTGTCGTTGGAAAATAATTTTGGTGATGACTGCTGTATAATCGGCATTCATTTTCGAGTTTCAAAGTGGATGGAAGTTACTATAGTGGTTTGCTACAGAGTTATTTGGTAAAACGGATTTTGTATAATCACGAAAGCATGATTTGATATATTTATATATTATTATTTCAAATGATTTGAAATGAAAATCCAGTGTTTAGTTCTAAAGTTTTCTATAAAGAAATTTGACATTGAAATAAAAGTTGAATTTTTATAACTCTTAATTTGATAAAGGTCGCAAATATTAAAAAAAGTTATAGATTTGTTAAACATTCATTAAGTAAAATAAATATGAATGCTTTTTATATACTCTTAGGATGTAGTAGAGTATTATATGGGTAATGAACTTAAGTCTTGAAACAAACAAATGAAATTATGGTTTAATAAAATGTTTTATGAGTGAAAAAAAGTCTTTATAAAATGTTTACAAACTTTAGTAATGTTTTATGAAATGTTCTATAAATAATTTTAATATTAAATGAGAAATGATTTTTGTGTAAACGAATGTGATTTAAAATGTAAAGTAATTGTGCAGTTAGGAAATCAATGGAATTAAGTACGTAAGTTGTACGTAGATCATTTTATTCGCATGGCAGTTCTTGATCTTGGAGTCGAGTACATGATTTCGAGATGGTTTACACCTGTACGAACAAGCATTTTTCACTAGACTCTTGACGACGAACACTTGTACAGATTCTTAATATGATTCTAAAGTTTTCCATCATAGTATATAGCAATGTAAGAAGAATGGAGGTGTCTAATCAAGAAACTTGATCGGAGTTTGCACTAAAGAGGTCAGGTGATCTATACTAGTTTGAAAATGAAATTTATGTGAGCGAGAGATTAGATTTTGATATTGTGTACAGATGGTCCATGTGCATCGTACGAGCTTTAATATATTTGTATGCTATGTTTGCTAATGATTTGTAATGTTGTTAAGTATAGATGTGTGATTGTTTCTTTAGTTTCTTGCTTTGGAATTTCTAGGACGAAATATTCTAAGTGGTGGAGAATGTAGCGATCTGGAATTTCTATCACTTTGTATTTAAATATTTGAATCTTGGATTTAGTGCGATTAAATTGATTTAATAACCTTGTTAACTCCCTTTTTAAATAAGAACTAATGATAAGAAATTCGTTTCTGAAATTTTTTTGCAAAAATAAATAGTTCGAAGAAATATCGATAATGTGATCGAAAATTGTTTATTGATAAATGCATTTTTAATGATTAAAAATGTCGTTCGAACTCTTTTGTATTTGTGAAGTAACATATGAATATATTAACAAGAGTTCAATTCACCTTTGTTTCATGAAGAAATTAATTAAACCAAGCATGCGTCTAGAAGGGAACAAAGACCCTTGAATCAAGGTGTGATTTAGAGAAGGCAAGGTGTGTAAGGGAGCATGGCGTGCATGTGAAAATGGGAGAGGGGAAGTCGTGTGGCCGGCCAAACCAAGGGTGTTATGGGGTTGTTTGTGTTACTAAATCATCCACCTTATACCTACCTTTGATTTATAATTTCATTTGCTAAGTTTTGGCAGAAAAGAAAATAAATTCAAACACTTCTATCTCCTCTTAAAATCTTTAAAACAATAGCAAATCAACTCCTTTCTCCTCCAAACTTTCACAAAGTTATTATATCATCATTAGAATATGGTTTAGCTTCCAATAAGTGAAGAAATTATAAAGATATGGGGAATTTCATCCTGCTCCACGAGCATCAATGTGGAGAGGAAGGACTTGGCTTGTGTTTAGTGGTAGCTTTGGCTTTAGGGTTATGGTAGGAAGTGTTACCTTCATTAAGTGAGTTTACTCACCATCTAATTTTTGTACATTTGATATAAATGTTTGATTGTAAAAATATAAACATTATATGAAGAGCAAATGCAAGTTATCGCTTTTTGGACCCTCTTACTTTTGAAAGCAAATGACAACATATATATCTATTATAATCTTTCTTATAAACCATCTAAAACTTGTAATGCGGCCATGACCTTGTGTATTCATGTTTAAAAATGTTGTATGTGATGTGAAAGTGTGTATGTGCATGTTGAAGTGAGAAAGTCGCTATGAAAGCACTTTGAATCCCTTATATTTTAACTTGCTTTAAATGATGTTATATGTATATATTATTGGATAATATAATTTGGTTTTTCTCTAAACTTCTAGCGGTTTGTAACAACAAGAAATTGGCTTGAAAAGTTTTGGAAATAATAGAATAAAATTGAAAATTGTTGAATCAAAAAAATCGCTATGGATGCACTTTGAAATCGCTTTGTGTCCTACGATTTCCAAGTCAACTTTAAAAGACATCCTTAGGATTTCTTTATGGTTTTAATAAGTAAAATATAATTACTTACTAATTAAAAATATAACTTTAAAAAGATTTAAAACTAGTCAAACAAAGTTAAGAAATTTGAAGTAGAAAAAAGTCGTTATATCGACATTTTTAAATACCTTGTTTTTAAGAATTAATGTTTGTTTTTGTAGAGATTTCCCTAGAGGTTTCTTTACTATTTTAACAAGTAAAATACATTCTATTCGTACTATAATATTTTTGGAGTTTAAATCATTTAATATCTAGTTGGACAAAGTGGAAAAGTTTATAGAAAAATGGTCGTTGTTTGAGCACTTCGGAAAATACATTGTTTTCAAGATTTTTCATTAAATAATTAAAAGATATTCTTAGGGGTTTCACTTTATGCTTTTTAAGTACTCTAAGTATGTTAAATGCAATGAAAATCAATTATTCAAGCATCGGAAGTTAGACTAAAAGTTATAGCAAAGTCGTGTTAAATAAAGGCCCAAAACTCTAGATAACATTTCTAAAGTGCTATCTTTGCTTCTAAAACACCTTTTCCCTATCGCGAATTGTTTTAGCATTTCCTGAAATGCTATTGTTTTCTGTTTAAATTTTAAAGGATTTTAAGTGTAACAAAACTTTACACAACAGTTTTGCAACTGTTATTGTTTGCTATTTGAAACTTTAAAAGAGGTTTTAAGTAATAACAAAGTTTTAAACAGCATTTTTGTAAGTGTTATAGTATGTTTTCGACACTTTTAATTATGTAAAAACGATATTTAAATTAATTATTTTTCTTTAATCTTATTAGGGTCGTTTTCTAACTTAGATTAGGGTGTTTTAAAATTGGTTTCAAGTTTAAACATATTTTAATAATTAATTATGAATTTTGAAGGAAGAGGCTTTTAATTTAAAACAAGTTTATTCCTGGTTTTTCCATTTATTTCAAAAACTATTGTTTTTACGTAATATTATATATATATGTATGTATGTATGTATATAATTATAATATATTTTTAAGTAGTTTAAAGGTGTTTTAACATAATTATAAGTATTTTAAAAGTAATTATATATGTGTGTGTGCGTGCGCGCGTGTGTGCGTGTGTTTTAAAAGTAAGTTAAATATTTTATTAATATAGTAAAGGAAGTTTAGATTTTAATACTTTAAGTTAAAATAAATCATTTTGACAAGTTAAATTAAAGTGTATTACCTTAATTAATAAGTGTGGACATGCTTTGAGCTTTAAAATGAATGTATTAAAGTTAATAATAAGTATATAAATGGTTTTGGGTTGTAATAAACAATGTTTAAGTTGCATTTTTTTTAACCCTTATTAATTATACCGAGGAATATAATTGTAACAACTCGAAATTTAACCCATAATAATTAATTAGTTAACTAATGAAAATAAAATAACTTTGTGAAATTGTCAAAATTGAGCCACGAGTTGCACCATTCTGTCCTTGGTAGTTTTCTGGTTAATTTTCATATATAGAACATCAGAATCCGAGTTAATATGAGCGAGATAAAAAGCAAACAAGAATTATATATATACATAAATATATATAGGGAGGTCGACCATCCCACAGCCCAGGTCAACCAGCCGATCGACCTGGCTTCAAGGGCGGTCGACCCGCCAACGAACGGAAAGCGAAGGAAATTTCCTTCGTTCCATCAAGTTCGTTTTACACGTTGTTTTCGTCATTTTGGCTCATCTAGTCCTTCTGTGCTACTATTTGACGTCTCCCATTCAACCTATGACGTGGTTGCATCCTATTCAATCTCCAAATCCAATGGTCTGAGATCCACTTCTACCTCTATAAATAAGACCCTAGGTCTAACAGTTTTTCTCATTCTAGAATTTCTCCGCTTGGTTTCACCATTTCAGGAAGGACCCTAAGAGGAATAATTTTTCAAAGAGAGAATCTTTTAATAAAAATATTTTAATACCCTCAAGTGGATCCAGGAAGACCAAAAGGGAAGAGCTTAGGACTACAGGTGAGTGATTGTAATTATTTTAGATTTGTTTAAGTAGTTAAAATAATAGGGTTTCCAATAGTTGTAGTTTTTACTATGATTTGTGGAATAATCTTTTTAGTAATTTATTTACAGTTTTTAGAATTATTTTCAGTCTATTTCTTTTAGCTATTTTTTCAGTTAATTTTAGTTTAGTTCTATTAATTATAGTTTTCCATTTATTCGCATTTTATTTACAGTGTTTTAATTTATTTACTGTTATTTATGCGTTATTACATCTTTTTCCAAGCTTTGGATTTTCTTCTATTTTCAGTTTTCTTTTATTTCTCCTTCTTCTTCGCGTATGGATTAGAATAGATTTAAACGCGGATATGGATTAAAATTATAAGAATACTAAAATAATGGAAGATTAGATGTAAATTATAAAGACTGTAATAAAAATGGAATTAAGACTGAAATTGAGCCTAATTACGATATTAATGTTAGAACTGGACCAATTAAAGATAATTGGCCTAGTTATGACTTATAATTATAACTAAAAAAGAGTATAAGATGAAAGGAGCTTAATTTTTTACACTTAGACTTTTGGATTAAGTAAATAGATAAATTATAAAGTAGATTATCATAAGAAAAAGAACAGAATGAAGCTTATTTTAAGACTTAGGATAAATTAATAAGCACAGATGACAAGAAGAAAAGTAAAGGCTTATTTATTAATAAGCAAGAATTAAAGTAGGACTTATACCAAATAGAATTCCCCTATTATTTCTATGGACACAGTGTTTCACATAATCTTGATGTGAGATAAAAGGCACACTTATGCTAATAATGGTAGTAATTGGTCAATAAGTAGAAGTCCAAATCATGGGGATTTGGACAAGGGGAGCAACTAGATATTGTTTGGATGAAGGGGCAGTACCAACAGCATTTTCCCTATTTTCTATGGACATGGTGATCTCACATTAGCCTGAAGTGGGATGAAAGGCACACTTATGCTGGAGCTTGAGGTAAAAATAAGACCCAATAGGTGGATAACAGTTAACATGAGCATGGTGGCAGTTATGCACGCGACTTTCATTCGGGTGCTTGGTAATCGTTATGAGTTCCAAGCGCTTAGTATGTGTGCCTTTTGTAGGCACCATTGCCTTATGTGTAGGAAGCTATATAATGTCTAGTCCACAATAGATACTTTGCGTGTCATTCGTAGGCACCATTTCTGTGTGGAGAGCTATATAGCGTCTAGTCCACATTAAGGTCTATGGAGTAGCAGGCCGATCAAAGGGTAGAATTATGATTTCACCCTAACTATAGGACTAGGAATTTAACCTAATCAAAGCATCTAACAAAGACAAGACCAAACAATCAAAGTTAATCATTTCCATTAATTTAGTAATTCGTATTTATTTCCGGCTTATTCCTTTTTCTTCATATTCTCTTTGTTTCCTTTATATATACTAGAACTATTATAAGGTCTGTTACTTTTACTTTGCTTAAAGATTCTAGTAATTACTATCATTCACCAGACTTTTAGTCTGACCCACTCCTCTATTTTTTCTTTTTCCCCCCATAAGAAATCAAGGGCAAGGAAGATAGACCGTGGCTTCTTGGAGACCCTATCATGTATTCCTTCTTTTTTCTAGCTTTTTGTTCTTTTATTGTATTAGCACTGTATTGAGGGAAAGTTTGTGTTTGTACTCTGGTTTTTCTGATGAGACTGAGATTTTATAAGACAATTGTATTTGGTATTTGGAACATATGTGGTTTGTCTAAAGTATTTATGAAGTATTAATTTTTAAAATCATTTATTATTTTTAATTACTTCCGCTGTGATATTATCTATCTATTTTGTCTTGTGAATCTTAGTCTCTGTTAGCTTTAGTTATACCTACAACGCACCACATCTTTTAGTGTGTCCTTTTAGGTATACTAAGGAGTGTGGAGTATTTCAATAACTAGATATTTAATAATTAGTATTTTAAAGATAACTATAAGTAAATGGTTTTGGGCTTGTAGTGACAAATGTTTGGTAACAACTGTCTTTAACCCTTGTAAGTGAAATTAAACTCTAAAAAGCAAGTTTTAAAGAAAATGGTTAAGTGTGAAATGGTTTTGGATTTATTATTACAATGTTTGAGCGACACTTGTCTTTAACCTTTAAGAAAATACTTAGATCTTTAATAATGGGATTTTAAACGCAATAATAAATATGAAATCTTTTATAAAAAAGATAGAAAAGTAAAAGTTTAACTAACAAAAGATAAGAGGTTTATAATTTTTACTTTTAGTAAGGCTAGCAAGGTTGAATGGGCCCCTACCATATTAAAGAACAAATAAACCAAAGATTTTACAAGCAACCCAAATACCAACAAAAAATACAAAAATAACAACAAACATTACAAAGCAGAAACCCTAACCCTAGAGTAAGAGAACTAGAAAATCACTTAATGCCTAAGTATTAACTTGATTTTCACATATGATACCCAGGCTGCAGATGACTTTTTTACAAAACTGCCAACACGGAAGAGCTCTTCAATTTGAAAATGTGATTGTTCCTTTCCTCCTAAAGAAATAGAATAGTTCTCTAGAGCATGCAACAAGAGAGAGCGATCGCTAGACTTCCATCTTGCCTTTGAAGTTGTGAGCCGGTCTTAATTAGAGTTCCTAGAAGGACGGTGAAGGTTTAAAAGAGACAAAATTCTGAACCAAACTTCGATGGATAAATCATAGGAGAAATATAGATGATGAGTATTCTAATTGGAATTCAGGCATAAAACACATGAAGAAATGTCCAACATTCCCTTCCTTTGCAAGTTGTCTTGAATGTGAACAACATTGACAATCACAAGAGAAGAGGTTTATAGTAAACATGTTTTAGTAACATTTGTTTAAAATCTCTTTGATTATATTTTAAAGTAAGTAAACCCTATTAATGTTTGTGAATATACTTATACCATTATAATAAGTATATGAATACTTTTGAAGTACAGAAAAGAGTGTAAATGAATAGCATAAATGAATAGCAAAATACATGAATGGTAGAATACAAGTACATATCTTTTATAAAAGAGTTTATTTAACAAGGAATTTAATTAACAGGGAGTTTAATTAATAAACAAGTTTAATTAATGTAGGTGTTTAATTACTAAAGTTTGTTTAATTAAAAGAAGTTTTAGTTAAAGGAAGAGGTTTTAATTAAATAATGGAGTCTTAATTTAATGATGAAGTTTTAATTAAATGAAGTAGTCTTATTAGATAAAGAGTTTTACTAATAAAAGAGGTTTTAAAGGATTAATTAAATAAATAAAAAAGGGATTAAAAGTCATTTATGTGACTCAATCGTGCTTTATGTGACTTAATTAGGCTTTGTTTGTTTACTTATGTATGGAAAATATTTAGTCTTGTACTTAGCACTAAAAGTCGACATAGACTTGATTCTATCCGTGAGATTAAGAATGATGATTCGAGTAGGGTGTAGAAGCAATAGTGCTATAACCTTTTGGGCTTCACTCTTGACCGAGTGATAATAGAAGTTGAAAAGGTTGGAAACGTGATAAGTATACGAGACCGAGTTTCCATATGCGATCGTTATCATTTTTTTTGAAACTCGTCGATTTAGTCTTGGAGAGACCAGGATCGGTAAGTCTTTTACTTATAAAAAAACCACTTCAAGACTGAGATATGTATTCTATCCCTTAGAAGTGGATCTATTTGAGATGTTGGGATCCATGTGTGGTTTCGTAATCTATTCGAGATGCTGGAATCCACTTGGGATTTCGTGATTTATTCGAGTGATGTTGGCTCGTGTGTTGAGATGTTGAACATGACTTCACCATTGGTATATGACTAAAGATGGAGTAGGTTGTACAGTCTGGGTGTTTAGCTAACTTATGGGGGTACATCAACTCCAGTATCTAGAGTATGATTATCGATATGTTGCATGTGTGGAGTTGTTGATACTTGGTTCACGTGTTAGGATGTAGGTCAGTTATGTTTTCCTTGTGGTATATATTTTATCTATAGATATACAATGCTCAGAAGCTGATTTTCGATCCTTGCCATGAAGATTGGTCTCATTTTACTTATGAGTTTTACTGGAGAGGTCTCTGTCGAAAATCCATTATGCGAACGTGCCTTGTCGGTTTTGTTTGTATACTTATCAATATGTTGTATGATTAATGTAAGAACCAATAGCTATTTTCTGATTTATATTCTTCACCCTAGACATTATCTATTATATTATCTTATGTACTTATTAGATGGTGGTTCTTTTAAGGGGATAACCGTTATGACATTCCATGCGGTCTTAAAAGTACTGTTATATGCTAGCTACATATTTCTTAAGTTTCTACCACTAGACTTATGTCTGATCCGCGGTTTTATTTTTCACTTTTTTTCATGGATGCTCTTTCGAGTTGTTTGAGAAAGAGATGTAACGACTAGAATTTTTAACATTTAAAAATTGACACTAATACATTCTCGTGTCGCAAATCCAAGTGTAGGAAAAAATCGAGTGATAAATCCTTTTTCGGACCGGTGTAAACATCTCCAAGTTTCCTACTTGAATCTTAGATCAAAATCGTACAACAAAATAAATTACTTACAAAATTATTTAACTTTTTTTTATAAAGCCATTTCTTTAAAATATTCCTTTGAACTTTTTATTTCTGAATATCTTATTAGATTTGGTCGGATATAGGATAGAAGAAGTGCACCGAGAGGATAATCCAAATTGAAGTTTTTTAATTTACATCGTATTTATACATCCATTTCTAACCCTAACTTGTATTACAAATTTTTAGAGATAACTCCCTAGGGAATACAGCCTATCACACACTACCATTATATAGATACTTGAACTATCATATATACTATTTTTAGGTTTCTTTTAAGGTAGATGGTGTTTTATCTTGGAGGCCTAAGTTAACCACTTTCATTTATGGACATCCTTCATTAAGTGTTTCCCTTGGAAGCACCAATGCAAGTTCGTTTAGGACAACTTTGGCTTCATGTCTTAGGTTCTTGCATCGGCAACAACCCACTGTCTTCTTTTTAATCAGCGGTTTCTTCTTTGTTCTAGGACATTTATATAGAAAATTTCCTCTTTGTTTACATTTGAAACAAACTATACCATCCTATTCAAAATTTTTGTTTTCCCTCCTCTACTTCTTCCTTTGCTTAATTTCACACATGACTGCATAATGCCCTTACTTACCACAATAGTAACAGTCGATGTCAACATAGAGTCCTAGTTTTGCTTTTTCTTCAGCTTCTTTTTGTACTTTTCTTTACTTAATTAAATACTTAGCTTGATTAATCTTTAGTTAATATAAGTGAGGTGTTTATTTCTTTGTTAATGTGTTTATATAATAACTATTCAAGTTCTAAAACATTTACACAACTTATATTGAGCAAAATGTTGATTTTTGACAAAACGTTTTCCGGTCACATTTTTTGTTTTTAATCAAACTATTTATTTATGTAAACAAAACTTGAAAATAATTTTCTTATTATCTTCAATTAATTAAAACAAAATTATTTAAGCTATAAAACCATATTAAATAATATTAAAATCCATTTGTAAAAATACATCGTCGAATTGCGAAAATGCAACAAAGTTTGTATATCTTTAAAAAACAAGTATCTATATATTTATTAAAATTTTATCAATCAATTATTATTATTTTATAATAATTTAAAAGGAGTTATTTAACATTTAAAATAAAAATTGAATGTATACCTAATTTTATCAAAAACCGGCTTTTGTCAATTTTACGATGAAAACTCCAAAATCTCTTATTTTTGGTAAACCAATTCTGAAATTAGTTCACCATTCTTATTTATCACGTAAAACATAATTTTTTAAGTTTGAAAATTCTATATTTGAATTTTTAAAGTTAATTAAATATTCCATTTAAAAGTGATAAAATTATGGGTCGTTACAAATAAGTTTTCGTGTATGTTCATTGAGGTCTTAGAGAGGAGCTGGATGTTTTGCCTGTCGTAGTATTTATTTCCGCTGCATTATTTTATGTGTGTGTATATATATATATATATATATCAGAACTTGTAAGGACGGACTGTTATAATTGTCCAGGCTAATGATAATGCTTTGATTAGTAACTCTGAAATGCTATGTACATTAGAGTAGCTCTGTGTATTATCTTTTGATATTATATGTTATCATTCCCCAAGTGAGATTCTGATGTTTTTATTCTCCCTTTCTTATTCATTTTCTTTTCTTCTTTACCCCAACGTTTCATCTTTTCAGCACTTAGGCGCTCAACAAATGAATTTTGTGGATGTTTTAGTGTCGACGTTCGGAGGTCGAAAAGGCCGCACGTTACAATGTTTTTTTTGTAAACGTTGTAATAATACCCTTTTAACAACTTTTATTTCAAAAACATTATAAAAACATCGCTTTTACAACTTTTTCCCAAACATTGTAAATATAATTTAACTACTTGTTTTGCTCATAGGTTGTAATTTATTTTTGAGGAAATGTTCACTATAAGAAAATGTCGAATTAACGTTAGTTTTTTTAAATATATTTATTATTGCTCTAAATATAATACTAATGAATAAATTGTAATTTATAATAATAACAAATAATTAATACTTAATCAATAATTCATAAATAGAAGTTTATAGTTAATAATTATAAATAACAGCTTATACAGGTCATTAATTGTAATTTATTATAATTAATTATTGTTAATAAATAATTTATAATTACTAATTATTATCTATAATCAATAATTATTTTTTATATTTTACTATAGTTAATTATTAATAATTAGTAAATTACAGTTAGTATTTATTGATTACATTTAACAAACATAATTAATGATTGATAATACATATTAAATACTAAATAATTACTATTAAATAATTAATCATATATATAGTAATAATTGATAATATAGTAATTAATAGTTAATAATTAATAATTACTATTAATGATTAATAATCTATACATGAAAAGGGCACACAAAATGGGAATTTGAAAGGGGTACAAAAAGAGAATGGTTTGCGAAAAGAGAATTCGTTCTTGTGTACGAAAGGACCATTCTAAAAGGGACATTTTATATGTTTTGTTATTAATAATTATTTTTGTTATTGTATTTTTAATTTTTTTAATTAATACAGTCAAAAGAATTTTTATTTTTTTGAAAGGCAAGCCGGTTTTATAGTGGACCGTCCACTTTTTATTGCAAACGTAATAAAAATTTGAAGTACAGGAGAAAGGTAAAAGCACCTTAACTACTAAGAAAATGAAAGATAAAAGCACAGGAGTGTGATAGACAAATCACAACTACTATATGAATATCGAAAACAACTACTCCTCCGAAGAGGAAGCAACACCAACATCCACAAAATTCTGGGAAGACGCCAAAGGGGCATTCTCCAAAAGACCAGCATAGGGGCGGAAATGGAAAGCAAGACAAGGATCATAAGTCACAGAATCAGAAGTGTACACAAAGGAACGATCCCAGGTGGTATCAGCAAGTAGGACAGAATTCGATCTCGCAAAATAACCATCCAAAACAAGAGCTAATGAGTCACCTGACGGTCTATAATAAAGGCATCTAAGATCCAGATGATCATCAGAAACAAATCTAAAGAAAGAATCATCCAAGGGGTTAATTCTCATATCAGAAATGTGATCAACCCAACACCTATCAGCATCATCCCAAACAATAGAGGGACAAGGCAGACCAGGAACAAGGGCAGCAACAGGAATTGCAGAAACATCACCAGCAACCAATGGCAAGCGAGGCGGATCAGAAACCTGAACAGGAACCGCAGAATCAGCAGAAGGCGCCACAGAAGATGGTGAGGAAGCAGGCTGTGCAGTACAGGGAGCCAGAACCGGGACAGATAAAGGAACCGCAGGCAACCGCGGCGAGGAAGGAGCAGCTACATCACAAGGGACCACAGGATCAGAAGTGAGACAGGCTTAGCACATGGCAGAGGAGGCGAACTCAGAACAGAAAATGAAACAGAAGGAGGAGGGTGGGACTGAGAGGCAGGGCCCTACGAACTCAAATCCTACGCAGGGGGCATGGCAAAGGGATCTTCGGAGCAGCTGCAGAGGTCACAGAGTGCATGCAAGCGTTAGCCAGGTGGCCAAAAGAGTGACAGGAGGTACAAATATATGAAGTCCATCTATAGCGAACACGGACATCCACAACATGGCCGACAGCAAGCTGAACAGGAATAGAAGAAGGAAGAGGCTTACAGGAGGAAATCTCAATTAGAGCCTTAGCATACATTATTTTATTACGCGCAATTGTATTAGAGTCAAAACATTTCAATTTTTCAACGTTACAGGCTAACCAATTCAAACCAAGGAGAGGCTGGAGGGCAGAGGGAATTTGAGAGAAGTACACCCAACTAGGAATAGATAGAACCTGTTCACGAGCACGTGCCACTGTAGGAGACCAAGGAGTGACAAAAAAAGGCCTACCATCAAAAAATGAAGGCTCTGCCTCAAGAACAAGCTGTCGATCCTGAGGAGAGGAAACCTTGAGATAGTACATGGAGTCGATGAGCTTAACATGCAAATTACCACGAATCTTCCAAGCCCTTCGACAAACATAAGACGCATTAAGAAGCCGATGGTTAGGTTCCAAAAAGAAACCGACCAAATAATCAAACCAAAATTCAACGCCAGCTTGCAAAGCAGAAGGGGGAGTGGTCATCACTCCATTCACCTCGACCAGATCAAAATCAATCGGGACATAGTCACCCGCATTACGCGGCAGGGACGTGAATAGAGAAGACCATAATTTCGGGCTAGGCGGCGGAGGAGCAGCAGGACCAGGATGCTCCGCAATGTTGTGGGAAACAATTAAGGCAGACGGATTTGAGATACTAGTACAATTTGCAGTATCAATAGGAACAGCTACCTCAGTGGCAATATTACAAGCACTTGGAGTGCATTGGCCTAAGCAAGGAATATCAGCCGAGTAACAACCCTGAACACAACGAGACACCTCAACATCGGACCTAGCACCTATATCACCACCCGACACTAGCAACCCCAATCCACAATTCATAATCTCAAGATTGCTCTCAACAACACCACGCGAGACAAAAAGGGGGGACTTACCAGTCAAGGACGAAGCCAGACCGAGGAGCGAACTCACAGGGCGAACGACGCTAGCTTGCAATGGCGGGAATTCGGAGGCAGATTGAAGGAGAATGTGAGGACGAGCAGACTCAGAAGCCATGGAAACGCGACCTGACCAAGTCGACAAAGGAGAAATAGGGGTGGCCGAGGCGAAGACGCAGGCATGAAGAGGGGAGAACGAGCGGGAGGGCGAAGGGGAAGGAAGCGCCACCAAGAGGAAATCAGGGAAGGCAGAACGCAGAAGCCATTACAGAAGCGATGACTGTTTCCATTACAGAAGCGATGACTGCATATGTAAAATACTAGTTAGTACATACTGTTAGTACATATTGTTAGTCTCATACTGTTAGTTCAAAATAAAGTCAAAAGAATTTATATTATCTATAAATTATGAAATTCTAAAAAATGAAATAAAAAAAGACAATTTTTTAGTACATACTGTTAGTTCAAAATAAAAGTAAAATACTAGTTTGTGTATATTATTTATAAATTAGTCTCATGTCGCATAACTTTATTTTGTATGCATCTGTATAACAATTCATTGTCACTACGAGGGTGGTTGGTGGCAACCCCGTAAGTGGGTGGACAGGAGCAATGCCTCCGTTGGTGTGGGTTGAATTTGAAATTTAAAATGAAATAAAATATTAAATATATACTAAAAAAAGTTACTGTGATTAATTAACGTTTCATGTCCGATGCATTTGACATCGAATCACCAATTCCAAATTTTCATAAAATGTTTAAAATTTCATAAAATTCGTAAATGTTAAAAAATTTCAAAATTAAAAAAATATAAATATTGTTGCAAATCTCAATACTTATCTTCGTATTGTATGATACAAAGTACTATTTTCGTATGCGTCCAGATATTTTCTTTTGTGACCATCTTCTTTGATGTAGGTTTTTTCTCGGTTTTAACTAACTCAAATTCTGGCTCCACTCCACGAATTTTGGCTCCACTCCCATTTGGCTTCAATCCTAAAATTTGAGCATTTTTGACTCCATTCTCAAGTAACCAAAATATCTTCTCCAACTTAATTTTTTCCCATTTCTTCCAGAATGTCAAAATTTCAAACAACTCCATGCTAATCAAATTTCAAAACCCTAATCCTCAACCTCACCCGATACCCAAGCTCTTCTTATCTTAACTCCTCACCCTCCCTTCTCCCTCTTACGTCGTCTCCTTCTTCCTCCACTCCCCGTCCCAAAATCTTATTCAAACTTTCCCAAAACCATGAAAACCCTAACCATGTTCTCGACTTCTATGCTCGAGCATGGAATGTTGCGGTTGGGCTTGATGAGTTTGGGCTACCGGTGGTTGAGGGTTCATTCATGTCTATAAAGGCTGGATTGATAAGTATACTCTATCTCCATCAAAACCTGGTTTAGGCATGAAGATTGTGATTAAGAAAAACAGTTAGTATCAAATATAAAAAAGGTTGCTATTGACAATATCATAAAGGTGGATCGATTTTGAGCAAAATCAAAATTTTGTTTTATTCTTTTGATCTATATCAGCGCATCATAAACTAAATTGTGTTAAACATGGATTTACATATATTTCTCTCTGTTTGTATGTACAGAACGAACTAACCTAGCTTAACTATTTTTATATGCTAGATATTTAAGTTTACTTATTTATTGATTTTTAGATCCTCTCTACGACATTTTATAAATGATTTTTTCAGGACTAGCTAAATGTAAGTGTAACTATATCATTTTAACTTATTTTCACTGTGATATGGGATTAATTAAACTTATTTCTGTTTCTGACAATTTTTTCATAAGATATAAGAGCTAGGCAATCATGTATAAGTTTTTAAACCTGTATGACTGATTAATTATAAGTAAAATCACTTAACTTCGAAAACGTAGAAGTTTTCTTATTTTCAGCCCTTTTCTTATTAGTACTATTAAATGAGTATATGTTTGAAATATTCAATTTTTCTTAACTCTGACATTATTCAGTTTTTTTCCTTTTTCTTTTTGTTTTTCATTAGCGTATCTGGTGGGTTGTTCTTTCTTATGAATTGTTCTTCGATTGGTTACCATTCTATTGTGTCGAGTCTGCTCGACTTACACGACCCTTCAGTTCTTGTTTTGGTATGCGCACATTTTAGTTCCAATATCGATCATTGGTGTTTTCGGTCTTTAACCAGATGAACTACTTATTTCTTTGCTTAGATTTATCATTTTACTAAGTGTAGCTCATCGTTATGTTGATTGCTTCGGGCCATCTTACTGCAAAAGTCGAATGTATATAGCTTTGGAGTAGTGCTTATAGAACTGCTTTTGGGCTGTAGGGCTATATATATAGAAATAGAGTAGATTCAGAACAAAACCATGTGACTTGGGCCAAACCATTTCTTGCAAATAATAAAGGTGTACAGAATCATGGACCCAAGACAAGCAAATCTATACCCAAAGAAAGCAGCACACGCTATCTCCATACTGATATTGCAATGCAAGGAAGTAAAGCTTAGACCCAAAATGTCAGATGTTTTAGCTACGCTCAAATCGGTTCAAAACGATAAACAAATGACAAAACACATAATGTATTTAAGAGAAGCGTTTTGTTGGGTAAGGTTGCGTGTATGGTTCAATGTAAGGTTATTTTGTTAGTGGTGGATATGATATAGAGTGAGCATTGTGACATTATTGTTTTAATATTATATGTAAAATGAAACGTTATATTGTATATAAAGTGTTATTGTTTAAATCGATGAATTCTATATATTTGAATCGCTGAATTTTATGTATTTCAATTTTCGAAAATTTAATTTTAAAATAGTATTCAGGATAAAACTGCACGTTGAAAACAGTTGAAATAACTATGCGATATTTTTCTAAACTTGTATATATTTCGCAACATTTAAAAAAGCTGTAAAAAATATTCTACAACATTTTAAAGTTGGAAAACACATTTTGCATCATCTAAAAAAAATTGCAAAACCCATATTACAACATTTTTTGATGTAATCGAGTATACTTGTTGTAGTGTTGATTGGATTAGTTTCATTTCTCACAAACTCAATACTGTAAAAGAGATAAATTTCATTAGAAATACACAGTCAATATGTTTTTATCAAATTAACAGCGTACTAGTATGGAAAACTTACTAGAGGGAGCATGGAATTGTTAATGGTGGAATTATGGATCTTAAGGCTTAACTAAACACTAAAGGAGTAGTAATAGTGTTTTTTAAATTTAATGAATTTCTTTTTGATTCTTTTAAGATTATACTTAATTAAAACAAAATAAACAATTACGGATTCAAACACAGATCAATATAAATGCAGTAAAGTGAAAGTAGAGAATCAAAGAGATTACAGCAGGGTTTTGATACAGGTTCGGAGTTATCCTATATCCAGTCACATATAATTTCTTGTACACGGTTCTTTTCAAATATCAAACTTTCAACCGGTGGAAGGCAAATCCAATACAATCTCGATTTCAAGGCTATGAGACACAACCTCCAGATTTTCCGAGCTTTAGGTACACTCACTTGGTTTGACTCAGAACACGAGCACACCCACTTGGATTTCCGAGACATCAAGCACATCCAATTGATTTGAGTTTGGACAGAATCACACCCAACCAATTATAACTAGAGTTTTAATGTTTTTCCAAAGACATTGTTTGACCTTTGGATACAATTGATCCTATAGCCTCTTGGACAGCACTTTGGTCTTTGATCGATTAGGGAGATGATTGAAATCAGAGAGTAAATAGTAAAGAATCAACACAATGAAGATTGAATTTAGTTTGAGAAAATTTGAATATATTTTCAGTAGAAATTTGGGCAGAGTAAGAGGAGTGAAGATAATAAGAAAGTAATTAATAAAAATTCATTTGAAAAACCCCTATATAGAGAGAATAAATAGAAATGTCCATTCACGAAGAGTTACGACGAATAGACACTTCATTTCAAATTTGAATTTTGAAAACTGCGGCATGTTGGTCGACATACAATCTTCCTATATGTCGACATATCCTAGTATATTTTAAAAACTTGTTTATTTTAGAATGTTTTAAAAATCTAATGTTTTGTAAACTATTTTGATACTTTGTAAAATAGTTTAAACATAGTTTATAAACATTTCAAACTTTAGAAAACTTCTACAAAATATTTTTGAATATATTTTAAAAATATAACTTGCTTTAAAAATAAATGATAAGAAAAGGAGAAACTGGGATCAAAGATTGCTACCGCAGACTTTAACAAATATTCTATGACTCTATACACTCCATCATAGTCTTGAAATCTTCATATCTTGATTTTTATACTCAGGAGTCTTCATGTTCAGTTCTTGAGTCTTTACACTGTACAGCCTTCAATTCAAAATCCGTATTATATACTGTATAACTTGGAAAAATCATTAGTATCCATATTTTATATGAATATGTATTTGTTACCTAGGTTGTTATCATCAAAATCAATATTTGAGGTACTAACAATCTCCCCTTTTTGACGACGACATCCATTATTACTCTATATATATATATATATATATATATATATAAAATATGATATAACTCCCTCTGAGTTAGATAACTCCACCTTAATATATGCGTATGTATATTTTATATTTCCCCCTCCCTTTGTTATAAACAAAAATGGGTGAAAAACAAACAATTACTCCCCTTAAATAAAGGACATAATGATATATGATGTATACTTGATTCAAAATCAATAACCTAAGTAAAAATGATAATATATAACTATACATAAGCGATATATGATATATGATATACTAGAAAACATGATCATATATGCTAAAGCAAATTTTATTAATGTAATTTTTGAACTATGTATAAGTGAATCCAACACACGCTAATCCAATTTCAAATCAAACCAAACTAAAACATACAAATTTGTACAATTCAATCCAATCCAATCAAACATTCAATGTCAAGCAATCCAAACCAACCAAAAATACACATCAATCAAATCCTAAGAATATATATACATATATTTACATATTAAATTCAAACCTAATAACTGGATGTTTCGAGGAACTTCTACCTAACCATCAGCCCTAAAGATTAGGACATCCCAATCTTCAATATCCTTATTGATGGTGCACTCTGGATTGTTAGATGGTCCGTCTTTGATTAGGGAAGAAATCACCCATTGAATAACGTCAAAATGTTTCTCTTGTTCTTTTATCATATGTATTTGACTCAATTCTAAGTGTCTCTGATTTCATAGGATATAAGAGAGAATATATTTGGAAGATTGGAGTGTTTTTTTCGAGATTTCACATAGTTTTCGATGTAGAGAAGACATATTTGTGAAAATATGTTTGAAAATGAAAATAGAGTATGGAATGAAATGTTAAATGAGTTTTTTGGAATAAATAGACTTATATAAGAGTAGAAAGTCATCTGAAATGAATAGGTGGTTGGTAGTTATTTTTATTTTGAAATTTAAAAATTTTCATTTTTGACCATTATATGTCGACATGTACAATATATGTATATCGACATACATACCATAATTTTCAAAACTATCTTATTTGTTACAACTTTTGTTTTTATCCTATACCATTATACTTTTATGACTTTCAGATATTAAGTGAACAATATAACACAGTAAGAAACATATTTCATTTATTAGAACTAGAGGGGTACATGGATTTCATTGGAATAAAAGAAAAACACATAAGAACAACATACACTTAAACTAGAAAATACAAAGTATGAGGCTAGATGACACAAGCAAATTACTAGATAGACTTTAGAAGGATGTGGATGAAGATGATGAAGAGCCTCCAAGCTTGGTAATGACCTTTCTAAAGAATTTGTCCATTTTGTTGGAAATAGAAGTTGACTTTTTACTAAAGAAACACTTTAGTTTTTTTGTTTTTTAAGAAGCTTTTCTTGATTCTTTAGCATCTCTTTGTTTGTAGAGTTGGGTGGTTTTTCAAATCTTTCCAAAAAAGAATCTTCTTCTTCCTCCTTCTCTTCTTCTTTCACTTCCATTCATCTCCTCTTCTTGTTGAATTTCTTGTTCTTCTTTCCGTGCCAACCTTTGCTCCTTTTCGGGAAGAGTTTCCTATAGCTCAAAGAATGATGGAATGTGCATAAGAGTATATTTGCTTTATTGAAAACTTTTTGAGGAATGGATTTTCCCCCTCTTAAACCCACACCAAAATATAAGAAAAGTTTAGTAAGAAACACACACCATATAAAAGTGTGTTCTCGTGTTTAGAACTGTGCAGTTAATGCGCTCGGTAGATTCAAAGCGGTGGAGGTGTAAAAAGTCATAGCAGGATACAGCGAGGATACAACAGGATATAGCGGATGACTCTAAAATAGCATAAAAAACTCATACTTAATGGTTTTATAAATATATAAATGGTAATTAAATGAAAAATTATTATTCAATTGAATTATAAATAATACATAAATAATTTTAAATAAAAACATGTGCGAATATACTTTAAATAAACGAAAAACTGTTATATAACATAATTGAATTTGGTAGAATATTAGAGTATTTTCATTTCTGAAAATATATTAAAAATTAATCAAATAAATTAGTTTCATAATTTTATAATGTATAAATGCAATTTTTCAATTCATTTTATTAGAAAAGATATAGCGGGAATAGCGGAATATAGTGGAAATAACGGGATATAGCGGAAATAGCGGGGATTAAAGCGGAAAGGCTATATTCTGGGGCTATATGGAAAAATCATAGCGGTAGAAATCCGCTATGAGATATAGCGGGGATGTAGCGGGGTAATAGCGGGGCATTAACTACACAGGTCCAAAAATGTTCTTTTGGACAAAGTCATCTAAAACGACTTGCGCCCAGTTTATATCGTAGCAACCATAAATACCACAAAGCACTTTGAAATATTTTTGAGTCGGGTTATTATAATTTTCCATTCTCGGTGTAATACTTTGTTGAAGAATAGACTTGTAAGTCTTAATTTAGGTTGAAGATTAGCATGTTTAAACTAAAATTCATCATCACTTTTGAAAATGTCATGAAGAACTTCACGATTTTGAATATCAATTTGAAAGTGGAGAGGTTAATCCCACTAGATTTACAACCAGGAATATGATCCAAAAGTTCACAATTTAAAACTATTTAAGTCCCATTAATGCGACTTCAAATTTGACCTTCTTCCCCTTGATAAAACTTTCCGTTTAAATTTGCATAAAACATTTTTACCAAATCGGGGTAGCAAACAAAATCATTTTTGGATGATTCAACCAAACTAAGAATATTATTTTCAAAACAAAGTTCATGCAAGCTATAAGCAGTAAAATCATTAAATATGTCAAACCTTCCGGGAGAAACTTTTTCGAAAGTTAAATATTTTGTATAGTCTCAATTGCATCTTTCTCATTAAAGAGAAAGCTTTTAGTTTTCTTAGAGAGCCTAATGGATTTTGGATTTGAACTAGAGGAAGCCATTAATGAATTGTTTGAAGAGATAAGAGAGTATAAGTGGATTTTTAAATTTGAAAAATGAGAGTGAAATGAATGAACGAAGATATAATAATTAAATAAAGAATCAATAGTCATGTTCTCTGGTCAAGAGACAACTTTTTAGAACATAGGGGTTAGTGAGAAGGTGGAAATTCAAATTTTGAATTTGAAATGAAAATTCAAATTTCAGAATTTTGGAGCATATGTGTGATAGAGTTAGGTGTATGCCCAAGGGGCAATTATATAATTTATTAATATATATAACTCATTGAACAATCTTGTTCATAATAATGGTGTTTCTTTCTATTATATACTTGATATAATGTGGTTATATTAATTCATTAATTAAATTATTAAAAGTATATTTAATAGAAAATCCATGAATGGCATATTTTGTGATAGTAGTTACAAAGTGTTGTAACCATGAGTAATTGATCACAATAAAACTAATATACCATTTTAAATGCTCCTAGTCAAAATGTATCGAAACTGGACATCGATGTATCCGTTGAGACTAGAGTATGTAACGCTCTCCAAATGTTGGACAGTGTATTCCTCATTACTATTGGGGGCACCTAAGGGTTACATACCGTTTGTTATTGGATAACTATGGAACGACTCACTCGATAGTTTTTCATTAGTTAATATAACTAAGGTCAAAGAGAAAATATCAGTATGACTGATTTACACAGTTCTCTCGACTTGAGAATATTATGGATCTTTAATATGAAAGCTCCACTTTGATTATAGTCAAATTATGGCATGGCATTCCATCGAGTGACTATGATTGGGTCGAGTGGAAGTATTGGAAGCGAAGCACTATTCAAGAGAAGATTCATCTCTCAGTTATATGGGGTTAGTATCATGGTCAACTCAAAGTCAAAGTCTCTGGTCAGAGTATTTTGGTTAATAATAATTGTTATTATTGAACCAAGGACTTAGTGTTTGGACTATAAAGTTGAATGTGGATGATATTAGAATTTTGACCATTACCAAATTCCATAAATCATAATATGATATAATTTTGACGAAGAGAATTGGTGTAAATAATTGTCACCATCAGGTACCGCTTATAATAAGTAAAATCTGATTTTACCGAAAAGACCTGTAAGCAATAAATTCAACCAAACCGTCATACCACTTGCTAAGTGATGTGTAAACACTAATATTTGAATTGTTCAATATTAATCGCTAACTTAATTCACACCTCTGAGTCGCACAACTGCATTTGTGATTTCTTCGAAAACCACACAATTTAATTAGTTTGTAAAATGTTGCATACTATTTAAATTAATTAATATTTATGAAATATTGATTATTTTTAATTTATTTAATGTTTTGAATGTTTTTGGCAATTATTTTAATTCATATATAAAAGTTATATTTGCATATATCAATATGCGATATCGGTAAAATTATAAACATGTTTTAGATAATAAATTAGTTACATAAAAGTTATTTTCTTTTATTTGAAAAATGTAATGACCCAACTTTTTGGACGGTTTAAATCGATGATAAACCACACACGTCAGGCTCAAGCCGTTCAAAAGGGAAGATTATTGTGGGGTAAATAAGAAAAAGTAGAGAAAGAAAGAAAACAAACACAGAATCTCACAGCGGAATGAAAAAGTATAATAATCATATAACAGTTCACGAAGCTGTTTTTGATTACACCTTTACAATACAGAATCAGAGTTATATATAACATGAATATATAAATAAATGTAGCGGAACAACACGATGCAATGGATAAGTATAATAAATAATAGTAGTATATAAATCTCTATCTTCATCCCTCAAAAAAGCAGTCTTTGATACACTAAAAAGCTCAGACTGACCCGAGCAAATTGAAAAAACAAAACACTAAAGTCAGAACTAAAAGATCTTATGTAAGTTAAACCAACAGTAAATAAATATGGGTATAACGGCGTCAGAGATGTTTACGGGGTTTAACATTTCATAACCAGAGTCAAATGTGAGTGCAGTAACTTAAGGATGTTCAGGATTTCGTCTCTTAAAGATCCATTAAACTATCTGCATACATAGTACAACACGCTATTATAATATTGTCTACAGTAAAATAAAACACTAAAATAGCATTAAGGCGTTACTCATATCCCCTTAACACATTTTTATATATTCCCGTAGTCTATACAGTACCGTAATTCCTCCGTAAATTGGAGGGCTACTAGAGGGCACTCCATAGGTACGGTACAAACCAAACTGTAGAAGGCACGATAAGACATTTGAGAAGGCACGCGAGGCAATTCCCAGGGTAGGATACTACTGTTTTGCAGATCAGGATTGGTGGTAACGCATAGCACCTACCACCACCCACCTTGAAACACACTTCCATAATCAAATCAAGAGGTGGACACCGAATCAATCACAAAGTCATATTACGGTATCGAAGAAATGTGCCCAATAGGAGGAGCGACCTCACTTGGCCCGGCATACCTCCTCTTTTAGCCACATCAAGCTGACTCACGGGAGTCAGGGCTACGTAAATACCTTATACATAATCATTCGCCAAACCATCCTACTTCATTCTGGAATCTCCACCACATACACAGTTGTTAAAGTGGTTTTCGGTATTAGCAGAGAGTATGACAATATCTGATCCCGTTCTCTTTAACAACCAAACGCTTATTTCACACCAGATGGTTCAATTACATTTCCAAAACCGATTCATAATTGATATCAAAATATCATATTAAATTCAAACTATATCACTTTCGAAATCATATTCACATTCAAGATCATATCACATTTGAAATCATATCACTTTCGAAACCATACTTTCTTTCAAAATCATACTTTCCAAAATAGGTTAAACCCTCATTTAAAATTATCATATTTACTCAGAATATGTTATTTCAGTAGAAAATATCATTTCAAATCTCAACTTAGGTTATAACATCATTTAATCATATTCCCTGTTAAATCAAGGATTTAAATATAAACATTTCCACTTTACACAGCCTGAAATTCAGAAAATAGTTTAGATAGTTATAAATAGTTTCGCATCGCTTAAAAATAAATTTTTAAATAGTTTGAAATACTTTAAAATAGTTTAAAATGGATTATCATATTTTTAAATAGATTTAAGATAGTTTAAATAAATTTAAAATAGTTTGAATATATTTAAAATAGATTACAATGGTTTAAATAAATTTAAAGAAGTTTAAGTAGATTTAAAATAGATTAAATAGATTTAAAATAGATTAAATAGATCTAAAATAGATTAGGTAGATTTAAAATAAATTAAATAGTTTTAAAATAGATTAAATAGATTTAAAGTATATTAAAATAAATTAAATGGTTAATTTGATTAAATAGTTTAAAATAATTTAAAATAGATTAAATAGTTTGATAGTTTGAAAACCTTAATCATCAATGTTAAACTAGACAATTTCTTTCATTTCAACATATCTAAACCACGTTGGGCTTTCAAATTTTAATTTAAATCCTTTAAACATTTCATTTAAACCAATTCCAATTTCAACACTTAAAGCTTGGATTTTAGAAATAATTAAGTTGATATAAATCAAAATTTTAATTTCAAAATATCATTTAACTGAATTTAAATTTAAAGGATTTAAAAATCATTTAATTTAACTAATCCGATGTCCGTATATAGTTTTCCACCCTATGGTCAAGTGATACAGACATATGTCATTTCAATCCGCAATAGATTTAAATTTACGGGTATATATCATTTCAACCTGCAATCCTAAATTTACATTCAAAATCTATAAAATCGCTCGAGTCTATCAATCCATAACATTTTTCCCTAACCCATAGATGGTTTGAGTATGTGTCATTTTAACCCAAGGGGATTTCTAACAATAAACTAAGGGAACTTGCAGGGTTGTAATAATGTAAATATAACATCCACTCATCCAATAACAAAAATCAAATATCCATCACAATCACCATTCAGTCAACTAATAAATGCATCAATTAACTGATTATCATCAACAGATATTCAATTGACAATTAAATTTCATATTAAATTAAATGATGATTAAATGCAACAAAAGTCATATTTAACTGGAATGACAATTTAAATATACCAAAATCAACCAATCAATTTCTAATCACCTCATAAATTTAATTTAACTAACATAAGACGATTCAGTAGCTGTGAGTGGGTTAAAAGACTCACATTTGATTTCAAATCAATTTGAAATCCAAAATAAGGTATAAAATTTAACAGTCTCAGAATTCATCCAAACTAGTTCCATAATGCCCGAAATTTCGACACGATCGCGGCGGAGTTAACCACGTGTAAATCCGACCTCGTACATAAAAGTTATGCATATTAGAACATTACACGATTTATATTAAAATAAATAAAATAGATTAAATTAATCAAACACGTATACCTTTACACTTCAGCCTCTCTCCAAACGTTCGAAACCCTACCATGTTCATTCGAAAGCCTGAGCTGCCACCTACATTGACATTCGCACACCGCCTCAGGCAACTCCGACCCAATCCAACGACGCTAGAGACTCCTCCACCCTCGTCCGCACCAAGGCCCCACGCCTTGGGACGTCCGGATCCCTATTAATGACGCTGCCGCTAACGATAAAAGCCCAAAATCGACGAACTCTGACCACTTCGAGATGAGCAAGTACCACTGATGCATGCTGCTCGACGACCACAATAATCCTATGCCATCAGATCGACCCCAGGACGAAGATCCACCATTAAAAATCAAAACCCTAATTTGGAAGGCTAAGATTCATCCTCGATTTTTGGCCAAAAAATGAACCAAATTGAAAAACAAACCACTACAGTAGATTACGCTCATCGAGAGATTTCCAGTGACATATAATATGATAGGGTTTGGAGAGTTTTATTTTTGATTTTTGAAATTTATTTTGGTTTGAAATTGAATTGGATTTAGGATTTCATATTCTGTTATTTGAGAAGAAGGAACTATATAGAAGTAATAATATATATAGAAATAAGAAATGAGAAACGATTAGGGTTTATAACAGCCTATATATAGGCAGAGCTGAAATAGAGGAGATGGACCTGATCAATTTGGATTGAAACAATATCAACGACCCGAAAAGATCGTTTCGTTCTTGAAACGAAAATGGATCATCCAATATATCGAAATAGATGTTTTCGATATTTTTAAACTCAATGGAATAGGTTCCAAGTCCTAATTCCATCGTATGAAGAAGTTAGCTTTTAAAATCAGCTTATTTCAATTGAATTCAATTAAATTGATTTATACGTGTTTCAAGTTCGTACGATTAAACGACAAGTTCGATCGCTACGAAACTTGAAATCCTAATAATTCACCGTTACGGATCCGATGAAACAAGTTTCGTCGAAATTCGAAATAGTGGCCAAAATAGCTATTTTCACGTTAATTAAATAAATTATTATTAAGTTGATTAAATCACTTTTCAAATTCAAATTTAATAACTAACAATTTTTTATCCTTTTTGATTACCTAGTAATTTATAATCTTTAAAGATAAATTTCTTTGTCAAATTCAATGTGTGAAGCCCCATCTTTATACTCATACTAGCCAAGAACACTACGGGGTAATGTCGTCGACTAGCACGAAGAATAAGCCTGTTGAGAAGAGACCATCTATGTAATTGATTTGTGCGAGTACCGATATATCAGATAGTACATCATGCGTTTCATTTCAAGAGGAAATCCGACATATCAAATACAAAATCAAAGCAACTACACTTGGCTATGTGGCCTTTGAAAAAATTTATAAAATAAGCACAATACAAAATCAGTCATAGATATTCATATCACTAAGGCGGAAACACATATGAATATAACACAAAAAAGTGTACATCAAAGTAGTGGCCGCACAAAATCTACAACATCACAAAAGAATAAGTATACATCAAGGAGTCTTTATCTCGAATGTATAAAAATAAAAACTATTGAGCTAAAGTAGGTAGCCAAAAGTCAAAAGCTAGTTCCTGCTAAGAAGCTAAGTGGAAGTACCTGAAACATTTAGGTCTGACCCGAGTATAATTTAAGAAGAACAATAATAAATGGATTAGTCTAGCTATAAATATTATATAAGATGAGATAGGATAAGTGATATGGCAAAAATATATGATAATAATAATGTCATACTGTGACAAGTATATATTTGATGGCAATGAAAATCATATAATATCATAAATCTCCTTAAATATCCAAAAAGAATATCATTCTTTGGCTTATTCACCAAACCTCAAATATTGACAAAACATATCAATGCAAATCACAAAAAATGTTGGTGAAACACAAATTCCAGAATCAATAATTAGAATCTAGAAAACACAAAGGGGGAGGCCTATCACAAATGGAAGCATGAAAACTCACCAACACGTGTATCAGAAACGGAACGCTATTCCATGGTCACTAACCCATCAAATTTGAGTCGAAGCTCCACAAACGGCCCGAAGACCATGGGTTGCTACCCACCAATTTGAGCCGAAGCTCCACCAGAATGGGATTTAGTCCCCCCGTAGACAAAGAGACATCGGACATCGCTAGTCCAAATTACAAAATGATCATCATTGATCAATAAGTGTAAATTACACTGAACTAGTAAATAAATGAGTTTAGCTTCGTGTCCCATAATCACTGGCTTAACTTAAATATTTATGAACAAATTATAGATTTCCACTCGAAGATTATCATGAGATTTCAATCGAACAAGTCTAAGAATTAGCCAACGAAGTAAACGCAAGCGTTTCATACCACTAGTTTTGCTAAGTCGTTCAATTAGATTTCTCATACGAAGGAGGTAAAAGTTTGTATATACTAATAGATTGGAAAATAGTTTTGAAACGAGTTTTATATTAAAAATAGTGTTGAAATCATTTTTTTGTGAAAGAGTTTGAGTATTTAGTACTAGTATAAAAACCTTTATTTTTAAAGTGATAAATCACAGAAATGATTGTAAAAACAATCTATTCCCAAAATCCACATTAGACGACGTGAATTAAAACCATAAAAATCGATATCAAATTCATCAAATGGATATTCCCTAAAATTCAGAAAATAAGTCATCAAAGTCGATAATTAATGATAAAAACTAACCAAATCAACAAAAATCCATAAAAATCGAAAATCCACTTAAAAACAAGTAAAATAGGCAAAATTCGATAAGACCGGACATCTGGTAGGTTTAGCCAGACGTCTGAACCTGGGTTCTGGAAGTTTATTTTTTTTATTTTTTTTATTTTTTTTCTGAAGCCACCTAGACGTCTGGTAGGGTTTAACCAGACGTCTGGTTCTTGGCTCTGCCATTTCTTAATTTTTCCGTTTCTTTTTTTTACTTCAGGATCCCTAACCAGACGTCTGGATTTTTCAACCAGACGTCTGGTTTCCTGTGTTGGGCAACAATTTGGCTATGCCACTGATGGTCAAATCAATTCAGAAGCGATCGAACGACGATGGAGGTTAGGGATTTTTGTCAACCGACGACCCGGTCCTATAGGCACTTCGATACACCCCAAATAGCATGTCCAAACATCCATGGTAGTATTTTCATAAATTTTGACTTCAAAACCAAAATTGGAAAAATTCACCAAGCCAACTCAAATCAAAAGAAATTGAACATGAAATTGATGTTAGGAATTCATACATAACAACAATGAAAACTATATATATAGATGTGAGTTCAAGAACTCACCTTTAAATTCAAAAACAAGAAATGCGAAGCTCTAAAACAAAGCAAGACCAATTCCTCTTCGCTACACCTCCAGAATCTTCAATCTATTGTCAAATGCAAAGTTTTTCCTAAGATGGGTTATAGAAAAAATCAAGAATTGAAGAGGGACTGAGATGGAGAAGATGAAGAGGATGTTTACCTAAGCTTCTCCTTGATTTTGGAACTAGAACTTTAATTCCTAAGAGAATTAGGGATTATGAATTTAGTGTCCCCTCCCACCATTTTTCTTATGGCTTGAGTGTTAGGAAATTATGAGTGGAATGAATGAATGAAGAGGAGTGGAGTGGGAGCTATTAGGTAGAAGGTTTGGGTTCTCTTATTGGGTTAGTGGGCTAGAACACAATCCATAGCCCAAACAAAATACCGAAATCCTAATCAACTCCAAACATATCAATGTTTATACTCAAACAAGTTGTAACTGTCGTTTTGAACTCAATGGAAGTGGTCACGAGTCTGGATTCGACTGTTTACAAGAAGTCATATTTTGGACTTTAATTCAATTAACGATGCTATATTTATTACATTTAAATATTTAATCGTAAAATATGCAGGTTGTTACAGACTCCCCTCCTTAAAGAAATTGCGTTCTCACAATACTTAAGAAGAAAATAAAGAGTAACAACCACTCTATGGCATAACAACGCAAAAGAAAATTTTGAAGAAAGAAGTTCACCTTAAGGAGCATGAGAGAGTAAATCCGGATGTGTTCGCTTGATGAATTCTCTGGATTCCCAAGAGCAATCCTTAGGATTTGGGGACCATTGGACTTTCACGAGCGTAACATCTTTATTTCAACGGAGTTTAACCTCCGTAGCAATGATACAAATAGGATGTTGCTTATAGGTCAAATTAGGTGAAACTTCAATTTCTTTAATAACATCGGGCTCAAGAATAGAATAGGAATCTCTAAGGCATTTTCGTGGTTAAGGTAGGTGGAATAAGTCATGAATAGCAAAAAACTGAGCCATTAATAAAAGGCGATAAGCCATGAAACCAATGCGTTTGGTGATGGAAAATGGGCCAATATATTGAGGTGCTAATTTTCTCGATCTATTGAAATGCACAACACCCTTCATAGGCGAAACATGAATGAACACCAAATCTCCTATAGAAAATTTTAATTTCCTTCTTCAGTTATCGGCATATGATTTTTGTCTACTTTGAGCTTCACTCATCCTACGATGAATAAGGTCAATCTTTTCTGTGGAATCACGAATAAAATCTGGACCTAAAACCAGCCTCTCACCGGCTTCAAGCCAACATGAAGAAGATCGGCATGGCTTTCCGTAGAGTGTCTCGAAAGGGACCATACCAATGCTAGATTGGAAGGTATTATTGTAAGAAAAATCAACGAGAGAAATATGATTTTCCTAACTTCTACCAAAATCAAGAACACATGCACGAAAAAGATCTTCAAGAGTTTGATTCACACACTCTATTTTTCCATCAGACTGAGGATGATAAGTGGTGCTAAAATTAAGCTTCGTTCCCAAAACTTTTTGAAGACCCTTCCAAAATCCACTAGTAAATAATGGATCACGATCGCTAACAATATGAGTATGAACTTCATGCAATTTAACAATTTCTTTAATATAGAGTTTGGCCAAAAGAGGTACGGTCTTCTTAGATGGAATAGGAATAAAATGGATGGATTTTGTAAGTCTATCTACTATCACCCAATGATTATTATGACCCGAACGAAAATGGGGAAGACCGTCAATAAATTCCATGGAAACTTGATCTCATTTCCAAACTAGAATGTCTAAAAGTTGCAATAACCCATCGGGCCTTTGATGCTCGGGCTTTACGAGTTGGCAAGTCATGCAACGCTTAATAAAGTAGCAATATCATATTTCATTCCATCACAATAATAAAGTCGCTTCATCTCCACGTACATTTTACTGCTACCGGGATGAATGGTGAATTTAAAACGATGAGAATCTTCTAAAATGTCTTTACGAAGATCACTAATATTTGGCACAATAAGTCTATCAAATTTTCCAATACCTCCATAAGCATCGATTTCAATGTCTTTCAAACCATTAACATCAATTTTATCCCTACAACTTTGGCTAAGAAGAGTCAATTCCGGATCTTGCTTTTGAGCATCAAGGATATGGTTTAAATGAGAAGGATGAGCCTCAAGGCTACATAAAACAAGAGATGAACATGAATCGGATTCACGATCTCGAATCTCAAAAGTGGACAAAGTCTCGAGATCATTATGTTCGGGTATCATCATGAAAACAACCACTTGTTGCGTACGACTAAGGGCATCGGCAACATAATTTCCCTTTTCGGGAGTATAAAGAATATCAAGAATCATAAGATGCAAGGAATTCGAGCCAACGTTGTTGATGCAAATTAAGTTTCTTTTGAGAGAACAAATATTTCAAAGATTTATGATCGGTGTACAGGACAATTTCCTCTCCTAAAAGATAATGACGCCAAATTCTAAGGGCGAAAACAATGGTCACGAGCTCTAAATCATGACTGGCATATCTAGTCTTGGCAGGCTTTAATTGCCTAGAAGCATAAGTGATAACACGTTCCCTTTGTATGAGAACGGCTCCCGAACCAACATGACTAGCATCGGCATAAACAATCAAGTCTTGGTTCCCTTAGGGAATCACAAGAATTGAAGCATCGGAAAGGTGTTCTTTTAATGTCCGAAAAGCAGCTTCACATTTGTCTGACCAAATGTACTTAACTCCCTTCTTTGTCAAACTAGCAAGAAGCACGAAAATTTTAGAAACGCCTTTTATGAAACGACAGTAATAGCCTGCCAATCCAAGAAAACTACGAATTTCCGTCACACTTCTCAGCCTCTTTCAAATTTGAATCACTTCAATCTTTGAAGGATCCATGGATATTCTGGATTCAAAAAATAATATGTCATAAAAATTTCACATGAGATTGCCAAAAGTGGCACTTAGAATTTTTTTTCTTTCAATTGATTGCTTCCAGGGGTTTCCAACACAATTCGAAGATGTTTTTCATGCTCTTTCTTGGTTTTAGAATAAACAAGAATATCATCTATAAAGATGAGAACAAATCAATTGAGGAAGTCTTTGAAAACTCGATTAATAAGGTAAACGAAATAAGCTGGAGCATTCGTTAAACCAAATGGCATAAGAAGCCATTCATAAGATCCATAACAAGTACAAAATGATGTCAAAGGAACACTATCCTCAGCAATCGAAGCTGATGAAAATCGGTTGCTTAGTCTAACTGTGAAAAGACTCTAGCACCGTTAAATTGATCGAACAGATCATCAATTCGAGGCAAGGGATATTTATTCTTGATGGTGAGATCATTAAGCTTGCGTTAGTCAATGAAAGCCTAAATGTACCATCGGATTTCTTCACAAAGAGAGCTGAAGCTCCCTAAGGAGAGGAACTAGAACGAATAAACTGTTTTGCTTCCAATTCAGATAATTGTTTACGCATCTCCTCATTTTCCTTATTGGACATATGACAAGGAGGACGAGTGATAGGTAAAAGCTCTAGGGATTAGATTAATTCTAAACTTAATTGCTCGCTAAGGTAGTAATCCTAAAACAGGCTTAAATATATCGGGAAATTCATGAACAACGTGAATAAGGGAAATGACATCTTCATCATCATCATTATCGTCATCATGTGGATTTAGAGAATATAGGGATGCCACCGAATTAGAATCTGAATCTTTAAGAACAATAAAATATATACTTAACAGATTGGGGATGTTGAAGATGGATAGTCCTCTCAGGACATAGGATGTGGGTTTCATAACGATTAAGCCAAATCATTCCCAAAATCATTTCGAAACCTAAGTAATGCGTAATATTCAAATCGGCACAGAAAGCATAATCACATAGAATAATTTCAACGTCCTTATAAAACAAACTGAGTGTTGTGGATCCACAAACCCGATTCGCAATTCTTAATGAAGTCATCAAGCCCATTACATTCAAAGAAAAAGTATCAACAAGTACTTTCGATATAAAAGAGTGAGATGCACCCGCATCAAAAAGAACTTGAACAGGATGATCATGAAACATAATAATACCATCAAGGACAGAATGAGAAATACCTTGGCCAAGAGAAGTGTTATTAGGAGCTTGCACAACATTCAGCCTTCCCTCCTTCTTGCTTTGAAGTTTGGGACATGAACATTTAGGATGACCCAAACTTTTGCAATTGCGACAAGTAAGGGGTTTTCGGACATTTATTTGCATAGTGGTCCTTAGACCCACAATTGTAGTATTCTCTACGATTAGGGTAGGAGTCTTCGCTACCGAAGTTGCTACCTTCCCTTTCTTGTTGGGACTAGAGCCATTAAACTTATTATCGGGATGCCTCTTCTTATTGTTATTGAAGTTCTTTTTGGAACCCCCAACATCACCATCACTTTCTTTATCGGCTTCTTCAAGTCGAAGAGCGATATCTACAAGCTGATCGAAATGCACTTCTAGTTTCAAAAGTAAAGCCTTTTTGAGATTCTTATTCAAACCATAGATAAACTTCTGATTTTTCTTCAATGGGGTATTAATATACTCGACCCCATATTTAGAGAGGGATTCAAATGATGCAACATAATCCATCATAGAAGATTCACCTTGTACAAGGTCAATAAAGTGCCGGGCTAAAGTTACTTTTTCAACTTCCGGCACAAAGTTCAACTCGAACATTTCCCGGAATTGCTCAACAATTTTCGAAACCAAAAGCTCATACCAACCTAATGCTCTCTCCTAGAGCATGCTAGAAGCCACTTGGACTCGATGTAGATCCATAAGATTCATGCAAGAAAAGATGTGATCGCATGTTATAAGCCAAGCTTGGACTTCTATAACGCTTTTAGAACCCTTAAATGGCCTTCCACCCAAATTGGTATAATCACTGCATTAGCATGAAAACCCGGATTTAGGATGAGTAGGCTCAGGAATGGGTCCGGCATCTTGGGCATTCTTTACAAGATCCAAAAGCTGTTGGGCAGACATGCAGACACCATCCTGAGGAGTAGCACTGGATTGACCAGCTTTATGACAGCTAGGTCTAACCATTTCTCTTCTTTAAGAAAGAAACAAAGAAGAGGAAAAAGGTTATTCTTAGAATGAATATTAAACAAACTTGATTGATAAAATAAGGCATCATAAAAAGAAATAGGATAGAACGGGTCCTAAGACTCGAATTAAATCCTAAGTCATAATTTCTAAGAGAGACTTAGGACAATGATCCTTGCTAGATTACTCTAGATTGTTTCAAAATTTGACTTTGATACCAAGCTATGACGTTGCACCTCTACACTCAGACTAGCCAAGAATACTACAGGGTAAAGCCGTCGACTAGCACGAAGAATAGGGCTGTTGAGGAGCGACCATCTGCGTAATTGATTTGTGCGAGTACCAATATTTCAGATAATTATACATTTCATTTAAAGAGGAAATCTAACATATAAAATACAAACTCAAAGCTACTAAACAGTGGCTATGTGGCCCTCGAAAACAAATATAAAATAAGCACAGTAAAAAATCATTCACGGATATTCATATCACTAAGACGGAAACAGATATGAATATAACACACAGAAGTGTACATCAAAGTAATGGTCATACAAGATCCACAACATCACAAAAGAATAAGTATACATCAAGGAGTCTCTATCTCAGATGTATAAAAACAAAAACTACCGAGCTAAAGTAGTTAGCCAAAAGTCAGAAGCTAGTCCCTGCTAAGAAGTCAAGTGAAAGTACCCGAAACACCTCGGTTGACCCTAGTATAATTTAAGAAGAAAATAATAAACGGATTAGTATAGTCATAAATATCATACAAGATGAGATAGGATAAGAGATATGAAAAATATATATGACAACGGTAATGTCATACCGTGACGAGTACATATTTGATAACAATGAAAATCATATAATATCTTAAATCTCCTCAAATATCCAAAAAGAATATCATATTCTTTGGCTTATTCACCAAACCTCATATATTGACAAAACATATCAATGCAAATCACAAAAAATGTTGGTGGAACAGAACTTCTAGAATCAATAATTAGAATCTAAAAAACACAAAGGAGGAGGCCTATCACAAACGGGAGCATGAAAACTCAAACACGTGTATCAAAAATGGAACACTATTCCATGGTAACTAACCCATCAAATTTGAGCCAAAGCTCCACAAATGGCTCGAAGACCATGGGTCGCTACACCACCAATTTGAGCCAAAGCTCCACCGAAACGGGGTTTAGTCCCCCGCAGACAAAGAGACATCGGACATCGCTAGTCTAAATTATAAAATGATCATCATTGATCAATAAGTGTAAATTACACTAAGCTAGTAAATAATTGAGTTTAGCTTCATGTCTCATAACCACCGACTTAACTTAAATATTTACGTACAAATTTTAGATTTCCACTCGAAGATTGTCACGAGATTTCAATCGAACAAGTCCAAGAATTAACCGACAAGGTAAACGCAGCATTTAATACCACTTGTTTTGCTATGCTGTTTAATTAGATTTCTCATATGAATGAGGTAAAGGTTTGCATATACTAATAAATTAGAAAACGGTTTTGAAACGAGTTTGCATTAAAAATAGTGTTGAAAACGTTTTTTGTGTGAAAGAGTTTGAGTATTTACTACTAGTACAAAAACCTTTATATTTTAAAGTGACAAATCACAAAAATGATTGTAAGAACAATCTATCACCAAAATCCACATTTCAACGACGAGAATTAAAACCTTAAAAATTGATATCAAATCCATCAAATGGATATTCCTAAAAATCCAAAAAAGAAGTCATCAAAGTCGATAATAAATGACAGCAACTAACCGGATCAACAAAAATCGATAAAAAGTACAAATCCACTCAAAACAGGCAAAATAGACAAAATTCGACTGAACTAGACGTCTGGTAGGTTTAGCCAGACGACTGAACCTGGGTTCTGGAAGTTTATATTTTTATTTTTTTATTTTCCAAAGCCTCCCAAACGTTTGGTAGGGTTCAACCAGACGTCTGGTTCTTGGCTCTGCTCTTTTTTTAGTTTTGTTGTTTCTTTTTTTTCTTCTGGAGCCTTAACCAGACGTCTGAATTTTTCAACCAAACGTCTAGTTGCCTGTGCTGGGCAACAATTTGCCTAGGCCATTGATGGCCAAATCAATTCGGAAGCAATCAAACGAGCGTTGGAGGCTAGGGATTTATGCCAAGCGACAATCCTGTCCTATAGGCTTTTCGATACACCCCAAATAACATGTCCAGACATCCATGGTAGGATTTTCATAAATTTTGACTTCAAAACCAAAATTGGAAAAATTCACCAAACCAATTCAAACAAAAAACAATTGAACATAAAATTGATGTTAAGAATTCATACCTAACAATAATGAAAGCTATAGACATAGACGCGAGTTCAAGAACTCACCTTTAAATTCAAAAACAAGAAATGAGAAGCTCTAAAACAAAGCAAGACCAATTCCTCTTCACTACACCTCTAGAATTTTCAATCTATTATCAAATGCAAAGTTTTTCCTAAGTTAGTTTATAGGAAAAATCAAGAATGATTGAGATGGAGAAGATGAAGAGGATGCTTACCTAAGTTTCTCCTTGATTTTGGACTAGAACTTAATTCCAAAGAGAACTAAGCTTAGAAATTTATTTTCCTCTTCCCACCATTTTTCCTAGAGCTTGAGTATTAGGAAATTATGAGTGGAGTGCATGGATGAAGAGGAGTGGAGTGGGAACTATTAGGTAGAAGATTTGGGTTCTCTTATTGGGTTAGTGGGCTATAACACAACCCAAAGCCCAAACAAAATACCAAAATCCTAATCAACTCCAAACATATCAATGTTTACACTCAAACAAGTTTTAAATTCTGTTTTGAACTCCATGGAAGTGGTCTTGAGTCCCGATTCGACTGTTTACAAAAAGTCACATTTTAGACTTTAATTCAACTAATGATGCTATATTTAAATAAAACATTTAAATATTTAATCGTAAAATATGCGGGTTGTTACACATTGTTAAACATTTCACTAACCATAGTGTTCAAATTCAATTGAAATAAATTCAATGATTATTAATTTAAATTCCAATAAATCCATTTATTTGATATTTCATCTTGTTATTCAATCAGTTGTCATCTTATGGATATAATTAACATTGGTTTATATCTTATTACACTAATATTATACAATTATCATCTTAATTCATACTAACGTGGTATTTAATTACATTTAGTTGCAATTGATTTCCAATTTAATTCAACAGATAAAATAAATAGGCAATGAATAACAATTGTCACCTTTTACTTAATTTAATCACATTTATAAGTTTATTATCTACAAACAAATGTTTTAAATACTTACACAACACTGATTTTGTCCTATTACAATTAATTACGTATTATTTCACCAATTAATACAACATTTGGTTTATTTTCTTATTTGCAATTACTAATCAAATTTTATGTTTACAGCCACTTCAATTTATTGAAATTTCATTAAAATAATTATCAATTACCTTAAATTAACATTATTAAATTTCATTATAGTTATTATTCTCATTCATACATCATAAATTTTATTTTCTTTCAATATTAAATTTCAAAATCTTTTTAAATTCAATATTTTGAATTAATGGAAAATAACGGGTCGTTACACTCCCCACACTCAAAACTTTTTATCCTCGAAAAGGGAAAGAAGGAATTAAGAAACTAATATATTTAATTCAAAGTATTCAATTTATAAACAATTAATTTACATAATTAAACAATTTAAATAAAATATATAATTGAAATAATTAAATCCTTTTATATCCAAGTTCAATAAAAGTTTGAAAAACATTTCACTTCCACAAAAAAAATTATATGTCCAAAATTCATGGATAATTTCGGTAGAGTCTCCTTTGTATGGAGAGGTCCAGGAGAAAAATAATAATATCAATAATAATCATATATATATGTATGTATGTATGTATGTATGTATGTATGTATATCACATTTCAAAATAAATATCTCAAATCATGGAAAAAACAGTATAATATCATTATAAAATCGTAATCCAAAAACGTACTTATTTGTTGACCAAACAACGCTTATTTATGAAACTAAAACCAGTGGCTATTGCTTCCATAAACCTGTATGTCACTTATATAATCCAAAAAAGTTAATATAAGTAAAAGGGAAATATTTATGTTGTTTCAATTAATAACAAAACAAATCATCACAACATAACAATAGTCACATGCAAAAAAAAACAATACAAACATCATATTCAACAAAGAAATCAATCATCCATCCATAGCAACCAAAACAAATGATTTGTTCGGGTTCGAAAACTTTTAACATATAAAATGATAAATAAATTACTAAGTATACCATATACTCATCAGTCTTAAACAGAACTTAATAGATTATTTATACATCTTCGTACAGTTAGAAGTATCCTTTTCGAACCATCCCATAAGCCAAAACAAACAATAGTTCCAAATATTGTTTTTGTTTATTCTTGTTAATTTCCTTTCATATCATTTATTGTTCATTTTTCTTCATTCATACAATGTTATTTTCCCATTAATTTACATTCATTACTTACAAGATTTCATTTCTCATTTATCCATTTTTCTTTTCATTACTTCACATTCACTGCTTGCATAAGTTATTTCCATTTCAGTTACTTAGATGGTCCCAAATCAATATTTAAGATGATATGTAAGTTTCTTTTGCAACATTGATTTACCACTATTACTTATTTATTTTTGAAATCAATAATCATTTGTAAAGAAATCATACTTAACTTTTTTTCTTTTCACTTTTATTCCTTTCAGATATAATATTCACTTTTACAATTCACTTTTACTTATAATTGGCTTCAAACATCGCTTAAGTTTATACTCATTTACTTATAGTATTCCCCTTTTTATTAACTTTAATTAGTAGCATTCAAATTATTAACTTAAGTTCGTAACATTCTTATACATCTTAATTCTTTATTTATAAACATAACTCCATTGAACACCTTCATAACTAAAGTTTTACCCGTATAATATTCCATTACATATTCTTATTAACATTTCAACTTTTTTTTGGAAGTTATGTATATGTCTTTTAGAATGTAATTGAATATAACACAAGTTTATCTTATTCATTTAGTTAACGAAATGTTCAATAATCACGTCTTCTAAATTTTCTTTATTCTTTATAATTTTCAAATTTACAAGTCCTTATATATTTCATTAATCACTTACTGTCTAATTACTTGTATTTCTCATTTCAGTAGTTTCCAATTATTAATATAGTCAACATTTCATTCATTACAATAATTGAAATTTCTAATTTATGGAAACTTAAGAACTAAATATCGGGTCTCCTTTCAAACCAATTTAAAATAGCATATATATACTCATATCTTATATATATCCAAATCATATTTAGAAAAATTAAGACTTGTTATCAAAACAATTGTGTAGTAAAACTACTACAACGATCTTCCCACTTTGAAATTCAAAAATGAATGTCGATGATGCATGGACTCATCAATGAAATTATTTTCCAACGATAGAGAGAGGAGTACAAAACTTATTTCCTTTAAAAATTCCTTTAAAACATTTCTTTCAAATCATATTTAAATATTTATATCCAAAAATACTTCCAAATAATACTAATATCATATTCCAAAATCCTTTGAAAGCAAATTTTTCAAAAATCCTAGAATTTATGTTCTCAAATTTCCAAATTTATGTTCACTTTATTTGTATCCTATTTTACAACCAATGTTTGTAAAATTTCACCTCCTATCAAACAACATATCACGTACAATTATATATATATATATATATATAATTTCGTTTAGATACAAAATATAATACTGGGTAAACTTATTTCATCTATCCATATTTTAAAACAATATTGTGTCGATCTTCTCTATTCAGTGTTCAAAAAATTCTATCGATGACATAGCGTCCTATGTACTGACCATAATTTATAAATACTAAACAGAATAAATTTACACAATACAAAACCTTTTAACACTAACAAATATGCTCTTTCATATTTACACACTCAATAACTCATTCTAGGGTATTACTACCGTATTGCAAATGAGTTAGACCCCACAAAGCTAAGATTATCGCTAAAATAAAGTTTTGATACCAAATGTAATGACCTAACTTTTTGGACGGTTTAAATCGATGATAAACCACACACTTCAACTCAAACCGTTCAAAAAGTTGGGTCGTTACAGAAAAGTTGCATATTTGGAATGTGCTTGGATCAGCCATATAATGGTAAGAGGAGGAAATAATTAATGAGATTAATTGAAATCTAAAAAGACAAAATAAAGGAGGAAGTTCTAAATAGGAAAAGGTTTCTTTAATTCTATTAAGACTTTCAATTTTTTTTTCTCGTTTTCTTCCTCTTCTCTATCATTCATCAATGGCTGAAACTTCATTCAAAGGGAAAAAAACATCAAAAAGAATTCAAATCAACATCAAACTAAATTAAAAATGGTGGTTCATTCTTCTCTTGCAAAGTAGGATGGTGATTTTTGAAATCTAAGAAGAAGCCACAAATTAAGTTGTGATGAAGAGCAAGGTTTATCAGATCTAGAGTGATCAATCAGCTCTAGGTATTCTTTTTTCATTCAAGATGCCTCTACATGCTTCATCCTAAGGTAATTATATGTGTGTTTAATTTGATATTTACATGTTCATTGTATTATTATTTTGATCTATTTTTGTTTATCATTTCCTTGTTGTGTGGAAATTTCAATTGATTTGCACTAACTCCAAAAACGCAGCGGAATGCTAATGCGTGAAAACAATCAAAAGAAGGATATAGCTTGTCGATTAATTACCAACCGCAAATTCAATGAAAAATAATCACCAAAAAAAGAGAAACAGAAAAGCAGAGAGCACAAAGATTTAACGTGGTTCAGCTAGATCGCCTACGTCCACGGACCCAACAACTATTCTTTATTTCATTGAAGAAAGAGAGTACAAAAGAGAGATATTAAAAAATTATAGGTTGTAAAGTGGAGAGACTAACCTATAATTACAAATTGAATAATCAATTTATCCAAAGACTTGATTGCGCTCAAAACCCCTAATTGATTGACTGCAGAAATTAGGGTTTACTGAAGAAGAGGATAATGGTGGATGCTCTCTCACACGCTCCCACAAATATAAAGATGAACTTCCTTCGTTTAAATCGACCTAATAAAGGAGTTACTTAGAGATTAAGAAAATTAATTTTCAGATTATGTTTGAAACCTTTCCGAATATCCATGATTTGATTTCTATGTAAATGGATAATGGTGATCTTAGTTTCCATAATTTTCCTTGCTTTAATCAATCTCCTTCGGCAATATTTTCTTTATTCATATAACAAATTATTTGACTAATTAATTGGTTAGCAATTAATTAGTTTCCCTTCTCTAAAAGATATCACATATATCATTCCTCTTTATCTTTCCATATATAGCCTAATTAATTGATTAACTGAATCAACTAATTATTTTCTTGTCTTCTTTGGAAAATATTTGAATCACATAAATTCAACACTCCACCTTGATTCAAATATAACAATCTGTCTGCATCATCACATCTCGACAAATTGTTGAGTCTACGTCAACAAGCTCAATGCGAACTATTTTGGGCAGTATTGCCCAAACAGAGGTTCCAAATCTTTCCCAAGCATAAGAAAGATAGTATACACATCAGAAAACCTAATGCATACGAGCAAATACCAAAATTCTTCAACAAATCCGATGTTGGAGACGAAAATGTAGATAATCTTCAAGAGACTAATGGAGATATAACAGCGCACTTCATCTTTTCCATTCCAAATTGAGTGAGGACATACTCAATATTATCTACTACAATCTCCTCCACAAAATTTTTGCTAGACTTTCCTAATTCAACATCAGCAGACTCACCAACAAGCTCCACAAAATTCAAAGCATAAGATGAAGAATCATCGCTACAAATATGCTTACAAATAGGGCCAACTGAACCAAAAGGTCTTTTCAGCAAGTGAACTCTACCTAGAGTCTGAACCTCTGTACTATTCTCATCAACCATGGTATCATCGGAAATACCAATATCCTTCCAAATATGGAGACAATCTGATGACTCCAAATGTGTTTGCAAAATTTATGTCCTTCTAATGTCATTAATTGATAGAGGCTCCACCTTCAACAAAGATCTCTCATCAAATATCGCATGCCTGCTAGTCACAATTCTCCTAGTAATTTTACACCACAACCTATACCTCTTCACTCCTTCTCTATAGCCTAAAAAATGTGCTTGCATTCTCTAGTCTTCAACTTATCATGTCTCTCATCTTCTAAATAAGCTGAACAACCAAACACTTAAAGGAATAAATAATCAACGGGCTCTCTTTTCCATATCTCTTCTGGGATCTTCATAACTATGACAATGGAAGGTGTGCGGTTGATGAGAAATACTGCTATAGATATCGCTTCTGTCCAAAATCTCTCTTCTAGACCAGCAGTCACTCTTAAGCTTATAGCTCTCTCCTACAATATCCACACATGCTCTTCGCCACTCCATAACAATGTGACTCAATAGAAATAGAAAAATCTCTAATTACATGCTCGGACTCACAATAGTCAGTGAATTCTTGTGACATAAATTCACTACTATTACCAACTTAGAGAACCTTCAAACGCTTCCTCGACTGCTTCTCTACGAAGGTCTTCCACTTACAAAACTGGGCAAATATTTCATCTTTGGCCTTTAAGAAATAGACCCAAAACTTACGTGAGAAATCATCCACAAATAAGATGAAGTAACTAGCTCCACCCAAAGATGCAACTAGGGTAGGTCCCCATACATAAGAATAAACATACTCTAGAAACTCTGTAGCTCTAGGTCTTCCAATATCAAATGTGACATGCTTCTTCTTTCCAAAAAAACAATCTCCACAAGAGCCAGGGTTTGACTGACAAACACCATCAATCAACCCATGTTTCTTTAATACTTCAAGACTCTCCTCATCAACATGACCTAAATGAAGATGGCATAACTGAGTAGAATCTGAAATACTAGAATCGGTAGAAACTACCGACTCTTCTAAGACTGTCTCTCCATGAAGCACATAAATATCATTAACTCGCACCTCTTTCATCGCTACCAAGGAACCCTTCGCCACTCTCAAATTCCCTCAATCTATTATTATCCTCATACTAAGTCCACTAAAAGCTCCAACTGATAACAAACTTCTACGCAGCATCGGAACATGTCTAACATTCGTGTTAGTCCTAATAACACCATCATGCATCCTAAACTTCACACTTCCAACGCCCACAACATGACAAGATGTGTCGATTCCCCATATGAACTGCTCCACCATCAATTTTCTTGTAACTGACAAAATAGCTCCTATCTGGCGTCATATGACAAGAGGCTCCAGAATCAATCACCCAACTTGCATGCTCTAAAGGTGAAATATTGGCTGAAAGTAATGATGTATTACTATCACTTCTATCTGCATCTGATCTAACTGTTTGCAAAACTAAAGCTTTCTCCTTCTCTCTCTTCTTTCTAAGAGATGGACAATCCTGTATGAAATGTCCCTTCTTCTTACAATAATAGCAAGCGCCGCTTGGACCCTTGAAGTGGGACCCATGCATATCTCTACCTCCATGGTGCTTCTAGCTTTTATCTCTTCCTTTAGATGAACGAAGTTGTTGCTGAAGAACACCATCATTAGTCTTCCCCTTCCATGTCCCAAAAATTCCTTTTATAACAAATTTGGTGATGCCATAATTTTTCATACTGCTATTAAAAGAATTTTCCATTGATAACTAATCTAGAACAAGACAGCTAGCTCTGATACCAAACTGTTGTGCGAAAATTTCAATTGATTTGCACTAACTCCAAAAATGCAGCGGAATGCTAATGCGTGGAAACAATCAAAAGAAGGATCTAGCTTGTCGATTAATTACCAATCGCAAATTCAATGAAAAAATAATCACCAAGCAAAGAGAAATAGAAAAGCGGAGAGCACAAAGATTTATCGTGGTTCAGCTAGATCGTCTACGTCCACAGACCCAATAACTATTCTTTATTTCACTGAAGAAAGAGAGTACAAAAGAGAGATAATACAAAATTATACGTAGCAAAGTGGAGAGACCGACCTATAATTACAAATTGAATAATCAATTTATCCAAAGACTTGATTGCGTCCAAAACCCCTAATTGATTGACTGCAGAAATTAGGGTTTACTGCAGAAGAGGATAGTGGTAAATGCTCTCTCACACGCTCACACAAATATGAAGATGAACTTCCTTCATTTAAATAGACTTATCGAAGGAGTTATTTAGAGATTAAGAAAATTAATTTTCAGATTATGTTTGAAACCTTTCCGAATATCCATGATTTGATTTTTATGTAAATGGATAATGGTAATCTTGGTTTCCATAATTTCCCATTCCTGAATCAATCTCCATCAGCAATATTTTCTTTATTAATATACCAAATTCTTTGACTAATTAATTAGTTAGCAATTAATTAGTTTCCCTTCTCTAAAGGATATCACATATATCCTTCCTCTTTATCTTTCCATATATAGCCTAATTAATCGATTGACTGAATCAATTAATTATTTTCTTATCTTCTTTGGAAAATATTTGAATCACGTAAATTCAACATTCCTTTTAATGTATATTTATGATAAATCGACATGTCTTGAATCTCATACTACTTTTGAAATATTGTCTTCCATTATCTATATTGTTTGGACTGTAATTTCGTATCACAAATTTATGCATGCCTACTTTATTCAAATTTCTTTTTTTATATTGTAGATAGTTATGAAATTAAAAATTGACTTTGAATGAGATTTATGTATACTATGAGACAATCTTTACTTATTCAAATGCTAATGGATTTTACACACACACATGTTAAGTTATTTACCATTTCCTGAGTCTGATTTTAATTACATATGTCAAATTTTTGTACAATTGTTACAATCCTTGTTAAGACAAAAGTGGATACGTTAATTTAACATTAATGAATGGACTTTAATGCAAATTTTAATTATTTGTTGTTTTCTATATCTAAATTCCATGTAAAGTTTGATGCATTGTTTCATTCCTAATTAAAATTTTAATGTAAACTTTCAACTTTAAAACCAAAAATCTTTTGTACAAATGTATATACGAATATACCATATGCTACATTATTTGCAAATATATGCTTTCAAATCCAAATTATTAAAATTTAATTATCAGTTATATGTAATATAAATGCTTTTTTTAAATCAAATTTGTACAAAGATTATGAGCAATAACGCAACCTATTTTTTTTAAACATTTTCTCAATTGGAAATTTTTCTGTTAATATAAATTTAGGATTTCAAATTATTTAAAACAACCAATAGGTTTTCACTTTGTATGTATGTATGTATCCATAATTATTATGAATGTATGCATCCATAATTATTATGAAAGTATGCATATTTAATTAATAAAATTAAGACAAAGAAGGGATGTGTAGATTAGGTTGATAAGTAATCAATGTCATTTAATGCATTAAATGTTACTACTAAATGGTGAAAGAAACGAAAGGTTTTCCTCTTTTCATATTCTATCATATCCATGTGTAGGTTTGATTGATAAGTAATAAATTTCATTTAATGTATTTATTGTCACACTTAAATGGTGAAAGAAACAGTAGGTTTCTCTCTTTTCATATTCTATCATATCCTTGTGTTGATTTGATTGATTAGTAATAAATGTCATTTAGTATATTAATTGTCATAGTTAAATGTTGAAGAAATGGTATGTTTCTCTCCTTTCATATTAATATAGTAACATAAGGGAACAAATAATTTCTCTCTTAATTTGTTTTTACATGTTTTATTTATACATACATACACACACACCACTTACACACCGCACTTGCACTTAACATAAATGAATGTATTTAATACATTCATCATGTCACATACATTTGTATATTTAAAGTTCCTTAAATTACCATATTGAATAAAATATTGATTTTATTTAAAAGAAATTTTAGATAAGATCTAAATGCATTAAGACTTCATAGGCCCGTTAATGATCCGAAATGGTAAAATTTTTGAAATTCACCCATTTCTTCTGCTACGGGCTGGCCCAGTTCTAATATTGTCGACATATACATAATGGATATGTCGACATATAGCCATTAATTTCCAAAATACAGAGTTGAAAAAATTATTCTTATTCACTTATATACATTTCTAATTATCCTATAATTATTACTAATCTATATACTCAGCCAAAAAACAAAAGAAATTAATTTTTAAAAATTATATATACACACACTGTATTGTCTTTAATTAAAATTATAATCCTATTAACCAAAATAAATTTTAAAGTATACTTAATATTTATACTATATTCATCCAACATTATCATTATTATTAATCTATAGGTTATTCCTAACAATCAAAAGAAAAAAATGGAATTAAAAATGTTAAGCGTACCAATTTGCTACTTTTTATTGATTAGCGTTGACTGATCGTTTATTGCAGCGAAACACATATTCGCATTTTTAGTATCTATTTCATTGTCGTTAGAGGAGGTGTCTGAATCATCCAAAGTTGCTTTATAAACCCTTTTTCTTTTTCTGGATGAGTAATTTGCCGGTGAGACCTTTGATTTATTTGGATGTGGCCAATCTCTCTGAAAATGACCGAGTTCATCACAATTGAAGCATCTAATCATGGCTCCAATTCCATTGGTTTTGTTTTCAGTTTTTGAAAGTTGTCCATCATTCTATACTTCAAGAATTTTTTGAAATTTCTTGTCATAAAGGCGGTTTCCTCATCTGAATCCTAGTAGTCAGTTATTACCTTGAAAGCGATGGATTTCTTTTGTAACGACCCAGAATTTTTATTAATTAAAATTCGTATATTTAATTAATTTCAAATATTAATAAGTGAAATTTATAAATCGAATAAATTTTATTTCGAATAATTGGATTTAATTGAATAACTAAATCGATAATTTAATAGTCGAAAATTACAGAAATAATTGAAATTGGGTTAAATATGATTGAAATTGATTTGTAAAATTTTATTTTATCATATTGGAGTTATAATGATGTTATAGAACTTTTAAAATCAAATTAAAAGTTAATTTGTGAAAACTGAATATTTTAATATTTAATCGACTAGTGAAATTAGTCAATTTTCGAACAGTCTTAGAATTGGACGAAACTAGTTCCATTGGATCCGTAATAGTTTGTTGTTATCGGATTTCAAATTTCGTAGCAATTGGAGTTTTCGTTTGACCGTGACAGCTCGAAACGCATCGAAATTGTTTTAATATTTATTTGGCGAGTTAAAATAGCCATTTTTCAAACAGTCTCAGATTTTGACGAAACCAGTTTCATCGGATCCGTAATGTTATATTATTGTATGGTTTCAAATTTCAAGTCAATCGGATTTACCGTTTGTCCGGGGCAAGCCAAAACGCCTAGAACTTTGATTTACCGATTTAATTTTAAATCGAACGTTTATTGCCATAACTCGCACAGATGATCGAATTAGCTCCTGAAACATGTTCCATTGTGTTGGAACGCGGGGTAAACCTTAGAAACGCCAACCGGCACGCTTCGTTTGGAGTTTGGAAAATCCGGGAAGAATAGTGTTTGAGAAATTTTCTATATAAACCCCTATATATTTCACTTTTGCAAAATAAAACAACCCCTACGGTTTCATCTTCAGAGCCGCCACTTCCTGCAGTTAATGGCCGAAAATAAATCTCCTTCCTCCCTCATTTTCTCCAAATCTATGCATCGAATCAAGAAGTTATCAACTAGAAAGATGTAGAGCACTCCAGGATCTTGAAGATCAACGACCATGATCGTTTCTGGTGCCATAGATCATCGGCAAATCGAGCTCAAAGGCTACGTTCAAGCACGTCGTTCGAGGCCAATTGGCAACCGAGTGGGGCCGCAATATGGGCGTTGGTGGAGTTGTGTGTGAGCTTTGTTGTAGGAGTGCCTGATCGATGTAGAAGTGAAGGGAAGAGGCTCGAAAATAAACCCTAGTGGGCGGCCATGTTGGGTTTGCGTGCGTATTACAGATTGAGGGGAGAAGAACATGAATCATGGCCGTGATTTGCAGGAGCTAGGATGGACGGCCATGATGGTATTAGGGTTAGAAATATAATATAATTTGTAAATCATTTATATATATAAATTCGTGTAACTTTAAATTAACGTATCTTTTTCATACGAGGTCGAAAATGCACGAAACAAGTTGCGTTGGGTTCGTATGGACGAGCACTACGCTATGGAATTGGATTGGAGTCGTTTGGAGTTAGTGAGAATTTTGGGTAAAATTAAACGTCCGTTTAACTTTATTCGAAATAAAAGCTGAAAACGAAATTGAAATCAAGGTGAGAACTTCTCACTCAATCGAATCGGTTTCGATTCTAATTTTAAATAGTTAGATTTAAAATTTTTGAATGTATGTTTGAATGATGATGGTTATCTATTGATTGTTAGAATAGACATTATACGTCGTTAGTAAGCGGAGATTATTTATTAAAAACATATACCGCGAATATTTCACAGTACAATGAAATTGGTATTATTTATGTACTTGGAGTTGATTTCCCGCATTATATAGCGGATGAGACCCTATTGCGCCGCCTATTAAGCGGATAATATTTTAAATCCTATATACCGCGATAATTTCGTACTGGAACGGAATTGGTATTGTGCTAACATCTTTGGATGCAGGAAGACAGGTTGGAGGGATCCAACTGGATTCCTCAACAGTATTTATTTGATTATGGATATTTTGATATTTGATGATTATCATATATAGATATATGATGTCGTTGTTGTCGTGATTGACTATTTGGTGTGTAGCATCATTGGGCCAATTTTGGAATTTTAAAAAGGATTTCTAAAGTGAATTTTGAAAGTATACGTTTATAAAATATTTTTGGAATCGATTCATTTTAAATAAATAAACGCTATAATTTTAATGTTATAAAAATTATGATTTTTTGAGAAATATAGTTAAAAGTTGAATTTTGAAAATATGGGGTTAATGATTTTATAAAATAGTTTAAATTGGGATTTTTGAATTTATTATAAAAAGTTTTAACTATAGGATTTATGAAATTTGATTATTTTATAAATCAAAATGATGAAATTATAAAGGAGTTTAAAGACGTATTTTAAAATAATAATATGAATTGATTTATATAAAAGATTTATAAAATTGATATTTATAAATTAAATTATTGGAATTATAAAACGAGTTTTTATAAGTGTTAGAATGAATTGTAAATGAATTTCATAAATGAATGAAATTTATAGAATTATAAACGGAGAAGTTATAAATGGAATTTATAAGCGGTATATTTATAAAATTTGTAAAGTTATTAAAAGAATAGTTTTGGGGTAAATAAATGAATCTTATAAGTTAGAAGATTTATAATTTGGGAAGTTTAAAGGAACGATTTTGTAAACAAATAAATTATAAGTATTTAACTTATAATATGGACTTTTGACATATAATTGAGTTATAAATTGAAATACATTAATAAAGGAGATTTATAAAAGGAAGTTGTTATAAAATAAATACAAATGGAATTTATAAACATTGTTTTATAAATCCGCAAACGACTTATTTTGATAAGTAAATTGTTATAACTTATTAATGGAGTTATATTCACGTTTTAGACAGTGAATAATCCTTTAAAATAAAATGTATGGAAATGATGAAATTGGTTAACGAAGTATATTCACGTTTTTGAATAGTGAATAATATGTTAAAGAAATGTTTTGGATGTGATGTTTTAAATAGAATTAAAACGATCTAATGATGTTTTTAAAATGTGTTGAGATTCGAAACCATAGATTTCAACATTCATTGTTGAAATAGACGTTTTCGAGAAATAGTAGAAAATGGTGGACTATAACACTGTTGTTATAGTCAATGATTTCCGAAAGGAAATGTTTTGTATAGTATTGGGATTTATATATCTATTTTAATTTCGAATCCCTATACTAGTGATTTTGGGTTGTCGTAACGATGTTTTACGCAACATTCGTTTTGGCCCAAATAAATATGTTTAAGAGAATGATTTCCTTAAAGAATGAAATATATACTTAATTTCGATTTAAGTACATTGAATATTTTCCAATTGTAGAAAATAAAAGGATTTGTGAATTACTTATTAAATAAGTATGGAAATGTTTTTCCAATGTGAAATGAAACATTTTGAGAATTTATCTTTTTTAAAGATAAATTGAAAATGAATAATTGAAATCGTGTATTCATAGATATTTTGAAATATAAATTCACTATGGAATTTATAAAAGAAAGGGAAATTGTTTAAAAATAAACGTTGATTTATTTTTGAAGTATGGGAATTGATTTACGGATTTTGAACGTAAATATAAAGTAAATCGATAAGGATTTATTTTAAATTGGTTTAAATGAACCATGTTGAAATGAAAGTATTTCCGCGTAAGGAAAATGTTTGGAATTTGTTTTCAAAAGTGGTAAATGTGAAAAGTGATTTGAAAATTGTTTTCAAATGGTTGAAGTGTGAAAATATATATCTTGTAAAGATATTTTTGGAAAATAAATAATTTGGAAAATTATTTGGAATCTGGTGATGTTGTGCATATCCATTGATAGTTCAATAACCGACTATCAATATTTACCTTTGAATGGGTATTTGTTGTGATTTGCTTGAATTTGAATGCCACACTTATTTTGAAATAAGCGCTCACTATTCGGGTTCGCCGGGAAAGGACCTTGGGATCGTATAACCCATTCCGAATATGTGATACGTCGTTATGAATTGCATTTGAAGACCGGTATTGAAGACCAAATATTTTTGAAAACGGAAGGATTACCGCCGAATGTTTCTGCACCGAATGGCCCCGGTATAGAAATTCCATATGTGATGGGAAGACCGAACGTGATTAGTGAATATCCGGATTGCAAGGACTTCTTTGTAAGTGCCTTCGGTTCTGTTCGATCCCGGAACAGACTTGTATGGATAGTATGTCTGACATTACAAATTGAGATATGAAGCTGAATTCTTTCAAATATATTTCTGTTGGTGGCGGAGAATTCATTCTCTTAGCTTAACACCCTTCTCTGAGACGTACGAGCTCAGAGGTTATGTAGTTGATGGTTATCAGCGATATATTCCCGATTTGGTAATGTGACATACTGAGTGTTGCTGTGAAATGATCATTGTTTGATTATTTGTGATATGATCATTTGTTTGATCATTTATCTTTGTGATCATTACTTTGATCATTTGTTGACCCAAAGCATGGCTTTGTACCAAAGTGTGGCTTTGTGGACGAGACTTCGTCGGACCTCACACCCCGGAAATGGTCAAAACAGGAAGGATGCGGTAAGGTTATTAGGGATAGCGCCCTTTAGTGTATGTCATTCCTTCTGGATATAGGTGGTATCATGGTATGGAGCCCAGATATTTAACCTATGTTGTTGCTGCAAACTTATTACTTTATGGTTGTTGGAAATCGAGGATCCTCGGATGTAGATCGGTTACGATCGGGGGATGACATATTCGTGTCAGTAGTTACCCAGTTAGGGGTAACCCGGCCTTGTGTTGGCAGAGATCCGGTTAGGTTCTCGGGACGTCATTCCAGAGGCATTTCCATGTGGCAATGGGAAGTTCCTTGGCCTGACCATTTGTTGGAAATCCAAAGAAATAATACGAGCCTTATACGGTTTTAGTTGTAGAACCTGCCATCTAATATGGTAGCTATAGTAGGCATAATATAATGGTACCTATGCTGGCTAAGATTTATATTCTACTTTCGAGATGTTTTCTACACTATGCACTAATAATAATATAAAAAAAAATGATTTGATTTTGCGTAGTAAGAATCTTTGACTATCATAAGGAGAAATCTCCCCCATGTCTGTGTTTGCATTGTGTGTGTGCCGGGAGGCCTTATGGTAGTTTCATTTTAAAAGCATTGCGAATCTATTTTAAAATTATCCTATTCTTTGTTTTAAAGATAAACTGTTTTGAGTTCTCACACCAGTCACATGACTAACTCGGAGTTTATTGTTTTCCTTCCTAAACTCTAGGTGCCCACCAATTTCCACACGGGCAGTCTAGAGTTAGGTTTATTAGGATATTCTGGAATTCAGGAGTTGCTGGAGGCAAGCTGGATGGCATGGCGTATTACTAGTATATAGTATTTCTTTTCCGCTGTTTGTTGTTTATTGTTGTTTGATAGTTGTACACTTTGATGATGTAATGAAATGAAATGTAATGTAATGTAATAACTGATATAGTTCTTTGTTTAAAGATTATTCATTTATCTATTATATGTTATTCCGCTGCAATTGTGAGATTCTGATATTGTTCTGCTGTTTTCTTGCTGTTATGTTCTACCTTTTCTCTCTTCTTCTACTTCTATCCTTTTCTTTTCTTTTTAAAAACCCTAAGAATTCGTATTTCCGTTCATCTTGAGTTAATCAATGGAGATTAGTGTATATTCATGGAGTATGGATTTGTGGGTCCTCACATCTTTTTATTGCCTTGCTTTTTCTTATACCCTGCATTTGTGCTTCATAGGACATTAAATTGCTTATTAACTCTTTAATTTCGAAGTACAAATATCGTTAGCCTCTTCAGTTGCAAGTGCCTTTCGATCCCACTCCGAAGAGAGTGAGTTTAGGATTTTTATGTCTTGATCCTCTTTAGAAAAAAATTTCGCAATGCATTTAATGAATGCACCATGTCTTGAAATCTACTGTACTTGTCAGGAATTGACTCATTGGATTCATTTTAAATAATTGAAACTGATTAGTTAACATGGAAATTTTAATCTATTTTTTTGAAATGGTACTTTATATACATCATGTCACCGGACAACATATCACATGTCAATAAACATTGGAATCATGCTATGCAAGTTTTGAACTAATGACCTCTTGAACCAAAGCCGAATCACTTAAACACTTGGACAATGGTGCTTATCTATTTTATTTTACTAGTGCCCTCATGAGTAACTTGTAGTGTTCTCTAAATTTCGTATGCAAACTTATAAGTAGACACTCTATTGAATTCATTCTTATCTAATAAGAAAAATAAATCATTCACAACTTTGGAATTATTTTGTAAAAGTGGCTTTTGGCCAGCGGTCCAAGATGAAAAATCAGTCTGTGGTTCGGTGTACTCATTTATGCAATATTCCAAATGTCTAGACCACTTGACTGTAAATTTTTTTTATTCTACATGACCAATAAGTGCAATTATTGCCATTAAAAAGTTGGGGTCTAGCAATAGATTGTCCTTTGACAAAAGTGTTAACAAATGGACCGACAATATTACTAACAAAATTACTAAATGTGTTGTTAGCCATTTAAACTTTTCAAAAATCAAATTACGAATATTTGGAAACCAAATGCTTTGATACCAAATGATAGCGGCGGAATTATAAATCTTAAGGGTTGACTAAAAAATAGAGAAGGAGTGAATAGTGTTTTCTAACTTTAATGAATTTCTTTTTGATTCTTTTAAGATTAAACTTAATTAACACAGTTCACGGATTCAAACATAGATAAATATAAATATAGTAAACTAAAAGTAGAGAATCAGAGAAATCACACTAGAGATTTTATACTAGTTCGAAATTACCCTACATCCAGTCCCATACAATTTCTTGTACAGATTTCTTTTCAAATCCCAAACTTTCAACGAGCAGAAGGCAAACCCAATACAGTCTCTATTTCAAGACAATGAGACACACCATTCTGATTTTTCGAGCTTTGGGTACACTCACTTGATTTGACTCGGGACACAACCACACTCGCTTGGATTTTCAAGATAGTAAGCTATCCAATTGGTTTGAATCAGGACACAATCACACTTAATCAACTATAACCAAAGTGGGAGAGATGATTGAAATCACAGAGTAAATAGTAATGGATCGATACAATGAAAATTGAGTTGATTCTAGTTTGAATTTGAGAAAATTTGAATATATCTTCAATAGAAATTTGGACAGAGTAAGAGGAGAGAAGATAATAAGAAAGTAATTAATAAAAATTCATTTGGGAAACCCTCTATACATAAATAATAAACAGATATGTCCATTTGCGAAGAGTTACGACGAATAGACACTTCATTTCATATTTGAATTTTGAAAATTGTGGTATGTATGTCGATATACAATATGCCTATATGTCGATATATCCTAGCAGTATATTTTATAAACTTGTTTATTTTAAAACATTTTGAAAATCTAATGCTTTGTAAAATATTTCGATACCTTGCAAATAGTTTAAACATAGTTTATAGACATTTTAAACTTTAGCAAACTTTTATAAAATATTTTTGATATTTTAAAAGTATATTTTGAGTTAAAAAAATGATAAGAAAACGAGAAATTGAGATCAAAGATTGCTACTAAGGACTTCAACAATATTATATGACTCAATACACTGTACCGTAGTCTTGAAATCTTCATATCTTGATCTTTATGTTCATGGCTCTTCATGTCCAGTTCTTGAGTCTTTACACTGTATAGTCTTCAATTCAAAATCTGTATAATATCTTGCACTACATACTACATAACTTGGCAAAATCATTATTATCCATATTTTATATGTTTATATTTATTGCCAAGGTTGTTATCATCAAAATCAATATTTGAGATACTAAGAGGAATAGCTTGGTATATTTCTTGGTTTGTTTATGAAATTTTTGATAAAATTATTCAATGACCATCCTATAGTTAATGGCCATGAGACCGAATTCATTATTTCAAGATCCAAAATATATGGAAAAATCCTCTATCTTATTTTTTGTCGATTGTTGGAAAAGAAAAAAATTCAAATAGCAAACTTACGTCTTTAGTGGTAACTTCCATTTTTCCATGTCCAAGCAAAAAATTTCTTCTTCTGCTGCATAACATTCCATCATTGCATCTATGTTGCTTGCTGTTTTCTTAAATTCATTGTTTTTCTTTTATTTTCATGGAACACACGAAAGAAATTGTAAAATTTAGGTTTACCATAATGAAATCCATTCTTAGTTTTGTTGATTCTTTTTCCCTTTTAACCAGTTTTATGATTAAGAAAGTTACATTAAGGCCACATCTGTAATTTGCAGTTCCAAGATTTTTTGCTTTTTTGTTTTCTTCTTTTGAATTGTTTGAGTTTGATGTTTCCTGCAAGAAGTTAGGATATATGTTAATAATTTTATCAAATATGCTACTGTATAGTATCAGTTTTTTCAATATAAATACGCTATTATTTGGTGTCAATTTTGCTCAATATAAATATGCTACTAGTTGATATCAGTTTTACTCGATCTAAATTGTTTGCAATATAAATATGTTACTATTCAGTGTTATTTTTTGGGTATGAAATTTTGTTTATTATTTTTAAAAGGCCATGGTAACAAAACATGCATCACAAACATGGATTGAAAATGTTTAAAAGATATATTTCTACTTTAGTACCATTTTACAAATATAAATCCAAATTCTTGTTTAAAACATATTTACATGGAACAAATTGATTCGCTGCTACCATTCAATAAAATTTATCAGTAACCAATGTGTTAATACATTGTTAGGGTCAAACATTTGGTGAAAAAGCCATAAACAAATAGTATATTATATGCTATAAGAAATTATCATTTTCTCTAAAGGCAATAGAAAATAGGTTTTTATGAGTTTCATGAAAGTCTTTCTTTTCTTATACCACTAATAATTCAACTACATGGTATAATTTTTTAATGCAATTGCAAAATTCTTATTTAAAACATATTTCACATGGAAATCAATTTGTCCTGTGATATTATTCAGTATCACTTTGTTAAATTCACAATGTGCTAAAAGATCATGCGTTTCAAATATTGAGTGAAAAGGAAAAAAAAAACAAATATTACATTTATGCTTTAGTGAAATAGGTTTAAATCAATGATACTGTAAAATAGTTTTAGTAGATTTTAGTGAAAAATAAGCATTTTAAACAAAGTATATAAATTTTTTTTATAAACATTTTATCAGTTGAAAAAATTGGTAATTAAAGTAGTTCTCAAGTATATCACGAAACAATTCAGATAATGCCATTTAATTTCTATTGTAATAATATTTTGGATATGATGATACTATATAATATCAGTTTAACTTAAAATTACACTAGTTTTTTAAATAAAGTCTTTAAATATTTTATTGCATCATTTATTTCTTCTTTACCTTGTTGTTGTGGTTCTCGATCTTCTTTTGTTTCCTCAAATTATTACATTAAATTGTGTAAAATATTACATGCTATATGGAAATAACCTTTAGAAAATGATAATACAAAAAAGCCTGCTCAAGTTTACTAAAAAAAACATTTTGTAACACATATAATGATATTTTAAAATATCTATTAGAGTCGAAATATGTCACTAACACCCGAACGCCATTGAAAGCACCAAATTGCAGTTATAGATCATAGACAAAATGTATGTAGAGAGTATAAATATGAAGAACAGTTAAAATTAAAAAGAAAGCAGTAATAACAAAGAATTTATAGTGGTTTGGCTAACTCCGGCCTACGTTCACTCCAGAGATTTCCTTTTTATTGATATCAGAATCAATTACAATTAAAATCTAGAGTTTTTAAAGCAACAATGGCAGAGTATCCTTAATAGGGAAGAAGAATGAAGAAGATTCTCTTTTCTGAAGCCCCACTGCCATATCTATAGGCAAAACCCGAGTTGTTTGGCTTCTTAAGTAATCCAGACCATCAAGACCATAGCCGAACCCAACTTCGTCATTATGATCGACCCCAAGCTTAGATACACCGACCAAATATTGCCTTGGGAATGACTCGAAGGTGACCTGGAGCAAACTTGCTTGCGACTCGAAGTAATTCAATGCCGAACTCATCCCTTCAAGACATCGATCCAATTTAGCCGACTCGAAGAAAAGCATTGACCGACCCGAAGTGAGAATAGTTGCCGACCCAGAGTGCTCTTTCCATGCCGATCCCATGTTTCGCTTGTCGGCCGATCCACTACGGCCGAACCACGTATGGACGATCCATACGCTCCAATCCCCTCGAGGCCGAACCCATCCATACCGAGCCACTTTAACCAAATCACCTCCCAATCAGACTAAACCACCTATTACCAATCCAGATGGATTGCACCGACCTCGAATGACCGACCTACATGGCCGAACTCCTTTGACCGAACGCTTATAACCTACGCACCTTAGCTGACCGAGTTTAGCCGATCCATTGGTACCGATCGACTTTAACACGCTGACGCACACCACCAAGACTGATCCACACCACCACGCTGATCCACACCATCCGGAATGAAATATGTTACGCCAAACCCCAGCTTCGTGATCATACTTGTCATCCGTGATTGGTCGTCTATCCATCCAACTAGCTCAAACTCATTGTATTCCAATCTCGACAAACAAGTAGTCGATTTAGTTAAATCCGCTTGTCCATGGTCTTGCCAAAAGATAGGTTAACATTTGCCCCCCAAAACATGTCTTGCTATTGGAAGGTATGTTTTGAATAGCCTTCAATCCGATATCCGAAGTCCATATGTAATCCATAACTATACCATCTGATTCATAATCCAATCCATGACCAAGCCATCCTATTCAAATGTCATAGCTGTTCCCTTATCCAAATCTACGGCCGCTCCAGGTTGACAGAACTCTTCGGGTCAACATCCGAATCTGGAACCACTCTAGGCCCTTATCCAAATCCCTAGCTGTTCATAGCCAATATCCAAATCCGTAACCTTTCCGGGTTCTTGCCAAGCGTAATCCACACTTGGCGACCTATGTTAAGTAATGCAATGGTGTTCCTGGTTCAGTGTCCCTGAACGCTAAGTGGTGCCATGGCTTAAGTCCTAAGCCGAATCCTAGTCGTTTTGGACCATTGCCGACTATAGTCCATACTCGACGACCTATGGTAGTAACTGATAGGTGATATGGGGCCTAAGTCCTAGGCCGAATCCTAGTATCACCGGACCCTTGCCGAGCATAGTCTATACTTGAAGACCTTTTAGCCAAAAACCAGATAAAAGTCAATCAAAATTGAATCTGAAACCCAGATTCAAACCAGAAAACTAGAAATCCATATCAAAAGTCCAAACCAAAAATCAAGCATCCAAACCAAAATCCAACCTAAAATACCAATAAAAATTAGAAGATTAAACCGAACTCCAAAACCAAAGCAGAAAAAACAAGTGTCCAAGCCAAAAAGAAAAAAACTGATTTCACAAACCAAAGCATCACGGTTTATCATCATCTCAGAGCATGCCTCGGGGTTGTCTTTGTCCCCGTACGTGAGTAAGTTGAAAATGTACGTGCAGTACTAAGGATCGTGTAATATAATATATAAATGCGAAAACTGATAATAGCAGTAAAATAAGAATTAAAGTAAGCACACCATGAATTTTTATACTGGTTCGAACTTCTCGTTCTACGTCCAGTCCCAGAATATCCTCTGGATTTAGACTAAACCCCTCACTTAACCCGGAGGAATAGGTTTACCACACCTGAGCAGCCGAACAGGAATTTTTCCGCCTCAATAGCCGAAGAGGACTTCAACTTAATACAAATAATTTGTTGACGAGTGTGTTCTGAATAACACGGATTGTCTTTTGATAGTACAATTTTTCTATAGTCAAATCCTCAAGAATATGTAGTGTGTGTGAAGATTTAGAAGGAGGATAATCTCGTAGAATCAAAGTATATAAATTAGTTCAGAGATTCTAGCGATATTGAATGAGAATGAATGCTTTTATTTGTAGAAATAAATAGAGAATAGATTTTAGAATTATAAACAAGAATTGGTAACTGTAGGAATGAATTAAACATGTTTATATAGTTGTAGAATAGTTACAATCTTTCATGAAGAGTTTCAATTAAAAGCTATTTAACTATGACTCTTTCTGCCACTTGGCGGGTGAAAGTCGTCACAATCATTAAACTTTCATCATTAACAATTTATACCATACAGCGTGCTCCTCTGATTTATTATTTTATTTGACTAATGACTGTAATTTTTTGCGGCATATGAAACAGTAATAAAGAGACAGAGGGATTAAAATGCACTAAAGTTTCAATAAAACACTCGCAAAAAATATCTAGAATTACGATAATGTCATTTTCAGCGATGTGGGTGGAAAGTGGGTTGCATTTGTGAGAAGTTTTTCAAGTGACCAAAAATTAAAACAAAATTTCACAAGCTAGAAAGAAAAGAAAAATAAAACCTCCAGCTAAGATCTAAATTATTTGTTAATAAAAATCACGGAGAACACTGGCCTAGTAACGGATCGGAAAATAATGGGCATAAGATACGTACCTAAGTATATACTTTACAATTACATTGCTCACATGATTACCTCTACATATGAATACATGAGACTAAAACAACTTCATATATGTACATGAGCATAACTAAGCATAGAACTTAATACATAAGTTAAAATTTATAACTAATAACTAGAATAAACTAAGACAAAAGACAAAATAATAAAAGTAAACCAGGCAAAGTAATGATTATGTTGCCTGTAAGGAAAAGATGCAAGAGCAAGAAAAAGAAATGCAGATGGTAAGTGTAAACAAAACTTAAGCTAAAAATTTATATCAATAACTAAAGTAACTTTGTATATGTACTTGAGGTAAGTACAAATCAGGGTTGTATATAAGAAGCCTATAGAGTTTTGAAATGCAGAGGCATAAGAAAGTGTAGACAACCTGTAAGAAGAATGCAAAGCAAAGTTAAGAAAACAAAGTAAAAATAAAATATGCAGGTTGCTTGTAAGAGAAGTGCAAAGCTAAGTAAAAATATCTATGTGCATGTTAGACATAAGGTACCATTGCATTTAATGCTTTCAAACTCTAGCACATAACCAAGTCAATTCGAATTGTTTAACATCATTTCAGCCTCCTAATACAGAAATTTTGCCTGATACAAACAAAAACATAATCTCTGGAAAAATATAATAAGATTTTTACCTGCAAATAGCCTAAACCCAGATATCACCTACCCTGAAACTTCTTTATATACACATCTTCTTATTTTTAGTTCGTTCACTAAACATATCAAACCTGAAACAAAGAAATAATAGCAAACATTTCCATTTATACAAACTTAAATAATATTTACAACTGAACATAAGCAAGAATATTAAGGAAATCAAGGCAGACAACTTTCCAGTTTTAAAAGTTCAAAAACTGTTTGCAATCAGAGATGCTCTGTCCCTCTTCCCAAAAGCAATGGTGAGTAAATTAAATTTTAAAATACTTAAGTATATATGTTGCTTAATTATTATCTGATATGTGTATATATCTTAATGCATTCCTGTGTATATGTGTTACTACATGTATGTGTGTTGACATCCTGAATCACCTCTGTTTTAAAAGGTGAGTAACATCACAAATGAATAGTTTAAGTATATAATTGTTCTGTTGCAAGTTTTTCTCTGGAATTCAGTTGTATTGCTCTGTGTTAAGTATGAATATTGTGATGAGCATCTCGGTATTCCTATCTGACTTTAGTTCCAGGTTTAAAATCCTCATCAAAATTTCATTTTGTACTTAATTCAAGCTTTAACAAGACATAAGTTTGAACATAAAATGCTTGAATTAGCAGAGACTTGAGTTTAAAAATTGTTTAAGGGTAAAACAGTTTGGAAAATATAAAACAACAGTAGAAACTAAAATAAGTTAGCACTCAATTATTATAATTCATGAATTCAGATATATGAATTGAATGCTAGGACTAAAACTTGATTTTTGAAAACAAAATCACTATTTTTAGTAAAGAGATTCAGGTGAGGTTCTGGGTTCATCAATATATGGGTTATTGTCGATTTCTGGTGATCAAGTGGATCGGAGTGCTCGGGGTTCTCTGTGGTGATGGAGGAGTGATCGGAGGGTCGAGGAAAAATGGTGGAAGGCGCTGCAGTTGGACGTGGTGGCGATGGCGACGCATTCTTTTGTGTAAACCTAATTTTACTGATGCTCACATATTTGATCGCCATGACTTCGTCGTAGCGCCGAGTGTGGCCGGGTTTAGAGGGGGGGTGCCTGGGTCATAGATGAGCGTGTGGGCGAAGGGGCGGTGATGCTGGGGGTCGGAGTTGCCATGCCGAGGCGCATTTGTGAGTGGGTGATGGGTTCGAAAATTATCGAGCTATGCTCTTTTTTGATCGACAATGCAGTTGGGTTGTTCGTTGATTCGTGGTCAACTTTGGAGTGATTTGATCGACCCCCCAGCGCCACGTCAACATCTTCATCCCACAACACAGCACGCGCACAAACTTCCCGTACGAGCCTTAGTACGCACTCACGCACGCAGCTACAGCCGCCACGTTGACCGAGATCACTTCCCCCACGCCACCGCACGCTACAGCGTCGCCCCCTGGAGCTCGCCTAGGCTTCGACCTCTGATTGCCTCACCTCGGCCGGAAAAAGGAACAACCGCCAATTTGGGTATGAAACCCTAGTAAATTTTTTGCCGCAAATATGACCGTCAACTCCCCTATTAACCACATAGATCGACTCCCCTCGGTTCCCTCTGCAATACCCAGAAAGGATTTGATGATCCGTCGCAGTTGATCGGAGCGTGACGGACGACCGAAACTTCTTCCTAAATTTTCGGTCAAACGAAAACCCAGATCAAAAAACGGACTGTAGATTCGACCTGTGCTCTTCGAGAGCTTTGAAATATATTTTTTCTGAATTTTTCTGAGGAGTTTGGATTTTTGACTTTGATTTTGAATTGGAATTGGATCTGTAATTTTGTTGTCCGCCATTGAGGAGGAGAGATAGTTGAATTGCATACAGACAAATGAGAATTAGGGAGGATAGGGTTTATAACAGGGTATTTATAGAGAAAATTGAAATAGAATAGATGGATCAGATTTATAAACGCGTTGAAAGATGAATGACTCCTCTTCACGAATGATCGCAACTCTTCAGAAAAATAGCCGTTATTTCCAGGTCGGTGGACTGAAAATTCTGGCCGGTCAGCTGAGTTTAAAATCGTGCACAAAACAGAGCATATCTTTGCACTAATAACAGGTTTGGCCAGTCGAGTTTACTGGTCGGTCGACCGTCCTGATGTTATGTGCACAGACCATATTTTTTCAAGTATAAAACAATATACAACTATTTGTATGTGTGTGTGACTACTTGAGAAATGATTTTAACAATATTCTAAGACTCAATATAATAAAATATTAATACTAATATCTGGATTGTAGTCTTGTCTCCTTTGTAGTGCACAATATACTTTTATTCTCTTTTTGTCGCTTTTGTATAGTATTCTCTTTGTAGTTCGTCTCATGATCTCTGAAGCTTGTGTCATGAATCAAAACCTATGAATCAACATTCTCCACCTTTTTGATTGATGACAATACTTATGTGACGAAGTAGTTTATATTGTAATTCTTCCCCTGAATATATAGCGACTTTTCTGCAAAAACTTGTTAGTTTTATATATTTCTCCCCCTTTGTCATCGACAAAAAGGAATACTTATGATGCATAAAATGTAAAAAAAATACGAAATCATGTATCAAATTTAGGAACATAGAATTAAAAAAAATGTTAATGATACATTACTTAACACAACATACAATAGAAATATTGTTCACAATAAAAACAAAATAGAAATAATCCAACAAGATCACTCCTCACCGTCGTCGGTATCCTAAAATTCTGGACGAATATTTTCATCAGGAGGAGCTTGTTCTTTACCACGACGCTGAGTATGAGAAGTATGAGTTCCTGATGTTCCTGAACTTGTATTTTCCAAAGTTGACCAAGAAAAATTTGGTGCTGGTCTTTTTCCGGGAGCAAGATGAGAGGCACCGGCTTCAGAAGTGCATGATAACACATCCCAAAGATTAACAAAGAAGCCTTTGCTTTTCTTGAATCTTCCGTCTATTTTCCATAGACGGGCATCTAAAACTAATTGATTTCAAGCCAGAAGATCAATAGCAGCTTCCGTACCAAGTCCGGGTGTTGGTCTTTGAATTGTGGACTAGCGAATTAAGCGTTCCGTAGAATGAGTGGTTGGATGTGGTGTGGAATGGCTACGACGTAGTTGATCTCTAGAAGTAGCATGCCATTGATCAAATTTTATAAATCTTGGTGGAGCATCCGGCAACTTCATTAATTTAAAGGTCCTTGAATCAAAATGATGAACTTTGGTAGTTTCGGATTCTGAAGCATGTGAGACTGAGTTGTTCATTAATCTCATTATATATTCTCCATAATAAATATGAAGCATCTTGCCTTGATTAAATAAGAGAAACTAATCCATAAGTAATTGTGCCCAACTGACTCGTATATTCCCACATATAGCATATAAAGCTTTAAAATTTTCAGGATACACTAAGTTGTAGGATCCGCCTCTTGGAACAATGGATTTCATCATGAAACGATGAAAAAGTCTAGCTTTTGGTCGAAGAGATGATGTTTGTCTGAAATCTATAGCATCATCTTCAAAAAAGAGATGGCTTATTTGGTCGCGTCTCATTACATTGCAATCCACATCATGTAACGGTATTCCACCCGGTCGAGCATTCAAAATATGATTTATTCTATCTAGTGAAAGGAAAATTGCCGTACCACATACCGACGTCCAAACACAATTTTTAGTGTTTCTAGGAGGATTAACAAGGTTTAGGTTAGCAAGAAATAATTTGACCATAATGTGGTTAATTTTCAAATTGTTCCTTCTATAGTCAAGAAAAGTATCAAGCCCACTTTCAATTGCGGCATTTTCAATACTGTAAGAAGAGAAATTGGTATAACTTACGAAGGATTCCTCGAAGATCTTGGCATCTTGAAGTTTTATCCATCTTTCGAGTGCTTTATCACTCACAAGCCATGAGGCTATTTGAGAATCCACTGGAGTTGATGAAGAAGCACCGGTAGATGTAGTTTTCTTTCTAGGAGGCATTTAAATTTAATAAAATTTCAATAGAATCTGAGGTAAAAATCTGAAATTGGGAAAGTGAAAATGAAGAGGTAGGTGAAAAAATAAATGGGTGGGTTAAAAATTTGTAACCGGTAGCACCAGTTTTATGTCGTTCGGTCGACCGAAATGTTTGGTCGGCCGACCGACTCTGTTAAATGAACAAAAGAAACTTTCGGGAAGGATTCGGCCGACCGACTCAGAATTTCGGTCGACCGACCCTGTTGTTCTGGCCATATATGCTTGTTTTGGTTTAAAAAAATTGTAAAAAGAGAAAATTTATTATTTTTGAATGATATTAATACAACTTATAGAAAATCAGCAACACACACACACACACACACACATATATATTAAAGAATGCTTAGCCACCGGTTGTTAATATCGACGTTCCTAAGAATTCGGAGATGGAACATTCTCTATAGGTGACCACGTAGGAGCTACTGGTGATTGAGCAGGATTTGAGGAGGTTGAGGGTCTAGATGTGGGTTTAACAATATCTTCCTTTTTCGACGAACAGATTTTTATGGCCATCCGTTCTAGGAAGCTCAAACGTCTTGCCGTAACTTTTTTTCCATATTATAACTCCTTTTGTAGATCCATTTGTTGCTGTTGATAGTGGTGTATCTCATCTATTTTCTGTTTAGTTGAAGGAGATATGACCGTAGCATTCTTTCCTTTCTTCTTTTCCGGTGTATAACCGGTATGAGTGTTCTCCCATGGTTTCCAGCCATGTCGGGGGTTTTTATCCGGGGAAGGAGATAATTTAAGGACACAGTTAGGTAAGGGAAAAATAGGATATGGTCCGTTTTCAGGAATACGATCGGAATCATCGTCCGGAGATGTATACGATAAACGAGAGTTTTTGGAATTGTAAGAATCATTGTTAGATGACATTTTCAAATAATTTTGAATATAAACTTTTCTTAGTATTTGTTTGAAAACTGAACATAGTTTATGTAAGTATTTGTTTACTTAAAAACAAGTGGTTAAGAATTAGTATTTAATTCTCATCACTGGTAATTAATAGCAAAATAATTTGTAAAAATAGTGTTATGAAAATACAGTTTAAACTAAAAAGGTGATTGAGACAAGAAACAACTATAGCTCAAGTGGCTATAATACACCATATAACAAGCAAGTAAGAGGTCATGGGTTCAAATCTCACTTTGGTCAGGAAAAAAAATTTATTTTAAATTTTTTGCATATTTTTAGTTATAACTCTTTGACAGACATTATTCCTAAATCTCGTCTAAGTTTGATAAAACTATTTTCATTTAATGGTTTAGTAAAAATGTCAGCAATCTGATTTTCAGTATTAATAAACTCTAAATTTATCAATCATTTTTCCAAACAATCACGAAGAAAATGATAACGAATATCTATATGTTTTGTTCGTGAATGATTGACAGGATTTTTAGAAAGATTTATTGCACTAGTATTATCACAATAAATTATAGACTTTTCAAGATGACAATTAAAATCCTGAAGTGTTTGTTGCATGTAAATGACCTGTGCACATGCCAAAGCAGCAGATATATATTCTGCTTCACATGTCGATAAAGAAACGCAGTTTTGTTTTTTACTGAACCAAGAGACTAAGGAACGTCCAATGAAGTGACATGTTCCGCTAGTACTTTTTCTATCCGTCTGACTTCCTCCAAAATCAGCGTCGCTATAGGAAACTAATTCGAAAGGACATTCTTTTGGATAAAATAGTCCGAAATATTTGATTTTAGTTATATAACAAATAATGCGTTTAACTGCTCGCATATGCGATTCTTTGGGATTTGCTTGAAATCTAGCACATAAACAAACACTCATCATTATATCACGTCGACTAGATGTTAAATATAATAACGATCCAATCATACTACGATATAGTTTTTGATCAACACTTTTTCCCTCCTCGTGTCTATCGAGATGAATCGTTGTGCTCATAGGAGTTGGTTTGGCAGAAGTGTTTTCCAGACCAAATCGTTTAATTAAATTATAACAATATTTTTCTGGATTAATAAAAGTTCCATTTTTAATTTGTTTAATTTGTAATCCAAGAAAATATGACAATTCTCTCATATGAGACATTTCAAATTCATTTGTCATTATAGTAGAAAATTCCTGACATAACTTATCATTTGTCGATCCAAAGATAATATCATCAACATAAATTTGAATTATCAAAATATCTTTCTTAGTTTTCTTAATAAAAAGAGTTTGATCTACTTTACCAATTTCAAAACCAGATTCTAATAAATAGCTTTTAAGACGATCATACCAAGCACGAGGTGCTTGCTTTAAACCGTATAAAGCCTCTTTGAGTTTATAAACATGATCCGGAAATTTTTCATGATAAAAAAGAGATGGTTGTTCAACAAAAACATTTTCTTTTATGTAACCATTTAAAAATGCACTTTTAACATCCATTTGATAAAGTTTAAAATTATCAAAACATGCAAACGCCAATAAAATTCGTATTGCTTCAAGTCGGGCGACTAGAGCAAACGTTTCTTCGTAGTCAATTCCCTCTTCTTGATTATATCCTTGTGCAACTAATCTAGCTTTATTCCTAGTTATATTTCCTAGTTCATCTGCTTTATTTTTGAAGACCCATTTAGTACCAATGACTGATTGATCACTTGGTCTAGGAACAAGTTCTCAAACTTCATTTCGCTCAAACTGATTTAGTTCTTCTTGCATGGCAAGAATCCAATAGTCATCAGTTGAGGCTTCTTTTATATTCTTAGGTTCTATGTTAGAGAGAAAAGCTACATGACCAATGTTTGCGCAAAAAATGGGCAAACACCTCAAAGTCGTATGATTCCGTTGATTTTAAGTTGTTTTTAGTGATTTGGGTGATTTATGCAAATATATAAAAAGCAGGGACTAAACTGTAAAAGACACACAGATTTATAGTGGTTCGGCCAGAACGTGCCTACGTCCACTTTATATGTTATTCTCCTTTTCTCTTCAGATTATAAGTACAAAGCTTGATTACAAGTAACTGAAAGTTGTTTGAAAGTTCCTTCCGTGCTTGAGCTCTCAAACTTGTCCCTATTGTTGTACCCCTGCCCCTCTATTTATAGAGTGAGGTTGGGGGCAGGGGTCTTGGATGTTTATAGCTGCTGGTGGGCTTGGGCTGAAGCAATCTGGTCTGGCGATGTTGGTTCGGTATCCACTTGGTCCGGTAGTGGTTGGAGTGAGTTGGTTCGGCATGGCTTGGGTGAAGAGTTGGTTCGGCTCTGCAGGGAGAGGTGTTGGACTGGTAGAGGTTGGTCCGGTGATGGGTGCTTGGAGTGTCGGTCCGGTTGTCACCTGGTTCGGCAGGAGTTGGTTCGGCGGAGGCCGGTCCGGTGAGGCCTTGGACCGGTGGAGTTGATTCGGTGGAGCTCGTTCGGTAGTACATGGAAGTGTGGTTGGTTCGGCTAGGAAGGGAAGTGGAGTTGGGAATGCCGAATGGACTTTGGCATTGGGAATGCCGGATGAATCACGGTATTTCGAATGCCGAATGAGATCTCGTTTCATACTGCCGAATGGGCTTGAGTGTTGGAGTGCCGAATGGACTCTCGCATTGTTTCACCGAATGAACTTTTATATTTGAACCTTGAGTGAAATCCTAGACTTATATACGCTTGCTGGCTGCTTCTTCTTGGTTCGGTCGTGGTGGAAATGCACACAACATTGATATTCCAGTTTTGACCAAAAATGGGATAACACTTTACCCCCCAAAACATGCCTTGCGATAGGAAGGCGTGTTTTGTAATGCCATGAGCTGGATGTTCATATCCTGTTGACAACCTGTAAAGAGCTTGATATTTTATATGGCCTCAAATGACGACCGTTCGGGATCGAGCTATTTGGGATGAAGCGCGGCCGTTCATGGTCAAGCGCCTAACTTCAAATGACGACCGTTCGCGATCGAGTCATTTGAGGTGAAGTGCGACCGTTCGCGGTCAAGCGTCTAAATCCATGCGACGATCGTTCGAGATCGAATCATTTGCGGTGGAATGTGATCGTTCACGGTCAAGCGCTTTACTTCAAATGACGACCGTTCGAGATCGAGCCATTCGAGGTAAAGTGTGACCGAGCCCGGTCAGAGGGCGGACCTCAAATGGCGACCGTTCGCGATCAAGCCACTTGGGGTGAAATGTGACCGTTCACGGCCGGTGCCGTTCGCGGCAAAAGATGAAATGGGACCGTTCGCGGTCAAGCGCCTTACTTCGGATGACGATCGTTCGAGATCAAGTCATTTGAGGTGAAGTGCGACCGTTCGCGATCAAGCGTCTAAATCCATGCGACGATCGTTCGAGATCGAGTCATTTGCGGTGGAATGTGATCGTTCACGGTCAAGCGCTTTACTTCAAATGACGACCGTTCGGGATCGAACCATTCGAGGTAAAGTGCGACCAAGCCCGGTCAGAGGGCGGACCTCAAATGGCGACCGTTCGCGATCAAGCCACTTGAGGTGAAATGTGACCGTTCACGGCCGGTGCCGTTCGCGGCAAAAGATGAAATGGGTCCGTTCGCGGTCAAGCACCTTACTTCGGATGACGATCGTTCGAGATCGAGCCATTCGTGGTAAGGTGCGACTGTTGGCGGTCAGGGGGTGGACCTCAAATGGCGACCTTTCGCGATCGAGCCATTTGTAGAGAGATGACTTGTGCCGTTCGAGGCGAGTGTGTGACCGTTCGAGGTCAGGTGCCGTTCGAGGCGAGTGTGTGACCGTTCGAGGTCGGGTGCCGTTCGAGGCGAGTTGTGATCGTTTGAGGTCGGGTGCCGTTCGAGGCAAATTTGCGACTGTTCGTAGTCGGGTGCCGTTCGAGGCGAGTTTGCGGCTGTTCGTAGTCGGGTGCCGTTCGAGGCGAGTTGTGACCGTTCGAGGTCCGGTGCCGTTCGAGGCGAGTTGTGACCGTTCGAGGTCGGGTGCCGTTCGAGGCAAATTGCGTGTGCCCGAGGGGGACTTAATATTATCAGTGTCGGAGTTATTGTTTGGGGGAGTTTCCGAATCAAAGACTTCGGCAGTTCACTGCCATGCAAGAGGCGCTCGTGGACCGTTCGCGATCCACGGGCATACAAGTAATTTTTCCATAGAATTGTATATGTTAAAGAATAATCATATGAACCTTACAGCAAACATGTCCAAACATGAAGAATTTAAATGTTCAAATCAAAATCAAAGCAAAGAGCAGAATGAAGATGTCAAAGCGTAAACTCTTACTATAACGCGGCTGGTAGTCATTCAGAGCATGCCTATGGATCGTGCGCGATCGCTCACATGTGTAAATGATTTAACCGTGTTAGCGAGAGGTTTACAACTTGTTCATCGTTATTTTAATCAAGCAATCAATGGATAATCAAACGGTTCCCCGATCCAGGATCACCTCTAGCCGATGTAGACGGTGGTCGCTCTGGCTCCACAGCTGGAGTTCGCCTCCTCACATACTGAAGGAGCATACCGTTCCTGATATGCCCTTCCACCTCGTCCTTCAAATGCCTACAATCATTAGTGTTATGACCGTTTAATTCATGGAATGCACAAAACTTATCTGATTTTCTTTCGTCGGAGGTTGGATCCCTTCGTATTGGTCTACGATACGGAACATGCTCCTTGGTATCCTGATAAATTCGTTCCAGACTCTCATTCAGCTCAGTGTGAGTGGTGAATCGCGGCTTCCTCCATTGCCGCTTCGTCCTGTCATCATTATCCTCAGCCTTTCTCTTTCCTTTGCTAGTCTCCGCACCCTTTCCAGGTGGGTTTCCGCTCTTGATTGCATAAACGTCATCTTCTTCCTCTCTTTCTGCACTAGCATCTTCCAAACGCAGAAACTTTTCAGCCTCATGATAGAACTCTCCCAGATTCATAGACGGATCCTTGGTTAATGAATTCTTAAACTCTGTACTATCATCTATTCCAGATACAACCGCCATCATGACCATAGATGGATCTGGTCGATCCACAGATGCTGCCGCCGCATTAAATCGCGTTAGAAAGCTCCTCAAAGTCTCTCCAGTTTTCTTCTTCAAGGTTGCCAAAGTCATCACATTCTTGGGTCTCGCAATATGAACCCTGAATTGCCTCATGAATCTCTCAGTTAAATCTGCCCACGTTCCTATGGAGCCGCTCTCCAGTTGCCTAAACCATAACGCTGCAATGTCCGTCAAATACAGTGGAAAGCACCGGGCCATGATCTCCTGTGATGCCCCCAGCACTTCCATGTGCCTCATATACTTAGTAAGATGGGCCGCAGGGTCTGTCCTCCCATCGTACATCTCTACTGATGGTAGCTTGAACTCTGGTGGGTTCCTAGCCATCCTAATCGCAGAAGAAAAAGGACTCCTGTTTACATCTTCCAAGTCTCTGTTTACTAAACCGCCTCTCATAGCTCTTCTAACCATCTCTGCTAATCTGTCATTGTCTCCAAGCTGTAGTCCTCGTTCACTGCCTTCGACCTGCCCCCCGAGTCCGCGGGAGTTTTCATGTGTATGCCTCCCTGGCTGAACGTTCATACCTCTATTGCTACCAGGTGGCTCGGATGCCCCCATCTCTCTTCCCGGGGTCGGATCAACATGCTCTGCGTGAGTGCCCCCTAGCTCTGGTGCTACGCCAGATGGTCCTGCTCCGTTTTGAACTCCAGTTGCTCCTTGGTTTTGTGCTCCAAGCTGCCCAATTTGCTGAAGCAAGTTCTGGATCATCTCTTCTTGTCTTCTCATCATAGCCTCCATCTCATCCCTGGTGATGAAGGCTGAAGCTTGGTTTGCTTCCGAGGAAGCCTCTTGACTCCCTTCCTGTTGACTCTGCTCTGGCCTTGGCCTTCTGCTTGATTGTCTCGCCATGACTCTTCCAATCTGAATCTCTAAACCCTCAAATTCAACTTCCAAGCGGTAGGTCCTTGAGTTCAACTCTCGGTGAAAGCACCAAAAATGTTTGCGCAAAAAATGGGCAAACACCTCAAAGTCGTATGATTCCGTTGATATTAAGTTGTTTTTAGTGATTTGGGTGATTTATGCAAATATATAAAAAGCAGAGACTAAACTGTAAAAGACACACAGATTTATAGTGGTTCGGCCAGAACGTGCTACGTCCACTTTATATGTTATTCTCCTTTTCTCTTCAGATTACAAGTACAAAGCTTGATTACAAGTAACTGAAAGTTGTTTGAAAGTTCCTTCCGTGCTTGAGCTCTCAAACTTGTCCCTATTGTTGTACCCCTGCCCCTCTATTTATAGAGTAAGGTTGGGGGCAGGGGTCTTGGATGTTTATAGCTGCTGGTGGGCTTGGGCTGAAGCAATCTGGTCTGGCGATGTTGGTTCGGTATCCACTTGGTCCGGTAGTGGTTGGAGTGAGTTGGTTCGGCATGGCTTGAGTGAAGAGTTGGTTCGGCTCTGCAGGGAGAGGTGTTGGACCGGTAGAGGTTGGTCCGGTGATGGATGCTTGGAGTGTCGGTCCGGTTGTCACCTGGTTCGGCAGGAGTTGGTTCGGCGGAGGCCGGTCCGGTGAGGCCTTGGACCGGTGGAGTTGATTCGGTGGAGCTCGTTCGGTAGTACATGGAAGTGTGGTTGGTTCGGCTAGGAAGGGAAGTGGAGTTGGGAATGCCGAATGGACTTCGGCATTGGGAATGCCGGATGAATCACGGTATTTCGAATGCCGAATGAGATCTCGTTTCATACTGCTGAATGGGCTTGAGTGTTGGAGTGCCGAATGGACTCTCGCATTGTTTCACCGAATGAACTTTTATATTTGAACCTTGAGTGAAATCCTAGACTTATATACGCTTGCTGGCTGCTTCTTCTTGGTTCGATCGTGGTGGAAATACACACAACATTGATATTCCAGTTTTGACCAAAAATGGGATAACAACCAACTTGATTTAATTGATGTCTGGTTTTAACGTTCGTATTTACTTCTCCAATTATATTTTGTACAGGATGATCCCATAAAATTCTAGGTGGAGATTTTATAATATTAGTAGTAATGTTTGTATTTTCGGTAATTTCATTAATATTATCAAAATTTCCACTAGTATTACTGTTTTTATTCTGAATAGTTTCATCATCAGAATCGATAGTAATATTTGGATCTATATTTTTAAAATTTTCGTCAAATGAAACATGTAAACTTTCTTCAATAATCTGAGTTCTTTTATTAAAAATTCGATAAGCTTTACTTCGTTCCGAATATCCTACGAATATTCCTTCATCGGATTTTGGATCGAATTTGCGTAGCTGATCTTTAGTATTCAAAATAAAACATTTAGAACCAAAATCTTTAAGATATGAAATATTTGGTTTTCTTCCATTTAGAAGTTCATATGGAGTATTCTTAGTTAACGGTCGAATGGAAACACGATTCAATACATAACAAGCGGTAGCTACAGCTTCTGCCCAAAAATGTTTGGATAAAGTGGTTCCATTTAATAAATTCTTGCACATTCTTGTAACGTTTTATTTTTTCTCTCTACAATGCCATTTTGTTGTGGTGTTCTAGGAAATGAAAAATTATGGTTAATATCTTTCTTGTTACGAAATTGTTCAAAAACTTCATTTTCAAATTCTCCTCCATGATCACTTCTGATATTTTTAATTTTCAAACTTTTAATATTTTGTATTCTTTTAACAAACACTTTAAATTATAAAAAGTATCACTTTTATTTTTTAAAAAGAAAATCCAAGTGTATCTAGAAAAATCATCTACAATAACAAACACATATCTATTATGATTAATAGACTGAACTTGAGTTGGACCAAAAAGATCCATGTGTAAAAGTTCAAGTGGTTGTTCTGCAGAAATTACTCTTTTTGATTTAAAAGAAGATTTTGTTAATTTTCCTAATTTACATGCATCACAAAATATATTCGTTTTGAATTTCATGTCAGGTAATCCTTTAACTAATTTATTTTTAGCTAATTTGTTGATGGTATTAAAATTGGTGTGACAAAATCTTTTGTGCCAAAGACAGGAATCATTTTCCTTAGCCATTAAACACAAATTTGAATCATTTTTAACGCTCATATTTAAAATATAAATGTTTTTATCTCTTATTTCTTCAAAAATAGTGTTATGATTTTTATCGAAAATATTACATTTATATTCTGAAAAAGTTATATTAAAACCTTTATCACATAACTGACTAGTACTCAATAAATTATGTTTTAAATTTTTGACTAATAAACATCGATAATGAGAGGTAAATTAGTGGTACCGTTGTTGCTGACATCGCCTTTACCGATGATATATCCTTTAGAGTTATCTCCAAAAGTGACTGATCCTCCATTTGAGTAGATAATATCTGACAACATTTCTTTGTTTCCAGTCATATGTTTTGAGCAACCGCTATCTAAAATCCATTTTCCTCTCCTTTTATGTGGTACCTGCAAAAATTTATAAAAAGTTGGTACCCGTTTCTTTTTAGGGTCCTAAGAGTTAGATCTTAGGAAGCCAAACCCATGCAGGTTCAGAATTCCCTTTATAAACATAGTTTTTTTATTATGAACAGTTTCCATGAACATATTGATATGTTTATTTCTTATCAAAACATTATTTGATTTTGGAATCCATATCTTAATGGTTTTAGTGTTTGAACAAACTGTTTTCTTAATATTCTTTTTAATATTATTATTAATCCTACTTTTAACAAAATTATTTTGTTTCTTAAATCCTAGTCCAGATTTATTGTTAGTGGATTGAGAATTTTCTAGTATTTTAGAAAGATTCTCTCTTCCTTTATTGAAATTGGAGACATTTTTAGAGATGTCATCAAAATTTATTTTTAGACTAGATTTTTCTAAATCTAAATCTTTAATTTTAGAATTTAAACTATTATTTTCAAAAAAATAAAACATCATTTTTATTTTTCTGAATTTCTAGTTCTTCAGATATTGAATAAATTTGAGAAGATAAGTTAGAATTTGATTGTTGAGAAATTTCAAGTTCTTCTTCTAATATTTTCTTCTCATCTTTCAGCATATCTACTTTTAAGACTGTCCTATCTAATTTTCTTTGTAAATCTTTATTTTTCTTTTTAAGTTGCTTTGTTAAGTTTACTAAATCAGAATTAATTTCAATTAAATCTTCAAAACTAAGATCACTTACATCGTCTGGCGAAGCAATGAAGCACACATTTGCTTGTTCATTTTCATTGTCACTTTCACTTTCTAATGAGTATGATGAGTCTGTGTCGTCCCAAGTGACTGAAAAAGCTCTTCGTTTGGTTCTTTCCTTCTTAAAATTGCTCTTTTTACGTTCTGGACAATCCTTCTTCATGTGACATTTCTTGTGACATTCATAACATTCCATTGCTGACGATGATGGTTTGCTACTGTTGATATTGTTGTTGGAATTATTTTTGTTTCCCCTGAATTTATTTCTTTTGAATTTCAGATTTTTTTTGAAATTTTTAGCAATCATTGCCATATCTTCATTCTCTGAGTCGGAATCATCTTTTTCTGCTTGAAATGCCAAATTCTTCTTTTCTTGTGCTACATTTCTCTTTGCCTGTAAATTTACTTCGTAGGACATTAAATTACCTATCAATTCTTCTGGTTTTAATGTTGACAAATCACTTGCTTCTTCAATGGCTAGAACTTTTCTTTCCCATTCGTCAGTTAAAGAATTTAAGATTTTTGTGACAACATCAAAATCAGTAAATGTTTGTTCTAATGATAGAAGAGCATGATAAATATCCTATAATCTAGAGTACATGTCATTTATAGATTCATTTGGCCTTATTTTGAAATTTTCAAATTGATTTTTTATTATAGAAATTTTGCTTAATTTAACTTTGTTCATTCCTTCATGTGTTACCTTAAGTGTTCTCCATATTTCATAACCAGAAGTGCACATGCTAACTCTATTGAATTCATTTCCATCTAATGCACAAAATAAAATATTCACAGCCTTTACATTTGATGAAGCATCTAGTTTTTGTGTGTTACTCCAAGTTGAGTATTCTCCAGTAGGAGTTGTGTACTCTCTTTGTATAACATTCCAGATATCAAAACCACTAGATTGCATATAGATTCTCATTCTAGTTGACCAATAATTATAATTTATACCATTAAAAAGTGGAGGTCGTGAAGTTGATTGACCCTCTGTGAAACTAGTATTAGTGTTAGTGCCAACATCGCTAGTTTGTGTCGTTGCCATATTACTAGAAATAAATATCAAATAACTTTGTGACGGTTATAGGATAACCTTGCTCTGATACCAAATGAAAGTGTAGGTGCAGTACTAAGGATCGTGTAATATAATATATAAATGCAGAAACTGATAATAGCAGTAAAATAAGAATTAAAGTAAGCACACCAGAAATTTTATACTGGTTCGAACTTCCCGTTCTACGTCCAGTCCCAGAATATCCTCTAGATTTAGACTAAACCCCCACTTAACCCGGATGAATAGGTATACCACACCTGAGCAGCCGAACAGGAATTTTTCCGCCTCAACAGCCGAAGAGGACTTCAACTTAATACAAATAATTTGTTGACGAGTGTGTTCTGAATAACACATATTGCCTTTTGGTAGTACAATTTTCCTATAATCAAATCCTCAAGAATATGTAGTGTGTGTGAAGATTTAGAAGGAGGATAATCTCATAGAATCGAAGTATATAAATTAATTCAGAGATTCTAGCGATATTGAATGAGAATGAATGCTTTTATTTGTAGAAATAAATAGAGAATAGATTTCAGAATTATAAACAAGAATTGGTAATTGTAGGAATGAATTAAACATGTTTATATAGTTGTAGAATAGTTACAATCTTTCATGAAGAGTTTCAATCAAAGGTTGTGACCATATCTCTTGGATTGAAGGTGATTCCTCTTCACGAACGATCGCAACTCTTTAGAAAAATAGCCGTTATTTCCAGGTCGGTTGACTGAAAATTCTGGCCGGTCCGCTGAGTTTAAAATCATGTACAAAATAGAGCATATCTGTGCACTAATAACAGGTTCGGTCAGCCGAGTTTACTGGTCGGTCGACCGTCCTGATGTTATGTGCACATATCATATTTTTTTCAAGTATAAAACAATATACAACTATTTGTATGTGTGTGTGACTACTTGAGAAATGATTTTAACAATATTCTAAGACTCGATATAATAAAATATTAATACTAATCTCTGGATTGTAGTCTTGTCTCCTTTGTAGTGCACAATATACTTTTATTCTCTTTTTGTCGCCTTTGTATAGTATTCTCTTTGTAGTTCGTCTCATGATCTCTGAAGCTTGTGTCATGAATCAAAACCTATGAATCAACATAAGTGACTTAGCCGCCTGCCTAGAGTTTGTAACTTATTCTGAGCCATCACGATTAGTTGATGACCAACCGACCACCATTCCCGAGCCTCGTGCCATTGTCATTCAAGGTAGATGTTGGCTGCTCCTGTTCCACCGTCGCATTTCGAGTTTTGATATAATGCCACAGCTAACCATTCCTTACATGTTCCTTAATTATATCCTTTAGATGCCTGCAGTTGTTAGTATCATGCCCGTCCAGGTCATGAAAGAGATAGTGCCTTCCCAATGCCTTTCGCATTCTGAGGGTTCCCTCCTTGCCGGCCTTCGATAAGGAAGGCGATCCCGAGTATCCAAATTTATCCGTTCCAATGTCTCATTCAATCCTTTGTAAGTGGAGAATTTTGGTTCTCCCCAGCGCTTCCTCTTCCCTTTATCCTTATCTTTACCTGAGCTCTCACCTGACGGTTCTCCATCCTTAACCATGTTTACTTCCTTTGACCTCATATCCAAATATGCATCCTCTTGTCAAAGAAATCTCTCAGCTTCATGAAAGAATTCTACGAGATCAATTGGTGGGTCTCGTATCAACGATAATTTGAAATCCAAATTATCCCTAACTCCTGATACCGTAGCCATTAGAACCATTGATGGATCCGGCCGATCCACCGAAGCAACTACTGCATTAAACCGAGGTAAGAAAGTCCTGAGCGATTCATCCACCCTCTGCTTAACTGACGTCATGTCATCACATTCTTTGGACTTTTTATGTGAACTCGAAACTATCTCATAAGAACTTATCCACCAGTTCTGTCCATGTCCCAGTAGATCCATCCTCTAGATATCTGAACCACAAAGCAGCAAATTCGGTCAAGTACAGAGGAAAACATTGAGCCATAACCTCCTCTGATGCCCCCAGCACTTCCATATGCCTTGTATATCTCATCAAGTGGCCATTGGGATCCGTCTTACCATTGTATACTTCTAGAGTAGGTAGTTTGAAATCGGATGGATTACTAGCCATCCTAATGTTATGGGTAAATAGACTTTTGTTTACTCCCCCCAAATCCCTGTTTATCAGACCTCCGCAAATAGTTCGCCTTATGATGTCAGCCAATCCAGTGTTACCCACCAATGGTTGCCCCCATCCATATTTCCTAACTGTCCTCCAAGTCATCGGGGGAATTCTGGTATATACTCCTCGTCATGCACTCCTGTATTCCTATTGGCGCCGAGCTACGTAGTGTCATCTCGTATGCCTCCATGGAACGGTCCAGCATTACCTGGTGGTGTGCCCTCGAGTATGGGCCCATCCAGATTAATAGTTGTTTGTTGATTGGGGGCTGCCCCCTGCTGAACCACTCCATCTACTTGCCGGTTGAGTCCTTCTGATGCAGCTCCATGGATCTGAGCTCCTACAGTTCATGTTTGTCTAAATTGTCTGAAAAGTGTCTGCATCATTTTCTCTTGCATTTTCATCAATTGCTCCTACATGGAATTCATCATGACATGCATCTCATCCCTCATGATATAGACGGAGGCTTGATTAGCTCAAGAAGAAGCCTTCTGACTTCCCTCTTGCTGACTTCTTTCCGTTCTATGTCTCCTGGTTGATTGCTTTGCCATAGTCTCCAAAATCCAAGTTCCTAAGCCTATAAATCCAAAATCCAAGCTTTAGAATCCCTGATTGCTAGCGTTCTTAGTAAAAGCACCAAAATGTTAGTGCCAAAATTGGTCATTAACACCCAAACACCGTTGAAAACACCAAATTACAGTTATAGACCACAGACAAAATATATGTAGAGAGTACAAATATGAAGAACAATTAAAATTAAAAAGAAAGCAGTAATAACAAATGATTTATAGTGGTTCGGTTAACTCCGGCCTACGTCCACTCCAGAGATTTCCTTTTTATTGATATCAGAATTAATTACAGTCACAATCCAGAGTTTTTAAACCATCAATGACAGAGTAGCCTTAATAGGGAAGAAGAATGAAGAAGATCCGCTTTTCTGAATCCCCACATGCCGTATCTATAGGCAAAACCCGAGCTGCTAGGCTTTTCGAGTAACCCGGACCCATCAAGGCCATAGCCGAACCCAACTTCGTTATTATGTCCGACCCCGAGCTAAGATTCACCGACCCAATATTGCCTTGGGAATGACTCAAAGGTGACCCAGAGCAAACTTGCTTGTGACTCGAAGCAATTTAATGCCGAACTCACCCCTTCAAGACACCGTTCCACTTTAGCCGACCCGAAGAAAAGCATTGACCGACCCGACGTGAGAATAGTTGCCGACCTACAATGCTCTTCCCATGCCGATCCCATGTCTCTTGCCGACCGACCCACTACGGCCGAACCACATATGGACGATCCATGCGCTCCAATCACCTCGAGGCCGAACCCATCCATACCGAGCCACTTCAACCTAATCACCTCCCAATCAGACCAAACCACCTATTGCCAATCCAAACGGATTGCATCGACCCCGAATGACCGACCCACATGGCTGAACTCCTTTGAACGAACGCTCATGACCGACCCACCTTAGCTGAACGAGTTTAGCCGAACCACTGGTGCTGATCGACTTCAACACGCCGACCCATACCATCAAGACCGATCCACACCACCACGCCAATCCACACCATCCAGACCGAACCATGTTACGCCGAACCCCGGTTTCGTAATCATACTTGTCATCCGTGATTGATCGTATGTCCATCCAACTGGCCCACACCCATCGTATTACAACCTCGACAAACGAGTAGTCGATTTAGTTAAAACCGCATGTCCATGGCCTTGCCAAAAGGCGGGTTAACAATATCATTATCAATTGAATATTTGATGGTAAACGAAACTTTATGCCCTAGCGTGAAACATTACTACACAAACATCTAAAATAATAGTTAGTAAAAGCTCTGTTGTTAAAAATATAATATGAAAAATGATATTGGACGGTATCATTTTAAACCAAAATACAATAATATGCTAAATAAAAACTTTATCTCCTCTTCTTCACAAGTTAATCTATTATTTGTTTGTCCACTAGTTTTGGATGGTCTACATCTTTATTTGTTTTTTCATCTTATTGTATAAAATTATACAAATCATTATTTACCATAAAAATCATTTTAAACAAAAAAATGTCATTACACAGTATCATTGTTACCACATGTTACACTCATATTTTCCAAACGCCGTCAAAAGAAAAGTGATGCAAGCACTGAGCCAATAACTGCTACCATAACACAAGTTGGACTATGAAAAGGGAGCGAGAGCAAAGTCCAGATTGTACCGCACCAAAATCTAATATGGTGGCAAAGCATGAGGACCACGTCTTTCCATCGAGCATCGCTTCGGTACTAAAATACCGCACCAAAAACCCAGGAAAGCCATAAAGTATGGATATGGTCTGCAATCCTAATGTTTATTTTAATGGGAGGAACTGCGATACAGCCTTCTTGTACAGAATATGTAGGTTGTGCTATGGTTCCGAATGTGGACCTTAATAAGTTGGAGTTACAACACAATCTTGAAGTAACAGCAAGATGGAAAGATTGTACTACGGCTCCAAAAGCAACACTAACGATATTGAACTATGGCACTATCCTTAACTATAATCAATAACGATGCGCCACAATCTTAAACTAATATTTAAGAATGATAGGGCTATGCCACAATCTTATACCAACATTGAAAAGCAATAAGGGTGCACCACCATCCCGATTTGAAATTAAAATGACATGGCAACACCGCAAGTTCAAAGAAGACACTACTCACAAAATAAGAGGACTCAAAGGATGAGGCAACAAGGCAAAACTGCTCTTCCATCATAAGCTAAGCATGGCTTCAAGAGTGTGTACGCAGTTCGGACGCTATGCAACCTTGACATTCTGCATAACTATGGAGGCGCGGTTCTCCACGGCACATTCACAATAGTAGAGTCCTGGAGTGTTTATTACTATGTAGTCTTCCTAAATGTGGGTAGTTTCTCATCACAGTTTTACTTATACATGTGCGCAGTCCATTGACATGTAGCTTCATGAAACCGTTAGATCATGGTTTATTGAAATTTAGGATTTCCCGCTTCAATTCCATGCTTCTTGCCCAAAGTCAAAATTCACCAATTCAAATTACAATTTTCCACAGAAGACCACATTGACAATCCATACACAGTAAATAAGCAAGATGGATGATCGACACGTGACATAATTCAAAGGCATGAATCAAAAGAATGGAAGACCGACGTTGGCGATCCGTATGAATCTCTATGTGCTATAAATAAATGAGGTACTATGGCAGAAAAAGAGAGGATATTAGACTTTACTCTTTTTAGAAACACTGAAATAAAAGTTGTGCTCTCTGCCATTGTTTGTTTGTACTAAGAACCAAAGAGGAAGAAAAAGACATTTTCTTATGGATATATGATTAATTACATCCGAACCACGTAAATTCTCTCTATCATTTTATTACTTTCAGGACTTTATTCTACTTTTTCTGTTTTTAGTGGTAAAGTAGGAATATATTGCTTAACGAATTGGATAAGGACTTGTCATGTTTTTTTGATATTTTTCCTCATAATTGTACAAGCTTACTGCGCATAATTACTTTCTATAAAGGCAAGCTTAACATCACTTAATTTTGGTGATTCATGATCACATAAGCATTTAGCGTTATGATTACTTCGAAAAATACTTGGATGTTTCTGAAGTGAAAAATCTTATTAACACCACGGTTTGTTTGTAGATTCTTATTTCTTTTGCCTCTTCTTTCCATTTTCTAATATTTCTCTTCGATGTTATCGTGTATTGTCAACGATTTTGAAGCAGTGTACCGTTGGCATGGTTTCAACAGAATGATTTAGTCTTGAACTCTAGGCTTCCGTAGTAGGTTCCGTTGTTGATGAGACTTTCGAAGTTGATGAAGTGGTTTTTTGAGCGAACACCATTTGTTTATGATGTTAAACCCAAGTTTTTTTCGATTTTGAGATCGAGAACGAGAACATCCAGTGGATGATGGATGAGATAGAAACTGAAAGAGGGGAAAAAAAATAACTTTGGACGGAAAGGTTATGTTTAGGAGGCTGATAGGAAATTTTTGTCCATTTGTCCTATTCATCATGGCTAATTTAGTATACTGACAACAGGCTAAAATATTTGCTTGATTTGTACTTTGAAGCAAAACGGGAAGGATTCGCCGCAAATCCATCCAAAATGAACTAAATGCCTTGTTAGGATTTACTGAACCATGTAAAATCCAAAACCCGTGAAATATTGTTACCCCAGATAAAATCCAAATGATTTTCGTACGTTTGCTTTCTTATCTTATTCATCATGGCTGCTTCACTGATATCTTCAATTTCAATCTTCCCGCGGAACCATAATAAAACCCTACCTTTTGGTATTAGAAAGAATCTCAAATCTTTTGACAATATCAGATTAAAAACCATCGATGTTGATCTATATTCATCATCTTACCAAAAAAGATTGAGCTCGATTTGCAGTAGCATGGACCTTTCTTCAGTTGCGACAGAAACGAGAAATTATGAGGTAAACCTGAAATTCTATTTTTTGTTTCTGCATCAGAATCTTCGAACAGTAAAATTTTGGAAGTCATCCTATGTTTCAGTATAATTAATATTTGATTCGTATAGTTAAATTTGACAAACTGCATAAGAACATTTGTACACAAGCACGTTGAGAAAGTTAATAATTGTTGTCCAATAAGCCAGACTACTCTTGTATATTCATGTGTATATTTGATGGAGTGAGATAATCATCTTGGAGAGCAAAGATGATTGATGATGTTGTTCTGAAGGGCAGTTAGTAATGTTCATAGAAAATATATAAATGGATGCTACTATATACAAACACTTTTCTTCTTCTCACATCCACCCCTTTTCTCACTGACCCATATTTTGTAGAATACTTCTCGCATCCTTATACACAGTGACGAACACAGAAATTCTAAGCAGTGGGGCGAACGAAAAAAATAATCATATTCACGGAAAAAAAACATAGTACTTCTAATTATTTTAACTTTGTAGTCAAATAAGTTGTATGGATTCCAATAAATTTATTATTGTATGAATAAATTATGATAATAGATATCGAAACACACTACTTAGTTGCATTATTGCCTGCAATATAATACTAGACATTGACTATGCCCGGAAAAAAGCGATTAAAGATAAATATTTGCTCACCATTAATATTTATACGAACTTGTATGGCTTGATTTTTCATTTTGTAGTTGAAGTATTATATAAAAAGTTAGTGCAAAAGGACAATAAATATAAAAGAACGTGAAATAAAATTAATTAGAGAGTTAAGATGGATCATACTCAACTCAAATTTATCTAGTGACAAGAGTAACCTCTCTGTTTTATCATCTTTTTTCTATCTTTATTTCTCATGAAGTACAACGGCTCTGCTTCCCTACTTTCTCATCAAATTATACTATGCGCACTGAACTTTCAAAAGATGAGTGGGGGCGCCCGACCTTACTGGGCCTGAAGTGGGCATGTCATTGCTTATACATCTAACTCTTATTTTCTTAATTTTTATCTACCTAGAAAACAAGCGTTCATTCGTTCATCCTCTTGAAATATAACCGTAAACATCAACCGTGAACTCAAATTTCATTAACTCTGATTATTTTTTCTATATATTTTTCCATCAATTTGAGATTTGATTAGAAATTATAGTCAAGTTAATAATTTTCAAACCTTATTATATTAGAATATCAGGCTAATTCATTTGAAAGCTCTTTCCAAGCAATAAAAATCGAAAATATGGCAAGAGCAACCTACAAAGAAGCATTTGCTGAAGCTGTCAAGTTGATAAATTAATTTGAAGTGAGGTTATAAGTAAATTTGAAGTGAGATTCTATGTAAGTTTGTATAAATTCAAATCTTTTGCATTAACAACAACGATGATGGCGATGATGGTTTGAAGTGGTTATTTGTAAAAAAAAAAAATTCTCTTTAAGTGGCATTAGAAAGTGTAGTAGTGGGTGCATATAGTAGCAGCCTATATACAACAACAACAACCAAACCATTATTACCAAACAAGTTGGGTTCAGTTAGAGATGAAACCCAAAACTAAATAAGTCAATTTAAAAGTCATAACAATAACAATAATAAAATTAAATCAAATAAGTAAATTAATAATAATAATAACTAAGTAAAGTAAAAATAAATAAATAAATATACATACGTACGTACATACATATGTATGTATGTATATGTATATAAAAAGGAAAAAAATGATAATAATAATAATACTACTAGTGATAATGGTACTAATATAAATGGAAAATTCTATTTGAACCCGAAAGTTGAAATAATCATCGCAAGATAATGCGGAGTAAACCAAGAAAAAGAAAAACAGCTTCTACGCTTCTATGCTGCTCGACCTCAAAAAAACACACCACAATTGCTCTATGTGCTCAACACTCGACTATTGCACTGCGTTATGTTGTACAATACGCCACAGTAGCCGTGCAAGGTAATGTATGATACCCCACACTTGCACTGTGTGGTAAGAAATGTTAACCACACTTTCGAACTTCAAGCTGTGATGGTAAATAGCACATTTGTTCCTCTGCGAGTTTTGATTTTTATATCAAAAACTAAATTGAAAACATGAAAAAATTCTTCTGTTTTATTTCCTAATCTGTTTTACAAATTTCGTCGAAATTTTATTTAAATTGAAGCGTAGTTTTGTCATCTATTTTTTCATGTCAAAATTAGGAGTAACTCAGCATTTTGTTGGCTTCAGATAAAATTTGCCGAAATTAACATAATCTCATGTGTCAATTGATTTATGAACTTTATAATGTAAATATTAATATCAACATCTAAAATTTTGATTCCTTGAGGAATATATGTTCACAACTTGTTTTGATTCATCTGCCAAAGATGGCAAACTTCGATACATTTGTGTTCTGCTTTCCTTATGCATTACAAATTATACAAAGATATCAAGATTTGAAGGGTTTATTCACAATTTTCATGTCTAATTGTGCATTGTTGTTACGAATGTTACACAGTTTTGCGATGCTGGGATGGAGGTAGAATTTAGACTGAATACTACATCTATCAACATCCAGAGAACCAAGGACATTTTTGTAGATACCGATGAAACTTCATTACTGATCAGAGCAAAGGTTGATGGAACACTTTTAACTCTTTTTGAATGCAGCTGCCTTTTTGACAGAATAAAATCGGGGGAGACTATATGGTAGGTACATGTTAAGTTCCTTAGGATTTTAACTTTCTAAATGGGGAATTTTCTTGATTTAAGCCACAGTTACATTTATTTCATTTTTTCCTCCAATTATTTTTATCATTTTTATGTACTGACTGTAATAGAGGAAACTATTATGGTGTGAAATGTCAGCGTTCCCAAAGAAAATTTGGGGCTAGTATCGCAATTAGGAATATGCTAGTTTTAATCGGTTGCTAATACTTGTTTATTTCTTGCAAAAAAGCCAAAAGATAAAAAAAGGAACACACAACTGATGCTACTCATAGTTCAGTGTGCATTTGAATCTTACAGTTTTCTTTGTTTCTTTATATTTAATACCATAATAGGTACCTTGATGAAGAACAGCTGGTCATAAGCCTGAAAAAGTATGATAGAGAACTGAAATGGCCAGATATAATGGAATCATGGGATTCTCTCAAAACAGGATGTATGCAACTTCTAAAGGGATCGTCTATCTATATTGTTGGAGATTCCACAGAAATGAATCAGGAAGTTGCTAAAGAACTTGCTGTTGGTATTGGGTGTGCACTTTTCCTTTTATGTCTGAAATATTATTTGACATATGTGAAAAAAACTTATCGTATATATAGAAAGAAGAATCCTTGGCACCTCCCTTTATTGCACTTCTTTAGCACCCCTTTAATTTTGAACTACTGAAAACGCTATAATAATTTTGCAATATCTAATCCATATCATGAGTATTATTTCCACAAAAATGAAAACATCTATAAATTTCTATATTGTTAATATTGATAAGTCAATTTTAATTATTAAACTTCTACCTTAACCATCAACCTAACATATCAATTTCATTGTGATAAGGTTATTTAAACGAGTTATAATTTTAATGGAGATTTTATTTATAATAGGGATTATATATCTTTGTTTTTTATTTTAGCATTTTGAGTCGTTTAGTTCAACGAAAAAGAGCTGTTAAAAGGGATGCTACAAAGAAGGTGTCATAGAACCAAGGTTTGAGATCTCGGTTTCGGTCTTCTGTAATTTTAGAAATTTCGAAAATTTCGATTCTAGTTTCAGTTTCGGATATCGTTGTTTATTTTTCATATAATTACACATATATTTGTTTAATTTATTGAAACAAAACGTATAAATTATATTTGATTGAAAAATAAGATATAAAAGAACAATACTGATTAATTATAAATATTTATAACACTAAAAAATATTTATTCATTATTTCGTTATCAACTTTTTTAGTTACACCATTCACATATTTTGTGAAGTTATATGTTTCCTGAGTTACAATATTAAATTTTGATTATTCATGCATTTGAAACTCAAATTAATTCTTTTTGTTGTAAAATTTGAAGCTCGATAGTTTTTATTGAATCGGAATTTCGGATTGGTTTCGTTTCGGTCCCTACTGAAACTTAAACGGAACGACCGAAATCTCGATGTTTCGATCGAATAAGTTACATGAATAATGTAGTCGGTGTGGATCGAACATTCAATCTCGCCGGTAAAAGCCAGCATTCTTGACCAATCATCATATCCATGATGATATATATATATATATATATATATATATATATATATATATATATATATATATATGAGGAGCATTCAACGAAACCCCTATTTTGCAGCACCCCTCCAGCTCTTTGATTTCCACCGTTCATTCCAATTTAAATAATAATATGATGCGGAAGAGAGAGAAACATCTATTATTTAAATTGGAATGTGATGGAAATCAGGAGGCTAGGGGGTTGCTGCAAAATAAGGGTGCCATCGAAAGCTTATATATATGTATGTATATATGTATGTATGTATTGATAGAGAGAGACACGTACATCTAATCCCGTCCTTTATTCTTCCAAAAATCCTTGTCATTTCTTTACATGACTCGGTTGAAATATAGGTTCCTGAGGAAAGTTATAACAAGAGTATGCCTGATATAGAACTTATTATAAGAACATGTCTCGTTTTAGGCTTAGTATATGTGCATTTTTAAAATGCACATATACAAATCCAAAATTTGTACGTCGGCATTTTGAAAATGCATCTGTACAATTTAAAAAATATACGTATGTGCATTTTCATAATGTGTATATATATAATAGCCTAAAAACATGGTCTGTTTTTGTAATAAGTTTCAAATCAAGCATATTTGTGGAATGAGTTTTCAAAACAAGCGTAAGTGTATAAATAACACTCTCTCTCTCTCTCTCACACACACACACACAAAAAAAAAAAAACATACAGGTTTAAGGAGATCTTTGCAGATATGATGTTATTATCATACGTATCATCTTCACAAAAGCGTAGATTATTTTGGAAGTTTTAACCTCCTTTAAACTACATTCTAAATCAATGGTTGAAATAAATATTTTGGAGAATCTACATTTACTTCCGGTTCTGATGGAGTCAAGAGCTTGAAATAATTTATAATTTGATGGAGGTGATCTATATACATCACGTCAGAGGGAAAAAAAAAAAAAACTGAATCTGAGAACTATCTGTGAAAATGATTTGGATTTGACTCGAATTCCGGGGCCAGTGGAGCTATTGTGGGTGAATGTGTCCATTTATTTATATGGTGTAGTTAAACAACTAATTTGCGGTGCAGATTCCTTTAAATGTGTTAATGCAGATGTATGTATATAAGTCTGATGGAGTATAACAAGCTCTCCTTCGCTACTGGTCACAGATGCAAAGTTAGGCATCTTTGCTTCACTAAGTAAAACAAAATAAAAATGATATTATAATAAATATGTGAGTATTCATTAAGGTATAATGTCCGCACTATTTAAATGGAAACATAAAATGTTACATGGAGCAGACATAATCTCAACAAAGTGAATTTTTTCTCTCTTTCCTGCAGGTACACCCCTCTAAATACAAGAGAGCTACTAGAAAGCTATGCTCAGCAATCCATTGATTCATGTAAATTTCAATTTCTTTCTTTAATATTCAACATAGGCAACTGTTGGTAGCAGAAGAATATGGCTTCATAAGTCACGCTTGCCTTTTCATATTAGTTTCGTGGCGTCAGTTTTTGCATTTGATATATTTCATTATAAACAACAAAAAGGAAACAAGGACAATAATGCATCTTAAACTTTATTGTATTTGCCTAAAATTTATTGGAAATACTTTGAAGTAACAGACGAATTTGAAGACTTATCATTTTTTTTTGCCCGTCTTGTCTTTGAATATAAATGCCCCGCTAAAAATATATAGCTTAACCTCTATCACTAAGAAACTTTCTGCTGCTCTGTTTCATGTGCAAATCATATTGTTCAATGGGTTTGAATCTTGATCACCCTAGTTATAATCCCCTATAACCCCACACTTGTTTCTTTGCATCTACAGCTTTCAAACGAACAAGCCTTGACAATCTAAAGTTGTTAACCTTGATTTGAACATACTCAGAAACCTGTTTCTTTGTTTGCAGTGCATTAACAAATGTATGATTGCTTACAGGGATGATTGCAGAGGGTGCAGATTCCATTGCAGAAGCAGAAAGTACCGTTTTAGAAGGACTCAGCAGGTATGGTTTTTTTTTTTGTTTTTTTTGTTTTACTTCTTATTATCATCGATCTTATACTACATTGTCCCAATATGTCATATATATATATATATATATATATATATATATATATATGTTTTTATGTTGCAGTCATGTACGTACTGTAGTAGCCACATTAGGAGATCGGTATGGAGCTGCTTCAAGACATGATAAATGGCAGCATCTTTATGCTGGATTTTCTGTGTGGTTATCCAAATCTGAAGCTGCAGGCAAGTACATTTTAAAATGGACATCACCGAGCAAACTTCCACTCATTTGGATACTCGTGTTATTACTCACATTACTTTTATATTGCTTGTCTTGAAGCAATATGATAATGACCTGCTTATTGTTCAACACAAAAACTTATAGACATGAACTATAATGATTTTTGTCCTGTGTTTTTTATGAAACATATTCCACCAAAATGTCTTGATAGATTTTCTTTAGATGAAACATCTGCAAAAGATGAGGCAAGGAGGAACGTAGAAGAAGGAAATTATGCATATAGTAACGCTGATGTAGTCGTCAAACTCAGTGAATGGGATAAAGAGCACAGTACATTAGTAGCTCAAGCTTGTCTGAGTGCATTGAAACAACTAATCTTATCAGACAAACAGCTTACAGGTGAACAGTCTATAATTTGTTTTCAGCATCCATACTTATTCAATATTTTTCATCTACAGAATAGAAAACTCTACATACAGTGCCGTCTCATGAAATGTTTTGGTGACTAAACAAATTCTCCAAATGATTATGGAAACATTTAAAAAAATTGCATATTATTTATATGCTTTGGTCGATTATAATAAGTGTTCTAAGCAGTTGATGTTTGGTAGAATTTTGCACACTCAAATGTTTGTTCCAGTATATTTAGTATGAGTTTATATAACAGCAAAAAAATACGGCAATGGGTTAAGTATTAATATGTTGGTGTATGAACTTCCATCATACTAAAACAAAGTCAGGCGACGATAATAATATGAATATCAACTGATTGTGTACATTGCGTATTATACAGAGTTGTGTTACCAAAACAAAGTCAGGCGACGATAATGATATGAATATCAACTGATTGTGTACATTGCGTATTATACATAGTTGTGTACATTAAAAATTGATCAATAAAATATTGGTTCTAAATTTAAGAATTAACAATCTAATGACACGCACGCACGCATGCACGCAGAGTATCAATTATGTCATTTATTATTTTATTTTATTTTTTATAAGCACATTAAACTGCAAAGAAATTCTGTGCACTCCAGAAACCTAGCTCTTATCCCAGCTGTGTTAAGTATATGTTAATGTGCAAAAGTATTTGTTTATATATTATTATTATGGGTTTTGTTGTGTTTGTTATGATATTTTTATCATATATTCATATCGGTCACGGATCACCTGGTCTAGTAATGTATTAAAGCAGGAGTACTCTTCTCAATGTGGATCACCGCACATTGGTGCATTTTAGCAAGTATGGACATTCTAAGCACTTGTGTGTGGTGACACACACTGAGAAGAGAAGAGTACCTGTGCTCTAGTAAATTATCAAAGCAGTCGATCCTTATCCATTGATACTTGTTACTCAGTTAGCAGTCTGCACATTCATAATTCATTTCATTGGTGCTTACTGTACACTGGTGTGTATTACTACTACTGGGGAACTTAGTTTATGAAATGCAGGTAAAAAGAGCCTATACATCAGGTTAGGGTGCAGAGGGGACTGGCCGAATATCAAACCACCTGGCTGGGACCCATCAACAGAAGCAAATCCTGCATTGTAATTCCTTACTGCAGCCTCCACATTTTTGTTAGCCTAAAATTCAAGGTATTATTAGTCTTTCGGTTTTTCTTGCTCTTGTTCTTTAGAAAGATAGATTATATGTATCGTGAGATGTTGTTTAATCAAATCCAATTCTGAAATGTGTGCTACTCCCTCTTATGCCTCATTTTGAGATGATACTTGGAGTCATTTGCAAACTTAGAGATTTTTATTTTTGCCAAATGCACAAGTAAATTACATACATTTTACATGAAAATCCCATAAAAAGGAAAGAAATCACGATTGAACCTCGCAATCTTTTTAGTGTTCATCATTTACAGTTATAGAGAAGATTTCAGTACATTAAAGGCCTAAAAGGTGAAGTTCATCTTGATCAAGTCCATGTCTTGGAACGGTACAGTGTCAAACGAAGGCAGTGCTGTTGTTTTGAATTTATTTGGAGGCGTTCAAGTGCAGCTGGAGTCTTGGGACCCACCGATATGGTGGTAGGTGAATGGCAGGTTTCTCGTTGTGCTTAGTTGGAGAAGCTTGCATGCAAGCTCAATAATGGGTGTCCCCAATAGTGGAAGGAATGTCTCTTCATATTTCCTAAAACGGGGAAAAAGGTATTTTAATGGTGGACTATCTACCAAGTAATGTTCTGCATTGAGAAATCAACTTGGTCTTTCCAAGGTGGAATTGTTGTTTTTCTAAGGAATCAAATGTCCTATACATAACGAGAATGAGAGGTAACTTTCGAGCTGTTCTTGCCACGTTACGTTAGAAGACAATATGCATGGTAGACCTATGGGCACAGTAATGGTAGCTTAACTCTGCAATTGGTTAGCTACATGGTATTGTGCTTATTAGGTACTACTCGATCAAAAGGGGAGCTCTTAGAGCATCAACAGAAGATTACAAGTTACAAAATGTAATATCCAATCCCAAACAACCGTGCAACAGAGTACCCAAAATCTAGTCGGTTACATATTCAGTTCAAACAGTCAGGACTGTAATATATTTAGGTGCTTGTTGAACATACGTCCAAACTTCAGACGTCAAACGCTTGTAATTGGGCGTTTGTTCAACAAGCGTCCAAATATATTTCTCTCAACGGCTACACTTCAACGGCTTTGTACCCTCTCAACTTCGAATATCATCCATCTTCACTTTCTTCTCCTTCCACACAATATTCTACAACATTAAAAAACTTTCCACTCTCATTTCTCTCACCTCATAGTATCGTCTGATTTTGACGTCGATGTTCCAAAATGCAGTTTCGAGGGATTCGATTGAGAAGACAATACAGTTTCAATTGGCGGAGTGTTAACTACTGCTAGTTGGACTTCGGCAGAAGACTATGATTTATGTTACATTTGATGTGCATTCTCAAGCAATTCAATCCAAGTTGCCGACCAAACCGATGAAACTCTTTGAGGTTGAATTACCAATTCCTATAATCGAAAGAACATTGATCGTAAGAGATCGTTATCTTCGATCAAAGATTGTTATGGAAAAATTAATCGTCACGCACAAACATTTGATTCTCAAATGTTTAAGTAAAGCAAACGAATTCTAGTGGTTTTGAAAATGAAATGTATTTGCTAAGATTTTTTATTTTTCATATGTACGGTTTTTTGCAGTTCTCTAAATATTTAAGTGATTTTTTTGATGCAGGATGGCAACACATAAATTGTTCAAACAATTCAACAGATCTGAACATAAACAAACGTTGCATTTTTATCAATTCATGCATGTTAATCACCTGCTGGTTGAGCATGTAAAATGAAGATCTTCTCTTCAACTGATATTATTTTTACAGTTGCCAAAATATAAGATCTGAAAGATCATGAATAATAAAGATTATGGGGGATGTTTATAGTTGTCAAAATATTTGATTAACGAAGACACATGCCGGCTTGATTTATGGAGACAGAGTAGCACAGTATCCCGTCACATCAAACACTGTAGCCACGTTGTACAACTTTTCTCATATGCCAGCTTGGTTAATAAAGACAAAGTGGCTCGGTGTGTCGTCATACCAAATACTGTAGCCACGTCGTACAACTTTCCTCACATGCCAGCTTTAGTAATGGAGACAAAATGGTTCAATATTCCGTCATGTCAAACACTTTAGTAACGTTGTACATCTTTCCACACATGCCAGTTCTTTTAATGTATTATATATATATATATATATATATATATATATATATATATAAAATATTGCTTGCCATACTGCTCTGCCATCATATCGTTCCATTAGTATACAAAAAATGGTGGATTACAAAAATGTTTTCTTGCCCTCATCATACTCATATGAAGGCTCTTTAAGGCACGATACCTCGACGAATACGTCTTTCCTTCGACCACCAACCGAGTGATATGTTGAAATTGAGGAAAGGCAGTATGATGCTGTAAGAGAGCATGAGAGAGATTTGCAAGAGCGTAGACTTTTGGAGGATGGAAGAAGACAAAGAGAAGAGTGGAGCAGCCACAATGGAAGAAAGCAAAAAAGGCATAAAACACGCCACCAACTACCTCAAACAGACCAAGAGGTTGATTCTGAAACAATATACTCTAACCGTGGAGTTTTTATTCTGTTTTCTATCATAAGAGACGAAAATGATTGGTCGATGTCACAGTAGATGTCGTAATATTCCGGATGGATGTGAACTTTGGCAATGGCTTGATGATATTTTCCTCATCGAACAATTATGTATTCCACTAAACTTGAAGAACAAATTGAAGTGCTTCATTGGAGACTGGGTTCAATTTAGTTATTAGGTGGTCGTAGACAGTTTTAATCAATCCGTGTATTTATTTTCGATCCATGTTTTCATTTCTATTTTAATGCTTGTTGTTGTGTTGTACCGTTTTAATTAAGTATTTTTCGGTTTCTTATCTTAGGTACTTTCTTGAATTTGAAAGTACATACAACTTACGTAATTTAAGTAATTTAACTAACTTAATTTGAGTTGAACATAGGAAATGACTACAGGGAAAAATTTGGTAACCCAGAAGACTTTTTTGGCAAATCTGTATTGCGTGATGTTAATAGGCAGTCCTCTTCCCCAAATTTAATAAATCGTGGATTCCAGTTTGCCTTAAAATATTTGTTTCTTAGAGGAATCTTGATCGATCATCTTTGGTATAACAAAGAGGCAGGAATTAAGCTTCTGGATGAACTGTATTATCATTTCGACATTATAAATTCGCCAAATTTCGATATTGGATACAATGTTAAATCTGGTAGTATCAATGCGACAGAGGGTGATTCTGTTGATTTGATTAATTCTAATCTCGCAGAGGATTCCACTATTGATTATATCTTTCCTTTTAATCCTACTGCTAGAGTTGTTATCCTGGATTTTGATCCTCTTCTTTTAGATCCAGTTGTTTCTGCTTATTCTATTGGGTCTTCTTCGTCATCGATTGCCTTGGATACTGTTGTTGAGCAGCCAAGTGTTGTCGATCGGATTGATGACTTCCTTTTTTCTAATCATAAATGTCGTAAAGTTAAAGCCTGTGTTCAAGATTGTTTCGAGATTGCTGTATCCAATAAATTCGATTGCCTTTCTTCGAAGTCAGATTTCGATAGTTCAGATATTGATGGGGGTTTGTTGTTTTATCTCTGAGCAATCTGGGAAGGATAATTTGATTATTCCGAGCAATGGGGTTTCCAATTTGCTTGACAGTAATATCACATATGTTATTGTGTCTTCTGATATTGAGATGTTGGACGTTGATTTGAAGATGGATGTGAGTCTTGATTCAGAGTTGGATTCAGTTAGTTTATGCTTAGATGATTCATCGCTTGACAACATCGCTTTCAGGACACTCTGATTTTGAACTTGCTTTTTCGGATGAAGTAGGTGTTTCAGCTGATTTTTGCTTGTTTGAATCTAAAGCTTTTCGAGATTGGATTTTGACTTTTGAGAAGCATAAGGAAGATGCATTAACTGCTGATCTCGAGTCTTGCATTGCTGCCGTGTTTGATAATTCATCCTTGTTTCCTTTTGATATTGTGCACGCTAATGATGGTGTGCATGGTGCACAGTTTTCACTTCCAGTTGAGGATTTTTTCATTGATAAGGCAGTTGCATTTTCTGGTGATGCTTCTTTTTCATCTGTCGTTGACAGTGATGTTTATAATGTTGAATCTGATTTTGAGGAACTGAATTTTCTACTGTCCTTCAATCATCATATTGATGAAGTTGCTATTGAGTTAGAGCCCATCCTTTCTGATGGTTTTACTGATGATTTTCACGATATCTCTTCTGTTGACGGAGAGAATCGGTTTGTCTGTTCTAAACCAGATTTGAAAAAGGAGTTAGCTTCTGTTGCTTTAGATGCGTTGGAGTTTGATAGGTCGGAGATTAATATTTGTTCTATCCCTAACACTGCTTCTTTGAAGAGAGGAAAGCGTAAACGTTCAGTAGCTTCTAGCGGTTTAGTTCGCCGTAGTGCTAGAATCCGCATCAGTCGGTAGTCTCCTATAGGTGAGTTACCTGGATCGAGTGCCATGAGTGGTACTTCGTATTCAGGCTCAGGTATGAGCTCTTCTTTAGGTAGTTTGTTTTCTATGCTTTAGGTAATCTTTCTTCTGCAGAGTTCAGTCGTTTAGCTCATGACACTTCTTTTATTTTTACTGATATTGAGTTAGATCGGGAATTTATTAGATGTAGGGAATTAGAGAGGGCTAGTTCAGTTCATATATGAGGATCATTAGTTGAACATTAGAGGTTTGAATGATTTAAAAGAATGTGATAAGGTTAGAATATTTTTTAAAGATTATTCAATAGATATTGCTTTACTTCAAGAAACTAAAATTAACTGTCCTGATGCTCGTTTCTTTAGAAGGTTATGTGGTTTTCATTTTAGAAAATGGGTTTTTTAACCTTCCGTTGGCTCTTCTAGGGGATTAATGATTGGTTGGCGTGATAGTTATTTCAAATTGCTTCAGTGTATTGTTAAGCAACGTTCTCTTCATGTTATTCTTACTAATATTTCTGATAACTCTTTATTAAATATTTCTAATGTTTACGGGCCTAATTCTAAAATTAATAGGAGAATTTTATGGAATGAATGCCTAGATTTTAGATCCCTTGCCCCGGGTTCTTGGATTTTGGGGGGTGATTTTAATGTTACACGTTTCATAGGTGAGCGTTTTCCTAGGGAAGGAGACTACTCTGCTATGGAGGAATTCGATCAATTTATTTTTAACTCTAACTTGATTGAAATTCCTCTTTCTAATAGAGAATTCACTTGGAGTAATGCTAGAGAGTCTCCTTCCATGGCTCTTCTCGATAGATTTTTTGTTAGTGATGAAATTGAGGACAAATTTCCTATATGTAAAGTCAATGGCCTACCATATACCTTTTCTGACCATTGTCCTATTATCATTTCTTGCGAGTTTCATAGAGTTATTATTAACAATTTTAAATTTGAAAAGATGTGGCTTTTATGATCTAATTTTTTGAACTTAGTTATTTGTAAATGGAATTCCTTGAGTTTCCATAATTTCAGAAATAAGGAAAATTCTGCTAAAGCGTTTATTTCTAAACTTAGAGATCTTAGAATTTTTCTTAAAAATTGGAACAAAAATGTTTTTGGTAACTTAAAAATTAAAAAAGATAATATTCTTAATGAATTGCTTAAAATAAACAAGATAGAAGAATCTACACTTCTAAATTTAGTTGAACGTAATGTTCTCTCTAATTTAAAAGATGAACTAAATTCTATTTTAGGAAAAGAGGGTGATGTGGAAGCAGCGATCCAGAATTCAATGGATCAACGAAGGTGATAATAATACCAATTTTTTTCATAATATTGCTAATGGTAGAAAATGTTCTAATACTATTAACTCTATATTTGTTAACAATATAGAGTTAATTGATCAAAGAGACCTCAACAAGGCTTTTACGGACTATTACAAGGACATTTTTGGTTCTAAAATCAAATATAGAATCAATGTAAGATGGACTGATCTGTATCCATCGGATTCTATTGTTGATTTATCTGAATTAGATAATTCTTTTTCTGAGGAGGAAATTAGAAAAGCAATTTATGATATGCCCAGTGATAAATCACCTGGACCTGATGGGTTTCCTATATTATTTTACAAAACTTTTTGGGATGTTTTAAAATTTGACTTAATTAATTTGTTTAATGATTTTTATAATGGTAATTTGCAATTAGGGAGATTTGATTTCGCAAATGTTATTTTGCTGCATAAAAAAGTAAGAGCTAACAACTTAAAAGACTTTAGACCTATTTCTTTGATTAACTGTTCAGTTAAAATTATTTTTAAAGTTCTTGCTAATAGACTTAGTGCAAGAATGAATGATTTAATTGATTGTTCACAATCGGCTTTTATTAAAGGGAGATATTACTGATAGTGTGGCTGCTGTTCAAGAATATATTAATTTTTGTTGTAAGAACAACATAACATGTGTAATTTTAAAACTTGATTTTGCTAAAGCTTTTGATTCGGTAGATTGAGATTTCTTGTAGATATATTTCATGTTAGAGGTTTTGGATATAGATGGATTAGTTGGATTTTGACTTTGCTTAAAACTGAAAACTCTAGTATTATGGTTAATGATATTCTAGGTAATAAAATTCAGTCAAAGAGAGGTTTAAGGCAAGGGGATCCCTTATCATCTTTGTTGTTTAACTTAGCCGCTGATGTTTTTGCTAAAATTATTAAGAGAACAGTGGATAATGGTTCTCTAGGAAGTGTTGGAAATGACATTTCGCGTAATGGTATATTGGTTCTGCAATTAGCGGATGATACCTTACTATTTTCTTTTCATCTTCTTAGACACATTATTGCTCTCAAGTTTATCCTTTATAGTTTTGAGCCTTTATCTGGTTTAAAAATTAATTTTGATAAAAGTTCAGTTCTAGTTTTAAATGATTTAAAAATGTAGAAAACTTTGTTGCTAATTCTCTAAATTGTCGAAGTATGAATTTCCCTTTTGAATATCTTGGGTTTGTGATTAGACCTACAAAACTCAAGCATGATGATTGGTTTATTATTATCGATAAAATTAAAAATAAGATATCTAATTGGAATGAGAGATTTTTTTTTTCTAGAGCAGGTAGGCTTATTTTAATAAACTCGGTTTTATCAGCCTTACCGATCTATTGGATGTCTATGCATCTGTTTCCAGATTGGGTTATTGATAAAATCGATAAAATTAGAAGAGATTTCTTAAGGAGTGGGGATAATATTAATAACAGTATAAAATGTCTAGTCAACTGGGATACTGTTTGTAAAGCCAAAAAGGAGGGTGGTTTAGGAGTTATAAATTTGCGCAATATGGATTTGTCTCTTTTAGGCAAATGACTTTGGAAGTTTAAAGATATAAATGATAACTCTATTTGGAAAGAAATCATTTCCAAATATTATTATAACGGTAATATCAATTTACACCAAATTGATTTTACTTTTTCCCATAAATTTTCTAATTTTTGGAATTTTTTTTAAAAATGTTTTGAAAATTTTAAATTAGGAACTAAGACAACTGTACATTCAGGAAATTGTACTTCTTTTTGGCACGATTGTTGGATTTCGATATTGCCCCTTAAGGTTGAATTTAAGGATTTGTACGATATTTGCAACTTTAAGTATGCTTTAATTAATGAAGTTTATTCTCCGGAAAATGATTCTCCTTGGAATTTCAGATTCAACGGTATTTTAATAGGATCTACCCTTAGGCAACTTTCTTTGCTATATGCCAGATTAAATCTTTATTGTATTGATAATGATATTATTAGTTGGAAATGAGATAAGAGTAAGAAATATACTCCAAATTCTTTTTGTAGATTTATTAATTTTTTGGGTACTTTTAATATCTCTTTTAAATACATGTGAAAATCCAATGCTCCTCCTAAATCCAAAAATCACATGTGGTTAATTTTTCATGGTAAACTTAATACAATAGAATTTTTAAAGAGAAAAAACATTCATAACGATAATAAATGTTATTTTTGCAATCTGCATCTGGAGGACATTAAGCATTTATATTATGATTGTTTGGACTCTAATTACATCCTTATTAATACTCTTAAATTTTTTAACTTTAATTTAATAAATAAAATTTCGGATTGTGAATTCTACTGAAAATATTATAGATTCAATTTCAATAAAAATATTAGATTTTTACTAGACACTTAATTTATTATTATTAGTTGTTTTATTTGGCTTGAGAGAAATCAAAGAATTTTTAATAATAATAATAGTCATCTTAACAAATTGATTTTTTCAATTTCTGCATTTTGTTTTAATTGGATTTTTAATCCCAAGTATAAATTAGCTAAAAATATTCTTTTCGAATGGTATCTTAACAGGGTTAGTTATAATATTAATTTTTTTAAACACAACAATAACTTTCATAACACTAATAATAGTATCATTAATATTTTTCCATATCCATATAACAATCTCACTTTAAATCATAGCTTACTTTTGATTAAAGATAAATAAGTTTGTTCCGTCTCAATTTTTGTTCTTGTCTCTATTTGGTTTTTTGTTTACAGTTTATCCATTCCTTTAGTTTTTGCCATGTTTATCTTCTTTAGGTTTTTATTTCATTCCTTAGATATACATATATATGTATATTTTCTATATAAATATACATATATATTTGTATCATTCTAATTGTTTTTCCCTTGTTTTGTTTCAGATACAGGTTTTGGGAGATAGGATTTCAGGTTCTTTTTACAGGTTTCTCTTGTTTTCAGATTGATGGATATCAGATTGTAGAGAGGTCATCGGAGCAGAGTCTTCTTCATCCAGGACTTCTTGCAGATCTCACCTCAGATATAGGAGTTTGTTATCTTCACTATGGAGTTCTTTTTAGGATGTTCTATTCTCTAGTTTGGCACTCCTTCTTATTCAGAGCCTCCAGAGTGATCTCTCTATTCAGCAGATCCTCTTCAGAGCAGATGCTTATTCACTTCTTCCGGTTCAGTCTTTTGGAGCTTTCTTATTAGTTGGAGTTGTCTCTCTGTTTTTAGCTTTTTTGGTACTTCTAACACTTTAATATTGGGTGATGGCCATGCCAGAACTTGATATCGAGGTGCGATGGGCGGTGGCTTTGCCGGAACTCATCTTAGGAGTACCTGAGATTAGCTATATGTATTTTTGCTCTTGTTACCTGCCAGACATGTTGGCAGCTCCTTATGTTCGTGTTATATATATATTCACATGTGTGCTCTCCTCTATGCGTAGAGGATCACACATTTTCTCTCAAAGTAATTTAACTAACTTACTTGAATTTGAAAGTACACGGAATTTGCTGAAGGTAAATAACTTAATTGAATTCGAAAGTAAAGATAACTTGTCTAACATAGCTAACCCAAAGATCATTCAAATTGTCTAACATAACTAACCTAAAGATCATATGCAGCATATCCAATAAAATTAGTACAATACTCACAAATATCGTGAATTAAACGTAGATTGTGTTAACTGAAATATGTCTTTTTCCTCTACTGTATTTATAATGCTTCTATATCTTTGACAAGCTCTAGTATAGTTATGAATGTCGTGCTACGATGCGTGCCATGACATAAAGCGTAAGGCGCGGTTTTTGTGCCTTTCTTCCATATGGCGCGATGCATATGAAAAAGCACGATGAATAACGCAAATGGCACTTCCGGCGAAAATGGTGCGCGATGCAAAAATGGCATGCCTTTTCGTTATTTTAATGTTTTATTTTACTTTTTTTTTATATATTTTTCATTTTTTACAATCAAAACCAATCTTCAACAATGATTGAATGCATTATATTTTTTTTTTGTACAATGATACAATTACACTTTGAACTAATTTCCAACAAATTTTGAACTATTTATTTATTTTTACAGTCGTACCAAACTATGATAAATATTTAGTAGTGAGATCCGTAAATCTAAACCAAACCGAATTGAACTCGACTTGAACCCGATGGATCCCGAGTGGGGTCTAGTTTATGAAAAATAATATAAAAATCGATCTGGCCAGGAAGATCAGATGAAAAAACGAGAAAATATACACATTTTAATGTTATTATCCAATCGGATCCGACCCTATCCGAATCGAACCTCGGGTCGGGTCTAGCTTTTAAAATATACAATTTAGACTTGATCACTACAAGAAACATTGTCAATAGCGATGGCAAATAGCTGTCGCTAGCCGACAAGTAAAACCGCCGCATCTATAGGTGTCGATCAACAGTTTAGCGACGTCATCGTCGATGATGTTAGCGACGGCTTGTGTCGGCAACCCATCGCCGGCCGATGGACACATGTCGACTCATACGATCGTAACACATACCATTAGGGTGCCGCTAGCCGTCGCTAACCTGTAACTTGGTAGCCGTCGCTGGCCTGAAACACTGATTTTGATTTCCAACTTATTTATCCACCATCCAACAACACATCCACATTCATATCTCTATCCACATCGTATACAGCACATACAAACCCAATTCTAAACAATATAATATCATGTTATATTATATATATCACACGTAATTAACTTTATATAAAAAAATCAACACACACATCAGTATTCCAACAAGAAAAACAACCATATCTTCAAATCCACTTGTCCATCAACCAAAACAAAATCAAACATCCACATATCCATCAATCATTCACAAACAACACAAGTATCAAATCCATCAAATATGTACAAACAAAAATGTCAAATATCCATCAATCATCCATCAAAACAATCGAAAAGTCAAAATATCTACACGTTATCCCCATCATCACCTCCCGATCCAGGAAAATGCCCGTGCTTAGCCATGAACGTTGCCATCTGCTCATCTTGCATAGCTCTTAGTCCAGTCACCCGCCAATCGTGCAACGCTGCTATCTGAACTCTCAGCTGTGCAATCTTCTCCTGCTCCTATGATTTCCTGTAGCTAGCTTGGGAACTCCTCGCCTCTAAATCAGGTAATAACTGAGTATAAACAATTTATCCGTAATATTAAATAAAATTTATAAATTAGTTAATGAAGTAGTTAAACTCAATAAACAATATTACCTCCTGATTGTTGAAATCGTAACATCTGTTCCGCGTTGGTTTGTCGGTCACCGCATCAAAAATCTTATCCTCCTCCTCCGAGGTCAACTCCTTCCGACCAGTCTCTTCGAGCATGCGAGCTTGCTCCATGTCAAACTTCTCCTGCGATTAGAAATGGAATTTTGTTACAATCAATATTTAGTTTATAATTTATGTAATGTCAAATAAAAGAACATAAATAAATTATATTAACCATGATAGCTTTGAATTTAGGGTCCCTTCATGTGAATGACACTGAGCCATCGTCATTCGTGTGCTCGATGACGTAAGTGCGAGCGAAAACTTCTAAATATGTGGACTCGCGGTGCTTCTCCTTCATCTGAAATTGTATATGATTAAACAATGTTATAAGTATTTTATAATCGCAATTTATAAACTTACCAATTTCTTTCAATATTATTGGAAGGACTTTGATTCGCCGCGGTGCGTGACATGATTTTTATTTCTGTTTGTCGAGTTTCGAGTGGCAATTGCTTATAAATTTAAATATAGGATCGACTTAATTAATGCAATTATAATATAAAATTTAAACAAACTATAATAAAAATATAAAATTAAAAAATTTACTTTTGCGTTGTCAGCCTCCCAAAAAGCCAGAAAATCCACCCAAACGCTGTCACTTATCCAATAAGGTTTTTTGTTCTTTTGTTTTGCTCCTGAGAGGGTGTCCATGTAATTCTTCCTCGGTTTTCTGTTCTAGGGAATCCTAAATAGATCCCAATCTTCCTTCACAATCACTTCACCCTACACATTGAAAGTGAAAAAAATTGTATACAATATATTAGTATTCAAAGATCAAATATGTAATTTTCAAATGAATTATAAATTTATACTTACCAACAACTCAGCATATATCGTATCCTTGATATGTGATGGGATATCATCCCACGTCGGCCAACATGCAGGCATCCGGCCTATATACGCCTTCCTAGAAACGAACATGATATAATTGGAAGGATATAGCTCAAATATCTTGTATGAATTTTGATATAGACATTTAATAAATTTCAAATAATATACATGCACTAAATATTAATGACAATGCAATAAATTTGATACTTACCCCAATTTCTTAGGGATCATGGTCGCCCTTGGGCGTAAATCAACCGCACCGCTGGCACCCTCCCCAGCAGCCGGAGAAGCAGAATGTTGGAATCTTTTATGAGACATAATAGCTATCACAAACATATCATTTCATATAATGAAAAAACATACCATTTATTATTATAAAACATGTTTGATTAATAATCACATAGAACTTCCAAGAAAACTACAAAAATAAAACAAGATCTCCTAAATACATAGAATTTATAAAACAGAATAATACATAGCTCACAACACAGTCATCATCATTAATAACAACAGAAACTCAAAATACAAATTATACAACAAGCCATATAAATATCTATCATATATACATTGCATCGGTAATTAATAATTTATCTTCGTCATCTTCTGATTCAGACTCGGTCTCGTACTTTATATCGTTTCCCTCTATACTCTCAAATGCTTCTATTAGAACATTTGATTCATCATTCAAAGGCCCTAAATTGGTTTGCTCATCAGTTGTTATTATTTCATTATTTGGCTCAAAAGCTGCTTGATAAGCTGGTTTGTCTGGAATATTATTTCCATCAAACGTAAATCTTTCCTTGTTTTAAAAATAGTCGACAAATTTGCTTTATCTCCTTTTAGGGATGGATAAGAGCATAATAAAATTGTAATGTTTGTTTGGCTAATACAAAAGGATCATACTTATAATAATGCAAGTTATTCTTTATTTCAATAAACTTATATTTTTTGTGCATGTTGATTTCAAAACCAGGAACATTGCTGAACTAAAAAATCAATATGATTAAAACAATGTTTCGATAATGAATCTAGTAATAAAATTAATTGCAATAATATTCAGTCACTTAATTAGAAGTGCCAAATATCCTTATTTGAGTATTTTAAAGGATTGTTAATATTTGTTTAATTTATTGTTTCCAATTTTGGTTTTATGGTTTTGAAAAAATTAAATTTCATTTGAATTGAAACTTTTAATTAAGATGTGTGTATTTAAATAAAAATACTTTTTTGGTAGGTCGTATAAAAAAATGTCAACTCCAAAATCTGTGTTAAGACGTCGTAAAAATATTTTACATGCTCATCTGGACCATCACTACCTTTAAAAAATACACCGATGTTATAGGTTAATTTTTCAGCACCATATTCCTTGGTGTTGAATTTAAATCCACTAATGAAGAATATTGGATAAGTCTTGACATTTCTTTTTGGTCCTAGTGCAAGATGCTTCAATCTTTCATCATTGACACAATTTATTGGATCATAAACATATTTCAAAATTATTTAGCAAAATCTTTACCGAGATCGCCACGTGGATGTATTGGTTCGTAAACACTGCAAATTCATATGTCGAGAATTTTGAATATGTAAGTATAATTGAAATAAGTATGAATTACGAAATTCATATATCGAGAATTATTATTTAATACTACCTGACAAAAGGTGCAATTTCGGCACAATTGAGAAGAGCATATGTGTGTGCAAATTATAAAATCTATCCTCTAACCATAATTCCATACATTTTTCAGCAGATCGACCATGTTATCTCAAAATAGATAACATTGTTTGAGAAGATTCTTACAAACGATAAGTTCACATGGTCATTGAAATAATGAGAGAAGAAGAATGAAGCTTCAAGATATGATTTGCAAATCGAACCTTCAACTTGTGCTTTTTATCTAAAAAATTTCTTCAGATGATTCAAGTACCTATTACAAAATCAGTATTACGGATATTCAATACTACCTCTTGGAATCCGGCTTTTTGACCTGGCTATATTAAGATTGGACAAGTTAGACTCAATGATAAACAAAGCAAGTAGCCCGTAGAGGTGATTCCAGAGACCAGAGATCAAGCACAAACAACAATATGAAGTAACGATCAAGTGAAAATAAGAGATAGATTCTACGGAACATTCTAGGTATGGATTAGTGCTTCCCCTAGGCAGGGGATCAGATCAGATCACTATGGCTATGAACAGCTAGAATCAACAGATCAACTCAGCGGGAATCAATCGATATCTCTAGAAACATGAATGCAACTATGCAAACAACTTTGGAAACATGAAGCCAACATGGATGGGGACCCACCATACCGATCGCAGCATGCCACATGGGCATCTTGACAAATCGGGGTCGATTTCTTTACATGGGAAATTAGGCCTCGAAATTTTCTAGGTGACCTCGTCTGCATCTGGAGATTCTGCCGGCAAATTTTCAGTAAGATATCGGTCGACTACGCCTATAAATACAAAGTTCATAGTTTAATTGAAGGATCTTTACGCTATTGTTTTCTTTGTACTCCATTGTATTCATGGAGTACGATCCTACCCCTCTTGTATTCAGAAATTCAAGTGATTAATAAAGCTATTTCTTAAAAGTGGATGAAGGCATTCAACGCTGAACAACTATAAACCCGTTTGTCTTTGTTTTCTACTTGTCCTCTGCTTGCTTCCTCTGTTTTAGTTTTGATTTCTTCATTTATTTCTCTACATATAATCTATTGGGTGTTTGTGCCAACTTTTGGTGTAAACATTTTGGTGCTTTCACTAAGAATTGAACTCAAGTGGATTGGATCTCATCGTCTGCTTGTGGATTTTCATATTCGTGAGATGGATCTAGATTTCTGTTGATAGGTTTCCATTTTCTACTCGGATAGGAAGAAGATTTTAAAGGAAGCATTAGCCATAGACAATGCTAATCTCCAAAATCCAATCGACTACGTCACTAAAGCAGACTTTGAAGTCCTAATGAAGGAATTGATGGATAGCCGTCAGTAGCTCAACCAACAAATACAGACCAATATCGACCTGATGTACTAGTTGAAAGATTAGCATGGAAAGATAAGGAGGGAGCCTTCTCCATACTTAAGATAGGAGAGCTCCTCCTCATCTAATGACTACCACAGAAACATACGCCGCAAGATTGATGCACATGACATTAGGATATCAGCGTGGAACTACACAGCCGAAACATCGGGACAAAATCAGACGATCGGCTACGGCTGATCGACACCGAACGGTAGAGAGCCCTCCATGGGGATTGGAGCTAAACCTTCGCATCAGGGGGTAGTCAAAATGCAGGTGGAGGAGCTCACTTTGGAGGTACCACGATCGATCAAGGTGCTGGAGTTCAGGCGAATGTGACTGAACCGCGGCTGAGAGACGATGATAGGACTGCTGCTCAGGAAATGGACCACGAGCAAGAGGAGCCAAGGCAACGTGGCGTTGCTCGAAGACGTGGATCGGGTTGCTAACTTGAAGTGGAAAACGACTACCACCAGGCACCAACCCTTCAAACTCTAGACTTAACGGCTATGATGAGACATGTAGGGAAAGAAAATCAAGGCTTGACCAATGATGATTTGGGACTCTCCAGAAGTCACACTTCATTCACCGACAATATTCTACATGTAGAATATCCGTGGAAAGTTCCATGTCTACGATGCCTGCCTTTGTAGGAAAAACCGACCCCATGTAGCATTTTTTGAAGTAAAATGGCACATGGACTCCGTCCGAGCCACTAATGCAGTTAAGTGCAGGTGTTTCTCCATTTCTAGAAGATGTTACGACCATGTGGTTCACCAAGTTCGCACCGCTGTCGATCCCTTTATTTGATGAGTTAGCAAAGAAGTTCCTAAAGCAGTTCCCCATGCACACGACTCGCCCCAAGGATGTAATGTCACTCTCCAGTTTGATCCATGCACCGAAGGAGTCGCTTAAAGATTTTCTAGAAAGGTTTAATACAGCTGTTACAGAGGTCAGTAATCTGAATGATGATGCAATACTCATAGCATTGACTACGCGAGTCGATCTCAATTCCGATTTTGGCGATTGGTTAGCGGGAAAGCCTCCTTCTACATTGGACCGTTTCTTTGTAAAGGCAGCTTAGTTGTCGAGGAAGGAGGAGGCAAAGCGAACCAAGAAGAGAGATGTTGCAAGCTCAAGCGCCGAGGGAGTACAAAGTAATGTGGTAGTGAAGCAGTTCGATGATAGTTCCAAGAAAGTTCAAATCAATGTTCTGAACATACGAATGAGCAGAAGAAAGGCGGTAATAAAAACTGCGATCCAAGATAGGATTATGGGAGAGGGAAAGAGGATCCCATCGTTTTATACATACACGCCGTTGAATACATTGCTAAAGAATGTTTATCTATCGACTTGTGACAATATGTAATATAGGAAAGCACCCCCGAAGGAACTAACAGAGAAGCAGAGACAGTCAGAAAAGTACCGTAGATTTCGTGAGAGTTATGGACATACAATGGACGAGTGTCGCCACCTACATGATGTTATTGAGAAGTTAATTCGAGAAAGAAAGTTGCAACAGTTTGTTAAATCCCCGCATGGTGGTAGGTAGGGGTCATTCGACCCTAATGGAGAACAAGCTCCGCCCACTGCTAAGGAACCTCGGTGGACGGCAAGGAGATTAGTTATTAATACCATTGTTGGAGGACCGCATCCGATCGACAAAAGATGGAATGAAATGGAGCGTTACGTGAATGCTATTGGACATGTTGACATTGAATGTTGCTCGAACACGGAGGACAGTGCTCCAGCAAAACAGCAACGAACTATGACAGATGATATCGTGTTTCAGAGTAGAATGCGGACAACATAAAGGCCCCAACGATCGACCCAATGGTAATCTCAGTCACGATCGACCCTGATTTGGTAAGAAAGATTTCGATTGATTGTGGAAGTTCCATGAATTTTATTTTTAAGAAGGCATATGATCAGATGTTACTGGAAGCCAAAGATCTAAAACCGTGCAAAGTCTGTATCCATGGGTTTAACGGTATTGCAACTGAAATAGTAGGCTACGTAGAGCTACTGGTAGAGTTCGAAGACAACAACCCAAGGAGAATGCGGGTGTTGCCGTTTGTTGTGATGGATGTAAACTCTCTATACTATGCTTTTTTGGGCCGACTAGCCCTTGCTGAATTCAGAGCAGTTATCGCCCCTTGGTGTCTGACATTCAAATTCCCGATAGAGAATGGCGTGGGAATTATCCATAGAGATCAGATGACTGGACGTGCTTGTTATGTGGCTGAGTTGAGTGACGCTCAACGAAAGGAGAAAGGAAAGGATGTGGAGAAGTCTCGCTGCATCAAAACTAATGAAGCTTATAAATCAGCGTTCGAACCTTGGCTCGGGCACCACGGTCGGTTCTATAAAGATATAGATCCAAGAGATGAAGAAGAGGGGCCCAAAGAAACCAAGGCTGCACCCGTTGTGCTGAAGATCGACATCAGGGTCAGCTATGACAACCCATCACGGGTCCTAAAGATTGGATCACAACTCAGTGCAACGATGATGAAGGAATTAACTGGTTTTCTCCGAACGAATCTTGATGTGTTCGCATGGACCCATTCTGACAAGTGTGGGATCTCGTCGATTATCGCAAACCATGCATTGAATATCAGCCCGAGGCATGTCACCATGAAACAAAAACGATGCGGCATAGATTCGAAGAGATCTTCTGCACTTAAAGAGAAGGTGGATAAACTAAAAACCAATGGGTTTATCCACGATGCCCTCTACCCGAAATGGGTATCCAATCTAGTTCTTGTGAGAAAAGCTAATGAAAAGTGGGGACATGAGTCGACTACTCAGACCTGAACAAAGCATGCCCGGAAGACAATTTCCACTTTCAGGATTGATCAGCTGGCAGACTCGACCGTTGGACTTGAACTGCTTTCATTCATGGATGCGTATTCCGGATCAATCAAATCCCAATGCACATCCTTGATCAGAAACACACCAACTTTATTATTGCTTTGGGGTTGTATTACTACGTTGTGATTCCCTTTAGACTAAAGAACATTGGAACTACTTAACAGAGACTAAACCAGATGTTCAAAGACCAGATCGGGCGATCATTAGAAGTATATGTGGATGCTAAGTTTGTGAAGTCATGACGATCAAACAACAACATCGATGACTTGGCAGAGATGTTCAGTGTTCTTTGAAAATGTGGAATGAAACTTAACCCCTTGGAATGCTCTTTCGGTGTTTCGTCGGGAAAATTCTTGGGTTTCACTGTTGACTCTCGCGGAATTGAAGCTAATCCCTAGAAGATTCAGGCGATAAGAGATTTTCGGGTGCCAAAGCCTATTAAGCAGGTGTAGAGCCCTAATGGTAAGGTCGCCGTCCTGAGTCGTTTCATCTCCAGAGCCACCGATAAGTGCATCCCTTTCTTCGACTTGATTAGAAGAGGGAAGATGAACTTTGAATGGACGCAAGATTGCATTGATGCGTTCCAAGCTTTGGTAAATCACTTAGAGAGCCCCCAATCTTTTCCAAGCCACTAGATCATTAAGACTTGTATATTTATTTGGCAGTGTCCATACATGCCATAAGTGTCATGCTGTTGCGCAAAGGGAATTGGGTACAGAGGCCAGTGTATTATGTTAACAAGCGATTGAAATGTGTTGAAAAGAACTATCCGAAACTGGAGAAACCTGCGTATTGCCAGTTGATTGCATCAAGAAAGCTCTGCCCTTATTTTCAGGCTCATTCCATCAATTTCTTCACCGACTAGCCGTTATGACAGGTTCTACAACGAACTGAGACATTTGGGAGGTTACTTATATGGAACATCGAATTGAGCCAGTTCGATATCACATATCTCCCTCGGAAAGCCATCCGTGGTCAAGTACTGGCGGACTTCATGTCGAATTCACTGCACAAGACGACTGTTCGGAGAACAGTGAAGAACCTACCATCCAATGGAAGATGTACATGGATGAAGCATCCAACGATCGATGTTCTGGTGCCGAAGTCATACTCATAAAGCCTGAGGAACGCTCGATCTGCTACACCCTAAAACTCGACTTCGTTGCAACGAATAACGAGGCCAAATATGTAGCCTTGATCGTTGGGCTTAAACTGGCTAGACAAATGAGAATAAAAGCTTTGCAAATTTTCTGTATTTCCTAGTTAGTAGTAAACCAAGTCAGGGGAGAATATCAAGCCAAAGGAGCGAGATTTGCTCCTTACCTCAACCGAGTTTAAGAGCTGCTAACCGATTTCAAGAACTTCACCATTACACACATCCCCAGAGAACAGAATGAGAAAGCCGACTCATCGCCCAAGCTGGCCAGTTCCGAGGATGCACAACAAATGGACTTGGCGCCAGTTGAAATACTCAGCGCTTCAAGCATTGACCAGATGGAGATTGATTGGGTCTTAGTGGCGGAGTCCGAGAAGGAGTTGTGGATGACTCCGATTAAAGGCTATTTGCAAAGAGGAATCCTTCTTGAACGAAGGAATGGAAAACGACAGATCCTTTTTAAAGCTTCATGATACATCCTTCAAGAAGGAGTCATGTACATGAAGGGTTTCTCCGTCCCCCTGCTTTGGTGTGCCGCCAACGATGAAATCAAGCAAGTGTCAAGAGAAGTCCATGAAGGATAACGTGGCAATCACACCAAAGGCAAATCCTGGCGAAGAAGATACTCTGCTATGGTTATTTCTGGCCAACTATCAATCGAGACGAGGCTGATTATGGAAGACGATGCGACAAGTGCCTGATATTTTGTAACGATCCCTGTCTTTAAGCCAGATTTTAATTTGAAAATTAATAAAATTTTGGAATTTAATTGTGAATCTATTGGTAAGTTAATATGAAAATTTTCAAAAAAATAATAAAGATGTGTATTTATGATAAAATATTGATTTGGAAATTCAATTGATCGTGAATAGAAATTTTTATTTGGGAATTTCAAAATAAATACCTTTGAGAATGAAATTGGGTTTTATTAACTATATTTCTAAGGAACTAATATATATATATATATATGTTTATTTATTTGTGTATAATTAAATTTTAAATCATTTTCTTTAAAAAAGTTGTATAAGTACAAATAATATAAAAAGTATGAAGATAAATATAAAGCTTTGACATGTGCATATATCTTTTGAAAAACTAATAAAAATAAACAATTGTAAAATTTAAATATAAAGGCTAAGTTGAATATGAATTTGATCAAAGGATTTAAAACACATTTTCTTTTAAAATGAATAAATATAGTTTGTATATTTTTGAATGTAAAATGTAAAACATTTACATATGTTAAGATATAGAATATAAATAATTAAGGGTTTAAACATAACTTGTAAATAAATTTATGAAAGGGTTTAAAACTAAACCTATAAATTAATTGAATTAGGGATTTATACATAATTGTATAATATAAATGACATTTGTAAAAATTAAGAAAATATGAATTTACAAGTGTTAAGGGTTTAAAATATGTAGAGACAAGTGGCAAAGATGTTTTCTTTTGAAAAAAAATAATGTAAATACAAATCAAATTGTTTAAACCAGGCTGCCCATTTTAGTTCAATTTTTTTTCCTTCAGTTCTAAAATTTCTCAAACCTGAGAAAGATAAATACAAACAAAAGAAACAATTACAAACTGTGATAACCTGAATGTTGGAAGTATCTGTAATTGGTAATTAACCGGGTTAAACAATAGAAATACTGAATTATAGATTGAACAAATGAAGCTGATAATAGATATGTATATCCGGATAAATATTTATTTTTTCATATCTCAATATAATCACTTAAAATTGACAAATTATTCTTTTAAAAATAAATCGTATATATATAAATAGATTTTGAATAGGAAATTTTATTAATATATATATATATATATATAAATGTGTTTGTTTAATTATAAATATGTGAGTGGATTTTAAATGGAATTTGAATTTGAAATTCAATGAACAAATATCTTAAAATGAATTAGTTTTATATATATATATATATATATATATATATATATATGATAATGTGTTTTTTTTTCATATGTAAACTGGGTTCAAAATTTATTTCCTTAAAGGTTATATATAAATACAAATAAAAGAAAAGTAGAAATATAAATTTATAACACACACATATATAAATAAATATAGTATAAGTAATATAAAGGATATATATTATATAATAACTATTTTCATGCTAAAAACAACTAAAGTAACAAATGTAAATTATTTTACTTAAGAAATAAACAAGTGTAGAAATAAACAAACATGTAAATACAAATGTTAGTTTGATTTTATTATAGAACTACAAGTGGCAACCTTAAGATTTTGATGGAAATAAAAATCAAATTTGTTAAAACGGGCTAAGATAATCTTCTTTCCTCCTTATTAAGAAAACTAAAAAAAAAGAAAACCATAAAATCAAACTTTCTCAAATTATCAAACCAGAAAGGGATTAAAACAAGTTCAAGTAAGTTTAGAAACAAAGATTTAACTCAGTTTTAGAGCAAAGCAAGATTCAGTAACATGCATACTTCAGCATCTCGGTTCAAAGCTAAATCAAAATAAAAAGGCTCGGTCTCTGTTTTTAATTCTCACGTGAGTAAACCAAACTCTAAATTGCTTAAAATTTTGATGCATGAAATAAATCTTTGATTTCAGGTGTATTAATTGTTTGCATGTATGTATATAAACCTGATTCCCTCTGTTTTTCACCCATAGGTTAAATTTTGAAATTTTTTTTTAGTTCTTCTCTTATATTTTTTTCATCTAGGTTGAAGAATTAAAAAAAAAGAGTTAGCTTTGTTAAGTATAATTAAGGTTTAAAAAAATATTTATGTGATATAAGTTGAAAATTTTCTGAAAACAAGTAGAACAGTGGAAAATTTTAAGAACGTGTTAAAATCAAACATAATGATTTGATGATTCCGGTATAGTCTGAATCTATTTTGAAATTTAGGATTTTTGAAATAAATATCACAATTTGTAGTATAGTTTTGATTGAGCATTCCTAAGATGATCAGAAAATGGGATTTTAGCTATTTCTGGCGATCGTTGGGCTTTTGGGTTGGTCGGGGTTTTGTAGAAGCTTGCTTGGCGATCGAGAATGCCAATAAAAATGGTGGAAGTGACGTTTGATCGGAATAACGTTGGCAGTGGATCGAAGTAGGGTTTAAACCTCATTTTGGTCGAGGTCAGGATTTGGGACACTACGGCGTCTCTGGATGATCAGGGATCATGAGACCAAAGGGGAAGGCTGTGGGAAGGACCTACGAGTGAGTGGACGGGGTTTCGCGACCTTCGATGATCAGCGACGTCGTGTTGAGGCAGTATTTTTGGTGATGGCTGCTGAGTTTTTGGATCGAGATAACTCGGTTTCGATCTCGAGTATGTTTAGGGGATTTAGTCGTTGTGATCGGAAGAGGGGACGACCGCTGACTTGTTGGTGGATGTCGCGAGGGCCGGAGCTTCGCCAGCGATTGGTGTACGTGCACAGGTGCCATTGCGTATCTGATGATGCTAGGTTTGTTCGAACTCGGGGAAGAAGCGTGATTTACTCGAGATTATACTCGAGTTGTTTCAAGAGCACGCACAAGTATTTAAGTATAACAGTTTTAAATTTAAACTAAGTAAAAAGAAAAGGGGGGAAAGCATGGGAAAGTTGAGGAAATACTCGAATTTTTGTCGGGGTTGTATGTAGGTGAAGCTCGTGTTCGTTTGTCATTTCTGGATTAGGACATCAGGCTTTGAATTTGGAAATAAATTTGTAGCGGGTTTTTCTTCTAAGATGTTCGAGTTTTACTCGAAGCAGGATGAGTGTAGTGGTCCCGTATCTTGATCAGGAAGTTAGGGGTTTGCTCGAGTTTTGGTAAGGGCAGTTTTAAAGATGTTTCAGGCTTATGATTGTATAGGTTTTATGAATAAAGAATTTGATTTTTGAAATGTTTCTAAGTTTCAAGACAAAAGTAAACAAGTTCTTACCTATTAAACTAAATTGATTCAAGAATAATTCTTTAAATAGGTTTTAAATATTTAAATAGAGAAGTTTTTTAAAGAATTGGAAAATGGATTTCTAAATGACTTCGTATTAAAATCTATTTAATAACTTTGGGAATTTCAAAGATTTAAAAGTTTAAATTAGATGTTTATATTGTTTAAAATTTTAATTGATTTCTAAAATGTTTTTTTTTAAATAAAGTTTAAAGATAAGAATTTAGTAAATCAATTATAATAAAGAATCTAACTTTGAGTGATTAAGAGTTTTGATTTAATTTAAGATAAATAATTTTTCTTAATTAAGAATCTTTTAAGTATAAGTACTTAAGAAATTATTTGATTGATTTTAAAGGTTGAGTTAATAATTAACTAAGTAATTAATTAGTGATTAATTAAAGGTAATCACTTATGAATTAAGTAAGAGTAATTACTTAATGAAGAAATTTAAGAGATTATTACTTGGTGTAATTAAATTAAGTTAATGTGATTAATTAATTAAAGAGGATTACTTGATTATGAGATTAAGTATAATTACTTAATGCAATTAATGGAGTGTAATTACACAGTGAAGTAATTAAAGAATAATTACTGGATATAATTAATTAAGGGAAATTACTTGATGGATATTAATTAAAGGATTAATTAATAAAATTAATTAAGGGGCTGATTTAATTAATATAAGTAATTAAAGGGAGTTAATTACTAAGGTGATAAATCAAGGTGAAGTAATGGATGTAATTAAAGTTAAAGGTTAATTATTGAATGTAATTAGAAGAATACTCAATCAATGATGGTAATTAAATGTTAATTACCGTGAATGGTTAAGAATAATTAATTTATGTAATTAATTAAGGGTTAATTACTTAGTGTAATTAAAGGATAATTAATCTAGGTTGATTAATTAAGATGATCAGTAATTGATTGGTTTGAGATTAATTATTGTTAAAATAAGCAAGATTTAAAAACGATTAAAGAAATTGATTTGATTTAATTTAGGAATGGGTGACTAATTAATCTTGCATATAAATGATTGGTTGATATTTCTGATATGAAATATTTTGAGACATGATATGTTTGTCTTGAATAGTGATTATGTGGTTATCTATCGATGATGAATTGTTGTGTAAACGAGTGACATCTTGTGATTAAAGGTTGAATTGTGACTCCCTTGAATAGTGTGGGTTAAGACGTCATTGAATTCGAAGAGGCCGGAGTCGGGTATTAGTAAATACCCGAAACCACTTCGTTTCTTTATAAATTGATTTGTAAACTCAATAAGCTGGTATGGAATGATTTAAGTAAATTTGACCATTTAATCTAAGTTTGGTACTTAGAAATCGATGTGTAATGTAGGTGATAACGACTTGTGAAGTTGTAAATAGATATATGTTACCCCGGGTTTATATAAGTTGTATGCTTTTGTATTCCATGTTAGATGGGTTTTACTCACGCTGGCTTCCAGCCTGACCCGGGTGTTACTTTGATGTAATGCTCGGGTCAAACCGAGTATTACAGATTTTCATGTAAGGACATTCTGGAGCTCAGGAGGCGAGCTGGATGGCAGGAATGTATAGAGTATTTATGCTATGATATACTACTGTTATCTAGGACATGTTGATATGTATATATATCCAATGTTTTGTTAAATGTTGTAACTCTGATGTATAAATATAAGTGTACTGATATAGTTCTTCTTTGTAAAACTGTTATTTATGTAATATTATATTTTGATCCGTTGCGAATGTGAGGTTTCTGTGTTTTAGTGTTTCTATTTCTTCTTTTTCTTCTATCTCTTCTTCTATTTCATAACTATATGGAATTTTCGGGATTGAAATTTCCGGGTCGTAACATTTGGTATCAGAACAAAAGATTAAGAGAGAACCTTGGCTCTGGTGGGATTACTCATTAAGGATAAGGTCAATGTACCCTAGAATGAGTTGAGAGTGAGTGTGTGTATATATATGAGAGCGTACTTTTTATTTTCTTGTATAAAGATTTTAAATGATTTTATAAGAATATATTTTGATATATATAACAATATTTCTTACTAATAAACATTAAGGTAATTGGTTGTTAAATTACTGGAATTAAATTAAGTGGTAATAGAAATACAACCAAATTAAAATTAAATCAAAGATAAGTTTGAAATGGATTCAAACAGAAATTAAATCTTAAAGTTGGGGAAGAATTTCAAAATAAGATGAATTGGAATTGGTTTCAAACCGGAGAAATAGAATGGTTATTGTGTTTAATAAAGAGATGATTGTTTTCCAATAAACAATAAAATGTTTTAAGGAAGTAACCATTTAAAAAGAGTAACTTGTAAATTTGAAAGAATGTAAATTAAAGTGGGTTTCAAATTGTGAACTTCTGAATTATAAATTTAAACATTTGAATTGGTTTCAAAATGTTAAAGGAATTTGTTTGAATTTAAAACCAAAGGTGGTTTAAAATTTAAAGGTAACCAAGTGTGTAAAGGAAATAAACTCTAAAGTTAAGTTTTGAATTTTCTTTGGAATGTGATGTAAAACGCAAAGTGATAAGTTTTTGAACTTATAGATGGGAAAGTATTTTGAAATTTGGATGGGAATTCAAATTGTGTAAATTTGACTGAATTAAGTAAATTGAATTTAACTTTGAAGAAGTTAAATAAGTTTGAATGAACAACCTGAATTGGAAATTTCAAGATAAAATTGGGATTTAACTTGGGAAGTTAAAATGGTTGATTTGAATGGGGTGTGGTAATATATCCATTATTAAGATAAAATGGAATCATTTTGGGCATAAATTTTGAATGTTTAAGATAAAACGTCAAAGGTTTGGTTTCAAAATCGAAATTTGATGATAAATTGAACTTCGAAAAATTTAGTTGTTTAAAAAGGATTTGAATTATTATTTGAACTTTGAAATAGGATAAAAATGGAATTTGGATTCAGAATTAAATGGTTTAAAGATATAAGTTGATTTGATTTAAAAGATTAAATCAACATTTAAAAATTTAACTCGAACTTATATAATTCGGGATGGTTTAGATTTGAATTGAATTAGTTCAAATTAAATTTGATTTGAATTAATTAGAATTGTGATTGAAGATGAATAATTTTAAAAATTCAAATGGAAAATTTGAATTGGATTGATTTGAAATGAAACTGAAGTTGAATAAGTTCAAATTCAAATGGGAATTGGGATTTATTCAAACAGGAATTGAGATGATTTGAAATTGAAGTGGGTTCAATTTGAAGTTAGTCCAAATTGATTTGAATAATTTGGGATTGTAATTAAAGTTGAATAGGTTTAAAATCATATGGAATTTGATTTGAATTTGGAAAGAATTTGAGATTAATTCAACTTGAAATGGGGATAAATCAAGTTTAAGGGAAATTGAAGTTACTCAAATCGGAATTGAGTCAATTTAAATGGATATGGAAATTTAAATTGAATTGATGGGAATGGAGATTGGAAATTAAACAGTTTGGCTCTGGTCTATTTTCAAATAAATTATTTTAATATAAACTGTTTTAAATCTATTTTCCTAACTATTTACTATACAACTTTTCTTTTTAAAACCCAAGACTATTTTATACTTATTTTACAATTATTTTTGAAGCTATTTAACTATTTTACAACTGTTTTATAAACTAATTACTGTTTTTCAACTACTTTATAACTAATTATATTTATAACTATTTTGCAATTATTTATTTATTTCCATCTATTTTGCAACTGCTTAACTATTTTATAGCTATGTTACAAACTAATAATTATTTTTCAACTACTTATCTATTTTTAACTTTTCAAGCTATTTTCTAAAATTAAGCTGGACAGAGTTTAAACTATTTATGATTAAATATCCATTTGAGATAAGAATTAAGGTGATAATCCAAATAAGGATTTAAGCAATTCTGAATAAGTGAATGTGAAAGGAAAGGAGAATTTATTGGTTAATATTCAATGAAGATAAATACGTAGGATGTACGTATATTATTCTATTTGCATAGTGATTTGATCCAGATTCGGGCATAGAATTTCGAGATAGTATATCGATCTGAGCTGGAATTTTTCACTCGATTTTCGACGGCGAACCTGGATATGGATTGTTGATTGGTTCTGGATATTCTCTATCATAGTTATGGCCATGCAAGGAGAATGACGGTTTCTGATCAAGAAACCAGATCTGTGTCCGCACTAGGAAGTCGGGTGGACGATACTAGTTTGGAAGTGAAATTGTGTGATCGAGTGAGCGATCAGATTGGTATAGTGTACGGATGATATGTGTACATCATACGGGTTTGAATGAAATTAATACTGGGAATTTATGGATAAGAAATGTGAAATGGTTTTTAAAATGAAAGGTATGTTTTGTGAAATATATGATGAAATAAAATAGAAATTGGATATTTCTATGATAGAAATTTACTTTATGGAAGTAAGTAATTTGGTAAGTGATTTTATAGAGTAATCAAATTTGAATATTTGATTTGGGATAAACAAAGTTATATATCTTTGTTTTATAAGATAAATCTCCCTTTGTGAATCTATAGTCAGAAGAAAGGGGTTTTTGAAAGTTTTTGAAGTATAAAAAAGGGTTTTATACAAGTTTGAAGAGATCCAAAATTTTAAGAAGTTATATATATATATATATATATATAACGTATAAAGGATCTTATGAGAATGATTTTGGAAAAGGTTTTGGGAACCTATGAATTTGGAAAAGGCTTTTGGTTTTTGGAGAAAAATCAATTTTGGAATTTGGAAAGCCTTATTGAGAATTATCGATTTTGGGATCATTGATTTTGAGAAAGGGGATTTATATGTGATTCCTACTAGGTGTATGATTTGGAAGATACTATATGTGTATAGTATAAAGTGTTTTGAAAATAGCTCTGGAGAAAAAGGCGCTCCCTTGGGATGAACTTCTCAGGAGTACCATAGGTTGGTACTACCTTGAGCCTCTAAGGGGGGAGGGGGTTCTAAAGTTGATCCTGTGAGGAGTCCGGACAAAACTAGTTCCTGAGATTATCGGGTAGCGAAAGTCGAGGGCGTTGATGCCTACAGAGGCATTTGGGTTATGCTGTGACGACAGTGTACCTCGATGTCGCTGCGATCTACTGTGTGGACCATAGCGGAAATCATGTGGAGGTGAGTGTCAATAGTCTACGCTTGATTTTGCCGGAAAGGCAACGTAACATCGGTAGGCTGCGATCTATGGTCAAGTGAGTGGAGAAGTTTCATTCTTTTGGCAGCGGAATTCGAGGGCGCTGAGGCCTACCGTTATATGGGTTTTTGCTGTGATAGCAACGTAACCCCATATGTAGCTGCAATCTGTAGCGGGTTCCATGGTGTACTCGTGGGGTGCGGAGGCCTACAGTTATCTATGGATTTTGTCGGGATGGCAACGTAACCATCGGGTTAACTGTGACCATGGATGGGGGTGATGATTTCCACAGCATTCTCACCTAAGATATTTCCTCTATTCTCAAAATGTTTTCTATATTTTCAATAAAATTATTTTCCAAGTATTTCACTGGGTGTTGAAAATGGGTCTGCTAAGTATTTATAGATTTTCAGTCTTACGCCTGATCAACGTATGATCAAATTTCTATGAGAACGAGGATGGACTTATTGAGACATCGAGTTATAAAAAGTATTTTTTATTAAAGCTATGTTATAATATTAAATAAATTGTAAAAGTGTTTTAAAAATGATCAAAGAAAATTTATATGATTTTAAGCATTTTAATAAATTCTGGCTTCGTTCCTTTTCGAGGACGAAAAAATTCAAAGGGGGAAGGAATGTGATAACCTGAATGTTGGAAGTATCTGTAATTAGTAATTAACTGGGTTAAACAATAGAAATACTGAATTATAGATTGAACAAATGAAGCTGATAATAGATATTTATATCCGGATAAATATTTATTTGATCATATCTCAATATAATCACTTAAAATTGACAAATTGTTCTTTTAAAAATTATTTGTATATATATAAATAGATTTTGAGTAGGAAATTTTATTAAAAAAATATGTATATATATAATTGTGTTTGTTTAATTATAAATATGTGAGTGGATTTTAAATGGAATTTGAATTTGAAATTCAATGAACAAATATCTTAAAATGAATTGGTTTTAGATATACATATGAGAATGTGTTTTTTTTCATATGTAAATTGGGTTTTCCTTAAAGGTTATATATAAATACAAATGAAAGAAAAGTAGAAATATAAATTTATAACACTCACACACATATATAAATAAATATGGTATAAGTAATATAAAGGACATATATTATATAATAAATATTTTCATGCTAAAAACAAGTAAAGTAACAAATGTAAATCATTTTATCTTAAGAAATAAACAAGTGTAGAAAGAAATAAACATGTAAATACAAATGTTAGTTTGATTTTATTATAGAACTACAAGTGGCAACCTTAAGATTTTGATGGAAATAAAAATCAAATTTGTTAAAACAGGCTAAGATAATCTTCTTTCCTCCTTCTTAAGAAAAAAAAGAAAACCATAAAATCAAAAGCAACAAATCAAACTTTCTCAAATTATCAAACGAGAAAGGGATTAAAACAAGTTCATGTAAGTTTAGAAACAAAGATTTAACTCAATTTTAGAGCAAAGCAAGATTCAATAACATGCATACTTCAGCATCTCGGTTCAAAGCTAAATCAAAATAAAAAGGCTCAGTCTCTGTTTTCAATTCTCAGGTGAGTAAACCGAACTCTAAATTGCTTAAAATTTTGATGCATGAAATAAATCTTTGATTGCAGGTGTATTTATTGTTTGCATGTATGTATATAAACATGATTCTCTCTGTTTTTCACCCACAGGTTAAATTTTGAAAAAAAAATAGTTCTTGTCTTATATTTTTTTTCCTCTAGGGTGAAGAATTAAAAAAAAAGTGTTAGCTTTGTTAAGTATAATCAAGGTCTAAAAAAAATATTTATGTGATATAAGTTGAAAATTTTCTAAAAACAAGTAGAACAGTGGAAAAATTTAAGAACAGGTTAAAATCAAACATAATGATTTGATGATTCCAGTATATAGCCTGAATCTATTTCGAAATTTAGGATTTTTGAAATAAAAATCACAATTTTTAGTAGAGTTTTGATTGAGCATTCCTAAGATGATCAGAAAATGAGATTTTAGTTCTTTCTGGCGATCGTTGGGCTTTTGGGTTGGTCGGGGTTTTGTAGAAGCTTGCTTGGCGATCGGGAATGCCAATAAAAATGGTGGAAGTGACGTTTGATCGGAATAACATTGGTAGTGGATCGAAGTAGGGTTTGAACCTCATTTTGGTCGCGGTCAGGATTTGGGACACTACGGCATCTCTGGAAGATCGGGGATCATGAGACCAAAGGGGAAGGCTGTGGGAAGGACCTACGAGTGAGTGGACGGGGTTTCGCGACCTTCGATGATCAGCGACGTCGTGTTGAGCAGTATTTTTGGTGATGGCTGCTGAGTTTTTGGATCGAGATAACTCGATTTCGATCTCGAGTATGCTTAGGGGATTTAGTCGTTGTGATCGGAAGAGGGGACGACCGCTGACTTGGTGGATGTCGCGAGGGACGGAGCTTCGCCAACGATTGGTGTACGTGCACATGTGCCATTGCGTATCTGATGATGCCAGGTTTGTTCGAACTCGGGGAAGAAGCGTGATTTGCTCGAGATTATACTCGAGTTGTTTCAAGGGCATGCACAAGTATTTAAGTATAACAATTCGAAATTTAAACTAAGTAAACAAAAAAGGAGGGGAAAGCATGGGAAAGTTGAGGAAATACTCGATTTTTTGTCGGGGTTGTATGTAGGTGAAGCTCGTGTTCGTTTGTCATTTCTGGATTAGGACATCAGGATTTGAATTTGGAAATATATTTGTAGCGGGTTTTTCTTCGAAGATGTTCGGGTTTTACTCAAAGCAGGAAGAGTGTAGTGGTCCCGTATCTTGATCAAGAAGTTAGGGATTTGCTCAAGTTTTGGTGAGGGCAGTTTTAAAGATGTTTCAGGCTTATGATTGTACAGGTTTTATGAATAAAGAATTTGATTTTTGAAATGTTTCTAAGTTTGAAGACAAAAGTAAACAAGTTCTTACTATTAAACTAAATTGATTCAAGAATAATTGTTTAAATAAGTTTTAAATATTTAAATAGAGAAGTTTTTTAAAGAATTGGAAAATTGATTTCTAAATGACTTCGTATTAAAATCTATATAATAACTTTGGGAGTTTCGAAGATTTTAAAGGTTTAAATTAGATATTTATATTGTTTAAAATTTTAATTGATTTCTAAAATGTTTATTATTTTTTTATAAAGTTTAAAGATAAGAATTTAGTAAATCAATTATAATAAAGAATCTAACTTTAAGTGATTAGGAGTTTTGATTTAATTTTAGACAAATAATTTTTCTTAATTAAGAATATTTTAAGTATAAGTAAATAAGAAATTATTTGATTGATTTTAAAGGTTGAGTTAATAATTTACTAAGTAATTAATTAGTGATTAATTAAAGATAATCACTTATGAATTAAGTAAGAGTAATTACTTAATGAAGAAATTTAAGAGATTATTACTTGGTGTAATTAAATTAAGTTAATGTGATTAATTAATTAAAGAGGATTACTTGATTATGAGATTAAGTATAATTACTTAATGCAATCAATGGAGTGTAATTACATGGTGAAGTAATTAAAGAATAATTACTGGATATAATTAATTAAGGGAAATTACTTGATGGATATTAATTAAAGGATTAATTAATAAAATTAATTAAGGGGCTGATTTAATTAATATAAGTAATTAAGGGAGTTAATTACCAAGGTGATAAATCAAGGTGGAGTAATGGATGTAATTAAAGTTAAAGGTTAATTATTGAATGTAATTAGAAGAATACTCAATCAATGATGGTAATTAAAGGTTAATTACTGTGAATGGTTAAGAATAATTAATTTATGTAATTAATTAAGGGTTAATTAGTGTAATTAAAGGATAATTAATCTAGGTTGATTAATTAAGATGATGAGTAGTCGATTGGTTTGATATTAATTATTATTAAAATAAGCAAGGTTTAAAAACGATTAAAGAAATTGATTTGATTTAATTTTGTAATGGGTGACTAATTAATCTTGCATATAAATGTTTGGTTGATATTTCTGATATGAAATGTTCTGAGACATGATATGTTTGTCTTGAATAGTGATTATGTGGTTGTGTGTCGATAATGAATTGTTGTGTAAACGGGTGACATCTTGTGATTAAAGGTTGAATTGTGACTCCTTTGAATAGTGTGGGTTAAGACGTCATTGAATTCGAAGAGGCCGGAGTCGGGTATTAGTAAATACTCGATACCACTTCGATGCTTTATAAATTGATTTATGAAATCAATAAGCTAGTATGGAATGATTTAAGTAAATTTGACCATTTAATCTAAGTTTGGTACTTAGAAATCGATGTGTAATGTAGGTGATAACGACTTGTGAAGTTGTAAATATATATATGTTACCCCGGGTTTATATAAGTTGTATGCTTTTGTATTTCATGTTAGATGGGTTTTACTCACGCTGGTTTCCATCCTGACCCAGGTGTTACTTTGATGTAATGCTCGGGTCAGATCGAGTATTACAGATTTTCAGGTAAGGACGTTCTGGAGCTCAGGAGGCGAGCAGGATGGAAGGAACGTATACAGTATTTCTACTGTGATATATTGCTGTTATCTAGGACATGTTGATACATATATATATCCAGTGTTTTGTGAAATGTTGTAACTCTGATTTATAAATATAAGTGTACTGGTACAGTTCTTCTTTGTAAAACTGTTATTTATGTAATATTATATTTTGATCCGCTGCGAATGTGAGGTTTCTGTGTTTTGGTGTTTCTGTTTCTTCTTTTTCTTCTATCTCTTCTTCTATTTCATAACTATCTGGAATTTTCGGGATTGAAATTTCAGGGTCGTTACACAAACTTAGGTTAGAAAAAAAAATCACCACAGTCTCAAATGTTAGTCCTTGAGATGATGGTTTTGATGACAACAACCTTTGAATAAGATTATAAAATATAAATACTAACATTATTTTTTAGATATATATGTATATGCGGGATTTAACCATGTAGGTACCAAGAATGAAGACTGTACAGTATAAGATTTAAGATATCAAGATTGAAGACTCATGAGTATCAAGATTATCAAGAGTTCAAGATTACAAGATAAGTAATTTAATTAGGAATTTTGTTAAAACTCCCAGAAAAGCATTGGCATCTTAAAATCCAATTTATTCGTGGAATGGAATCCACTTCGAGCCCGTTAAAGGGATGGAACCCTAAGCAGGATGGAACTTACGAAAAATCTAGTGGAATATTGTTTTGTATTCGTTAACTTTTATTCAAAATGTTTTACAAAATTATATCTAGTTTTCGAAATGTTTTCAAAATCTTCCTCTTAAAAGAATTAAAAATATCTATCCTTGTTTTAGTACTTTTAGCCTCAAAATAATCTTTATTTTCAAAATCAAATTATCCTTAGTTTTAAACTATCTTTTAATAATAATATATTTAATTTTTAATATTCATACTTAGATTTAAATATAAAATTATAGTAAAATTATATATATACCAAAATATTATTCTCTATATTTACTCATGTATTTTAACTATGGTTAAGTATATTTATAAAGTTTAAAATAGTTTTAATATAAGATAAAGTTATTTTCAAAGAAAAACAAATCACCAAAATTTCCTTTGGCATGTCGACATACTCAAGTACCCCATGTCGACATGGTAGCATTTGATTTCAAAATTTGGATTTCAAAGGATGTGTCTATTCGTCATATCCTTTCACGAATGGACATGGCTATTGTTCTACTATAAATAGGGGTAGTTTTGAACAAATTTCTTATTATAATTTTCTAGTTTTCACTCCTCCTCTTCTTCCACATTTCTTTATACACATTCTTACCATTACTCTGCCGAAATCAACATTGAATCTAACTAGATCAATTTTTGGATTCTCTATCACTATCTCAACAAGACCTCAGTGCTATTCAGAGTTATAGAATTCTTTGCAATCAATTTAGCGAGAAAATGTGCGATTGTAGCCTTAGAAATCAATCAAGCGAGAAAAGGTGTGATTGTAGCCTTGGAAATCAATCAAGCGAGAAAAGGTGTGAGCCTTGGAAATCAATCAAGCGAGAAAAGGTGTGATTGTAGCCTTGGAAATCAATCAAGCGAGAAAAGGTGTGTTTGTAACCTTGTAAATCAATTGGGTGAACTTGTTGCCCCCGAAATCAAGTATCTCTACCCAGGGGACTGTGAATCTGGAGTGGTGTACCTCGTGGCCTTGAAATCGAGGGTGTGATTGTACAATTGCTTTTGAAAGGAAATCCGTACTTGTATACGGGACTGGATGTAGGGTAACTCTAAACCAGTATAAAATCTGGTGTGTTCTTTCCTTTATTGTTTTTACTTTATTTCTGCATCTGTGTTGTTTCTGTGACCATATCTGTGTCTAAATATTGTATACTTTTGTGTTCAAATTAACAAAAACTCAAAAAGATTCAGTAATTCTTTAAAACACTATTCACCCCCTCTAGTGTTAATCCTAGCCTTAAGATCCGTACTCCGCTTTCTTACATTTAGTATCAGAGCAAGTTTTTCAAAGTTTCATAATCTGATTTTTGAAAAAGTTTTTAAAATGGCTTTGTTCGAAATTTTTGTTAATACCAGTTTAGAAATATTCAGACCATCATTGTCTTATGAGTCTGCATATAATCAATATTCAAATTCAAGTTGTCTACTAAGATTGTTTGATGTGCGGGAAACATGTTTTATGGGGTCAAGGAATCAATCCACAATGGACAAATTGTGCAGATCAGAAAGAATAAATGGATACTCGATAGTGGATGCTCTAGACACATGACTGGCAAATCAGATATGCTGAATGGTATAATATACAAAGACGGAGGACTGGTTAACTTTGGAGACAATTCAAAAGGATATGTGATTGGCATCGACAAAGTCGGTAACTCTGAAACTCCTATTATTACCAATGTTTTTCTAGTTAAGAATCTGAAACATAATCTGCTAAGTATAAGTCAACTTTGTGACAAAGGATATAAAATTAAATTTGAAAAAGATAAGTGTCACATTGAAGATAATAATTCAACCATAATATTCGAGGGAATTAGGAAAATGAATATTTATATTCTTAGTATGAAAGTTTCAAATGATAACCTGTGTCTTTTGGCAAATACAAGCGACCCTAGGATTTGGCATAGGAGATTTGGGCATTTGAATTTCAAACACTTATCTAGACTATCAAAACATGATCTACTAAGAGGTCTCCCTAAAATGAATTTTAAAGTAGATAGTCTATGTGATGCATGTCAATTAGGAAAACTTAGAAAAATTCCCTTTAAATTAAAAGTTATGATTTCTACTTCAAAACGTCTTGAATTACTTCACCTTGATTTATTTGGTCCATCTCAAATTCTGTCAATAAATCATAGTAAATATGTTTTGTAATTCTAGATGATTATTCTAGATTTTCTTGGACAATATTTTTGAAACATAAAAGTGATACTTTTGAATGTTTTAAGAATTTTACAAAAAGGATTCAAAATCAACTTTCTCTAAAAATTATAACCATCCGTAGTGATCACGGTGGTGAATTTGAAAATGAAAAATTTAAGGAACTCTGCAATAAAAAGGGAATAACTCACAATTTTTCATTTCCAAGAACTCCACAACAAAACATAGTAGTTGAATGTAAAAATAGGACGATTCAAGAGTGTGCGAGAACTATACTTTCAGATAGTAAATTACCAAAGTATTTTTGGGCAGAAGCAGTTGCTACCACCTGTTATATTTTAAATACCTTTAACTGATAAGACGTATTATGAACTTCTTCACAGAAAGAAACCTAAGGTATCTTATTTTAGAATTTTTGGAAGTAAATATTTTATTTTAAATACAAAAGATAACTTAGATAAATTTGATCCTGAATCCGACAAAGGTATCTTTATCGGATATTCTAATAAGAGTAAAGCATACAGAGTGTTTAATTTAAGAACTAACACCATCGAAGAAACAATGCATGTTTCAATCGATGAAAATCTCAAATTTTTTGAAGAAACAAATGATGAAGAGGATTTAATCACTCAAAATCAAGAGTCAACTGAAACTAATAATGAAATTAATCATCCTAATAAAAGGACTAAACTTTTAAAAGATCATCCTATAGAAAATATACTAGGAGATATGCAATCTATTGTTAAAACTAGAAATCAATAAGTAAAATGAGCAATGTAGCCTTTATATCAACTATTGAACTCAAAAATCCAAAAGAAGCATCAACTGATGATTCATGAGGCTCTGCAAGAAGAACTAAATCAATTAACTAGAAATGATGTTTGGAAACTTGTTCCTAGACGTGAAAATAAAACTATAATTGGAACTAAATGGGTTTATAAAAATAAAATGAATGAACAAGGAGAGGTTGTTAGAAATAAATCCCGGTTAGTTGCTCAAGGTTATTGTCAATAAGAAGGAATAGATTTTGATGAAACCTTTGCTCCCGTAGAAAAATTAGAAGCCATTAGGATTTAACTTGCTTCCACAAATCATAATAATTTTAAATTATTTCAAATGGATGTTAAAAGTGCCTTTTTAAATAGATTTGTAAAAGAGGAAGTATATGTTGAACAACCACCACTTTTTGAAAATGAAAAATTAACAAATCATGTTTACAAACTTAAGAAAGCTCCATATGGTCTAAAACAAGCTCCTAGAGCCTGGTATGATATACTAAGATCTTACTTATTACAATCAAATTTTGAAATTGGTAAAGTAGATAATACTCTTTTTATTAAAAGAAATAAAAATGATATTCAACTAGTACAAGTCTACGTAGACGATATCATTTTTGGATCAACTAATTTTGAAATGAATGAAGAATTTTCTAAAATAATGACAAAAGATTTGAGATGAGTCATATGGGTGAATTAAACTTCTTTCTAGGATTACAAATAAAACAATTAGATAATGGTATCTTTATTAGTTAAGAAAAATATGCTAAAGACCTAGTTAGTAAATTTGGTTTGACCACTGCAAGTGGAAAACCCACTCCCATGGCAACCAATGAGTACCTAAGTAAAGAAGATCTCTCGAAAGATGTAGATCAAAAATTATATAGAGGAATGATTGGATGAATACTCTATATCATTGCTAGTAGACCTGATATCATGCATAGTGTTTGTCTCTGTGCAAGATATCAATCCCAACCCAAAGAGACCCACTTAAAAGTCGTAAAACGTATCATAAGATATGTTAAACACACCTCTGATTATGGCTTATTTTATCCTAAAACTGATTCTTTTGACTTAATATCTTACCTTGATGCTGATTATACTGGTTGTAAATAAAATCGAAAAAGTACAAGTGGAATTTGTCACTTTTTGGGGCATTCTCTGATTTCCTGGTTTAGTAAAAAGCAAAACATAGTTTCTTTATCAACAACCGAAGCGGAGTATATTTCTGCTGCTTTAGCCTTTTCTCAAGTAATATATATGCAATAAACTTTAAAAGATTATGGTTTAAATATCTCAAAATCACCAATTTATTATGACAATACTAGTCCAATAAATTTATCCAAAAATACTATTCATCATGCTCGAACTAAACATATTGATATTAGACATCATTTTCTCAGAGATAATATAAGTAAGGAAGTAATTACTCTAGATTATATCAATTATGAGAATCAAATTGCTGATATATTAACAAAACCCTTAAATGAATCTATATTTACTAAATTAAGAAGAGAATTAGGTATTTGTTCAGTAACTGAAATATAAAATATAAATAACAAAGTATAATTAAAAATTAAATCAAAATAAATCAAATAGTAAAAATTTCAAGCATCATGCCGACATCCCCTCTATACCCATGTTGATATGTGACGATTTTTTATTTTTGAAATTTTTCCCACCAAAATTCAAATAAGTGATTATATATTCTTCTTATTTTTGAAATTTTTATCATTCTTTCTGTTTCCTTTCTGTTCTAACTTTTGAAATCAATAAAACTATGGCATCCTCTTTCAAATCAAATAAAAATTCAACCTTTTCTTTCCCTTCTCCTACTTCTGGACCATTTCAACGAAGTACGCTTGCACGAGTGATGAAAATGTAGGATTCTTTGAAGGATGCACTGCAACTAATGACTGAAATTCAAGTGGTGCAACTTAGAATGGTCAAAGAACAAGAATGGCAAGGCGAAATCCTTAGAAATTTGCAAAAGTTTCTAATGAACAATCATGCTAATCCGATCTTGATTGATGAAGAGTCTTCAGGAAATCAAGTGCAAAAGGATAGCGAGGAAGAAGAAGAAGAAGAAGTCCCCATGGAAGAAGAGAACGCTGAAGATGACGACAAAGTCGTGTGCGTTGGCGAAGTGTGCTTTGACAAAGATGGAAATCTTGTCGAACAACGTGGAAATTTCTGTTTCCACTATCCAAATTGTTCGATTCATAGATCTCCCATTTTCAAGAACACGCATTAGTTTCTTTTCATTCTTTCTTATTGTTGTATGTTTTTATCTACGTTCTCTACGCAAATGTACATATAACAATATAATTAATAAATGATTGTATTCTTATATTAAATATTATCTTGTATAGATTCTTAGTTAGGAAAGTTAGTAGTTTAGGACTAAATTTTAGTTTTAGAATTAAGTGTTGATTATTTATGATAACATTATCATTATAATCACATAGTATTAGATTAAGGGGAGTAATATAGTTTGGAGTTATATAGTTTCGAGTTAGTTTTTTGTTGATGACAAAGGGAGAGAAGTATAAAATAGGGTAGTTAGGCATAGATTAAGGGGGAGTTTATTAAGTTAGGCATAGATCAAGGGGGAGTTATTAGTTTTAGGAGGAGTTATTAGGATAGAAGTAATATTTTATAAACAAAGGTTGTGATCATCAGAAAGGAGGGAGATTGTTAGTCCTTGAGATGATGGTTTTGATGACAACAACCTTAGAATAAGATTATAAAATATAAATATTAACATTATAGTTTATATATATGTGTATATGCAGGATTTAACCATGCAGGTACCAAGAATGAAGACTGTACAGTATAGAGATTCAAGATATCAAGATTGAAGACTCATGAGCATCAAGATTATCAAGAGTTCAAGATTTCAAGATAAGTAATTTAATTAGGAATTTTTTTAAAACTCCTAGAAAAGTACTGGCATCTTAAAATCCAATTTATTCATGGAATGCAATCCACTTCGAGCACGTTAAAGGAATGGAACCCCAAGTAGGATGGAACCTACGAAAAATCTAATGGAACATTGTTTTGTATCCGCTAACTTTTATTCAAAATGTTTTACAAAATTATATCTTGTTTTCAAAATGTTTTCAAAATCTTTCTTTTAAAAGAATAAAAAACATCTATCCTAGTTTTAATACTTTTAGCCTCAAAATAATCTTTATTTTCAAAATCAAATTATCCTTGGTTTTAAACTATCTTTTAATAATAATATATTTAATTTTTAATATTTATACTTAGATTTAAATATAAAATTATAGTAAAATTATATATATATATATATATATATATACCAAAATATTATTCTCTATATTACTTATGTATTTTAACTATAGTTAAGTATATTTATAAAGTTTAAAACAGTTTTGATATAAGATAGAAGTTATTTTCAAAGAAAAACAAATCACCAAAATTTCCTTTGGCATGTCGACATACTCAAGTACCCCATGTCGATATGGTAGCAGTTGATTTCAAAATTTGATTTTCAAAGGAAGTGTCTGTTCGTCATATCCTTACACGAATGAACATGGCTGTTGTTCTACTATAAAAAGGGGTGGTTTTGAACGAATTTCTAATTATAATTTTCTATTTTTCACTCCTCTTCTTCTTCCACATTTCTTTATACACTTTCTTACCATTACTCTACTGAAATCAACATTGAATCTAACTAGGTCATTTCTGGTTTGATTCTCTATCACTATATCAACAAGATCTCAGTGCTATTCAGAGTTATAGACTTCTTTGTCATCAATTTAGCGAAAAAAGGAGTGATTGTAGCCTTGAAAATCAATCAAGAGAGAAAAGGTGTGATTGTAGCCTTGGAAATCAATCAAGCGAGAAAAGGTGTGATTGAGCCTTGGAAATCAATTGTCTAAACTTGTTGCCTTTGAAATCAAGTATCTCTACCCAGAAAATTGTGAATCTGGAGTGGTGTAACTCGTGGCCTTGAAATTGAGGGTGTAATTGTACAATTGCTTTTGAAAGGAAATCCGTACTTGTGTGCGGGACTGGATGTAGGGTAACTCCGAACCAGTATAAAATCCGGTGTCTTCTTTCCTTTATTGCTTTTACTTTATTTCTGCATCTATGTTTGTTTCTGTGATCATATCTGTATCTGAATATTGTATACTTTTGTGTTCAAATTAACAAAAACTCAAAAAGATTCGGTAATTCTTTAAAACACTAGTCACCCCCCTCTAGTGTTAATCCTAGCCTTAAGATCCTTATTCCGCATCTCTTACATCAAACTCAAAGCAGATTTCAATTTGAAGTCTGAAAAACAAAATTCGAAAATTTGAAGCATGCATATTCAAAAGAAAAATCAAACCAAATATCAGATTCCAGAAAAAAATCAAAAGCAGTTGATAAAATCCTAAAACCTGAACACAAGGCCATCCCTGTTTTTTTTAAAGTCAGAGTAAAGTAAAACAAATTCAACCTGGAAGCAAAGCACTTCCAGTTTCAAAAGCTTTCAACCTGATCAAGAGCAAGCTTAAATCAAAGCATTCAGAACAAACTCAAGAAATTCCAGAAACAAATCAGGGCATGCAGTAAAATATAGCTAATGAAATCAAAATCCAGCTTTCAGAAAACAAAAGCAAGATCAAATTAAAAATTCCAGTCCTTTGTTCTCTGTCAAAACACAGGTGAGCAAACCTTTAATTTAAACTCTGAAGTTGTTTATCAGCTTGATGTATATGGAGTAGGTAGAAAAAGAATTGTTTACATAGAAGTGAATTTGTTGTATAGATGTGTGTGTGTATATATATATATATACATAAAAATAGGTGTGCATGTTTGTGTACAGGGTAGTTTGCTCTGTTCTAAAAATTTACAGGGCTAAATAAGTTTAAATTTCAATTCCTCTTTCCCAGATTCTCTTTAGATCTTGATGTATGAACAAAATCTGTTAGAAATAACAAGATAAAGATTTTAAAATTATTATTAAGTATATTGATAAATGAGATTACTGGAAATAAGGGATAACATTAGAAATCAAATAATAAGTCAAAAAACCGAAGTTTGTAAATTCGAGTTTGGATTTCATAAATAGAATCGTATTGTAAAATGAGGAATTTAGATAACAATTTCAGGATTTTTAAGTTAGAGTTTGGGGAGATTTTGCGAGTTGATCGAAAGTCGTATTTTCATCAATCTCTGGTGATCGGGAAAATATTGGATGTCGTGATCGAGGTGGAAGAAGGCTGGAGGTTAGGTGATCATCAGAAAAATACCCACTTGAATTCTAGATGACGACGGTGGCTGGTCGACATGATTTTAGGGTTTAGAATCGCGTTTGGGTTGTGGTGATTCCTGATGCAACCGCGTCGTCGACATTGTATCGGAAGAGGTAGGACCCAGGGGAGCAGAAGGAGGGGACTCGGGCGAGGCTGTGGACACAACGACGTAGTGTCTGGGGGTCGAGATGGTCGGCATGATGTTGATCTAGGCAATTGGTTTGGGTTCCATATTTTATCGAAGTACTCGATTTTGATTTCAAGCGCGATTCAAAATGTGGATGGTCGGGATCGATGGAGGAAGTTGTGGGCAACTTAATGGCATCAGCGATGATGATCAGAACGACGGCAGCAAGGTGTGCACGTGCACACGTATCTCAACGTATCTGGGTGAATTTGGATCGAGAAGAAGAAGATGATCGCTCAGGTTCGAGCGCGGGGAGAAGAAAAATTGGCTCGAAGTCAAAGTGATGCGGGAACTCGGGGTTTTTACTGTAGAAAAAATTTAAAACGACCCGTGTTTTGTATGAAAATTGAATTTATCAGATTTTTAAAGGTTAAAAAATTTAAGCATTGTCAAGTTTTAAGGTTAATAAAGTAACTAAGTTCTAAAGGAAACATTACCAAGTTTCAAAATAAAGTATTACTAAGTTTAAAACAAGTTTTCAAAGTTTTTAAAATGTTTTGAGATTATTTGTTCAGAAGGTAATTATATAATAGTTTGATTTCTAAATGTTTTCCTAGGGGATTTAATGATGTAGTTAAGTAATGGATTTAATTAATTAATAAAGGATGGTAAATTAATTAATGTAATCAGTTAAGGGAATATTTATTTATTTATTTATTAGGGAGGATTAATTAAAGGTTAATTTATCATTAATTAAAGGATAATTAATTTATGTGATTATTTAATCAAGGAAATTAATTTGAGGATAATTAATTAATTAGAGTGATTAATCAAGGGATAATTAAGCAAAGTGATTTATTAATTAATGTGATTAATTAAAGGTTGATTAGTTAATTAATGTTATTAATTAAAGGTAATTAATTTATGATTAGGGGTTGACTAATCAAGTGGTTAAATGCATAGTTCGAAATGTCTATGCTGGCTAAGATTATTATTATACTTTCGAAAGGTTTTCTGCACCATGCACTAATAATAATATCAAATGACTTTTGTGTATCAAGCATTTTTGACTGTCATAAGGAGAAATCTCCTCCAAGTCTGCGTTTGCATTGTGTGTGCGGTAGGAGGCCTTATGTTAGTTTCATTTTCCAAAAAGCTTTACGGATTTCTTTTACTTCTTTGTTCTTTGTTTAAAGATAAACTGCTTTTATTTGCTCATACCAGTCCCATGACTGATCCGGAGTTTATTGTTCCTTTCCTAAACTCTGAGTACCCACAATTTTCCACACGGGCAGTCTAGATTTGGGTTTTTCAGATAATCAAATAATAGGTGTAGAATTCGATAGCATTCAGCCTTTGGATTTGGCAATCGGATTTGCTTCTTTTCAGCATTCGGGCAGACATTACTAAATACAACGCGATTGAGGGTTTCTCACTTCGCGTTTGGAAAGCATGTTGGTGGATCTTGCTTTTGGAGTATTTTGGAGCTTTAGCCATGGAGTTGCAGTTGCAGTTTGATGTTGGAGTTCTCTTTGGAGTTTCTCTGCTGATACTTATCTTTCCGCTATTGTATATTTACCTCTGATATTGTTAAGATTCATGTTGTATCAGATATTGTATCAATGTTGTATATATTGATATTCATTTCTCTTTTCCGCTGTGTTGTTATACTTAATGTGTTATAAGCTTCGGCGAACCAGATTCGGCGTTTGAATCTACGACATTCGAGTACAAGCGAAGTATGGGTGTCGATTTTCGAAGGTCGAGTCAGGGTCGTTATAATTGGTATTAGAGCTGAAGGTTGAAACTTTAGCTCAGGAGTATAACACATTATGTAACTCATTCGAGATAGGATTACGAATACCCTAGAATGTGTATATCCCTAAGATATCCGTCTGTATGCCTCTGTAAATTCTCTTACTACTCACCGATAGCAAGTATGAGTGCAAGAAGAGGACGAGGTAAGGGACAGGAAAGTACCACTACAAATGGTCAATACCTGCAACAACGGAAACAACTTTCTTCTCAATCTTCTTTGATCTGATTTCAATTCTTTGATTGCTTCGTGGCAGCTCGAGGGAGAAGCTTTAGTGTGGTGGCATTGCAAATCGTTGTAGATAAATTCTATTTCGTATTCTCATCTTCAGTCTTAACTTCAAATGAATTGGAAATTATATATTGATTAATAAAATATGAAGTTAAAATTGATTTGTATCGATAAAACGATTTCGATCAAAGCCAAAATTTGGAATTCTATTGTAATTTCTTGGAGTAAGTCCAAAAAGGGACAAGTTAATATATACTTTGGGGTATTCTGACCTGAGTTTAGAATCCATACTTAGTGTTTAAGAATTATGGAAGATTAATCCCATTATCTATTCTTTTTGGGGTCCGATATATTCTACGAACGGTTAGTTATCATTCGAACTAACCAATCCCCGCATATTTCGTAGACTAGTGACCCGTGTATTTTGTATAGTGATGAATGAGTCTGTTCTCGTATCTATTGTTAATATTTTGATTTGGTAAGCCGAATGCAGAACAAATATTCAGTTTAATCTGGTGAACCATATCTTTGATATGTTCATCTGTTCTTTGTTATCTTCCCGTCAGGCAAATTTCGGGGACGAAATTTTCTTAAGGGGGAAAATCTGTAACGATCCCAGTCTTTAAGCCAAATTTTAATTTGAAAATTAATAAATTTTTGGAATTTAATTGTGAATCTATTAGTAAGTTAATATGAAAATTTTCAAAAAAATAAAGATGTGTATTTTTGATAAAATATTGATTTGGAAATTCAATTGATTGTGAATAGAAAATTTTATTTGGGAATTTCAAAATAAATACCTTTGAAAATGAAATTGGGTTTTATTAACTTTATATTTTAAGGGAACCAATATATATATATATATGTTTATTTATTTGTGTATAATTAAATTTTAAATCACTTTCTTTAAAAAGGTTGTATAAGTACAAATAATATAAAAAGTATGAAGATAAATATAAAGCTTTGATATGTGCATATATCTTTTGAAAAACTAATAAAAATAAACATCTGTAAAATTTAAATATAAAGGCTAAGTTGAATATGAATTTGATAAGAGGATTTAAAACACATTTTCTTTTAAAATGAATAAATATAGTTTGTATATTTTTGAATTTAAAATGTAAAACATTTACATATGTTAGGATATAAAATAAAAAAATTAAGGATTTAAACATAACCTGTAAATAAATTTATGAAAGCGTTTAAAGCTAAACCTGTAAATTAATTGAAATTAGGGATTCATACACAATTGTATCATATAAATGACATTTGTAAAAATTAAGAAAATATGAATTTACAAGTGTTAAGGGTTTAAAATATGTAGAGACAAGTGGCAAAGATGTTTTCTTTTGAAAAAATAATACTGTAAATACAAATCAAATTGTTTAAACCAGGCTGCACATTTTAGTTCATTTTTTTTTCCTTCAGTTCTAAAATTTCTTAAACCTGAGAAAGATAAATACAAACCAAAGAAACAATTACAAACTCAGATCAGAAAAACAAAATCATCACAGTCTCAAACTCAAAGCAGATTTCAACTTGAAGTCTGAAAAACAAAATTCAAAAATCTTTAGCATGCAGATTTAACAGCAAAATCAAACCAAATAGCAGATTCCAGAAAAACAATCAAAAGCAGTTGGTAAAATCCTTAAACCTGCATACAAGGCCATCCCAGTTTTTTTCAAAAGTCAGAGCAAAGTAAAAACAAATTCAACCTGGAAGCAAAGCACTTCCAGTTTCAAAAGCTCTCAACCTGATCAAGAGCAAGCTAAATCAAAGCATTCAGAACAAAATCAAGCAATTCTAGAAACAAATCAGGGCATGCAGTAAAATCTAGCTAATGAAATCAAAATCCAGCTTTCAGAAAACAAAAGCAAGATCAAATTAAAAATTCTAGTCCTTTGTTCTCTGTCAAAACACAAGTGAGCAAACCTTTAATTTAAACTCTGAAATTGTTTATCAGCTTGATGTATATGGAGTTGGTAGGAAAAAATTGTTTGCATAGAAGTGAATGTGTTGTATAGATGTGTGTGTATATATATATACATAAAAATAGGTGTGCATGTTTGTGTACAGGGAAGTTTGCACTGTTCTAAAAATTTACAGGCCTAAATAAGTTTAAAATTTCATTTCCTCTTCCCCAGATTCTCTTTAGATCTTGATGTATGAATAAAATCTGTTGGAAATAACAAGATAAAGATTTTAAAAATATTATTAAGTATATTGATAAATAGGATTACTGGAAATAAGAGATAACAGTAGAAATCAAATAATAAGTCAAAAAATCGAAGTTCATAAATTCGAGTTTGGATTTCATAAATAGAACCGTATTGTAAAATGAGGAATTTAGATAACAATTTCAGGATTTTTAAGTTAGAGTTTGGGGAGATTTTGCAAGTTTATGGAAAGTTGTATTTTCATCGATCTCTGGCGATCGGGAAAATATTGGATGTTATGATTGAGGTGGTAGAAGGTTGGTGGTTAGGTGATCATCAGAAAAATACCCACTCGAATTCTAGATGATGACGGTGGCTGGTCGACATGATTTTAGGGTTTAGAATCGTGTTTGGGTTGGGGTGATTCGTGATGCAACCGCATCGTCGACATTGTATCAGACGAGGTAGGACCCGGGCGAGTAGAAGGAGGGGACTCGGGTGAGGCTGTGGACACGACGACGTAGTGTTTTGGGGTCGAGATAGTCAGCAATGTTGATCTAGGCAATTGGTTTGGGTTCTAGATTTTATCGAAGTACTCGATTTTGATTTCGAGCACTATTCAAAATGTGGAGGTCGGGATCGATGGAGGAAGTTGTAGGCAACTTGATGGCATCAGCGATGATGATCAGAACGACGGCAGCCAGGTGTGCACGTGCACACGTATCTCAATGTATCTGGGTGAATTTGGATCGGGAAGAAGAAGATGATAGCTCGGGTTCGAGCGCGAGGAGAAGAAAAATTGGCTCGAAGTCGAAGTGACGTGGGAACTCGAGGTTTTTACTGTAGAAAAAATTTAAAACGACTCGGGTTTTGTATGAAAATTGAATTTATCAGATTTTTAAAGGTTAAAGAATTTAAGCATTGTCATGTTTTAAGGTTAATAAAGTAACTAAGTTTTCAAGGAAACATTACCAAGTTTCAAAATAAAGTATTACTAAGTTTATAACAAGTTTTCAAAGTTTTTAAAATGACTTGAGATAGTTTGATTTCTAAATGTTTTCCAAGGGGATTTAATGATGTAGTTAAGTAATGGATTTAATTAATTAATAAAGGATGGTAAATTAATTAATGTAATCAGTTAAGGGAATAATTTATTTATTTATTTATTAAGGAGGATTAATTAAAGGTTAATTTATCATTAATTAAAGGATAATTAATTTATGTGATTATTTAATCCAGGAAATTACTTTGAGGATAATTAATTAATTAGAGTGATTAATTAAGGGATAATCAAGCAAAGTGATTTATTAATTAATGTGATTAATTAAAGGTTGACTAGTTAATTAGTGTTATTAATTAAAGATAATTAATTAATTTATGATTAGGGGTTGACTAATCAAGTGGTTAAAGGATAATTACTCCAAATAATTAATTTGTGATTTATTGATACAAGTGATTAGGATAATCACTTATTGTAATTAATTAAGGGTAATTAATTAAATTATAATTAATTAAAGGATTATTTGATTATGTAATTAACTTAAAGGTTAATTTAATTAATGAGATTAATTAAGGAATAATTAAATAATTAAGGAATAATTAATTAATTAAGGGTAATTAATTTAAAAGGATAATTAAATAATTAGGAGTTAATTATTTAATGATTAAATGTTAATTTATTTATTAATTAAATTTTATTAATTAATAATTAAAGTTTAATTTGATAAAGGATTAAAGGTTAATTAATGATTAAGGTTCATAATTAATTAATGTTAATTAACCAGAATTAGTGATTAATTTGATTTAAATTAATCAGATAATTAATTGATCATATTTATGGATGTTTGAACTCTATTGATGGTTGGATTGTTTGATACCCCTGATATGTTATGTTTTTTGCTATGAATTATTTTGGTGTAATATGTGATGAATGTAATTTATTTATCTGTGATAAATTTATATTATTAATCTATGAATCTGTGAATGGAGACAAGCGTTATTGAATTATACCGCTTATCGATTTTGATGTGATTGAATTGTGATGATTGAATGTTGTTGCACTATTATGCGAAACCCTTAGACTACACCACACACACACAAATATGGATTGCACGAGGAAATTGATTAAGTCATAGATTTTTGAAATAGTTTTAAAGTTGAATTTTAAATTCAAATAGTTTTGGAAATGGAATTGGGTTAAATATAAAAGCCTTTGAAAAGAAGTTTTAAAGATAAAATTTATTTTGAATAACTTGATAAAGTTTTGAAATTTAATTAATTTGATTTGAATTTGAATTCATGATTTGAAATTGAATTCTATGTTCGGAAATTATGGTTTAAAAAGATTATACGAGTTATAAATGTGTTTATATGGGTTCTAAACCATTTTAAAAGTATTGTTTTGGGAATTTGAATTTAACCCAAATTTTATACTTGAAAAGCTTTAACTCGTGCAAATATAATTGGATTTTCCGAAACGAAAATTATTTGTTTTCAAATAATAATAGCTTTCATATAAAGAAAGGATTTCCAATTTGTGTTGAAAAATTTCAAGTGTATGGAATTAAGAATTGTTTTGAAAGTTATGAATGAATCTTTGTGAAAGATTTGTTAAACTTTGTTTTGAAATCGAAGAGGATTATAAATGACGTATCTTTTATATATAAAAGATTTGAAATGGGAATTGTTTTGAAAGCTATGAATTGAGTCTTTGATTTAATGATTGGATGAGTTAATCCAATTTGAAATGAAAATTGTTTTGAAGGTTGTGAATAAATCTTTGTGAAAGATTGGTGAACTTGTGAAGCAAATCTTTTTGTTTATAGATTTGTAAATTGTAATTTGTCTAAACCATTTGAAGAAAAGTTTTTGGCTTTAAGTTGTGACTTAACTAAGGTCCTAATATCAATATGTTTTTAAATATTGCGCTCATTATTCGGTTTAGCCGGGAGAGGACCTTGTGTCATATTACCCATTCCGAATAATGATACGACGATATGGATAGCATTTAAAGACCGGTGGTGAAGACCGGATATTTTCGAAAGTGAAAGGATAACTCATCGAATGTCTCTGCGCCGGCTGATCCCCGGTATATAGATTTGATCATCCTTTGTGATGGGGAGTCCGGACGTGATTACTGAATTTCCAGATTTGCAAGGACTTCTTTGGAAGTGCCTTCGGTTCTGTTCGAACCCAAAAGAGACTTGTATGGATGTGTGTCTGACATTACACTTTGAGATGTAAAACCAGTTTCTATCAAATACATTTCTGTTTGGTGGCGGAGAATTTATTCTCTTAGCTTAACACCCTTCTCTAAGACGTGTGAGCTCAAAGGTTATGTAGTTGATGGTTACTAGTGATACATTCCCAATTTGGTAATGTGGCATACGAAGTGCTACTGATCATTTGTTGATCAAAGCATAGCTTTGTGAAAAGTGTAGCTTTGTGGATGAGACTCCGTCGAGCCTCACCACCCAGTAATGGTCGAAACATGAATCGTGGCAGCAAGGTTAATTGTGGGTAGCTCCCCCTGAGGGTATGTCATTTCCTTCTGGATTATGAGTGGTATCATGGTATGGAGCCCAGATACTTAACTTTGTGGTTGTTGCAAACTTATTTCTTTGTGGTTGTCGGTTGGGAGGTACCTCGGATAAAGGTCGCAAACGACGGGGGGATGACATGCTCGTGTCAGTAGTTACCTAGTTATAGAGGTAACCCGCCTTGTGTAGCAGAGATCCGGTTAGGTTCTCGGGGACGTCCCTCTAGAGGCGTTCCATTTTGTGTGGGAAGTTCCTTTATCTGACCATTCGTTGGAAATCCAATCATCCAATACATGCCTTGTACAGTAACGACCCGCCTTTTTGGACAGTTTAAACCGACGATCAAATACACATGTCGATTCCAAACCATTCAAAAAGGGCAGATGGTTATTGGGGTAAATAAGAAAAGAAAAGGAAGAGAAATAAAGGAAATGAAACAACACAGAATCTCGCAGCGGAACGATAAAATATAATAGTCAAATAAACAGTTCATGAAGCTGTCTACTATACTTTGACAATTATTTATACAACATTTTTAAGAGTTATACATATACAACAGAACAATTAAATAATGCAGCAGATAGCATGATGCAAGGGTAATAATAGTAATAGTATACCAAATCTTCGTCTTCGTCCTCCAGAATCGATCTTCAAAAATCTGAAAAAACTCAGGACTGACCCGAGCGTAATGAAAAGGCAAAACACTCGAGTCAGGACTAAAATATCCTTATGAAAGTTAAATCAATCGTAAATAAATATGAGTATAATAGCGTCAGAGATGTTTACGGGGTTTGACATCTCATATCCAGTGTCAACGTGCGTGCAATAACTCAAGAGATGTTACGGGATTTTTCATCTCTTAAGGATCCGTTAAACTATCTACTATGCAGTAATGTACGCTAAGTAGATAATGCCTATCAGTAATATAAAGTATCAAAATAGCGTTAAGGCGTTACCATAATCCCCCTTAACACATTTTTATAATGTCATAGTCTATACAGCACCGTAAGCCCCACCGTAAACTGGTGGTTATCAGAGGGTACCCCATAGGTATAACACAAAACCAAACGTAGTGGTTGCGAATAGGATAATCAGTATGACAAGGTACATGAGGCGATACCAACTAGGATACTAGTAGTTGCGTGATCCGGACCGATGTTGAGCATAGCCAGCAGCTACCCCAACACTGCGAAACAACACTCCCAAATCAAGGGGTGCACCCAAATCGAATCACAAATGTAATAGAAATGGTACCGAAGAAGCGTGTCCGCTAGAGGTGGCGAACCTCAATGGCCCGGGGCGGCTCCTGTTTTAGTCATGTCAGGGGTCATCCAATATCGTTCTCTTTCTTCAGTCAACGCGTTCACCAAACCATCCACTTCATTCTGGATCAACACTCCGCGTATAATAGTTATTAAAGTGGTGTTCGGTATCGACAGAGAGTATGTCCATATCCGATCCCGGTCTCTTTAATAACTACGTATTATTACACCTTTGGCTCTTTTATATTTCAAATCGATTCATAATTGATATCAAAATATCATATTCGCTTCAAAAATCAAGTCCACTTCAAATATCGTCGTATCTATTCAAATGTAAGATTCCGTTTCAAAAATCATTTTTCGCATCAATATCTCATTTCGATTTCAAAATCATTTCGATTTCAAAATCATTTCGAATTTCAATTTAGGTTGCAACTTCATTTAACTCAATCCGTATTTAAATTCAAGATTTAAACATAAACATTTCCCCTTATTAACCAGTTTGGAATTTTAGAAAAATAGTTTTAAGTAGTTTAAAAGTAGTTTAAATAATTAAAATACTTAAACTCTTAAAATGGATGTGAAATAGATAAATTAGTTTAAAATAATTTAAATCGGGTTAAGTAGATTTAAAATAGATTAAAACAGTTTAAGTATCCAAAATGGTTTATATAACCGAGTAATTTGGAAAACAAAATAAAACAGCTTCAAAACCAATCCATTTCAATTTATAACTTCCCGATTCAAATCAATTTCAATTTCCATTCTATCGATTCAATTTCTATTTCAATTCAAAACATCGTCAACTTTAACTTCAAATCAATTCAATTCTACATTCACCTTCAATTTATTCAATTTCAATTTTTATCGATTTGGAGCTTGATTTCAAAATATCCATTTATAACGCTTAACAAATTTTCCATCAATATTCAAGTTTAAATCCAAATTTCAAATATGGTTCAATTCCAAGCTCGATTTCAAAATATCATTTTTATATCACTTTTACTTAGTAATATTCAAAGCTCGAATTAAGGTTAAATCTTTAAACAAATCAATTTCGAAATTCAATCACATCCTGATTTTAAATTCCAAAGTCTCCACTTAATTTTTTAACAATTTCTATTAACCAAAATTAATTTCAACATTCCAAACTCAAATTTCGATAAATTCGATTTTTATAAATTGATTTCTATTTTTAACTTTTAAATCAAAACATTTACACAAATTTCAAATCGACGATTTTTAAAATTATTAATTTAGCCAATTCGGTGTCCGTATATAATTTTCTATCCTATGGCCAAGTAATTATTTATTTCAATTAAATGTCAGGGATGAGTATATATTACTTAAATTAAATCACAGTATCATGTGTATGCATAACAGGTTATATATAAGCAAATAAACATCCAAACATTTAAATATCAACCAATAGCATCCATCGAAATAAATCATCCAATAGACAATACAATTCATGGCAATTTCATGGTTATCAATGTCAGGTAATTTAATCGCAATTCAATTTCAATTTCAATTTAACTGTCAATTTAATTTTCAACGGTTAATTCAAATGACAATCTATATGACAATTAAATTCTATCAAACAACGACAAATAAAATCATAGCACTTCATAATGTCAAATTTAACTAGCATAAAGATATTTAGTACGTTGTGAGCGTTATAAAATACTCACATTGATTTCAGTGTAGTTCCAGCGCTTTATTTCGAATAAAATTAAACGAGCGTTTAATTTTACCCAAATTTTCACTATCTCCAAATGATTCCAATCCAGCTCCATTGCGTAGTGCTCGTCGATACGATTCCAACGCAACTGGTTTCGCGCGTTTTCGACCTCGTATGAAAAAGATATGAATTTTAGAAGTTACACGAATTTTATAAACTAAATTTACAACATTTATTTTTATTTTTAACCTCAACCTAATCACAGGCGTTAATTTCCTCTGCCCCGCCATCAAGGCCATTCGGTCCTTCTCTTCCATCTCACGTTTGCGTACAGGAAATAGCACGCATGAGAACCCATCAAGCTTCAAATTAGGGTTCCATTTTGCGACCACCACAAGTGACTTCAACTCGATCAGCAAGCGCCATATCGAAGCTCGTGACAAGAGCTACCTTCGGCCGCCACCATGTCAAGCTCGGCCTCCTCTTTGGCCTCGAAAAACGTGAAAAACGTGTTGACTTTATGGTCAATTTCCCAATGATCCGTTGACCCAATCACGATCATGACCGTTGGATTTGTAGATCTCGTCGAGATCTACAACTTTGTAGTTGAGAGTTTTGGCTAATTCTTCACGGTTTTGGAGAAAATTGAGGAAGAAGTTCGACAATTTCTGGCCTTCGAAAATGAAAGTGGCGGCTGGTCAAAAAGAGTTAGGGTTTGGAGCAAATGGAAGAGGATGGGTCCTTTTATAGAAAATTGCAAAAACACTATTCATCGAAAAAAATTCGAACTCCAAACGAAGCGTGCCGGCAGGCGTTTCTAAGGTTTATCCGACGTTACGGACACAATGGAATAGGTTTCGGAGGCTAATTCGATCATATGTGTGAGTTACGGCAATAAACGATCAAATTTAAATTAAACCGATTAAACGATTTTCTAGGCGTTTTGGCTTGCCCCGGACAAACGGTAAATCCGATTGACACGAGATTTGAAATCTTACAATAATATCACATTACGGATCCGATGAAACTGGTTTCGTCGAAATCCGAGACCGTTTGAAAAATGACTATTTTAACTCGCCGAATTAATATTAAAACAATTTCAACGCGTTTCGAGCTGCCACGGTCAAACGACATTTCCGATTGCTACGAAAATTGAAATCCGATAATAACTAACTATTACGGATCCAATGGAACTAGTTTCGTCCAATTCTGAGACTGTTCAAAAATTGGCTATTTTTCAATCGATAATTGAATATTAAAATATTCAATTTTCACAAATAAATTTTAAATTCAGTTTTAAAAGTTCTATAACATCACTATAACTCCAATATGATAAAACAAAATTTTACAAATCATTTTTAATCATATTAAACCCGTTATTCAATTATCCAATAAATTCCAATTTTAAAATCTTATTAACTCCATTATAATCCCGATATAACTTACATTCACTTTGGAAACCAATTTGAATCATATTAAATAAAATTTCAATGGTTCACTCTATTTTCATATATTAAATTTCAATATCAAATTAATCATACCAAATTCAGAATTTAACTATTCATACATTTATAATATTAAATTTAAACAATTTGATTATTCTTAAATCACTATCTTTTGAAATATTCAAACGAACTTATAAAATTTAACAAATTCAAATTATAGAACAACCATTTTCATTAAAACAGTTATTCAATTCCCGTTATTCGATTAATTCAATAGATTCTAAATATTAAATTTAAACAATTTAATTGTTCAATATTTGACGGATTTCAATATTGATTTTTAAATAAAAATTTCATTATCAGTCGATTTACTATATTACATTAAATGAACTTTACATTATTATTAAGCAACAGTTAGAGATAATGCACTCTACTAATATATGAACTTTCATTTCAATTTCAATTGGTTCACAAATTCAATTCGACTAGCTAAATGAATAGATAACTTAAATAATTATCGCCGTTAACTGTTAATTACTTATAAGTTTATTATTTACAAACAAGCGTCACAATTACCTACACAATACAAATTCATTCAATTACCTTTGACTACATATCATTTCGATTGATTTTGGGATTTTATTCAATTCATAAATAATTAACTTAGATAAAATCTTGTTGCATTTCATTCTAGTTATTATTTTTCCAAACGACTTACAATTTTTTTCTAACACTAAATCACGAAATCTTATTAAATTAGCTATTTTAATTATCGAAAATTTACGGGTCGTTACACTCTCCCCCACTCAAAACTTTTCGTCCCCGAAAAGGAAAAAGAAAAGAAAAGGAACTAAGTAAAGAATTCAACATTTGATATATTTTATTCAAAATTATCTACTTATAAAACAATGAAATTCCATTTATAAAGTCATAACTATGCTTCCACTAAGTTACTCCAAACGGCTTCCTAACTTTAAAAGTTAGTAATCAAAACAAGTTATAAAAAAATTTAAAACTTGAAAAATTTTCTAACACCCGGATTTTACGGAAAATTTCGGCAGAGTCTCCTTTGCGCGGCTCGATCGAAAAAAAATATAACAATATATATATCACAAATATACATCTCATCAAGTGATGAGGCATCCCGCAGGGAAAAAGTGTAAAAATACGATATGTAATCCGAGATATGTACCTTATATATTGTTAGCGAGCATATACGGCTAATATAGCGCGAAAGCGAGCTCCAAATGCGAAGCAAGCGCAATCCGCACCTACTAAATACTCAATAACTAAGTTAGAACCATGCATATAAAGATAGATCGATATACTTAGCCTACACAACATATATATAACATATTTAGCTTCAAAACTGAGATTCTAATTTCAGGATAGCAAACAAATCTTAGTTTTAGGACACCTAAACGATAAAATTCGGCAACAGTATCTAAACAAAAGTTGTGCTATAATTTCTAAGGTTTTCGAAGAGTCTAAGATCGTCGAATTTCGTTCAGCCATTTAAAAGTTATGGTTGTTTTCGTTTCAGCATATATTGGACAATTTTGGATTTTTCCCAAAAAATTACTTTTATTATTTCAAAGTGCAAACCATCAAAACTTCAAATTTCCTAAAGAACAATCATAAACACAAAGTCATTTATTTTCTTATTCATCCATGCAATAGGTTTACATTCAATTTGTTTCTGATTTATTCAAGTTTGTTTCATTCACGTTTTAAATTCAAGTCAATTTGCTTCAATTTAAATTGAATTCAATTATATTTAATTTCACTTTGCTTCAAATTTGAATTTATTTTTTTTAAATTTTATTCCGTTTATTCAATTCCATTAACACTAATGTATTCTACTTAATCAATTACCATCCATCTAACAACCAATGCATATCAAACATTAACATCCATCCAAAATCTACACTAAATCAATTATACATTTCCAAGTCAATTTTAATTTCATACACTTCCAAGTTTATTGACATTTAGTTATATTCAAATTTAATTAGTTTCCATTTACCTATTTTATATTTCATTAATTTTAAATTTTATTCATTCACTTATATATATCATTCATTTTACAGCTTAAATTTCTTTTGTATTTACAACTATCAATAGATCTTCACATTTTATTATTCACTCTCACACTGGTATATTATTTCTCTACTTATCCTTATTAGCATTTTAAACTTTTTAAGTATTCGGTAAGTTATAGTTATGCAAATAGAATATAGTTAAACAACATACAACTTCCTTTCATTTAAAGTTGACTTTTCAATTAATTAATTCTCAAGTCATTACTTAAATTTCACTATAATTTAATTTCACATTTACATTCACATATGGTATTTCCATTTTATATTAACATAATTGTGAATCACCTTTAAATGTTAATTTAAATTCCAATTATTTACTAACAATTTTATTTATATTTGCAAACCATTAATTAAATGCATATTTCATTATTCAAACCTATACTTGTATATTATCCAATTAACAATTCATATAACATTTTTTGAACTTCTTAAATATTTTGGTAAGTTATATCTATGCTATAGAATGAAATTTAATACTATGCGAGTTTTACAGTTTCCATTTTATTTTAAGTTCATAATTTCCTAATTCCAAGGATTTCTACTTCAATTGATATTTTCACTTAGCTCTTAGGTTCATTTCTCATTTCACAATTCAGAAGTTCCTTAATGGTTCAAGTCTAAATTCATTTCAATCATTTTAAAAAAAAATCATTAATTATTAAAGGACTTAAGAATTCCAATCCCGGTTTCATTTCAAATCAAGTTTTGAAATGATATATACTTATATAATTTATCTATCAAATCATACTATAGAGAATACAAAATAAAATAAAATTTGAATCAAAACAAGGTTTTAGTTGTATAACCCACCATCTACTTATGGTGGCGCCCCACTGTTTGGATGGTAGCTATAGGAGTCGTTGTTTGAAATGTCTACGCTGGCTAAGATTAATATTATACTTTCGAAAGGTTTTCTGCACTATGCACTAATAATAATATCAAATGACTTTCGTGTATCAAGTATTTTTGACTGTCATAAGGAGAATTCTCCTCCAAGTCTGCGTTTGCATTGTGTGTGCGGTGGGAGGCCTTATGGCAGTTACATTTTCCAAAAAGCATTGCGGATTTCTTTTACTTCTTTGTTGTTTGTTTAAAGATAAACTATTTTTTTTTGCTCATACCAGTCCCATGACTGACCCGGAGTTTATTGTTCCTTTCCTAAACTCTGGGTGCCCACAGTTTTCCACACGGGCAGTCTAGACTTGGGTTTATCAGATAATCAAATAATAGGTGTAGAATTCGATAGCATTCGGCCTTTGGATTTGGAGATCAGATTTTCTTCTTTTCAGCATTCGGGCTGACCTTACTTAATATAATGCAATTGAGGGTTTCTCGCTTCGCGTTTGGAAAGCATGTTGGTGGATCTAGCTTTTGGAGTTTTTTGGAGCTTTAGCCATGGAGTTGCAGTTGATGTTGGAGTTCTCTTTGGAGTTTCTCTATTGATACTTATCTTTCCGCTGTTGTATATTTACCTCTGATGTTGTTGAGATTCATGTTGTATCGGATATTGTATCAATGTTGTATATATTGATATTCATTTCTTTTTTCCGCTGTGTTGTTATACTTCATGTGTTATAAGCTCCGACGAACTAAATTCGGTGTTAGAATCTGCGGCATTCGAGTACAAGCGAAGTACCGATGCTGATTTTCGAAGGTCGAGTTAGGGTCGTTATATATTTTCTCAGATTCCAAGAGCCCCACCGATGAAAATTACTCAGTTGGTCAGTTCATGGCCATTTGCTACTTGAGGTATTGACATCATGGGCTCCTTGTCAATTTCCAAAGGTGGTGTGAAGTGCGCCATCGTAGCAGTTGATTACTTCACTAAATAGGCTGATGTCGAACCTTTGGCCACGATCACTACAAAGAAAGTAATCAATTTTGTTGTCCGAAACATAATCTGTCGTTTTGATCTCCCCTTAATGATCATAACCAACAATACGGACCCAATTCGATAGTCCTGAATTCAACGACTTTGGCCATCGACATCATATTGAGAAAAGATTTGCGGCAGTTGCTCACCCTCAAGCTAATGGACAGATCGAAGCTGTCAATAAAATCATAAAGTCCATTCTGAAGAAGCATTTGGGAAAGGCTAGAGGTAAGTGGGTTGATGAACTCCCGTCAGCATTATGTGCATATAGAACCATCCACAGGTTCACGACTGTCTATACTAAATTCCTCCTAGCTTATGGCTCTAAAGCTGTGATTCCTATAGAACTTGATGTCCCTTCTCATCGAGTGACTTACTATGACCTCAGAACTAAAAGAGATATCCTTTTGGAATCTCTATACATGGTTGATGAGAAGAACGAAGAAGTTAACTTAAGGGCAGCTACACACCGAGTCGCCTGATACTGTAATGTTAAATTCTGAACTAGGTCCTTTGAAATTGGTTATCATGTTCTAAAATGGATCTTTCATAGCCCCGTAAACATGGGTTCAAGATGGGAAGGACCGTATGTCATCAATTAGAAGCTTGAAGATGGAACTTTCAGCTATCAAGATTCGATGACATCACACTGCCCAAAGCATGGAATAGCAAGCATTTACTATGCTATTTCACTTAGTTTTGTTTCATTCGGTTGTATTTCGTTTTGAATTTGTTTTTACAGTTGGATTCAAACCCATGTAATAAGACAGACTCTGTCGCTTATTTTTCAGCTTGCAATAAATTCTGAAGTTTGCTCCATATTTGAGAATTGTTTATGCATAACATAATAGTTGTGATATACGACCAACTTACATCTACATATTCCTAATATAAACCAACGAATATAAACTGACAAGTACAAGGAGTTTGGTGCCAACCAAGTACTCTAGACTATAATCGAATTATACAAAACGAACGTGACTCAACGTACATCTATTAACTCTCGCCTGCAATCCGATGGGCTGGCTATAAAATAGAGATCGAGTGTGACTTGACCATTCATTAACTAACTCCGTCTCCCGATTCGATGGGAATAATGTAAAGTAAAAGTGGTCGTGAAACACCAACCACTCTTCGACTTTTTCCCTATACTTGGGGACATGGGAATTAATCAAAGGAATGTGACTCAACCGTTTTCCAAAACAATGTTAGTCCCCAAAGTGTGGGCTAGACTATGAACACTGAACAGGTGTGATTGACTGCCCGTCGGCTAACTCTGGTCCCCAAAGTGTTGTAAGAGTATAAACAAAACAAATGAGTGCGATTTGATCTTTCATCCTCCAACTCTAGCCTGAACCCGTTAGAAGGAGTATAAACTCATCATGGATGGGACCTAACTGTCCACGAACTAACTCTGCCAACCCAAGGCTGGAGGCTGGAGTATAATCACTTATCCACTGAACACGACGTTGTAATATTGTAGTTTGCACTTAATGTTTGATATGACTTAAGGCCACGATTGAAAGGAGGCATTGAGATGGATATGTCGGACCGACGTCCTAAGCAACGGGGGACCGAATGACATAGCAACTTGATGACGAGCTGTCACGACCCGAAATCCAACGTTCGAAAATTGACATTAAATACCTCACTTGTATTCGACTGCCAAAGATTCAAACATCGAACTCCACTCGGATGGAGCTTATAACAACATTAGATGAATATAAAACAGCGGAAACAAAATGAATATCATGCATTACATCACAGATATAACATCTTCATAATATCCGTTACAACATCAGAGTATCATAATACATATATCACAACTCCAAATAGAACATCATAATAGAGCAATAAGAGATCACATGCCAAAAGTCTTCAAGGAAATAGAATGATAGTGAACTTCCAAAACTAAGCACCTTGAGATCCCAAAAGCTTCCAAAATATCTCCAAGGTAAAAGCCTTCAAAAACCGATAGTCTCCAAACCAAAAGTCTCCAAAATACAGCTAATACCAAAATATAGAAAACCTGCTACTAGGCTGCCCGTGTGGAAATAATGGGCACCCAGATTTTAGAAAGAAACAATAAACTCCGGGATAGTCATGGGAATGGTATGAGTAAACAAAGATAGTTGCTTTTAAATAAAACAGATTTTAAAAGAAAACCGTTCATGCTTTTGGAAAATGAAACTACCATAAGGCCTTCCGGCACGCACACAATGCAATCGCACACTTGGGGGGATTTTCCCTTATGATAGTCAAATATGCGTAATACGTGAAAAATTCTTTGATATTATTACTAGTGCATAGTGTGAAAACATTTTGAAAGTAGAATATTAATCTTAGGCAGCATATGTACCATGATACTATGCCTACTATAGCTGCCATGTTAAATGGCAGGTTTTACAACTAAAACTGTACTGATTTGTATTGGGGATTGGATTTCCAATAAATGATCAGGCTAAGGAACTTCCTATGCCATATGGGTACGCCTCTGGCGGGACATCCTGAGAACTTAACCAGTTCTCTGCCAACACAAGGCCGGGTTACCTTTGTAACTAGGTAACTACTACACGACTATGCCATTCCCCGGTCGTTTGCGACCTTTATTCGAGGGCCCTCCATCACAAAGCAACAACCACACAGTAAATGGGATTGCAGCAACCACATAGGTAAAGTATCTGGGCTCCATACCATGATACTACCTTTTTCCAGAAGGAAATGACATAGCCTAAAGGGCGCGACCCTCATAACCTTGCCGCATCTTTCCTGTTTCGACCATTTTCGAGGTGTGAGGTCCGATGAGGTCTCTGAAAGTGTACGTGCAGTACCAAGGATCGTGTAATATAATATATAAATACGGAAACTGATAATAGCAGTAAAATAAAAATTAAAGTAAGCACACCAGGAATTTTTACACTGGTTCGAACTTCCCGTTCTAAGTCCAGTGCCAGAATATCCTCTGGATTTAGACTAAACCCCTCACTTAACCCGAAGGAATAGGTATATCACACTTGAGCAGCCGAACAGGAATTTTCTGCCTCAACGGCCGAAGAGGACTTCAACTTAATACAAATACTTTGTTGACGAGTGTGTTCTGAATAACATGGATTGTCTTTTGATAGAACAATTTCCTATAATCAAATCCTCAAGAATGTGTAGTGTATGTGAAGATTTAGAAGGAAGATAATCTCATAGAATCGAAGTATATAAATTAATTCAGAGATTCTAGAGATATTGAATGAGAATGAATGCTTTTATTTGCAGAAATAAATAGAGAATAGATTTCAGAAATATAAACCAGAATCGATGATTGTAGAAGTGATTTGAACATGTTTATATAGTTGTAGAATAGTTATAATCTTTCATGAAGAGTTTCAATCAAAAGTTGTGTCTGTATCTCTTGGATTGAGGGACATTCCTCTTCATGAACAATCACAACTCTTCAGAAAACTAGCCGTTATGTTCAGGTCGGTCGACCGAGAAAACTGGCCTGTCAGCCGAGGTTTAAAACCGTATACAAAACAATGTATATCTGTGCACTTGACACAGAGTCGGTCGACCGAGGTTTCTGGTCGGTCAGCCGACCTGTTCTCAATTGCACAGTACATACTAATTTATGTATAACTTAATATAAATCAATTTGTGTATGTGTGTGACTACTTGAGGAATGATTTAAACAATATTCTAAGACTCAATACATTAAAATATTCATACTAATATCTGGATTGTAGTTTTGTCTCCTTTGTAGTGCATAATATACACTTATTCTCTTTTTGTCGCTTCCGTATAGTATTCTTGTCGTACGATCTCTGAAGCTTATGTCATGAATCAAAACTCATGAATCAACATTCTCCCTCTTTTTGATTGATGATAATACTTATGTGACGAAGTAGTATATATTGTAATTCTCCCCTTGAATATATGGCGACTTTTCTGCAAAAAATCATTAGCTTTTATATATTTCTCCCCCTTTGTCATCGACAAAAAGGAGAGTTTAACTGATGATATAAATTATATTTCACATAAGTGTTAACATAGAACAATATAAAACAAAATAACTACTACTTGTAATGTAAGGTATCAGAATAATTAACATTTAAAGCATGCGATACCCAGGCTTCTTATAATTTCCTAATTTTTAGGAAACCATACCCATTTGGGTGTGGTTGAATCTTTATAAATATAATTTTCATTATTAACTACCATATCATAATAATAATCAATGTATTTTTCCAATTAACAGGAACCCATATACTTAGATAATTTTTATTCATATTTCCTGTTAATGATTTTGTACTTCTAAAGAAATTATCAACATTATAGGTCATAGTAGTATTTGAATTTGTATAAAAATTGGATTTAGGCTTTACTCGAAATTTAGTACTAGCACTATCATTTTTACTATACATGAAAGCATATCTAGTGCTATTTCTACGATCGGTTTTATTATATCCTAAACCACTTTTATCATTGTGAGCTTTTGAATTCTTAACGTAACCTAATCCCTTCTTATTTGAAGCAGGTTGAGAATTTTCCATAATCCTGGATAAATTTTCTCTCCCTTTATTAAAATTGGAAATATTTTTAGTAATGTCATCAAGCTTAGTTTTGAGACAAGTGTTATCTAACTCAACAATTTTAATTTTTGTTTTTAACTCAAGATTCTCAGAAGCTAGAGCATTATTCTTTTCTTTTTGAGCTTCTATTTCTTGACTTAATAGAGTGAGTTGAGAATTGTCAAAGAGTGAATCTTGAATTTTCTCAAGTTCTTCTTCTAATATTTTCTTTTCATCTTTAAGCATGTCTCTTTCGAATTCTGCTTTCTTCTGATTTTCTAGAGCTTCCTTATATTTTCTTTTGAGACTTCTTAAAGTGTCTAGAAGTTTTGAATTTATTTCTATCATATCATCAAAAGTTATATCACTAACCTCATTATCTTTTGCCATGAAGCATTTGTTTGTTTGCTGCTTTGATTTTTCTTTATTGCTCTTCCTCTTCTTATTGCCTTGACTTGATCTCTTTATAGCCATTTATTCTAGGATGTTATTACGATCTCTAGAATACCAGGCTCTGATACCAAATGAAAGTGTACGTGCAGTACTAAGGATCGTGTAATATAATATATAAATGCGAAAACTGATAATAGCAGTGAAATAAAAAAAAGTAAGCACACCAGGAATTTTTATACTGGTTCGAACTTCCCGTTCTACGTCCAGTCCCAGAATATCCTCTGGATTTAGACTAAACCCCTCACTTAACCCGAAGGAATAGGTATATCGCACCTGAGTAGCCGAACAGGAATTTCTCCGCCTCAACAGCCGAAGAGGACTTCACTTAATACAAATACTTTGTTGACGAGTGTGTTCTGAATAACACGGATTGTCTTTTGATAGTACAATTTTCTATAATCAAATCCTCAAGAATATATAGTGTATGTGAAGATTTAGAAGGAAGATAATCTCGTAGAATTGAAGTATATAAATTAATTCAGAGATTCTAGAGATATTGAATGAGAATGAATGCTTTTATATGCATAAATAAATAGAGAATAGATTTCAGAAATATAAACCAGAATCAATGATTGTAGAAGTGATTTGAACATGTTTATATAGTTGTAGAATAGTTATAATCTTTCATGAAGAGTTTTAGTCAAAAGTTGTGTCCGTATCTCTTGAATTGAGGGACATTCCTCTTCATGAACAATCGCAACTCTTCAGAAAACTAGCCGTTATGTTCAGGTCGGTCGACCGAGAAAAATGGCCGGTCAACTGAGATTTAAAACCGTATACAAAACAATGTATATATGTGCACTTGACACAGAGTCGGTCGACCGAGGTTTCTGGTCGGTCAGCCGACCTGTTGTCAATTGCACAGTACACACTAATTTATGTATAACTTAATATAAATCAATTTGTGTACGTGTGTGACTACTTGAGTAATGATTTTAACAATATTCTAAGACTCAATACATTAAAATATTCGTACTAATCTCTGGATTGTATTCTTGTCTCCTTTGTAGTGCATAATATACACTTATTCACTTTTTGTCGCTTTCGTATATTATTCTCGTTGTATGATCTCTGAAGCTTGTGTCATGAATCAAAACTCATGAATCAACAGTCTCATCCACAAAGCTACACTTTACACGAAAGCCATGCTTTAATCATAAATGATCAACAAATGATCACCAATACACAGCAGCACTTAGCATGCCACACTACCAAATTGGGAGTATATCGCTGATAATCTTCAATTACATAACCTCTGAACTCGTACGTCTCAGAGAAGGGTGTTAAGCTAAGAGAATAAGTTCTCCTCCACCAACAGATATGTATTTGAAAGGAATAAGCTTTATATCTCAAAGTGTAGTGTCAGACACATGACCATACAAGTCTGTTCGGAGTTCGAACAGAACCGAAGGCACTTCGTCCAATAAAGGAAGAAGCCCTTGCCAATCCGGGTATCCCCAATTCCGATCGGACACCCCATCACATATGGAGATCTCTATACCAGGGCAACTCAGTGCAGAAATAATCGATAAGTTATCTTATCGTTTTCGAAGACACCCGGTCTTCAACACCGTCTTCAAATGTTATCCATTTCGTCAAATCACTATTCGGAATGGGTTATATGACACAAAGATCTTTTTCCGGCTAATCCGAATAGTGAGCGCTCAATTTTAATACATGTGGGTGTATCAATTACAAGGATTTACATTCAAGGTTCGATGTGGGTTTCGGATAACTGACTGAAATCTGACTCCCTGTCGCATCGAAGTTTAAATGTCGTTTTACGGGGGAAGGGGTTTTCACGCACACATAGGACAAATCACAAATCACATTTCAGCACAAAGCAATCCACATCACACAGAAATATCAATCCAGTACAGAATATTTGATGATAGTCAATCATCTTCGATTAAGGTGAATGTGATTAAAGTGAATTAACCATATAATTATCTTTATTAATTACTTTAAATCAATGTTTAATTTTACTTAATTATGAATTAATTAAATCTTAATCAACTTTATTAATTAATCATTCCTTTATTAATTATTTTAATTTATTAATTCTTAATTTTTAACTAATTAAGTTTAATTACCTTTATTAATTGACTATTCTTTAATTATTATAAAATCATCACAAAACATTAATTGTTAATTACTATTTCATCATTATAAATAAATTTCGTTTAAAGTTAACACTTGAATATTTGATTTACTTCTAAATTTTTATTAAGTTAAATTTTAAAACAACCTCTATTTAAAAGAAAATATAAGATTTAAAATATCTTTGAACTTTATAAATTTCAAATAATTGTTTCAATACCATTTACCTCATATTCCATTAACAACTATCATTGATTTCTAAAGAATGGATTCAGAAAAATTTATTTAACTTGTGTTTTCTAATTTTAGTTAGAACTGAATTTTTTTTTCATGACCAACCCGAGATTGCCTCGAGTTGACCCCGAGGAAAACACCCCCAGCTTCGAGTTCCTACGCAGATTCACCCGAGTAACATTTTTTTACAAAATTTGTTTAAGTTTTTAAAACAACCCGATGCAACCCCAAAGCGGCACGAACCTGACTTCGAGCCTTCTCCCCAAATCCTCGCGTAATGCTTCGAGTTACTCCTTTCTTCTTCCCAAACACTCGAAAATTGATACGCAACGTATCACGTATACGTGCACAATTAATGGACGACGTTCTGGCCGTCGACTCCACCCCGACAAGACGACGTCAACCCACCCAAGCACCCAGAACCTAGCATTCATCACGAAATCGAGAATCGAGCCTATGGGTTCGACTGTACAAAAACTGGGTCGCCTAAAACCGCTTCGAACTATCTCCTCTAGCCATCGGCGATCGTGCCATCTTGCTCCAAGCCTCCCTGATACCTAAGGATTCAAATCCCCCAAGACTGATCGCTTGAAACGCTGTGCCGATGACACAGTTAACCTGCGACCTCACCATCAAAATGCAGAGCTTAAACCCTAATTTGATCTCAAATTAAATTTTTAAGGATTTACAAATTCTACTCATATTTTTCTAGTAATTAAAACATCCAATCTAACTATGACGACAAACTCGAGGCCCACCATCGTTTGGATCATCTGATTTTGACAAAAATGCATTTTTATGATTAGCCCCAATATCTCAGTGAAAAGTTAATGAAAAATTTGAATTTTTGTTTCTAAATTCATCATTTTTAAAGGGGATTCATATAATATTACTGAAATAAAAATCTGTGATGTTTGAATTTCTTGCTTATTTGGATTGTGACTATGTTTTACATTTTCCAGAAAAGAATAAAACATGTTGCTTTGCTTTTGATCTGTTACTAAACATAATGTATGTCCAACATCACTTTAATTTGTTTATACTTGAATTTCAGAGAAGGATAGAGAGAGAGATCTTGAGTTTAGCATGGTTTTCTCTGTAAAACTGATACTTAAATGTAACTATGTTTTCCAAAGTTTCCAATAAAAAGAAAACTACAAAACTTGCTTTGATTTATTACTGAAAACATAGTGCAAGTTTAAAACAAAGCTCCAACTTGTTTACAATCCATTTTCAAAAGAAATGAGGGAGAGAGATTTGGATTTTGATATGGTTTACTCTGTAAACCAGAGACTTAATATGACTGTGTTTTCACAGTTTCTAGAAAAAAAGAAACTACAAAACTTTGCTTTGATTAATTACTGAAACACAAAGCATGTCCAAACCATAGTTTATCATTCAAATTCAATAGAAATAGAGGGAGAGTGTTTTTTTTAGTTTGGCATGGTTTACACTGTAAACCATAGAGTTAAAGGAAATAGAAGAACGGAAAAAGAAAATAACATTTCCAGGCAAAGAAAAACACAGGCACAACAATTCATTCACATGCAAAGCTTTTAGCATCATTCAGGCATTCACAAAATCAACAAATGGTTGAAAAGATCAAAGGTTTACTCACTTTTGCTTGAAGATAAAGGCTCCTGACAGTTTTCAAGATAGAGATGAAGGCCTGTAAAAAATTTCTTCTTTTCCTACTTTAATTTTGGAGTTTAGATCTGCAAGTTATAATTACAGATCATTGATTATTCTTTGTTGTATTTATTATCCAATTCATCAATAACAACAAATTTAAATTTACTTACATTTGGAATTTTTATATAACAGAGAAGTTTTTCTCTGCAATTTGAAGACCAGAAATAGATAAAATCTTTGATCTTGATTACTCCTGCAACTGATTGATTCCATTGCTTTAAATTTTTGCTTTATCACTGGTTAACAACTCAAATTCAAATCTTAAAAAGAAAGTGACTTGCCTTAAATTATTTCAGAAATCTACTGCACTGTCTCTTTGGCCAAAAACTACAGCACTTGTTTTATGAATCTGCAGTTTTGAATTGGTGTTAAACTTGATTTTAAAATCATAATTTCATTAAACTATAAAGTTTCAAAAATCTACCTGAGAGATGGAATCATAAACTACAGCTTGAAGCTTTAAGTTGATTCTCAGATTTTTACCTTTGAATTGAATTGAAGAAGAGTTGGCAGTTTTCTTTTTGATTTTTTTTCTTGAGTGTTGGAGTTTGGAATGCTAAATCTTTTGGTTACTGAACTTTCAGAGATTAGGTATCTAAATAATTTGAAATTGGAAGCTGAAGAGTTTTCTATAATTTTTAGTTTTATTATTTTATTCAAGTAATGATGTTGAATGTCATTTGTAAACAATAATCATGAGATCCAAATTTTGTTAATTTCTTTACTCCATCTCCCATGTGAATGTATATTTAACATTTGTGATTTTACAAGGCAAAAGAATTTTTTTAATAAATTTTTATATCATATTCATTTTATAAATGAATACACCCCCTTATTCATTTGTGTATATATGTATACAATGTTAAAAGAATTGTTTTCAGCCAATATTTACATTATATACATTACATCTTAATGATTTTAAATGCTACTTAAACATTTATTTTAAATTTCAATTCAAATTTCAATTCAAACTTGAAATATAAACATTTATGTCCACTTACATATTCACACATATCTTGAACAAATTTAAATTAAATTTCAATATGTATTCAACCTTACTTATATATGTAATATACATATATATAAGATTTTAAATTCAAATGACTTTTAAAAACATTCATTATTTCAAAATTTTAAACTCAAACTAAAATTGGAATTTTAATCATATATAATTTTCCCTTATTTTATTTGTTTAAGATTTTCTCCAATTTATTTTCAAATTAAATTCCAAGGGTTTAAAATATATTGTTTATTTTAATTGATAAAATTTTTGGATGTTACACGAGCGATGAATTACGAGTACATTAAATGGAAAGCGTGATAACTCGTACACTTAGGAAAGTTTTTTGTACAAAAGCTGAATAAAGTAGAAGAATTTTTATTCACATATTGAAGCTTGGAAACTAAGGACAAGTTTATTTCAGAAATTAAAGCCAAAAACAGGGGCAGTACCCGCACAAATGCGGCAAACAAAAAGAAACTAGCTACCCAGCTGCGTACCACCCAAGCTAGCTCGACGGCTATTTCTCCCCTTTTTCGGGCTTCTTTGGGGTGGATACTCCGAAGCTACTACCCCGTTCTCTCCTTCTCGCCTCTTTTTTTGCCCTTGCTTTCCTTAGGAGAGATGCTTTCAGAGACAAAGGCAGTCTCACTTTGGGATACAGAAGGATCGACCTACTTAGGAGTGACGCCATCCGGCAGTATAACTTGGAGCGGGGTAATATCTATTTCAACACTCTCCTTCTTGACTTGCAAATCCAGCTCCTCCTTTTCAATGCGCTCCTTCATGCTAAGTTTACTAGTGTGTTCGAAGGCATGAGTCACTACGACATCCTCTGTTTTGACCTTGCGGATCATTTATCTTTTCTTCATGCAGAGCCCCTATGACTTCAGCATCCGAGCTTGGAGTCTCAATGGATTAATTGGTAGGGGCCACTTGTACAGTGACGACCGCGGTAGACCCTGTGGTCTGCGCCTGCTGTCCTAGGGTAACATCCTCATCGAGAGCATGGACAAATGCAGACGAACCTGCATTTCATGAAGACTAATGGGTAAGCTCATTACTATTGGGCGTAAGATGTTAACCTTCTCGAATGTCAGAGAAGTAAGAGATATACCTTCGTCAAACTGGCATTCGGTCATAACGGGAGTGGCGCCTTCCAAAATTAGAGACAACTCAAGAGATTTGTGCATCCCTGGATGATCTGGATCGTAGCCCACATCCTTTCCCGAGGCATAAGAAATTGAAGCACCAGTTTTTTGAGTAATAGGAGGGTTTTGGGAACCAGATCCTGAGGCTTCACCTCCATCTTTCCCTTTTTCGGTGGTCGGTGGATCACTGAGTAAACTACGTCAAGCAGCCTTGAGTTCATCAGGATCTTCATAGCTTAAGATTTCACGCACGAGTTGCTCTTTATCCTCTTTAACACCACCGAGGGACTTCTTCTATAGATCAAGGATATGGTCCCAGGCTTCAACAAGCGACTCTGGATATGTGGAGGTTACGATTTATGAGGATGCATGCTTTGTAATATATCGGCAACGGATTGAACTCGTTCTTTATTTCTGTCTGACTAGCCTCCCTAGCCTCTTCCTTGAGGGCCTTTATCTGTGCAAGTTATCTTCCGACCTGTATTTTAGCTTCGCGAGCCTCGACGATCTCCTCACAGTATCATTGGGACTCCAGTCGAGCCTTAAGTTTTTTCATGCTTTTCCTTCTCAAGTTCCTCCTCAAGCTGTTTAATTTGAAGGGCCAAAGCATCGTTACCTTTTTCCAGCGCATCCTTCTCCTTCTGTGTAACGACCCGTAAATTTTAGATAATTAAAATAGCTAATTTAATAAGATTTCATGATTTAATGTTAGAAAAAAAATTTGTGATTCGTTTGGAATAATAATAACTGGAATGAATTGCAACAATAACTATCCAAGTAATGAAAAATAAAAGCTACTTAGTGAATACCTTTGCAATCAAAAGTTGAATAGGATAATAAAATGTTGAATTCATTGGGTATAATAGAGTAATTGATCGATAAGTAAAATCTATTTAAAATCAAACATTGAATATTGAACAGGTAAATTGTTTAAATTAAATATTTAAAACTTATTGAATAATTGAATAACTGTAAAATGAAAATAGTGTTCTAAATTGTGAATTGGTTTTAAAAGTTGAATCTTATAAGTTCAATTTCATATTTCAAAAGATAATGAATTATTGGATAAGCGAAATTGTTTAAATTGAATATTTGGAATTTATTGAATAATTTAATAATGGGAATTGAATAACCGTATAATGGAAATGGTTGTTCTATAATCTTAATTCGTTCAAAAGTTAAATTTTAAGTTCGTTTTGAATATTTCAAAAGATAGTGATTTAAGAATAATCAATTTGTTTAAATTTAGTATTACAAATGTTTGAATAATTAAATTCCTAATTTGATACGATTAATTTGATATTGAAATTTAATATATGAAAATAGAGTGAATGATTGAAATTTGATTTAATATGATTCAAATAGGTTTTCAAAGTGAATGTAAGTATATTGGGATTATAATAGGGTTAATAAGATTTTAAAATTGGAATTATTGCATAATTGAATAACGAGTTTAATATGATTAAGAAATGATTTGTAAAATTTTATTTTGTCATATTAAAGTTAGAATGATGTTGTAGAACTTTTAAAATCGAATTAAAAGTAAATTTGTGAAAATTGAATATTTTAATATTTAATTATCGACGGGAAAATAGCCAAATTTTGAACAGTCCCAGAATTGGACGAAACTAGTTCCATTGGATCTGTAATAGTTAGTTATTATCGGATTACAATTTTCGTAGCAATCGGAGTTGTCGTTTGACCGTGGCAGCTCGAAACGCATCGAAATCGTTTTAATATTAATTTAGCGAGTTAAAATAGCCATTTTCAAACAGTCTCGGATTTCGACGAAACTAGTTTCATCGGATCCGTAATGTCATATTATTGTAATGTTTCAAATTTCGTGTCAATCGGATTTACCGTTTGTTCGGAGCAAGCCAAAACGCATAGAAATTAGTTGAATCGGTTTAATTTAAATTTGATCGTTTATTGCCGTAACTCGCACATATGATCGAATTAGCCTCCGAAAAATGTTTCATTGTGTTCGAAACGCAGGGTAAACCTTAAAAAGCCTGCCGGCACGCTTCGTTTGGAGTTCGGAAAATTTTCGGTGAATAGTGTTTTACAATTTTCTATATAAGGACCTAAACATTTCATTTTGCACTCAAAACCCTTGCTTCTTCTTCCAGCCGGCCCTAGATATTAATGGCTGAGAAAATTCGAAACTTTCTCCTCTATTATCTCCAAATCTACAAACAATTAGCAAAAATCGTCAACTACAAAGTTATAGAGGGCATCAAGATCTAGCTATCCAACGGGGAAGATCGGAAACGGAGCCACGGATCGACGGGAAATCACATTCAAAGCTGCTGCATTTTTCACGTTTTTCGAGGCGAGATGGGGGGCCGAGCTTCGAGCTGCTTCAGGCGTTGGTGGCTCTGGTGATATGCTTCGTGGTGGCGCTTGCTGATCGTTCTGGAAGTCGGCGAGGTGGTCGTGATAATTGCTTGAAAATCGGCGGCTATGGGTTCATACGCGCGTGAAAGAAACTGGAGATGGAAGAAAGGGGATGCGGCCGTGATTTGCAGTGGTGGGATGGACGGCTGTGATGGAGCTAGGGTATTAAAAAAAATGTTAATTAATTTACGTTTTAATTTGTTCAATCTTTAAAATGCTCTAACTTTTGCATACGAGGTCCGTTTTGGACGAAACAAGTTGCGTTGGCTTCGTTTTGACGAGCACTACGCTATGGAATTGGAATGGAGTCGTTTGGAGCAAGTGAAAATTTTGGGTAAAATTAAACGCTCGTTTAATTTTATTCGAAATAAACGCTGGAACTGCATTGAAATCAAGGTGAGTGTTTTATAACGCTCACAACGTACTAAATATCTTTATGCTAGTTAAATTTGATATTATGAAGTGATATGAATTTTATTTGTCGTTGTTTGATAGAATTTAATTGTCATTTGACTTAACCGTCGAAAATTAAATTGACAGTTAAATTTGAAATTAAAATTGAAATTGAATTGCGATTTAATTACCTGACATCGATAACTATGAAATTGCCATGAATTGTATTGCCTATTGGATGATGTATTTCGATGGATGCTATTGGTTGATGTTTGAATGTTTGGATGTTTGTTTGCTTATATATATCCTGTTATGCATACATATGATACTGTGATTTAATTTAAGTAATATATGCTCATCCCTGACATTTAAATTGAAATAAATAACTACTTGGCCATAGGATAGAAAATTATATACGGACACCGAATTGGCTAAATTAATCAATTTTGAAATCGTCGATTTGAAATTTGTTTAAATGTTTTGATTTAAAAGTATAAATAGAAATCAATTTATAGAAATCGAATTTATAGAAAAATTGAGTTTGGAATGTTGAAATAAATTTTGGTTAAAGGAATTTTGTTAAATAATTAAGTTGAGACTTTGAAATTTGAAATTGGATATGATTGAAGGTCGAAAATTGATTGGTTTAGAGATTTAACCTTAATTCGAGCTTTGAATATTACTAAGTAAAAGTGATATAAAAAAACTGATATTTTGAAATCGAGCTTGGAATTGAACCATATTTGAAACTTGGATTTAAACTTGAATATTGATGGAAAATTTGTTAAGTGTTATAAATGGATATTTTGAAATCAAGCTCCAAATCGATAAAAATTGAAATTGAATAAATTGAAGGTGAATGTAGAATTTAATTGACTTGAAGTTAAAGTTGACGTTGTTTTGAATTGAAATCGAAATTGAATCGGTAGAATGGAAATTGAAAGTGATTTGAATTGGGAAGTTATAAATTGAAATGGATTGGTTTTGAAGCTGTTTTATTTGTTTTCCAAATTACTCGGTTATATAAACCATTTTGGATACTTAAACTGTTTTAATCTATTTTAAATCTACTTAACCCGATTTAAATTATTTTAAACTAATTTATCTATTTCACATCCATTTTAAGAGTTTAAGTATTTTAAGTATTTTAATTATTTAAACTACTTTTAAACTACTTAACACTATTTCTCTAAGATTCCAAACTGGTTAATAAGGTGAAATGTTTATGTTTAAATCTTGAATGTAAATACGAATTGAGTTAAATGAAGTTGCAACCTAAACTGAAATTCGAAATGATTTTGAAATCGAAATGAGATATTGATGCGAAAAATGATTTTTGAAACGGAATCTTACATTTGAATAGATACGATGATATTTGAAATGGACTTGTTTTTTTGAAGCGAATATGATATTTTGATATCAATTATGAATCGATTTGAAATGTAAAAGAGCCAACGGTGTAATAATACATAGTTATTAAAGAGACCGAGATCGGATATGGACATACTCTCTGTCGATACCGAAAACCACTTTAATAACTATTATACGCGGAGTGTTGATCCAGAATGAAGTGGATGGTTTGGTGAAGGCGTTGACTGAAGAAAGAGAACGATTATTGGATGACCCCTGACATGACTAAAACAGGAGCTGCGCCGGGCCATTGAGGTTCGCCACCTCTAGCGGACACACTTCTTCGATACCATATCTATTACATTTGTGATTCGATTTGGGTGCACCCCTTGATTTGGGAGTGGTGTTTCGCGGTGTTGGGGTAGCTGCTGGCTATGCTCAACATCAGTTCGGATCACGCAACTACTAGTATCGTAGTTGGTATCACCTCATGTACCTTATCATACTGATTATCCTATTCGCGACCACTACGTTTTGATTTGTACCTTGAGTATATGGATTGCCTTATGGTGACTTCCGGTTTTGGGGAAACTACGGTCTTGTATATGCTTTTGGGAATATAAAATGTGTTAAGGGGGATTATGGTAACGCCTTAACGCTATTTTGATACTTTATATTACTGATAGGCATTATCTACTTAGCGTATATTACTGCATAGTAGATAGTTTAACGGATCCTTGAGAGATGGAAAATCCCATAACATCTCTTATGTTATTGCACGCACGTTGACACTGGATAGGAGATGTCAAACCCCGTAAACATCTCCGACGCCGTTGCACTCATATTTATTTACGATTGATTTAACTTTCATAAGGATATTTTAGTCCTGACTCGAGTGTTTTGTCTTTTCATTACGCTCGGGTGAGTCCTGATTTTTTCAGATTTTTGAAGATCTATTCTGGAGGATGGAGACGAAGATTTGGTATACTATTACTATTATTATCTGTGCATCATGCTATCTGCTGCATTATTTAAATTGTTCTGTTGTATATGTATAACTCTGATAAATGTTGTATAAATAATTGTCAAAGTATAGTAGACAGCTTCATGAACTGTTTATTTGACTATTATATTTTATCGTTCCGCTGCGAGATTCTGTGTTGTTTCATTTCCTTTATTTCTTTTCCTTTTCTTTTCTTATTTACCCCAATAACCATCTGCCCTTTTGAATGGTTTGGAATCGACATGTGTTTTGCCTATGCACTTGGAGGGTGCTGCATGATAGGGGGTTCTCGCATTTGGTTTGGTAGCGAGCGGATGACTCTTACTCCTACATGTCCGGCGGGGTTGGTGCAGTCGAGAGGCTGGCCGTAAAGGCAGAACACAGGTATAGCTGTATGCTACGGTGGGCGTTACCCCACTGACGCGGTCCGTTACAGTTGGTATCAGAGCTTTGGTTTAGCGATAAACATTGGCTCTAGTGGGGAATAACTCATTGAAATAGAGGTAAACTATATAAATGAGTTGAGTGTATATGAGAGAGCGTACTTGTTATTTGATATAAAATGGTTTTATATTGTGTTAACTTTGTTCCGTTGAGTATTTATGAATGCTGGTCGATACTTGGGACGCCAAGGCGTCGATAGGAATTTATAAACACCCGAATATGACAAACCAACACAATATCGTTTTGGAATATATTTTATATAAAAGAATTATTTGAATATTTATTCATTTTGATTGAATTGATTGTTAGAAGATGATAATATTAGATTATTATCGTTATTGTTTGATCAGTCGATATTTACAACAATTGATTAAATAACAATGGACTTAGGAAAATGAAATCTTGTAAACATAATTGATAATGAATATAAATGAATTTTAACTTGGATTTGGGAATTTAAATTCCGGTGTTTGAAATTGACTTACAAGAATTTGAACAATATAATATGAGTATTATATGATAGTATAATTGAGTTGAAATTGTTTCGAAGGGTTTTTTTAAATGATAAGTGTTATATTCCCTTCTCTTGACGCTAGAAAATGATTTCGGTGATGAGTGCACGCATCATCGGCGTTTATTTTCGAGAGTCCGAGTGGGGGAGACCACTTAATAGCTTGTCTAAACCTTATTTTGATTCAACTTTTATTTTATTTTGTATTCTCTATAATATGATTTGATATATAAATTATATAAGTATATATTATTTCAAAACTTGATTTGAAATGAAACCGGGATTGGAATTCTTAAGTCCTTTAATAATTAATGATTTTTTTTAATTGATTGAAATGAATTTAGACTTGAATCATTAAGGAACTTCTGAATTGTGAAATGAGAAATGAACCTAAGAGCTAAGTGAAAATATCAATTGAAGTAGAAATCCTTAGAATTAGGAAATTATGAACTTAAAATAAAATTAAAACTGTAAAACTCACATAGTATTAAATTTCATTCTATAGCATAGATATAACTTACCAAAATATTTAAGAAGTTCAAAAATGTTATATGAATTGTTAATTAGATAATATACAAGTATAGGTTTGAATAATGAAATATGCATTTAATTAATGGTTTGCAAATATAAATAAAATTGTTAGTAAATAATTGGAATTTAAATTAACATTTAAATGTGATTCACAATTATGTTAATATAAAATGGAAATACTATATGTGAATGTAAATGTGAAATTAAATTATAGTGAAATTTAAGTAATGACTTAAGAATTAATTAATTGAAAATTCAACTTTAAATGAAAAGAAGTTGTATGTTGTTTAACTACATTCTATTTGAATAACTATAACTTAACAAATACTTAAAAGGTTTAAAATGCTAATAAGGGTAGGTAGAGAAATAATATACCAGCGTGAGAGTGAATAATAAAATGTGATGATCTATTGATAGTTGTAAATATAAAAGAAATTTAAGCTATAAAATGAATGATATATATATATATATATATATATATATATATATAAGTGAATGAATAAAATTTAAAATTAATGAAAAATAAAATTGGTAAATGGAAACTAATTAAATTTGAATATAACTAAATGTCAATAAACTTGGAAGTGTATGAAATTAAAATTGACTTGGAAATGTATAATTGATTTAGTGTAGATTTTGGATGGATGTTAATGTTTGATATGCATTGGTTGTTAGATGGATGATAATTGATTAAGTAGAATACATTAGTGTTAATGGAATTGAATAAACGGAAAAAAAAATTTAATTCAAATTCAAATTTGAAGCAAAGTGAAATTAAATATAATTGAATTCAATTTAAATTGAAGCAAATTGACTTGAATTTAAAAGGTGAATGAAACAAACTTGAATAAATCGGAAACAAATTGAATGTAAACCTATTGCATGGATGAATAAGAAAATAAATGACTTTCTGTTTATGATTGTTCTTTAGAAAATTTGAAGTTTTGATGGTTTGCACTTTGAAATAATAAAAGCAAATTTTGGGAAAAGTCCAAATTTGTCCAATATATGCTGAAACGAAAACAACCATAACTTTTAAATGGCTGAACGAAATTCGACGATCTTGGACTTTTAGAAAAGCTTAGAAACTATAGCACAACTTTTGTTTAGATAACTTGAGAAAATTCCTTTGTCTACTAGGTTAAAAAACTTGAATGTTACTCGCTGTCCTGTGTAAAAATAAGTAAAATCAGTAGTATACACGCTTAGTATTTTCGCCATATCTTTTGTCTGGTTTATCAGATTTTGATGATCTTACACTTTCTGGAAAGCTAAGAACTTTATCTAAAACTTTTGTTTTAAGTGTTTTGTGTTTTGATGTCGTTTAGAAGGTCGAAAACGTGGGTGAACGTCGCTGACCTGCGCAATTCATTGCCCAGGCTGAGGCGTATCCTCTGAGTAAAACGGCCATAGTTTTTGATCGTATGGTCCGAATTCGATGATTTTAGACATTCCGGAAAGCCTGAAAGGAATGCAACAACTTTCATTTAGATTCTGTTGCCGAATTTTATCGTTTAGGTGACCTAAAACTAAGATTTGTTTGCTGTCCTGAAATTGGAATCTCAGTTTTGAAGCTAAATATGTTATATATATGTTGTGTAGGCTAAGTATATCGATCTATCTTTATATGCATGGTTCTAACTTAGTTATTGAGTGTTTAGTAGGTGCGGATTTCGCTTGCTTTGCATTTGGAGCTCGCTTTCGCGCTATATTAGCCGTATATGCTCGCTAACAATATATAAGATACATATCTCGGATTACATACCGTACTTTTACACTTTTTCCCTACGGGATACCCCATCACTTGATGAGATGTATATTTGTGATATATATACTGTCATTTTATTTTTTCCGATCGAGCCGCGCAAAGGAGACTCTGCCGAAATTTTCCGTAAAATCCGGGTGTTAGAAATTTTTTCAAGTTTTAAATTTTTTTATAACTTGTTTTGATAACTAACTTTTAGAGTTAGAAAACCGTTCGGAGTAACTTAGTGGAAGTGTAGTAACGATTTATAAATGGAATTTCATTGTTTTATAAGTCGATAACTTTGAATAAAATATAGCTAGTGTTGAATTCTATACTTAGTTCCTTCTCCCTTCTTTTTCCTTTTCGGGGACGAAAAGTTTTGAGTGGGGGAGAGTGCAACGACCCGTAAATTTTCGATAATTAAAATAGCTAATTTAATAAGATTTCGTGATTTAATGTTAGAAAAAAAATTTGTGATTCATTTGGAATAATAATAACTGGAATGAATTGCAACAATAACTATCCAAGTAATGAAAAATAAAAGCTACTTAGTGAATACCTTTGCAATCAAAAGTTGAATAGGATAATAAAATGTTGAATTCATTGGGTATAATAGAGTAATTGATCGATAAGTAAAATCTATTAAAAATCAAACATTGAATATTGAACAGGTAAATTGTTTAAATTAAATATTTAAAACTTATTGGATAATTGAATAACTGTCAAATGAAAATAGTGTTCTAAATTGTGAATTGGTTTTAAAAGTTGAATCTTATAAGTTCAATTTCAATATTTCAAAATATAATGAATTATTGGATAAGCGAAATTGTTTAAATTGAATATTTGGAATTTATTGAATAATTTAATAATGGGAATTGAATAACCGTATAATGGAAATGGTTGTTCTATAATCTTAATTCGTTCAAAAGTTAAATTTTAAGTTCGTTTTGAATATTTCAAAAGATAGTGATTTAAGAATAATCAATTTGTTTAAATTTAGTATTACAAATGTTTGAACAATTAAATTCCGAATTTGATACGATTAAATTGATATTGAAATTTAATATATGAAAATAGAGTGAATGATTGAAATTTGATTTAATATGATTCAAATTGGTTTTCAAAGTGAATGTAAGTATATTGAGATTATAATAGGGTTAATAAGATTTTAAAATTGGAATTATTGGATAACTGAATAACGGGTTTAATATGATTAAGAAATGATTTGTAAAATTTTATTTTGTCATATTAAAGTTAGAATGATGTTGTAGAACTTTTAAAATCGAATTAAAAGTAAATTTGTGAAAATTGAATATTTTAATATTTAATTATCGACTGGAAAATAGCCAAATTTTGAACAGTCCCAGAATTGGACGAAACTAGTTCCATTGGATCTGTAATAGATAATTATTATCGGATTTCAATTTTCGTAGCAATCGGAGTTGTCGTTTGACCGTGGCAGCTCGAAACGCATCGAAATCGTTTTAATATTAATTTAGCGAGTTAAAATAGCCATTTTTCAAACAGTCTCGGATTTCGACGAAACTAGTTTCATCGGATCCGTAATGTCATATTATTGTAAGGTTTCAAATTTCGTGTCAATCGGATTTGCCGTTTGTCCGGAGCAAGCCAAAACGCATAGAAATTAGTTGAATCGGTTTAATTTAAATTTGATCGTTTATTGTCGTAACTCGCACATATGATCGAATTAGCCTCCGAAACATGTTCCATTGTGTTCGGAACGCAGGGTAAACCTTAGAAATGCCTGCCGGCACGCTTCGTTTGGAGTTCGAAATTTTTTCGGTGAATAGTGTTTTACAATTTTCTATATAAGGACCTAAACATTTCATTTTGCACTCAAAACCCTTGCTTCTTCTTCCAGCCGGCCCTAGATATTAATGGCTGAGAAAATTCGAAACCTTCTCCTCTATTATCTCCAAATCTACAAACAATTAGCAAAAGTCGTCAACTACAAAGTTGTAGAGGGCATCAAGATCTAGCTATCCAACAGTGGAGATCGAAAACGGAGCCACGGATCGACGGGAAATCACGTTCAAAGCTGCTGCGTTTTTCACGTTTTTTGAGCCGAGATGGGGGGCCGAGCTTCGAGCTGCTTCAGGCGTTGGTGGATCTGGTGATAGGCTTCGTGGTGGCGCTTGCTGATCGTTCTGGAAGTCGGCGAGGTGGTGTGATAATTGCTTGAAAATCGACGGCTATGGGTTCATATGCGCGTGAAAGAAACTGGAGATGGAAGAAAGGGGATGCGGCCGTGATTTGCAGTGGTGGGATGGACGGCTGTGATAGAGCTAGGGTATTAAAAAAAAATGTTAATTAATTTACGTTTTAATTTGTTCAATCTTTAAAATGCTCTAACTTTTGCATACGAGGTCCATTTTGGACGAAACAAGTTGCGTTGGCTTCGTTTTGACGAGTACTACGCTATGGAATTGGATTAGAGTCGTTTGGAGCAAGTGAAAATTTCGGGTAAAATTAAACGCTCGTTTAATTTTATTCGAAATAAACCGTTGGAACTGCATTGAAATCAAGGTGAGTGTTTTATAACGCTCACAACGTACTAAATATCTTTATGCTAGTTAAATTTGATATTATGAAGTGATATGAATTTTATTTGTCGTTGTTTGATAGAATTTAATTATCATTTGAATTAACCGTCGAAAATTAAATTGACAGTTAAATTTGAAATTAAAAATGAAATTGAATTGCGATTTAGTTACCTGACATCGATAACTATGAAATTGCCATGAATAGTATTGCCTATTGGATAATGTATTTCGATGGATGCTATTGGTTGATGTTTGAATGTTTGGATGTTTATTTGCTTATATATATATCCTGTTATGCATACATATGATACTGTGATTTAATTTAAGTAATATGTGCTCATCCCTGACATTTAAATTGAAATAAATAACTACTTGGCCATAGGATAGAAAATTATATACGGACACCGAATTGGCTAAATTAATAAATTCGATTTGAAATTTGTTTAAATGTTTTGATTTAAAAGCATAAATAGAAATCAATTTATAGAAATCGAATTTATCGAAAAATTGAGTTTGGAATGTTGAAATAAATTTTGGTTAAAGGAATTTTGTTAAATAATTAAGTTGAGACTTTGAAATTTGAAATTGGATATGATTGAAGGTCGAAAATTGATTGGTTTAGAGATTTAACCTTAATTCGAGCTTTGAATATTACTAAGTAAAAGTGATATAAAAAAAATGATATTTTGAAATCGAGCTTGGAATTGAACCATATTTGAAACTTGGATTTAAACTTGAATATTGATGGAAAATTTGTTAAGTGTTATAAATGGATATTTTGAAATCAAGCTCCAAATCGATAAAAATTGAAATTGAATAAATTGAAGGTGAATGTAGAATTGAATTGACTTGAAGTTAAAGTTGACGTTGTTTTGAATTGAAATCGAAATTGAATCGGTAGAATGGAAATTGAAAGTGATTTGAATTGGGAAGTTATAAATTGAAATGGATTGGTTTTGAAGCTGTTTTATTTGTTTTCCAAATTACTCAGTTATATAAACCATTTTGGATACTTAAACTGTTTTAATCTATTTTAAATCTACTTAACCCGATTTAAATTATTTTAAACTAATTTATCTATTTCACATCCATTTTAAGAGTTTAAGTATTTTAAGTATTTTAATTATTTAAACTACTTTTAAACTACTTAACACTATTTTTCTAAGATTCCAAACTGGTTAATAAGGTGAAATGTTTATGTTTAAATCTTGAATGTAAATACGAATTGAGTTAAATGAAGTTGCAACCTAAACTGAAATTCAAAATAATTTTGAAATCGAAATGAGATATTGATGCGAAAAATGATTTTTGAAACGGAATCTTACATTTGAATAGATACGATGATATTTGAAATGGACTTGTTTTTTTTGAAGCGTATATGATATTTTGATATCAATTATGAATCGATTTGAAATGTAAAAGAGCCAACGGTGTAATAATACATAGTTATTAAAGAGACCGGGATCAGATATGGACATACTCTCTGCCGATTCCGAAAACCACTTTAATAACTATTATACGCGGAGTGTTGATCCAGAATGAAGTGGATGGTTTGGTGAACGCGTTGACTGAAGAAAGAGAACGATTATTGGATGACCCCTGACATGACTAAAACAGGAGCCGCGCCGGGCCATTGAGGTTTGCCACCTCTAGCGGACACACTTCTTCGATACCATATCTATTACATCTGTGATTCGATTTGGGTGCACCCCTTGATTTGGGAGTGGTGTTTCGCGGTGTTGGGGTAGCTGCTGGCTATGCTCAACATCAGTCCGGATCACGCAACTACTAGTATCCTAGTTGGTATCGCCTCATGTACCTTGTCATACTGATTATCCTATTCGCGACCACTACGTTTTGATTTGTACCTTGAGTATATGGATTGCCCTCTGGTGACTTCCGGTTTTGGGGAAACTACGGTCTTGTATATGCTTTTGGGAATATAAAATGTGTTAAGGGGGATTATGGTAATGCCTTAACGCTATTTTGATACTTTATATTACTGATAGGCATTATCTACTTAGCGTATATTACTACATAGTAGATAGTTTAACGGATCCTTGAGAGATGGAAAATCCCGTAACATCTCTTAAGTTATTGCACGCACGTTGACACTGGATAGGAGATGTCAAACCCCGTAAACATCTCCGACGCCGTTACACTCATATTTATTTACGATTGATTTAACTTTCATAAGGATATTTTAGTCCTGACTCGAGTGTTTTGTCTTTTCATTACGCTCGGGCCAGTCCTGAGTTTTTCAGATTTTTGAAGATCTATTCTGGAGGATGGAGACGAAGATTTGGTATACTATTACTATTATTATCTGTGCATCATGCTATCTGCTGCATTATTTAAATTATTCTGTTGTATATGTATAACTCTGATAAATGTTGTATAAATAATTGTCAAAGTATAGTAGACAGCTTCATGAACTGTTTATTTGACTATTATATTTTATCGTTCCGCTGCGAGATTCTGTGTTGTTTCATTTCCTTTATTTCTTTTCCTTTTCTTTTCTTATTTACCCCAATAACCATTTGCCCTTTTGAATGGTTTGGAATCGACATGTGTATTTGATCGTCGGTTTAAACTGTCCAAAAAGGCGGGTCGTTACATTCTGTAAGACGTCTTTCTCAAGGGCTAAAGTATCATTGCATTGTACGGTCGTGTCCAGTCCAGCTTAATGCATTTTCGTTAAACGCTCGACGACTTCGGAAGACTCGTCGGCTTTTTTCTCAGCATCGACTGCTTTGTACCCAAATGCTTAACCTCCTTATCCAGGTACTTAGTAATGTCTTTGTCGTGGATCGCCTCAAGAGTTAAGCGATCGATCTTGTGTTTCCTTTCAACCGACACCTCGAAAATTCTCTCAGCAATACGGAGCGTTGTACTGTGCTGGACATATTCAACATTAACGTAATAGATGCAAAGCACTATGTCCTTTGCCTCTACAGGAATTAAATGCAAAGCAGGAACAAATATGAACTCGTCAAAGCACAACTTAGAAAATGTGGCCTTGAGCTCGGCCATCATCTCAACAGCAGTGGCACCAAGAGTAATTGAGGGCTAAGATGGCCCATTTGTCGTGCTTGTGGGATGAAGTATCAAGACCTTCAGCACCAGATGGGAATTCCGAAGATCGACGGACGCTGGAAGAACCCGAATGTTGTTTGGGCGCAATAGCCGAAGTGGGAGCATGAGGCAGCGGCTTACTACTGCTATGTGTAGCGGGGTGTTGACCTGCACCCTTGTGGTGCGAAGACTGAGATTTTGATTTATGCATGGACGACGAGTCCTTAGATTGAAAACTTCGGTCTCCGTCTTCTCTTCCTTCATGACACTCTCTTTCTCGAGCAGGGTCCAGACCCCGATTAGGACTAAAGTAAGACGGCTGAGAGTATGCTGATCTCTTCAAGCGATCATAGTTGCAGGGGAATCACATCGAGCCTACAAAAAAATGAAAGTGTATAAGAATAACTGGAGTAAAGGTGGATAAGTGTCATGTGGTGCAGTGCACGTCATCGTGAGGGTCCTTGTGTCCCCTAGCGCACCAATTACTAGAGCTTTGCTCGTTGGAGTAATCTCTTATATGCTAGCGGAGGGAATATTAGTGCCAAAACGAGTAGGAGATTCAAAGCCCCCGAGACTTAAATCGAAAAAATCATATTTCCCAACATTACCTAGAATTGGGATGTCCAACAACCCCTCAATAAGTTTTTTGGAGGCAGAGTTAGATTGATCTTTAGCAGTAGAGGTTGACTTGGATTTCTTGGAAACCTGCCCTCTGCGAAGCATATAAACAAGCCTTTTTCTTCTTCTCTTTTCTGAGGTAGGGAGCGGTAGGTCTTGGGAGGATCCGACCGCAGGCTCATGACTTCAGCTCACATCGTCACGACCGGGCTCATTAGCATTGCCCCTCACCTTGCCTTCCTCGGCAACATTCCGAGCCCTTTCGATTAGGGGCACGGCATGATCTGCTTCATCGCCTCCATGCCCAATGACACCTCTTCTTTCTACAATTTCCTCCTCGGTGTTTCTTGGCAGTCCCGTGTTGTGGCCTTCTTCTAGCAAGCCGAAGATAAAACAGTGCTCGTTAGTAAGAAGAGATCCAATGTCCCTATCAGCTAGTGATATGTTTCTGATTGCTGAAACCGCCTCCTAATACATGTCGTCGGTGAGACGTGGATGGCTGCCTCCAATGTTCAATTAAAACTGCTTAGTTCAGGATGCGACTTGAATAAAAGCACTTAAGGTCAAGTTTGAAGCGACACTTACGTCCTTTCACCTAACATCCTGCAAAACCAGGTGGGCAATGCATGTAGAACATTCATTCTTAAAAGTGCTCAATTTGTTCTAAACACCTGTTACGACCTGGCAGTTTGTGACCGACTCGAGGAAAGTGTACGAGAAGCTTCCTCTTTGCCACTTGAAGTTGTAAATGAATCTAATCTCTTCTGAAGTTGGCTCATGATATAAGAATGTGAGTAAAATCATGTACGTGCAGTGCAGAAACGCGTAGCTGTTTGGATGCAGTCGAACTGGGGCCAGTAATATAGCATTTTTCAAATGAATGGATTGAAAGGCTGAACATAACCTGCCAAGCACATAAGCTTGTTGCATGCGGTATTCCCCTCCGAGGGCAAGTGAGCCCTATCGTTACGAGATGAGATTCGCACATCCTCGTGTGGAATCCTGTGTTTAATGCACAGTCTGCGGAGAGAAACCTTATCGACCTTTGAAGCCACTGAATCCTCCGAATCATTTAAAAATATGGCTTTTTCTAGAGTGTCAAAAGCTGGCTCAATTCTGCTTCTAAGTTTGAAAGAATTTTCAAGATCTGTTGAGATCTTTCAAGCTGTTTAGATTGATGGCCTGAAGAGTTTGGAGCGGATATTGTTGCTGTGCTTGATTCAACGTCGGGATTGTCATGTGAAGAAGTTTGTGCAGTGCCCATAGCAGCTAAACGCTCCGACCGTTTGGAACCTATAGCTGTCAAAATTAGCAGATAGTTTTTGTTAGAGAAGATAAATATGTTCCCCCTATGAAAAGTGTAAACTAGTGCAGTGTGGTGTAGTGTTGTGCGATGTAGTGATAAAAAGTTCAAAATTAAAACGACAATTGTGATGAGAGTCTGGGATTCGACCGGAGTGATCGTCATCGCTGGTCGTCCCAACCAGCTTTCAGTTCGACGGTTGTGGATCTCACCTAAGTTCCAGGATCAGTTATCGGCATATTAGAGTACGATGTTTGCGTTCAAGTTCATATATTCTAAGTCATATGCATTGGTATTCAGTCATAGTGCTAAAATCATGTTCGAGTCCCATTCTGGAGTTCAAGTGTTCAAGTTCTAAGTCCAACACTGGATATCCCAACTTTCATGTCCAAGTTTTTTTTCATGCTCATGCCTCTAAGGAACGGTTCGGGTTTGTTCATTCATACAAGTTCGTGTGATCAAGTCCTAAAGTTGAAGTGTGCTCAAACGAGATTGAAAATCGCCTAAGTCTCCCTATCACTATTATCAACCGATCCTCTAAGTTTCATCATTCCACTTCCTTACCTCTGGCCATACCCACGATTGATCCTCCATGCAACCAATCCTACACTTTATTTCATCTTCAACACACTAACACCGATCCCAACATTCACTCCCTCACTCCTACGACCGATCCAGCATTTATTTGCAACTCCATTATCATCTTCCCTGGCCGAACTGATCCCTATACTCTCTCCATCCTACGTCTTCCTACAACATCACCGCCCTGTTCCTCTATGACCATCAACAAAATTTTTGATCATCCTATGGCCTTGTGACATTAAAACCCAAAATCAAATTGCAAACCCTCCTATGTATGTAAATTGGAACACAAACGATCAGGTTAAGATGAAGGAGAGACTAAGGATCGAGTTAATAATTAAAGCAACGCGAGTTCGGGCTAGGATATGGAATTAAATCGGCAAGGTTGAGAGCAGATGCGATTTGGAGTAATGGTGAAGACTTTTGGTTAGATGGAAAAATAGATCAAATAGGACATTGTTTTGATCGATATGGTTTCTCGATTTGAAGATATGGTAACGGTGAAGATAAGGAAGAAGAAGGGATCAATTTGGTTGAGAAGGAAATAAGTGTATCATGTGAAGTGAGAAGCGTTAAGCATTTAGCTTATACACCTAACTCATATATGCAAAAGCGGGCTGAATTCACTAGCCTTAAATCAGTTAAGCCCACCTAAGCTAAGGGATCGGTACCGATCCCCCACATATGGGATTGGTACCGAACGCCCCTTACCCATGTTTAAAAGAAATGAAAATACGAATGGATGATGAAGAGTATAGTAATGCAAAATATATTTCAACTACATTATATTGACAACGACCCATGAACGTGTACGTGCATACAAAACATTCAATTTCTTGAATCGGAGATTGAATTATTACCTGGATTTCGTAGAAAAGAAGTCACTGTAGATAATCGAAGCGTTCTAACTTGATTGACAAGCTTGATGGAACCGAGTATTGAAAAAGACTGGGGATTACACTCTTGATTTATATTGACAAATATTGACCAAGCATCATGGCGAATAAAGAGATATACGACTCTTCGAAAAGACAATTCAATGGAAGGATAAAGACTGTTCAAGAAACTGAATGGAATTCTTCTGAACGATTCTAACTTTCTTCGATTCAAAGCATATCATGTTCGAAACAAGACGTACTTCGGAGGGTAGTTGTTATTCGAACTTTTAACCCTGTTATATTAAGATCGATTGGACAACTTAGGCTTAATGATAGATAAGGCAAGTAGCCGAAGAGGTGATTACAGAGAGCGGAGATCAAGCATAGACAACAATATGAAGTAACGATCAAGCGAAACCAAGAGATGGACTCTATGGAACATTAAGTATGGATTTGTGCTTCCCTTAGGCAGGGGATCAGATCACTATGGCTATGAACAGCTTGAATCACCAGTTCAACTCAGCAGGAGTCGATTGATATCTTTAAAAACATTAATACAACTATGCAAACAACTTTGGAAACATAAAGCCAACATGGAAGGGGACCCACCATACGAATCGCAGCATGCCACGTGGGCATCTTGAGCGACTGGGGCCAATCGTTCTATATGGGGAATTGGGTCTCGAAATTTTCTAGTTGACCTCGTCACAATCAAAAAAGGCTCTAACATTCTCCCTCTTTTTGATGATGACAACTATGTAAGTTTTCAAATATATTGAGTAATTTTCTCCCCTCGGCTGGATACTCCTCCTATCAATCTTATTCTTCCCTTTTTCATCGACAAAAAGGAAAAAGAATTGAAATGAGAAATTAAATAGACGTACATATAAACACATAGACATAACAAACAAATAAACATTTCACATAGAAACTTCACATAGAAAATGATATTAATGATTGAAGAAAATACCACAAACACATAAACATCATAAAAACATGTCCAAACAAAATAATCATACAACATATTGTCATGAATTAAATATAATAGGAACACAACAAATAGTCAAAGGGTTTAGACAATAAAAAGAATTTTGAATGGAAAACTTTAAAATATGATATGTTAGGTTTTCTTCCAATAAAAAGCTCATATGGGGCTATGTTTTGTTAATGGTCTAATGGAGACTCGATTTAGAACATAACAAACAATTGCTACAGCTTCTGCCTAAAAATGTTTAGGTAGAGTAATTATATTTAATAAGGTTCTAGCACATTCTTAAAGTGTTCAATTTTTCCTTACTACAACTCCGTTTTGTTGCGAGATTCTAGGAAATGAAAATTTGTGAAAAATTACCTTTCTATTGCAATATTTTTTTGAAATATCATTAACAAATTTCACCACCGTGATCACTTCTAATGTTTTTAATTTTCATATTTTGAATACTCTTAGCAAAAATTTTAAAATTTTCAAAAGTATCACTTTTATTTTTCATATATATTGTCCAAGTGCATCTTGAGAAATCATCTACAATTACAAAAACGTATCTTTATGATTTATAGATTGAACTTGAGTTAATCCAAAAAGATCTAAGTAATAGCTCAAGTGATTAAATAATTTTCTTTGATTTAAAAGTAGATTTAGTTAATTTTTCTAACTGACAAGCATCATAAATACTATTTACTTTAAAATTCATTTTTGGTAAACCTTTTACTAAATTATTTTCAGATAATTTGCTTATCGCTTTGAAGTCTATTTGACAAAATCTTTTGTGCCATAATCAAGGATTATTTTCTTTGGCTGTTAGACACATATTTTTGTTATGATTAACTTTCATATTTAAGATGTATATATTACGTTCTCTAGTTCTTTCAAAGATAAGATTCTTTTTTTGATCAGATATGTTACATTTAGTTTCCAAAAAAGGTATATTAAAACCTTTATCGGATAGTTAACTTATACTAAGCAAATTACGTTTTAAATTTTTAAATAGTTAAACATTTGTAGTAAGAGGTAAGTTAGATGTACCGTCATTTCTCACATCGCCTTTGCCGATGATATATACTTTAAAATTATCTCCAAATGTGACAGATCCTCCATCTGACTAGATAATGTTAGTCAGCATATCTTTGTTTTCTATTATATGTTTTGAGCAACCATTATCAAGTATCCACTTTCCTCTTTTCTTAGTTGATACCTGCAATAAATATAGAGATGATGTTGGTACCCACTTGTTACTAGGGTCCTAAGAGTCAAATCAATATCACATATAACAAGAGTGTAATAGCGTCAGAGATGTTACGGGGTTTTACCTCTCCAATCTAGTGTATTGCGTTCGTGCAATAACTCAGGAGATGTTACAGGATTTTCATCTCTTAAGGATCCGTCAAAATATCTATATATAGTAGAATACGCTATATATGTATTATCCAATCAGTAAAATAAATATTTTTCTTAGCGTTAAGGCTTTACATTAATCCCCCTTAACGTGTTTTTAAGCATCGTCGTATAGTTTGCAAATAACGTAACCAGTATGACGTCGGTAGATAGGGACACACCGTGATACAACAACACTAAAAAAACTCGTAGTGATCTAGGATAAGTTTAAAAGTATGACAATACACGTGCGGTAATGCCCAAGGTAGGATACTACCAGTTTGGGTCGCAAGGCTAGTGGAAACGCATCGTAGTCACAACCGCCCACTGCGTCCACCCATCCCATATCGAGTCAAAGGGAGGCTATCCCAATCAAGGTGCACCAATCGAAATCAACAACAAAGGTAATAGTATGGACCGAGTCCACAAGAAATTCGATGAATGGGTGTCCGAGCCCACTTTGCCTGGATCAAGCCATCCTATTTTAGTCATTCCAAATTGACACAAACTGTCAGGCTATCCATCATCGTTCTCTTTCTTTAAATTTAGCAACGTGCACCAAATCCAACCACTTCATTCTGGAGCCTCCTCTACGTACACAGTTATTAAAGTCGTTCTAACAGAGAGTACGCCAATAATCGGCCCCAGTTTCTTTAACAACCAAACGTCATTTTACACGCCGATTAGTTCTTTTACATTTCGAAAATGATTCACTTGATATCAAAATATCATATTCGCTTCAAAATATCATATTTAATTCAATATGTCATATTCACTTTTAAAATATCGTTTTATTCACTTCGAAATCAATTTTGATTCAAAATCATTTTATTCCATTCGAAATCAATTTCATTTCAAAAATCATTTTATTCACTTCGAAATCAATTTCATTTCATGCATCAAATTTGCTTGAAATATGTCAATTTCACTTGGAGATCATTTCCAGTATCTAAATTTTACTTCCAAAATCATTTCGAAATTCAGCTTAGGTCATAACTTCATTTTAACCCAATTCGCATTTAAATCCACGATTTAAATATAAACAGTTCCTATATTGAACGGTTTTAATTTTTAGAAAATAGTTTGAATAGTTTTAAATAGTTTAAAATTTTAAAATGATAGTTAAATAGTTAAAATAGTTTGATATAAAATGGTTTGAGTATTAAAATGGTTTATATACTAAAATAGTTTGGAAAATCAGAATAGTTTTAATATTTAAAAAGATAGATTTTAAATAGTTTATATTAAAATAATTCATTTGAAAATATTTTCAAATCAAACTGCTTCTTTCCATTTCAACAGATCTGAACCCGGGTCCAAATTTCAATCAAATTGATTCAATTTCACATCTTTCAATTTAAAATCATCTTCAATCTCAATTCAATTCAAATTGACTCAATTTTGATTTCAATTCGAATTAACTCCAATTTCGATTTCAATTCAGATCAACTTCAATGTCGAAACTTTCATTTTTGACTTCAAATTCGATTTAGCGATTCGATTCAATGGTTTAAATTTCAATTCACTTCTCATTTTAAACCATTTCAATTTATAAAAAGTTCGAGTTCAATTTAAGAATTTCAATTTAAATTATTTAAATCAAATTAAACTTCATTGTTCAATTTAAGGTTCAAATCTTTAAAATAATTCAATTCCGAGCCCACATCTTAAAATATCCGTTTAAATTACTTTTACTTGGATATTTCAAAGTTCGAATAAAAATCCAAAACTTTAAAGATAATTTCTATAATTCCAGTCATATTTCAATCATAACTTCAAGTTCGAAATTAAATTCTTTAAACAAATTTCAATTTCAACATTTCAAAACTTGAATTCGAAATTTATTCAATCTTATAAATTCGATTTATATTTCTTTAAATCAAAATCATTTAAATAGATTTAAATTCAAGAATTTAAAACCATATAATTTAACCAATCCGGTGTCCATATATAATTTTCTATCCTATGGCCAAATGGTCAGTTATTTTAATTTTTAATTACAGGGATGGACATATTTCATTTAAATCCAAAGCAAAGAGTCATAGGTATATATCATTTCAACCTATTTCTTAATTTGTTCGAAATATTTCGAACAACAGTTTATATACTGCCAAATAATATATAGGGTGATAACAGAATATATGTAAAATAAACAAACATCCAATCATCCAAAATATCAACCGATAGGCATCTATCACAATCAACATCCAAACAGTCAATATAACACAACAGTTAACTGGTTATAATTGATCAGGAGTTTAACTATCAATTTAATTCTGATTTCACTTTAACTCTCAATTTTAATTTCCAACAGTCAGTTCCTATGTCAATTAAATTACCAAGCAACAATCAATACAATTAAATTACTTCATGATACCAATTTAATCAGAATATTTTAGTAATTCATGAGTGGTATAAAACACTTACCTTTATTTGAAATTGAAAATTTTTCAGTTTCAAGTAAATTCCCTTGGATACGAATCTAATGCAACTTATTTCGCTCAAATTGGACCTCACATGGAAAAATTATGGAATTTTAAACATTAGGGTTTTAATTAAAATATAATTAACTAAAAACACTTAAACAAAAACAACCTCAACAGCCCTTCTTCCTTCTCCCGCTCATGCATCCCAGGTTGATACGATTCTTTCTTTTTTTCCCAATCGTGATTGAATGCCAGCCAGAGCCGCCTCGTCGCCGCCGATCACCGCATCTAGTCGCCGTGCCTTCCGCCTCTATTGCGTTTACCACCCTCTTACGTGCACATGTGCATGCGGTCGATCAAGAAAACCCAAAAACCATGCAGCAAACGTGAGACAAAATCGGCTAACTCATGACGATTCGAGTTAATCCAACCGGTCAACATGAAGAGCTCGTCGAGCTCTCTATTTTTCCTTTTGGAGTCGTGCGATTTCGTTGTACGGATGGGGAGAAATCAAAGAGAGATGGCGAGTAAATTTTGGTCATTAACGAGAATGAAAGCGGCTGAAGAGAATTAGTTGGGGTTCGACGAAATGAAATAGAACGTGGCTTATTATATCAGTTTCCGACCCGATTTGTCCGTAAAAATTCGAACTCCAAACGAAGCGTGCCGTCTGGCGTTACCCCTATTCTGAACATAATGAAATATGTCGGGAGCCAATTCCATCATATTTAGAAGATAGTTTTTCAAAACCAAATTATTTTAATTAAATTTCTGAAAATAAATCCTAGACGTTTCAAATTTGCACGACCAAACGATAAGTCTAATCGCTACGAAGCTTGATATCCTATAATAATTCGCTATTGTGGTTCCGATGAAACTGGTTTTGTTGAAATCTGAGACAGTGTCCACAAAGAATATATTTACTCTTTAATTAAAACAAGTAATTTCCAAAATTAATTTATTCACTTTAAATTCAATTTTAAAAGTTAACAATTTTCATTCTTGTTTAAATAAAATTTTAAATCAACTTTCGACATCATTTTCATTCATATTAAATTCAGGTTTCAATTATTTAAATAATTTTCAATATCAAATTTAAACAATTTAATTATCCAATAAATCGCTATAATTGAAATACAAGTTATTTAACTTATAAAGTTTAAATTATAAAACGAATTCAAATAACAAAACAAATATTGCACTTTTATAAAATTATAATCATAGTCAAATAAGACGTAGTTATATAATTTATTTTCAAATATCATTCTATAAATAAAATGTTCGTTCTTATTCAATACGCAAATGTTTTTATATTAAATACATAGATTAAACTATGCTACACTTCTTTTTTAAAAGTATTCCAAAAATCCAATTTCGATGAATTCCAATATTAGAATTTCAATGAATTCCAATATTAGATTTCAAATCAATTTTAGTTATCAAATAATTATTTTATTTTCATCTAAATAATTCAACATTTATTATTCAATTCTTGCTATTGATTTCAACACATATAAATATATTGAACTTCTTTCGAACACAAATAATTCCTTAAATCTTATCGAAATTGTTATTTCAAAATTTTATTCAAGTTCATATTATATAAATAATTCACTAAATATTTATTTTTAACCATTATTGTTCAATAATAATATTAAATTTTAAAATTTAAAATAGTTAAAAAATACAGGTCGTGACAATCTTCCCCACTCAAAACATTTCGTTCTCGAAAAGGGGTTAAATAGGGAATCAAAACTTTAATATATTTTACTCAAAATAATGAATTTTTAAACATAAAAATCTTATTTGCAAAATCTCTACTACGCTTCCGCTACGTCATTCTGATATTGGCTAATTGTTAAACAAGTTTTGAAATTTTAAAAGTCTTAAAAATTTTCTAACACCCGAATTTACGGAAAATATCGGCAGCCTCTCCTTTACGCGGCTATATCGTAAAAATTTACCATATGCATATATGTTCAAATATATATCTCGTCTCAATGATGAGGCATCCCATATGGGAAAAACGTTAAAGTACAGTACGTAATCCGAGATGTGTACCTTATTATTATTAAAACGAGCGAGTTCGCTCATATTAAGCAAGCAAAAGCAAATCAAACCGCGTATACATTCAAACGGCCTTCGTATATACCTATCTCAACTCAAATTTGAATATTGGTTGCATATAAAAGGTATAGAAACGTGTATAAGTTTAATAGAACTATATAATATGAATTCTGAATCCAAACCATAAGCATAAGCACTAATACACAACCATAACAGTCATATGCAATCAAAAGCAGTTATAATAATTATTTACAACAATAGAAACCGTTCAACAATTAATATTCATCCAATTAATTCATAACTATCACAATTTACATTTTCCAATGTCAATATTTAATTTATACACTATCATTTCTTATTAACACTCATTCTTTATTAACATCTAATTGGTTTACTTCCAAATTTAAATCTAATCCATTTACATTCAGTTTATTAAAATTTCAATTATTTCACTTTTTGTTTAACAGTTTTATATCAATTCATTTATGGACCATTTTATAAATCGTTTCATTTAACCTTATTTAGATTAATTTTATTTCATTACCACTTAGTATATTCTATTTAATACTAATATCATTTATAAATCATTTCATAAAACCATTTAAGTTTATTATAAACATTTTATAAAACGCAACTCATGTTTATTGTTACTTCATAACTGAAGTTTATGTTAATTCATTGCTTTACATCATTAATTTCATTAATTTATATCATTAACTTTACTTCAGTAGATTTTATTTTATAACTCAAACTCATATTGATAAAAAAAAAATATCACAATCAATTCCATTCAACTTTTCTTAAGTTAATTTTCATCTTATAATTCATTTCATGAACTTATTTCATCAATTCATTCCATTCAACTTGACTTAAGTAAAATTTCATTTCATAATTCAAATTCCAACTTTCTTATGTCATTAATCATTTCTTAAGTTTATAATCATTTTATACAGATGTATCTTCTTTTACACAATATTATTCAAATTATAATTATCTCAGAAAGTTACAACTAAATCTTAAAACATCCTTTGCAAATTTATTTATTTATTTATTTTTTTTACAAACAATTTATAAAGATATGATTTAATTTATTATTTGTTTTCCTTCTCTGAAGTTCATATCTAAATAGTATTTCCTTTTTACTGCTCAAAAATTATTCATTTAACATTTCTTAGAACGTTAACTAAGTGTATAGCATTTCTTATAACAACTTAAAATTTTCATATAAACATTTCCTTAAACACAATTTCAATTTGAAATATTTTTATTACCTAAATTCAAACTTGTACAATATCCTATTACATATTCATATTTAACATTTCAACTTTTTAAACATTTTTAGTCAGTTTTATATATGTTTTTTAGAATGTAATTGAGTGTTATACAATTTTATCTTATTCATTTTAGTTACTAAGAATGTTCAATAATTTACACAAGTTTAAATTTCCATTATCTTGAAATATAAGAGTTATAATTTAACTTCTCATATTTCATTTAACACTTAGCTTCAATTTCTTATTTCTCACTTTAGAAATTTCCAACTATTCAAAAAAAATTCACTTTATTCCAACAAATGAAAATCATTAATCAATAGGAACTTAAGAATTCAAATACCGGGTTCATTTCAAATCATCTTGAAATAACATATATACTTATTTCTTATATATATATATATATATATATATGTATGTATGTATATGTATCAAATCGTAATTAGAAATTTTAAATCAAAATCTATTTATCGAACTAAATGCATAACAAAGCTACTAAGTGGTCTCCCCCACTTTGAGATTCGAAAATTAACATCGCGGCCGTCATCAACGAAATTATTTTCCAACGACGGAAGAATGGAGTATATAACTTAATTCCTTTTAGTTCCTTTTTGAAAAAAACTTCTATTCGTAAATATTTTTAAATAATACTAATTATTATATCACAATATTAGAAAATAATTTCAAAAGCACCGGGATTTAAGAAATCAAATTCTCAGCTTTTAAATCCTTCCTTTTCATATGCTATATTATAAGTATACTTATACAATTCCATTACCTTATTATGGAAACATTTCGTTAATTTACATATTTGTTATTGCAAACAATTCTTATTGTAATTATATTTCAATTCAATCTATTTATCGAAAGCTTCGTGAAATAGAGTTCATAAAGTATTCCTTTTTAGTTTAATTCAACAAATAATCAATGATAACTAAATATTATCGTCCCCTAACAACTAACATCCACAAATAAATTCGTATTCATAAACCTATATTATTACTTATGGAAAAAGATTTCTTTTTATATATAAAAAATAATTTAGGTAAAATTATTTTATTTACCCTATTTTAAAATAATATTATGTCGACTTGCCTCGTTTAATTGTTTAGAAACCATTATCGATAACATGGCGTCCCACGCACCAACTGGAATTCATAAACAACTCAACAGATAAGCAAACACAATATAAACATTTTATAACACTAACAAGTACGCGCTCTCGTGTGTGTGTGTGTATATGTACACACACACTCAAACAAACTCATTCTAGGATATTACTAACCTATCTCTAATGAGTCAAACCCCACAAAGCTAAGGTTATCGCTAAACCAAAGATTTGATACCAACTGTGACGACCCACTTTTCAAAGGTTTAGGTCGATAATAAACCACACATGTCCAACTCAAAACAATACAGAACAAAGATAATCAATGTGGTTAATTAAGAAAAATAAGAAAGAAGAAAACAAACAGAGAATCCCGTAGCAGAATGACAAACTAATAATAAAATAAACAGTTCATGAAATTATTTATACTATACATTTGATTATAGTTTTACAACATAAATCAGAATTATATATACAACAGATCAATAGAACAATGTAGTAGAACAACACGATGCAGGGAAATAATACAAGTAATAATATACCAAACTTTGTCTTCGTCCTTCAAAAAAAATGATCTTCAATACACTGGAAACTCAGGGCTGATCCGAGCATAAAGTAAAACAATACACTTGAGTCAGAACTAAAATATCCTTATATAAGTCAAATCAATGTCACATATAACAGGAGTGTAATAGCGTCAGAGATGTTTATGGGGTTTTACATCTCCTATCCACTGTATTACTTGCGTGCAATAACTCAGGCGATATTACGGGATTTCTATCTCTTAAGGATCCGTCAATATATATATATATATATATATATATATAGAATATGTTATATATGTAATGTCTAATCAGTAAAATAAATATTTTTCCTAGCATTAAAGCTTTACATTAATCTCTCTTAACGCGTTTTTCAGCATTGTTGTACAGTTTTCATTTAACACAACCAGTAGAACGTTGGTACATAGGGATGTGTCGTGGTACGACAACACATAACCAAACTCGTAGTGGTCTCGGATAAGGATATAAGTATGACAAGGCATGTCAGACAATACTTAAGGTAGGATACTACCAGTTCGGGTCGCAAGACTGGTGGTAACTCATCATAGCCACGACAGCACACCACGTCTACCCATCCCATACCGAGTCAAAGGGAGGTTATCCCAATCAAGGTGCACCAATTGAAATCAACAACAAAGGTAATAATATGGACCGAGTCCACAGGAAAATCGAAGAATGAGTGTCCGCTAGAGGTAGCTAGCCCACCTAGCCTGGATCAAGCCGTCCTGTTTTAGTCATTTCAAATTGATACAAAGTGTCGGGGCTATCCATCATCATTCTCTTTCTTCAACTCCAGCAACGTACACCATATCCAACCACTTCATTCTGGAGTCTCCTTCGCGTACACAATTGTTAAAGTAGTTCCAACATTTATAGAAAGTATGCCAATAATCGGTTCCTGTCTCATTAACAGCCAAATGTCATTTTACACACCAGTTGGTTCTTTTAAATTTCGAAAACGATTCACTTGATATCAAAATATCATATTTGCTTCAAAATATCATATTTACTTCAATATGTCATATTCACTTCAAAATATCGTTTTATTGACTTCGAAATCAATTTCATTTCAAAATCATTTTATTCCGTTCAAAATCAATTTTAGTTCAAAAAAGATTTTACTCACGTCGAAATCAATTTCATTTCAAAACATCATATTTACTTAAAATATGTCAATTTCACTTAGAGATCATTTCCAATATCTCAATCTTACTTCCAAAATCATTCCGAATTTCAACTTAGGTTATAATTTCATTTTAACCCAATTCGCATTTAAATCCATGATTTAAATATAAACAGTTCCTAACTTGAACAGTTTGAATTTTCAAAAAATAGTTCGAATAGTTTTGAATAATTTAAAAAGTTAAAATAGTTTGGATAATCAAATAGTTAAAACGGTTTGATATAAAATGGTTTGCGTATTAAAATGGTTTATATTGTAAAATTGTTTGGAAAATCAGAATAATTTTAAGATTTAAAAAGATAGATTTTAAATAGTTTATAATAAAATTATTCATTTGAAAATAGTTTCAAATCAAACCGCTTCTTTCCATTTCAACAGATCTGGCCTCAGGTCCAAATTTCAATCAAATTGATTTAATTCCACATCTTTCAATTTAATCATCTTCAATCTCAGTTCAATTCAAATCCACTCAATTTCGATTTCAATTCGAATTAACTTCAATTTCAATTTCAGTTCAAATTAATTTCGATTTCAATTCGAATTAATTTCAATTTTGATTTCAATTCGGATTAATTTCAATTTTGAAACGTTCATTTTTAACTTCAAATTTCGATTCAATGGTTTAAATTTCATTTCAATTCTCATTTTAAACCATTTCAATTATATAAAGTTCGAGTTCACTTTCAGCCTATCGATTTAAATCATTTAAATCAAATTAAACTTCATTGTCCAATTTGAGGTTCAAATCTTTAAAATAATTCAAATTTTGAGCTCACATCTTGAAATATCCATTTAAATTACTTTTACTTGGATATTTCAAAGTTCGAATAAAAATCCCAAACTTTAAAGCAACTTAATATCTATAATTCCAGTCATATTTCAATCATAACTTCAAGTTCCAAATTAAATTCTTTAAACAATTCTTTAAACAAATATCAATTTCAACATTTCAAAACTCGAATTCAAAATTTATTCAATCTTATAAATTTGATTTTTATTTCTTTAAATCAAAATAATTTAAGTATACTCAAACTCAAGAATTTAAAACCATTTAATTTAACCAATCCGGTGTCCGCATATAATTTTCTATCCTATGGACAAGTGGTCAGTTATTTTAATTTTTAATTGCAGGGATGGATCTATACCATTTCAGTTCGAATCAAAGTGTCGTAGGTATATATCATTTGAACATATTTCTTAATTTATTCGAAATAATTTAATAACAACTTATATACTGTCAAATAAAATATAGGGTGATAACATGATATATATAAAATAAATAAACATCCACTCATTCAAAATATCAATTAATAGGCATCCATCACAATCAACATCCAAACAGTCAATATAACACAACAGTTAACTGGTTATAATTGATCGGGGGTTTAACTATCAACTTAATTCCAATTTCATTTTAACCTCAATTTTAATTTCTAACAGTCAATTCTTATGTCAATTTAAATGTCAATTAAATTACCAAGCAATGGTCAATAAAATTAAATTACTTCATGATACCAATTTAACGAACATCAAAATATTTTAGTAATTCATGAGAGGTATAAAACTCTCACCTTTATTTAAGACTGAAAATTTTTAAGCTTCAAATAAATTCCCATTTAATTCCATGACGTAGACGACTTCGTTACGAATCCAATGCAACTGTTTCACTAGAATCAGACCTCGCACGGAAAAATTATACAATTATAACATAAATTTTAATTAAAATATTATTATCTAAAAAATAACTTAAACAAAATCAACCATATCAGCCCTTCTTCATTCTCTCGCTCAAGCATTTCAGGTCAACACGATTCTTTTTTTCCCAATCGCGATAAACATAACGCATACGTGCGGTCGATGGAGAAAACCCAAAAACCCTACAGCAAACGAGAGATAAAATCGGCCAACCCATGATGATTCGATCCAACCGGTCAACATATTGACCTCGTCAAGCTCACTATTTATCCTTTTGGGGTCGTGCAATATCGTAGAATAGATGAGGAGAAATCATGGAAAGAAGGCGAGTAAATTTCAGCCATTAACGAGAATGAAAGTGGCTAAAGAGATTGAGTTAGCATTTGACGAAATGAAATAGAATGTTGTTTATTATATAAATTTCCAACCCGATTTGTCCGCGAAAATTCTGAACTAAAAACGAAGCGTGCCGTCTGACATTCTATATACTATACCCATATTCCAAACACAATGGACTATGTATAGGGAGCCAATTTCATCATATTTAGAAGATAGCTTTTTAAAATCAAATTATTTTAATTAAAGTTCTGAAAATAAATCCTATGTGTTTCAAGCTCGCACAACCAAACGATAAGTCCGATCGCTATGTAACTTGAAATCCTATAATAATTCACCATTACAGATCTGATGAAACTTGTTTCGTCGAAATCCAAGACAGTGCCCAAAAAGACTATTTTTACTCATTAATTAAAATGGCAATTTCCAAAATTAATTTATTCACTTTAAATTCAATTTTAAAAGTTAACAATTTTCATTCTTGTTTAAATAAAATTTTAAATCAACCTTCGACATTATTTTCATTCATATTAAATTCAAGGTTCAATTATTTAAATAATTTCCAGTATTAAATTTAAGCAATTTAATTATCTAATAAATTGTTATAATTAAAATACAAGTTATATAACTTATAAAACGAATTCAAATAAAACAACAACTACTACACTCTTTGTAAAATAATAATCATAGCCAAATAAGACATACTTATATAATTTATTTTCAAATATCATTTAATAAATAAAATGTTCGTTCTTATTCAATACACAAATGTTTTTATGTTAAATACATAGATTATACTATGCTACACTTATTTATTTAAAGTATTCCAAAAATCTAATTTCGATTAATTTCAATGTTAGAATTTCAATAAATTACAATATTAGATTTCGAATGAATTTTAGTTATCAAATAATTATTTTATTTTCATCTAAATAATTCAACATTTATTATTCAATTCTTGCTATTGATTTCAATACATTAAACATATTGAACTTCTTTCTAACTTAAATAATTTTCTTAAATCTTATCAAAATTATTATCTTAAAATTTTAAGGAGTAAGAGATGTACCATCTCAAATGTTGAAGAAGTAAGAGATATACCTTTGTCGGACTGTCCTTCGGTCGTAACTGGAGTGCCACCTTCCAAAATTGGAGACAGCCTAAGACATTTATGCATCCCTGGATGATCTGGATCGTAGCCCACATCCTTTCCCGAAGCATAAGAAATTGAAGCACTAGTTGCTTGAGTAATAGGAGGGTCTTGGGAACCAGATCCTGAGGCTTCACCAACATCTTTCCCCTTTCCGGTGGTCGCTGGATCATTGAGTAAACTACGTCGAGCAGCCTTGAGTTCATCGGGCACTTCACTGTTTAAGATTTCGTGCATAAGTTGCTCTCAATCCACTTTAGCACCACCGAAGGACTTATTCTTTAGATCAATGATATGGTCCCAGGTTTCAACAAGCGACTCTGGATACCTCTCTCTGAGAATGCAGAGGTTGCGATTTATGAGGATGCATGCATTGTAATATATCAGCAACAGATTGAACCTGTCCTTTATTTTCGTCCAACTAGCCTCCCTAGTCTTTTCTTTGAGGGCCGTTATCTATGCAAGTTATATGTCGGCCTTTATTTTAGCTTCACGAGCCTTGAGGATCTCCTCACAGTATCATTGGGACTCCAGCCGAGCCTCAAGTTTCTCCTACTTTTCCTTCTCAAATTCCTCCTCAAGATGTTTAATACGAAGGGCCAAAGCATCATTATCTTCTTTCAGCGCATCCTTCTTCTTCTGTAAGACATCTTTCTCAAGGGCTAAAGTACCATTGCAACGAACAACCATGTCCAGTTCAGCTTGATGCACTTTCATTAAATGCTCGATGGCTTCAGAAGACTCGTTGGCTTTTTTCTCAGCATCGACCAGCTTTGTACCCAACTGCTTGATAATGTCTTTATCGTGGATCACCTCAGGAGCTATGCGATCGATCTCATCTTTCCTTCCAATAGACACCTCAAAAATTCTCTTAACAACACGGAGGGCTGTACTGTTCTGGACATATACATCATTAACATAAGAGAGCACTGTGTCCTTGGCCTCTGGAGGAATTGAATGCAAAGTGGGAACAAATATGAACTCGTCAAAGCACAACTTAGGAAATGTGTCCTTGAGCTCGGCCATCTTCTCAGCAGTAGTGGCATCAAGAGTAGTTGGGGACTGAGAAGGCCCGTCTGTCGTGCTTGCAGGATGAAGTATCAAGGCCTTATGCACCATACTGGCGTTCCAAAGATCGACGGAAGGTGGAAGAACCTAAATGTTGCATGGGCGCAATAGCCGAAGTGAGAGCATGAGGCAACGACTTACTACTGCTATGTGTAGAGGGGTGTTGACCGGCACCCTTGTGGTGAGAAGACTGAGATTTTGATTTATGCTTGGACGACGAGTCCTTAGATTGATAGCTTTGGTCTCGGTCTTCTCTTCCTTCATGACCCTCTCTATCTTGAAAATGGTCTGGACCCCGACTGGACCAAAAGTAAGACGATTGAGAGTATGTTGATCTCTTCAGGCGATCATAGTTGCAGGGGCATCCCATCGAGCCTGCAAACAAAATGAAAGTGTATAAGAATCACTGGAGTAAAGGTAGATAAGTGTCATACGGTGCAGTGCACGTGATCGTGAGTGTCCTAGTGTCCCTAGAGGACTAGTTACTGGAGCTTTTCTCGCTGGAGTATTCTCTTATGTGTTAGCGAAGGAAATGTCAGTGCCAAAACGAATAGGAGATTTTGAGCCCCTGAGACTTAAATCAGCAAAATCATAATTCCCAACTTTATCTAGAATTGGGATGCCCGAAAGCCTCTCAAATCAGTTTTTTGGAGGTAGAGCTGATTTATCTGTAGCAGCGGAGATTTGACTTGGATTTCTTGGAAACCCGCCCTCTGCGAAGCTTATAAACGAGCCTTTCTCTTCTTCTCTTTTCTGAGGCAGGGAGCTCTAGGTCTTGGGAGGATCCAACTGCAGGCTCATGACTTGAGATCACTTTGTCACGATCGGGCTCATTAGCATCGCCCCTCACCTTGCCTTCCTCAGCGACATTCTGAGCCCCTTTGACTGGGGGTATGACAGGGTCAGCTCCATTATCTTCATGCCCAACAACACCCCTTCTTTCTAAATTTCCTCCTCGGTGTTTCTTGGCAGTCCCGTGCTGTGATCTTCTTCTAGCGAGCCAAAGATAAAACGAAACTCGTTAGTAAGAAGAGATCTGATGTCCCTATCTGCCACCAGTATGTTTTTGAGCACTGAAACCACCTCCTAGTACTTGTTGTCGGTAGGATGTGGATGGCTGCCTTCGATGTTCAAGAAAAAATGCATAGTTCATGGTACGACTTGAATAAAAGCACTTATTGTTAACTTTGAAGCGACACTTACGTCCTTCCACCAACCGTCCTGCAAAACCAGGTTAGCAGCACATGTAGAACCGTTCAGTCTTAAAAGCGCTAAGTTTGTTCCAAGCGCCTGTTATGACCTGGCAGTTTGTGACTGACTTGAGGAAAGTGTATAAGAAGTTTCCTCTTTGCCGCTTGATATTGTAAATGATCTAATGTCTTTCGGAGTTCGCTCACGATATAAGAACTCGAGGTATATCATGTACGTGCACTGTAGAAACGTGTAGCTGTTCGGATGCGGTTAAGCTGGGTCCAATCTTAAGTGAGGTAGCATTTTCCAAATAAATGGATTGTAAGGCGAAATGCAACCTACCCAGCACATAAACTTGTTGCATGTGGTATACCCCTCCAGGGGCAAGTGAGCCCTATCGTTACGAGACTCGCACATCCTCGTATGGAATCCCGTGTTGAATGCGGAGTCTACGGAGAGAGGCCTCATTGGCCTTTGAAGCCACTGAATCATTCAGATCATTTAAAAATATTTCTTTTTCTAGAGTGTCAGGAGCTGGCTCGATCTCTGCTTCTAAGTTAGAAGGAATTTATGGCATATGTTGAGAGCTTTCAGGCTGTTTAGATTGATGGCCTGTACATTTTCAAGCGGATATTGTTGCTGAACTTGATTCATCATCGAGATTGTTATGTGAAGAAGTTTGTGCAATTCCCATAGTAGCTAAATACTTCGAGCGTCTGAAACTCATAGCTATCAAACTTAGCAGATAGTTTTTGTTAGAGAAGATAAACATGTTCCCCTCGTGAAAAGTGTAAACTAGTGCAGTGTGGTGAAATGTTATGTGATGTAGCGATAAAAAGTACATAATTAAAACGACAATTATGACGGGACTCTGGGATTTGACCGGAGTGACCGTCATCGTTGATCGTCCCAACCAGCTTTTAGGTCGACAGCTGTGGATCTCACCTAAGTTCCAGGATCAGTTTTCGACATATTGGAGCATAATATTTGCGTTCAACTTCATATATTCTAAGTCATATGCATTGGTATTCAAGTCATACTGCTAAAAGCATGTTCGAGTCCTATTTTGGAGTCAAATGTTCAAGTTCAAGTCCAACATTGGATATCCCAACTTTCATGTCCAAGTTTTTTTATGCTCATGCCTCCAAGGAAGGGTTCGGGTTCGTTCATGCATATAAGTTCGTGTGATCAAGTCCTAAAGTTCAAGTGTGCTCAAACGAGACTGAAAATCGTCTAAGTCTCGCTAGGTAAAGGGATTGTACCCGATCCCTCACAAAGGCAGCAATGCCTTTGGACATTTTGGACTCCAGTATGCCTAAACTGATCCCTATTACCAACTGATCCCCTAAGTTTCATCATTCCACTTCATTCCCTTTGTTCATATCCACAACCTGCCCTCCATGCAACTGACCCCACACTTTAGTTCATCTCCAAGACACTAACACCGATCCCGGCATTCACTCCCACACTTCTACGATCGATCCAACATTTATTTGCAACTCCATCACCATCTTCCCCGATCCAGTCGCCGAACCAATCCCTATACTCTCTTCATCCCACGTCTTCCTACAACATCACCGCCTTGTTCCTCCATGACCATCAGCTTTGAGTATCTCATCGCCTTGTTATATTAAAACCCAAAATCAAATTTCAAACCCACATATGTATGTAAATTCGAACACAAACGATCGGGTTGAAATAAAGGCGAGACTAAGGATTGAGTTAAGAATTAAAGCAATGCGAGTTCGGACTAGGATATAAAATTGAATCGGCAAGGTTGAGAGCGAATGCGATTTGGATTAATGATGAAGACTTTTGGTTAAATGGAAGACTAGATCGAATATCGGATTGTGTTGATCGGTAGGGTTTCTCTATTTGAAGATATGATAACGGTAAAGATAAGGAAGAATAAGGGATCAATTTGGTTGAGAAGGAAATAAGTGAATCCATTGAAGTAAAAAGGGTTAGGCATTTAGCTTATATACCAAATTCATATATGCAAAAGTGGGCCTACCCCACTAGCCTAAAATGGTTAAGCCTACCCCACAAGCCTAAAATGGTTAAGTCCACCTAAGCTATGAGATCAATGTCGATCCCTCTACATAGAGGATTGGTACCGAGCGACCCTTATCCATATTTAAAAAAATGTAAATGTGAATGGATGATGAACAGTATAGCAATGCAAATATATTTCAACTACATTATATTGGCAACGACCCATGAACATGCACATGCATACCCAACATTTAAAATTTTGAATCGACAGAGATTTAATTATTACCTGGATTTCTTGGTAAAAAAGTCAATATAGATAATCGAAGCCTTCTAACTGAATCGACAAGCTCGATAGAACCGAGTATAGAGAAAGACCTGGGGATTACACTTTGGATTTATATTAACAAATATCGACTAAGCATCATGGCGAATAGAGAGAGATACGGCTCTTCAGAAAGACAATTCAACTGAAGGATAAAGACTATTCAAGAAATTGAATGGAATTCTTCCCAATAATTCTAAGTTGCTTCGATTCAAAGCACGTCATATTCAAAACAAGACGTACTTTGGAGGGAAGGTGTTATCCGGTCTTTTAACCCGACTATATTAAGATCGATTGGATAATTTAGACTCAATGATAGACATGGAAAGTAGACTGGAGGATTAATCACAAAGACCAGAGATCAAGCATATACAACAATATGAAGTAACGATCAAGCGAAACAAAGGGATAGACTCTACGGAACATTCTAAATATGGATTTGTGCTTCCCCTAGGCAGGGGATCAGATTGGATCACTATGGCTATGAACGGCTTGAATCAGCGGCTCAACTCAGCGGGAATCAATCGATATGTCTAAAAACATGAATGCAACTATGAAACAACTTAAAATATAAAGCCAACATGGAGGGGGGACCCACTACACCAATCGAGCATGCCACATGGGCATCTTGACTGATCGGGGCCGATCGGTCCACATAGGGAATTGGATCTTGAAATTTTCTAGGTGACCTCGTTTGCATCTAGAGATTCTACCGGCGAGTTTTCAGGAAGATCTTCGATCGTCTACGCTTATAAATACAAAGTTCAAAGTTTATTTCAAGGACCTTCACACTGTCGTTTTTTTGTACTCTATTGTATTCACGGATTCTGATCTGATCCCTCTAGCATTTAGAAATTCAAGTAATTAATAAAGCTATTTCTTATAAGTGGATGTAGGCATTCAACGCCGAACCACTATAAATCTGTTTGTTGTTGTTTTTTTACTTATCCTCTGCTTGCTTTATCTTTTTTAATTTTGATTTCTTCATTTATTTCTCTACATATAATCTATTGGGTGTTTGTGCCAACTTTTGGTGCAAACACTTCTCAAATGGATACATCCATCCATATTGCACAGGAACTCGAAAAAGTGCTTCGGATGGAAGATGAATAAGAAAATGCTCCATTACACTAAAGAATCCTATAGAAAATATTTTCTCTGCCTTGCAGAGCAATATAAGGATACTATTTTCAATTTTACGTATATAGTTGACTTTTATTGTCGTCGAACAAAGCTCTTTATATTACAAACTTAATTCTATTCTCACGCTCCATACTTTTACGGGCAACAATTCTTTGAAAATCATGGATAACAAATTTTCGATCATGATATAGCAATCATGACTTTTCTTCCCACTCAGTTTATTGTTTTTAAAGAAAACACATCTATGGAGGTTAGAAGAAATCCCATCAGGACATCTTAGTCCTTCCACTCACTTAAACACGAGTTTTACTTGCTTGTTGTCTTGCTTATAACATGCTTTGAGTTTTTTTTACTGCCATTGGGCTTCATATGAAGTTTAGACATGTACATAAATGTTCTATATCACATCTTGAATGCAGATCATCCTTAGGTTTCCTCTTAACATTCAAATTTATATTAAACATGTTATCAAGCATGTTTTTTTTCATGCACCACGTCAGTATTATATCGAAGTAGGAGATCTTTCCAATAAGGTAACTCCTAAAATATGCTTTGTTTGCACCAATTATGAATCATCGATTTACCTAAAATTTCAATTTTTACTCCGATTTCATGTATCTTTAGATAATCCTTTACAAGTTCATTTATTCTTTCGCTTGACTAAAACGTTGGTGGTTGCATAGTTTTTGCTCTGTTGTTGTAAAGTGAAGGTGACTAAGGATCATGCAATATGGAATATTAAGTAAACTATCTACTTATGCAGAATGTAAATGTAAAAGCAAAGTAAATGACACCGGAGATTTTTATACTGGTTCAAATTTTCCGTTCTATGACCAATCCCACTCCTTTTGGAATTTAACAATCAACACTCACTTAATCCATAGGAATAGGTATTACACTGCCTGAGCTACCGAATAGGACTTCAACCACCTAAGCAATAGAATAGGACTTCAACTACCTGAGAAACCGAACAAGACTTCAATACTACAGAGAATTATCTTGACCAAATGTGCTCTTTTAATAGCACGGATAAGTATTTAGAGTATACCCATTCTATAATCTTCTCCATTGTGGTATATCGTGTAATTTTTGAAGATGGGAAGTTTATAAAGTCACCAATAAAGTATTATTGAACGAACAAGTGATTAGAATGAAAAATTGAATGCTTAGAGTTCAAATGGCAAGATAGATTAGAAAATAAGAATAAGAATTAGTTATTAAAACAACAGAATTCATGGCTATTTATAGAGGTTTAAGAGTTGTATTCGTTCGTGAAAGATAGCCATAAAGAGATATTGTAACAACTCCTGAATCAAGAGTTGTTTCCGTTCATTGAGTTGAAATGTCTTTTGAAAATATAGCCATTATGAAAATTCAGCCGTCTGAATGGAGCAAATCGGCCAGTTGAATCGACTTAAAATCGCAACAACAAGAAAATAGCAAAAGATGACACATTTCAGCCAGCTGAAATAGCTTGGTCAATCGTCTGAATGTTCACATTAACTTATGCACATGCACAGTATTCAGTCGACTGACTTATGCAATTCAACTGGTTGAGTTTAGTATTTTTTGGCAATCTAAATGTTTTGAAAAACTTTATATTGTATGTGTGTGTGTGTGTGCATATACCACTTCGGAGAGATTTTAACATACCATTAAACTAAGACCTTAAACTTAATACTTTGCTGAAGCTTCAATCCGGAATCTGGTCAGCAAACTGTCAGACTATTTCTCGAGTAAAACCAATATCTTCTCCTGTAAGTTTGGTTAGTTCATATAATATTTACTTACAAAATCAAAATTATAGGCTTTAACATTCCCCCTTCCCCCCTTTTGATGATGATAACTATGTAAGTTTTCAAATATATTGAGTAATTTTATCCCCCTAGCTAGATACTCCTTCTATCAATCTTATTCTTCCCCTTTGTCATCGACAAAAAGAAAAAGAATTGATACGAAAAATTAAATAGATGGACATATAAACACATAGACATGACAAACAAATAAACATTTCATATAGAAACTTCATATAGAAAATGATATTAATGATTGAAGATAATACCACAAACATATAAACATCATAAAAACATGTCCAAACAAAATAATCATAAAACATATTGTCACGAATTAAATATAATAGGAACACAACAAACAATCGAAGAGTTTAGATAACAAAAAGCATTTTGAACCGAAAACTTTAAAATATGATATGTTAGGTTTTCTTCCAATAAAAAGTTCATATGGGTATGTTTTGTTAATGGTCTAATGGAGACTCGATTTAAAACATAACAAGCAGTTGTGATGAATATATTTTTCTGCATTTAAAACTATTTATTTCATGTATTTTTATTTTAATAAAATGGTATTATACAGGTATTTTGTTGTGGTGTTTTACAGGTTATAGATCCCGAAATGCAACATCGAAATTAATCGGTTGTGGCATCCTTAGGTTCAAAAGACAAGCAACATGAAGTGCAACATTTTGAGCACCAAATAAATCAAAGCAATGTCACACTTTAATTTATGCGTAATGAGTCAGTACACATTTTCACTTCAGCATATGGATGCAAGCAACGTGGGAAACATATCATATATATCTTAAATTACTCCCATTTCCAATTCAATAAAGCAAGTCATGTGTTCAACTCAAAGCATGGACCAAATATAATTAATTTAAGCAAATTGGACCAACCAATTTTCAACATTTATTTTTTCAATCACTGACGTGGCAAAGCATGCACTTGCTTTGATTTGGCATTTGCTATATTCTAAATATTGGCTGCATTTTCTCATCTTTGGACCATTCAAACAAGGCTACGTGTTCAAGTGAAAATTTCAAATATTGCAATGGACCAGTTCTTCCCGAATGACCTCAATGAAAGTGGCAAATATAATTCATTCAGGAGCCTATATATACCGGAGGGAGATAACACTTTAAGGATCATCTCTTAACCCCTCACTCTTCTTCTAGTTTAGTTTTAATTTCAGCAGTGTTTTTATTTTCGGGCAGAATACGTAGGATTATTAATTAGATTTAGCAATTTATTTATTCTTGTTCTTAGTTATTTTCTGCACTCTTTCCAGTTAGTTAATAAATTCAGTTAATTTTTCAGTTGTTTGCTCTATTATTTTCTTTTAAGCGCTTTTAGTTTCTGCTCTGATTTCAACAATTTTATATTTTGATTGCAATTTTGATTAGATTCGAAAATGATTCGGAGTATATTATTATTTTTATTTCCTGTTCAAGAACCACCGTCAAATTTTTTTAACACACCTACGATTGATGGATTTCAAAAATTTTAAAACACAATTTTCTGTGTTCGATCTGCATACTACACGCCTGTGCGCTTGCAGAATTAATTAAAATTTTTGCTTTTCTAGTCAATAGAAAACCGCAAAAAGTGTTTGGCGCCATTGCCGGGGAATTGCTATTTTGAAATTTTTGATTTTTCTATTTTTTAAGTCTATTCATGTTAATTTATTTTTTTGTTTTTGCATTAGTTTTCAAAAAAAAGTTCGTTTTTCAGTTCCCTTCACCGAAGTTATTTTCTTTCGTTCTCTTCATATTTTCAAGTTTCACATTTGGTTTAGTTCTATTTCATTTGCTTTTCACGTTACATTTTGCATGTCAGTTGCATTTCATTTAGTTGGTTTTTGTTTCACGTACCTAGCTTACGTTCGTTTTTAATTAGTTTCTCACGTTCATGCTGTCACATATATTTCACATATACACGAACCTCTCCTTTCATTTTTGTGTATCTATTAATGTTACTAGTTTATTTTTATTTTTATTTATTTTTCTTTACTTTTCACATTCACATTGCGATTAGTTACATTCATGTACACGTTAGTTGCATTGCTATTTTGGTTTTCACATAACCAAAAACTTGTTTAAATTGTTTTAATGCAATTGCTATTTTGGTTTCATTCACACATCAGTTGCATATTCATTCACACTTCTGTTCGCATCCACCATATTCACGTTGTTGCATTTTGTTTAGTCTAGTTTTTGTTTATGCTTGCATTATTTACACATAACTACTTAGTTGTTGTTTTAGTTTCATTTTAATTAGTCTTTTTTCTAAAACATTCACATGAATTTGTAAATCCATGTTTTCGCGTATGCATATATTCATGTGCATGTATTCACGTTCCTTTATTTTAGTTCCGCATTCATGTCGCTTGCTGCATTCACGTAACCTGATCTAGTTCCAGTATCATTTCTTTTATTTCTAGTACCATTCCTATATTACGTGTTCTGCATATTACGTGCCCCTTAGCACATTACATCGTTTTTTATTTTTCTATTCACAACATGTAACGTATTAATGTTTGTCCTAGTTTTAAGGCGTAAGGAGTAGACCAAGTCACTGAAATTAAAAGCTAAGGAAGTTGTTCAAATAGCTCCAACCCAGTAAATCTCAAGCGCTACTAAGTTGTACTCTGGACGGACTGCCATACCCCTCCGTAAGTAATTTTCTACTCTACAGGTGCCCAACTGAAAACTATTTAAATTTATTTTTGGCTATTACACCTTGATTTGTTTACGCGCATTTGGGCTAGAAATAATTTTAATCTTTCTGAAAGCCAAAATATCTCATTAAACAAATCAACGGAAATTTCAAATCAAACAAATATGAGCAATCACGGTTCAAAACACAGTTCACCTCACAGTTCATCAAAATCATCACCTAAATCACATGTTGGAAATAATGAATTTCATAAGAACCGACCATTATCCCTTAGAGACCGATGTTATCCAACTAGGACCATTCAACCTTCAGTTATTTCATTTCCACATGCCGAAGGAAATAATTTTGAGCTAAAATATTCTTTTATCCAAGGGGTACCAAAATTCACTGGGTTTGAAAATGCATATAAATTTCTTAGTGACTTTGAGTTAACACTTCTACAACTAAAATGCAACAACTTTCTAATGAATCCATCAAGTTAAGACTTATTACATTCGCACTTCTTGAAAGTGAAAAACGATGGCTTAATTCTCTTCCTAAAAATTCTATTAAAAGTTAGGACGACTTCATTACTATATTTTTGAAAAAGTTTTTTCCTTTCCACAAAACACTTAAAATTCGAACTAAAATCACCCAATACTCTCAGAATGAAGGAGAAACCTTTTCAAAATATTTTGAAAGGTTCAATCAATTGTTATATAGTTTCCCTCATCATGCAATCCCTAGACATGTCTTGTGCCAAATCGTCTATGAGAGGCTTAACTATCAAACAAGATCCCAACTCGAATCAATGTGCGGAGGAGAATTCATGGAAAAAGCAGACAAGGAAGCTTGGGAATTTTTAGAGGAATATTTGGAAAAGGATATGCAATGGGAAACAATTCGTGTTCCAATTCGCACTCAAAACAGAGGAGTGCATGTCATTGACCCATCACATCTTCCTATAAATGCCCAAACTCCTCAAGAAGGAGAAGGACTACCCCATTACTACACACAAGATCAAATCAATGCTATAACTCAAAATAGTCCTTATTCATCCACATACAACTCTAACTGGAAGCATCATCCAAAATTTTCATGGTCAAATCCTAACAATACGGCTAATCCGTCATATATGTATCCGATGATACCAAATCCAAGTTATCGAGCCCCAACTTCTAATGCTCAAAATTCTCAACCTGCTTCTAAAAAAAACCTTCGAATTAACCATACAGGCATCCTCATTTCAATCCATCAACCCAACCTTCTCAGCTTTCACAAGAAATTGCTCGACTGGAAAAACAACTCTCTAAACAAAATGAACAAATCACTAACCAAGATGCAAGAATTGAGAAAATCACTAAACAAAATGAACAAATGCTGATAATGATGAAGGATCTCATGAAAATCAATGAGAAAGGAAAACTGCCTAGTCAATCCGAAGTAAATCCAAAGTATAACTCTTGGGGAGTAAATCTTTATGAGGATGAAAATGTAAATCTGGTGAATGCTGTGACCACATTAAGGTCTGTAAAGAAGGTAGACAACCACATCGGCAACCCCGACATATTCTTAAGTCTTCCCATGTTCAAAATTCTAAGACTCAATCGAAACCCACTATTGTCGATCCAATCGACTCTCATTCTTCATACAAGGTTGGCAATCCCGACCACTCTTCACCTTCTGATGTTGGCAACCCCAACATTCCAGCTTCCATATCTTCAACCTCTAATATAACACCTTCTTCTTCGAATGAAAAAACTACCAAACGAGTCTATAAACCCATAGCTCTATTTCCTCATAGACTCAATAAAAAGAAGAAGCCGGCTAATTTTAACCAAATTCTTGAAATCTTCAAACAAGTTCGAATCAATATCCCACTTCTTGATACCATTGAGCAAATTCCTCAATATGCCAAATGTCTGAAAGAGCTATCTACTCAAAAACATGCCACTAACGTTCCTAAGACTACATTTCTAATTGCAAACACTTGCTCTGTTCTTTCAAATCCCTCCCCAATCAAGTATAAGGACCCCGGTTGTCCTACAATCGGCTGTAAAATTGGTAACGCTCACATTAGTTATGCCTTACTCGATCTAGGAGCGAATGTGAATCTTTTCCTTATACTGTGTACTGTCAATTTAGACTAGGGGAATTAAAACCTACAAACATCACAATTTAACTAGCTGATCGATCAGTCAAAAAACTATTGGGCACAGTTAAAGATGTTTTGATACAAATTGAGCAATTCTATTTCCCAGTCGATTTCATAGTCCTAGAGACTGCACCTGTCTCAAGTCCTAAGGGTCAGATCCCTTTGATATTTGGTTGTCCATTTTTAGCAACATCAAATGCTATCATAAATTGTAGGAATGGTCAACTCTGACTTTCCTTTGGGCATCTAACCATTGAACTAAATATATTCAATCTTAACAGACAACCAAGGGATCTTGAAACAGAAGAAGTTGACATGATCCAAACAATTGTAGAAAATGATTTTAGTGATCTTACGGAGTCTCTTAACATGTGCCTAGATCATTTAATTCCAATTTAAATGAAGATGAATACATTTATGGATTAAATGATATGCTCTGCACTTCTCATAATTCCCTGGAATTCAATCAGTTGATGTCTACTGAAGCCTCAAAAGAAGGACGCCCTAAATTAAACCTCAAACCTCTTCCAAACGATCTTAAGTACGCATACCTAGATTCTTCGAAAAGTTTCCATGTAATCTTAGTCTCCAATCTCATTAAGAACGAAGAAGAACAACTTTTTAAAATTTCAAGGGAAAATAGAGAGGCATTAGGATTTGTAATCGCTGACATTAAGGGAATTAGTCCATCAATCATCGAACATCGAATACATTTAGTCGACGAGGATAAACCTACTCGTGAAGCTCAAAGGCGATTAAACCCAAATATGAGAGAAGTGTTAAAGGAAGAAATTATCAAATGTTTAGACAATAACATTATCTACCCTATCTCTGACAGTACTTGGGTAAGTCTATTACAAGTTGTACCAAAGAAGTCTGGAATCATTGTGACCACAAATGTAACAGCCCGCAAATCCGTACCCCTTGAGTTTTACACTATTTTACATAAATCAACTCAAGTTGCACAGAAAAACGAACCATTTTGGTTAAAGAAGAAGAGGTAGAAGAAGAGAAAACTGAAAAACAACATTAGAATCTAACCATCGCAGCGGAATAAAATATAATAGATAATAATAATCTTTACATAAAACAAAACTATATCTGTTTATACATACATCATCAGAGTACATCAATCACAGCTCAACATCAATGGCATACAACTAGATACTCAACTACTCAACACAGCGGAATATATACATATAAACAAGTACGAGAATACGCATCGTCGTCCAGCTCATCTCCTGAGCTCCACAGCATCAATCCTGCATCCTATAATACTCGGTCTGACCCGAGCATTACTGTTAAATAACACCCGAGTCAGTCTGGAATACCAGCGTGAGAAAATCACACCCAATTGATTATTAAAGTTTCAAAAATTCTTGAAAACAAAAGCATCTCGTAAGACCACGCCACAAATAAACATGTCGGGTTTTTACCTTACGATAGCTAAAACAATTTTTATAGAAATCCTCTGATATTATAATAGGGTCTACATAAAAATACTTATAAAATAGCCGAAATTGTTACATTCATTAAATTCCAGCTACTAGCCACAGAGTGGGTAATACAAACAAAACTCGTACAAGGCTCGTAGGGAGAATGGATTTCCAACTAATGACTAGGCACTGGGGTACCACCTGTCACAGTACGGGGCCTAGATCACCGTACCGAGGATTACTCCCTTCATCCCCTGCAACACAAGGCCGGAACCATCCCTTACTGGACAGTCCTGAGTGAGATCACCCCGCGGTTGGGATCAACAACCGCCCACTAAGCCGAAAAATAAAAAGCGACATCTAGACTGGAATGACCTCACCCTACTTGGGTGCTACCCACCTAGCCTTGCTGCATATCCCCTGATTTTCAGTCATTCCCGGTTGATGAGGCTTGAGGCTAAGCGTTACCTTTAGAACATTTCACTTAGAATGCCCATCGCCCACCTGACGATGTTTCGCAAGCATTCATCCATACAAGTCCGTCCCGGGTTCGAACGGAACCGAAGGCACTATTCCTACTACATCCATTTTGGAAATATCCTCAGGATTAGTAGCGATTAGCCCTTGCACTTCACTGCTCCAGCTTCGAATCCAAAATCGTTTTTACGAAACGTACAAACCAGATCGAAGTGGTTTTCGAGAAATAAATCTCGATCCCGGTCTCTTCGAAACGATCAACGCAGTTGGCCAATATTGATAGTCGGTTATTTAACTATCAATTAACATTCACAAACAACCATCAACCAATAATTTTCCAAATTATTTATTAACCCCAAAAATATCTTCACAAAATATATTTCCATTTTCAATCCTTTGAAAACAGTTTCAAAACTATCTTTCTTTCCATAGTATACTTTCCCAAATATTTTCTATCTCCTCTAAAATCACCAAGCACAAAACTAGATTTTAAAATAATTTAAAACACTTCACTTTGAAATATACTTTAAAACATTTATTTTAAAACTACTTCAATAATTTGTTAAAATACTTACTATATGAATATTTGAAAATAAGGTTACTGAATAAAATATAAAACTAGATTTTCACCCTTCAAAACAAAATACTAAGTCACTCATTATTGCTATAAATATTAAAGGGAATACCTTCTTCAGAATATAAATATTAGAAATAATAAACTTCCAAAACTTGTTTTTTTTTAAAAAACAACTTAAAACTTTTAACTTATATTTAAAAATTTACTTCAAAACCTACTTGGTTATCCAGGGAGAATTCCCAATTTCAATTAGTTAAATCAATTTTCCCAAATTGATTCCCAATTTATTCCATTTGACATGAGTTTCTTTACTTATCAGTTTATCTCAAAATTCATTAAATATGGACTTTATATTTATTATTATTTTCCGTTTGATTTTATATCATTTAACTGAAATATACCAATTTCAGCTTCTTTCCAATTCCTTCTTTATCCCTTTAAATAAATTAAATCTTAAATTTTAAATAAATGTTTTATTCTTTTAAAATAATATCACTGAAATTTAAAATTCATTAATCTTCTGATTTTTCAAATTTCCCTTACTAAACTTAACTTTAATTATTAGAATTTTTAAAGCACTTTACTTCTTTTCCAATTCATTCTTAAGTTTATTCAGATTTCCATAATTATTTTACTTACAATTTTACTTCTTTTATTTTCATTTCCAAACTGGAATTATATATACATGGTAATTCATTATTGCCCGATTATAACAATCAAGCCATAGCATATAATATTTCCACATAATTCATTACAGGATATCAAATATTCAGAACAGAGAATATTAAATAATTAACTAAAGTCGAGGGGTCCAGTTGGATCCCTCCAACCTGTTTTCCCTGCATCCACAGATGTTAGCATAACATAATGCACCAATTTCACAATATCATACTATATCACATCAGTCAATTCAACCATTCAAACAATTATTTAAATTTAATCATTTAAATTTAAATTTAAACTGAGTGAGATTAACTCACCTTTGCCCTTTAAATTTGCCATCCTATCCATCTCGACTTGTTTTCATGATCTTTTACCTTGAATAAACGTTTTATAAATATTTGAATTAATCGAACACATTGATTATTCTATTTTAATTTAATTTAAACTAATAACTTGGTTTTTAAACTAATAACTTGGTTTTTAAACCAATTTCCCCTAAATAAATATTTTTAAATATCTGAAATAATTGAATAAACTAATTAAATACGTTAACCGCTTCATTTAATTATTATTTTTAAACTAAACAGCAAGTGGAAATATATGTACATTTATTCTTCTTTTCACCCGAAATCATATATATATACTTATTTATTTAAATTAAATTAACCAATACTGTAAATACATACTATTAATGTACTGATAAGAGGAATAAAAATCAAAATCCTTTTATAAGTTTTAAACCTAATTAAAGTTAAAATTAAATTACCTTGAAGTAAGCAGGAAGACAACATTAACATCACCTACTTTACCCCTCGAGTTCATCGCACCGACCATCGACATCGTCAGGGACCACCAGCCTCAACAACACTCGCGACATCCCATATTGCGAACCCCTGTCTTCCCCAAGGCCATTCGATCAAGAATCGAATTCGTGATGAAGCTCTAAAAATCGGCTTCGTCTCGCGTTCCCCTTTTGCCATCAACACGCGCACAACGTCGCAGACCCAAATCGCCATCGCGAGCATCCACCACGATAGGCCCACCTCAGTTTTCCAAGGCCACTCGCGAGCACCAATCACTCTCTTCCCTTATCACCTCTCGCTGCTTACACTCGAGAACGGCATGCCGAGCCCTAAAAAAGGCAACTCACACCTACGCCAGCTCGAACGAGCACTCCTCCCCTCCCTCACGATTTGCGATTCAATCGCGATTCAATTTTTTTTTTTTAGAATCGAATTCGGTTTCGATTATTAGAAGAGAGGAAAAAGAATAGGACTGTCGCCCATTTTTCGTTCGATTGATTAATAAAACCTTTAGCATCGGTATTGAAACGAAATCAAGGGAAAGTAATGTCTGCGTGGGGGTGATATTTGCGTGAAGCAGACAAGCTGCAGTGATTTTCAGAGGGAACAAGAAAAGATGTTTCGTGTGAAAATTTGTTTATGCGTGTCGGCTACAATAGAGATATGCTGGGTAAAGTAATTAAAGGGTAGCAGCTGATTAAAAATAAATATTTTTATATTTCAAAAATATCTTGTCTAGGTACCCAGTTATTAAATTGGATTCGATATAGATTTCAGCGCGTTTATATAACGTACGCTTACATACTAATACCAAAAACTACGAAATTTGAAATCCGATAATAATTCAATATTACGGATCCAATGGAACTGGTTTCGTCGAATTCTGAGACTGTGCCTCGGCAGGCTATTTTTAAATTCAATTTATACGATATATTTTTAAAATCTGAACAAAACACTGCTAATTTCAATTTTAAAACTTCCATTATCTTCTGTACTATCAATATAAATTTTACAAGCCTTCAAATTATTTTTAACAGGCTTAAAATTCTAGATTCAAAAATTTACCCAATTTCTAATTATTAAATTCTATTATTTAATTATCAAATAAATAGCGATATTTGTAATTCAAGTTAAGATTGCTCTATTGAATATTTAAAATCGATTAAATATTCCTATTTTAAATGCTCGAAAAATCCGGGTCGTCACATTCCTCCCCCCTTAAAAGAATTTCGTCGCCGAAATTACTAGTTAGGAAGAATGATTCATAACCCATTAACTATTTTCTTACCCCAAATAGTTTTTAACAACTTGCTCAAATAAATCTTTTTTATCAAAGACACACTAACTCTCTTCTAACCATTCAAACTTATCCATAAGTTCCAAACAGCATTACTTACTTATCAATTCAAATTTAAATTTAAATTCAAATTTTAAATTATCAAAATTTTCTCAAATTTTTTCTAACTCCCTAGATTTTCGAAAAATTTCGCCAGCGTCTCCTTTGCGCGGCTAGCTCGGTACAACTACAAAATGGCTCTACGGCCTCCCAAATCCAAAAAGAAAACAAAACGCCAAGTGGCTCAATCCAAAATTCCAATCAAATTTCATATAGTAACTTAAACACATACCTTTTTGTCGGGCCATTTAAATTTTATCTTCTGAAATCAAACATCAATTTCCTTCTGCTTTTAAAACACCTGTATATCCTGTTATAACAATAATGTCCATCCACAACATTCAAAATCATTTTGCATTTCTTTCACAAAAGTTTCAATATTAGCTTTATTTAAGCCGTACGATGCACACATATTATTCGTACGCGATACCAAATTCGATCGCTCACTCGATCACACAATTTCATTTCCGAACTAGTATCGTCCGCCCGACTTCCTAGTGCGGACTCAGATCTGGTTTCTTGATCAGAAACCGTCATTCTCCTTGCATAGACGTAACTATGATAGAGAAGTTTCAGAATCAATCAAAACTCCATATCCAGGTTCGCCGTCGAAAATCGAGTGAAAAATCCTAACTCGAATCGATATAACTATCTCAAAATTCTACGTTCGAATTCTGGATCAAATAGCTATGCGAATAAAATAATATACGTACGTCCTACGTATAAATTCCAATTGATTATCGATTATATCAATTTCTATTCAATTCACATTTATTTTTATTGTTATACACTTATTCACAACCATCCAAATTCACAATCTTCAGTTTTGATCTTCATTAAATTATTCACTTAGCACACTTTCAATACCAAATTTACTTAAGAATCCACTATTCATTTCGTAAGTTCAATATAAAGAAAATTTATATACTTCTTATGTTCATTTGTACTTTACTATTGAAGTTTATATTCATTTCTATCCACCTTTCCCTTTACAATCTCATAATATTTTCAAATATCAATACTTCTTCCTAATTTTACTTGAACTCAAGTTAGCTTCAAACCTTAAATATTGAGTCTTATTTACCGTATCTCAACCCATATTTTATTAACCATTTTCTTTTATAAGTTCACTTGCTAATTTATTTTACAATCTCAAACAAAAGTTTATTTGCAAACTTTTCTATTTTTTTTCCATTTCTTCGAGCAATTTTTTTTTTCCGATTCATCTTACTTTACAAATGTTAAATTTGATTTCAATCTTCGGTTTCAATTCTATTTGCTTATCAAATTTAATCCATTTGTTGTTAGTGGAAAGTTCTAAAAATTTCAAAAAAAATTTCTAACTCCCAAAATTTTGGCAGAGTCTCCTTTGTACGGAGGGACTTCTGCGATATCACAGGATACACAAATATATATACATCGACCCACACGGTCGGAAAACAGAAAAACAGTTCATATTTCCTATTTGAATTGCGTAGGCGTACCTTATTTAGTATTTTTAAGCAAGCGGCTATTTATTTTAGCTGTTAGCGCAGTCAAAATCAGCAAAGCGGCTTCCAAACACCTGTACTTACTCAATTTAAATAGGTAAGTGACAAATATACAAAATTTATATCATTTCAATAGATAAAACATGAGTTTTACAGGTTATACTTACTAAACAACACTTAAAAGTAATTTATAAAGCTTCAACCACCAATTTAATTGTTTTCACTCGCTTCACAACCAATTTCAATGTCATTTCATTCAATTCCAATTGTTTACAATTCAATTCCTTATATCCAATTCATTTGAATCCAAACGAGCATATATTTTAGTCCAAGTGATTCAAAATAAATTTTATTTCACTTCTATCAACCCATAGAATTTTATTCAAGGAATTCCCATTTTATTCGAAGCCAAGCTCTTGTTAATATAACTTGAGTTACTCAACTTAATTACTAATTTCATTCCACTTACCAAACAGGTTTTATTATAAACCATTTATAATTCAACCGATTTCAAAAATCAATTTTTAGTCAATTTTTATTCATTCATAGAATTTTGATTTTATTAATAAAAAGGTCGTTTCCATTCTATTTCAACCTACTTGGATTTTATTCACAAATTCAAACCATCACTGTTATAACCCAATTCCATTTTATTTGACTACACTCCCAATTACTTCTAATTCATCGTTGGTCTAAGTTGAATTTATATATTACTCGAGTTCATTTCCAATTTCATTATTAACCCACAATTCAACTTCCTTTCAATCAATTCCAAGTTTCCTTTTCCATATTTCATTAACTAATTTATTTTCACTTAGTTTATTTCCAAAGTTTATACCCAATATTTGATTTTATTTCAAACTCACTGTAACTATCTTACTGGAGTTCACATCATTTTTTTTTAACTCAAGTTTTGGATTTTATTTACAATTCATACCATCACTATTTTAATCCATTTACATTTTTATTCGATATATTTCAATTATATTTATTTTGTTAACTCTCCAAATTAAATCTTAATTTATAACTCAAGTTCTGAATCCATAATTCATTTTCAATTTACCACCAAATTTCATGAACTCACAATTCAGTTACATTTATTTTACTGACAATTCAAGTCGAATTCAATTTATAACTTGAGTTTTATTTCCCAACTTCATCATAAATTCACAATTCAGCTTCTATTAAACAACATTACGTTCCCATTTACACATTTCATTAACTAATTTATTATAAAATTAGTTCTCTCCTATTTATAGTTCAATACTTGATTCTTAATTTCAAATATCACTTCATTTAATTTTCTTAGTTCAATTTAGTTTATAATACAAGTTTTGATTTTTATTTTATTCTTCAATTCATCAATAATATTTATTTTGGGTTTTCTATCCCATTTTTCAATTTATAAGTCATAACTCATTATTTTACACATTTCCATTCATTATAGGCTTGAATATATTCTTCTTTTATTTTTAACTCAAGCCTTATGCTTATTTATAACCAAGCATATTTTTATTCCTACGGATTTCTAATTCTTATCCAAATTATTTTCCATTTGTTTTCCATTTGTTCAGGTAGGAATTTTATTCCATTCATTAATTCAATTGAATTCTCATCCCAATTCAATTTAATTTTAACTCATATTTATTTAACCCAATTCGATTTCAACTTACTTCGAATACAACTGGATATTATTTTCAGCTTATTCAATTTAATTGAAACACATAAATCCAGTTAAATTTTATTCTCCAATCCAAGCTTATTTCATTTTTAACCTTTCACTTAAAATTCAAATTCCAACATTCAAAGCTTATATTTCCTTCCCGATTTAAAACTGGTCTCAATTAATAAGCTTACAACCTATTTCATCAGGATTTTTCAACACCCGGTTATTGTTTTCAAACATTTTGAAACCTCCAACCTCTCAAAATCAAATTTCTCAAAAATTAAACCATCCCTGTTTTTATTTCCAACAAATTTCCTTTGAAATTTCAAAAACAAACAGATTTTCCTTAACAAATAATTTGGCAGCAATTCATCACTTAGAAACTCGAAAATGAACATCGATGATGCTGCAGTCATCACCGAAGTTATTTTCCAGTGACTGAAGTGAATTCAATGCTATCTCACTTCCAAAATCCATTTTAAAACAGATTTCCATTCAGGATTATTTCCAAAACAATAATGCTATCATTTATCATTAAAACACTTTGATAAACATTTCCAAATCTCCGGGATTTTTAAATTGACATATTTAATTTAATTTACATTTTAACTATAATTCATTTGTATAGTTTATGCTCATACAAATTTTCATTTGATTATATTTCAATTTATAAATTACATTTATAATTCATTTAAATTTCCCATACAATAAGGATAATAATTTAAATATCCTTATTTCTAACACCAAGCAGCCATATGTTAGCTAAAATAGTTTACAAAACTTTTATTTATATCAAAATATATTTTGGGAAACATTATTTCATTTACCCACATTTAAAATAATACCGTGTCAATTGTTCTATTCAAGTGTTTAGAAACCCCTTCGATATAGTTGTGCAGGCTGTGTCGACGAAGATTCATATACCACTCAATAAACCAATCAACGTAATATTAAAACAATTTATATTCACTAACAAATACGCGCTCATATCTATTTATACGCTCAAACTCATTCTAGAGTACTATAGACTCTATTTTATGAGTAATTCCCACCAGAGCCAAGGTTATCACCAACCTAAGCTCTGATACCACTGTAACAGCCCGCAAATCCGTACCCCTTGAGTTTTACACTATTTTACATAAATCAACTCAAGTTGCACAGAAAAACGAACCATTTTGGTTAAAGAAGAAGAGGTAGAAGAAGAGAAAACTGAAAAACAACATCAGAATCTAACCATCGCAGCGGAATAAAATATAATAGATAATAATAATCTTTACATAAAACAAAACTATATCTGTTTATACATACATCATCAGAGTACATCAATCACAGCTCAACATCAATGGCATACAACTAGATACTCAACTACTCAACACAGCGGAATATATACATATAAACAAGTACGAGAATACGCATCGTCGTCCAGCTCATCTCCTAAGCTCCACAGCATCAATCATGTATCCTATAATACTCGGTCTGACCCGAGCATTACAGTTAAATAACACCCGAGTCAGTCTGGAATACCAGCATGAGAAAATCACACCCAATTGATTATTAAAGTTTCAAAAATTCTTGAAAACAAAAGCATCTCGTAAGACCACGCCACAAATAAACATGTCGGGTTTTTACCTTACGATAGCTAAAAATTTTTTTATAGAAATCCTCTGATATTATAATAGGGTCTATATACAAATACTTATAAAATAGCCGAAATTGTTACATTCATTAAATTCCAGCTACTAGCCACAGAGTGGGTAATACAAACAAAACTCGTACAAGGCTCGTAGGGAGAATGGATTTCCAACTAATGATAGGCATTGGGGCACCACCTGTCACAGTACGGGGCCTAGATCACCGTATCGAGGATTACTCCCTTCATCCCCTGCAACATAAGGCCGGAACCATCCCTTACTGGACAGTCCCGAGTGAGATCACCCCGCGGTTGGGATCAGCAACCGCCCACTAAGCCGAAAAATAAAAAGGGACATCTAGACTGGAATGACCTCACCCTACTTGGGTGCTACCCACCTAGCCTTGCTGCATATCCCCTGATTTTCAGTCATTCCCGATTGATGAGGCTTGAGGCTAAGCGTTACCTTTAGAACGTTTCACTTAGAATGCCCATCGCCCACCTGATGATGTTTCGCAAGCATTCATCCATACAAGTCCGTCCCGGGTTCGAACGGAACCGAAGGCATTATTCCTACTACATCCATTTTGGAAATATCCTCAGGATTAGTAGCGATTAGCCCTTGCACTTCACTGCTCCAGCTTCGAATCCAAAATCGTTTTTACGAAACGTACAAACCAGATCGAAGTGGTTTTCGAGAAATAAATCTCGATCCCGGTCTCTTCGAAACGATCAACGCAGTTGGCCAATATTGATAGTCGGTTATTTAACTATCAATTAACATTCACAAACAACCATCAACCAATAATTTTCCAAATTATTTATTAACCCCAAAAATATCTTCATAAGATATATTTCTATTTTCAATCCTTTGAAAACAGTTTCAAAACTATCTTTCTTTCCATAGTAAACTTTCCCAAATATTTTCTATCTCCTCTGAAATCACCAAGCACAAAACTAGATTTTAAAATAATTTAAAACACTTCACTTTGAAATATACTTTAAAACATTTATTTTAAAACTACTTCAATAATTTGTTAAAATACTTACTATATGAATATTTGAAAATAAGGTTACTAAATAAAATATAAAACTAGATTTTCACCCTTTAAAACAAAATACTAAGTCACTCTTTAAACAATTATTGCTATAAATATTAAAGGGAATACCTCCTTTAGAATATAAATATTAGAAATAATAAATTTCCAAAACTTGCTTTTTTTTTAAACAACTTAAAACTTTTAACTTATATTTAAAAATTTACTTCAAAACCTACTTGGTTATCCAGGGAGAATTCCCAATTTCAATTAGTTAAATCAATTTTCCCAAATTGATTCCCAATTTATTCCATTTGACATGAGTTTCTTTACTTATCAGTTTATCTCAAAATTCATTAAATATGGACTTTATATTTATTATTATTTTCCGTTTGATTTTATATCATTTAACTGAAATATACCAATTTCAGCTTCTTCCCAATTCCTTCTTTATCCCTTTAAATAAATTAAATCTTAAATTTTAAATAAATGTTTTATTCTTTTAAAATAATAACACTGAAATTTAAAATTCATTAATCTTCTGATTTTTCAAATTTCCCTTACTAAACTTAACTTTAATTATTAGAATTTTTAAAGCACTTTACTTCTTTTCCAATTCATTCTTAAGTTTATTCAGATTTCCATAATTATTTTACTTACAATTTTACTTCTTTTATTTTCATTTCCAAACTCGAATTATATATACATGGTAATTCATTATTGCTCGATTATAACAATCAAGCCATAGCATATAATATTTCCACATAATTCATTACAGGATATCAAATATTCAGAACAGGGAATATTAAATAATTAACTAAAGTCGAGGGGTCCAGTTGGATCCCTCCAACCTGTTTTCCCTACATCCACAGATGTTAGCATAACATAATGCACCAATTTCACAATATCATACTATATCACATCAGTCAATTCAACCATTCAAACAATTATTTAAATTTAATCATTTAAATTTAAATTTAAACTGAGTGAGATTAACTCACCTTTGCCCTTTAAATTTGCCATCCTATCCATCTCGACTTGTTTTCATGATCTTTTACCTTGAATAAACGTTTTATAAATATTTGAATTAATCGAACACATTGATTATTCTATTTTAATTTAATTTAAACTAATAACTTGGTTTTTAAACTAATAACTTGGTTTTTAAACCAATTTCCCCTAAATAAATATTTTTAAATATCTGAAATAATTGAATAAACTAATTAAATACGTTAACCGCTTCATTTAATTATTATTTTTAAACTAAACAGCAAGTGGAAATATATGTATATTTATTCTTCTTTTCACCCGAAATCATATATATATACTTATTTATTTAAATTAAATTAACCAATACTGTAAATACATACTATTAATGTACTGATAAGAGGAATAAAAATCAAAATCCTTTTATAAGTTTTAAACCTAATTAAAGTTAAAATTAAATTACCTTGAAGTAAGCAGGAAGACAACATTAACATCACCTGCTTTACCCCTCGAGTTCATCGCGCCGACCATCGACATCGTCAGGGACCACCAGCCTCAACAACACTCGCGACATCCCATATTGCGAACCCCTGTCTTCCCCAAGGCCATTCGATCAAGAATCGAATTCGTGATGAAGCTCTAAAAATCGGCTTCGTCACGCGTTCCCCTTTTGCCATCAACACGCGCACAACGTCGCAGACCCAAATCGCCATCGCGAGCATCCACCACGATATGCCCACCTCGGTTGTCCAAGGCCACTCGCGAGCACCAATCACTCTCTTCCCTTATCACCTCTCGCTGCTTACACTCGAGAACGGCATGTCGAGCCCTAAACAAGGCGACTCACACCTACGCCAGCTCGAACGAGCACTCCTCCCCTCCCTCACGATTTGCGATTCAATCGCGAATCATTTTTTTTTAGAATCGAATTCGGTTTCGATTATTAGAAGAGGGGAAAAAGAATAGGACTGTCGCCCATTTTTCGTTCGATTGATTAATAAAACCTTTAGCATCGGTATTGAAACGAAATCAAGGGAAAGTAATGTCTGCGTGGGGGTGATGTTTGCGTGAAGCAGACAAGCTGCAGTGATTTTCAAAGGGAACAAGAAAAGATGTTTCGTGTGAAAATTTGTTTATGCGTGTCGGCTACAATAGAGATATGCTGGGTAAAGTAATTAAAGGGTAGCAGCTGATTAAAAATAAATATTTTTATATTTCAAAAATATCTTGTCTAGGTACCCAGTTATTAAATTGGATTCGATATAGATTTCTGCGCGTTTATATAACGTACGCTCACATACTAATACCAAAAACTACGAAATTTGAAATCCAATATTAATTCAATATTACGGATCCAATGGCACTAGTTTCGTCGAATTCCGAGACTGTGCCTCGGCAGGCTATTTTTAAATTCAATTTATACGATATATTTTTAAAATCTGAACAAAACACTGCTAATTTCAATTTTAAAACTTCTATTATCTTCTGTACTATCAATATAAATTTTACAAGCCTTCAAATTATTTTTAACAGGCTTAAAATTCTAGATTCAACAATTTACCCAATTTCTAATTATTAAATTCTATTATTTAATTATCAAATAAATAGCGATATTTGTAATTCAAGTTAAGATTGCTCTATTGAATATTTAAAATCAATTAAATATTCCTATTTTAAATGCTCGAAAATTCCGGGTCGTCACAACAAATGAGAATAACGAACTTGTTCCGACAAAAGTCAAAGCAAAATGGCGCGTTTGCATCGACTATCAAAAACTTAATGCAGCAACAAGAAAAGATCATTTTCCCCTCCCTTTCATTGATCAAATGCTTGAATGCTTAGCCGGTCATATGAATATTATTGTTTATTTATGGTTACTCCGGCTATAATCAAATTCTCATTGCGCTAGAGGACCAACACAAAATGACGTTCACACGTCCCTTTGGAACTTTCGCTTATCGTTGCATGCCCTTCGGTCTTTGTAATACTCCCGCTACCTTTTAGAGATGTATGATGAGTATATTTTCTGATATGGTAGAGGATTTCTTAGAGATATTCATGGATGATTTTTCAATCTATGGGTCGTCTTTCGATCAATGCCTCCTTCGTTTAGAACGTGTCTTAAAGCAATGTAAGGAGAAATCTCTTGTGCTCAATTGGGAAAAATGTCATTTTATGGTTAAGCGAGGAATAGTCTTAGGTCATGTTGTCTCTAAAAGTGGCTCATAAGTTGACAAATCTAAAGTTGATCTTATTGTTGACCTTCCTCCTCCAAGGTCCGTCTAGGAAATTCGCTCATTTCTCGGCCATGCAAGATTTTATAAGAGATTCATTAAAGATTTTTCAAAAATTTCAAAATATCTTTCGAATCTTCTGGCTAAAATTTGAATATTCCAATGAATTTAAAACATCTTTTGAAACCCTTAAATCGATCTTGACCACTGCACTTATCATTTAAACACCAAATTGGACTTTGCCTTTCGAATTAATGTGTGACGCTTCTGATTATGCCATTAGAGGCATCTTAGGTCAACGAATCGATAAACTTCCTCGAGTCATCTATTTTTCTAGAAAAACTCTTAACGAAACTCAATTGAATTACTCAACCACATAAAAAGATTTTTTAGCCGTTATCTTTGCCCTTGATAAGTTTAGATCATATCTCGTAGGTTCTAAGGTCATAGTTTACACCGATCACGCCGCATTGCGGTATTTACTCATGAAAAAGGATGCCAAACCCTGCTTAATCCATTGGATTCTCCTTCTTCAAGAGTTTGAACTAGAAATACGAGATAAAAAGGGTTTTGAAAATGTCGTATCTGATCATCTTTCTCGTATTGTTCATTAAAACATCGATAACTCTCAAATCAACGATCATTTTCCAGATGAACAAATTCTTTCTCTTTTTTGTGCACAATGATACGCAAACATCGTAAATTATCTTGTCACAAATGAAACACCTTCTCATTGGTCAAACAAAGATAAACAAAAATTTCTCTCTAATGTTCGAAACTTTTACTGGGACGATCCTTATCTCTTCAAATATTGCACTGACCAAATCATATGTAGATGTGTCTCCGAACATGAATTCCATAGCATCCTCTCATTTTCACATAATCAAGCATGTGGAGGACATTTTGGAGCAAACAAAACTGCTGCCAGGGTGTTACAATGCGGTTTTTATTGGCCTTCTCTTGTTCGTGATGCCCATGAATTTTGCTCCAAATGCGCTAGATGTCAACAAACAGGTCGTATTTTCAAACATAACATGATGTCCCTAAACCCAATCTTTGTCATCGAAATTTTTGATGTTTGTGGCATCGATTTCATGGATCATTTTCCTAATTCTTTTGAAAATCTCTACATCCTACTTGCAGTAGATTACATGTCTAAATGGGTTGAGGCCATTCCCCCCAGAACGAATAACAATAAAGGTGTTATCAAATTTTTGAAAGAAAACATATTTTTCGTTTTGGCACACCTCGAGCTATTATAAGTGATAACGGTTCTCATTTTTGTAACCATTCTTTTGAATCTCTTCTTCAAAAATATTCTATCACTCATAAACTATTTACTCCGTACCATCCATAGACTAGCGGTCAAGTCGAGATTTCCAATAGACAAATTAAACAAATTCTTGAAAAGACAGTTAACTCCAACAGAAAAGATTAGTCATCTAAATTGATAGATGACCTTTGGGCATATCGCATAGCTTATAAAACCAATCTAGGAATGCCATCATACCAATTAGTCTTTGGAAAAGCATGCCATTTACCCATTGAGCTCGAGCACCGCGCACTTTGGATAATCAAATACCTTAATTTTGACATAGAAAAAGCTGGATCGAATCGTAAATTACAATTGTCAGAATAGGTAAATAGACACAAGAAAGAAGTTGCAAAAAAATTAGTCTCAGGGACAACAAATTTGCTTTTTAGTCATAAGGACACTTTCCAGTGTAAACCGAAAATGATAGTTACGACTATCATTCTGTGATTTACACTAAAAAGTGTCATTCAGTCTAAAAAACAAGCTCCTTGTCCCTAAAACTAAATTTTTTCTAACCGTTTTTCTTGAACCTAAAAACCCCTTGTCAGAACTAGAAGAACTAAGAAACGAAGCGTATGAAAATGCAAAGATTTATAAAGAGAAAACTAAATTTTATCATGATAAATCCATACTTCGTAAGACATTCAAAGTAGGTCAGAAAGTTCTCTTATATAATTCCATACTTCGTTTATTTCCAGGCAAATTGAGATCTCGATGGACAGGTCCATATATTGTGTAAACAGTGTACCCTTATGGTGCAGTTGAAATTGAAAATCCCAGGGACCGTTCCATTTCAAAGGTCAATGGACAACGCATGAAGCCATTTCTAGAGTTTTTGTGGATCTCCACGAACCTAGCTATTCAGCATGAGCCACCCACTATCTTGTACATATCATGTTGTATTTTTTTATTTTTTTATTTATTTATTTTGCATTTGCATTCTATTTGACAGTTGGGACACTGTCTCATTCTAGTGTGGAGGGACGCATATCTCATACTGTTTGTTCATATTTCACAGTGTGACATCACTTCAAAAAAAATCATCTCATTATTTGTATTCAAATTTCTTTTCAATTTTTTTCAAGCTTCATCTCATTTTCCATTATTTTCAGGACTTTGATTTATTTTTAAGACAAAGTAAGTAAACAGTTGAAGTCAACTGATAAATTTTTTGTGAATCGCTAATTTCAAATGTAAAATATAATGAAAAGTAGAATTACAAGCAATAATACTGAGGTTAGTATATAGGGGGATTCGTAGGTGATGGTTATGAAATTCCTTCTAAACTGTAGTCTTTGTTTAAAAAAATGGCAGATTTAAAGTACATGCGTTGACATTTCAAATCATTGAAGTTAAGTGGTGCTAAGTCGATTTGCATAACTCTCTTTAGTTAATTTCAAAAAAAAACAATAAGAAACGCCTAGAGTCAATAGCTATGCATACTTATGAAAGTGTATGCACTCGCTACGCTCTGTACTCTTCTCACGTAAGCTCGCAAGGTAGTACATGGATGGTATATCTGGCCTCAGCATTCTGAGTTAGGTGTATAAATAAGTTAAATAAATAATCATCTAAGGATTACCGACCTTTTCTGGCATAGCCAGCGTCGGTTTGCACAATCCTCCAAGCTCTGTCCCAACTCTCACGCAAGCCCGCGAGGCAGTGCATGGGTAGTATATCTTGGTCCAAAAGTTCGGTGTATATAAAAAAAATTAATATAGAAAGGCTAAGCTATTGAAACCCAAACATTTCTTGACTTTATTGATTTGGCTTGTTATACAAATGGAAATGAAAAATACCATTTTGAAAAAACCGTGATTAACAATAAAGAACTTATTTCATGGCCGCACTATGTTATTAACCGAAACAACTAACCAAAGTAGAATCTAATGTATGAAAACTTGAGTTATACTGGTGATTAGCGAGGAACCAAAAATTTCTAGAAGTTGACTAAAACCGATATACATTATTTTATTGCAATTATTCTGAAGTAAATCGAGTTTCCATTTATTTAAAATTTTGCATTCATGTAGTACATTAGAATCATCACATACTGCATTTGGATTTTATGGGTAGTATCCGCTAAAAACCCTCATAAGACACCACTCGTCCTATTAGGGACACCTAGAGGTTTAACGGCTTGTTGCATACGTTCAATGCAATCACGTTTCCTACGAAAAAGGATTTATTTAGTTTTTATTTTCTTGTTTATTCGAGGATGAATAAACACCTAGTGTGGGGGTATTTGATGAACATATTTTTATGCATTTAAAACTATTTATTTCATGTATTTTTATTTTAATAAACAATATTATATGGGTATTTTGTTGTGGTGTTTACAGATTATAGATCCCGAAATGCAACGTTGAAATTAATCGGTTGTGGCGTCCTTAGGTTCAATAGACAAGCAACATGAAGTACAACATTTTGAGCACCAAATAAATCAAAGCAATGTCACACTTTAATTTATGCGCATTGAGTCAGTTCATGTTTTCACTTCAGCATATGGGTGCAAGCAACGTGGGAAACATATCATATATATCTTAAATTACTTCCATTTCCAATTCAATAAAGCAAGTCACATGTTCAACTCAAAGCATGGACCAAATATAATTAGTTCAAGCAAATGTGGACCAACCAATTTTCAGCATATTTTTTTTCAACCACTGACGTGGCAAAGCATGCACATGCTTTGATTTGGTATTTGCTATATTCTAAATATTGGCTGCATTTTCTCATCTTTGGAACATTCAAACAAGGCTACGTGTTCAAATGAAGAATTCAAATATTGCAATGGACTAGTTCTTCCAGAAGGACCTCGATGAAAGTGGAAAATATAATTCATTCACGAGCCTATATGTACCGAAGGGAGATATCACTTTAAGGATCATCTCTTACCCCATCACTCTTCTTCTAGTTTAGTTTTAATTTCAACAGTGCTTTTATTTTCAGACAGAGTACGTAGGATTGTCAACTTGATTCAACAATTTATTTATTCTTGTTCTTAGTTATTTTCTGCACTCTTTCCAGTTGGTTAATAAATTCAATTCATTTTATTTCAGTTGTTTGCTCTATTATTTTCCTTTAAGCACTTTTAGTTTCTGCAATAATTTTATATTTTGATTGCAATTTTAATTAGACTCGAAATCGATTCGGAGTATATTATTGTTTTTATTCTCCGTTCAAGAACCACCATCAAATTTGTTTAACACGCCTAAGATTTAAATATGGATTTCAAATATTTTAAAATACTATTCCATGTGTTCGGCCTGCATACTATACGCCTGTGCGCTTGCAGAATTAATTAAAATTTATGCTTTTCTAATCAATAGAAAAGTCGCAACAAGTTGCTACAGCTTCTGCCCAAAATGTTTAGGTAGAGTACTTACATTTCTTTAGGTTCTAGCACATTCTTGAAGTGTTTTATTTTTCTTACTACAACTCCATTCTGTTGCAGAATTCTACGAAATGAAAAACTATGAAAAATTGCTTTTTTATTGCAATATTTTTCAAAAATATCATTAACGAATTTCACCACCGTGATCACTTCTAATGTTTTTAATTTTTATATTTTGAATTCTCTTAGCAAAGTTTTTAAAATTTTCAAAAGTATCACTTTTGTTTTTCATAAATATTGTCCAAGTGTATCTTGAGAAATCATCTACAATTACAAAAACATATCTATTATAATTTATAGATTGAACTTGAGTTGGTCCACAAAGGTCTAAGTAAAAACTCAAGTGGTTGTAATGTAGAAATAATTTTCATTGACTTAGAAGTAGATATAGTTAATTTTCCTAACCGAAAAGCATCACAAATACTATTTACTTTGGTAAACCTTTACTAATATATTTTTAGATAATTTGCTTATTGCTTTGAAGTCTATATGACAATATTTGTGCCATAACCAATGATCATTTTTTTTTGGCTATTAGACACATATTTTTGTTGTGATCAACTTTCATATTTAAGATGTATAATTACGTTCTATAGTTCCTTCAAAGACAAGATTCTTGTTTTGAACAAATGTGTTACATTTATTTTCCAAAAAAGATATATTGAAACCTTTATCGCATAGTTGACTTATACTAAGCAAATTATGTTTTAAATTTTTAAATAGTAAAATATTTGTAATAAGAGGTAAGTTAGATGTATCGTCATTGCTCACATCACCTTTGTCGATGATATATCCTTTGGAATTATCTCCAAAAGTGACAGATCCTCTATCTGAGTAGATAATGTTAGTCAGCATATCTTTGTTTTCTATCATATGTTTTGAGCAACCACTATCAAGTATCCACGTTCCTATTTTCTTAGTTAGTACCTGTAATAAATATAGAAATGGCGTTGGTACCCACTTTTTATTAGGGTCCTCAGAGTTAGGTCTTGGGAAGGCAAACCCAAGAGGGTTTAGAATTCCCTTTATAAGTAACATTTTCATTTTTATGAACTGTATTTATAAAAGTCTTAATATACTTATTTCTAATCAAATTATCATTAGTTTTTGGCACATAAATCTTTATATTTTTTTGTGGCGTAACGGTCCTTATTTTGAGTTGCTTTTACAAAATTCTTTTGTATATTGAAATTTTTATATAGCGATATGTTTCTCTTTGAACTAATTTTTGAGGAATTTGTATATCCTAAACCTTTCTCATTAAAGGAGGTTTGAGAGTTATTAATAATTTTAGAAAGATTTTCTCTACCTTTATTAAAGTTAGAAACATTTTTAGTAATATTTTCTAATTCGATTTTGAGACTAGTATTGTTTAATTCAAGAATTTTGACATTAGATTTTAAATCGTAATTTTCTGCAGCTAATGTTATATTCTTTTCTTTTTGAACTCAAATCTCATTTGATAGCATAGTGAGTTGAGAAGGCATACTAGATAAAGATTCTAGTGTTTTGACAAGTTCTTCTTCTAAGATTTTCTTTTCATCTCTAAGAATATCAATTTCTATTTCACTCCCATTTAGTTTTTCTAAAGCACCTTTATATTTTCCTTTAACATCTTTTAGTTTATCCATTAATTCTGAGTTTATATCAACTAAATCATCAAAGGTTAGATCACTTACATCATCAGTTGAAGCCATAAAGCACACATTGGCTTATTCGGAGTCACTGTCAGTGTCACTGTCTGATGAGGAAGATGATTCTGAATCGTTCCATGTAACAGAGAATGCTTTCTTCTTCTTATAATTGTCTCTTTTATTCTTGCATCTGTCTTTCTTTCGGTTAGGACAATCCTTCTTTATGTGACCATTTTGTGACATTCATAGCATTTGAGATTTGAAGTTGATGTTTTGTTGGTGTTCTTGTTATTTCCAAATTTATCGTTCATTCTATATTTCAAAAACTTTTTGAAATTTTTAGCTATAAATCCCATGTCATCTTTATCCGAATTTGAATCATCTTATTCAGCTTGGAATGTTTTGGTCTTTCTATCTTGGGCTTGATCCCGTTTTTCTGCAAGTTTACTTCATACGACATAAGATTTTCTATTAACTCTTTTGGTTTTATGATAGAAATATCGTTAGTTTCTTCTATAGCTAAGACTTTCATTTCCATTCATCCGTTAAAGAGTTTAGGATTTTCAGGACAATATCAAAATTAATGTATTTTTCTCCTAGCGCCAATATTGAGTGATATATATATATATATATATATATATATATCTTGAGATCTTGAATGCTTTCATTTATAGTCTCATCCTATTTGATTATGAAATTTTGAAACTGATTTTTAAATATAGAAATCTTGCTTTTTTTAACTTTGTTTGTTCCTTCATGTGTAACTTTAAAGTTCGCCAAATTTCATAAGCTGTTGTACACATGCTAAATTTATTAAATTCATTCTTATCAAAAGCGCAAATAACATATTCTTGGCTTTTGCATTTGAGGCAGCATTTAACTTTTGTGTGTTTGACCATTGTACATATGGTGTGGTTGGTATAATATATTCTTCTTGAGTTATATTCCAAGTGTCTTATCTGTTTGGTTGCATATCAATTCTCATGCGAATAGACCAAAAATTATAATTTAAACCATTAAATAGTGGTGGTCAAGCAGTGGATTGACCTTCAATAAAACTAGATGAAGTGGTATTTTCCATACTACTTGATTATCAAAAACTCTGTTACGGTTTTATGATGATCCGCTCTGGTATCAAGTAAAAGTGACTAAGGATCGTGCGATATGGAATATTAAGTAAACTATCTGCTTACACAGAATGCAAATGCAAAATTAAAGTAAATGATACCAGAGACTTTTATACTAGCTTGAACTTCCCGTTCTACGTTCAGTCCAAGACTCCTTTTTGGAATTTAACAATCAACCCTCACTTAACCCGGAGGAATATTTATTACACTGCCTGAGCAACCGAACATGACTTCAACCATTTAAGCTACAGAATATGACTTTAATCGTCGGAGCAACCGAACATGACTTCAATAATACAAAGAATTATCTTGAACAAATGTGCTCTTTTAATAGCACGGGTAAGTCTTTAGGGCACACATTTCCTATAATCTTCTCCTTTGTGGTATATCGTATAATTCGTGAAGACATGAAGTTTATTAAATCACTAATGAATATTCTTGAATGAACAAGTGATCAAAATGAAATAATAAATGCTTAGAGTTCAAATAGCAAGATAGATTTGAAAATAAGAATAAGAATTAGTTATTAAAACAATGGAAGTCATGACTATTTATATAGATTTAATAGTTGTATTCGTTCGTGAAAGATAGCCATGAAGCGATATTGAAGCAACTCATTAATCAAGAGTTGTTTCTGTTCATTGAATTAATGTGTCTTTTGAAAATAAAGCCGTTATGAAGATTCAGCCATCTGAATGGAGCAACCTAGCCAGCTGAATTGATTTAAAATTGAAACAGCAAGAAAATAGTTTAAAAAAGACACAATCTAGCCGGCTGAAATAGCATGAACAGTCGTCTGAATGTTCAAATTCACTTGTGCACATGCACGGTATTCAGCCTGCTGACTTATGCCATTCTGCTTGCCTAGTTTAGTGTTTTCTGGCAAATTTAAATATTTTGAAAAGCTTTATATTATGTGTGCATGCATACACCACTTTAGAGAGATTTTAACATATATTTACTACTGAACTCAGATCCTAAACTTAATACTTTGTTGAAGCTTCAATCTGGAATCCGGTCTGCAAATTGTTAAACTATTTCTCGAGTAAAAACAATATCTTCTATTGCAAGTTTAGTTAGTTCATATAATATTTACTTATATAGTTATCATAATCAAAATATTAAAATTCTTGGTTCTATCATAAAGTTTTTTGTATCTCTTCTAAAAGGATGATTAATATGGAGAGAATACCGATGACAGTCAAACCATGAAATTTTCTTCCCATGTGGTAAAGAAAATGCTCGTGTTTCTTTCATGCAATAAGGACAAGCTAGACGACCTACAGTACTCCAACCATAAAGCACTACATACGATGAAAACTCACCAATAGTCCATAACAAAGATCCAAACATACAAAAATTCTTTTTTAGAAACGTCGTATGTATCAACTCCTTCACTCCATAATGTTTTCAACCCTACAATTAATGACTGCAAATAAACGTCGATTTCTTATGTCGGATCATAAGGACTGGGGATTACAGTAGTGAGAAACATATATGGAGTTTTCTTACACATCCATGGAGGTAAATTATAAGGTGCAACGATAATAGGCCAGGATGAATATTTACTATCAAATTGAGAGAATGGTGAAAATCCAATCATACATAAACCAAGTCTGACATTGCAGCTATATGTAGCAAACGCGGGTTAAGTCCTATCCAAATGTTTCTACGCTTCTCCATCGGATTGATGTGTCAAAGTTCCTTCTTCCTATGTTCTCACACTGTGCCATCGCATATGACATGTCATAGCATATGCATATGACATGTATATCGAATAAATTCATGTACACCATTATAGAAATGTTTCTTCATCGAACCTTTCATACTAGTTCGGTCTTCATACATCCAATTGTGGTCGAGAAAATAATTGAACGTTTTTCCTAATTTAAAAAAATATGTTAGAAATTTTGACAGGATTTCACTTCTTTGTCTTGTACGCATAATTTTGCATCAAGGGGTGTGTTTCTATTGTATTTTCTAAAATAAGTTAAAGCCTTTTGGGACTAAAGGCTTTAATTTGCTATTGTTGTATCTGTTGGCATAATATTTAACCATTATTTTCATATAAACATTATTTTTTTCTTTATTTTTCCAAGCGATTTTAATACGCTATTTGTTTCAAAATAAATTTATAATGTAAAACTACTTTCAAAAGTAAACAAAATACTTTTTAACAACTACAAATTAAATTTTAAACCATACTTTATAACTCATTCAACTATCTAAATAATTATTAACCAAATTTTGAATTTTAAAACATACTTTATAATTCATCTAACTACTTAAATTTTTAATTTAACTATTTTGTGAACTAAAATTTGAAGTTTATTTATAATTACCACTAACACTTATATAATAGAAATTTCGACATCACTTTACTTCTTTGTCTTGTACCATAACTTTGCATCCAAGGCGTGCTTTGTTGTTGTGTTTTCTAAAATAAATTAAATTTTTTGGGACTAAATGCTTTAATTTGCTGTTGTTGTATTGTTAAAATAATATTTAACCACTATTTTCAAGTAAACTTTATTTTTTTTCTTAATTTTTACAAACGTATTTTAATACACTATTTGTTTCGAAATAAATTTATTATGTAAAATTACTATTTTAATAACTACAAATTAAATTTTAAACCATATTTTATAATTCATTCAACTTTTTAAATATTTATTAACCAAATTTTAAATTTTTAAAGATACTTTATAACTCATCTAACTACTTAAATTTATAATTTAACTATTTTGTGAACTAAAATTTGATGTTTATTTTGTAAATACCACTAACATTTATAATTAACTCACACTAATTAACTAGCATAAATTAATTCTGTTTAACCATAATTTATATGTTTAACATATTCACTATTCAACCATACATATTAGCACGAAAATTAATCTAAGCTATAACAAACAATCGTTAACACCAATCAACATACACATTAGTCGAATTTTAATTCAAATTAAACAATAATCATCAATTTCAAACCCATAATAAAGTAATACACTATTATCACCAACTGATACACAATAATCAACAATTTCAAATTCATAATTGTATCAATTAGCTCTAAATATGAAAATTGGGTTAGAAAATTACCTAAGTTATGATGGAATCGGAGAGCTTGGTGATTTCGGCGGGTTGTGGCGGTCCAAGGTGACGTTGATGAATAACGACGGTCGAGGGGGAGCAGCAGCAAACAATGTAACGACCCGCCGCTCTGACCGCCTCCAGTCGGTAATTAAACCAACTTGAGAATTTCAAAATGACGGATTGTTATTCAGTTTATAGAGTTTAAACAGAAACAGCCACAGAATCACAGAATAATCATAATATTTCACATTAAATGAATTTTCTTACATATATCAGAGTTTATACAATGCATTAAATTTTATACAGCGGAATATTTCTTTTAAGTACAAAAATTCTGCGAAAAGCTAAAGTGAAGCAATTTCCCCAACTCTCTCTAACTTCGCGGCCTGAAAATATTCAAGCTGTAAAATTACTCGGTCTGACCCGAGTATTATATTCAAAAGAAAATAATACACAGGTCAGTCTAATTCAAACTCAGTTATTAGTGCATAGAGGCAATAATAATCAAACAACAATTAGACGACAGTCAAATATGAATTTACCTATCCGATCGTTTAACAAGAAATCAGATAACGGTAAATACAACACTTAACAGTGTTAAACTATAACTCAGTAGATTCAAATTATCAATGAGGATAGATGAAAGGATTATTGATGAAGATAATTTAGAAAGCAATCAAAATTTGCCTAAACGGCAATTAACAATAAAATCATCAAATTAAATCAAATCAATTCAAATAATTGAAAAGTTACTTAAAAACATCCAAACCCATTGGCTGCAGTACACGCACGCGTGCACTGCCTCGCCACATATAAACGTTAATTCCGTATGGCTGCAGTTCACGCTTGCGTGCACTGCCTCTCCACTATAGTGATGATGTACCCAAAAGATCAATGAACTGAAATTTATGAAATCAAATGTCGATGCAACGCAAACCAACATAGGCAAAACTGCATATAAAAACGAAACTGCAGTCACAAATGAATACAAGGGCGAATCTGCAATCAAAAATTTGCAGCCACCACAAGATCACAAAGCGCGAAGGCTCGAATGACCCAATGCGCAAAGGCAGGGGTTCAAACTACATGAAGACAGCAAAATGAGGTGAGAGCACCGAAATATGGCACCACAACACCCAACATTATAGGACACAAAGCATCAATACCCAACAAAGGCAACTGGCAACATGTATACAGATACGTGTTATCAGCAATTACAAAATGCAAAGGTCAAGTCACAACTATCATGACTCAACGCAACTGCAAAAATCAAGGGCAAACTGCATACATATGAACTGCAGTTGAAACAATCAAATAGCCAGAAAACTAAACAGTCAAGCAACGACAACGTAAGTGCCGAGCTCGACTGGACAACACAAGCAAAATGCATGAACAAAGCATGCTACAGGTCTCACTACATGGATGGACAAGAAAAGTGCATATCAAGTATGGTACAGGTTGTGAAATAAATTGCCAAACTAAATACAACTTTGTTTTCTAAACTTTAGGTAGAAATTATGCACAAACCTAAATGCTCACGTGAAACAACTAAATATGCAAAACCAAAGTTGCAGTGAAACAGCTGAATGCTCAAGTATCTGCACATAAAATATGCAAGACCAAAGTTGCAGTGAAACAACTGAATAGGTGCAACATAATGCAATAGTGGACAGAGTCAAGGCTACAACTCAAAACCCTATGCAAATTAAATCGGCTGTGGATACAAATGCATCACTGTGATAAAATGGATGCAAGCAAATACATATGTACAAGTCTGTGAAAATCCAAATCAAAGCCCAAAATTCAACAGCAGTTTTCTTTAAAGGGTCGAGTCTTGTTGAAACTAACAAATTTTCTTTAAAGAATATTGGCTGGAATGATTTAGAGAAGTGAGGAATGATTTTTGAACACATATAATGGCCTGTGAGCCTGGAAAATCAGTGTTTCCTGATTTTCACCAATATCCAGCCTCTTTATTCATGTAAGTATGTTCGAAAATTTTAAGCAATCATACAAACACGATTTGGAGCATGCAGAGCTAGTTGAATTCATCCATATTCTATAAGTATCAGGTTTTTTTTTTTGGGGTATTTCATGTTTCCAGGGAAAAAGAAACAGAGGGATTGAACTAAGAACTGAGGGTTTAAAAACTAACAACAGGAAAACACAAATCCTATATACATATATAAATGTATGTATACATGATGCAACGCAACAACATACCAAATGAATCAATGAACCCGGATACACAACAAAAATCAGTGCAACCCAATGGGAACACAATGCAAACTGAGTTGCACGCAGTGCCACAAGACCAGATTACACAAACCCAATGCAAAGGAATGAAATCAAGTGAGCAGCAGTTATGTAGACGCAACTCACTACAGTTATAAAATCATAGTAGAGTGTATAAAATCAAGTAATATATATGTACATTGATGTACCACATATAAACAGTGATTAATCAACAACTTACAATGAAGCAATGAATAAAATCAAGCAAAGCAATTCATAGCAGAGAAAAAAACAACAGTGACCAAGTCAAACACTATCACAAAGCAAATCAAGTTCAAACATCAGGTTGTATGTGCAACAGGACAACAACCAGTGAAACAACAATGTCTGCACCGATGCTATCCAGTTCAAAGTCGCATGGAACATATGCTTGCAATCAGGTTTTGTAACCCAGGCATACTTTCAAATGAACAGATGTAATTCGCCAGATATTAAAATGTTGCTTTTATGGCCAAATAAATAATGGAAACATGTTAAAGAAGGCTACAAGATGTTTATACGGCATAGATCAGAGGACTAACATGTGCATCATACATCTACAGTTCAAAATCAATGCCATGAAATCAAATAGTCCAGCATACACAAATTGGAACGAGTCAGAAACACGTTCCACCATGGAGGCCGAGACAGGTACTTAAAGCAAATGCAAAGACAGAATCGAATTCTCGTCAAAATGTTTTCACAAACTAAAGCTTGCAGGTTTTCAAACCAAGGCCAGAAAAACATCAATCATACGAAATCGACAAAGACAGAGAAATCATCAATGTTTACACAAATTAGCAAACACGAAATCGACTAAAAAATCGAAACCGTGAGTGAATTGAAAAAAAAAACAACCGAAAAATCAACAACTTCGAGCTACAATTAAACAGCCACAAAATCATACGAAAAACAACAGTATCCTAGAGTTCAAAATTAGATGTGAGTGACAAGTATCACTCACCTTTGCCTCGAAGCGGTCGCGAGAGAAGAGGAGGAATCAATCGAATTGAAGCCGCGAGCGAATCGAGCTGAAACCCTAATTTGAAAGCGAAGAGGGGGACGAACGAAGATGAAGCAGCCGCCATTGTTGTTTATTTTTTTTCGTTTAGGTTTTTAAAATGAGAAAGGAAAAAGGGGTCGGGTATAAAGGAATAGGGAGAACGTGTTTTTGCAGAGGGGCACGATTTAGGGCGTGGGTTTAGCTGACAAGGTAAGGCAGTGTATTCTTCTTCTTTTTTTTTCTTTTATATATATATATATATTTTTATATTTTTATTTTTCATTTTAAACTCAATTTTTTTTTTTGTATAATTATTTTCTTTACTTTGTTTAATTTTGTTGTTAAAACTTTAACTAAGCGTATTTATTTATTTATATTGTATTGATCAAAATTTTATTCTATTTTATTTAAGTAAATGAAAAATGTTATTGAGACTAACCACAAATTTATTAATTTTCATAAATAATAACTCTTATATCCAATTTTTTTTTCTAAGTTATTAGTTTGAATTTAAAATACAAATTCAATATTCAATTTCAACTCCAAAGTCAAATTAAAATTTTATTCAACTTAATATAGATTAAATTTTAATATTTAATCGCCAAATTCACAGTTATATTGGGAATTCAATTTAAATTCTCATTCAAATATTTAAAATTAATTAAATATTTTCAATTTAAATTGTTCTAAATTCTGGGTTGTTGCAATCTTCCCTCCTTAAAAGAATTTCGTCCCGAAATTATAAGTTAGGAAAATGATTGCTAAATTTCACCGATATTTATACCCTACACAATTTTTTTTCCAAGTTCCAAACTCACAAATAAATATAGGATTCATTCCATTTATTTTATCTCAGCAGTTTTGTTCATCGATTTCAATAATCAAGACACAAAAGTCTTTTACCAAATTTTTGACTTACAAAACTCAGATTTTTAAACTTGAAATCTTCATGCTAAATATTTGCATATTATATCTTTTCCAAAGCTGTGTGCTTTCAAGATATTTTAAAAATCTTCTTCCTTAATTCATTAGGTTAGAATTATGTAATTCTAATTTCAGACTATTGATTTTCTATTCAAAGTTTGAAAATACTTGCTAACTCGAAGTTTAACAAGTCCATCGTCGTTCTTACAGACTTTAGGCATACGCTGGCCAGGCGCAAGTCTAAAAATCTCCAAGTACTAAATATACTTGTTTCAACTCCCAGTGAAAATACTTTTTAAAAATTCTTTTAAAAATGGATATGGAAAGCACGTTCCCCCATGGATCACAGTTTACCCGGCGGTTACGCTACTATCCCAGTAGAATCGCTTGTAACCGTAGATTTCTCATCTCTCTTGAATTTCGCCATGGTTGTCGCCTTAGATCGCGGTCCACACGGCGATTACGCTACTATCCCAGTAGAATCGCTCGTGGCTGTAGGCATCTCGCCCCTCGAATTTCGCTTTGGTTTCTAGATCACAGTTTACACGGCGGTTGCGCCACTATCCCAGTGGAATCACTTGTAACTGTAGGCATCACGCCCCACGAATTACGCCAGCATCAATTCACATAATCCCAAACACGATGATCCATCGTGGGGGATTCCAGTCAGTCCCAATGGACATTCCACTAATGGAAATTCTACGTAGCTACGATTTCCAATGGACACTCCACCGAGTTCCAATCACCTTCACAAATAATAAATGGAAGGTACATTTCCATATCCTCAGTTTTTAGAAAACATATGTCATATACATATAGTACTTTATTTCACATTTCGTACATATCATACCTATGTAAACTTGCATAGGACTTTTCATAATAATGACTTTCCAAACTGATGGTTTTCGAATTATTATATTCACATATATAAGTTACGAAAACTCAATTCACATTCATAACAAATAGAGGATTCTAAAATTTTCCATTTCATTTAAAATTTTCCTCTAAATCGATTTGAAAATTTGAGGTTATCTCAAACCTAATTCACATTCATAATCCAATTCATTATCGACTTCACATTCGATTTGGATTTCACGTTACACCGTCAATTCTCAACACATAATTGGTGTCTATCGATATATAACCTCTAAGCTCGTACGTCTCAGAGAAGGGTGTTAAGCTAAAAGAATAAATTCTCCACCACCAACAGATATATATTTAATAGAGATCAATTGCTATGTCATCAATTCATAATGCTAGACATACAATCCAAATTGACTATCCAAAATTCAAAGTTCAACTTATATTATTTTTGATGTCAAAGTTAAACTCAATTTAACTCAAGATTCAATCTTTTTGAAAAATATTCAAGTTGAACTGATCGTTCAAATTTTCCAAAAATATCTTTACAAGATATATATAATTTTCCAACTTAACCATTTGAAACAAATTTCAAATATTCATTTTTTTCAATTTATCTTTAAAAGATAAAATTTCAAACCTTTCATTTCATATTGGAAAACATTTCCATACTTATTTAATAAGTAATTCACAAGTTCATTTATTTTCAACACGGAAAATATTCAATATACTTGAATCAAAATTAAGTATATATTCCATTCTTTAAGGAAGGCGTTCTTTTAAACACATTTATTTGAGTGAAAACGAATGTTGCATAAAACATTGTTACAACAACTCAAAAATCACTAGTATAGGGATTCGAAATTTAAGATAGATATATAAATCCCAATACTATAAACAACATTTCCTTTCGGAAACCATTTACTATAACAACTGTGTTATAGTCCACCATTTCCTTATTTCTCGAAAACGCCTATTTCAACAATGAATGTTGAAATCTATGTATTCGATAGTTAATGCATTTTAAAACATCTTTAAAACTATTAACTTTTTCAACTTCAACTTAATTCATAGTTTGAATTCCTCCTACTTTTCACAATATTAATTTTAAACCAATTTCAAACTTTTCAATATTAAGTTTTTCACTTAATTTAATTTTCCGCACGTTTAAATTCAAATTCATCACTGAATTTATTAAACCTATTATGGATTATCATGTTGACAACTTCAAATTTGAAATTTAAATTCTATTTGAACTTTGCATTTGCTTTCTATTCCCAAATATAATCAATTTGTTCTTTAGTAAGCCATTCATCAACTTGGTTCCATTAAATTTATATTTCCATATTAACCATTTCATAATATCACTTCCCTAAAATATATCCGTTTTATTCAATAATATATTCACTGTCCAAAATCGTGAATATACTTATTCAAATCAATTCAGTGTTTCTACACTTTTTATTTAAAAGATTATCCACTGTCCAAAATCGTGGATAAAATTCCCAACCAACATTTACTATCATAATATTTAACTTAAAGGATAATTCGCTGTCCAAAATCACGAATATATCTCCTTTAATAACTTCTATTTTCCATTTATCAAATTCAATTGGTTTCGAATTTATAAACAATCTTTACAAATTCCATTTCTATTTATAAACTTCGATTTATAAATCTACTTTATTAATTCAATTCAACTTATATAACTCAGTTATATACCAAAAGTTCATATTATAAGTTAAGTACTTAAAATCCATTTATTTACTAAATCGTTCTTCACAACATTAGAAATCAAATTTCAAAAGAATTCAGAATCAAATTCCCAAGTTATAGTTTAATTATTCTCTTGGCTATAACTAAATTGAAATGTCATTTTATTTCACAATTATTATATTGTAGATATTCACAATATTTGATTCAAACCAATTCATTAATTCACTTCACTTATATTTTATTTTCATAAGTATCAATAATTCGATAATGGATTTTCGAATGAGAAACTATCGCAAACCTAAAATTAGAGAGGGGAATTTTCGAAAAAGATTTGAATTTTCAAAATACCTTTTGTTTTTCAAAGAAAACAATTTTCATACTTATTTTAAATTTGAAAAACATTTTTCTTTAAAGTGATCCTAGTAACTATTCATATTAAACATCATAAACTGAGCTTTGTATAAACCAAAGCTCTGATACCACTTTTGTAACGACCCGCCGCTCTGACCGCCTCCAGTCGGTAATTAAACCAACTTGAGACGTTCAAAATGACGGATTGTTATTCAGTTTATAGAGTTTAAACAGAAACAGCCACAGAATCACAAAATAATCATAATATTTCACATTAAATGAATTTTCTTACATATATCAGAGTTTATACAATGCATTAAATTTTATACAGCGGAATATTTCTTTTAAGTACAAAAATTCTGCGAAAAGCTAAAGTGAAGCAATTTCCCCAACTCTCTCTAACTTCGCGGCCTGAAAATATTCAAGCTGTAAAATTACTCGGTCTGACCCGAGTATTATATTCAAAAGAAAATAATACACAGGTCAGTCTAATTCAAACTCAGTTATTAGTGCATAGAGGCAATAATAATCAAACAACAATTAGACGACAGTCAAATATGAATTTACCTATCCGATCGTTTAACAAGAAATCAGATAACGGTAAATACAACACTTAACAGTGTTAAACTATAACTCAGTAGATTCAAATTATCAATGAGGATAGATGAAAGGATTATTGATGAAGATAATTTAGAAAGCAATCAAAATTTGCCTAAACGGCAATTAACAATAAAATCATCAAATTAAATCAAATCAATTCAAATAATTGAAAAGTTACTTAAAAACATCCAAACCCATTGGCTGCAGTACACGCACGCGTGCACTGCCTCGCCACATATAAACGTTAATTCCGTATGGCTGCAGTTCACGCTTGCGTGCACTGCCTCTCCACTATAGTGATGATGTACCCAAAAGATCAATGAACTGAAATTTATGAAATCAAATGTCGATGCAACGCAAACCAACATAGGCAAAACTGCATATAAAAACGAAACTGCAGTCACAAATGAATACAAGGGCGAATCTGCAATCAAAAATTTGCAGCCACCACAAGATCACAAAGCGCGAAGGCTCGAATGACCCAATGCGCAAAGGCAGGGGTTCAAACTACATGAAGACAGCAAAATGAGGTGAGAGCACCGAAATATGGCACCACAACACCCAACATTATAGGACACAAAGCATCAATACCCAACAAAGGCAACTGGCAACATGTATACAGATACGTGTTATCAGCAATTACAAAATGCAAAGGTCAAGTCACAACTATCATGACTCAACGCAACTGCAAAAATCAAGGGCAAACTGCATACATATGAACTGCAGTTGAAACAATCAAATAGCCAGAAAACTAAACAGTCAAGCAACGACAACGTAAGTGCCGAGCTTGACTGGACAACACAAGCAAAATGCATGAACAAAGCATGCTACAGGTCTCACTACATGGATGGACAAGAAAAGTGCATATCAAGTATGCTACAGGTTGTGAAATAAATTGCCAAACTAAATACAACTTTGTTTTCTAAACTTTAGGTAGAAATTATGCACAAACCTAAATGCTCATGTGAAACAACTAAATATGCAAAACCAAAGTTGCAGTGAAACAGCTGAATGCTCAAGTATCTGCACATAAAATATGCAAGACCAAAGTTGCAGTGAAACAACTGAATAGGTGCAACATAATGCAATAGTGGACAGAGTCAAGGCTACAACTCAAAACCCCATGCAAATTAAATCGGCTGTGGATACAAATGCATCACTGTGATAAAATGGATGCAAGCAAATACATATGTACAAGTCTGTGAAAATCCAAATCAAAGCCTAAAATTCAACAGCAGTTTTCTTTAAAGGGTTGAGTCTTGTTGAAACTAACAAATTTTCTTTAAAGAATATTGGCTGGAATGATTTAGAGAAGTGAGGAATGATTTTTGAACACATATAATGGCCTGTGAGCCTGGAAAATCAGTGTTTCCTGATTTTCACCAATATCCAGCCACTTTATTCATGTAAGTATGTTCGAAAATTTTAAGCAATCATACAAACACGATTTAGAGCATGCAGAGCTAGTTGAATTCATCCATATTCTATAAGTATCAGGTTTTTTTTTTGGGGTATTTCATGTTTCCAGGGAAAAAGAAACAGAGGGATTGAACTAAGAACTGAGGGTTTAAAAACTGACAACAGGAAAACACAAATCCTATATACATATATAAATGTATGTATACATGATACAACGCAACAACATACCAAATGAATCAATGAACCCGGATACACAACGAAAATCAGTGCAACCCAAAGGGAACACAATGCAAACTGAGTTGCACGCAGTGCCACAAGACCAGATTACACAAACCCAATGCAAAGGAATGAAATCAAGTGAGCAGCAGTTATGTAGACGCAACTCACTACAGTTATAAAATCATAGTAGAGTGTATAAAATCAAGTAATATATATATATGTACATTGATGTACCACATATAAACAGTGATTAATCAACAACTTACAATGAAGCAATGAATAAAATCAAGCAAAGCAATTCATAGCAGAGAAAAAAACAACAGTGACCAAGTCAAACACTATCACAAAGCAAATCAAGTTCAAACATCAGGTTGTATGTGCAACAGGACAACAACCAGTGAAACAACAATGTCTGCACCGATGCTATCCAGTTCAAAGTCGCATGGAACATATGCTTGCAATCAGGTTTTGTAACCCAGGCATACTTTCAAATGAACAGATGTAATTCGCCAGATATTAAAATGTTGCTTTTATGGCCAAAGTAAATAATGGAAACATGTTAAAGAAGGCTACAAGATGTTTATACGGCATAGATCAGAGGACTAACATGTGCATCATACATCTACAGTTCAAAATCAATGCCATGAAATCAAATAGTCCAGCATACACAAATTGGAACGAGTCAGAAACACATTCCACCATGGAGGCCGAGACAGGTACTTAAAGCAAATGCAAAGACAGAATCGAATTCTCGTCAAAATGTTTTCACAAACTAAAGCTTGCAGGTTTTCAAAACAAGGCCAGAAAAACATCAATCATACGAAATCGACAAAGACAGAGAAATCATCAATGTTTACACAAATTAGCAAACACGAAATCGACTAAAAAATCGAAACCGTGAGTGAATTGAAAAAAAAACAACCGAAAAATCAACAACTTCGAGCTACAATTAAACAGCAACAAAATCATACGAAAAACAACAGTATCCTAGAGTTCAAAATTAGATGTGAGTGACAAGTAACACTCACCTTTGCCTCGAAGCGGTCGCGAGAGAAGAGGAGGAATCAATCGAATTGAAGCCGCGAGCGAATCGAGCTGAAACCCTAATTTGAAAGCGAAGAGGGGGACGAACGAAGATGAAGCAGCCGCCATTGTTGTTTATTTTTTTTCGTTTAGGTTTTTAAAATGAGAAAGGAAAAAGGGGTCGGGTATAAAGGAATAGGGATAACGTGTTTTTGCAGAGGGGCACGATTTAGGGCGTGGGTTTAGCTGACAAGGTAAGGCAGTGTATTCTTCTTCTTTTTTTTTCTTTTTTTTTTATATATATATTATTATATTTTCATTTTTCATTTTAAACTCAATTTTTTTTTGTATAATTATTTTCTGTACTTTGTTTAATTTTGTTGTTAAAACTTTAACTAAGTGTATTTATTTATTTATTTTGTATTGATCAAAATTTTATTCTATTTTATTTAAGTAAATGAAAAATGTTATTGAGACTAACCACAAATTTATTAGTTTTCATAAATAATAACTCTTATATCCAAATTATTATTATTTTCTAAGTTATTAGTTTGAATTTAAAATACAAATTCAATATTCAATTTCAACTCCAAAGTCAAATTCAAATTTTATTCAACTTAATATAGATTAAATTTTAATATTTAATCGCCAAATTCACAGTTATATTGGGAATTCAATTTAAATTCTCATTCAAATATTTAAAATTAATTAAATATTTTCAATTTAAATTGTTCTAAATTCTGGGTTGTTACAAACAATTAGGGTATTTTTCGCTTTTGATCAAAAAGTGTGGGAAGTCAAGAGAAATGATTTCCAGGATTAGCGTAATGACCCGTTTCGAGGTTAAATTTTTTTCCGTCCATTTGTTTAATAATCCAACCATACAGATTGGACAAACACATTACCAAGCATACATGATTCTAATTTGCTCTCGATCCAAGATTGTCTGGCCTTCGAACGAAGGACTTTTAGTCCGAATGTCGACGAACGGCTATAAATTTAAAACACAAGATTGACGTCGCGAAGATGTTTATTTTTTCATCATCTTCTGCAAATAGGTTAAATACACTTTAGATCGAGATATGATCCAATAAAATTTATTTTCTAACGATTATTTTATTTTATATAATTTTGTAATGCTAATACAGTTAAAAATTCATAATTAATCACCCAACGGTTTAAAAAATATTTTAATTCTTAAAACTGTTACACAAAACAAATTTTATCAAAGTTTCTTAATGGACCGACTGAAAGCCGCATAGATTGATCGTGCGAATTAGATTTCCAATAATGTTAAATATTTGAATTACTCGAAGACAGATCATTGAAAATACTAATTTAACCGATCAGAACAGTCGTTACGTTGAATGGTTATGGTTTTGGAGTTAAATTACTAATTTTAATATTTATTAAAAGCGCAATGGGAATAAAACAAATTAATTCTTTAGTTTGGGAATTAAAAAATAAGGAGCCGTCGCTAGGCATCGGAAAAAATTTCGACGGTCGTCACCCCATTGCGTCGTTATTGATAGTGTTTCTTGTAGTGGAAAAATCGAACCAGATTAGAATCGAGACCCACTAGGTCAAGTCTTGATCCGACCCGTGGAGTCTAATTACCATTCTTGCATGCGAATATATAATCTCGAACAGTCGCATTCTCCATATTAATCTCAAACGAATTTCGAACTATCTATTCTAATTACTATTTCCCCGAAAAAATTATCCCACATTGATGGTTTTTGCAAATTAGTCTCTACCGAACTTCGAAATGTCTGTTACTATTATGGTCGCATCGAATAATTTATCAATTGATATGAGACAGGTAAAGACGAAGCTGAATCTTATGAATCCGCTAATGTAGATATTGATTTAGAAAATATGATTACTTATTTAAATTCGGATTTCTAGTTTATCAGTAATATGTACTACTATCTCGGATTTTGGCTTTTAAAGACGATTATGCTTGAAATTCTATGCTTATGATATTATGTTTTATTACAATTTTTGCAAACTATCTAAAAAAAAATCTTTATTGCATATATTTTAGTAAAAAAAATATAAATTATATTAAAAATTTAAATTAATTGTTGTATATATTAAATCTATAAAACAATTCTAAATATGTATAGTAAATTAAAAAGGCGCACGCCATTTGTCGCACCGTGTGCCAAGGCTCCAGGAAGGCTTTGCGTCATTTTGTGTCGTATGCCATTAATAACTATGAGCTCTAGTAAATGTGACATGAGTGCTCCAAGTTTCTAGGATCCTTCTAAATAATCTATAACCATGATGATTATTAGATGCTTCGTTTAGAGTAACCCAAAAATCTTGATTCAACTCCTCTTTCGTATGTCTGCAGTCGGCTTTAATCTACGCTTTAATTAGTACCAAATAATCTTATGAAGTCCAACTTTCATTTGCCATGAACGATCACGTGACAGATATCCGCGAACTTGTGAAGTGCATTTTTTTGTTCACAAGTATTTTTATTTATGCTATGAATTTAGCATAAAATGAAAACAAAATATAAACCATCATCATACCAATAATAAAAGAATATGTGTATGAGCATACATAAATATCATCATTAACATCACAGATACACTAGTCTCATATACATGTATGAAACAACAAAACATGTATGAAACATATAAGCAACATCAGTCCATGTGAGTGGACTAAATACCACTCCCCTGGTCGTCGCTATTGTCATCGTCGCTATTATCATTGATGTCATTCTAGTCATGTGGCTCTGGTGGCGGTTGATGCTACTACTGAAGCTGCTAAATCCAAGCTTAGTAATCCTATATCTGAGCCTCGTACTGAGCTGTCTAAGAGTGATAATCAGTTTCATATTAGTTTAATGCTGCTGTAAAGCAGTCTGATAACCCCAATACATAACCGTGTATAATCAATTGTCATACGCTCAAATGCAACAATCACTCGTCTATCCTGATTCATATACTGAGCAAACTACAATGTAAAAAAAGAAAATTATACATGTATCATGGATGTAATTGATAGTGAACTAAACAAAAATTTAAAAATCGTACGTACATGATGTGGATGATATAAACCAGTAAAAGACATACTCTGAACATTCTCATCTATACGAAACTGTATTGGATACTCAACGACCTCGCCCTATAATGTGTACGCTCTGAATGCATGCTTAGGGGGATCAAACATAGGAGGTTTTATATACTGAGACGACGTTGGCTCAAAAGTATTTGACGGTAATGGTACTCTACTGGAAGAGATACGTGGGCCAATATGATCGGAGTTCAAACCCGTACATAATATGGTAACGAGCAAGCATGTGGGACTACTCGAGTCCAATATGCATCGATATCTCTAGGTATAGTAAAAGGCTCACCATCTACTCATCTCATGGTCGTCATACCAGCAATATAAGCCAGGCCAGCCTGAATAGATCTATACATATCGTCCTATGGAAACGGATCAAAGCGAATGCCAACTATACCACACACAACTACAACCAACACCGCTCCTCCAATTACCATATGAAAGAACATGTAAGAAGCTGAAAGCAAACCTTGCATCTCAAAATAAAATGCTGAAAAGTGAAGGGATGATCATCGTCGGGCTCCATAAACTAAATTTACTTCTACCATGAGCAGCATGGTGCACATGCATACCATTCCCCCCAACGGCGTAATTTGGGGAAGTAAATATATGGAGTAGTGTTCGCTTCATTAATAAGTCATAAGTGCATGTTGGTTGTATACTCGTTGTACCAAAAATAAAGGATGTACCAAAAACCAAACATTTGTCGAGACCATTGTAGTGCATAGGTATCCAATGCCACATACGTATATCCAAGGATGACAATACCATAATCATATATATGAAGTCCATATACATCTATCAATTCGGTCAAATATCCAAGTCTAATCGTGTCCTTATTATTTAAAAAAAATATAAAACCAAACAAATATAATAAAAGTGCAAGTATAACAAGAGTGTGCATTTCCTCAGCGTCTCTATACTCTGCTATATACCGCTGTAGACATGTAGGTTACACCTCCTCTAACCTCATCATCGGTCAAAGCCGATTAATATTAGAATATGACTCAAAATCCTCAAATGAACTATCAACGGGTACCCGTGCATGGTATGGTCGATGAACCTCTGTACCGGTCAGCATATAAAAAACTAAATGATTCAATCCTAATACAAAATCTGGAAAATGAAACGTATGAGTGGTAGGCCACCATCTTCCAGTAGGAGCCTCTACTATACAATGGTCGACGTGTACAAATGCATGTAACTATACAAAATCGCCTAAAGGTGGTGCATATAACCTGGTTGTAATCAGCTTAGGTAATATGAAAAAATACTCAGCAATACATCTATGCCAACTATCGTGCATAGCTATGTGATCGACCTATATAAGAAATTATTTAACATTAACGCTAAACTAAGCAAACCAGTGACATTTATAATTTGTGATAGACATGTTTATCTAATAATTACTTATTAAAAATATACTCGTAGCATCGCTAGCACTGCACTCAGCTCGTGCAAGCATCGTAGATCATCTGCAGTCACGGTAATATATGGAATGATATGAGCTACACTAGCATCAACATCGATCGTGTAACGGATAGTACGTCTAGCAATTTTGATGGATCGAGGGGGAATTTTGACGTCTCGATGAATAAAAAATAAAAATGGAAAGAGAAGTGAAAGGTAAAAAAGTGAGATGAATAGTGAAAAATGTGCCTGAGATAGGCGTTGTGGCTTAGACGCTTGTTCAACCTGTGCCTAAGGTTTATGCGATGGTTAAACAAGTGTTTAAGCCCTTCCCAAACATGGCCGCTTCTTTAACAAGAGCCCATAATTCAGGTGCTTGTTCAACAAGCTCCTGAAGACCAAGTACTAATCAAACAAGTGTCTGATTCCGCATTGCTGGAAAATGCATAAGCTTACAATTTGTAAGCGACGAAAATGTAATTTCAACATCCAAAACTGTTGGAGATGCTCTTAGTAGTTGGTTTGGGCTCCTAGGATTTCTTTCTTTGGGTTGGTGTTGCTTTATTAATTGGGTAGCATTTGGTGGTTGGTTGCTTTTGGTGTTTAGATATTGACCAATACTTATCGGGGCATACATTTGACATGGGCATTTGTATGCCTACTTGTTAAAGGGAACTACACAAATTGGTTTCCTATGGATTGATTAGTGGTTGCTCCGTTAAGTTTTGTCTTGATCTTTGATAGATATTGTTATTGTGAATTTTCACCAATGAGGGATGTCTACATAGATCAAAAATCATTGGTCACGAGTTACCAATTATTTATGATGATCAAGCGACATCTAAATACTTAATATCGGTGTTGTTTATGAATCAACCGAGTAGTTAATGGTAATAGTTTAGGAAATGCCTATATCTTCCAAACAAGGTAGATGTTGGCATCGACACAATCCATATTGTCCAAGGATCACAAAAACCAATTTTCTTAGCAGGTTTATTACTTACCTCGATTAAGCCTTTACCAGCTCTGAATACCACCTTGGCACATCACACACCTTACCTCCAATTCATCTTAGTTTTGGCTTAAGCACGTCATTCTATCTCTAGTTCATTCTAAGAACTCCCTTAAACTTCTTCGTCCCAAACATATGCATTAGAACTCTTCATCTCACTTATAAAATGTTATCCTAAGAGTTCTCATGACTAATCAAACGTCACTGCACTCTAAATTTTCAGACTCGAAACAATGTCTTATGCAAGCTCGGTGGTCTTTCAAAAACTTCTTAACTTCAATAAACTCAACTAAATTGTATATTTGAGGTCATAAAAGCACCCCCAACACTTTTTGCATTCTTTTATCATATTGTAATGTTATAGTCTCTTACTCTCGTACACAGCATCCTCGTGTGAGCTCCCCTTCTCGATTCAACTATGATTTCTCCTGAACTTGGCCAACTCTATTCACCTTTCTTATCCCCCAAACACCATAACTTAGCTTGATATCGCTCTCCTCAAATTCTTTATCTATATGCTCTCCATGTGTTATCTTCCCACAATGCTTACAAGCTCTCCATATTATTTGTGTACATCACCATATGAGACAACTACTGTACTTCAGCAACAAAGTAATCCCCTTTTCAATGTACATTACGTAATCTTCTACAAAGCTCAAATTCATAAAGCCATGTTGGAAATCTACATGACTCATCCATGATAGCAATATATATATATATATATATATATATATATATATATATGATTAATGTATACCATCATTTCAAAATGGCACAAAAATAATTTCTGAAGTTAAAGCAAGTGTTTATATGAATTTAGAAAATTTATTTTAGATTTTTAGAGGTATATTTTATATAGACGTGATTTGTTTAGTGATAATACATTAAATAGTGATAATGTGTATATGTGATTAAATACATGATTTATATATATCAGATAGTTTAAAAATCAAGATTTTGTTTCTGGAGACTTGGTACATATATTTCAGTAAGAAATATATTTTTATTTCAAATTTAACTGTATATATATATATATATATATATGAATTTATATAGTGTATTTTAATATATGAAAGCTATGGGAACTATGATTTAAAAATAGAAAAAAATGAAAAGAATTCATGAAAAAATATAGTAAGGTGTACCATGAATGCATGTTACCTACGTATGAATTCAAAAGGCAAAGAATTGCCAAAACAAAGAAATAAAAATGAAAATACACAAAAATATACAATATCCAGAAATGTGCATCGACGTGTACACCGATGGACCGACGTCCCACATAGGTTATCGAATGTTTTTGACAATCTGAACGGCCTAATATAGACTGTAGTATATATTAATTAAAGGCTCGCATCAGATTCCTTAAGTATATTTGGCACGAGTGAAGGGGTAGAAGAATTACCCTAGTCTAAGTGGCAATGTGTTTTACTACATGGATATAGCATGCCTTAGTGGGGTGATGCTTATAAGTAATATGACTTAGTTTAGTTATTGAATAGGAATATAGCTGGAATATGAGGGGTTATGACTCTGGATGTTACGGGTTGGCTACGATACAGTTGTTATTGGTATAGCAGGGTTCACGATTTGTCTAGTTTATCCTATTGAATATGCGCTTTGCGCTTATATGATTTTTGTTTGATGATAATAAACATATATACATTCGTTTAAATGTATTTGTTAATGTACTATTTTATTTTTCATAGAATAAATAAATATTTGCTGAATAAAATTAAATGACACAAAATTTGAATTCAAACAGATATTTTATTCAAACTAATATTTATTACAATTTAAACAGTACAATTTCATGCTCTCACTATACATATACATTTTTGATTACAATCACATCACATTTCACATTTACAGTTAACCTCACTACATATCACTCACACTCGTGTTTTTGTCTTCAACTGCATTCCGGTTTGAATCCAACATCTGAGTAATCTGGAAAAATATTCTCAAACGCATTAAAATTGAAAGAGAAATATTTTTGAAATTTGAAAGAAACGATGATTTTGAAAACATTGTTTGCCTCAGTTATTTGGGTTGTTCGTCATCATTTTTTGACTGTGCAATATCTGTGCATATCAGTATTTTTATCAGGGACAGGTAACTATAAGTGGCTGCAGTACACACGTGTACATTCGTATACGTGTGCACTGCCTCGCCAACTCGTGTGCAAAAAATCAAACAAAAGCACAGAAATCAAAAACAAGGTCAAACCCAAGATAGGTTCAACTCAAGGCAAATAGACAAAGCAATTGACTACAAACAGTTCAAGTCTAAAGCCACTAACAAATGCAACAGCAACATGCTTGAAGACTCCAGCACGACCAAGTATGGAGTGTACAAATGCAAATGTCCAAACAACAACATGAGGTGAATCAAGTTCAAGCCACAAGTGTACATGAATACAACTCGACTGCAACAGCACAGTCATGAAGACTGCAAAAGTGCATGAACATAGGATCAGTACAGCAACAATGAAACTGACTCAAAGCACAAAAGTGCAACAGTGAAGTGACAAATGTTCAGTGGTGAAGCAACAACAATGAAGCAGTTCAAATCCAAATTCAAGAATATATACAATGCAAATGTATAGGCCAGTGAACATAAAAGAAAATGGCAGAGTCGAAGCACAAAGAACAAAACAGTTCATGTATGCAACAGTCAACAAGGCAACAATGCAGATGAACAACAAAGGGTACAAAAACAAGTAGCAGTCTTTGAACATGAATGCAGTGTACATGAATGCATCAGTGACCAAACACAGGAACTCAACAAGGCAGAGGAATATCACAAGCATAAAAGCATGGATACAGCAAAGTCAGAGACTACAACATCAAAGTGCAGTGCAACATGAACCAACTCCAAAATGTATCACTAACATATACTACAGGGATGAACACATGAGTATGGACAAGGCACAAATCAAGTCCAGCTACAAGTTGCAGACTCCAAGTTGCAGACTCAAAGCAAACATGACACCAAGCTACAAAACTCAATGGCAAATGAAGGCAACAGGAATAAAATATGACAATGCAAATAAATGAATGCAACAGAGACCAATGGTCAATATGCACAAATATGCATATGAAACTAACATGACCGAGCATTGTACAAGACTGCAACAAGAAGTATGCAGTTCAAAACGTCTACGACAGCAAGTAAGTGAGTGCAACAGGCAAGCACAATGCATATATAGCAGTAATATACACAAGCATCAACATGTATGAAATCAGAATGAAGCAGATATTGATATTGACAATATAGATGCAAATGAATATCAAGCAGTGATATAAAAATCACAATGAATTAAAACAGTGCCAGAAAATCAATGCCGTGTAAAGTCAAAGGCAACAGTGGATAAACAAAATTCATCAGTGCAGATTCGAAACAGTTGGTGGCCAAGCAAATCGACCATGCTACAGGTGTGTCAAGCCAGAAGCAACACAGAGAACATAGTCAATCAACACAAATTCAAAGGCCGAAGCCAATTGTGAACCAGTCAAAATCAAAACAGTGATAAGCAAGGCAATTCAAAGCCGTGTGAATCAAGCTACTAGAAATACGAAATTGACAAAGTCAGATCAATCCTCAGCATCAAAGTGTAATCGAACGGCAAAGCAAGAATTTTTGAAGCAATCAGTCGAACGCAAAAATAGGAAATCAAATCCTATAAAAACCCTAATCATCATCGGCATTTATTTCATCGAGTTCAAGTATCAACTTAGTAAAGCAAAAGGAGACAGTACATACCGAATTCACAAACAACGAACTCGATCGAGCAACTGCAAACGAGCAATAGTCAACCATCAGAGAAGCAGCGAGCTAGGGCAACATATCTCAGATCAATTGAAGAAACCGAAGCCCTAATTGGAACAAAGAGCCGAAGCCCTAACTGGAACAAAAGGGAACGAAGCCCTAAACAGAACGAAGCCGCCATTATTCTCACGAACGAGACAAAAGGATCGGGTGAAATAAGGGAGTGGGCCGGTCTTATTAAAAAAAAGGGGGGGGGTTTGTTTTTTTTTAATTTAAGGCTTTATTATATTGTTAATTTTAGGGTTATTTTCTATTGTTCTTAATTATTGTTTTTATTTTACGAATCAAAGAATCTTGGTAAATCACCACCTAGGTTTTAGGTTGTGTCTGATTGTCTATTTAGAGTTAGTTCAGTAAGCAGGGGTTGCGAGTTTGCAAAACTCTATAGGCGGTAGCAGGGTTTGCAAGTCCGTTAGAGTGTTTGTAAGCGTGATACTGTTTAATTCTAATATAAATCTGGGAATGCAGCAGTAGGCAGGGGTTGCCGAAGCTGGGTAAATTTTGTGTGTGATTTACTTTTCAGTATATTTATTTCTGCAGTTTATTTTTGTGTTTAAATCAAGAAAATTTGCTATAACCCTATTCACCCCACCTCTAGGGTTAATCTAGATCCTACATATCCGTGATACGACTAACTGTACGGACGAGTGTGAATCTAGTCACCTTATTTTAGAACGAATATAGTAATACAACTATATAAACTTGAATATGAATTGTATATCAGATTTGATATGAATTGAATATGAACTGAAACATATATTGGTATGGCACCTTATCATTTTGATAATGTTTTATCATGAAACAAGTATAGTAGATGTTAAATTCAATTATATTCACTCACCGGACTGTGTCAAACCCCCTCTCCACCATGTTTCCTTTGTTTATGATATGTGATAGGTTGATGGAGATGGGTTTGGTTATGATGACGCTAGAGGCTCAGGTGACGAAGGTGTGCTATGTATATTGGTTATATGTATGTATGATGATATGTGTATATATATAAAAATAAGATACTTGATGTATTGTATGAATTTGGGTTTGTATTGTACATATCAATGGTGTGTGAAAACTAGTATGGATTGGTTTGGAAATGACACGGTGATACTTAGCTATTATATTTTGTGTTCCTTCTGCTATGAGTTTTGAAAGACAAAATAGATAGCTTCCATTTTATTTTCTTATATCAATCAGCTTACGATTCGTTGTTTCTCGATTTCTCTGATCAAAGTTATTGTTTTGAATCGAAAACCAGAGGTTTGAAAACAACGAGTTGTTACAACATACCACCGGCAATAAGAGGATATGATACCAATGGAAATCTTCTTCCTGACAAGAATCCTGCATGAGAAGTACTAGGATATGTCAAATATAGATGTCCATCGTAAGGCTACCAAATGATATGGGAACATGTACGTCGTAACTCTATCTGGTTACATGAAATTGCGAAGCATTGCTAACCTCAGCACCACGTACTTACTGTCTGATCCGCGGTGACCATGCATAAATCTTGGAAAAAAAATCTAATTAGTGGTCTTTAGTGAGGTGTCCTAGGTTGTGGCTATACTTGTACCACCAAAACTATAAAACCTTCCAAAACCAACGTGGTGATGTCCCATGAGTAGTTAGTACACACTTAATGTTCAACGACCTATATAAGTATGTCATGTTAGTTGTTCCTCAGTCATGCAAAATTGGTAAAGAAAGATCGAAGTCCACAACTGCCGCAACATGTCCAAGGGGAAGTGTAGTTGATGGATTAGAAAAGAAAAGGTTTCCATCATGTATAGTACAAATAACCTAGCTATCTATAAATCATGGTTCGACGTATACTGCCAAGGTTTCAAATTACGGTTTTGGAGAAAATCTCGCGCTGATATCTTGACTAAAATGAAGGAGATTTAAAACTCTGATAGTTAACCAAGCTGAAAAATCTCGAATTTCGAAGAAATTTCGGATTGACATCTCGGGTGAGATGAAGGAAATTGAAAACTTCAAATTATTGTCGAACCAATTTCCTGATACTGTCCCTAATGAAACTAACTATAATTTGAGTACCACATGATAAACATGTGGGTGTAGGAGTACCAAGTAAAATAGGCAGCAAATTGTCATGTCTTTTGAGTTGCTCATCGTAAGGTAGAGAAAGATGCAGTCCATAGAAATAGAAAATTACTGTCAAGGACAAAATTTCACAACTTTTTAGCCTCAAGGACAGACCTTCAATATTTTATCCTGAAAGACAACTTTCTGTATGTATCAGTTTTTAGTTATTGATAGCAGTTTTTAAGTATCAGTTTGTAGTTATCGGTAGCAGTTTTTAGGTATCAGTTTTAGCTGGGTAGTAGTTTTGTTGTCTTTATGAATAATTTTGAAAAATGTTCGTCCTTATGAATAATTTTTAGAAAATGTTTGTCCTTGTGATAAAAATATTGATGTCATGTCTTTGAGGCAGAAAATATACAAATCTTTTATCCTTTAAATTAATTCCCTCTTCATAGAAATACTGGTAAACCTAACAAAATCAAGAGGAGTAATACTCATCTTTTCAAAAGTGAAGTGAATTGTGTGTATGGTATTCCACCATAAAACAGCTAATGCACCACACAATTGTGCATCGAAGTCTAAGGTCAATTGTATTCCTTAAATGATGAATATGTAGTGCTAAAAAAATACATAGCGGTTTACAATTAATTATAAAAAATAGAGAGTGAAGAAGAAGACGGCCAAGAAATGATATTAGATAACGTTAATAATATCACATAAACATAAGGTGATAAAACTAGAGCTCCTCCGACGTCATTACTGTCAGAGAAATCAAAAACATAATTCCCGCTGGTTCTGACACCGACCGACTGACTCTGTTGTTGGAATGATCTAAGCGTCCGATTAAACAAACAGAAGTTAGAGAGCGAGTGTTTTGGTTAACACGTGCGCGCTTACAGACCAAGTAAACACTACATGATACAGAGGGAATAAAATATTAGAATTGTTGAAACGTGATCCCAACATTCCAGAAGTTTCTTTGAACAAAGACTACGTTAAGAGGCAAACATATTCGCTGTGGAAAGAAGTCAACAACGTGTAGTTGAATATTTGGCCAAAGAAACCAAAATGAAACACGACTCTGAGAACCCAAACAAAGAGAAGAAGTTGCCAAGAAAGCAGAGACCAATTCAAACACTCAACTCTTCGTTCCTCTTATACATCATATATATGTACTTTCCTTTTCTGCATTTCATTTTCATACAATATTAATCATTAGTAATCTACTTTACTTAAATTTAATGGCTACTGCAGCAGCGTTATTTGTGAACGTAAATGAAGAATGGAGGAGTGCCGATGATGATCAGTATGTAATGGACGCCGACTGCAAAACTCCGACTTCGATGGAGTTCAAGATACCAGAAGCTCTTATTTGTCCTCCTGCTCCGAAGAAGCAAAGAAGAAGTGCTTCTTCTATGTTTGGAAGCAACAGCAGCAGCAACTTCTTTATAAATCCTTCGAATCTGGATGATGTTTTCGCTTTGCATAAGATTTGTTGAGTTATGCATTTGTATATCTGTTATTTATATGCATATATATATATATTTATTTAGTTACTTTTTGGTCATGAAATTGGGATTCATTTTTCTCCTTTTTATTTGTTTATCTGTGTGGGGGTAGTGCCGTAGTGGGTTGAACTTGTACTCCATTCATCATTTATTACGTTTAATAATCAGTCAGACTTTTTTCCTTTTTTTTTTTTTTTTTTTTTTTAAATTTTGCTGTTTAGTTTTTCTATATATGCTCACAATTGAATCAGCCAGCTTATTATGTAAACGCTCAACGTTTATTCAGTAAGCATCTAATATTAATATAACTATCTTAAGATAATTGATTTAAAATTGTTAAAAGAAGTTAAATGAAATTATCTGGTTTATGCAAAGTGTTACTTCACTTCCGTGGAACTGCGGTATTTGGGAACAATTTTTGTAAGACTACTAAGTTTAAGATGCACCACACCTCCCCTCATAAAAGACATTACACCGAGCACCCTAATTTTCAACATTTTTTATTTTAACTTTTTGCTTTTACATTTCGACGTTGCAACACCATAGAATCTGAACAACTTTAAAATGCAAATATTTACCATTTAAGCTGTAAATTTTGACAAATAAATAAATTAATCCTTGATAACAGCAAAATAGATTTTGTCACAATTTCTTTTTGGATAATTTGCTAATAGAGACTCTTTTTTGTGAACAATAACAAAAACAACCCAGTTCTGAAAATAATTACAAACGTGGACCTATTTCTGTCAGATAGACGTCGACGAATTTTGAAAAGGCGCCTTTGGGCGAATTTTCAAAATGCGCCAACATGAGACTTCACATTTAAAATACGCCTTTGCAAAAACCCTACACACAAAGTAACCAAAGAGACAGTAGATATAAAACCCCCACCCTCATTCCCACTCTCTCCCAACCGAATCCAATATCCTCAAATTCTCTAAAACCTTCCTCTACTTTCATTTTTTCAATTTTTAATCAAATTCATCCAAAAATTTGTCAATGGCAAACACGTCGGGCATAAAACAAGAAATAGGTATGAATATATACCCATAATATGTCATTTCAAATTTAGGGCAAGGATATTTTGCTTTGTTTCTTCATAAACAAAAAAACAAAAATTATGCTTGTAAAGTAAAGCATTTTAATATCAATGTTGATAAAGGATTTACAAAACTATTATTACAAGTATTTGTACACATTTTGGTTTTAGATTAAAAGCAATTTGAACTAGGTTAGAAGTTGTTTATAAAAGACAATAAGAAAGGTTTTTAAAAGCAACATAAGATTATTTTTATAAGCAATCTATATGAACGACAAGAAGTTTACGTGCATTCTAACTACTTTGTGGCTTTGGGGGTTGTCAATTTTTTGTTAGTGTATAATTTTTATCGAAATGAATTGATTTTCAATATTTGTATTTTGTAGAGTGTGTTGAGATGGAGCCCGGACCCGTTGATGGTAGGGTATTATTTCTTCAAGCCCAATACCGTACTTCTAACGACATATGGATGCAGGTGGTTTAATTTTTTTTTTGTTAGTTGGTATAATTCTTGCTTTTTAATCATGTATTTATTATTTGATCAGCGTGACGATCCAGATACCACTATAGATCACTCCACGTTGGCATAGGAATAGGGTATTTTACAGATATGTTGGAAACTGATAATCCTTCAGCAAGCTTAAGTTCTCATACTTATAGTAATCCATATGTACACGCTGGGGTCATGGTCCTCCTCCCTTAAACTATAGTTTCATGCCTTACATGATGTCGCAACCAACTCCAGAACAGTATTTTCCATACTACACACCACCTATGATGCTTCCAAGGTATCGTTGTTAACATTGGTATTTTGCGTATACCTTTTTAAATTATAATTGCCTAATAGTTTCTTCTTACACATCCAGCTTCCAACAACAAATATATCTGCAAAAATGTCCATGTCGAACAACAAAATATTCATTTGTCGCAACCGGTATATCCTACTCCATCAGAAATGTATGATATGAGTCAAATGTTTGTGTAGCAATTTATTTAGGTAATGTTTCCTATCTACTCTAGCTTTGTAATAAAACACTTTTGTAAACGGATTTACAAGTCTTGAGGATACGGCAACAGAATGTGGTGCTGGACCGTCACAACATTCACTTGATTCCAATATTGACGTTGATATGGATGTTGATATAGATAGAGCATCAGACACGATCCTCCAATTGATAGTATGGTTGTTGCGACGAGGACTAATAATGATGCATGTTGGGTAGAACGAATGCAGGTGAACAATGAATAGTTAAACTATGACTTTCTGAACGTAGATGATGTTGAAGGTGATGGTGAAGAATCTCAAGTGGAAGTACTGTTGGATGATGATCCATGTACTGCACAAATGAAGGCAAAATCGGTTGTTGCAATCTGCAATTTGCTGGGGAAAATTTTTCAACCACGTGCATACAAAATGGATTTGTTGTTGGGATAGTATATGAAAGTAAACAAAAGCTTCTACACCAATTAACTGAATGGTCAATTCTACATGGAGTTTCGTACAAGCCGATCAAGTCGAATAAAACTATATACACTGCTATCTGTAATGTTGACACTAACTGTCCATAGAGAATACATGCAATAGTCTCAAAGAAATCACAGTCTGGTTGGTGGGAAATTAGAAAGTTGCCTGGTGAACATACATGTGTCAATCCAACAGTTAATTCCAACCACAAGCAAGCCACTTCTAATTTTCTTGTGTCAAAAATCATGTCATTTGTCAAGGCCGATTTGGATATCATAGCAGGTACAGTCTAAGTGCCTGTCGACGACCAACTGTTCATCAAAATTAGTAGCATGAAAGCTTGGCGAACATTAAACAAAATAATAGAAAGAATTTATGGTGATTGGGCCGAATCGTATATGACTTTGCCTCAATATTTTGAGGAAATAAAGAGAAGTAATCTGTGGACTGTTGGACATGTGACCCACGATGTAGTTGGAGTATTTGATCGTTCGTTTTGGGCATTTGGCCCTTGCATTACAGGTTTTCTACACTGACGGCCATTGCTATGTATTGACGGGATACATTTGTATGGTGAATACAAAGGGACGTTGCTTGTTGCTATTGTTGTAAATGCAGATGATTGTCTGTTTCCATTAGCTTATGCAGTTGTCGAATCCGAGTCATGTGATAGTTGGGGTTGGTTTTTTTCTTACATGCGTGAATTCATTCACAGTGTTTGCAATCGTCGTATTACTTTCATATCGGATCTAATAAAAGGAATTCTGAAGGCTTTACAGGAGAAATTGCGAGAACCACACAAACATAGGTTCTGTGAACGACAACTTGAAGCTAATTTTCAAATAGCGGGTTTTATGGATAAATGACTTACAGCTTTGTTTAATTCAGCTGCATGTGCTTCAGAAGTAGTTGAGTACAACAAAATCAGAGAAGAAATTAAAGCTATAAATTCACGGGCTCATGAATGGATTGAAAGAAGTTTAGGGAATTTTGAAGAAAATTGGATCCTATGTAAAGACGATGGAGGATGCTTTCATGTTATGACCACCAATGCATCCGAAAGTTTTAATGGTGTACTGAAAGGTGCTGGATTATTACCTATAAAGGCGTTGGTTGCATGAACCTTCTTTCGATCGGTTGAATATTTCTGTAAGATACGAGAGATCGCAGATGCTATCACAACACGTTTGGCTCCAAAATGGGGAAGCTAAAATAGCAGATCGGGCAATTGAAGCACATCATTGTAGACTAGTTCGATTTAGTGGAACAGAATGGCAAGTAATTCATTGCTACGACGATGAATTTCAAGTGTTAATTGATGGTACTAACTGCTCATGTACATGCAACATCCCCTACTTCAAAATTACCATATGCCCATATAATAGCAGCTTGTTCGGCTCAAGATTACGGTGCTAACAAAGCAAATCATGAGTTTGCATCAGAGTGTACTCTGTTCAAAGTTACAAAGCTTCATATCAGCCAAAGTTTCATCCCGTGCGTGATAAGAGATACTGGAGACCATACACCGGTCCACATATATTGCCTCTACCTACGAGAAGACAATCTAGGCGATCTAAGTCTACGAGGATAAAAAAATGTTATAGACGAGCATCAAACACCTAAAACAAACAGGTGCAGCAAATGCGAACCGCAGGGCCATAACAAAAAGCTTTTTACTTCAGCGACCAAAACTTCCATTATCATATGTATGACTGCGTAACGAATTAAGATTTCTATATATTCAACTTTAAACGAATTTAATTTTATGTATTAAACTAACTAGTTATGTATCGAACTTAAATGAACTTCGCAATTGTTAGATTTGAAAGTTGATATCTATGAAAGTTGTTAGATTTAAAATTATATATCTATGTAGTTGTTAGATTTGATAAACTCTTTGCTTGCTGTCTTGTTTGTGTGTAGGGTTTTTGCAGAGGCGAATTTTGAAAATTCTCCTTTGAGTGCAATTTGAAAAGTCGTCTGTTGGTGCATTTCGAAAATTCGTCCAAAGGCGTCTTTTCAAAATGTGCCAACGTCTGCCTGACAAAAATAGGTTTATGTTTGTAGTTATTTTCAGAATTTATGTTATTGTTTACAAAAACGAGTCTCTTTTAGCAAATTTTCCTTTCTTTTTTCGAAAAAATGATGCTTGACGGAATTGGATTCTGAAAGTGGAATCGGCATCCTATAAGTTTGGAAAGAATGATGGATGCCTAAGCTTTATAAGAAATTCTCTAACACATAATATAACAATTAAATTGTCTGTTGAAAGTTCACTTTTGATTAAAGATTAGCAATCAACAGTACAATTGCAACAATTATTATGCAACAAAACTATAGTTTTTAATTTACCATTCTCAAAAGCACGCAAACCAACCACTAGATTGGTTCATAAACAAACTATTATGCGTTAAAACGCAACCTATTTGTTGTTTTAAATCATTAAAAGGACAAATTTTATCATTTCAATGCATACAATATTAAAATAGTAAAATGATAGTCGTATTATTACATACTGCGTTAAACAACCTTCTCTATGCTGTTTTAATAATTGATTCTATGGACTGTTTAATAGTTACATCTGCATGCACCGTGGTTTATTTGATTCATTTTTTTAAGAGAATATGTTATGATTGGGTTTGCTCCAATAGTTTGTATGATTGAACTCTGAGTTATAATATGTGACTTATTTTACAATGCAGCTTGATGGTTGACACAAAGATTAGAGGCATGAAACGAAAAGGGTAGAGAAATAAACATTTGAAAGGGGAATGAAAATGGAAAGTGTGGCAAAAGAGAATATGTTTGTGTGTATTGAAAGGGGAATGAAAAAGGTGCATTTGAAGGGAGGATTTATAAATAAATAGTGACTCTGTGAATTAGAAAGAAGAATGGAAAAAGTGCATTTGAAAAGGGAATGAAATGATAAAGGTTTGAGAAAGGAGAATGTTATCCCGCTTTTCGGCAAAGCCGCGATACCAAAAGATCGATTGAAAACGAAGGACAGTTCGCCTCAGAGTTTGATCGTACTTCCTTTCGCCATGGATATCACTGAATTTTATCCGAGTCCAGATTGAGCTACAATTGATAGGACATGGCAAGAAAGACCACAGGAGTCAGCATTTCAAATTTCAAGTCAATCCGAGTTCGCATGCTCAAGCTATGATCGGTTCAACTTGGAGGGAACATGCTGGTTTCGAACCCACCATGATGGGTGTCTTCGAACCCATCATCATGCACCACTCGAGACCATCACCTTCGAACCGAAAGACATCGAACCCATCGGTTTCGAAACCATCAAAGCGCCTCACCTTCGACTCCATTGCCTTCGACTCCATCGTGTTCGAATCCAGGTGCCTCGTATCCATGGAGGGGTTGCAGAGCTCATGTGTATCCAAGGAACGCAAGTTCGAACCCATCACAGAAGCCATGCTTCGAACCCATCACAGAGGCCTTCTTCGAACCCATCTGTGATACCATCTTCAAACCCATCCTGTGTAACTTCGTTCGTACCCACTGGGTCAACCAACCACGATGACGTGTCTTCCATCGGTTCGAATGCGCCGAGATACATGGAGTCGAAGCGGTCAACACGGAGTGAAGTCCGGATCGATTCGAAGTTTGCGCTCCACGTCACCACGAAGCCGCATGCCGTGATGGATTCGAAACCATCGTTTCGAATACATGGGTTCGAACCAGACAACTATGCCAAAAACCCAATTTCGAATCCATCATATCTCCTAACCTATTGATCCAAATGCCATGAAATTTTCACTGAAGCTTGCGTACATGTTGAAGAATGTCCACGCCAAATTTCACCTCGATTGGATGAATTCTTGATCGGTTCGAATGGAGTTCGAACCGATGCCGAAGTGGGCCCAAACTTCCTGAGACTGTGCATGTGGGCCCCCTCACGTACCAGACGTGGTCTCCCGAGTTTTCAGCGAGATACCAGCAACCTACTCCTATAAATAGAGCCCCAGGGCCAGCAGAAATGGGATCTTCTGACTCTGAGACGCCCAGACTCTGCCGGATCAAGATCTCCATCATCCTATACCATAACTTGATTGTTAATTTCGAATTTCCAGTTGTAACCTACTGTTGATCGCTGTAACAACTTGTAATCATTGAAAAAGAATCAATAAAATATCAAAAAACTTCACAGTGGACGTAGGCAACACGCCGAACCACTATAAATCGATTGTCTACGCATTTTCTTTACCGTTGATTGGAGTTTTTGTTAGATAATATCTGTTTTGAACTTGCATTCTTGACTGTTATCTCTTCAACGACTCCCGAAGAGTGTTGTGCCCAATTTTGACGCAAACACTTTGGTGCTTTCACTGAGAGAACCCAGATTTTCTCCTGCTCGTTGGATTTGTCATTGATACCAGATTGAATAAATCTAAGAGAGAGATCCAGATCGTTAAATCCAACTTCCTTCCCTTCTATTCAGATTTGCATAAAGTCTAGAAAAGGAACTCAACTCTAAAGATGGTTAGCACAAGAACCACCTCGAACGCCGTCGATCAAGAAGGACAGGATAGACAGAATCCTGCTCCTCTACCTCCACCTAATCAAGATGCCGCTGGGCACTCAGAACCGTCGGGTCCGGTTACCCGAAAAGAATTGCAGTTGTTACTTCAAGAGCTGACCCAGAGTCGGCGACAACTAGAAGAACAGCTACGCGCTAACGCTGAGCTAATCAACAAGCTGGATCGCCAAAAACGAAAAAGATCCATGAGAGATCGTGCTTCTCGCTCTTCCAGCGAAAGTTCTTCATCTTCTGATTATCATAACCGACCTTCACGACCCCGGTTAGATGGGAGTCGTATGCCACCCGCTGGAAACCAACCAACATTGACCGTTGGACAAATACGAGTTGGTCCGTCGGCCAGCTTCCAAACCGGACCCTCCTCCCGAGGAGGCGCCGTTCCTCATCACGCCGCAGAATACCGCACCACTAGCGTTGCGGCTGAACCAGGGGTCGACGCTCAAGACCAGTCGGACCTAGACCGTCGTCATAGCAGCCGTACTCCTGAACCGTACGTCCCAGAGGACTGTGGGCCGAGAAGGCAAGATGTGAACTGTCAACGATATCCGGTTCAAACCCGAAGTATGGAACGTGACCATACTCCGGCGCAAATGCCGGATCTTTCAACTATGATACGTCAGATGATCCGTGAGAGTCAGGGATTCACAAACGACGATTGGGGAGTTTCCCGAAGTCACACTACCTTTACGGACGACATTCTTAATGCCGAACCCCCACGGCGATTCCGAATGCCAACTCTGCCCATGTATGAGGGAAACTCCGATCCCAATCAACATATTCTAAAATATGAATGGTCGATGACTGCTGCCAGAGCCGACGACGCTGTGAAATGTCGTAGTTTCCCCATATCCTTGGGGGGGCATCGCCACCATGTGGTTCACCCGATTGCCTCCTCGATCCATCTCCTCATTCGACCAGCTGGCCACAAAATTCGTTGAGCAATTCCGCATGCACGTCACGAGGCCGAAAGATGTCAACACTCTATCTAGTGTCACACAAGCTCCCGAAGAGACACTCAGACACTACTTAGAAAGATTCCACACTGCATGTGCAGAGATTAGTAATCCAAACGATAACTCCATCCTTATGGCGTTAACCAAGGGGATCGACCCCGATTCTGAATTTGGCAATTGGCTAGCTGGGAAACCACCTGCGTCATTGGACCGTTTCCATGCCAAAGCAGCTCAATTCCTGAGACGGGAAGACGCGAAACAGTCTAGGAAGCAAATTGACGCAGGGCCAAATGCGGGAGGAACCCAAAGCAATGTTGCAATAAAACAGTCCGGCGAGAGCTCCGGAAAAGTTCAGTTGAACATCAAAAATAAACAAGCTCGGCGAAGAGAGAGCGTGAATCTACTTAAAAAACAAGATCAAAATCGCGGTCCGCAACGCAAAAATCCGAAGTTCGACAGTTATACTCCTTTGAATATTTCATTGGAGGACTTGTATTTGCGGACCCGTAATGCGATTCAATATGAAAAACCTGCTCCAAGACCGTCGTCAGAGAGACAAACCCAGATGGGAAAATTTTGCAGGTTCCATGAAGGCTACGGGCACGATACGAACGAGTGTCGTCACTTACAGGATCTTGTTGAAAAACTGGTCAGGGAAGGGAAACTGGAACAGTTTGTGCGGACACCGCAGCCCAGAGATGCAGGCTCATCCAATCCAATCAATGAACCCAATCGACCGAGGCAGGAGGACTCGACTTGTCCCCGTGGGAGATTGGTGATAAACGCCATCAGTGGCGGGCCTACTCATTCAGAAGCCTGGAACGACGAAGAACCTCGTCACTGTCACACATGACAGGCCCCTTCAATCCATGAATACTATACAATTTCTTTTACGTTCTGAATTTTGAATTTGTAATAAGGCACCGACTTTGCCACATTTTCTCATTTCAGCAAATAAAATGCTATCTCTTCAAGCTAAAGCTGTGATTCACCGAATACATCATTCAACAATCACGACACACGAAGAGCTAAGTTCCATCGAACAATGGAATTTATTCAAATAGCGAGTGACTGGGTTACAACCGGCCACTCACTAAGTGAAACCCCAACTCGGGGGCAAGCCAACACATCGAAGGCTGAACTGGACCAACACACGACAGTCCATTCCAATAATTCGTTCCCAGAGTGCGAACGGACTCCAACTTCCCACAGCGCGAATTGGAGTATAAACATTTAACAATTCGTTCCCGGAGTGCGAACGGACTCCAACTTCCCACAGCGCGAATTGGAGTATAAACATTCAATAATTCGTTCCCAGAGTGCGAACGGACTCCAAATTCCCGGAGCGCGAATTGGAGTATAAACATTTAATAATTCGTTTCCACAGTGCGAACGGACTCCAACTTCCCACAGCGCGAATTGGAGTATAAACATTCAATAATTCGTTCCCAGAGTGCGAACGGACTTCAACTTCCCACAGCGCGAATTGGAGTATAAATATTCAATAATTCGTTCCCAGAGTGCGAACGGACTCCAAATTCCCGGAGCGAGAATTGGAGTATAAACATTTAACAATTCGTTCCCGGAGTGCAAACGGACTCCAACTTCCCACAGCGCGAATTGGAGTATAAACATTCAATAATTCGTTCCCAGAGTGCGAACGGACTCCAAATTCCCGGAGCGCGAATTGGAGTATAAACATTTAACAATTCATTCCCGGAGTGCGAATGGACTCCAACTTCCCACAGCGCGAATTGGAGTATAAACATTCAATAATTCGTTCCCAGAGTGCAAACGGACTTCAAATTCCCGGAGCGCGAATTGGAGTATAAACATTTAACAATTCGTTCCCGGAGTGCGAATGGACTCTAACTTCCCACAGCGCGAATTAGAGTATAAACATTCAATAATTCGTTCCCAGAGTGCGAACGGACTCCAAATTCCCGGAGCGCGAATTGGAGTATAAACATTTAACAATTCGTTCCCGGAGTGCGAACCGAAGTATCAATGCCAACTCCATGATCCCCAAAACATGAATTGGGGTATAGACATAAGTTGCGGGTTCCCGTAGCGCGAACCGAAGCATCCGTGCAAACTCCAGATTCCCGAAGTGCGAGTTGGAGTATAAACGTCAATTCCGGGTTCCTGAAGTACGAACCCGAATATACATGTTTTATCCAAGTTCCCGGCGTGTGAATTGGAGCACAAACACCAAGTTAAAGTTCCCATAGTGCGAACTAAAGTGTTAGTACTAACTCCGAGTTCGTAGAGTGCAAGTTGGAATGTGAACATCATTCCCAAGTTCCTGGAGCACGAACCGTGTCACAAGCATCAGTAACTCTCGAATTCCTGGAATGCAAACCAGGTTATCGATCTCAAATTATTCTAAGTCCCCGGAATGCGGACGTGTGCTCAAGACTTGCAACAAGTGCGATCAACCACCAAAAATACAAGTGTTGTTCCCCAAAACTGGGGGGCACGAAAGCTAAATATTAATCACTAACCGAAGTGATACAACGTCCGAAGTTCAACTCATTCATCAATCGCAACCTATGACCAAGATTTTCAGGCTTGGCGAATGAGACGAACTCTACTTAAACGGTAACAACGCCACAAGTATACCGGACCGAAAACAAGACACTGCAAGTACTTAAGCATAAATAAAACAAGAGTTGAAACAAAGAAACTAAATTTTATTTCAACTAACTTAAAATAAGGACTTACACGCAGATAAGTTCTTCCAAAAAAAAAATGCCTACTAGCAGGGGCCGAACCTGCATCTATACACGACCTACTGACAAAAAACGAAGACAAGTACCTATCTACCAAAACATCTGCTTGAGAAGCCGATTTATTTCTTCTTTTTCGTCCTTCTTACTAGTGGTACATCATCAGTGTCACTAGGGACAGAAATTCTTCGTTTTGAATGTCTCCTCTCCGGCGGTGGCTCTTCGGCTGGAGGCATGATGTCGATATCCTCCTCGGAGCTTGAGTCTGCATGGAGGCTTCCTGCCGGAGGAGCGGGGGGGACCGGATCCGTAACGGAAGTTGAGACAGTGCCACCCGATGGCGCTACCGTAGCAGGTGCTGGACTTTGCGCCGCCGTGCTGCCACCGACGGTACCGCTATGCCCCACAGCCTCTATTTCGGCGTTGATCTCAGCCAAAATTTCCTCATCACGAGTCGCATGGGCTTGGCTGGGGACATCCACGGCCTGCATCGAAGAACTTGAGGACGGCGGGAGGCTACTAACGATGATAAATGGCAAGTCAGAGAAAGAACCACCCTGCTCACCGAGCAGTTCGCTCACCATTTGTTCGTCAGCAGATAAGGATCCCCCCTGCACCGCCTCAGCAGATACCGCGGTTACAACAGTAGTCTCGGTAGCGATGGCCTTATCTCCTCTGCTTGATTCTTGAGCCACAACAGCCGGCGCAACTCCAGTCACTAGGCAAAAAGATAAGAAGTTATTAAAAAACTGCTACAAAACAAACACTCTATTCAGAAAACGCTTGAGATAACTTCGGAATACCTTCCCCAGTTTGGCTCGCAGACGGCTGAACAGCCTCGGCAGTACGCTCATGAATAGGAGATAAGCGCGGCTGTTCCGGGTCGTAAGCGGGAACAGGTTGCAAACCGACCGCAGATACAGACACCGACGAAGATGGTGTGGTGACTTCAGTAACAGCAGAATGGTGCTCAACACCTGACCCCTCTCCGACTTCCAGGGAACGACCACCGATCATTTCCTTCTCATGAGCGATGATAGCGTCATGAAGAACCTTCTTCTCATCGTCTGTGAGCAGCCGATTCTCAAGTTCGAATCGATCGACCGCTTCACCTGGGTGCGCTTCCTCTTCCTCCTCAACCAATCGGTCCTAGGCGCTACGAAGGTGAACTGGATAATTTTGAAGCCAGGCCAAGTTTCTGTGCTTCAACACATTGGCGTTGTAAGTTATGAGTAAATCTTCGATATCGGCCTCTAGCCTGGCCTCTGCATGTTGAACCTTCTCCTCCACCTCTGCTTCGACCGCCTGAACTTTGGCCATGGCCACATCTCTTTCAGTGCGAAGCACTACGACTTGCTCGCAGGCTTCTTGCGCCGTGTTATGCGCGTCATCTCTATCTTTAATAATCTCGGCAAATTTAGCCTTGAGCTCATTAAGTTCTTTTAACGCCGCATCCCGCTCAGCAGTGACGACAGTGTTCCGGTGGCCCATGTCTTCCACCGTAACATAGTGCTCCTTTTTCATTCTATCCATGGCTGCTTGAGCTTCGTCGACCTTTGTAAGAGCCTCCATCTCTGATTTTCGAGACGATTCAGCCTCGGTATTCAGCACTTGTATGATGCGGTCTCTTTGAGCCAGCTCGGTTTGAAGCTTTTCAATGGTAGCCGCTCGTTCGAAGGCCAACGCCGATGCCTTATCGGCCGCCCTTTACCACGCCTTGTATTGGGTGTAAAAGTCATGCACATAGTCAAGCGCTAACCGCTCGGCCTCCGGCGGGATTCTTTTCAGGTTCGGAGGAAAGACGTAGTTATCGAAACAAATATTTGGGAACTCCCTCTTTAGTTGCGCAAGTCTAATTGCCCCTTCTCCCGAGATCTCTGTAGGAGGCTGCTTTGCGACTATGGGGGTCATCGCCTCGGATCGGGAAGGTTGAGAAACCGACGTATATCGAGAAGACTCGGAAGGATGAGGGACATGAGCAGGGGGTTATACGGGATCTCTGGAAGGAGGAGGGGTACGCGACCGCGATCGACGCTTATAGCCCCTGTCCGTGTCATGTCTCTCGTGACTAGAATACCCAGAACGTCCCTGGTCATAATGCCCAGAACGCCCCTGATCATAACCTCTATCCCCCTCTCGTCTGCGCGAGTCATAATATGAAGGCTTGCGGGCATGTCGAAGACTCCCAAGCATTGAACCACGCTTAGACATGATATCTGCGAAGCAAAATAAGATAGAATTAATCACCTTTCAAAACAGGTAGTTTACAGTCAAAGGTTATGCAGTGTCGTGAAATGTGTATGAATATGCATTCCCCCCGACCAACCGGAAGTGTCGACCTCGCTAGTAATAAGAGGCTCGTTCAATTCTAGGGTGCGATGGAATTCCTCCAACCCGGCATCATGTTGAAAAGACACATCGTCCGGGATTGGAAGATCGGCAAGCCCTTCAAAAAGATTTTCAGTTCTCGGAGGAGACGTCTCCGAGATTCTAACTCCGGGAGCAGAACGGGCCGTGACGACCGATTTCCATCTCCCCTTCTTACTTGACTTAACCATGGCAGCCTTGCCTTTTCTCTGCTCCGCGACATCCGGAACTGCGTCAGTAGGCCCGGTCAGCGGCTCATCATCGGTGTGGGTTCTTTCGGAGTCAGCTTCCTCAGCTGTAGTAACTCTGGGTTTCTTGTGCTTGACTCGTTTTTTCGAGACGACCCTTAGTGCCATCTCGAAGCTTATGCTCTGCCCTTGTTCGATCAAACCGCAGGCTCGGAGATTCCTATCCGTCGATAACACATCGATATCCCTATCTCCACCCGGGACTTCTCGAAGCACTCGCACCATCTCCCTAAAGTGCTCGCCCTCAGGTCGCTGGATCACCGCTGTAAAAAAGAATAAAATATAAGTTCCACTTCGGCTGCAATTGCCGTAGTAATTATTTACGAACTCAACTATACTCACGTCTGAATAGCCATCGTCGGGCAAATCTAGGAGGACATCTGACATAAAACCATTCTGTCCTATAATAGCTCAACCTGGTCCAAGACCCGGTAACCACTTGGCAATTTCTCACCGCTTCCAGGAATGTGAAGGAGGGATAATCACCCCGAGTTTTGAAATTGAACAAGTATCTGATCTCAATTGGGAGCGGTGGTCGATGAAGATATTTCATAAATGCAATGAACAAGCTATTGATCGACGCATATCCGTTCGGATGCAGCTGAGATGGGGCAATCCTCAAAAACGACAATACTCCCCTTATATACTCGTTGAACGGAGGAAGTGTCCCGGCCGCGCACGCGTGGCGGTTAAATGTTGTATATCCCTCCGGCGGATTATGCGGTCTATCATTCGGCCCCGGCAGTAGCACATCATCCAGCGACAGGCCGTGTCTCAAACATATTCTCCCCAACATGTCTTCAGAGATATTGGACGGAACGGAATCTGATGGATTGGCAATGAATGACGCATCGGGAAGTTCATCCGGGGCCGGACCAATAATCTCAGGGTCAATATCCGGAATCTCTAGCCTCGGAGAGACTGTAACTTGAGTCTCCTGCTGCTGTGAACTTGACGACTCCATAACTAGCTAACTCACGAGAAACCATCGTTAGATGACAAAAACCCGTGCGTTCCCCAGTGTAGCGTGTATGAGTGTGTGTTGTGCAGTGACATGCATTACTTGAATAAATGTTGCAGAGTTAAAGAAATATGCAAACGACAAGGATACGGAGTCCAGCTATGATGACCGTCATCGCTGACCGTCATCACCAATCCGTTTCCATGATGGAAGTTGGTTCGGGTAGAAGTTGTTAGGGTTCCATCGACGAGCTTCAAAAGGTAGTCATGTATGCAGTTTAATATTCAAGTCCAAATATGCAGGAATGAAGCTCGTCGGGGTTATGCTTGGAGAATTTCAAATTTTGGTATCCATCATGTAGGGTTCGAAACCATCACCAGGACTTCGTTCGAACCCAACCGAACATCTCTTCTTCGAACCCATCCTGACGCGCTTCGAAACGATAAACAGATGACAAGTTTGAACCGATAAGGAAACTTCAACTCCCCATCATTCACGTTCGAACCGATCCACTTCGTATCGATATGAAGTTGTGGACTTCGAAACGATAGCCTATGGGTTCGAACCTATCGGTTCGAATGGACCCCTCGAATCCCTCGATCGGCGCGAACTGCGCATCCCAACAAGGACATTCCAAGGATCGATTCGAAATCCAATAAAAAGACGCCACCGTCATCGATTCGAACTCGAGCCCACGCATCGGTTCGAATCCCTCCCAAACCAGATCTGGTTTTGCCAATCTCGAGGCTACGCAATCGATAAATAGAAATGGGTTCGAAATAACTTCGCCGTTTGAATCCGAGGCTAATTACCTAATTTGAATGATGAGTTCGAGAAATTGAAGATTCGGATCTTGAATGATTCGAGAGCGCGACACAGTGCTTTCTCTTTTGGAGCTCCGAAACGATGAAGAGCACAGTAAAAAGCAAGCAAGAGTAAAAGTAAAAAGTGAAAAAGTGCCGAGGTCTTTGCTATTTATATGGGGGGTTGGAGATGACTGGGTCGATTCGTGTGCCGGTAGACTTGACCGATTACAACAGGTCAGAATGCAGAACCGATTCGAAATCCACTTTCAAACCCATACGTTTGAGGCTCCATCGTGTGAAGCACACGGACCACTGCCACGAACAAAAGTCTCGAAACCATCCTATCACATCGGTTCGAATGTCAGTTTCGAACCCATCACAACACAAGAATACTCCACCCTTTCAGATCGGTTTGAATGTCAATTTCAAATCCATCATAGCAGCAAGCGTACCGCGTCCATACAAACGTGGGTTTCGAACCCATCAATGCTCGAATGCGTCGGTTCGAAACATTACGCTCGCGCAATATAAATTCGATCCCTTTAACCTTCTACATCGGTTCAGGAGAGGATCGATACGAAGGAACCTTTCAAAACAACCGCCAAGCGTTGTCTCAATTCAAATTTCAAAATCGGTTCAGGAGAGAATCGATACGAAATTCTATAGCAAACCAAACTGACGACGACTCATGGACGCACGACGTTAACAGGGGTCAAATTAACATATGCGCATACATGTCGGACTAACATTCGATTTTGGATATTCACAGGGATCAAACATTCATCCTGTTACAAATGCGACAGCCAACGGCTAAGCACTATTATACAACAATCAATCATATCAACGCAAGGTTACAACAGTACAGCATACGAGTTTCAACAAAAAAAGAAAGCAATGACTGTTCAGAGAGAAGTGGCAGCTATTCAAAGCACGTCATGTTCCCACAAGACGTACTTTGGGGGGCAAAATGTTATCCCGCTTTTCGGCAAAGCCGCGATACCAAAAGATCGATTGAAAACGAAGGACAGTTCGCCTCAGAGTTTGATCGTACTTCCTTTCGCCATGGATATCACTGAATTTTATCCGAGTCCAGATTGAGCTACAATTGATAGGACACGGCAAGAAAGACCACAGGAGTCAGCATTTCAAATTTCAAGTCAATCCGAGTTCGCATGCTCAAGCTATGATCGGTTCAACTAGGAGGGAACATGCTGGTTTCGAACCCACCATGATGGGTGTCTTCGAACCCATCATCATGCACCACTCGAGACCATCACCTTCGAACCGAAAGACATCGAACCCATCGGTTTCGAAACCATCAAAGCGCCTCACCTTCGACTCCATTGCCTTCGACTCCATCGTGTTCGAATCCAGGTGCCTCGTATCCATGGAGGGGTTGCAGAGCTCATGTGCATCCAAGGAACGCAAGTTCGAACCCATCACAGAAGCCATGCTTCGAACCCATCACAGAGGCCTTCTTCGAACTCATCTGTGATACCATCTTCGAACCCATCCTGTGTAACTTCGTTCGAACCCACTGGGTCAACCAACCACGATGACGTGTCTTCCATCGGTTCGAATGCGCCGAGATACATGGAGTCGAAGCGGTCAACACGGAGTGAAGTCCGGATCGATTCGAAGTTTGCGCTCCATGTCATCACGAAGCCGCGTGCCATGATGGATTCGAAACCATCGTTTCGAATACATGGGTTCGAACCAGACAGCTATGCCAAAAACCCAATTTCGAATCCATCATATCTCCTAACCTATTGATCCAAATGCCACGATATTTTCACTGAAGCTTGCGTGCATGTTGAAGAATCTCTACGCCAAATTTCACCTCGATTGGATGAATTCTTGATCGGTTCGAATGGAGTTCGAACCGATACCGAAGTGGGCCCAAACTTCCTGAGACCGTGCATGTGGGCCCCCTCATGTGCCAGACGTGGTCTCCCGAGTTTTCAGCGAGATACCAGCAACCTACTCCTATAATAGAGCCCCAGGACCAGCAGAAAAGGGATCTTCTGACTCTGAGACGCCCAGACTCTGCCGGATCAAGATCTCCATCATCCTATACCATAACTTGATTGTTGATTTCGAATTTCCAGTTGTAACCTGCTGTTGATCGCTGTAACAACTTGTAATCATTGAAAAATAATCAATAAAATATCAAAAAACTTCACAGTGGACGTAGGCAACACGCCGAACCACTATAAATCGATTGTCTACGCATTTTCTTTACCGTTGATTGAAGTTTTTGTTAGATAATATCTGTTTTGAACTTGCATTCTTGACTGTTATCTCTTCAACGACTCCCGAAGAGTGTTGTGCCCAATTTTGACGCAAACAGAGAATTTGTTTGTGTGTCAATTAAAAGTTGAATGAAAGGGGTATTTGAAAGTTGAATTAATTGTTTTATTATTATTAATTATGTTTAAATTGTGAATTATCTATGTTGAAAAGGATAACTTAGTAGTAATATTTGTATGGTATAAAGCCAATAATAATTAGTATTGGTGTCTGAAGCGTCTAACACCAACAGATTAATTTTATCAGTTCATCTGAACAGACCAAAAAAGTCAATCTTGCCTTTAACGCATCGGATGCGACCCTATCACAAATTGGACATTTATATCAGGAAAAAAACTTGATAAGAAGAGGTCATGAGTTCGAACCCCCAATGTATTAAGTATAAGTGCTCTGCTTAAATAAAAGTATCACTCTTGTTATGAGAATTTTTTTAATAATGAATGACTTTGATACCAATTTATTTGGGAGAATAATTGATCCGCTTACGAGGAGAACATAGTGTAATTTTATTCTACACTCAAAGAAAGACGATGACAACAACCCTAACAGGTAACTCTTCTCCATGTGCCCTTAAAACAAAAGCCATAAAATAAAACCCTCATAGAACCTAGTGTGTGATGACCCGGGATTTTGGCAATATTATTTTGATAAGCATATAATCTGATTTATTTAAAATGCAAACTTATCAAAAAATAATAATAAATAATATTTTTAGCCTTTACCATATATATATATATATATGCATTTTGAAAGAAAGTTATGATTTGGAAATTCAAAATAAAAAAAACTCTCAAATAATTTAATTTATGCTCTACCTTATTAACATTTGATCTAAATATACATATATGGATGTAATCTAGTTAATAATGCTTAAAATAAAATCAATCTTTTTGATATTAAATATAAGTAAAAAAATATATGAATATAAATTAAGTGTTTGATAGTTTAAGTTTAAAATAGAAATAAAAGTAAAGGTTTATGTTAGAAATAAGTATATAAGTGGTTATTGTGTGTATGCAACATAAGATAAACCTATACCAATACTTATAACAATTTTATATTAAGTACATAAGGTATAAAGCAAAACCAGACAAGAAATGTATGTATGTGAATTTAGATATGCAAGGCAATAAGACAAAAATATATGTATATACATATCAATGGGATATGCATGTAAACAGGAAAGGAGACATTTGCATTTAATGTTATCAATTCTAGCACAAAACAGGGTCATTTCGAAATGTTTATAAATCATTTCAGTTGCAAAAAAAAATCTTGTCTGGTCAAAGAAAAAATCTCTGACCAAAGAAAAATATGTGTACCAGTAAATACTCATCCTGTTAAACCTTTTCTCTATATATATGTATATCTCCTTGTTCCAGTTCGTTCACAAAACATAGCAAACCAAAAAAAAAGTAAGCATCACCATTTTACAAACTTAAATACAATTCAACTAAACAAAGCAAGAAAGATTTAAAAAGAAGATTAAGTTAACATCTTCCAGGTATTGGTTCTCTGTTCAATAAATTAAGTGAGTAAACATATCATTTTAAAACTTAAATCTGTGCATCTGATTCATAAATAATAGTGTGCTTTGCATGTATATTTGTAAGTAAGTGGCTCTGTATATGTATGTATGATTGTACTGTGTAGTTTTTAATGGCATGTTCTTCTTTGTTTCTGGTTACAAAGTGAAAATAAACTAGAAAACTAAATACATCTTCATCCAACTATTGTTAGGCTTAGAGTTTCAAACAAAACAAGTTTGTTTGAACATAAATTATGGTCTAAAAATTGTTTTAAGCATGATGGTGATGTATTGCCTCTGCAAATTTAGTTTTACAGAGCAAAATTTAAATATATGTTAATTTTGAATGTTATAAATTATTAATTCGATTATATAACTTGAATCTTCTTTATAAAATAGGATTTTTAAGACTTAATTGGTGATTTTTAGTTTGGTATGTGAAGAGCAGTTTATAGTTGAACAGAAAATGCGTTTTAATCGACTTCTGGCAATCGAAGAAACGTTGGATGTTGAAATTTCGATCGAAGCTAGCTTGGCAATCGATGATATTGGGAAAAATGGCCAGAGTTGTTCCAGTTCGTCGTGGTGTCGAGAATTGGTCGATGTAGGGTTTCCGTGTGTCTTTTGGCACGGCCGAAAAAATGGTGATTGTGCCACTGTGGAAACGCCGGAGTAGATCGGTCGTGGGTGGATTGGAAGCTTGGGTAAAGGCGATGTTGCAGGCGGAGTTAGGTGGCATCTGAAGGTCGGCATTGCCTGGACGAGGAGATTGATGGTCGGAGTATTTTTGTCTGAAAGCTCCAAACTTTTGTTTTTCGTTCTCGTGTTTCATCAGGGTTTTTGGCTGATGCGATCGAAAGAAAGATCGATTTTCGACTTGTTGGTGATCGTCTCAGGCGTCGGAGGTTCGTCGACGGTGGGTGCAAGTGCACAGTGGGTCGCGTGCACGATTTGATATTTTGAGCTTTGGGTTCTCGAGAGTAAACTCGTGGAAATGAAGTGTTTTACTCGAGTCTCGTGGTTACTCGCGTGTTTTTTTATACCATGTTCTTAAATTTTACTGATGATAATTAAAGGTAGAAAAGAAAGACTCGGGGAAGATAGTGGGAAAACTCGGGCGAGACTCGAGTAAACTTGAGATTTTCTCGGGTATTTGGGTTTTCAAAACTTTAAGTCTAATAAAATTTGAAGCTAATCATCTTAAACAATTTTAAGTATTGATGAAGTAATTAATGTTTGATAATTTTAAGTTAAGAGTTTATTTTAAGCTTTAATTAATTAAGTGAATATTTTAGAATGTTTTTAAATCCAATTAATACTTTAATTAAGTACTTAATTCAAGGTAAGTGTTTGAAATTCAATTAACATTAAAGCTTTTTAAGTTAGTAATAATTTGATTTCAAGATTAGTAGGGAAGATTTTTAAAATGTTAATTAAGATGAATGATTATTATTTAATTAATTATTTTGGGAGGTAATTAAGAATGATTAATTAATTTATAATTGTAATTAACTAAGTGATTAGACATTAATCAATTTGTAATTAAAGATTGGTATTAATAATTAGATGTTTAATTAATTTGTACTTAACTTTTATTTATTGATAATTAAGGATAAATTAATAAATAAGGTTATTAATTAATAATTAAGGAGTAATTGATTAAGTAATTAAGGTTTAATTAATTTAAGGGTAATTAAGAAGTTATTTATTAATTTAATGGTTTGATTAATTAATGATTAATTAAGCAGGATTAATGATTAATTCTTAAGTAATTAATTTGAGATAATTAAATTAATTACACCATGGATTAATAATTCTTGTTTGGATGTTGTATGAGTAGAGTATCTGGATTTGTGATATCTGTTGGATGATATTCTGTGATACTATGTGATATGCTTTGGATATATCTGTGATGATTTTGTATGAATTATCTATTATAAATGATTTGTGAATTCAAAGTGTTGAATTAAATTGTTTAAACTATTAAACAACTTGGCCTTTAAAACACGTTTGGATTTCGATGAGACCGGGATAGGGTATCAGTTATGATTATCCGAAAACCACATCGATCCAAGTTAAACGTTAGGTCACGAATCTCAAGTGAAGATCGAGATGGTGTTCAGAGTGCAAAGGTTATCATCGTTAACTCTGAGGGTGATTCCAAAATGAGTGCAACGAGATAATGCCTTCGGTTTCGTTCGAACCCAGAACGAACTTGTATGGATTGAATGCTTTTAGAACATCGTCGGGTGGACGTTGAGCATTCTAAGAGATGTATTCTCTAAAGGTAATCATAGCCTCAAGCCTCATCAACCGAGAATGGCTAAAATAGGGGAGATGCGGCAAAGTTAAGTGGGTAGCACCCAAGTAGGACGAGATATACCCCTGTCTAGATGTCCCTTTTATTTCGGCTGTGTGGGCAGTTGTTGGCCACAACTGCGGGGTTATCTTGTTCGGGACTATCTAGTAAGGGATGGTTCCGGCCTTGTGTTGCAGGGGATTTAGGGTGGATCCTCGGTACGATGATCTTGGCCCCGTACTGTGACGGCGGTACCCTAGCAGCCCTGCCATTGATGGAAACTCATTCTTGCTGCGAGTCCCTACGGTTTTGTTTGTATTACCCACTTTGTGACTAGTATGCCAGAATTTAATAAATGTAATGATTTCAGCTATTTTCTATTTACTTGAAAACCCTAGACACTATTATTATATCACCGGATTTCCTATAAAATGTTTTGGTTAGCGTAGGTTAAAAACTTACCCGTGTTTATGTGTGGGAAGTCTTACGTGATACCTTTGTTTTCAAATGGTTTTCAAAGTTAAGCAACTTTACCCCGTTTACTCACACCAGACCCATGTCTGACCAGGAGTTTATTCTATTTTTCTTAAACTCTTGGGTACTCAAATTTTTATGAGTAGCCAAGTGATTAGGTCTTGGATTAATGAAGTCTGGAGGAGCTTGGAGTAGGAGTCCAGACGTCTCTATCTATCTAGTTCCGCTGTGTTAGTTGATGTATGTTGTATTTTGGGATGTATGTAATAGTAGATATATCTGATTGTCTTGTTTGAATGATGTTATGTAATTCTGATGTATAGATAACTATGTAATAGTTATGTGATGTATTATATTTTGTTCCGTTTCCGCTGTGAGATTCTGATATTTGTTAGTTTTTTCTTCTATCTTTTCTATTTCTACCTATTTCTTTCTTAACGATGATACGTCTTTCTGTGGAATGAAAGGCGGGTTGTCACATAGTGACTCGAGTTTATATAAATATACCCAAAAAAAACAAGTCCTGTATACTAAAGTCCAAAAAGGAGTAAAGTAGCAATATCCTTCATCAATGTAATAACAAAACCCTTATAAGCAGAACGAACCATAGCACTAAACATAGTAAACGAACCAAAAGGAAGATAGCAGGAAGATAACAAAACCAATACAAGAAGTTCCTAAGAAAACTCGGCATAAATCAATCCAATAGCAACAGACCTAACAACAGTAGCAACAAAGCAAGTGCATCCAACCAAATAAGGCTAAAATGTCCAAATGTGTGTGTACACCCACACACTTATATGTTTATATACATTTAATTATATATGAGCATGAGTATTAATAAATTTAATATGGGCTAGGAATGGTTAAATCTCATTCTTGCTACACGTCAAATCCCTTCTCCCTCATTTTCAACCACATATTCTGATTTAAATAGTCATGTAAGTGACAGGAGAGAGAAAGTAAGATTATTTAAATTGAAACAGGTGGTTGAAATCAGGGGAGATTTGAGGTGTAGCTGATCCTTCCCCATTTAGTATATATGCCAACCTATAATTATATATATATATATATATAAATAAACAAATACACACACATATATAATAAGACAAAATAAACCTAAATAGTAACATAAGAGACGATCAAAACTAAGCAAAATATTAAAAACAATGACAATAACATTTCGAATATCAATATGGTTTTACTAGTATATCACTATCACACACGCATAATTATTAATATATATATATATATATATATATATATATATATATTTATATAATGATTCATATGTTGATAAATTATGTTAATTAAAAATTAAAAATATTATTGCTAAAACAAGTAAAAGAATAATAATGGACTAATAGGTATTATTATTTTATATATAAATAGCAATTGTACATTGATAATTAATATTAATATAACTTACTTTTTATTATATATAAATTATCCATATTAACACCTCTAAGAAATCTATTATTTATACATAATATCACACATTATTATTAATACATTTTAAACCATATATGCTTTATGTGTAACTTTATTAATTAATGTAAGTAGATACATTAATAGGTATATATACGTATACACACATGTGTGTGTACACATACATATGTACATACACATGATTATATCTATGATTATGTTAGGTTAGTTTTGGAATATATATACATCCTATCCAAAATATATATTGAATGTATAAATATACAAATACTTTAAAAAAATACAATATTATTCTAAAATGTAGATTGGATATAATGCTTACCAATAGTTTACATATGCCCACTAAGATCCAAATAGAGTTTTTTTTAAAATTTATCCGTTTCACCCACTGCCAATCATGTCAGACCCGATGGTGGATATTAATATTTGAATTGTTCAATAACAGCCACGGAAGGAATTCACACATGTGAGTTGTACAACAACCGCATCTACCCAGCCTTCTAAATACCATCTGATTTAGTTAGTTTATAATGTTTTATAAATTAATTAAATTAAATTTATTTAACAAATATTAATTATGTGTGTATTTAATATCTGGGGTGACATATTTTAACAGTGGTCTATGGCAGCCTTCCCTCTTTCCATATCTTTTCCCATACTTCTTCTGCCCACCCCATTCGTCCTTCATCTCTTGTCACCTCACCACCTTCCTTTATCTTTTCCCCTCCTCTGACTGTCCTTCCTTCTGACCTCCTCTTATCCCACCAGACCCATTCCCTCCGCTTCCTTCTTCCATTCCATCCTCCTCTTCTACCATCTCTCTTAACCCTTCCCCTTTTCCTCTACTCTTATTCTCCTTTCCCCTCTTCCATCTAAATGGTCTTCGCTGTTTAATAGCAAACCAAGAAATGCTGGCTCATTTGTTCCTCTTCTTTTTGACATCTTCTATACTGGTACCCCTATAACTCCCCTTATGATGCAGCGGATTAACAGAAAATTAATATCACGATGAAAGTAGCAATCGGTGGATTGAGAAATACTGAAATGCCCAAATTCGTTGATCACAAAGATACCGAATTCTAGCTATCTTCGACACGTTGATCGCGCACGATACCGTGAATGAAGATCTACAATTCTTCAAACGTTAATCAAGCGCACTTGATACCGTGAATTAGCTTCAACAATCGTTGAATCGAGCGCACTCGATTAACCGAAAGTGGAGATAGGAGATTACACTCAACTACCAATTTAAGATGAAATCACACAACAATCAAACAAGAATTTTATTCAAAGATCAAAAAAAACACCAAAAAGTTACAACACACTCCCTATTTATAGCATTTTTGACACCTGACCCTTAAGTCGTGGCCGACCTAACACTTCTTAAGTCGTTGCCAACCTAACAAACCCACATAACAACACATACGACTCCATTACAACCATTTGTACACAACTTATGATTTACAATATACGTCCGACCTAACACAACCGACTTAAGAACCGAACGACTTAAAAAAAACAACACGACTCAACAACACAGAACTATCATCACGCGACCTAAACACGACCGACTTATCACATACGACTCACACTAGGTCGTTGCGCCTCCTGTATCCTTATGTCGTATCCGACTTAAGTCTTTAGGTCGCAGATGCCTCAAAGCGGTTTCATTGACTCGCAGCTCCTCCTCACGTGATTCTTTAGGTCGGAAACGACCTATATCTTCCTTCTTAAGTCGCGGACGTCTTAGAACCATGACGTTAGCTCGCATACGACTCATCCATCCCGAACGAATTAAGCCCCCGTTAAGTCGTAACTCCTTTTCATCTTCTTTGTTAGGTCGTGGTTCTTTCTCACAGACTTTGTTAAGTCGTGGACGACTTACGATCGCCTTCTTAGGTCGTGGTCGACTCAAGTCTTTAAGGTTTGGGCCTTGCACTGCTCCAACTCTGTCCTGGACTGCATCATCCTCTCTAGGTTGAGAAAAATTCGTCCTCGAATTTGTAAATTCTCCCACATCGGATTGTTTATCCCCATAATATGGTATAAGATGCTTAACATTGAACACGTCAGAAGTGTATACCTCCTCCGGCAGCTTCAACTTATAAGCATTTTCATTAATCCGTTTCACAATTTCTACAGGACCAAATTTTCTGGCTTTCAACTTGTTATAAGCGCCCATTGGAAAACGATCCTTGGTTAACATAGCATAAACCAAATCTCCCTCATTAAACTCAACATTTCTTCGCTTCATATCTGTGGTTCTTTTATACATCTCATTTGCTCTCTCCAATCGTTCCTGAACGATTTTATGACGCTCAGTCAATGCATCAACAAAATCTACAGCTCGTTTAACCGTCCCCTTTGGTTGTGATACTACCGTTAAGTCCAACGGTCCCCTTGGTAAACTTGAATATACAATCTGAAATGGATTGAATCCTGTACTACGATTCATCGCATGATTATGAGCAAACTCTGCTTGACATAACTTCATATCCCAACTTTTCAGATTATCTTTCACAAGACACCGTGGTAAATTTTCCAATGATCTGTTCACAACCTCCGTCTGTCCATCAGTTTGTGGATGGTAAGCGCTACTAAAATTCAGCTTCGTTCTGACCATCTTCCACAAACTTAACCAAAAGTGACTCAGAAAACGAGTATCCCTATCCGACACAATAGATTCTGGCAATCCATGAAGTCGATGGATCTCCTTGAAAAATAACCGAGCAACATGAACAGCATCCGCCGTCTTCTTACATGCAATAAAATGTACCATCTTCGAGAAACGATCCACCACAACATATATAGAGTCATTCCCCCTTTGAGTTCTCGGCAAAGCCAACACGAAATCCATGCTAATGTCTACCCATGGTTTTGTAGGTACAGGTAAAGGCATATACAAACCCGCTGTCCCTTTCGAAACTTGGCAAACATGACATCTCTGAACAAACCTTTCAACTTCCTTCCTCATCGATGGCCAATAGTAGGATTGAGAGATTAACTGCAATGTTCGGTCTCTACCCACATGTCCTTCCTCATGAAGCTCCTTTACTATCTTCATTCGCAAGCTACAATCCGGTACACACAATTGATTTCCCTTAAATAAGAAACCATCAAGCAACACAAATTCATCAGAACTTCCCTCCTTGACTTTCTCAACAAACTCCATAAAGTAAGGATCTTATTCAAGAAACTCTGGCAATAGTTCAAAACCTGTCACTTCAACTTTCATTGTTGTCAATAAATGGCTCCTCCTACTCAAAGCATCAGCTACACGATTCGTGACCCCAGATTTGTGCTTCACAATAAAAGTAAACTGCTGCAAATAGGCAATCCACGATGCATGTCTTGATGAAATCTTATCCTGCCCTTGCAAATGCTTCAAAGCCTCATGATCAGTGTAAAAGAACAAACTCTTTCTGAAATAGATAATGTCTCCAGTGCTTCACAGCTTGAACAATTGCATAAAATTCAACATCATAAGTGCTATATCTCAACTTAGTTCCAGATAACTTCTCACTGAAATAAGCAATCGGTCTTCCGTTTTGACTCAAAACTCCACCAACCCCAACCTTCAACGCATCAGTATATAACTCAAACAATAACTGAAAATCCGGTAAAACTAGAATTGGTGCGGTCGTCAATAATGTCTTGATTTTCTCAAAAGCAAACCCTGCTTCCTCTGACCACTCATACTTCTTTCCTTTCATGCAATCGGTTACAGGTGCCATCACACTACTAAAATGTGGAATGAATCTACGATAGAAAGATACCAATCCATGAAAACTCCTCACTTCAGTAATTGTCTTTGGCTGTGGCCAACTCCTGACAGCTTCTACTTTACTTTCATCGACTTGAATTCCTTCCTTCGATAGAACATATCCCAGAAATAAAACACTGTCCGTCATAAACACGCACTTTTTTGTTGCAGTATAGAATTTCTCCCGCCGTAGAATCAACAGTACTTCACGCAAATGCTGGACATGCTTTTCCATACTCCCACTGTAGATCAAAATATCATCAAAGTAAACTACCACAAATTTCCCAATGTATGGTCTGAAAATATGGTTCATCACTCTCATAAAAGTACTAGGTGCATTCGATAAACCAAACGGCGTAACTAACCATTCGTATAAACCTTCCCTGGTTTTGAAAGCAGTCTTCCATTCATCACCCGGTCTAATACGAATTTGATGGTATCCACTCTTCAAGTCAATCTTTGAAAACATAACAGCTCCATTCAACTGGTCAATCAAATCATCAAACCTCGGCATAGGAAATCTGTATCTTACAGTGATCTTGTTTAGAGCCCGACTGTCCGTACACGTTCTCCATGAACTATCCTTCTTTGGTATCAATAAAGCTGGCACTGCACAAGGACTCAAGCTCTCCTGAACACGCCCTTGTTCTAACAACTCCTCCACCTGCCTTCTCAGTTCCTCATGCTCCTTAGGACTCATCCTATAATGTGGCTTGTGTGGTAATACTGCCCCTGGCACAAGATCTATCTGATGTTGAATATCCCGCAATGGTGGTAACTCCGTTGGCAACTCTTCAGGAAACACATCACTGAATTCTTCCAATACCGATTTTACTTCCTCTAGAACTTCTACAGATCCAGTGGCTTCATGTCCAATCAACAAAAATACCTCTGGACTCTCCTCTACTTCTTCAATAAATTCCTTCAAAGTCAATAAAGTCTTCAACTTCAACTTTCTCACAGCTTCAGTAGAGATAATATTGTCACAACTTCCTACATCAATCACAAACTTACAAACTTTTTCTAGAATAGTGCATGTAGATTGAAAAATGTTGCTCCTCAACCAACTAGCCTCATCCTCTTGTTTGGGTGTTAAACAAGACCTTCTCATCATTAGATTACACCCTTCATCTCCTGACGCGATATCCTGTTCATTCTCCTCAACTGGACTATCTTCACCTTCAACAGCAGCAATCATAGTTCGTTTCTTCGGCTTCGGACATTCATTATTCCTGTGACCCACTTCCTGGCAATTGTAACACTTGAAACTGTTGTTAACCTTTGTCTTCGCAACTTCATTCACAACTGGTTTACTGACAGCTTTCGAAACATTGGAATTCCCACTGGCACCCTTCACTTGATTGTTGGAATTTGTAAACACACCATCTCCTCGTCTTCCTTGCTTCTCCCAAGCCAACGCTTTCTGATGTGCTTCTGCTACAGATCTAGGATCAAACATATTCACCATATCTTGGAGCTGTATTCGCAACCCTCCAACAAATCTAGCGGTCAGCTGCTCTTCCGTCTCCATTATATCGTTTCTGGCAATGAGTTGGTAAAATTCATCTGCATAATCATTGACTGCCTGCCTTAGATTCTGCAATCTCTGGTACATAAGTGATTGATAGTTGTATGGTAGAAATGTAGCTCTCATCAATTTCTTCATTTTCTCCCAATCTACAATCTTTAACTTTCCCATCCGTTCTCGTGTAAGTTTAGTTTGCTGCCACCATGCCAAAGCTCTCCCCCTCAACCTAGTAGCAACCAACTTCACTCGACGATTCTCCGGAATCTCTTTGAAATCAAAGATCTCTTCAACATTAGACAACCAATCAAGAAATTCTTCGGCTACCATTCCACCTTTAAATTCAGGAATTTCCATCTTCATACCCGATTCCCATCGACGATCATCCACTACATCACGATACTGACGTCGTGTTGGATCTCTATCTCGGTAATGAACACTTCCCCTATCACCATCAAACTCCTCATCAAAATCTGAAGTATATCGATGTCGATCACGACCTCCAACATCTCTACTACCACTCCTTCGATCAACATTCCTATCACGATTATCAACACTTCTATGATCTTGATCTTCTCTTCTCTCTCGATCTGAATGTATCGAAGCTCTACTTCCCCCATGGTTCGATTCAGGTGAAACTCTTCTTCTACTTTGATTCATTTCAAGTATCATTCTCTCTAATCGACCAATTTCTTCGTTCAACTTTTCAGTAAAACTCTCGTGGATTCATTGCTCCATTTCATCGGCCTCTTCTCTTTCATACAAGACATTAATATTACGATGACGTTGAGCTCGTCTCGGAGGCATGATTGAACTTCAAACAAACTTCAAAAATAATTTCAAACACTTTCCGAACTTTGATCCAAAGTGAAATGAATCGAAACTCTCAACTTGTTGCAACTTCACGATGAACACGTTGAACACAAAATTCCTCAACAACGGCAAATCCAATTTCCAAACTTCAATTTCTCGAAACCCAATTCTCCAAATGAAGCAACTTCTTGCGATCTAGCTCTGATACCAAACTGATGCAGCGGATTAACAGAAAATTAATATCACGATGAAAGTAGCAATCGGTGGATTGAGAAATGCTGAAATGCCCAAATTCGTTGATTACAAAGATACCGAATTCTAGCTATTTTCGACACGTTGATCGCGCACGATACCGTGAATGAAGATCTACAATTCTTCAAACGTTGATCAAGCGCACTTGATACCGTGAATTGGCTTCAACAATCGTTGAATCGAGCGCACTCGATTAACCGAAAGTGGAGATAGGAGATTACACTCAACTACCAATTTAAGATGAAAACACACAGCAATCAAACAAGAATTTTATTCAAAGATCAAAAAAACACCAAAAAGTTACAACACACTCCCTATTTATAGCATTTTTGACACCTGACCCTTAAGTCGTGGCCGACCTAACACTTCTTAAGTCGTTGCCGACCTAACAAACCCACATAACAACACATACGACTCCATTACAACCATTTGTACACAACTTATGATTTACAATATACGTCCGACCTAACACAATCGACTTAAGAACCGAACGACTTAAAAAAAAAAACACGACTCAACAACACAGAACTATCATCATGCGACCTAAACACGACCGACTTATCACATACGACTCACACTAGGTCGTTGCTCCTCCTGTATCCTTATGTCGTATCTGACTTAAGTCTTTAGGTCGCAGATGCCTCAAAGCGGTTTCATTGACTCGCAGCTCCTCCTCACGTGATTCTTTAGGTCGGAAACGACCTATATCTTCCTTCTTAGGTCGTGGACGTCTTAGAACCATGACGTTAGCTCGCATACGACTCATCCATCCCGAACGACTTAAGCCCCCGTTAAGTCGTAACTCCTTTTCATCTTCTTTCTTAGGTCGTGGTTCTTTCTCACGGACTTTGTTAAGTCGTGGACGACTTACGATCGCCTTCTTATGTCGTGGTCGACTCAAGTCTTGAAGGTTTGGGCCTTGCACTGCTCCAACTCTGTCCTGGACTGCATCACCTTAGGTGGTTATAAATGCAGGAATCAATTCATGGTCTGATTGCTTGGTGAGGTTCTTTTTGAATGGTATAGTCAACTGTATGGCAAGCCACTTAACAAGCACTGGGAACTCATGGGTTACTTTTGAATGCTGTTTGATAAGCATAACTATTACTTCAAGTTTTCCTGCCATGAAGATAAGCAAAAAGTGCTAATGGACCCTTCCTTCATTAGGGCCAGATGTCATCATCTCTGCTTTTACCCCCAGTTTTGGATCCGCTCAGTCTAAAATTAAATGTGTCCCGATCTGGGTTCACCTTTACAAAATTCCTATGATGGCTTGTACTCTTATTGGTATAAGTTGGATAGCTTGTCACCTTGGTAAGCTTGTGTGTTTTGACGAAAATACTAAAAAAAATGAAATGTTTTGAATATGCTAAATGTCTGATTGAAATCTCTCCAAATAAAGCTCTACCTAATTTTATCTGTGCTGGGGATGACTCATGTGAAAATATGCAAATGGAGTATTCATGGAGACTCTTGATTTACACTACCTGTAAGGTCTTTGGTCATTCCACTAAGAACTGGGACTTTGGTAATTCTTCTTGGCTCAACTGTAAAGATGTAAATCCTGCTAGTAATTTAAAGGAAAAGGTGAATTTAAATAATCATGATATTGCAGCGAGCAAGGGTGGTGAGCATATAAATGTTGTTAGAGGAAAATTTACAAAGAGTGGGAGGTTTGAATGAGAATGTGGGAAAGAGTATATGACATTAAAAGTTTTTTAAGTCATAAAGAAACCAAAGTCTAATAATATGAAATGTAGAAAAGCAAGAAAAAGTGCAGGTGTTGAAGGTGATTTACGTAAAGATGTTTTACCGAATCCTTCTCCTGTTATAGGTAAAGATCTTAATAATCCAGATCTCCCTGGATTGCATGGTGAAGTTGCTGCTCAAGGTGAATAAAGCAATTATGGTGGCACCTCAAATGATATAAATCAAGTTTCAAATGATGTTTCAGTCCATGACTGTGCTATTGTCTCTAATCTTGGGGAAAATATAGTTATCCCAATTGCACATGAAAATGAATCTACTCCAAATGGTATTGGTTCTATAAACAAAAATGGTGTCCTTTCTGAGTTAGAGGAGGGTGAAGTCTTATAGGAAGCTTCTCTGGAGCCTTTAATTCCACCAACCCTTTCAGATATCCATGTACGTACACAATAGCTTATTGTGCATGATCTCATAAATGTTATCTCCTCTCCTCTTCAATTACCAATCTTCACACTCAATTTATAAATGATTACCGTACCACTTCTATCATTAACATCTCCAGTTCTCCCAAGAGATCTCATTGTATACAACCTGACACTGACAAGCACACCTCCAATACCATGCATACCCTTTCTGCTTTCTCTTCCCTAAATATTCATGAGTATGTTGATGTTGAACCTTGCCTTTCCTCAAAAATGAAAACCCTCTTTGCAACATCCATATCTGCTAATCAAATTTCTTCTTCATCTCCCTATCATAGTCCTGATCTTTTTCTTAAACTTCCAAGTGATATTCTCTCTGATCTATAGCAACATGATTCCATTGTTACTTTATCTTCATCCATCACTCCTTCTAGAAAGAAAGGAAGACTAAAGAAGGTCCTCTCTCATCATTCTCTTTCCTCCGATTTGGATGAAGGAATATCATACTCTCTAGATCTCACTTGGCTGCAACAATCGGGCACTACCCCCTCTTTCCGATCTAGTATGCTGACCAGATAAAAACCCTAACCTTTTAATGACAGACACAATTGGCTACTGGAATGTCAGAAGGGCGCACTCAATTGAAAAACGCATTGAAATTAAAAACCTTATCCTTTCTCATAATCTCCAACTCTTAGCCATCACTGAAACTAAACTTAATTATGAATTATCATACAAAATGTTAAATTTCATCAATCCTTCATGGTCTACCTTGCATAACCACTCTCAAGCTCCTTATGGAAGACTTCTTCTCATTAGAAACCCCTATATTTTCTCAAGTTCTCCCATCCTTGTGCATCGGCAGTTTATCCACTCTCTCATCGCTCATATTCCTTCCAACTCTTCCTTTCACTTTCATTTTATATATGCAAATAATAATAAAGAACCTAGGCATGATATGCTTGACCTTCTTCCAAGTCTTGCCCCCTCTAACTCCCAATGGATTTGTATAGGGGACTGGAACTGCATACAATATGCAGCTAACAAAAGTGGTGGATCCCCATTATCTTTGCAAGCCACATTCCCTCTCAATGACGTTGTCCATAACTCTGAACCGCTCCTTATATCCACATCTGATTGTTCCTTCACTTGGAACAACTGTAGCATATCGGGCAATAGAAGTTATTGTAGACTTGATAGACCGTACTATAACTTTATCTCTCTCCTCTTGGCCTAATCTTTATGCTAATATCACTCCTCCTTCCCTCTTTGATCACTCTCTTATTATTCTTGATTACGGGAAGTCTACCATAAGAAAACCTTCCTCTTTTTCATTTTTTTGACATTTGGACCGAGCAACCTGAATATTTAGATATTGTGGATAGCTATTGGAATTCTAATGTTAATCTTTTTGGCAATCCTATGTTCATTTTATAGGTTAAACTCAAGAATCTGAAGTCCACCCTTAATGCATGGGCTCACTCAAAATTTGGAAATGGATCTTCCTTATCTTTTGGTTTCAGGGATAGGATCCTCTCTATGCAGTCTACTCTCCTTTATGACCCTAATGATATTATTCTTGTAATCTGCCATTAAAAGATAATGGAGAAAATATTGAGAAGCTGAAAAAGTAATTTTATTAATCTGTCTTTTTCCCAGTACAACGTAATGAACTATATATCTAAACTAAGTACACAGCACATTTACAGAAAAGTACAAAGCAATATGTATTTTTAATTCTTATTACATTCTCATCACAATATCCCCCCCTCAAGATGGACTTAGTAACAATTAAGAAACAAGTCCAATCTTGACACATAAAAAACGATGTTGTTCAACTCCCAGAGGTTTTGTCATCAGGTCTGCAAGTTGCATTGTAGTATGAACATGAAATAACACTATGAAATTGCTTTGAATATGATCTCTTATATAGTGACAATCCATTTTTAAATGCTTTGTTCTTTCTTGAAACACTTCATTTTCAGCAATGTATTGAGCAGATTTATTGTCACAAAATAAAGAGATAGGTTTAGAAACATTCACCAATAACTCTTGAAGTAATCCTTCTATCCAAACAACTTCACTTGTTGTTTGACTCATAGCTCTGTATTCAGCTTCGGTTGAGCTTTTAGAAGTTACTTTTTGTTTCTTTGTCTTCCATGAAATCAACGAGTCTCCCAAGAAAATGCAAAAACCAGTTAAGGATTTTCCAGAATAAGCACAGCTTCCCCAATCAGAATCACTATATGCTTTGAGTTGTAATGTATTGTTAGCAGTATAAAATAACCCCTGATTCAATGTACCCTTCAAATATTTCAAAACATGTAGTGCAGCAGAAAAATGAGGAGCTCTAGGTTCTTGCATAAACTGACTTAGTTGCTGAACAGCATACGAAATATCTGGCCTTGTCATGTTAAGGTAAAGAAGCTTACCAATCAGTCTTCTGTACACTTCTGGATTATCCAATTTAGCTCCTTCAATGGTACTCAACTTCAAACCTTTAGGAAGAGGAAAAGGTGCTGTCTTAGCATTTTCCATATTTGCAGATTTTAACATATCCAGAATATATTTCCTTTGGTTTAGAAGAATTCCTTCTTTATTCCTTGTCACTTCAATACCCAAGAAAAATGTAAGTTCTCCTAGATCTTTTATTGTAAAAGCCTGATGCAGAGCCTTTTTGATGTCAAAAATAATTTGCATATTCGATCCAGCCACAAGTAAATCATCCACATAGCATACAATGACAGTAAAATCTGAACCATTTGATCTGCTAAACAGAGAGCAGTCTTGCTTGGACTGAATAAAACCGAGCTTAATTAAAAAACATTTAAGTTCTTTATTCCACTGTCTAGCTGCTTGTTTAAGACCATAAATCGATTTTCTAAGCCTACATACTTGTCCAGGTTTAGCTTTTGTGTAGCCAAGAGGAGGCTTCATGTACAATTCTTCTTCAATGTAGCCATGTAAAAAAGCATTGTTTATGTCTAATTGGTGCAAATACCAATTATTTGTTGCTGCTAAAGCTATAACCATTCTAACAGTTGTAAACCTTGCTACTGGACTAAAAGTATATTTAAAATCTTTACCTTTAATTTGCTTGTCTCCCCTTGCTACAATTCTGGCTTTGCATCTCTCGACTTCACCATTCTTTAGAAATTTTGTTTTGTAGACCCATTTACTGCCTATTGCTGTTTTATCAATCGGAAGATCAACTAGGTCCCAAGTATGATTCTTCTCCATTGCCTCTATTTCTTTTTCCATAGCTTCCACCCATCTTACATCTTCTTTTGCTTGATTATAAGATGTTGGTTCTTGTGTAGACAGCATCTTGTTCAGACTGCAAAGTGTGTTTGAATTCATATGTTTCAGTGGATTCTCTGTAAACACATTGAAAATCATAGATGCAGAATGAGTATCATGTGGAGTAGATAAAGGTTTGATATATTGAACTTCAAAGTCTTTAAATTTTGATGGTAATTTTGATTGTCTGGTAGACTTTCTTATTGAAGGAACTGTAGGCAGGAAAGTTGCATGTTGCTGATCAGATGTAGAGATATTCTGCTGATTTGAACTTGATGAAGAAGATTCCTCTAAAACTTCATTATTATCTGTAGGAATAACTTGTGAAGTAGAGAATGGAGGGATATTTAAATCTGAGCCACAAACTTGTTCTTCATGAATAGTATTTTGAACAAGAGGTAATGAAGACTGGAACTGACTTTGTGTAAAAGGAAGAGATTTCTCAGTGTGATAAGGGAACACAATTTCTTCAAAAATTACATCTCTACTAAGAACAACTCTGTGATCATCTAAATCATACAATTTGTACCCCTTTTGCGCATATGGATAGCCTATCATAATGCATCTTTTGGCTCTACAAGCAAATTTATCACTTGATTTTGTTGCTGGGTAACATAAACATCCAACCACCCTGAGATGTTTATAATCAGGTGCTTTACCCATTAATTTCTCATATGGAGTTTTCCAATGTAAAATAGAACTAGGCATAATATTGATTAAATGTGCAGCAGCCAAAATACAATCCCCCCAAAACTTGATAGGTAGATTAGCATGAATTCTAATTGATCTAGCAGTCTCTAAAAGATGTTTGTGTTTCCTTTCTACTCTTCCATTTTGTTGAGGTACCCCTGGTATACTTCGTTGATGAATAATTCCTTTTTGAGCAAATAATAGGCTACAAGACTCGTTCAGTATTTCAGTTCCATTATCACTTCTAATTATTTTCACTTTGCTGTCAAATTGATTCTCAACATAAGTCAGATAAGCAGAAATTATGCTATATACTTGTTGTTTGTTGTGTAGAAGATGGACCCAAGTTGTTCTTGTATGATCATCCAAAATAGTTAAAAAATAATTTGCTCCAGACAAAGAAGGTGTTCTATACGGTCCCCATAAATCAATGTGAACTATTTCAAAAGGTTTATTAGCAATAGAAGAAGACAATACAAAAGGTAACTTATGATGTTTACCTAAAATGCATGCTTCACAAGAAAATTCAGCACTTTTATTGTCAATACTAGAAATTGATAAATGCTTCATTTTAGAAACACTTATATGTCCTAATCTTGCATGAAGAATACTAAAAGTTGGTACTGAAGTAAAACTATTTGCTAATACACGATTAGACTTTTCATCAGTAGACTTATTAGTATTTGATAAAGGTAAAATAAAAGTACTAGACATAGAACTTAAACTTTCTCCCTTGAACTTGTATAATCCAGCTTCTTTGACCCCAAATGCCTTCACTTGTTTAGAATTCAGGTCCTGAAAAATACATCTTGTTTGATCAAAATAAGCAGTTAGCTTGTTATAATCAAGCAACCTTCCAACAGAGAGCAAATTATGTCTAAAATCAGGTATATACAGGACATCTTTTAAAATTATTTGTGGAGCTAGATGCACTGTTCCAGACTTTGTCACATACTTATTTGTTCCATCAGGTAAACTAACAATTAATGGATTCTTTAATTTCTGAACTGAAGTAAAATGCCTTAAATCATATGTCATATGGTCTGATGCACCTGAGTCTATGATCCATGAATTATGACATATCAGATTTGAATTATTATGAACATTAGAAACTGTTATACCTGCAAAATTGACCGTAGAGTAATTCTGTGATAAAGGATCAGAAGTAGAAGCCTCTTTCTGCATCATTTGTAGCACTGCTTTATAGACTTCAGATACTACTTTTTCATCAACCTGAGTTCTAGATTCAGTTTGCTTAGGAGTGTTGCCAAGTATTCCAGATCCAGTTGTATTTGCTGCAAGCTTTCCTGTTGGCTTCACATTCTTTCCTTTGTGAAACCACTCTGGATACCCTATGAGTTTGAAGCATCCATCAATAGTGCGTCCCTTCATTTTACAGTGTTCACACATCATTTCACTCTTGAGTTTCTTGAAATCACGCTTTGCAGGAATTTGTCCTGAAGTCTTTTGTGAATTTTGCTTTACAGTTTGTGTTTGAAGAGCACTCGAGTCTGAAATAAAACTGTTAATTCCATTTAAATTCTGCCTTTCGACTTGCTGCAAAATATTGTAAGCACGATTCACAGTTGGCAATGGATCGGCACTTAACAAATTGATTCTAACTTGATCATAATCTTTGTTGAGATGAGAAAGAAATTGAATCGGTTTCATCCTCTGATCTGCTTCAACAAGTTTCTTGAGAATACCACAGCAACAATTCTTCATAACACCGCAAGTACAATCAGGATAACCATCAACTATTTGCAATTCATCCCAGACTCTTTTCATTTTACAATAATATTCAGAAATGGATAAATTTCCTTGTTCAATCAGCATTAATTGACGATGTAAGTCATATAACTGTGGAACATTCGTTTTTCCATACCTTTCAACAATTTCAGTCCATAATTGATGAGAAGAGTCACTGAAAATGAGGCTTTCTGAAATTGATTTATCAATTGAGTTTGATAACCAATTCATCACGACGTAATCATTTCGGATCCACTTCTGATAATCAGGAGAAGTTGCTTCAGGCTTCGGCAGTGTTCCATCAAGAAACCCTAGTTTGTTTCGAGCAATTAGCGCCATCCTTATCGCCCTGCTCCAGTTAATAAAATTGCTTCCATTGAAGGTGTAATTGACAATCGGAACAGCCGAAGTATCACCAGAAGTTAAAAAATATGGATCGTTGTAATTGATAACAACGTTTCCTGATTGAGGAATTGAATTGAAAGTCGAGTTTTCTGAATCGTTCACCATACTATCAGAAAAGACTCGATTAAGAGAAAGAAGAGGAGATCAGAGATCGATTAGCTCTGATACCATGTAATCTGCCATTAAAAGATAATGGAGAAAATATTGAGAAGCTGAAAAAGTAATTTTATTAATCTGTCTTTTTCCCAGTACAACGTAATGAACTATATATCTAAACTAAGTACACAGCACATTTACAGAAAAGTACAAAGCAATATGTATTTTTAATTCTTATTACATTCTCATCACAATAATTCTCGTTGGTGAAAAACTTTCCCTTAGGCTTTCTATGCAAAAAGTATCCAGAAAGAATATAAGATGTCAAAGCAAAAATTCAAAGTACAATGGGAATTACTTGGTGACAAATACTCTTCTCTTTTCCACCAGTCTCCAAAGATCAAGTACAATAAAAGAAACATTCCATTTATTCAGGACATCCACAACCTCCCATGCGGTAAGTTTGATGATATTCGCCAAGCATTCCTTGAGTATTACCGAAGTCTTCTGGCCAACCAGAACCTTTCCTCTCCTTCCTTTGCAAATCTCAAACACTACAACCTGCCTACAATTTCTGTGATCTCTAAACTTAATGTGATCTCTGAAGTCATCCCTTATGAAATCAATCAAGCAATTTTCTCAATGAAATCTACTAGTTCTCCTGGCCTTAACGACTTTAATACCCACTTCTACAAAATCTCTTGGGATATTAATAGCCAGGACATTATCAAGGCAGCCAGAAACTTTTTCAAGAGCAATAGAATGCTATTTGGGATCAATTCTACCAGACTAGCTCTCATTCATATGGTTCCTATGCCTATAATTACGTGTCAATTTATTTCTATAACATGTTTTAATGTAATATATAAATTTATTTCAAAATTATGGCTTATAGGATGAAATTTGCTCTTGCTGCTATCATCTTCCCCAACCAATCTGCTTTTCTTCCATGTAGAGACATAATTGATAATATCTTCTTGACTCAAGAATTTATGAGAGGGTACTCAAGGAAGAATTTATCCCCTAGATGTCTCCTTAAGTTAGACATCCAAAAAGCTTTTGATTCTTTGTAGTGGAAATCTATAATTAATATCCTCTTTACCATGAACTTCCCTCCCCCTTTTCTCGCCTGGTTCTACACTGTCATTTCATCAGTTGCCTATTCTCTTGCTATCAATGGTGGTAATTTTGGTTACTTGAAAGGGACTCAAAGAATCAGGCAAGGGGATCCCTTATCCTCTTATATCTTTGTTGCTGTTATGGATCTCTTGACGTGTATGATCAATAAAGCCATTGATGAGAAATCCATTGATTTTCATCCTCTTTGTAAAACTCCTAAAATATCTATCTTGATGTTTTTTGATGACTTAATTCTATTTACTGAACCTAACTGCGAATCAGTTAGCAATCCCTTGGGTACTCTTGAAAAATTCTACATCATGACTGGTCTTACTATCAATAAAGCTAAATCCAATATTCTGGCTGCCGATATCTCTCATGATCACTTGAATGACTTACTCACTCTGTCTGCTCAGTCTGCTCTCCCTCCTAATGATTCTTACCTTGGTGCTCCTCTCCTTACCTCCAAAATCTCTTCCTCACAATGTCTTCCTCTATATGAAAGAATTATAAGTAAAATTAGCACTTGGCCTAGCTTAAAATTATCCACTGCCGGCAGATTAGTCCTAGTCAAATCAGTGGGCACTTCAATATGTCTCTATTATGCAGGAATATATATCCTTCCTTTTGAACTGATCAACATGATTAATTCTGATTTAAATCATTTCTTGTGGCATGGTAATCCCTACTCCAATAAACTGATTCCTATCTCGTTTAAGAAGGTCTCTATGCCTTGTATCCATGGAGGCTTGGAAATTCTGAATTTAAAGCAATGGAACTTGGTAGCATTTTCATCTCTCATTAACAATTACTTACTAATAATCGGTACCTTTGGGATCTTTAAACTAGGACAAATCTGATCAAGAATGAATACTTCTGGTCCATGCAAGCTCCATTTGATTGTAGCTGGACCTAAAGAAGCATACTCGGACTTAGACCTATATTCCTTCCTCATTTCCAGTGTTCCTTATCTAATGCCAACTTTGTTCACTTCTGGCATGATACTTGGTCGGGTAAGGTAGTTATATTTTCCAACCTAATTGCTTGTAGCCTTAGACATGATACTTGGTTAGGTAAGGGAGTTATATTTTCCAACCTAATTGTTCACTTTTGGCATGATACTTGGTCAGGTCAGGTAAGGGAGTTATATTTATTATATTGTGATACAATACTCATGGTTACAACTAATTGTAATTACTATCACAAACACACCCTTTATGGATTTCCTTCTAAATATATTTTAATTAAACATTTAATTATTTATAACACATTATAACATATATAGATATATATAACAGAAAGAAAACACATTTATTATAAATGAGAATAGATTATAGAGTTAATAATTTACCATAAATTATAGAATCCAAGGCATACCCCTAACTCGATCACCACCTCATCAGAGTATTCACTTAGAAGGAAGAGGTCATGACACAAAGGGTAAATACTAAGGATAACATAGCATATCCATTCACTAAGGGTCAATGTCGGCCGGTTCTCGAGAAGCCGATCGAAGGGATGGGATTAAGATTCCATAATTGGCCTCAAGTGAAAGTAGTGGATTGATAGATTTAAGGACATGGTCTAGGGGCAATTCTATAATTTATTGTAAATTCTGAACTTTGTACTCAATTCTCATTCGTAATTAAAGGCGTTTTTGTTGTAAAATGTTTAATTAAAGTATATTTAACCAAAAATCCATAAATGATATGTTTGTGATAATAATTACAAATAATTGTAATCATGAATATTTTATCACAATGAATGAAACACATCATTATCAATGTCCCTAGTCAAGATATATCGAGACTGAATATAAATACATTTGTTAAGACTAAAGTATGTAATGCTCTTCAAATTTTGAGCAGTGTATTACTCATGACTGGTAGGGGAACCAAAGGGGTTACGTACTAATAATTATTGGATAAATATATATAGAATGACTCACTCGATAGTTTTCTATTGGTTAATATAACTAAGATTGAACAAAAAAATCAATGTGACTAATTTACTCAGTTCTCTTGACTTGAGCATACAGTTGATTTTCAATATGAAAGCTCCACTTTGATTATAGGTGAATCATAGCATGGCATCTATCGAATGACTATAGTTGAGTTGAGTGAAAGTATTGAAAGTAAAACATTATTCAAGAGATGATTCGTCTTCTCATTTATATGAGGTTAGTGCCACGGTCAACTAAAGTCAACTTAAAGTCAAAATCTCCGATCAGAGTAGTTGGGCTGATAATAATTGTTATTATTAAATCAAGGATTTTGTGTTTGGATTATAGAGTTGAATATGGACAATATTGGAATTTTGACCATGACCAAATTCCACAAGTCCAAAGTGATATAGTTTTTAACGAAGAGAATTGGTTTGTATAATTATTACCATCGAGTAACGCTTAATAAAGTAAAATTCAATTTTATGAATACCAAGTAAGCGATAAATTTGGCCATAATGTCACACCATCTACAAAGTGAAATGTGAATGTTAATATTCGAATTGCTCGATATTAACCGCTGACCAAATTTACACCTAAGTGACATACAACTGAAACGTTGAATACTTCTATTACCACTGAAATTAATTAATGGTTAACTATTGAAAATTAATTAATCAATTAATATTTATGAAATATTAATTATAAAATTTTATTTGATGTGTATTGAACAATATTAAATAGTGTACATATAATAGTTGTATAAACTCCAATCGATATATGATATCAATATGCATTTAAATTGGATTTAAATGGAATGAATATTGTTCAGATTTGAAGTAATTTTGAAACCCATGAATGGCTTGCTATTTTCGGTGGGATAGGCAAGGGTTCACTACAAGAAAATCTGCCTTCGGTTGCATTAAGTGGTAGTGCTTAATTGCTAAGTGCAGCTAATACTATTTTAACCTATATTATAAACGTAGCCAAATATTCTCTGCCCATCCCGCCTTCTAAAAATTTTGCGGCTTCAAAAAAATTTTGTGGCTTCGATGCTTAGAAAAAATTTACCTTTCTCTTTATTCCTCTTCCATACTAAAAAATCATTCTCCTTTTAGCTTCAGGAAAATTCACCTCGTCCTACGATTCCTCCATCATCATCGCCACGTTAGCGCTCTCCGTCGTTATCATCACACTAACCCTCTCCTCAACAATTTTTAATTATCTTTGAATGTAAATTGATTGTCAATGTTTAGCCTAAAATGAATTCAAGGGTTTCGGTGAACATATCTGGGGTCAGATGTGCTTGCAAGCATAGATGATGTGGACTGGACCGTAGTAGATCTTGGATCGAAGATGACATCGAGCATGGATCTGATTAAGGTGGAGAATGTGAAAGGGTACATTGATTAAGTGGTATAAAAGTTATAACCATATTTATCTCCATCATCACTAAAATCAATTGATTCCTTCCTTCTTTCTATTATCATGCAATTATTAATCAAAGAGTGAAGCTTAAATGAACTAGTTATGATTTTACGAATCCTTAAAATTCGTCTTTTATGGAGCATTTAGACAAAATTGAACCATTTTGGTTAAACAAGCTACATGCACGAATTTGTAAAGAAGAAAATGGAGTATACCTTAGTATTGATAAATAAATGTAACCAAGAAAGATTCTTTGTTGAACTTAAAAAGTTACTTAGATGAATGTGGGTGAAAAGGGATTGGAATCCAAATAGAACAGCTTATTATCATATTGTAAGTGTCTATTTTAGAATAAAGAAGGTTAGGTTGTAATACAATACATGCAACTTGATTAGACTATTTTGTATGTATTGACTCTTAATTTTTTTTGGTCACTTCAACAGTTTATAGGTGTAGATTTCAAACTCCAAAATGAGGGATCTACCAGCAGTATGATTGTGACAAATATGGGTGAAGATGATTTGTATATAATGATTTCACCTTCAAGGTTAGTTGGACATCATTAAGACTTATATCAATTTTTTCAAAATAAACGTGTTTCCTGGGTCAGTTTTACTATTAAATTTCTAAGTGGCGATAGTTTTTAAACTAATAGTAAAAGCATAATTAGGGTGGTTCTCAAATTACACTATAGTGAAAAAAGGGTGAAGTTACAAGGGATGTGGTTGAGGAGATAATGACAGTATGCCTTTTTTTTATATTTGTGTAAACTCATTACTAATCTATTTTTATAAAACATAAACTAGTTCTAAAAAGCAAAAAAAAAAAAAAAAAAATCAAAGTAATATTACTGCACGATCCCATGACACTGCTTCTCTGTTTTGACTTGTAAAATATCTCACAATATTACCATTTATTATGAATTTTTTTTCGTTTTATACTAAATTCACTGGTATAAACATATATTTGAAACCATTCTGTTCATGCACTAAATTTACAACACTTGCACTTTGTCTTACATTTTTTATTTTCATTTTGTGGAATTATTTGCAAGACCATAACAACATACATAACTACAGCTAAGGTGAGTTATGGGTGATACGGATGTTGTTCATCTCATCCTACGTTTTACCGTTAATATTTTGTCTCATTTAAGCTATTGACATTACTTCTTATGTTATACACTTGCCCATCTTTACTACTTCTTAATAATGGAATTGTTTGTTCTGAAATTGCATAAATTTTGATTGTAAATAATATAGCTTCATTGACACGTCGTTTAATATATTCAAGATGCACTTCTGCCATTACTAATTCTATGCACTGGATGTAAGAACCAACCACCGCTAACAGTAATTCAGCTTATCGGGAATTGGCCCACTCAATATAGGTTCAACTTGATGATATTCTAGGTATTCCAACACTATTTGACACGTGGATAGCCGAACTTTAGGACCCACATCGCTTGGTACGCTAACTCATATTATTTTTAAAACTTTATTTGAATTTGCTACTGTAACACACTAAGACTCATTTAAAATAAATAAAATGGCATAAATGGATTATTTAGCGTCCAAATAGCAGTAGTATGCTTTCGCCGTCCGCTTTCTCCTTACTGTTGTCAGTAAGTGGTCTTAATCACTGGGACATGGATGCTACTCTTAGAAAAACTAAATGTTTAACTGTGCTAAGTTTAGGTCCAAGTTACATTGATGTGAGTTCTTTATTCATTACACTATTATATAACATGATTTTTCAGTATTCTGAATTGCAAAAAAAATTTGGCGTATTTTTTTGCTTCAACTCGGTTTAATTTCAAACTACATCAACTCTAGATGTATGGGATCAAAGTGATATTTTGGCTTTGACTTTACTTAAAAACTAATTCGTTGAATTAAGTAATTGAAGCAGGAAACATAGGTGCTTTAACTATTATAGCATACATTCTTAGTATCAGATATGGGTGAAAATACTGTTGATGCACTACCCTTGCTCTTTTTTATACATAGTTGCTTTTACTATTGTAGCATACATTCCTAGTTATTATGCTTCAGGAATATAAATACATATAACCGTATTCTGTCCAAACATTTTTCCTCGAGATACCACATCTAATTGCTTAGATTTTTGCATAAACCCTAAATAGTTATGAATTTTATATTTCAATCGACTATTTCAATCGGATCAACTATTTTGATCGGATTTTGTGATTCTACTATGTCGACAATAAATTATATGACTCGTTGTCTTTTAGAATCGTACCAGTGTAATTACTATTATTAATTTACACATTTTATTTTAGATAAATCTAATGTAATTTTAGATAAATAATTAATTTTTAGCGAGGAGGATAACCAAGTCTTGATGGGAATCTCTTTATTGCTCGGTCTCTTTATTTTTATAGTCTTTTAGGTATGAAAACTCATTTAATGATGAGTCATTTTAGGTAATATCAGATAGTACACTGATCATGGTTATTATTATATTGCCATTATCACTAAAGATATGTTTTTATGATATGTTGTAATTAACTTATATTTTAAAATGATTTTGCAGATATAAGATTATATTATATAGGTTAGGTGGTGAATGAAATGTTTGATGTAGCAAAACTATGGCTGAATGAAATGTTTGATTGAATATATCAATTGTTTTTAATTTGTTATTTGAATATTTAATATGGATAAGAAAAGGTCAGTGTTTGATGCTTTACGCCTGAAGTGTAAAATTGATTGAGATGCATCACTTAAGGAGTTTGCCAACGTTTTACTATTGAAAAATAAAGTAGCAGACTAAAAAAACTATTAGGATTTGGATTAGTAGATTTCATATAAAGATACTAGCAACTTCATATAATGCAATAAATAAAAATGGAGTTCAGAATATTATAGTGAGAAATGTTGGGTTTGATAACACCATGAATGGCTTCAGAATTAAGATATGGGCAAGACCAAGTGATGGGCTTGTAAATGGAGTTGATTTCAGCATGCAGTTATGAAAAATATGGATAATCTGGTTATAAGTTGTCTGGTATTGAAATTTGAATGTCATGGGTGCATTTTGGAATGAGAAATATTTCTCATACTATCTGGTATGAATACTGGGTTCGCTATTTCAACAAATCATATGCCATGTTGTATAGTACATATAGCTTTGCACTTCATATCAAAGAAGGCATTCATTCACAGTCAAGGACAGTTTTCATACCATAGATATTCATTGAGCTATGATCATAAGATAGAGTAATTGTAATTTGTAATCATGGCTTTGTCGTTTAATCTTATTGATGTTGTATGCATCAAGATTACAACTGCGGAATACCTAGTCAACCGCTTTGAAATAAGTGAGAAGTTACTTACTATTGTCATTTGTTGTCTATTGTATGAAGGTGGAGAATAGTTTTTTTCTACAAGCCATCAGACCTATTTGAGGTAGAAAAAGCAAAGAAAATGCTCAAAGTACGTAAACATTTACTTTATCGTTCATTACAAATGAGTTATCCACCAGCATTGGTTAGTTTTTGTTAAGTTTTTTCTTTTTTAGAAAAAATGATGCTTGGGTCACTAGTTTATTGGTAGGTTTTCCTTTTTTAGAAAAAGTATTGCTTGTTTGATCAATTTATCCTAATTTAAGATTCTAGATTATTATTTTTACTGAAATTTCAATTATACTATTCTTCGAAATCACATTTCCAATATGCACCTAATCTATATTGTTGTTTTGCTGACAGTTATGCATATTAAAGTCCATCTTGCTCCAATTTTTGACTAGAAGTATTTTACTAGCTCTGCTTATGCTATGTGCCGGATTTGCCTTGCTCTACTTTATTTCTCTGTTTCTTCTCACTGTTGATGCTTTTGAAATGTATTGATCAAATATACACTCTTGCTATTCCTGCATCACTTTATTTTACAACATTTTCTTGAATTTCTATACTTGACATAATTGCACAATGCTGTATTTATTTTGTACTCGTCTATAATGATCGTCTTTTCGACGATCCTTATGTTGTCTAGTCAAAGTTGGGCCGAACATTCACTCTTTTTGCATTTCATCCTATTTTATATGCTATTTATTTTTATTAATAAAATATCATAGGTGTTATCATTTTGAGGAACAGTTTTTCCATCAAAAGAAGAAGAAGAAAATCGAATTCCTAATATTTATTAGTTGCGATCCTAACCAACTTGATTTGTAGGTTTGCCAAATAAATAACAAAATCCTTTCAAAATCGTTTATTTTAATGTAATTTACATGGATGCACAATTCTGTTACTTTCTTGCATACATGGCTTTATTTAGATTATAGCAGTAAAGCTAATTAGTTGAATTGTTTTTCTTTTTTTCTTTTCATAATAAAGCTATTTAGTTGAATTGTTTTTATTTTTTTTCTTTTCATAATAAAGCTATTTAGTTGAAGTTTCTCAATTTGCTGTATGGTTTTATTTTCTCCCTATGCTACATGTTTTATTGTCTCTTATGAAACTTCCTTTTTTTACCATTACTGCTAGAAATTATCATGTTGAGAGCTTAAAAATTAATTGTTGCTTTTTTTAATAAAATGTTTGTTTCTTCCAAAAAAAATCGAGTATGGAAATGCTAAAAACACATTCAACATAGTAGCATTACAGTCTGAACTAAATAACCTTGTGTAATTTGAATGGTCATTAGATATTGCTTAATTGGTCTGATTTTCTATATTCTCATAATGGCTAAGTAATGATAAGAAATACCATCTGTACATTTCTAATTTATCTCTTATATGAACAGTATTGGTTTTTCAAAGGAAGAAGGATGCCAGGAAGGAACGAATGCTCATTAAAACAAGTGGCAATTGGAAAAACTAAAAGATGTGCTCAATTCTAATAATTTTATCAGCACTTGGTCGAGATAAGGTTAAAAGAATATGAACCATAACAAAGAAAGTGGTAGTCCAACCTAGAGTGGTCTTTTCCATTTTACTGAAATGAAATTAGGCATGGTTTCTCATTTTTTTTGTTCTATACGCATAGCGTAGGAATGTTCATTAGATGAAGTTAAAGAATGCATGGATGAGGTTAGTTGGGACGCTTATCTATGAAGCTATGGAAAAAAATAGTTTAATGTATGAAACAGCTAATAAAACGTAGAAGTGATAACAGAGAACCAAGAACACATTAATTTTGATAAATTAGTGTTTGATGCAGGACAAACCTGCTAAGAAACTAGCGCATTTGAAGTGAAATGAAAATTATATGTCATTCAGTTTCTGCTTTAGTCTGGTTGCATTTCAAAGCATAACAATTATCATATTGTTGTTGCCAATTAAAAGTACTTGGATTTCTATAAATGGGTGGAAGCATGCTTACTAGTGTTAAAATATTCAGGCTAAAAAATGGAACAGTTAGACTTCTTCAAATAGTTGGGCATACAAGGCAACCAAATGCATTTCTTTCAAATATAGCGGTTGTTTCAAAAACCTTATGTAGCTTACCGCTTGAGATTCAAGACTATAACAACTTAGAACTCAAGGATGCAATTCATGCATCATTAGAACCTGTTAGCACCAGAATTGGTCACTAACACCCTTAAGAGAATTTGTGTAGAGAGATTAATGAAGAAAGTAAGTTAAATAGAGGATAATATGCAGATTTAAATGTAGAAAATACGAACACCAGATTTATAGTGATTCGACGCAATTGCCTACATCCACTTTGGGGTTAATCTTTATTGCTTTTCTTAATAATCGATTACAGATACAATCCGTATACCAATTATATTGAATATCTGTGTTAAGCAAAAAAGATAAGTATTGAATGAATCTTGAATGTGGCAGAGTTTCTCCGACGTCCTTCAAAAAAGGTCCATTTCACTGTGCCCTTGCCTCTCTATTTATAGACGAAGGTAGGTTGGACTTTTCTGATGCGCCTAGCAGCTTGGTATCTTGGCCCAAAAAAAGTGATCTCCATGTGCCGAACCAGATAGGCCGAACGGAAAAATGCCGAACAATATTCTCATGCCGAACGAAGCGATGCCGAACAACCTGAATGCCAAATGAGGTATTTGTGCCAAACAATACTCTCATGCCGAACAAAGCGATGCCAAACAACCTGAATGCCGAATGAGCTATTTGTGTCGAACAATGCTCTCATGCCGAACGAAGCGATGCTGAACAACCTGAATGCCGAACGAGGCATTTGTGTCGAACAAGGTTTGGATGCCGAGCAGTATGGAGTGCCGAACGACCTGAATGCCAAACGAGGCATTTGTGCCGAACAAGATTTGGATGCCGAGCAGTATGGAGTGGCGAACGACCCTGCCATGCCAAACATCCATAGATGCCGATCGATATTCAATACCGAATGTTTCTCAATACTGAACGCTCTCATATGCCGAACAATCTCGCATGCCGAACGTCCCATAGATGCCGAACGACATTCAATATCGAATGTGTCTCAATGTCGAACACTCTCGCAGGCCGAACACTCTCGCATGCCGAACGTCCTATAGATGCCAACCGAACTTGAGTGCCGAATGAATCATACGTGCCGGACGACTCTGGAAGCCGAGCACTTTCTAATGCCGAACGCTCCTAAATGCCGAGCGTTCCTGAACGCCGAGCATTCTTCTAATGCCGAACGACTCATAAATGCCGAACAGTGTGTTAATGCCGAGTACTTAGTTGCCTGGTCAAATCTCCAGGTAACACTTGCCCCACAAAATGCATCACGTGGTCGAACGTGGGGCGTTTTGAATCACGTGCCCACTGTGCTTTACTTTGAGATGTGGTTTAGTTTCCTCGATGGTGACTTCCCTTGATCACTAGTCGAGGTAATGCGTGCCGAGCGTCATGCAAATGCTGAACGGTACAGTCGCAGCCGAACGCTGCATGTATGTCGAACGAATTTTAAAGCCGATGCCGAACGAGGTCGTCTTGACCGGTTCTACCAGTCATAGTCTCTTCAACGTCCCCTCTTCTCCTATAAAAGTCAACATTTACCTTCTTCTTCTCTTTTCACTTCTTACCTTCGTTACTTCCAAGAACTCTTGACTTACCTCCCTGGAATCCATCAAGCCTTTCCTAAGTTAGGTTCTAACAACCTTCAATACTAAACTCACAGATCCTTGAGCTCTTTCCGTACTCTTCTGTAAGAATCTTTCGATTACCCTCTCAAATTAGGAGACACCGGATATTACTCGAATTTACGAATTTTTCATAGGTCATAGAAAGTAAGGAGCGAGTGAATAGGGGTGATGAATTGAGGCTTGGTCGTATTCTAGGGATGGAACTTAGTACACTCTTAAGTGGTTTCGAGGTGGATGGATCGGAGAAGAGAAAGGTGGAAGGTGCGCTGTAGCGGCTCGGCATGATCTTTCAATGCCGAGCGGTCCTATGGTAGCATGAAAACGTAGTTAGAGTTCAGGCATGTTGGTGTAGGTCGATACGGCCATGGTTCGACATGACCTCCCCATGTCGAACGAAATTGGAGTGGAAAAATTGAAGAAAGAGGGGAATGGACAGGATGCCGAACGATGTTTCGGCCGAACAACGCGTAGGCCGATCGATCATGAATGCCGAACGATAGTTAGGCCGGACAATAGTTTGGCCGAACGATACTTAAGCCAATCAAGGATTAGGCCGAACGATAATTAGGCGGAACAAGGTTTAGGCCGAACGGTAATTAGGCCGACCAAGGTTTAGGCTGAATGATAATTAGGCCGATCAATAGTTTGGACGTTCAACACTTAGGCCGAACAACATTTAGGCCAAACGATAATTTGGCCGAACGACAATTACCTTGCCTAATCCTATGACAAAAACAAGAACAATGACCTAAGCCAACTGGCATATCGAACTAATCTGGACTGATAACTTCCAAGTTTCAGTAATCACAAGCCTGAACCTAAATGGACAGAAACAGATAATTTCCTCTAACATATAGCGCCAATGTTTGAGTCTGAAATTGAAAACACCATATGGCAGGATTTTGGTGACGGTCAGCGATGACGGTCTTCGAAGGCGATGATTCAAAGCTCAATTTTATAACATTAACTCCGTGACTTTCAATTTTTCAGCACTTATACTTGAATTATCACACTAGTCCACACACCACACGGGGGGAATACTTGTGTTGTCGAGTCTAACGTTGGTTGTTTTTCAAGTATAGTTCAAACAGGTACTATACTAGATTCAGTTTCTGTCAAAGATATCTAAGAAATCTAGCTCCGCCATGATCTCAGATAGACCTGGGCCATCTTCTAAACAAGGAGTCGCAGATACTTCTAACCCGTTGACTTCCCCTGCTCATAACTTAGCTCTCGATGCCATGGAGGCATCAATTTTCTTGGATAACCTGGTCGATTCACAAGCTTCGAAGATCAATGAAAGTGCACTCCGTCGGATATGCTCCATCCACGGAATCCCCTTCGACGGCGTATTAGTTCCATCGGGGCACGATCGTCCACACCTGCCCCCAGTTGGATATACTGCTTGTAATAAGTTTATGTGCTAGGTCGGAAGTGTGCCACCGTTCAACTTATTTCTTCAGGACGTGCAGCAATACATCGACATTGCCCCGCCACAATTGCACCCGAACAGTCACACCTTTATCTACGGTACCTACATCCTTTTCATGACTGTTCTCTCCAGGCCTCCAACCCCGGGTGACATCAGATATATATATATATATGATCAAGAAGCGGAGAGATATCCCCTCTTTCATGTTTCTCGAGCCGCACCACAAATGCCAAATCTTGACTGGAGCATGCAGCAAGTTAGCCATGTATAAACATGAATGGTTTTATATGCGTTGCCCTCTTGGTTTCGCAAGGAGATAGGTGGAAGGAAGTAAGTCTTTTCTCTGTATCGATATTCATACTTGGTCAAAGTCGTGCCTCTTCTAATTCTTTTTTTTTCATCTTTTCAGGTATCAATCCACGTCCTGACGGTCGCGGGTATTCTGAAGCCGTCGAAGCTATTAGAGCCCTTCCTGCCGACGAACGGGACATCCGAACTCTCATTTCAAATGAGTCACTATCGAGGTTTGGACTGTTAGCAGAAGGTCGTCGGATAAGCCTTCCTGAGGGCGTTTCCATACACAGGCCCGCCTCCGGTAAAGGGAAAAAACAAGCTGAGTCTTCAGCACGCAACGCTCCTGGCGCACTAGAAGAAGGAGAAATCAAAGAAAATGAAACACCCGAAGCACAAGATGAGAACGTTGGGCCTACTCTTGACCCGCCAGTTGAAATTCATGACATCGAAACGTCATCCTCCCCTTCTAAGAAGAAAAAGAAACTGACGTACAAGATAATGAGGGAAAAAGTTGTTGCAACCTCAAAAGTTACTCTTATTCCGACAGAGAAAGAGGCATCCTCACAACGTTTAGAAAGTTCTTTAAAGGGCCTCTTGAACCTCTCGATACCTGACGATCTACTTAATTATGATTTCAATGATCCGAAGGCACTTAAACTTCACTCACCCATCAGAGGCGATGCAGGCGTTCAAGCCCACGCTCAGGGAGAAAAAACTCCCATTAGTAAAGAAATTGTTCCATCGGGGGAAACACTAAGACACACACAAACACATGCACTTCACCTTGCACTTAAATTTCCACCGTCACGCTGCTCTTTGCTAATTCGTTGTTATTTAAATTCTATGCAGGTGACATGGGGCGTACATACGGAATTGATCGCCTCCACGGGTCATCTGTCTTCCATCACTCTGGACGTGACTCAGGTTCCGGGAGACGTCAGTACAAAGATGATGATGGCGATAGGGATTATCATTCCTGAGACTCATCATCTCGGAAGAAAACATATTACCAGCCCAAGTACCACCAACATCCCTATTCTCACTCGGAACAAAGCAAAGATAAGCACGGCTATAAGGGGTCACAATCCGATGTCCCCCGAGACCAACACTCCAATTCCTCTTCCACACGACAATCCCGGGATCCTCACAGGAGAGCTGAACTTTCAAAGCCGTCTCCTCCTGTTCCCGCAACAGATCCAACAGTATCGGAGAGACTGGCCGAGCTTAAAACTAAATTTCCAAAGATTTGCTTTGATGGTCTAAAGTTCCTCCCGGTGATCCACCATATACCTGGAGATGTTAAACAGAGCGCCATCGCCTGCACCAACGACGTCTATGTTCAACATGACGCGTTTGTTCATTTGGCTGAAAAATTTTCAGAAGTCTCCATGGAGCGCCAACATGAGATCTATCGCCTGAAGCTTGAGGCTATCCACGACAAAGATATCATTAAAGATCAGGACGAAGAGATCGTGACTTATAAATCTGAACTTGAGGCCGCCCAGCAGAGTGCTAAGGATACCGACGAAGCCGTAACCCGTCTGGAATCGACTCACAAAAAAGAACTCGACGAGGCGGTACAACGCTATGGGGCTTTAGCTTTGGAAAAAGATTCGATGCAAAAAGAGGGGGATACATTCTGTCTCCGGGTTAAAGAACTTGAGGAGCGACTCCGCTAAGAACAAGAGGAGAAGGTTGCTGCCCAAGAAGAGTCGCGACGATATTGCGACGAGATTGTTGCAACGCGACTCCTAAAGGCAAAACTTGAGGGCGAGCTTTCTAAAGTTGAGGCGCTGAAGAATGAAGCCCGCAAAGAGGGCAAAAGGATGGCCTTTGTGGAAATCGACTCCCGTCTTGTGGCGACCAAGGAAGAAGGTAGAGAAGAAATCAAAATCATGTTCGACCCGCTTATTGCCGAATTAATGCCTGCGTTCTCATGCACCGGGACTTAACTTTTCTGGATGAGGGCATTCTCGAATCTTTAGTCGAGGCATGGGAGACTTTAATTGAAATCAAGAATGACGAACACGGTATCGAGGACGTTGATGAGGGTGCCTTGATAAAAGAATTTCTCAAGGGAAAAGAGCCTTTGGACCTATCAGCGGCTAAAGCTATTTATTGCAAAGGCTCCCCTTCAACAAAAGGGAAAGAAGTTATCGCCGGTTCATCCGGGATTGAGTCTCCAGCTCGTGTGCCTACCCAACCGACCAGTCGGTCGATACTCGATCCTTTTGAACAGCACATCGGCTATGGCCCGGAAGACCCCGGCCTCCAAGTTCATGTTTTGTCACCTATTCCAAAGGACGAGACCCCCCTGACGGTTGAGAGCCAGCTGAAACCTGGTAGGAAACTCTTTCACTTTAACATTCTAAGAGTTTTCGTTTTCCACCAGAAGCTATCGCATTCTAATATTTACTTTTCATGATTTTATGCACGCCGTTCTGATCTTGAGCCCACTCCGAGGAACGATGTCGCCAACGAGGTTAGGGGAAAAACGAGTGAAGCCACTCATGCAGGAGAGGCTCCCGGTCCTGATGCACAGGTGATCGGAGCGCTTGATGAGGACAAATCTGAGACTTCCCCCCATCGATGGGAGTTATGAAGTTGAAATTACAGGTGTCTTCGAGCACATGTCCGAAATGAGCATGAAGGAGTAGCTTGATAAAGAGAAGGAAAAGACGATCAAGATCAAGGTCGAGCCTCAAGCTATGGACCCGGACGACCCTTTGAACAAGCCGTTGAAGGTCATTCTCCCAGGCGGGTCCAAAACCATGGATGTTCCTCATACTTCTTCGGCTGTCACTCCCCCCATCAAAGAAAATCGTCAAGGGTAAACGTACCGTGGAGGAGTCATCGGGCAAAAAGTCGAAGAAGTAAAAGAAGTAGATTTCGCTCTCGTTCAACAAGAGCTAGTTTAGATTATGTAATTATTTTTGTTTTCGTAGTTTACGTAAATAAACTTTTGACTTCGAGCTTCGGAGGAGTTGTAGTAGAAACTTATTTTTGATGAATAAAACTTAGTTCTCTTTGCATTTTGGAAGATTTCTGTTGTCCGGTTTTCTGTATAATCATGGTCGGAACCCAAGCTATTGCGAGTCACATCAGCTTCTTGATTCATCTTCAAATAAGTTGATAATCTTTTGGCATTATACATTTTTTATTCCACGCTCCGGGTACTTAGAATATTTTCTAGTGCTACACAAAGGGCTTGATGACTTCAAGTCATCTTATGTCCGGTCCGCCTTCAGGGGACTTGGTCATCTAAACCGTTTATACTCGAGTCCGTGCTCTGGGGACTTAGAGTACTCCAGTCCGCACTCCGAGGACTTGGAGGTTTTGAGTCATTTACACTCGAGTCCGTGCTCTGACGAATTAGGGTACTCCAGTCCGCACTCCGGGGACTTGAAGGTTTTGAGTCGTTTATACTCGAGTCTGTGCTCTGAGTACTTAGAGTACTCCAGCCCACACTCCGAGGACTTGGAGGTTTTGAATCGTTTATACTCGAGTCCACACTCTGGGGTCTTAGAGTACTCCAGTCCGTACTCCGGGGACTTGGAGGTTTTGAATAGTTTATACTCGAGTCCACACTCTGGGGACTTAGAGTACTCCAGTCCGCACTCCGGGGACTTGGAGGTTTTGAGTCGTTTATACTCGAGTCCACACTCTGGGGACTTAGAGTACTCCAGTCCGCCCTCCAGGGACTTGGAGGTTTTGCATCGTTTATACTCGATTCCACACTCTGAGGACTTAGAGTACTCCAGTCCGCACTCCGGGGACTTGAAGATGTTGAGTCGTTTATACTCTGGTCCGCACTCTGGGGACTTAGAGTACTCTAGTCTGCACTCCGGAGACTTGGAGGTTTTGAATCGTTTATACTCGAGTCCGCACTCTGGGTACTCAGAGTACTCTAGTCCACACTCTGGAGACTTGGAGATTTTGAATTGTTTATACTTGAATCCGCACTCTGGGGACTTAGAGTACTCCAGTCCGCACTCCGGGGACTTGGAGATTTTGAGTCGTTTATACTCTGGTCCGCACTCTGGGGACTCAGAGTACTCCAGTGCACACTCTGAGGACTTGGAGATTTTGAGTCGTTTATACCCTGGTTCGCATTCTGGGGACTCAGAGTACTCCAGTCCTCACTCCTAGGACTTAGAGTACTCCAGTTCGTACTCCGGGGACTTGGAGGTTTTGAATCGTTTATACTCGAGTCCACTCTCTGGGGACTTAGATTACTCCAGTCCGCACTCCAAGGACTTGGAGGTTTTGAGTCGTTTACACTCGAGTCCACACTCTGGAGACTTAGACTACTTCGGTCCGCACTCCGGGGACTTGGAGGTTTTGAATCGTTTATACTCGAGTCCGCACTCTGGGGACTTAGAGTACTCCAGTCCGCACTCCGGGGACTTGGAGATTTTGAGTCGTTTATACTCTGGTCCGCACTCTGAGGACTCAGAGTACTCCAGTCCGCACTACGGGGACTTAGAGTTTTTGAATTATTTATGCGCGTTCGTACGTCAGACAAAGTAATGTATCTCTTAATCAATTGTTACAGCGTTATCATACACAGAAACATCGACAACTCATGGGAAAAGGAAATGGCTTCAAGCCTTTATTAATGTAAATAGGCTAAATTGTCTTTTCACATGCCGTAAACTAAGACTAAAAATTTGCTGGAAATAAATGCAACTAAAATATGATAGAAATGAGCTAATTGTAATAGTGCCACAAATGTTCACTATTCCATGCACGGGGGAGTGTCGCACCATCAACGGTCGCTAGCTTGAAATTTCCTTCTCCAAGCTTCCGTTCAATGACGTATGGGCCTTCCCATGTGGGGCTCATGTGTGACGGAACTGGAAAAACTCGTTTCAAAATGAGATCACCACTCCAAAGATTCTTGATCGGACTTTTTCATTATAATATCGAGCAACTGTTAAATTAGCATCTTCGCGTTTTTCATCGATGAAGTCCAAAAATTCAAGCAAGAGATCTTGGTTTGACTCTGGGTCATAATAAGTTACCCGATGTGATGGGACTTCAAGTTCCACGGGTATGACAGCTTCTATGCCATATGCTAATGCGAACGGAGTGTGGCCAGTCGCGGACTTGTGGGTGGTTCTGTAAGCCCAAAGTGCTGTTGGAAGCTCATCCACCCACTTGCCTCTAGCCTTTTCCAAATGTTTTTTCAATATGGATTTGATTATCTTGTTTACGGCCTCCACTTGTCCATTAGCTTTCGGATGAGCAACTGCTGCAAACTTTTTCTCAATACCATATTTTTGGCAAAACTCTTTGAACTCTTTGCTTTCAAACTGAGTTCCGTTGTCTGCGACGATGGTTCGTGGAAGGCCAAAACGACATATAATATTTCGTACAACGAAGTTAATGACCTTTTTGGTGGTGATAGTGGCCAAAGGTTCTGCTTCTGCCCACTTGGTAAAGTAATCGACCGCAACAATTGCATATTTTGCACCACCTTTGGATAGAGGCAAGGAGCCGACTATGTCGATTCCCCATATTGCAAATGGCCAAGGACTAACCATTTATGTGAGTTCTGTCGGTGGAGCTCTTGGGATTTTGGCATACTTCTGACATTTGTCACATCTTCTCACGTAGTCTGTGGCATCCCGATTTACAGTTGGCCAATAGTATCCATAGCGGAGGATTTTCTTTGCTAACGTCTGCCCTCTGGTATGGTCGCCACATTCACCTTCATGGACTTCCTTCAGGACTCCTTTTATCTCATCATGGGCAATGCATCAGAGTAATAGGGTCGAGAATCCCCTCCGATACATTATTCCATCCTGCATTACATAACGAGAAGCTTTACGAATGACTTGTATTTTGCTCCTTCTTTCGGGCACGACACCTTGTAACAAGTACTGCTTGAATAGGGTCATCCATGACTCCTTCTCGATTTCTGTTTCTAACATGAAATCTACCCCCATCATATTTACGCTTGGAACATGTAAGGTTTCAACGGGAAACAATCCCATCTGCTACACATCGCTAGTGCTTGCAAATTTTGCCAATGAATCAGCTGCCCTGTTCTATTCGCGCGGAACATGTGAAATATCATAATATTCGAGATTCGCTAGCAGCTCCTGAACTTGGGCCAAATATGGGGCAAGTCTCTGCCCCTTTGCTTGGTAGTCTCCACACACTTGATACACCACCAGTTGCGAATCGCAAAAGATTTCAACCGATCTTATTCCCAATTCTTTGACGAGTCTTAAGCCGGCAATCAATGCTTCATACTCGGCTTCGTTATTTGTTGCTGTGAATTCGAGCTTCAAAGCGTAGAAAACTGATTGGTTTTCAGGAGTTACCAGAACTATGCCAACCCTCGAACAACGGTCGTTAGATGCCCCATCGGTGTAGATCTTCCATCGGACGGGAGGTATGACATTACGGCCATTTGATTTGTCTGTCACGGTGAATTCAACGATGAAAGCCGCTAGCGCTTGTCCCTGTATGGCCTGTCGCGGTAGGTAAGTAATATCGAATTGACTTAATTCGATATTCCACTTTAACATCCTTCCGGAAGTTTCCGGTCGTTGGAGTACCTGTCGCAGGGGTTGATCAGTGTAAACACTGGTTGAGTGTGCCTGGAAGTATGGGCGAAGCTTGCGTGATGCAATCACTAAGCAATAAGATAATTTCTCGATCTTGGGATAATTTCTTTCTGCCCCCATCAAGCGTTTACTGACATAATATACTAGCTTTTGAACTCGGTCCTCCTCGCGAACCGGAGCTGTACTAATAGCATGCTGGGATACTGCCAAGTATACATACAGCATTTCATGGTCGATTGGTTTCGATAGCACCGGGGGGCTCTCCAAATGCCTTACCAGAGCTCGAAATGCTTCCCCACAGTCGGATGTCCACTCGAAATTCCTTTTTCTCTTCTTTATCACGTCGAAGAAGGGAATGCATTTATCCATGGCTCTGGATATGAATAGGCTCAGCGCTGCTACCTTTCCGTTCAAGCTTTGTACTTGCTTTATAGTTCTAGGCACTTGTATGTCCCGCATAGCCTGAATCTTTTCCGAATTAGCTTCAATTCCATGTGCATTCACAATGAAAACCAAGAACTTTCCTGATGCAACACCAAAAGAGCACTTCAAGGGGTTGATCTTCATACCATAATGTCTGAGTATATCAAACATTTCTGCCAAGTCTCGAATGCGGTCATTTGACTGTCGTGACTTCACGAGCATGTCATCCACATAGACTTCCATCATCTTACCGATCTGGTCTTTAAACATTCGATTCACCAGACGCTGATAAATTGCTCCTGCGTTTTTCAATCCAAAAGGCATTACTACATAGCAATATAGCCCCATATTCGTGACAAAAATGGTGTGCTCTTGGTCTGGAATATGCATCGGGATCTGATTGTATCCTGAATACGCATCCATAAATGACAATAATTCATGTCCGGCGGTAGAGTCGACGAGTTGGTTGATTCTAGGTAAAGGGAAACTATCCTTTGGGCATGCTTTATTCAGATTGGAGTAATCAACACAAGTTCTCCACTTTCCATTTGCTTTCTTCACTAGCACTGGGTTAGATACCCATTCAGGGTAGAGGGTGTCGCAGACGAACCCATGGCTTTTAATTTGTCCCCCTCCTCTTTGAGAGCCGCAGACCTCTCCGGGTCCATACCTCTCCTTTTCTATTTTACGGGAACGTGTTTCGGATCTATGTTCAACATATGACTCGCAATTGCTGGAGAAATCCCGGACATATCAAAATGTGTCCAAGCGAAAACGTCCAGATTCGGCCGGAGGAAATCAGTAAGTACCTCAGCCATTGAGGGGTCGAGTTGTGATCCAATCTTAAGAACTCGGGATGGGTCATCCCGGCTGACTGGGATGTCGATCGTCAGCTCAGCCGGTGCTGCATTCGTTTCCCTAGGTTCCCCATCATCATCTCTCGGATCTATGTCCCTAAGGATCCGAGAATGCTGCCCAAGGTAGGGCTCGGGCACTACTTGTCAATCATCAGTCTTTAGGACGCGGGCGGAGCTGTCTGCTACCTTTTCCTTCTCTCTCCGATGAGCTTCTCTCAATTCTGCCACATAACATGCGCGACCGGTTTTCCGATCGCCATGTACAACACCGACTCCTTTGTCTATCGAAAATTTTAATGTCAAACACCATGGGGCCAAAGCAGCCCTAAATTCTGCCAAGGCTGGACAACCCAAAAAGACATTGTATGGAGAGTCAACATCCATTACTATGAAGGGTAGGACTCGCACTCTCCTACGCTCACCTTCCTCCAGTTCAACTGGGAGCTCTATATACCCCATCGCGTCGGTTATAGCACAGTTAAAGCTGTGGATACGGGCTTTGCATGGTTTCAAATCTTTCGTTTCCATCTTCATTTGGTCATAAGCTTTCTCGAAGACGATGTTAATGGAGCTCCTGCAATCAATTAGGATTATTTTCATGTAAGCTAGCCCAATTATTGCAGATATAACCATCGGGCCGATAGTAGGTGCCTCCATCTTGTTCGCGTCTCGACTCCTAAACACTATATCGTCAGTCATCATGCGTTGTTGCTTTGTGGGGGTTCCATCTTCCACATTCGAACAACGTTCGTAATCTGCATGCCTTAAGGAGGTAGCATATCGTTCCATCTCCTGCTAATTCTTGTCTGCAGGATGAGGTCCTCCGGCAATAGTGTTTATAATCAATCTACCCACAGTCCGAGCAGGTTGTTCTGGTTGGCGTGGAGCCGGCCCGCGTCCGGGGTCTGACGTTCCTTGCCTTCCATCTTGCGGGTTTTTGACAAATTCCTGCAATTTTTTCTATCTGATTAACTTTTCTGTAGCGTCATGGAAGTGTCTACACTCCTCGGTATTGTGCCCATGTGTCTCATGGAAGCGACAGTACTTCCCTGTCTGTTTCTGTTCTTCAGTGGACTCCTTTGGGCGTGGCGAAATATATTCATTGTAGGTGGGAATCCTTGACTTCCGTTTCCCTGCTTCTCTTTTCTTTCCGGGATTTCCACCTCCGGATCCTTTGGACTGCCCAGGCTTATTCTGGACGTTGACTTGAACTTTTCCTGAACTATCGCCGAACTGCTTCTCGGCGATGTTACTTTTCACAGTCTCCTGAATAAGCCCTGGTGCCTTGTCTCGTCTCATCCATCGAGCCTCCTCCCTCCATATGAATTGATGAGCTTTGGAATAGAATCGTTCTAATGTAGTTGGGGGCTTTCCCGCCAACCAATCTTCAAACTTCGAGTCTGGATCTACACCTCGCATTACCGCCATCAAAATTGCATGGCCGTTAGGATTGCTAACTTCAGTGGCGTCAACATGAAACATCTGTAAGTATGCTTTCAAAGACTCTTCCGGAGCCTGGATTACGCTTGATAAAGACATTACGTCCTTTGGACGGGTGGCATGTGTCCTGAATTGTTTAACAAATTTCATTGCTAACTCGTCGAAGCTGGATATAGATCGCGGAGGAAGCCGAGTAAACCACATAGTGGAAATTCCAGACAGAGTGATTGTGAACCACCTAAACTTAGTTGCGTCGTTTGCCCTTGCCGAATCCATCATCCATTCGTACCTCATCACGTGTTGCCTAGGATCAGTCTTCCCTTCGTAGGCTGGGATAGTCGACGTATTGAATTTCTTGGGATACTCAGCCTGTAGGATAACATCTGTGAAGGGAGTACGACTTCTGGACACTCTCCAATCCTCGTTGGCCAGGCCTTGGTTCTCTCTCATCAACTGCTTGACTATGGCTGATAAATCCGGGGTTTGTATGGAGGGTGGGAGGTTGGGTTCCGTTCTACGGGACCGTGCGTGTTGGTGTCCCACTTGATTTGGGTCTTGGTGATCCGGGCATATGGTCTCATCACGTGCCTGATCCCTGGTGGATCGATCAGTGGCACCTGCTTGCACAGCTTCATGCTTACGGCGTCTACACCTAGGAGGTTCATCAGCCGAAGTTGAGCTATCATATTCAGAATAAGGAGCAGGACTACTTCCAACATTCTGATGTTGCTGCTGGGCAAGCTGAGTCATGAGATTAGTGTTGGCTTGAATCTGCTTATCAAGTTGCCTTCTACTTTCCCTGAGTTCTCTTATCAAGTCATTGAACTCTGTTCGGAAAACGACCTCTGCTTGGTTCTGGGTGGAGGTTCCTGCGCCTTGAATTTTCGGTTGGTTGCTAGGCCCCATCTGTTGTACACTAGCAGTTTCGTGGACATCTGCGTTGTGAGAGGTCGATCTTGTTCGTGGTCTTCCCATGGAAGAGTTGTTGGTTGTAACTCTGAGTAGAATCTACAGATGTCTTATGAATGATTTGGATCTCCTTCAGGGGATTTTTCAATCCAATAGCTGCAAAGTAGATCCTATCATCCTGAGAATTTGATTCTCGATGAAAGCACCAAAATATTAGCACCAAAATTGGACACTAACGCCCTTAAGGGAGTTTGTGTAGAGAGATTAATGAAGAAAGTAAGTTAAACAGAGGTTAATATGCAGATTTAAATGCAGAAAATATGAACACCAAATTTATAGTAGTTCGGCGTAATTGCCTACATCCACTTTGAGATTAATCTTTATTGTTTTTCTTGATAATCGATTACTGATACAATCTGTATACCAATTATATTGAATAGCAGTGTTAAGCAAAAAAGATAAGTATTGAACGAATCTTGAATGCGGCAGAGTTTCCCCAGTGTTCTTCAAAAAAGGTCCATTTCACAGTGCCTCTGCCTCTTTATTTATAGACGAATGTAGGTTGGACTTTTCTGGTGGGCCTAGCAGCTTGGTATCTCGGCCCAAAAAAGAGTGATCTCTATGTGCCGAACCAGAGAGGCCGAACGGCAAAATGTCGAGCAAGGCATAAATGCCAAACAATATTCTCATGCCGAACGAAGCGATGCCGAACAACCTGAATGCCAAATGAGGTATTTGTGCCGAACAATACTCTCATGCTGAACGAAGTGATGCCGAACAACCTGAATGCCGAATGAGGTATTTGTGCCAAACAATACTCTCATGCCGAGAAACATAAATGCCCAACGAGGCATTTGTGCCGAACAAGGTTTGGATACCGAGCAGTATGGAGTGTTGAACGACTTGAATGTCGAACGAGGCATTTGTGCCGAACAAGGTTTGGATGCCGAGCAGTATGGAGTGCCGAACGACTTGAATGCCGAACGACCTGAATGTCGAACGAGGCATTTGTGTCGAACAAGGTTTGGATGCCGCGCAGTATGGAGTGCCGAACGACCCTGCCATGCCAAACATCCATAGACGCCGATCGATATTCAATACCGAACGCTCTTGTATGCCGAACAATCTCGCATGCCGAACATCCCATAGATGCCGAACGACATTCAATATCGAACGTCGCTCAATGCCGAACACTCTCGCATGCCGAACGTCCCATAGATGTCGACCGAACTTGAGTGCCGAACGAATCATATGTGTCGGATGACTCTGGAAGCCGAGCACTTTCTAATGCCGAACGCTCCTAAATGCCGAGCATTCCTGAATGCCGAGCGTTCTTCTAATGCTGAACGATCCGGATGTCGAACGACTCATAAATGCCGAACAATGTGTTAATGCCGAGTACTTATTTGCCTGGTCAAATCTTTAGGTAACAGAACCGAACTATCATAATTTAATCATGCAACCTATAGTCTTATTTGCTATGTTTATGTTTTTCTACTTACACTTAACTCAATATAGGCGTGTGCTTCATTAGAACTGAACTGTCAGCCTCCTATGACTTCTGTCATCATTCAAAAGCGCCATCACACGAGGTTATATGCAAATAACCACAGAGATAGAAGTTGTACTAATGCAAGTAGGAATATCGTACCTGGTAGTGATGAATCTGTTAATTATGAGAGGAGCTAATAGCAGCACAATAAATATTCATACATACCTGTCTTGCCATGTATTCAGCAAACTTAAATGATGACTAACAGACTTTTCATTAATTCATTCATTTTCTCCTTATTTTTCCTCACTTCGCAAGAAAGCACGCTTGCAAAAAACTGAACGTAAGTAACGTTTCCTTATGTATCCGTGGATACATAATGCATTATATCTTGGCAATTTTATAGTAAAATTCTTTGCATATGCGGTAATCGAAATTCAGCAAATAACAAAATGTGTTTATTAATTTTGGTTATTTTTTCTTCAGAGTGGATGCCCTTGTACAAATTGGGAAGAAAACAGGCAAGTCAAATTGGGATTTCAAAGTTGATCCATGTACCGGACATGGAAATTAGTCTATTCCCAATCCACTTAAAGGATTTGAAAGCTTTGTAACTTGCATTTGTTCTCTAATTGTTAACAACACTCAGTGCCATATTACTAGCTTGTAATGTTGAACCATTATATGTTTATGGTTTTTTACTTATTTTTTATTTATGATTCTGCAAATTTTTATTTGTTGTAGGTATATAAAAGGAGAACCATCCTGGAACTTTGCCACCAGAGATTACTAAGCATAAATGTCTTCGATAGATGTATGTAATTTTAGTTTTAATTTACTATTTCTGCTTAACTTGCGAAGCTTTGTAATGGACTGATAACATTTACGGAACCTAATTATTTATCTTTAAAGTGCCATAAGGACAAAATATATCAATAATCAATCATGTGTGCATTCTCCTTCCACCAAATCCTGATTCTCTATGGTAGTTGAAGTAAACTACAACAACAGGAGACCCAAGATTGTAAATTTCTACAAATTCTCGAGTATTAAAGTTTTGGCACCAGTTCAGCGCATATACAGTTTGGCGCCCAAGCTGTTGGAACAAGATAAAAACATAACGGTGGATACCAGCTATTATTCTTGGGCATTCATAGCAGACAGTTTCTTTTTCTGCAGGTATCCTTTCGTACATAAGTTTTTTTGAAGAAATGATTGGTTGCAGCTGCGAATTGGTACTTGCTTTTAACCATCATTTATATTATAACATTTTGTTAGCTCTAATTGTGTAAGCTTCTCTATGTACGGTTATGGATTTTACACTAACTTGGCTGTATTGAAATTAGCTAAGTTTGATAAGCATAAACAAAGTTTATAAAAATTAGCTATGTTTATGATAACAACAACAACAACAATAATAATAAACAATATTTTGAACAAATTAACTAAGTTTTATAAAAATCAACAAGTTTATAATAATAGTATTAGTAATAGTACTAATAAACTAAATTTGATTAAAAGTTAACCGTGTTTATAACAACAACAACAACAACAACAATAACAACAACAACAACAATATACTATATTTTGACAAAAATTAACTTAGTTTATAATAATAATAAAAAACTAACTAAGTCAACTAAGTTTTATAATTGAGAATAATAATAGTAATAACAAAAACTAAGTTTATAAAAATTAAATAAGTTTATAAAAATAAACTAAGTTTATAATAATAATAATAATAATCATAAATTAACTATGTTTATGAACAATTTATAAGTTTGAGATAATTATAAAAATTATCTAGCATAATAGAGTTTTTGTTTAGGATAATTTATAAGTTTAGTTAATAAAAATATAAGTTATGACATTTTAAGTTTTAGAAATTGAGATAATTTATAAGTTTAATAATAATAATAATAAACAACAGTTTGAATAAATGAACTAAGTTTATAAAAATTAAATACATTTATAAAAATTAACTAATTATTATAAAATTAACAAGTTTATAGTATCAATAAGAATAAACTAAGTTTGACAGAAAATTAAATAAGTTTATAATAGTAATAATAAACTATTATGTGATAAAAATTAACTAAGTTTATAATAATAATAAACTAATAAAGTCTAATAAGTCTTATAATTAACAATAAAAAACAAGAATAATAACTAAAACAACAATAATAACTAAAACTAATTTTATAAAAATCAACTAAGCTAACTAAGTTTTATATAAAAATAAATAAGTTTATAATAACAGTAATAATAAAAACAATAAATTAACTAAGTTACACTAATAATAATAAATTAACTAAGTTTATGAAAAATTTATAAGTTTGAGATAATTTATAAAAATTAATCAAGTTAGTAAAGTTTAAATTTGGGATAATTTATAAGTTTAAGTTTATTAAAATATAAATCATGAGGTTTAAGTTTTAGCAATTGAGATAATTTATAAGTTGAGTTAGTATAAATAAAGTTATAAATAAGTTAACCAAGCTTTATAAAAATTTAACTTATTTTTATAAAAATTAACCAAAATTTTAAAAGTTAACAAATTTTTATATAATTTAACCACGTTTTATAAAAAAAACTAATAATTTTGTACAAATTAATTAAGTTTTGTTGGAATTTAACTAAGTTAATAAGTTTTTAAAAATTAAATAAGTTCATTATAAAAATTAACCATGTTTTATAAAAATTTAAGCAAGTTACTAAGTTTTATAAAAATTAATTAAATTTAATAAAAGTTTAGCTAAGGATGTTTGATATACTTTAAATATGCAAAACAGTTTCATAATCATCCATTGATTGTTAAACTTGTCTACTAGTAATTAGCCTTTTAGAAGTAAAGACCAACTGCATCGAATAATTGTGGGTAATCAAGTAGTGAACATGGCTTTAATTGTTATATATACTATACCATTTTGTTAGTACTTGTTGTGTAAACTTGTTTATGAATGGTTATGGATTTTATGTGAATTTGCTCTGTTTGTCGAAAAACAGTTGTCAAAATGGTTATGAACATTATATTTGATTATGTGATTAACGTGTTTTTTTAATTGTTTGAATATGATGATTATGTGATTGATTGATTGTTGGTTTGAATACGACAATTATGTGATTGATTACTAGTTGTAATAATATTACTATATAGCAAGGGATGGAAATGGTACAAGCCATTAATAGGAAATGGTAGCGTGTTTGGTATGCTACAAAACATTTAATAACTTTTAGTTGCGTTTAAAAAGGCTACAGAAATAAATGTAAACAGCTACGATACAACTTTCGTAGCGTTGAAAAAACGCTACCAAAACTAGTAGTCGATAAACACTACGATAAGACGTGTTACTAAAACTCTGCAACTTTTTATAGCGTTTTGAAAATTCTACAATAGGTCAAGTTTTGGTAGCATTTTCTACAACACTACAAAAAAACTTTTTATTGCATGTCATATCGCAGAGTTTACCGTTACCGAAACGCTAGTAAAAGTTTTGGCACCTTTTTTCAGTGCTAGAAAGGCCTTTTCTAGTGTAGTGGTTGGAATTTGAATTGAAGAGAAGAGAATTAGTGTAAGAAATATAAGGATCTGGATCCTTGTTTTACTCCTTAGAATCTCCTTATTTAATTATCTCTAACCCACATAGTTGAGATACTTTTTTGAGCCTCCATCTCTTCTCTTTGCTAGTCGAAATCAACACCCCTTCTCCATAAATTTTCAAGCATTTTAAATACAAATCAAATCAAATACAAACCTCGGTGGTAGTTGTGCTCAGAAGATTGCAACTTTCGAACTTGCAATTAGATTCAAGTAATTTACTTCATTATTTCAAAGTGAGAACACCAGGCATTGGTGAAAGGTGTATTTCATGTTTATTAACATATATGGATGCTTAATTTATTATTTTATCATATGCTAGTTAGTTAGAAATTATAACGAATTTATATATTGATGTGTTGTCACAAATTGATGGTTGTATATATGTATGCATAAATAAAATGAAATAAAAATTATTTTGTAAATGATTGCTTGCTTAATGCTCATGGCCAAATATTAAAAAAATAAAATAAAATAATATTATCAAATGATTTTAATTAAGTAAAATCGATATTTAAAAGATTAATGTCATATAACGTACATTTTAAATTTTATAAGAGTTTATTTATATCTAAAATGCATTTGAGAGTAAATTTTGTTTATTTTGTATATATATTATACATAATTTTTAATTGTTTATTTAATTTAAAATCAATTGTACAAATTAAATAAATATATATGTGCATACAAATAATATATTAATTTTGTAAAACTCCAGTGTAAAATATATTACACATTTTGCTTTTAATTTTTTTAATTCTGTATGAATTTTTTATGTAATAAAATATATGTTTACTATTAAAAATACCTGGGAAGAGAACATTGTTGCAAGTATATATTTATATGTAATTTTGTTATTATTAGTTACATATACACACAATTATATCTGTGTGTAACATACACAAATTATTTTGAATTTTTTCTGGATTTCATGTTGTAATCATAATTAATTTATAAAGCAGTATTTAAAATTATTTTGTTATTTGATTATATATAAATATATATTATAAATGTTTTATATAAATTGTTTACAAATTAGTATGTTATAATATATGTACATACAATTATATTTATATAAATGTTTTACTTGTACTATATTTTGATGCACGTGCACGGGCACACACATATATTAAGACAACACATTTGTACGCAAAAAGACAAACATATCTGTTGTGGTGTAAATTCTAACATCTATATATGAGCATATTAAACCATGTACACTCTATTATGTTGTACATGCACGTACATACATATGTTTATATGATACATATATACGCTATATGATATAAATTACTCAAAATGAAATATTATATATGAATTAAATAAAATATTTATTTTTTTAAATTAAAATTTAGAAAAGTAGCAAATAAATTTAAAATATATAGGCCTAATAAAGATCCAAAAGGTAAACTTCTTTTTAGATTTACCTAATTACTCCATTACGGGCTGGCCCAGTTCCAAGAAAAATATCTTTTACAGAGCATTTCCAAATCATACACTATTATAAAACACTTTCCACTATATATATGTATATATGTGTATATATATATATGTATATATATATATATTTGAAGGACATTTTCAAATCAAAAACAAATTTAACTAAAATATTTCCATCAAAATATTTTTGCCAATCTTTTTTTCAAATATTCTAAACTACGACTTTTCACAAAAGTACTTTTAAACAAAAGTTTTATAGTAGTCATTTTTCCTATGGAAAAAATCTTTACAAAAATGTTTTATTTCCCAAATTAACACTTTATTTTCACTCATGCAAATTCTTTACCAAGTCGCTTTATGCCTAAAAATATATATTTTCCTCTTTTTAATGAAATATATCTAAAACCAAAATGCATATGTAATATAACTTTTTCCAACAAATATATTCGGTCAAAAGTTTAATAAGAAAAGGTAATTCTATTTATTAAGGTCGTGTTTCAATTATAATTTAGTATCGTATGTATCACTCTGGTTATATCCAATTCTTAACTCCGTCTATAAGTTCTCTTCCTGTCCGCTCCAACTTTATTTACCTTCCATATAAAGATCACCCTAAATAAACATCATTTTAGGATGAGATAATGGCGGTTATACATACAACCATGAAGCATACAATCATCAATAAGAACATCATTTCATTCTATATTTTTAACCCAACCTAAAGTGTAAATTAACCTACGCTAAGTGGTTAAAACTACCCACGACCCAAGGAATTACTAATCTTAAGCTTTAATATCAAGTGTGACGACCACTAAGTCTAACATCTAAAATTAGTTACAAACGTCATCGAATATGCCTGCACGCTAACCTCGGACTTAAAAACAATGGGCCATGGGTTTTATAATTTAATATCTAAAATCAATATAGGGAAAAAGGAAAAATCTCATAATGGAATTTTAATAATAATATCTCAACAATGAAGACATACATCTCAAATACACAAGGAGGATTGATAAAATAAATAAATAAAACATCTTTACTTTCTCATACATCAATTATTATCAAATTCATAAAGAGGAATGCAATAGTATTTAGGGAAAATAATTTAAGTAGATAATCTATAGATGCCTTCTATATCCAGACCTCTTTTCCCCTCATTTTCTTACACCTACAAACTTTATAATTGTGTAGAAAGGAAAAAAGTTCAACTATGTTTGGACTACACCTAACCTTATACACTGCAGTCATAGGCTCAAGAGCTATGGCATAAGAAAAAATGGCCTACATGCCTATTTAGAGATTAAGCCCATGTAATTCTAATTCCTACTCTTCTACTACATCCAAATAATTGTTAGTACTTAACAAGCATATCATCCATACAACCAATGGAAGTAGAAAAAACAACTTGTACTAAACCATCACAATCAATCATCATATGTGTTAATAACAATAATAGCAGACATCTTGATAGAGTTAGAGGTATGCCATGGGGACAATTATGTAATTCGTTACATATATCTAACTTGATAACCGACCTTTTTCGAAATAAAAGGTGTTTTCTCTATTATATACTTGACATAATGGTTATATTAATAAATCAATTTAATTAAAACTATATTTAATAGAAATTCCATAAATGGTATGTTTTGTGATAGTAGACACAAGTATTGTAATCGTGAGTAATTTATCACAATAAAACTAAATATACCATTGCAAATGCTCCTAGTAAAAATGCATCGAGACTGGATATCGATATATCCGTTGAGACTAGAGTACATAACGCCCACCAAATGTTAGGCTGCGTATTACCCATGAATGTTGTGGGCACCAAAGAGGTTATGTACTGATAGTTATTGGATAACTATGGAATGACTCACTCGATCGTTTTCTGTTGATTAATATAACTAAGGTCGAATAGGAAATATCGATGTGACTGCTTTACACGGTTCTCTTGACTTAAGAATGCTATCGATCTTCAATATGAAAGCTCCGCTTTGATTATAGTCAAATTATGACATGACGCCCATCGAGTGACTATAGTAGGATCAAGTGGAAGTATTGGAAGTGAAACACTATTCATCGTCTCCTTAGTTATATAGGATTAGTATCACGGTCAACTCAAGTCAACTCGAAGTCAAAGTATCAAGCCAGAGCATTTCGATTAATAATAATTGTTATTATTGAACCAAAGACTTTGTGTTTGGACTATAAAGTTCAATATGGACGATATTGAATTTTGACTGTTACCAAATTACATAAGACCATAGTGATATAGTTTTGACGAAGAGAATTGGTGTAGATAAAAAAAATCACAACCAGTTAATGCTTAACAAAATAAAATTGGATTTATCAAAACTAAGTGAGCAATAAATTTGGCCAAAATATCACTGCACCTGCCAAGTGACGTGAGAACGTTAACATTCGAATAGTTCTATGTTTATTGCTAATTTTTTTACACCCAACGAGTCACACAACTGAAATGACGAATTCTCTTTTGACCAAACGATTTAATTAGTTTATAATTATTATAGATTGATTAAATTAATCAATATTTATGAAATATTAGTTATAAAATTTTGATTATGATTTGAAGGATAAATATTATTAAATATATTTGTAATAGGTATAAATATATCGATAGATATACGATATCGATAGGCGATTAAATTAAATTTAATCGAATAATATTTTCTATGGGCCTAAATGAGATCTTGACCCATGATTATGGGCAAGGATTATAGACTGAATAGCGATGAAGGAGGGTAACTCAATTAGGTTAGGGTTGTTGGTTTTGGGAAGGCTCGGATTAAGGGAGAACCGGTATGAGCTATGATCAACTATTTTTTTCTTCCATCCACTATTTAAACAACTCTAGCCGTAGTTAAAAATTTGTTTTTTGCCACTTGCATCTTCTGTTGCTGGACAACTTCAACCCTAGGAACCTATCATATCAAGCTCAAATCAATTCAAGATTAATTACTATTCAATAGTCAAAGGTCAACAGTTCAATGATTAGCAATCTGACGAATAAAAAAGTTTTCAAATAAGAGAGAGTTCATCATTACAAGGTATGCTTCAAGGCATTGGTTTTAGGTATTTTATTGTATTATACAGTTTATAATTTCTGGATATATTTTATTGTTCATAAATATTATTGTTATATTGTTAGCTGGGTGGCGATTCTTATATATATTGATGTTGTCACGTATTAGATTGATTACATATATGTATTAATTTAATAAAACAATAATTTTTTCACATATGCGTCAGATATGCACGACCAACTAACTTTTTTATAATAATAATTATTTTATTAATATATATATATATATATATATTGATATATCATTTAATTATACTAATATGGTTTGTATTTAATTACAACATCATTTCATGCTAATAATTAAAAATATATTTTACACATATATATTTATATCAAATTATAATATTTGGTAACTGTAAAATATTTTTTAATAATTATTTACTATTATCTAATATTATTTAAATCAATATACTATGTAAATAATTTATATAAAATAAATTATGTTTGAAAATTAACTTTAAAATTTTATAAAAATAATTTATCATGAAATAAGTTCTCATCTTGAAAATGAGAATTAAAAAAATCATTTTCTCTATTTTCAAAAAAATATTATTATATGCGGTCGAAAATAATTAATTAATAAGAAATAAATTTTGGTTGAGAAAAATTATGGAATTTTTTTCCAAACCTCAAACTATCATGCTAGATTTTTTGAAAATTTAAAATTTGAACAACTTGTTTTGAAAATATTTTTTATTAATATATTTTAATGTTTTGACTGATTAATCAATTTATATACACTTTACTATAATAAAATTTTATTGTGCTATGCACACAATCCAGTATTGTTTAAAAGTTAAAAAGTTATTTAATTATTATATATATAAATATTTGTATATATTTAGATGTTATAAATATGTTTATGAAAATATATGTGTACATATGTATTTATTATTTTGACATTGTAATATATATATATATATACACACACACACACACATTATTTCATAATTAAAAAACAACTTTTACATATAATATGCGTGTGTATATATTATTTTGATATTTATCACAAGAATACTTACATATATATATATATACATTATTAATTTTTTTCATATATTTATAAGTTATATATATGTGTGTGTATATATATATCTTTAAATATTTTATTCTAATGAATTTTTTAAATTAAATTAACATATAAATGTGTGTGTGTTTGCGTGTGCGCGTGCGTGTTTGGATTTATAATATTTACAACAAGTTTAAATACATACATATATTTGGACTACATACAATACATATCAGATGAGCTAACATGTCTGTTGCGATGTAAATAATCTATATATGGGTATGTTATACCTTGCACGGGTTATCATGTTACACATGCACACACAATATGTGTGTGTGTGTGTGTGATATATACACATGCATTTGTATATATAAAATATTAAATAAATAAAACTCTATGTAATTTATAAATTTAAATAAAATAAGAGGTTCTGTTTAAATAAATTAATGAAAGGTTAATTAATTAATTGAAAATGCATCTATATAAGACATATGTGTAATATTATAAAGGTTATAATATGTAATAAATACTTAATATAAAAGTTATATTAAAATAATATACAATTAAATAAAATGCTAGTTAATTAAAAATTAATTAAATAAGATTTAATTAATATAATATTATACATAGGACTATTACATAAGTAATATAAGATGTAAAAGTTGTATAATAATAAAACTTATATAATATGAATGTATAAACTAAAGGTGAAACATCAAAGAAACCTAAATAGACTTAAGGGATAAATACATATGTATTATATGTATACCGTGATTTCAGATGCGTCGACACTTGAATCATGAGAGTATTTCATAAGAAATACATTATTTTATAAGTTAATATCACTCAATATAATACACTCAAGATTACGAGTCTTCAATATAATATTGTCCTCTACCCTATATACATTAATAGATTACTTGCATATTCTGTTGAGCAAACTCAAGCTAGAGATGTTATGTGTAGTATTATTAATATATTGAATAGACGAGGTAAGATAACTATACGTATTTATTGAGTAAACTCGAGGTACATGCACCATACTTAGGCCGCCGTGATATGGTAGGTATGAGTGAATAATTTCATTTCGATTTATCGAGCAAACTCATGGTCGAAGTGATATTAGGACAATGTACCAAGAGTTAGCAGTTGTATATGATACAACCGATAAGGAGTTATCCATCATCCATTGAACTATAATTTATGAAGAAAACTCAAGGTCAGAATTTCAAGGCTGACGAGTCCTAACACTCATTAGTGAAGTTGAAAGACTTTTATGTTTCGACTTAGGATTTGGTGAAATATAAAAGACTAGTGGGAGCCTTGTTAGAAAAATTAAATCATAACATTTAATCTTTCTATTATTGTATGAACATATGACATATAATGTTATAATAATCTACGTTGATAAATTTGTGTAGTTAATACGATTGATAAAACATTTATCAATTAATATATACAAATTAATTGAATTGAAGATTGACAAATAGAAATATAACATATACTTACTCATAAATGCTTATTGCAAGTTAACATTTCAACTCCCATGCAAGCACTTGATTCTACAACGACTAAATACGTTCGTAATTTGGTCGCTTACGTGTCTATTTAGTGGAGACCGTGTGTTGCATTCTATGAGTTCCGAACTCAAAAGCAATACAAGATTATGGATATTTGATCCAATACTATCGCATATAAGTGTTATATGGGAAATGGTCACAGTTCATAATGTACGATACTTTGTTGAAGTTATTTTATTCGAAATAAGCCAATAAACAGTTGATATCACGAGAGTATTTCATAAGAAATACATTATTCTATAAATTGATATCACTATATTTAATATACTGAAGATTATGAGTCTTCAATATAATATTGTCCTCTACCATATATATAAATAAATTACTTCCATACTCCTTAGTTTTTGAGTAAACTCAAGCTATGGACGTTATGTGTAGTATTATTAATATATTAAATAGAAGAGGCAAGATAACCGTATGTATTTGTTAATTAAACTTAAGGTATATACTTAGGCCATTGAAAAATGGTATGTACAAGTGAATAATTTTCGTTCGATTAGATAAGCAAACTCAAGGTCGAACTGAAATTACGATATGGTACCAAAGGTTTGGAGTTGTATATGATACAACCAATAAGGAGTTATCCATCGTTTATTAAGCTATGACTTGTTGACCAAACTCAAGGTCATAATTCCAAGACAGATAAGTCTTGACGCTCACTAATGAAGTCGAAAGACTTCTATGTTTCAACCTATGGTTTGGTGAAACATAAAAAACATGTGGGAAACTTATTAGAAAAATGAAATGATAACATTTAACCATCCTAATATTGTTAGAACATATTCCATATAAAGTTTTAATATCTACATTGATAAATTTGTGCATTTAACACGATTAATTAAATGTTTATCAATTAAGATATACAAATGAACTGATTTGAAGATTGACAAACAAAAATATAACATATACTTACAAGTAAATGCTTCTTGCATATTAATGTTTCAATACCCATGCAAGCGCTTGATTTTACAAATACTAAATACATTCGTAATTTGGTCACTTACAGATTTATTTGGTCAAGACCATGTATTGAATTATATGAGTTTTGAACTCTAAAGCAATACAAGACTATGGATATTTGATCCATGTACTATTGCATATAAGTGTTATATAGGGAATGTTCATAGTTCGTAATGTACGATACTTCGTTGAAGTTATTTACTTCGAAATAAGCCAATAAAGAGTACTGTGAGATCAAGTTTTCAATTGGATTGATTACGAAAGGATCGTATTGTGTTAAATGTAATACTAGATCGAAAGTAAAAGAAATATCTAAGAACTCAATCGCTGATATGTCAGTTTGATCAGTTTACGCAAAGCCTAATAAATTTTTGGTCCTTAGATGTTAAGGATGATCGAGTGCACTTTTGTAAAGAATTCATTATAATGTTGCAGTAAGAGCATTTTTGAATGGTTTGACCATTTAGAAAAATGAATGTACAAGAGTAGATGTGATTTATGGTGCATTTGGAATGAAGAGAGTAAATAGTCACATCTGCTTCATAAAGAAACATCAGAAATGAGAATTGTGATAATAATAGTTGATACTTAATATTGGAATAAGAAATACTATTTCTATTCCAAAATGTATTTTCATATAAAAAATTATTTTCTATGAGATTTATTTCTTCGAGTTCAAGATATTTGACTAAAGAACTCATTTCTGTAAACTAGTTACAGCATACGAAATCAATAATTTATATTAAGGGAATGTTGGACCTTCGAATTCAGTATGCTATTGTATTAATGGCGGAAATAGCGGGAGCATGTAATATAACACTTATTGATTGTATCAAGTTATAAAAATGTTTTTCGTAAAACACATCGAACATTATTTATGAAATAATGACTATTTTTCATTGCCGACTGAAAAATAGACATAGTTATATTTCATTGTGAATATTCATCATGAAATACAACAACAATATGGTATTTGTTTTAATAACAAAAGTGATGCATTAGAAAATATAGAAGTATCTAAAATTATTTACAATTATTTTGCAATTTTAGAATAAGTCGTAGTTTTGATAAATAATATTGTATGATTATAAATCATATGATATTGGTTAATTATATCTCGAACAATTAAGGGCTATGCACCCATTTAGTGGGAGCATCACAAGAGTTGATGAACTCTTTGGATTGATGCATATAGATGTATGCAATTGTAAGTCTACTAATACCAGTATGATTCCATGTACTTCATCACATTCACCGATGTGTTATCACAGATATGGACATGTGTATTTGATACGCATGTATGAATCTATGGTAAGCCAATAGAATATACAATGGAAATAGAAATGATTTGATTTGATCGAATAAGTGAGTATATTGGAAATAATTTCAAACGTACCTAAAAATGAATAAAGATTCATTCTCAAAAGTAACTCCTCGATATGAAACATAATGACGTATCGATAAGGATTAGTCGAACTTTGTTGTACGAAGTATGATTAGTAGTGAGTGAAGTTGAGCTAATTTATTTCTATAAGATCATGTAGTTAAGATTAGTATATAAGATTAATGTTATTTCATTTAAATAATAATTTACATAATCATACAAGATAAGGGTTTATAAGAAACCCCTAACATATCCTAGTCAAGGAGTTGACAGGTTGTGCAAGTTGAAAGTCTGCACGTAATAATTGTTCGTAAGAGGTCTTGTATGGATCTCCCCAAAAGGAGTTTGGGAAGGACTGTCATTGAATGACATATTTATGTTTTGAACATAATTTTTGTAAGCAGAAACCAATTTAGTTTTATATATAAGGAAATTCATAAAATATTTACGAACAACTATTCCATTGCATTGAGAAATAATTGTTGTTTCAAGAAATACCAACTTCATAGTGAAGGAATTTCTTTGAGAAATCATTAGTAGTAAAATGGAATTGAATACGATCCAAAGATAAAATTAATTACATGAGGTGAAATGAATTTGACTAACTTAAATGAACACATAGCACTAGAGAGTTTTCTAGCATATTGAAGAGAAACTACGAGTTTCTTATCAATGCCAAAAATGCATAATCCTCAATTGTTTAACTAAACCATTAAGAGTATTGACTCTATAATATGGTATGATGCGCAAATCCGAAAGAATTCCAAGTACGTTATCAAAATATAATTTTGATAGTAGTAACCTAAGGGATGTGATCCATCGACCGCAATTGTATCTTTATGAGCAAGACCAATGTAGCTGGAATTAAACGAGCAATGTTGGTAAGAATAATCTCGTAAATTTCAATTTTTGAAATTAGCGTAATAGATTCATTATTCAACATGATCAAGTTATTTCGGATTTACTCACAAGATTATCTCTTGATATGACTTAATGTTTTAGTATATATGTGCTGAAATAGAAAATTCTAAATAATGATTTAGAATAGGCCATTTGCACATAACAACCAAAGTGTCTCGAAGTTAGTGGGAGCGATATAGAGGTTGTGAGTTTTTTGATATGATCCAAGAAATGATACGAAAGTATCATTTTATAAGCATCATAATTGAATAAGTACTTTGATAGAAATATTAAATAGTTTGATTTTCAGTCAAAATGCAGAGGAAGCGTGTGTTCATAAGAAAGAATGTTAAAAGGTACATTAATATTTCTAAACAATAAGTAAACAACACAAAGGCTGATTTTTAACAATGTACTTGTGTTGAAATCAGCCTTTGTTGTTTTAATGCTCAAAGTTGGATTTATAAATGATGTTTTTTTAGTAAGTATAAAGATTTTGGGAATGTCCCAAATCGATATGAAATGACACCTTATTAAAATGTATAATACAGATAGCATAAGATAGATTCCTTATGCATTGGCAATAGGAATTATCATACATGTTACATTGTCTATGATATCCTGATTTGTTTATGTATTTGATATGTAACGACCACCATTTCTACCCAAATGTCGACACTAAAACATCCACTGTATTCACGTGCTGAGCATCCAAGTGTTGAAAACGCCAACCGTTAGGGTAAAGATAAAGAAGAAAAGAAAAGGAACAAGAAAGAGGTGAACAAAAACATCAGAATCTCACGGCATAATGATAACATATAATATCAAAAGATAATACATAGAGCAACTCTAATATGCATAGCATTTCAGAGTTACTAATCAGAGTACCATCATCAGCCTGGATAGTTATAACGCATGTTCTTACAATTGCTGATATATATACATAAAGTAATGCAGTGAAAATAAGAATACTACTCGAAAGAGCTCAATGAACATCAACGAAAACCTACCTTTCTCAGACTACTCGAATGAACACGGGAAAAATAAAACCATGGGTCAGACATAAGTCTGGTGTGAGAAACTCAAGAAATATGTAGCTAGCATAACATCACATTTGAGACCGCATTGAATGCCATATCAGTTATCTCCTCAAAAGAACCATTATCTGATAACTACATAAGGTGATAAATAATATTTGCGGTGAAGAATATAAATAAGAAAATCGTCGGAATTGCTACATTGATTACATTCAACAACATATCTAGGTATACAAGCAAAACCGCTAAGGCACATTTGCATAATGGATTTTCCACGAAGACCTCCCTAGTAAAACTCATAAGTAAACTCCGACCGATCTCCTATGAAAATGATTAGAAACTACCTTAGAAGTGTCATATCTCTAGATAAAATATACCATGAGGTAAGCACAACCGACCCATGCCCGAACGGTCGAACCTGAACCACCTAGGACCTAAGTATCAACAACTCCCCATATGCAACATATCGATAAGAATACTCTAGATATGGAGTTAATATACCCCTATGGGTAAGCAAAATCCTTGGATTATGCATCCTACTCTGTCTTGAGTTATTTTTAGATGTCGAGGTTACGTTCGGCATTTGGCACAAGAGTCTTCAACTCTAATAGATCATGAATCCCCAAATGGATCCCACCATTTCGAATAGATCTTGCAAACACACATGAATTCTAGCATCTCCAATAGGTCCATTTCCAAGAGATAGAACATGTATCTTAGTCTTGAAATGATTTACAATAAGTAGAACACTTACTGATCCTTGTCTCCTCAAAACTGAATCGATGAATTTTCGGTCAACTTAACTCTAGTTCTTTAAAAAGTAAGTGAAAATTAGAGATGTTTCATAACGAATGGTCCTTTCCAAGGGTTCTCAAAGCATATGAAGCCGTGAAGCTTTTTGATACTTCTTATGTTAATTTGGTCATGTTAACCAATATTTCTTAGTAACACAACCAGTAATCATCAAATGTACAACCCATCAACATTAGTAACAAAAACATCAATCATCAACTTTGTAGTAACCAACCAACATTAGTAAAATAAACGTCGAATCAACCAACTAACAAAAACCAAAATTAACTACCCGCTATTTAGTAATGATAATGGTGAAACATTGCATCCCTATCCTAACGCGAATCCGTCATCATATAACAAGCATGTGTAATAGTTCAAATCAACAGTTAATCACATTTGTTAAAATCATTCAAAAATTATTTGTGATGACCCGAAATTTTCAACAATTTAAAATTGGAATGATTAATTGATTTTAAATATTTTAAAGGTTAATTTTAAACCTGAATTCAAGATATCAATATCTACTTGATAATTAAATCATTGAATTATATAGTTTAAATATTGAATTTAATAATTGAACTGGGTAAAATTGTTGAATCTGAAATTCTAAGCCTGTTTAAAATAGTTCGAAGGCTCGTCAAATTTATAATGGTGTTACTGAAGATAATGGAATGGAAGGAATTTAATTTAAAGGCGGTTTGTTCAATTTTGAAAATATATCGTTCAAATTGAATTTAAAAATAGCCTTCCGAGGCACAGTCTCGAAATTCGAAGAAACCAGTTCCATTGGATCCGTAATAGTTAGTTATTATCGGATTTCAAATCTCGTAGCGTTTGGATTTACTGTTGGCTCATAAGAGGGAGAAACTCATCACAATTAAAATCCGAAAATACAACGAGATATTTTCAATATTAAATTATTTTATAAACAGTGTGCCCAAGAAGCCATCTCCCTTCGTTATATTTCCAGTATTCTCCACTCTTCCCTTATCTTCTCCAGGAATACAATTTCGAACGAACGATAAAACAAATGGCCGAAGCCTTAGAAATCTTAAAAAAAAATGGGGACTGAATGTTCCTTCTCTTCCCCATATATGCGTTCATCCCTTCCCAGTGTCGAACGAATCAATTCGTTCATCTATAAAAAAAAATAAAAAACAAAAGAATCGCGATTTCCAGAAATCATTGGCCGAATCAATTTGCGACATGGGGGAGCTTCACGTAGCGATGGTCGTTCGGGGGGGGGGGGGCGCGATTTCTGAGGCGATTTCAAGGAGGAGACTCACGACATGAGAGTCGCTCGCGTGAGCGAGATGCATATCGACTGAAGCTTTATTGAGGTTACCGATTCATCTTCGACCGTGATTGGCGGTGGGCTAGGGTTCGCGATGAATTGGTTGTGGGCGCGACGTCGTTGGAGGGGCTCGCGGTGTTGAAGGGCGATGGGTTCTCAGATTTGGAAGCGGCGTCGTTGAAGCCGTGTTAGGGTTTTTCTCACAATCATCTTCTATGAGTAAATTGGTTTTCTTTATTTTTATTTATTTCAGCTTTGTTGTTTTGAACCCTAGGCTAAATAAATAAATAAAAAGGTAATAAAGGAAATGGAATTGTTAATCATTTGTAAATCCTTTAAGTTAAGTACTTTTCAAACTTAAATCAAGACAGTTGATATGTTAGACACATAAAGGATATTTAAGATTTAATTAGTTTACAAATAACGTCAAATGTTTTTTGATTTAGTATTTAACTAAAGATGTTTACCTTAAGTGTAATTCATATTTGATAATTTATGAAATAAGTTGAAGATTAATTTAGTAATTGAGTTGCCATTATTGATCCAGTAAATTTGAAATTAGTGATTTACAAATGGGGATTAGGTTTTAGAAATTAACAATGAAGGTTAATAATAAATAGCTAAGGAGTAATGAATAAAAATCTCTTAGGGAAGTACTAAATTTATAATTCACTGAATGTAATTAATTGAATGAAGAGGATTTCCAATTGTGAAGCGAATGTGAGTAATTCTCACTAAGTTGGATATTATTTAAAATTTAAGTGGTTAGTTTTAAATAATTAGTTGAGCGCTTAAATTGAATTTTAATATTAAAAAAAAATAAAAAAAAATTAAATAAAAAAAATAAAATAAAAAATAATTAAAATAAAATAAGTAAAAAAATTTAAATTGTTTTAAACTTAAACCATAAATAAGAAAATGATTTCCATTTTAGATTTAGAAAGGGCTTGATGTGTTGTGATCCATTAAATTAGTAGGAAATTTGAAATGAATAAATTGATTGAGTTAATTAATTAATGATTTGGCTTAACTAATTTAATGGTGAAGTGTTTGAATTAATTAATTTAGTTTTGTTAATTAATTAAGTGAAAGTAGTTCAGAATAATCATTGGATGGTTTAACAAGTAATTACTTCATGAAGTTAATAAAATAAATCAAGTACGAGTAATATGGTATTCAAATTAATGTAATTAATTTAGATTAAGATAAATTAAAATATAATTAGAAATCAGTAATGCATATAATTAATGAAGTAATTAAAGATTTGTTTAATTGAGATTTCTACATTCATAATAAGTGACTTATGAGAAGAAAATTTATGTAAGAAATTAGGAATTAGTGTAATTGATTATAGTTAATTAATTTGTGTAAAATTAAAGATTACTCATTGTTTTGGTAAGAATAATTAATATCGTGAATTTAATTAAAGAAAATTTCTTGGATGGAATAGAAAGATAATTAATCCAGGGTGTCAATTAAAATGAATGGAGATGAAAGAAAAGATTGATCAATTAATTGTTTGGAACTAATTAATAAAAGAACCTAAACGATCGAGGATTGAAAATAAATTAGAATCAACTGAGTTGATTTGTTAGTGATTGAGCTTTGCTTATGGATGATAGATTTGTATTGGTTGATTTGAACAAGTTAACATCCCTGGTATGAAATGTTGCGTATTTCATTTGGATAGCTTGGGTTAGGATGACATGGGACTCGAAGAGGCTGGAATTGGGTATTGGGAAGATAACCGACACCACTTCGAATTTCTTGTAAATTGATATGAGAAATTGATAGGTTTGGATGAATGGATTAAAACGAACAGGATTATTTAATCAAAATTTTAGCACATAGAATTCTTATTTTGAAATAAGTTATGACTATGACAAGTGTGACTTTGTAAATTTATATGTGAAATCAAGGGCTGGAGATTTTATCCGAGCTTAGTATTTAGGGTTGATATGTGAAATAAGAGTTGTCTATAGCAAATTGTGAATTGGATAAATTGACATATGTTACCCGGGTTTTATATAAGTTGTTAGCTTGGATATTCCATGTTAGTTGGGTTCACTCACGCTGGTTTCCAGCCTGACCCGGGTGTTACTTTGGTGTAATGCTCGGGTCAGACCGAGTATTACAGACTTTCAGGTAGGCACGTTCTGGAGCTCAGGAGGCGAACTGGATGGAAGTAGCATATGGAATATTTCCGCTGTATTATATTATTGTTAACCTGAGACGTGACAATTGTATATATATAATTCAGTGACTGTATATATGTGATAACTCTGATGTATATTAAATGTAATCGACAGATATAGTATTCTTTTGTAAACTGTTATTATTTATTATTATATTTTATCCGCTGCGAACGTGGGATGTTTGGTGTTTCTGTTCTTCTTCTTCTATCTCTTTCTTCTTTTTCATAACTATCTGGAATTTTCGGGTGAAAATTTCGGGTCGTTACATTTGGTATCAGAGCTGAAAGGTTAAGCGAGAACCTTGGCTCTGGTAGGGATTACTCATTAAATAGAGTTAGTAGAACTCTAGAATGAGTGTGTGTGTGTGTGTGTGTGTGTGTGTGTGTGTGTGTGTGTGTGTGTGTGTGTGTGTGTATATATATATATATATGAGCGTGTACTTGTTATTTTGCTTATACAAAGGTTTTTAATGATTTTATATAAAATATATGTTGATATATAAAGGAATATTTCATTCTAATAAATATTAAGGCGATTGGTTGTTGAATTGTTGAAATTAAAATTAAGAAATAATATAATACAACCAAACTGAAATTTAATAAAGATAAGTTTGAAATGGATTCAAACTGAAATTGAAGTTTAGAATTGGAATTAAATTAAGCAGGAACAAAAATACAACTAAGTTAAAATTTAAGTGATTGAAAATGAAATTCTAAATCTAATCCCAGAATTTGAAATTTTGGTTTCAAAGTAATGAGAATAATAAATAAGTATTATTTGGATTAAACTGAAGTGATTTGGATTCTGAAATTAAATTGATAATAATTCAAATTGATTGGAATAATATGAAATTATAATTAAAATTGAACAGGATTAAAATCAACTAGAATTTGATTTAAATTGGGGAAGGAATCAAGATTGATTCAACTTGAATTGGAAATTAATCAAGTCCAATGGAATTTGGAGTTATTTGAATTGGAATTGAGTCAATTTAAATGGAGATTTAAATTGAATTGTTGGGGAAATGAACAGTTGGCTCTGGATTATTTTCAATATAAATTGTTTTGACATAAACTTATTTTTCTAAGCTATTAAATATATACAACCTTTCTTTCTTAAAGCCAAATTATTTTATATACTTGTTTTACGATTATTTTTGAAGCTATTTAACCATTTTTCAACTATTTTCTAAACTAATTACTATTTTTCAACTATGTTACAAATTGATTACTATTTTACAACAATTTTACAATTATCTAAAATTCCTGAAATTATTTAACTGTTTTCCAACTAACTTACTATTAGTTAACTAGTTTACAGCTATTTTGCAAAATAATAATTATTTTTCAACTACTTATCTATTTTTAAAATTTTCAAGCTATTTTCTAAATATAAACTGGTCGGAGTTCCAACTGTTATTAATTTAAATACCCAACTGAGATAAGAATTGAAGTGATAATCCAAATGGGGATTAAGGCAATTGTAAATAAGTGAATGGAAATTTAAGGAAGTGTGAATGGAAAGGAAATTGATATTGGAAAGAGAAGTCAAATTTGAATATTTGGTTTTGAATAAACAAAGTTGTATATCTTTGTTATATGAGATAAATCTCACCTTGTTGAATTTATTGCTAGAAGAAAAATGATTTTGAAGATGTTTGAAGTATAAAGGGAGTTTTATACAAGTTTGAAATGATCCAAAGTTTTAAAAAAATTATATGTATCTGTATATATATATAGAGGATTTTATGAGGATTTTGGAAAAGGTTTTGAGAACCTTTTGATTTGGAAAGGCTTTTGATTTTTGGGTAAAATTAATATGAGAATTTGGAAAACCTAGTTTGGGAAATATCGATTTTGGAATAATCGATTTTGTGTAAAGGAGCCTTGTATGAGATCATACTAGGTGTATGATTTGAAACATACTATATGAATAGTATAAAGTGTTTGATGATGGCCTTGGGGAAAAAGGCGCTCCCTGGAAATGAACTTCTCAGGAGTGCCACCGGGTGGTGCTGCCTTGAGCTCAGGGGGGTTCTAAAGTTGATCCTGTGAGGAGTCCGGACAAAACTAGTTCCTGAGGATTATGAGTAGTGTATACCATAGTGAGAGTCGTGTGTGCCACTGAGAGCCAACAATCTGCGTTTGATTTTATATCGGTAGACTGCGACCTATGGTATAACATAGCGGAAGTCATGTGTGCCGCTGAGAGCCAACAGTCTGTGTTTGATTTTATATCGGCAGACTGCGACCTATGTAGGAGTGGAGAGGTTTCATTTCGATAGCGAAATCAGAGGCCGCGGAGAGCCTGTAGTTACATGGACTTTTGCTGTGACAGCAACGTAACCCTGGATGTAACTGTGATCTGTTGTGTGGGATCCATGGCGTAATCGAGAGGCCGCGGAGAGCCTGCAGTTACATGGACTTTTGTTGTGACTGCAACGTAACCCTGGTATGTAACTGTGACCATGGATGGGGGATGATTTTCAGAGCATTGTCACCAAAGATATTTCCTCTATTTTCAAATTCAAAAATTGTTTTCAATAATTTCAATAAAAATTATTTTTCCAAGTATTTTCACTAGGTGTTGAAAACGGGTTTACCAAGTACTTATATATTTTCAGTTTTACGCCTGATCAACGTATGACTGAATTTCTATGAGAACAAGGATGGACTGGTTGAGACATCGAGTTATAAGAAATATTTTATAAAAGCTATTTTAAAAGGCATTTCTAAAATTTTAAAATAGAAAGTTGAATTTTGGAAATCAAAGGGAATCCAAACTGAAATTATAAAATAAAATTTGAAACTCGGAAAAATTTGATGAAGTGATTCTTTATAATTAAAAATCGAATATTAAATTAAAAGTGGAAGTAAACTAATCAGATAAATAAATTATTTAATAGAGTATGTTAATAATTTAACTCGGTTAAATAAATTGGTTGTAAGTTGATAATGGGTTTGGAAATGAATTCGAATTTTAAATAGAATTTGACTTAGATTTGATAATGAATTAAATAAGAGGAGATATTGTAACAAAATAAAATAGAGTTGGATGGGAAAATGTGATGGTATGAATTACAAATAAAATTCAAGTGTGATTTGAATAATATTTAATGAAATTTGCAAGTAAATTGGATATAAGGGAAGTGATGTCATATGAATAATATCTAATGGAAGTGTTGTTGAATGAAATGGTTTGGGTTTTAAACAAAAACCAGGTAGGTAGAAATAAATTGAGAATGGCCTTGTATTAATAAAATAAACTCGATAATGAATTAAGTAAGTAAATTTAAAATTTAAAATGGGTTAATGGAATTAAATAAATGGATGAAGTCTTATTGAATAAAAACTAAATCAAAGATGTGATTGGAATTGGATTAACAGACTGAACTTAAGTTCGGTGGCATAATAATTTGAAGTATAAATGAGTTAAGTATGAGTTGGATGTTATTTTGATAAATTGGGAAGGTGAATTAAAATTAAAATTTAAGTGGATGGGCTAACTAAAATTAATGGGATTTGATTTGATGAGAATCAAATTGAATGGAAGTGAACTTAAGTTTATGTTAGAACAAATTAAAGTAAATTAACTTAAGTTTAAAGTTTATGGAAACTTAGTTTCGAATAAGGATAAAAAACCATTAAATAAAAGCTTGGATTTAATTAATTTGGGAACGGCTAGAAGTATACAAGAAGTGGAATGTGTCGAACTAAATAAATGGGGATGAATAAATTAAAATGGAATGGAATTAAATAAAATTTAGTCGGAATTAATTTTAAATTGGTTATAAAACTTTAGTAATTATGTATCCACATGGATATCATCAATTTGCATAAAAATGAGTGTCGATTGCCGTAAACGAGATTTAATAAAATTCTATGAATTAGTGGATGCAAATATAATTGATTTTGAATCAATTAAATGGAATATGAGTTTGTTTGGAATTATAAATGAATTGAAGGCAAGTAAGTGAGTTGTGCATTACTTACATTGAATGCATGGATAAGAAAAGCGAGTGAAAGCAAATAAATTGATTCTAAGAGCGATTGAAGCGAATATGAGATTGTTTCGATTAAAAATAAATTGAATGTAAGCATTTGAGTAGTAAACCATTAAAATTGAATGAAAAGGTATATAAATTGGTTGAAAACAATGGAATTAGTTTTGAAATCATATAAAGTGCTTGTAGAAGTTATTTAGAATGCATTTCTTTTAGAATTGATGTGTTGTAGTTGTTTAAGCAAGAGAAATGTTATAACTTTCATATATATGGCACTTACATATTTAAATTGAGTAAGTACAGGTACTTGAAGACTGTTTGGTTGATTGGGATTGCGCTAATTGCTAATGTAAATAAGCTGCTTGCTTAAAATGCTAAATAAGGTACACCTACGCAATAAAAATTGGAAATATGAACTGTTTTTGCTTTTTCCGACTGGGTGGGTCGATGTATACATATTTATATCTCTTGTTAAATTGCAAAAGCTCCTCCGTACAAAGGAGACTCTGCCAAAATTTTCTGAAAATTTTGAGAGTTAGAAAATTTTTGAAATTTTTGAGAAAAATTGGTTAACGGCAACACAATTTCAAATTGGAAATTTAAGTAAACTAGTAAATGAAACTAACATGAATCAGTTTTAATGAAAGATAAAATTAAATATTAGAAATCGAAATAAAATTTAATTCATATGAAAAGGGAACAACAAAATTGAAGAGCAGTATATGTGAGAACCTATATATGAGAATGTATAAAATGATTTGTAAGGTTGCGATTGGATATTGTTGCTAAGTGAGATATGCAGGTATTAAAGAGAAAAGAAATTGGATTTGGTTCCAAAAGATAAATTTGAATTGTCCGACAAAAAGTTATGTATTTAAATTGCTGTATGAAATTGGATTGGGTTTTTGATGTAGCCACTTGGCTTTTGTTTTCTTTTTGGAATTTGGGAGTCCGTAGAGGCCTTTTGTAGTAGTACCGAGCTAGCCGCGCAAAGGAGACGCTGGCAAAAAATTTCGGAAATTTAGGGAGTTAGAAAAATTTTGAGATAATTTTGATAGTTCAAAAATTAGGTTTTAAATTGACATTTAAATGATTGAGAAAAAGGGGTATCATTTGATACTGTGGAAGAGTTTGGGAGGTTAGTAAGAATAATAAGGGGGGTTTTATGAAAGATAATTGGTAGTTGTCGAACTGTTTGGTTTTGGGAAAAAGTAGACAGGTATGGGACATTCTTCCTGATTAGTAATTTCGGGGACGAAATTCTTTTAAGGGGGAGGAATGCGATGACCCGGAATTTTCAACAATTTAAAATTGGAATGATTAATTGATTTTAAATATTTTAAAGGTTAATTTTAAACCTGAATTCAAGATATCAATATCTACTTGATAATTAAATCATTGAATTATATAGTTTAAATATTGAATTTAATAATTGAATTGGGTAAAATTGTTGAATCTGAAATTCTAAGCCTGTTTAAAATAGTTCGAAGGCTCGTAAAATTTATAATGGGGTTACTGAAGATAATGGAATGGAAGGAATTTAATTTAAAGGCGGTTTGTTCAATTTTGAAAATATATCGTTCAAATTGAATTTAAAAAGAGCCTTCCGAGGCACAGTCTCGGAATTCGACGAAACCAGTTCCATTGGATCCGTAATAGTTAGTTATTATCGGATTTCAAATCTCGTAGCGTTTGGATTTACCGTTGGCTCATACGAGGGAGAAACGCATCGCAATTAAAATCCGAAAATACAACGAGATATTTTCAATATTAAATTATTTTATAAACAGCGTGCCCAAGAAGCCATCTCCCTTCGTTATATTTCCAGTATTCTCCACTCTTCCCTTATCTTCTCCAGGAATACAATTTCGAACGAACGAAAAAACAAATGGCCGAAGCCTTAGAAATCTTAAAAAAAAAATGGGGACTGAATGTTCCTTCTCTTCCCCATATATGCGTTCATCCCTACCCAGTGTCGAATGAATCAATTCGTTCATCTATAAAAAAAATAAAAAAGAAAAGAATCGCGATTTCCAGAAATCATTGGCCGAATCAATTTGCGACATGGGGGAGCTTCACGTAGTGATGGTCGTTCGGGGAGGGGGGCGCGATTTCTGAGGCGATTTCAAGGAGGAGACTCGCGACATGAGAGTCTCTCGCATGAGCGAGATGCATATCGACTGAAGCTTTATTGAGGTTACCGATTCATCTTCGACCGTGATTGGCGGTTGGCTAGGGCTCGCGATGAATTGGTTGTGGGCGTGACGTCGTTGGAGGGGCTCGCGGTGTTGAAGGGCGATGGGTTCTCAGATTTGGAGGCGGCGTCGTTGAAGCCGTGTTAGGGTTTTTCTCACAATCATCTTCTGTGAGTAAATTGGTTTTCTTTATTTTTATTTATTTTAGCTTTGTTGTTTTAAACCCTAGGCTAAATAAATAAATAAAAAGGTAATAAAGGAAATGGAATTGTTAATCATTTATAAATCCTTTAAGTTAAGTACTTTTCAAACTTAAATCAAGACAGTTGATATGTTAGACACATAAAGGATATTTAAGATTTAATTAGTTTACAAATAACGTCAAATGTTTTGTGATTTAGTATTTAATTAAAGATGTTTACCTTAAGTGTAATTCAGATTTGATAATTTATGAAATAAGTTGAAGATTAATTTAGTAATTGAGTTGCCATTATTGATTTAGTAAATTTGAAATTAGTGATTTACAAATGGGGATTAGGTTTTAGAAATTAACAATGAAGGTTAATAATAAATAGCTAAGGAGTAATGAATTAAAATCTCTTAGGGAAGTAATAAATTTATAATTCACTGAATGTAATTAATTGAATGAAGAGGATTTCCAATTGTGAAGCGAATGTGAGTAATACTCACTAAGTTGGATATTATTTAAAATTTAAGTGGTTAGTTTTAAATAATTAGTTGAGCGCTTAAATTTAGTGGATGTGCTTTGATGATGATGTGGATTTGGTTTTGATTGATTCTCGAGCCAATTGTGGATTGACTCGAAGTATATGGGGTTTTAAATTGTTTTAAACTTAAACCATAAATAAGAAAATGATTTCCATTTTAGATTTAGAAAGGGCTTGATGTGTTGTGATCCATTAAATTAGTAGGAAATTTGAAACGAATAAATTGATTGAGTTAATTAATTAATGATTTGGCTTAACTAATTTAATGGTGAAGTGTTTGAATTAATTAATTTAGTTTTGTTAATCAATTAAGTGAAAGTAGTTCAGAATAATCATTGGATGGTTTAACAAGTAATTACTTTATGAAGTTAATAAAATAAATCAAGTACGAGTAATATGGTATTCAAATTAATGTAATTAATTTAGATTAAGATAAATTAAAATATAATTGGAAATCAGTAATGCATATAATTAATGAAGTAATTAAAGATTTGTTTAATTGAGATTTCTATATTCATAATAAGTGACTTATGAGAATAAAATTTATGTAAGAAATTAGGAATTAGTGTAATTGATTATAGTTAATTAATTTGTGTAAAATTAAAGATTACTCATTGTTTTGGTAAGGATAATTAATATCGTGAATTTAGTTAAAGAAAATTTCTTGGATGGAATAGAAAGATAATTAATCCAGGGTGTTAATTAAGATGAATGGAGATGAAAGAAAAGATTGATCAATTAATTGTTTGGAACTAATTAATAAAAGAACCTAAACGATCGAGGATTGAAAATAAATTAGAATCAACTGAGTTGATTTGTTAGTGATTGAGCTTTGCTTATGGATGATAGATTTGTATTGGTTGATTTGAACAAGTTAACATCCCTGGTATGAAATGTTGCGTATTTCATTTGGATAGCTTGGGTTAGGATGACATGGGACTCGAAGAGGCTGGAATCGGGTATTGGGAAGATAACCGACACCACTTCGAATTTCTTGTAAATTGATATGAGAAATTGATAGGTTTGGATGAATGGATTAAAACGAACAGGATTATTTAATCAAAATTTTAGCACATAGAATTCTTATTTTGAAATAAGTTATGACTATGACAAGTGTGACTTTGTAAATTTATATGTGAAATCAAGGGCTGGAGATTTTATCCGAGCTTAGTATTTAGGGTTGATATGTGAAATAAGAGTTGTCTATAGCAAATTGTGAATTGGATAAATTGACATATGTTACCCGGGTTTTATATAAGTTGTTAGCTTGGATATTCCATGTTAGTTGGGTTTACTCATGCTAGTTTCCAGCCTGACCCGGGTGTTACTTTGGTGTAATGCTCGGGTCAGACCGAGTATTACAGACTTTCAAGTAGGCACATTCTGGAGCTCAGGAGGCGAGCTGGATGGAAGTAGCGTATGGAATATTTCTGCTGTATTATATTATTGTTAACCTGAGACGTGACAATTGTATATATATAATTCAGTGACTGCATATATGTGATAACTCTGATGTATATTAAATGTAATCGACAGATATAGTATTCTTTTGTAAACTGTTTTATTTATTATTATATTTTATCCGCTGTGAACGTGCGATGTTTGGTGTTTCTGTTCTTCTTCTTCTATCTCTTTCTTCTTTTTCATAACTATCTGGAATTTTCGGGTGAAAATTTCGGGTCGTTACATTATTTTTACAACCATTATTTTTTGTTAAGTATAAAATCATTTTATTGTTATTTTATTATAAAAGCACCTTATTTATTTCATCTCAAAACAATAATAACTCTTCAGAAACGATGATATACTTCAAAAATCCACTACTACACTTTTATCTCTTCAAATATCTTAAAACATCATATTTTAATCAAAAATAGTAATTTACATCAAAATACTTTCCAAACTGTAATAATATGATTTTACACTAATATAAAAAAAAATATTTCCACGGGTGTGGTGCAATGGTAAAGGAGTGCCTAGGTCTGGTAATAGAGCCAGCCTTGCACATAAAAAAATTGAACCCGACAGTTATAAGTGTCATGAGTTAAAGCGGACATGCACAACTTAATTCCCCTCAGGAGTTTACCTATCTGCCAGGTTCTCCTAAGTATATTCAATATATATATATATATATATATATATATTGCATCATGTTTAATATTATTACAAAACCAATTTATTACTATCTATCTCAAAAGTAACAATATTCTACTTCAAAACTCGTTTTTGTTATTATTTGTCTTAAAACAATAATAACTTAACCCAAAATACGTTTGCTAATTAACATTATTATTATTTCAAAAATATATTTTATTTTATTACCTAAATACTAATAGCAACAATTACTTCTATAAACACTATATGATCAATTATATTATCATTTACTTAAACTAGTATAACTTTTACCAAAGTTATATTGTTATTTATGGAAACTGCTCGTTTTTTAATCTATAATAGATTTTTTGTTACTATTTATGAATTTCCCTAGAAATTCAGGGAAATTCATAAATAATAATCTTATGACATTTCTCACTTTGATTTCAGTTTACTTAGTTATATCATTATTATTTGCAAATATAATTCAAAAATTTGTATATAACCTTAGCTTTCATTTATTTATCTATTTTTTCTACTATTACACAATTTCATCCATTTTAGTTCAATCAGTTATTTTTATTCCTTTAAATTCACCATTATATATAATTAAATATCCAATAATACAACAATAAACAGTCTAATCAAGGCACAACACATCCAAACTAAACACAATAATGATCAAATAGACATTAATAGAACACAAGGCATATTAAAAAATTCATGGATGAACATGTATGTAATATTTTTAAAACTCAATGAACTAAAATTAAATAACCATATACCAATGTGTTTTTGTAAACAACTCTAATACTCAACAAACCAAGTTTCATGTCATTCGGAATTTCCTACAAGCCCAACGAAATAAAGTGCATGTGAATCGAAGTTTGTACGCAAAATATACGAAGGTTAGAAGTCATAGGGTTTAATTTATAATTAATTAAAATATAGGTGCAAGATGTAATTTTTCCTCACGGTTCGAAAACCCTAACACATGCACGTTCTCCAGATGACGACTTCCAAAAAAGATACTTCTAGTAGAAGTGGCTAACTGGTTTCAGATGAGAGTAACATGGCTAAAATTGAGGGTAACTACACTAAAATAGGGTTCCACTAGGTTGATGAATTAGGGTTCCAACGCATTGTGGAGGTAGAGAAAGAGTTGTGTAGGAGGAAGTAAAATGAAAAAAAAAGACTGTTGGATGGACATGGGAAAATGAAGCATAAAGAGTTGAGCATGATTAGTGATAAGAGGAAGGAGGAAATTAGAGAGGAAAATAGGCGGAATAAATGGAAGGTTTAATAAAATTAAAGGTCGCCTAAACAAAAATTGTTGTTGCCTAAATGGAAACAACTTTGAAATTCCCTTTGTAGTTGTTTCATCTATATAGCATTTATGTCTTATTTTATTTATGTAAAATGATCAATAGTAGCAATTAAGAATGTAACACTACTAAATAACACTATGAGCCACATCTTTTCATGTAGTGTAAAATCACATTAAATCCATGTTTTCCATATTTTACTCTAAGTGCTTGGAGGCTGTTTGATTCTATTATATAAGCGGTGTGAATGATATTCTTGATTGGAATTGATTGAGATAACCAACAGGCTAGATCCAAGGATTATTCTATAATTATGAAAATTTTCAAAACCTCATTGTATTAACAAATATTACAAATAAAATATTTTTCTTCCATAAAAAATTATGTAATAAAAAATAACATATTACACAATAACATGCATAAAATATAACATTATAAAAATTAAATTATATAGTTAAATTGATCACTTGGCAAATATTGTTTAAAAAAATTGTAAGTAATTTATTATCTGATTTTTTTACATAGAAATATAATAAAAAAACATTGTATTACACTATTAATATACTATGTAAATAACAACAATAATAAATGAAATTTATGATAAAAATTACAATATATCTTTAAATTAGTTATTAAAACCCTTTCTTAGGTCCTTTTCAACCCTGAGAGCATTCCCAATCGAGTGTTGGTTGGGAGGAAACCAACCCCCAATAGGGGGTCGGTTGAGCTCTTCTGGTTTGCTTTGGCAACCCAGACGGTTGAAGGCTTAGCCGGCCATAATAAAGCCGACTAATCCTAGCCAGCTTATTATAGCCGGCTAAGCCTTCATTTTGGCAACGACCATTTAAATGACCGTTGCCACTTAGCTGGTTATAATAAACCCGGCAAAGTGCAAACGATCATTTAAATAGCCATTGCCTATCCCTCTCCTTTCCCTTCTATATAACTTAAAAATTAAAAAATTTTATTTACATCGTTTATTCTACATTTCTTACTCTCTTCAATAAATTATCTTCAAACAATCTCATTAATGCCAAAAAATCCGAAAGAAAAATTGTAAAAATCTTCATCTCTTAGATTTCTATCTTAACTCAGATCCGATAATTAGAATTCGACTCAATTCAATCAGAATATGTTCAATTCTCAATATGGTCAAAATCAATATCATTCTGTAAATTCTCAACAGCAAAATGAAAATTCAAATTTTGGTTTTTCCCAACAAGCTCCAAATATGTATCATCCACAACAAAATTAGAATTTCTTTCATTCTCAACAAGATTCGAACCAATACCAAAATTATCAAAATTCAAATTATTCATAGAAGAGTTTATTTCAAAAAAACTATAATTATGATCAAAACTACGTATCTCCCAATAACCAACAACTGTTAATATTGCCTTATCGTTCACAAAATTTATCAAAATACCTCAATAATCAATTTGGAGACAACAGATGTGAAAACCAAGAAATCCAATTTGATGGCAATGAAACTGCCGAAGAAGAAGACGTTTATAGGAATTCTAATTTGTCTTCCGCTTAAGCTTGGGGAAAGCAAACAACGAGAATCAACATTGATGAATCTCCAAATGCGGGACCAAAAGCCGCATAAATGGTCGCCGAACAAGCAAGCTGAATTAGCATTTTGTTAGGTTGAATGTTCTAGAGACAATAAGAAAGGTACGTGCCAAAGTGAAAGTTCTTTTTGGAATTCTTTACGCAATTTGTTCAACCATCGAAGTCCAAATAGTCTTTCAAAAACTGTTGATTCTTTGAAGTAGTTTTGGAAAAAAATAAATGCCGCTTGTCAATGTTGGAAAGAAATAATGACTGCACTGCATTCAAGAAACAAAGTGGGGCAAACGACATATACCTGGTAATGATTTTAAATTTGTAGTTCAAATTATCAAGTTCAATGTTTTATTCTTCTTATAGTACTTCATCATCTATAGCTCAATCGAGAAAATGCAGTATATATGTCTGAACATAATAATCAACCGTCCAACATGCACCACTGCTATGACATACTCGCAAAAGAGAAAAAATGGAGTCGAGTGCGACAAGGACACTCAGTAAGCAGTGGGATTGATAGGAAACCGAGGAGACATTTTGAAAGACCCTGCACTTCCAATCCATATGAAGATACACCGTTCACAACTAGTATAGGTGGTAGGACTCCGAGGAAGTATAAGGGGAAGAAAACCGCCATAGATTACAGTGCACATTATGAACATATTGGTAAGCAAATAACGGTCGCTGAAGATGAAAATAAATTATACATGAGAACAAAAGAAACGAAGAGACTTGAAAAGGAGAAAAACGACGTCACGATGAAAAACAAAAGTTAAGAAATGACGGGTTGGAGTTAAGAAAACAAGAGTTAGCTCGACAACAAAGAGCTGATGACATGGCTCTTTTAAGTTGCAATCTAAATGAACTCAATCCAGTGTAAAGGTTGTATATGGAGAAGAAATTTAAGGATTACCATAGACGTCATGAGGGTTTGTAGGAAACTAGGTTTGTACTCTGTATCTTAGCATTGCATCTTTTATTTGTTCTCCTAAGTGTTAGTTGTAGTGTCATTGTTAGTGTTGTTGTTGTTGTGATTATTGCTATTTTAGTTGCAGTTATTGGTAATGCTATTGTTGTCATTTTTGTTGTTATTTCTATTGTTATAGTTTAATGTCATTCTTATTTTTCCATTCTTGCTGTTGTTGTTATTATTAACACGTCAACAACAACTTAGTACAATAGATATAACAAATTCAAACATATACACTATTACAAAACGTCAACAACAACTTATTACAATAGACTAGTGAAACACACTCACTATCTAAACATCACGTTTACTAATGGTTTCCTATATATTCCTATTAGTGTTCCACCAGTTCTTCTCTTAGATCAAGATGAGCTTGTGGATCTCGAATATCTTGTAATCTTTGCAAGTATTCGGTAAAAGTATTTGGGTCTTTAAAAGGTTTTTTTTTGAAATGCCACAGCAATGTCTAAATAGTTTCTCAGTTGAAGCTCGTACCCACCACGTTCTTCTTCGATAATCATATTATGTAAAATAATACAACAATGTATGATATAAGATAATACCGCTAGATCATGGTAGTACGCCTCTTTTCTTAATATATGAAACCTACCTTGAAGCACTCCAAACGCTCGTTCGACATCTTTCCTCAAAGTCTCTTACGGTTTGGTGAACTTGGCTTCTTTTGCGTTTTTTGGTCTTTTGTATGCTTACACAAGTGTTTTCCATTTTAGGTATATTCCATCTACCAGGTAATAACCCATGGAATGATCTTTGTCTCCTATTTTATAATTGCGTGGTGGTGATTTATCATTACATAAGTCATTAAATAAATATGACTAACGTAGAATGTTAACATCATTCAGTAAACCCAATGCTTCAGAAAAAGCATCCCATATATACGAATCGAACGAAGCAATAACTTCTGATATCAGACTTTTCTTTTTGCAGTGTCCTATATACTGGCTCCGTAAAGCAATTGGACAGTTTTACCACGTCCAATGCATACAATCTAAGCTACCGAACATACCAAGAAATCCATGTTGAGATCCTATTGCTAATAGTCTGTCAATTTTATGAGGGGTTGGGGACCGAAGATATTTTTCACCAAACATAAAAACAATGGAATTGCAAAATTCTTTCATACATAATATTGACATTGAGTCTCCAATCCGCACTTTATCATGTTGCGAATCAACAGAAGTTTTGTATGATGTCATGCGAAGTGCAGCCGTAACCTTTTGAAGTGGAGAAATTCCAAGTTCATTGATTCCATTTCTTTATGTGGGTAAAAAATATTTGTTTCGATTAATTTATCGAGAAGCCGGTTAATGATATTCTTTGACATACAGATTCTTCATCGAAATCCACATCTCCGTACACTGGGTTTGTCGTAAAATAATCCTTGATCAGTTGATTATGACCACTAGCATAGACTCGTGACCATAGCGCAAGTCTTTCCTTCCAACAATGCTAACTCCTTGGGTTGAAGTAGATCTTTCAGCAATTTCATAGGCCATTAAATCCCTCGTTTCAGTAGCAAACATTCTCCGTTGATTAAAACAATGTTCAATGAAATCGTCCAAAGACGATGACGAAGACGAGGATGAGAAGCACCACAAACTTTTTAGAGAGCTCATTTAATATAGGTAGAAGAAAAGTGATGATGATATTGGAAGTTTTAATGAGTATGTTTTTTGACATCCTTAATACTATTTATAAGCTCTTGCTGTTTAATAGATCCAGAATGATACAGCGCCCAGTCACATCGGACACTGTAGCCATATTGAATCACATGGAGGCAACATTCATTATACTATATAATGCCATATTGATAAATCAAATGTCCATATTGCACTGAAGATGGAGGCAGAATGACACAGTAACGGATCACATCGGACACTGCAGCCATGTTGCACTGCTTTACACAGATTAACGATTTTCCATGTGGAGACAGAATGACATAGTGTCGGGTCTTGTCACATATTGTAGCTATGTTGCACTGCTTAACACGTATTAAAGCTTTGTCATGTGGAGTCAAAATGACATAGTGTCTAGTCACATCAGATATTGTAACCACATTGCATTGCTTTACACGGATTAAAGATCTGTCATGTGGAGACAAAATGGCACGATGTTAGGTCCCGTCGGATACTATAGCCATGTTGCACTGCTTTACACGTATTAAAGCTTTTTTATGTGGAGTCAGATTAACACGGTTTTGGGTCATATCAGACAATATAGCCACATTGCACTGTTGTACATGGATTAAAGATTTGTCATGTGGAGACAAAATGGCACGGTGTCGGGTCGTGTCGGACATTATAGCCACGTTGCACTGCTTTGCACGTATTAAAGCTTTGTCATGTGGAGTCAGAATGACACAGTGTCGGGTCACATCGTACAACGTAATATGCTTTTCATTGCTTTGCATGGATTAAAGCTAATGGATATGGAGTGAGAATGACAAAGTGTCGGGTCAAATCAGCCACTGTATCCACATAGTACTGCTTTACACGGGCAATGTATTATGCTTTATAAACGTCGTTTTGCTTGTCATACTTCACTTCATTCATATCGTAGCAGTAGTATATAAAAATGGTCGATTACAATCATATTTCTTTAACCTCCTTGTACTCATAAGAAGGTCCGTTACAACACAATAGCCCAAACGAATACATCCTCCCCTTAACCACCAACCGAGTGGTATATTGAAATGGAGGAAAGACACAATGTCGATGTAAGAGAGCATGAGATAGAAGTGCAAGAGCGCATGCACTGGGAAATGGTAGATGTCAAAGAGCAGAGCGGCGTAGCCATAACGGGAGATGAGAACGAAGGAATGAAATACAACACCAAGTACCTTGGACAGATCAAAAGGTTAATTCTGGATAGATCCACGGTAACTGTAAGGTTTCTGATCTGTATGCTATTGTAAGAAACAGAACCGACATCGGTCGACGCCACTATAGATGCCGTAATTCTACTGATGGTTGTGGACTTTGGCAATGGATTGACGATCTTCTTCCTCATCGAGCAGTTGTGTATACTAATGAAATTGAATAACCAATTTAGACTCTTCAAAGGACGTTGGGTTCAATTAACTTATCAGGTAGTCGAATGTAGTTTTTTAATCATTGGTTGTCTTGTTTGTTGTTTTGTTCATTTTCCATGATGTTTTCTTGTTTTACTATTTGTTGTCTTGTTTGTTTCCTATAAAGTTGTCTACATTTATTATTTGTTGTCTTGGCAATTTAAGTCTTGTTTGTTAATGTTTTCCATGGGTTAAATGTTGTTATTATCTTAAGTGCATACTAGATTTTGAAAACACGGACTTTACTTGAATTTGAAAGTAGATATAACTTACTGAAAGTGCAAAGAACTTGTTGAAGGTAATTAACTTAAAAAATTTACTTAACTAACCCAAACGTCATTCAAATTGTCTAATATATCCGACCCAGAGATTATATGTAGCATATCCAATAAAATCAACGTGATACTTCCACAAACAACGAGAATCAAATGCACCTCATGTTAACTAAAATGGATTATCTTCCTTTGTTGTATTTAAAATGATTCTATATCTTCTACAAGCTCTAGTAAATGTGACAAAAATACATCGAGTTTCTAGAAGTTTTCGAATTAAACTACAATCAAGGTGACTACTAAAAATCTCGTTTAGAGTGATCCAAAAATCTTATTCCAACTCCTCTTCCATGCGTCTACGGTCGATTTCTACGTAGGACTTGATTGGTACTAAATAATCATCGAGAATCCAGCTTTCGGTTGACATTAAAGATTATTGAAGATGTTGTGAATTTTCATTAGAAAACATTTGTTTAAATATAAAGTTCATGACCTGCGTCTCATGAATCAAGTGCCATCTGACCGACCACGTGACAAGCATCCACAAACGTAAATATAAACAAACACAACTGTGTTTGTTCCTTCACTTAGTTAAGTACAGACACTCAAACAAAATAGGAAATCCAACACTGATAATACACCGATACAAACACTGTTAGTATATACAAACACTGATAATTCAAACACTGCTAGTTTAACAAACACTGATAATACACTGATCAAACGCTGATAATAAATTCATACCACTGATAATACACTGATACAAACATTGCTAGTAAATATAAAACACTAATAATACACTGATACACACACATAGGACATACAAATACTGATAATACATACAAATGCAAATAGTACATACAAATGCAAATAGTACATACAAACACTATGGCTCATCAAACTGGTACCCATCATCAAAAAGACCAACTGCATCTGTAACGACCCGTATTTTACGTATTGTTATATCGTAGAATTATTAGGTCGATAGTGTTGTTTATGTTATCCCTAGCCTAAGTCGTTTGGGAGGTTAACTCGTGTAGGCAGCTTAAACTTAGGTCGTGATGGAGTTAGGTCGGTAGAGCGACCTAAGGTAGTTAGCGACCTAGGAAGTTAGGGTCGTGGGGAACGACCTAAGGAAGTTGACCGAGTTAAGGTAGTAACCGACCTATGGTATTGGACGACCTATAGAATTTGACCGGCTTAAGAGGTTTGGGTCGTTGGGTAGTTTAGGTCGGTGGCGACCTAGGGAGAAGAAGCGACTTAAGGGTTGCCGAGCTAGTGGAGTTAACGACCTAAGGGTTGTGAGCGACTTACGTTAGGTCGCAAGCAACTTAGTACAGTGAGTGGCCTATGGGGATAAGCGACCTAAAGGTTAGTGGCTTAGGTCGGCAGGACGAGTTAAGGATAGGTCGCGTGTGTTGTTAGGTCGGCCGTGTTTGTTAGGTCGCTAGGTGTGTTTGGTTGATAGGTCGTTAGGTTAGCAGTGCGTTAGGTCGCATAAGTGTTAGGTCGTGTGACCCTGTTTTTAGTTAAATCGTGTGGCCTGGGTTTGGTTAGGTCGCGACTTTTGCTAAGTCGCGTACCAGTTAGGTCGTAGGTCGTTGAAGGCGGCTGTGTTTTTAGGTCGGCATGGTTTTAGGTCGTATGTTGTTGGGTCAAGCTGTGTTGAGTCGCGCATAGGTTTGGACGTGCGCGTATTAGGTCGAGGGATTGTATAGGTCGGCAGCGACCTAAGTTAGGTCGTATGTTTTTAGGTCGGCAACGACCTAAGTCTGGGCGACCTAAGGGTTTTTCAGCCTATAAATAGAGGGGTTTGGCTCACTTTTTGGCACCGGTTTTTGAAGCGACGAAGTGCTGCCATTTTGGAAACTCGACTACAACATTTCTTCATCTCCTTTTCTCCATTCCAATCTAGTTCTAACATCCATCCAAGATCGAAGATCAAGATCGAAGATCGAAGAGCCAAAGTTGAAGATCTTCATCCATCGAAGCTAGATTTCATCGTTTCAAGCGGGATTTCGACGAATCAAGCTTGGATCTTCGCTGTCCAGATCTGAAGTGATTAGTTTTTGAAGTGTTTGGGTGATTTGGTGAGTGGTAGTTATCTCTCACGCGGACCCAAAGGAGTATATTGGATTGGTGGTTTGTTGGAGTGTTGTAGATAGTGATTTCATACATTTTCCTTAGATCCAAGTGTAGATCCATTACTTATGAAGATGTTTACTTATGCAAGTTCATTCATCTAGTTGTAGAGACAAAACCCATGATTTATATTTGTTAGATCTATGCTAAAGACCCATGATTCATGTACGTTAGATCTATGCTCATTTATTTACGAAATTGCCATTGTAATTATAAATGCCTATTTAGATCATGTTTGATTACTTGATTTTCTATGTAGATCTTGTTGAATGATTGATTACTTGGATTAATGTTTGATTTGATTGATTAGTTTATCTATTACTTGACTTGGACAAGTAAGGTCGATGGTGATTCAAAAGCTAAGTGGAAAGGCTCTTGAATGGTGAAAGCTGCCTGTAACATATGAAGCGGATGTGGAAGCTCATATGGATGGATTCGATGATGTGGAACCTTGCCATAATGCGAGAAGGAAAAGCATGATATTGAGATGGGACTTTGCTATGATGTGATGGGGCAAGGCATATGTTGAGATGGGATGGGTCATGATGACGTTCCAAGCACGGGTCATGACGACGTGCAAAGTTATAACTCGGTGATGCGGTCCGAGTTGGGATGGATAATGGTTAGCTTGAGAGGCGCTTGAGCTAGTATGGAAAGAGTCGTCAAGGAGGATGACTAGGAGGCTAAGATCTCATCGTTGTTGAAGGTTCTAGCATACTCAAAGCAAGGGTACGTTGGAACGGGTCACGATGACGTTCCAAGCACGGGTCACGATGACGTGCTAGTACTCTGGGCTGATGCGTTCGGCTTAGGCACGGGTCATGATGACGTGCGTAGTTATGTCTAAAACCGGGGTCACCATTAGCCCTTGACAGGTGGTCATTCAACTAACGGTGAAATCAAGGCAAGGATAACAGTGATAGCCAGAGTCATGGATGTTTGGTTGTATTATCATTCGGTCTCAAGAGCGGTGTTTTCTGGGTGCTTATCTGATCTTGGTTTAGGCCTTGGGGGTTTGTATTTGGAAAACATCGTCCTTGGCTCGAGTGATTATTGCTTTACCTTAATTATCTGCTATGTTATGCTTGCTTCTTCTTAGTATGTGTCTGGGGGCTATCACTGTAGAAAGAGGTGGAGTGGGATGGTTTGGTTCCTATTCCTTTTATCCCTTATGCTCTTTTGGTATGTTCGGTAGTTGATTTACTGCTCACTAAGACTTTGTCTGACTCAAGGTTTTATGTCTCCTCTTATTACCTTGGGTTGTTCATCCATGTTGGGATGGGCAGACTAGGTAGCAGGTGACAGGTGCTGTTCTTGGAGATCTACGCCGATGATGACGAAGACGAGCAGGAGGCTTTTGCATATTATTTCCTATTATATGTACTGGGTGTTCCGCTGCTGTATTTGTTTGAGTGTTATGTAGTGAGGCTTTGATGTATGGATGATTCATATGTTTGTATAAAGCTATTATGATTAGATGATGATATTCTGTTCTATGGGAGCTTCACTGTATTATATTTCTCTATTGTATTTTATCCATGCGCTGTGAGTTTTACGATAGAGTCTGCGATGTTTATGTTACCCTTGACGGTCACTCATGGCTGCCTGGCACACTTTCAGCGCACTATTCCCTTGTTTCCGTGCGGGAGTTATGGGCGGTCGTCACATTTGGTATCAGAGCGAGGTTAATCGATTTTTAGCCAACGCTCGCTGACGTAACTGCGTATGAGAGACGTAATTGTATTTTGATGGATGATTACTATAAATAATATACTAGTTTAAAAGGATTTGAACTCCTTATGCAGTTGTTTCTCAAGGTGTTCTAAGTCATTCCTTTTTGTAGATATTGAGGATGAGTCGAAGGGGGAGACCAGCTGCTAGGGAAGGCCGTGCTGCTAGGGAAGCTGTTGATTATGCTCCTATGTTTGAGGCCATGATGACTTCGATCATGAGAAGGATACCAGCCTCGGGGCCATCAGTAGATGTTGGAGTTCAAGTTCAAGCTCCAAGACCAGTGGATTTTGCTAAGCTTTGCAAGGACTATACTTCTCTTGGAGGAAAAGCTTTCTTGGGGACGGAATCGACCATTGAAGTGCAGAGATGGATTGATGCTTGTCAAAGGATTTTTGGTGATTTGGGAATTGAGGATGCAACCAAGAGGAAGCTTGCATCAAGACAGCTTCAGGGAAGAGCTGCTGATTGGTGGAATTCCATCACCATTGATACTCCAGAGGAAGGGATCACTTGGGAGCAATTCCAAGTCAGATTTGAAGCCAAGTTCATCTCTACGGCTCAGAAATCTGTTTTGTTTAAGAGGTTTGTGGAGCTCAAGCAAGGTGGGAGACCAGTTCTTGAGTATATTTCTGAGTTTGAAGCTTTGTCCAAGTATGCCAGATCGTATATTGATTCTCCCTACCAGAAGAACGAGAAGTTTGTGACCGGTTTGGACGCTTATCTTGGAAGGCAGTTAGTGGATCATTTGGACGATCCGTTTGAGAAGCTTGTGGAAAAAGCTCTTAGGCATGATAGTTTGTTTCCCAGGGAAGGTTCTGTTGTTGCTGTAACCAAGGAAGGGTCTAAGCCACAGCAGGGTGGAAATAAGAAGAGGAAGCAGCAGCAACAGAAGGGAAAGGATGGCCAGAAGAAGTTGAAAGGCGAAGTGACTTGCTACAACTGCCGACAGAAGGGTCATCTCTCCCGGGATTGCAAGAATCCAAAGGTGCAGTTGAAGTGCCACAACTGTGATAAGCTGGGACATATCAAGAAGGACTGTCCAGAACCGAGGAAAGATAGGCAGGTTGTGCAAGCTTATGCTTTGGGAGCTGTGCCGTCGTCTTCAAAAGCTCCTATTGCTGAAGAGAAGGGGAAGAGTGTGGTGGTTCAAGGTACTCTTTCTATTTGTGGTGTTCCAGTTAGAGTGTTGTTTGATACTGGAGCGTCGCATTCTTTTGTTTGTGATGATTTGGTAGGCCGGTTAGGTTTGAAACCGGATATTGTTGATAGGCCATTGGTTGTGACTAATCCAGTTGGGGGTTCGTCATGTTTGTGTATGATATGCCGTGGCCTAGTTGTGTCGAGTCATGATTGCTCGTTTGTTTGTGATTGCTTTGTTCTGAACTTTACGGGGTTCGGAATTATTTTGGGTATGGACTGGCTTAGGAAGTATGCGGCAAGGATTGATTGTGAGAGGCTGGAGGTGACAGTCGGAAATGTGGAAGGGCGAAAGGTTGTGATACGATGTAAGCATGGGGAAGGCGTCTTCATGAGCTTCATGTATTCGCTAGTTGTTCCACGGGATGGACTGTCGTCGGTGCCTATTGTGAATGGATTTGAGGACGTCTTTGACGAGGTCAAAGGGTTACCGCCGCATAGGGAGATCGAGTTTCGTATCGATCTAGTTGAGGGAGCCAGACCTATCGTGATGCCTCTTAGGCGGATGGCGCCTAGGGAGCAGCAAGAGTTGAGGGTGCAAGTTGATGACCTTTTACGGAAGGGATTCATTCGGCGTAGTGTGTCCGAATGGGGTGCACCAGTTGTGTTTGCAACCAAAGCGGATGGATCGTTGAGGTTGTGTGTGGATTATCGTGAGTTGAATAAGGTGACTAAGAAGAACAAGTATCCATTGCCGAGAATAGATGACTTGTTTGATCAGCTCCACGAGGCTAAGGTGTTTTCTCAGATGGATTTGGCAACGAGATTTCACCAGTTGAGAGTGGCGAAGGATAGTGTGCCGAAAACTGCTTTCAGGACACCATCCGGGTTTTATGAGTGGCTGGTAATGCCGTTTGGATTGACTAACGCACCGGCATATTTTGTGGATCTTATGAATAGAGTATTCAGAGGTCAGTTGAACAAGTTCGTACTTGTGTTCGTAGATGATATTCTGATTTATTCCAGAACTGAAGAAGAGCACAAGACGCACTTGCGTTTGGTTTTGGAAATCTTGCGGAAACATCAGCTGAAGGCTAAGTTTTCGAAGTGTCACTTCTGGAAGAATGAAGTGAGATTCTTAGGCCATGTTATTTCTGGAAATGGAATAGCGGTTGATCCCGCTAAGGTGGCGGCGATCCAGGATTGGGTTAGACCTAAGAATGCATCTGATGTGAGAAGTTTCCTTGGATTAGCAGGATATTATCGACGGTTTATCAAAGACTTTTCCAAGATAGCTGCACCATTAACAGGATTAACGAAGAAGAACCAAGTGTTCAGATGGGATGACAAGTGTGAGCAAGCTTTCGTAATCCTAAAAGAACGACTGACAAGTGCTCCTGTTTTGACTATTCCAAGTGGGAATGATGAGATGGTGGTTTACACCGATGCATGTGGTACTGGACTGGGAGCATTGCTAATGCAGAAGGGTAAAGTTGTTGCGTATGCAAGTCGACAACTGAAGCCGCATGAAAGGAATTATCCGACTCATGATTTGGAGTTAGCGGCAATTGTGTTTGCTTTGAAGATGTGGAGACATTACCTGTTGGGAGTTAGATTTGAGTTGTTTACAGATCATAAGTCGTTGAAGTATCTGTTCTCCCAAAAGGATTTGAATCTTCGGCAGCAACGATGGCTAGAGTTTTTAGCATCATATGATTTTGGTATAGCTTATACTCCGGGAAAAGGTAACGCAGTAGCTGATGCGTTGAGTCGAAGACATGCGGGATTGGGAGCCATGTTTTCGGAATGGAAGAGTCTCGAGTATTTGGCTGGATTTGATTTCAGGCCCAGATGTGAATTGGAACCTGAGATGTTGGCAAACTTATCGATAAGGCCTACTCTGGTGGAGAGAATTGGCGAGAGCCAAAAGCGAGACGATAAGCTTGTCAAGATTATCCGAGATTTGGAATCTGGATTGGACCCAGAAAAGGATAAAGGATTCGAAGTCGATCGAGAGGGTTGGCTTCGGAAGCAAGGACGACTAGTTGTTCCCGATGTAGATGGATTGAGAGATGAAGTTCTTAGGGAAAGTCATCACTCGAAGTTGACAATTCATCCAGGAGGAAATAAAATGTATCGGGATATGAAGAGAACCTATTACTGGGAAGGTATGAAGAAGGATGTTGGAAATTTTATTTCTAAGTGTATGAACTGCCAGTTGGTGAAAGCTGAGCAGAAGAAGCCCAGTGGATTACTTCAGCCATTAGAGGTTCCTACATGGAAGTGGGAGCAAGTGTCGATGGATTTTATCGATGGCCTACCTAGAACCAGGGCAGGGAATGAAGGGATTTGGGTCATCGTAGATCGTTTGACTAAGAGTGCAAGGTTCATTCCTGTTCGATCAACTAGGACTGCATCGAAGTTGGCTGAGTTGTATGTTAAGTGGATTGTTCGATTCCATGGTGTTCCGAAGAGAATAGTGAGCGATCGAGACCCATTGTTCACTAGTGGATTTTGGAAGAGCTTCCAGGAAGTTTTGGGAACTAAGTTGTGTTTGAGTACAACTTACCACCCCCAAACAGATGGTCAGACCGAGAGAGTCAACCGAGTTTTGGAAGATCTTCTCAGAGCTTGTGTTTTGGATTTCGGAGGATCATGGGAGGATCATCTTCATTTGGTGGAATTTGCGTATAACAACAGTTATCAGTCAAGTATTGGTATGGCACCATTTGAGGCATTGTATGGAAGACCGTGTAACTCTCCGACATGTTGGTTGGAAACTGGAGAAAAACTGATACTTGGGCCAGAGATGATTCGACAGACTTCGGATTGTATGGGGATCATTCGGCAACGAATGAAGGCAGCCCAAGATCGTCAGAAAAGTTATGCCGATGATCGTCGTAAGAATTTGGAATTCGACGTAGGTGATATGGTTTTTGTGAAGATTTCTCCTCTGAAGAATGTTATTCGATTTGGAAAGAAAGGAAAGTTAACTCCGAGATTTGTTGGACCATTCCCGATTATCGAGCGAATTGGAAAGCTCGCTTATAGATTGGAGTTACCGGAAAAGATGGCGGGTGTGCACAATGTGTTTCATGTATCTTATCTACGGAAGTATGTGCATGACTCAAATACGGTGGTTTCTGCTGATAGCTGTGAAGATTTGGAGGTTGATCCAGTTGTTAGAAGACCTCGTAAGCCGCTTCGTGTTGTTGAAACCGACACGAAACAGCTTAGGAGGAAGACGATTACGTTGCTCAAGATACAATGGAGTGACGATGTTAACGACTGTACATGGGAGGAGGAAGAGAGGATGAAGGCAGCTCATCCCGAACTCTTCGAGGTATGGCCCTAAAGTGTCGTGACATCTCATGAATTTGTAGCTTGTTCTAAGTCTTAGAATTCTGCATGCTAGGTTAGAATTGGATGCATGGTTTGTTGATTGCTATGGATGGTAGACATGCAGAATAGCTTTGATTTCTGTTGATTGTTTGGAATTTCGGGGGCGAAATTCCTAAGGGGGAGAGAATGTAACGACCCGTATTTTATGTATTGTTATATCTTAGAATTATTAGGTCGATAGTGTTGTTTATGTTATCCCTAGCCTAAGTCGTTTGGGAGGTTAACTCGTGTAGGCAGCTTAAACTTAGGTCGTGATGGAGTTAGGTCGGTAGAGCGACCTAAGGTAGTTAGCGACCTAGGAAGTTAGGGTCGTGGGGAACGACCTAAGGAAGTTGACCGAGTTAAGGTAGTAACCGACCTATGGTATTGGGCGACCTATAGAATTTGACCGGCTTAAGAGGTTTGGGTCGTTGGGTAGTTTAGGTCGGTGGCGACCTAGGGAGAAGAAGCGACTTAAGGGTTGCCGAGCTAGTGGAGTTAACGACCTAAGGGTTGTGAGCGACTTACGTTAGGTCGCAAGCAACTTAGTACAGTGAGTGGCCTATGGGGATAAGCGACCTAAAGGTTAGTGGCTTAGGTCGGCAGGACGAGTTAAGGATAGGTCGCGTGTGTTGTTAGGTCGGCCGTGTTTGTTAGGTCGCTAGGTGTGTTTGGTTGATAGGTCGTTAGGTTAGCAGTGCGTTAGGTCGCATAAGTGTTAGGTCGTGTGACCCTGTTTTTAGTTAAATCGTGTGGCCTGGGTTTGGTTAGGTCGCGACTTTTGCTAAGTCGCGTACCAGTTAGGTCGTAGGTCGTTGAAGGCGGCTGTGTTTTTAGGTCGGCATGGTTTTAGGTCGTATGTTGTTGGGTCAAGCTGTGTTGAGTCGCGCATAGGTTTGGACGTGCGCATATTAGGTCGAGGGATTGTATAGGTCGGCAGCGACCTAAGTTAGGTCGTATGTTTTTAGGTCGGCAACGACCTAAGTCTGGGCGACCTAAGGGTTTTTCAGCCTATAAATAGAGGGGTTTGGCTCACTTTTTGGCACCGGTTTTTGAAGCGACGAAGTGCTGCCATTTTGGAAACTCGACTACAACATTTCTTCATCTCCTTTTCTCCATTCCAATCTAGTTCTAACATCCATCCAAGATCGAAGATCAAGATCGAAGATCGAAGAGCCAAAGTTGAAGATCTTCATCCATCGAAGCTAGATTTCATCGTTTCAAGCGGGATTTCGACGAATCAAGCTTGGATCGTCGCTGTCCAGATCTGAAGTGATTAGTTTTTGAAGTGTTTCGGTGATTTGGTGAGTGGTAGTTATCTCTCACGCGGACCCAAAGGAGTATATTGGATTGGTGGTTTGTTGGAGTGTTGTAGATAGTGATTTCATACATTTTCCTTAGATCCAAGTGTAGATCCATTACTTATGAAGATGTTTACTTATGCAAGTTCATTCATCTAGTTGTAGAGACAAAACCCATGATTTATATTTGTTAGATCTATGCTAAAGACCCATGATTCATGTACGTTAGATCTATGCTCATTTATTTACGAAATTGCCATTGTAATTATAAATGCCTATTTAGATCATGTTTGATTACTTGATTTTCTATGTAGATCTTGTTGAATGATTGATTACTTGGATTAATGTTTGATTTGATTGATTAGTTTATCTATTACTTGACTTGGACAAGTAAGGTCGATGGTGATTCAAAAGCTAAGTGGAAAGGCTCTTGAATGGTGAAAGCTGCCTGTAACATATGAAGCGGATGTGGAAGCTCATATGGATGGATTCGATGATGTGGAACCTTGCCATAATGCGAGAAGGAAAAGCATGATATTGAGATGGGACTTTGCTATGATGTGATGGGGCAAGGCATATGTTGAGATGGGACGGGTCATGATGACGTTCCAAGCACGGGTCATGACGACGTGCAAAGTTATAACTCGGTGATGCGGTCCGAGTTGGGATGGATAATGGTTAGCTTGAGAGGCGCTTGAGCTAGTATGGAAAGAGTCGTCAAGGAGGATGACTAGGAGGCTAAGATCTCATCGTTGTTGAAGGTTCTAGCATACTCAAAGCAAGGGTACGTTGGAACGGGTCACGATGACGTTCCAAGCACGGGTCACGATGACGTGCTAGTACTCTGGGCTGATGCGTTCGGCTTAGGCACGGGTCATGATGACGTGCGGAGTTATGTCTAAAACCGGGGTCACCATTAGCCCTTGACAGGTGGTCATTCAACTAACGGTGAAATCAAGGCAAGGATAACAGTGATAGCCAGAGTCATGGATGTTTGGTTGTATTATCATTCGGTCTCAAGAGCGGTGTTTTCTGGGTGCTTATCTGATCTTGGTTTAGGCCTTGGGGGTTTGTATTTGGAAAACATCGTCCTTGGCTCGAGTGATTATTGCTTTACCTTAATTATCTGCTATGTTATGCTTGCTTCTTCTTAGTATGTGTCTGGGGGCTATCACTGTAGAAAGAGGTGGAGTGGGATGGTTTGGTTCCTATTCCTTTTATCCCTTATGCTCTTTTGGTATGTTCGGTAGTTGATTTACTGCTCACTAAGACTTTGTCTGACTCAAGGTTTTATGTCTCCTCTTATTACCTTGGGCTGTTCATCCATGTTGGGATGGGCAGACTAGGTAGCAGGTGACAGGTGCTGTTCTTGGAGATCTACGCCGATGACGACGAAGACGAGCAGGAGGCTTTTGCATATTATTTCCTATTATATGTACTGGGTGTTCCGCTGCTGTATTTGTTTGAGTGTTATGTAGTGAGGCTTTGATGTATGGATGATTCATATGTTTGTATAAAGCTAGTATGATTAGATGATGATATTCTGTTCTATGGGAGCTTCACTGTATTATATTTCTCTATTGTATTTTATCCATGCGCTGTGAGTTTTACGATAGAGTCTGCGATGTTTATGTTACCCTTGACGGTCAGTCATGGCTGCCTGGCACACTTTCAGCGCACTATTCCCTTGTTTCCGTGCGGGAGTTATGGGCGGTCGTCACAGCATCGCTATCATCATCATCTACTATACATGTAGGATGATATCACTGCTCATTAGCAGTAGCAAACTCGTTAATATAAGCAGTCAAATCATCTATGCTCCGTCGATGCTCGACGTACATGACCCGACGGAGTCCCGTCTGAGTCTGAAACAAATCCTCATATGAAAACGCAGCTGGATCTGGATAGTAAGAAATTTCAAACCGAGAAATACCAACGTATTTATCAACTCCCGACATTGTCGGTATACTGACTGTCCAACCGTAATCTCCTATTCACGATGGCTGTGGAGCATGATAAACCTAAGTACTATGTGTAACGTCCTGTAAAACCGGGGGACAACACCACTCCGAATGCCTGAAGGCCTTACCAAATCAACGGGTGCAGCATGAACAAAAGTATTCATATGCGGTGGAGTGTAAAACCGACACCAAAAAGATGCATAATCTAAATTCATGATGATGAAGTAATTAGCAGACTACCATTCCCCGCATACTCCTATAAAGCGGCAACGTCATACACCTTCAAAAAAGGTGTATCCAGATGTGGATCATCAGGAACAAAAATACCATCTAACGTCTGTCTTAAGTACGCTCACCGAGAAACCAATATAATAGAATCCTAAACTGGATGGGGATGATATCAATGGAAAACGTCCAACATATAGAAATATAGTGTGCATTACGATAGGGTCGGTCATAAAAAGCGAACCATCATAAGGATGTCAAACAACACTCTCTCGTGTGCTCTATAACTCGATCGGATTTCGGACCACAGCAAATATATGACGTGCCTCCCCTCCTGGCACCATTTTGCGGATACCTCGAGCCCTTGCTCTAATTCGGAGGAAGAAATGGGGTAACGTGGAGTCCGATATTGGATAAGTCATGTTGTGAAAGTTCTTAAGTACCAATACTGTAAAATCTCCCAAAAACCTATAATGGACGTGGATCAACCCTTAACGATGCACTAATGATCCAAAGAGCGATACAAATACGCTAATATTGGAGTCCTCCAATTATATACGATTGAACTATCAAACGAAAACTCCACAACAGTTGCAACATATCCGGCCGGCAACGTACAATGCATTTGTTAGAATAAGTTCTCCATCATGTACAGAATAACCAGTCGAGCAATCTCCAAATGGTAGTCTGTGCTACGAGCATGTATCAATTCATAGATTGCTTGTCTAATGTAAGAACATCTAATCTTCAGTTTGGATGACAGCCCATCTTGTAAGCCAAGATGTTGAAGTACATTAGATAAACGGTCAAAGTGCTGGTACTTCTCGTCATGTGCTAAGATCCCTCCCTTTCTGATGCCTACATCGGTAAGCATAGTAAAGTCTAAAGGGGTAAAACCTAACTTTTCAAAACTAAGGTGGAATGTATGAGTGGTCTTCCACCAACATGTGGTCTTCCACCAACATGCGACTAAAACACTACATAACCGACGTCCGAATTTAAAAGATTATCGATACCTATTAAAGCAGTTTATGATTATTGAAAGCGCCAAATAGCATTAAATAAATAAAGTGTAATTATGTAAATACGTACTCAACAAATCTCTAAATCCTATATCTCGAAGAAAAACATGAATAATGGTGTCGGCATCATAAGATCGGATCATTCTATGTAGGCGTATTACACTAACTCAAGAGTCACGAGTGTGCTCACGACGAGCCTAATTTTAAACAGGCCGCATATTTAATTTTTATTCTATAATTTTAACTAAATATATAATTTAAAGGTAGATAAGTTATCAATTTTTGACACACGTGCGGACGTGTACTTTGTTGTCCGAGAGTATACGAAAATTGACGAAATCCTTGTCGGGTCTCAAATTTTGGTCGATGTGGGGATCCAGAAGTGTATTTGCTATATTTATACCCACACATCTTCGCCTCACCATCGTGCTTCGTCGACCTCCAGTATCCATCGTCGGTACGTCTATGTTTTCTTCGACAGAGGCGTTTTTTACGGCCGGCGGAACATTTCCACCGCTGCGACTGCCTCTTTCTCGTATTCTCCTTAACGCTCTTCTTATTTTTTAAATAATTTTTTCGTTGCTGAGCTCTCGGATGGTGGAAATAATGGAGAGGAGTAAGCAGGAAGGCCAAAGATTTGGGAAGAAATGGAATAACCGCCGTACTTATAGTCGGTTATCGTATGTGCGCTTAGCCGATTAAGTGTACGTATTGGATTGCAATCCACGGCTCTTGTGGATTGCAATCCAAAGGCTGTGGATTGTCATCCACGTCTTCATCTTTAGCCAGCTGTAATTTAACCGGCTAAGGTGAAGCAACCAGTGCTTCTTCTTTTAGCGCTGAGGTGGATTTTCCTTCATTCGTCTCCAATCGACGGTTGTTTCCACCAGCAAGGTTGGAAATACTATAAGAAATATTAAAGAATTGTCTTTTTTTTAAACTTTGCCTAGCGTCCAAAAGCAGTAGAGTTTGTCTTTTTCCAAATTATAGATAGCTATGCATCACATCAATAGACATGATCACTTAGCCAAAGGGTCAAACAGCATGTCCTGTTTTCATAATTGCTTTAGTTACTATTGCAAAATACAGCTAGGTGACGGCAAGATTAGATTACTTACGTAAACTTTGAAAGATGCATTAAACCATTAATCAGAACAATCACATCTTGCATTAAAAAACCAATGATGTTTGGCACGCAGCCTGAAATCCAGTTGGCGTTGTCTCATACCACCTTTCAGAGCTATATATATGTAGGTTCATGTGGGACAAATAGCTCAGCTTGGTTACATTTGCAATGGCAGAATTATCAGTGAAGGTGAAAGAAGAATCGAGTGATGACCAAATAGTGATGGATGCCGACTGCAAAACTCCAACTTCAGTCGACTCAAAGATACCTCAACCTCTCACTTGTCCTCCTCCTCCAAAGAAGAAAAGAACCACTTTTTCTATGTTTCCAAACAGCAACAAACAGCTATTTATTCCTCATAGCCTTGATGCTTTTAGGTTTATTGAGTGAATATATATATATATATATATATATATATATATATATATATATATATATATATATATATATATATATATATATGTATATATATATGGGTTAGGATTGGGACTATTTTAGCAGGAGGACCTATTTAGGATACAAATTGAAAATGCAACTTGGTGGATTTTAAAGGTGAATCTCAATAGGATCAAAGGTTAAATAAAAGCACTGCGAGATCACACCGATGATACCTATTTTTTCACCAACTATGTCATCGGTTTTGTTGTTGAATTTCTCTTTTTTGGATTCCCGTTCTACTGTTGAATATGTACTTCATCTATCATTTCCTAGTTACGTTTGATAATAAACCAAAAGTGGAAATTAGCAACGGTCCTTTGTCTCAAATTTAATTCCTAAATAACCCTACTTGAAAATCAGTTTCACAAAATATCATCATCGAGGTTTCCAGCAAAAAGCCACGGCTACCTGTACATTGTGTAAAAAAAAGTAAAATTTTGACTATAGATAGATGCAATTCCGAATGTAAACATATACAGTTCTAACTGCATGCATATGTATGTATGTATGTATGTATGTATGTGTGTGTGTATGTGTGTGTATATGTATATGTATGCAATTTAAACTACGTGCTAACAAAGGTATTTTGTAAAATTGGTTTTTTAGAATAGCAAGTGGGTTTTAAAACTTGTCTTGGGTTTTGGCGAAATGTCCCTAACCAAAATATTTTTTTATGTATAGCTAGAAATACATACACACATGTATGTGCTTTAGTATTATTGCTCGATCCATAGGTATTTTACTATTTTGTTTTCCACATTTAGAAACCTAACTATATATAATTTTGAAGCTCACTTAATTAGTTTAATTCATGTAGCATTTTATTGCTAATTTTTAGGTCTATTGAAAAAAAATTAGGTTTATTGAAAAACATATATAAATATATTAGCACTTTGTAGTTTTTAAAAAAAGTAGATTTCGTTTTAGAGATTTCTTGTTTTCATGAACATCAGTAAACAAACCAGGATATTTGTGAAATCTTAAAATCCTTTTGAATCTTTTCTAGTCTTTACAATTTTTGTTTGAAATTTTTTCCATTAAATGAAGTTTTAATTTGATTTTTGAAAATATTATATTTCTTTCAGATGAACAAACCCCAAAAAATATTTCATGAGAAAGCTTTGTTGAAAATATTTATTCCTCAAAAGTAGGTTTTTTTTGTAGAAACCGCATTTGCAAAGGAAAGGTTAAATTTTTTTAGTATTCCTTGTTTTTTTCACCTCAATTAATTTCATTTTTTGCATCGATATTGCAAGACAAACTAATGAATTAATAATATAGTTAAATAGGTATAAGAACTGTAATGTAAAATCTAATTTTTGAATTATTGGATAATAAATTCTTCTGCTAGTTACTTATTAAAAATAGCTAGAAAGGCCTAGCGAATGCTGTCGAATAATTCCTTGGTGATTTAATAAATTGGAAAAGTGTTAGGATTTTTGTTACGCAAAACCCAAAAGAATATATATGTTGTGAAAGCCTATCACATGATATTATATCACCCGAGTCAATAACGTATAATGTTGGATAAAAATAATGATATTTGAACACAAACAATGATGATGATAGTTCCAAAACAACAAACATTAAAAAGAACCAACACACAAGATTCTACCCAATCACTATTTGTGTTGACTCTTAGAGAATAATTATTACAATTAATTTACCAAATAAAATTTAAAAAAACAAAAAATAAGTTTAATAACCCAATTGAGAACGGAGAGTTGATCTTTGTAAATTAGTTTTTCTATGTTTAATACATACATACATATATACATATATATATAATAGTTGTTTTTGGGTAACAAGATTGGGACTCTATTTGCGGGAGGAACTACTAGGATACAATTTGAAATGCAATTTGGTGACATAATGGATTTTAATGGTGAATCTCAATTGGATTGGATGTGAAATAAAAGTAAAGTTGGATCACACAGATGATGCTTATTGTTTCACCAATTATCTCATCAATTTTATGCTACCTATCATTTCCTAGCTATGTCTTATAATCAGCCGAAGTAAAAAAAAAAAACATATTTGAGAAGAACGGATGTGTAGTACGGGGCTACACAGCTAAGAACATAATTAAACAAAGTAAAAGTTGATCTATATGTCTAATCGGTGGCGGCAAAATAAGAAATCTGCACCATTATATTAGCATTATCCATATAGCCCACAAGATCATGCATAAATCAAGATAGACCCAACAAATACAAAAGATATCAGTAGGTGATCTACTAGGCATCATCATTGAAATCCATTTCATCACCATCGGTAGCATGGATAGCATCACAACCGTCAACTGATTCGACATCATATCGGTCGTCGTGAATTGTTTGCACCAAAATTGGTCACAACACTCTTCGGGAGTCGTTGAAGAGATAATAATGAAGAATGTAAATTCAAAGTGAGTATTATCTAACAAAAACTCCGATCAACAGTAAAGTAAATGCGTAGACAAGCGATTTATAGTGGTTCGGCGCGTTGCCTACGTCCACTGTGAAGTTTTTTTGTAGTTTTATTGATTCTCTTTCAATGATTACAAGTTGTTATAGCAATCAACAGCAAGTTACAACTGGAAATTCGAAATCAACAGCAATGTTATGATGTAGGATGATAGAGATCTCGATCCGGCAGAGTCTGGACGCTTGAGAGTCGAAAGATCGAAGAAGATCCAGATCCTTTTTCTGTTGGCTCTAGGGCTCTATTTATAGGCATGGGATGCTGATATTTCGCTGAAAACTCGGGAGACCACTTCTGGCACGTGAGGGGGCCCACGTGCCCGGCCTCAGGAATTTTGGGCCCACCTTGGCATCGATTCGAACTCCATTCGAATCGATCTTAAATTCATCCAATCGAGGTAAAATTTGGTGTGGACATTCTTCAATATGTATGCAAGCTTCTGTGGAAATTTCGTGGCATTTGGATCAGTAGATTGAGAGATATGATGGATACGAGATGAGATTCCTTGTGTGGCTGCTCGGTTCGAAACCATCCATTCGAATCGATGGTGGCACGCGCCTTCGTGATGACGTGGAGCACAAACCTCGAATCGATCCGGTCTTCACTCCGAGTTGACCGCTTCGACTCCATGTATCTTGGCGCATTCGAACCGATGGATGACACGTCATCATGGATAGTTGACTTGGTGGATTCGAACGAAGCTTCACTGAAGGGTTCGAAAAAGGCTTCATTGATGGGTCCGAACGGCCGATGCTTGATGGATACGAACTTGCGTTTCTTGGATGGATACGAGCCTTGTAACTTCCCCATGGATACGAGGTCCATCGATACGAACTCGATGGATTCGAAATTGATGGAGTCGAACCCGAGGCACTTCGATGGGTTCGAAGTAGGTCGATATGAAGGTGATCAGTTCGAAACAGTGTTCGGTGATGGGTTCGAAATCTAGGTTTCTCCCTTCAAATTGAATCGATCATAACTTGAGCGTATGAACTCGGATTGACTTGAAATTTGAGATGCCGACTTCTATGATCTTCCTTGTCGTGTCCTATCAGTTGTAGCTCAATCTGGACTCGGACAAAATTCAGCGTTATCCATAATGAAACGAAGTGTGACCAACCTCTGAGACGAATTGTCCTTTGTTTTCGATCGATTTTTTGGTATCACGGCTTTGCCAAAAAGCGGGATAACATTTGCCCCCCAAAGTACGTCTTGTGGAAACATGACGTGCTTTGAATAGCTGCAATTTCTCTTTGAACAATCATTGCTTTCTTTTGTTGAGATTCGTACTCTGTAATGCAGTAACCTCGCGTTGATATGATTGATTGTTGTATAATAGTGCTTAGCTGTTGGATGTTGCATTTGTAACAAGATGAGTATTCGATCCCTGTAAATGTTTAAAATCGAATGTTAGTCCGACATATATGCACATATGTTAGTTTGACCCTCGTTAACGTTGTGCATCCACGAGTCGTTGTCGGCTTTGTATGCTATTGAATTTCATATCGATTCTGTCCTGAACCGATTTGGAAATTTGAGTTGAGACAACGCTTGATGGTTGTTTTGAAAAGTCCCTTCGTATCGATCCTTTCCTGAACCGATATAGAAGGTTGAAGGAATCGAATTTGTGTTGCGCGGATGTAATATTTCGAATCGATGGGTATGAGCATCAATAGATACGAAATCAACATTCGTATTGATGAAGTATGCTTACGTCATGATGGGTACGAAATTGACATTCGTATCGATGGGAAAGGATGGATACGAAACTATCGTTCGTATCGATAGGAAATGATGGATACGAAATCACCCGTTCGTACCGAAGAGAAAGGATGGAAACGAAATCGTCGTTCGTATCGATAGGTATTGATGGATACGAAATCGTTGTTCGTATCGGTAGGTTGTGGATGGAGTTGTGAATTTGTTGATGCGAACGAAGGCTTCGAGTCGATGTGCTCACTGTTCGTTTTGCATCAACGGAGCTCAACGTCCACTGTATAGCCTGGGTCGTATACTTCGTATCGATGAAGGGTGTGGTTAACTTCGCATCGATAAGGCCCTAGGCAAATGAGTTCGAATGGAGATTTCGAACCGATGCGTGTTTTGACTGGTTGCGACCGGTCAAGTTTACTGGGAGGCGAATCGTCTCGGTTACTTTCAAGGCTCCATATAAATAGCAGCGGCTTTGTCATTTTTACTTTTTCACTTTTTACTGCCGCCTTGTGTTTATTGTGTTTTGCATCGACTCGAAGCTTCAGAGAGGAACTGTGTCGCGTCTTCGAACCAATTAAGATTCAAATCCTTAATTCCTTGAATCCCACACTCAAACTAGGTAATTAACCTCGAATCCAAACGGCAAAGCTATTTCTGACCTATCACTTCTTCATTGATTGGCCACTCTGGTGATTGATAAAACCAGATCTTGTTTTGAGGAGCTTCGAATCGATCTGGGGACTCATGTTCGAATCGATGATGGCGGCATCATTTTTCTTTGGATTTCGCATCGATCCCTGGGACGCCCTCATGGAGGTGACGCAGTTCGCACCGATTGACTATCTTGATGGGTCCATTCGAATCGATGGATTCGAATCCATCATCCATCGGTTCGAATTCCTTTACATCGATACGAATTGCATCTTTATGACCGATACGAAAGGTATCGATTCGAACATGATCGATGTTAGGTTGAGGTTTTCCTGATCGGTACGAACTAGTTAACCAAGGATCGATTCGAAGTCATCCTTCATTGATCGATTCGAACTCGGCACTTGATCATCGGTTCGAAGCGTGCCCCTCTGTATCGATTCGAAGTGGTATTATGATGGGTTCGAACAAGCTTCCTGTGATCGGTTCGAAACCCTCTATGATGGATACCAAAGTTTGACATTTTCTTAGCATAATCCCGACGAGCTTCATTCTTGTATATTTGGACTTGATAATTAAACTGCATACTTGACCACCTTTCGAAGCTCGTTGATGGAACCATAACAACTTCTATCCGAATCAATTTCCATCGTATAAACGGTTTAGTGATGACGGTCAGCGATGACGGTCATTACAACTGGACTCTGTAGCTTCGTCGTTTGCATATTTCCTTTAACTCTGCGACATTTATTCAAGTAATGCATGGCACTGTACAACATACATTCATACACTCTACACTGGGGAATGCACGGGTCCTTTGTCGTCTAACGATGGTTTCTCATGAGTTAGCTAGTCATGGAACCTTCAAGTTCGCAGCAGCAGGAGATTCAAAGTACAGTCACTTCGAGACTAGAGGTTCCGGATATTGAACCTGAGATCATCGGTCCAGCCCCGGACGAATTTCCCAATGCGTCTTTTATTGCCAATCCATCGGATTCCGTTCAATCCAATATTTCTGAAGATATGTTGGGGAGGATATGCTTAAGGCATGGCCTGTCACTGGACGACGTGTTATTGCCGAGGCCGAATGATAGACCACACAATCCGCCGGAAGGATATACAACATTCAATCGCCACGCATGCGCGGCCGGGACGCTTCCTCCGTTCAATGAGTACATAAGGGAAGCATTGTCTTTTTTAAGGATCGCTCCATCTCAACTACACCCGAACGGATATGCTTCGCGGAATAGCATGTTCATAGTCTTCATGGAGTACCTTCATAGACCACCGATCCCGACCGAGATCATATATGTATTCAATTTCAAAACCCGAGGTGATTACCCCTCCTTCACATTTTTGGAAGCGGTGAGGAATTGTCAAGTGGTCACTGGGTCCTGGACCAGGCTGAGTTATTACAGGACGGAATGGTTCTATGTCAGATGTCCTCTGGGGTTTGCCCGGCGATGGTTATTCAGACGTGAGTATAGCTGAGTTCTCAAATAATTACTAAGGCAATTGCAGTCAAAGTGAAACTTATGTTTTTTCTTTTTTACAGCAACGATTCAGCGACCTGAAGGTGAACAGTTTAAGGAGATGGTGCGAGTACTTCGAGAAGTCCCGAGCGAAGATAGGGATATCGAGTTGCTTTTGACGGATAGGAATCTCCGGACTTACGGGTTGATCGAACGAGGGCAGAGCATAAAGTTTGACGGGGCACTAAGGACCGTCTCGAAAAAACGAGTCAAGCACAAGAAGCCCAAAGTTATTATAACCAAGGAAGCTGATTCCGAAAGAACCCATACTGATGATGAGCCGTTGTCCGAGCCTACAGATGTAGTTCAGGATGTCGCAGAGCAGAGAAAAGGCAAGGCAGCTGTTGTTAAGCCAACTAAGAAGGGGAGATGGAAATCGGTTGTCACGGCCCGATCCGCTCCTAGAGTTAGAATTTCGGAGATGCCTCCTCCGAGAACTGAAAATCTTTATGTAGGGCTCGCCGATATTCCAATTCCGAACGATGTGTCCCTGCAAAATGATGCCGGATTGGAAGAACTTTCAGAAACTTTAGTTTTGAGCGAGTCTTTTCCCAATGGTGTGGCAGACACATCCGGTTGGTCGGGGGGTTGCACATTCATACATATTTCACAACACTGCATAACCTTTGACTGTAAACTACCTATCTCGAAAGGTGATTAATCCTACATTATTTTGCTCTGCAGATACTATGTCTGGGCGAGGTTCAATGCTAGGGAGTCTCCGACATGCCCGCAAGTCTTCATATCATGAGTCACGCAGACAGGAGGGGGACATAGATTACGACCAGGGACGCTCTGGGTATTCTGGTCAAGAAAGATATGATAAAGATAGAGGCTATAAGCGTCGATCTCGATCGCGTACTCCTCCTCCTCCCAGGGATCCCATACAGCCTCCTGCTTATGTCTCTCATCCCTCTGAATCTTCACACTACAAGTCGACTTCTCAATCTTCTAGGCATGAATCCCGCCATTCTAGAAGCGAAACAATAACCGCTGCTGTTACAGAACAGCCCCCCGTGGAAATTTCAAGGGAAGGAGCAATCAAGCTTGCTCAGCTAAAGAAAGATTTTCCAAACATCTGCTTTGATAACTATATCTTTCCTCCACACTTAAAAAGGATCCCGGAGGAAGCCGAGCAGTTAGTACATGACTACGTGCACGACTTTTATGCCCAGTACAAAGCGTGGGCGAAAGCGGCTGAAAAAGCGTCAGCGTTGGCCTTTGAGCGAGCAGCCATCATCGAGAAACTCCAAACTGATCTAGCTCACCGAGATCGCATCGTACAAGTGTTAACCGATGAAGCCGAGTCATCTCGGAAGTCAGAAATGGACGCTACAAAGTAAGCGGACGAGGCCCATGCGGCGATGGACAGGATAAAGCGTGAGCATTACGCTACGGTGGAGGACATGGGCCACCGAAACACCATCGTGACCGCCGAGCGGGACGCGGCCTTGAAGGAACTTAATGCACTCAAAGCCAAATTTGCCGAGATCACCAAAGACAAAGATGACGCGCACAACGCGGCCCAAGAAGCATGCGAACAAGCCGTAGTGCTTCGGACCGAGAGAGATGCGGCAGTGGCTAAAGTTCAAGCTGTCGAGGTTGAGGAGAAGGTTCAAAGGGCAGAGGCCAGGCTGGAGGCCGACATCGAAGATCTACTCGTTACTTACAAAGCCAATGTGCTGAGGCACAGAAATTTGGCTTGGCTTCAGGATTATCCGGTACATCTTCGTAACGCTTGGGTCCGATTGGTTGAGGAGGAAGGAGAATCGCACCCGGATGCATCAATCAACCAGTTCGAGCTTGAGAACCGGTTGCTGACCGAAGACGAAAAGAAGATCCTTCATGATGCCATAATTTCTCATGAGAAGGAGATGATTGGTGGCCAGCACCGGGAGATTGGGGAAGGATCGGGTGTCGAGCATCATGCTACTATTCTTGAATTTACTGCTTCACCTTCGTTAGAGCCTGTATCTGTGGTTGATTCACAATCCATTCCAGCTTATGACCCAGAACAGCCGTGGCTATCTCCTATTCGGGAGCATACTTCCGAGGCCGCTCAGCCGTCCACAAGCCAAACTGAGGAAGGTACTCCGAACTTATCTCAATTGTATTCCAAATAGGGAGTTTGTTTTGAAGCAGTTACTAATACTTCATTATATTTTTGCTTAATGACTGGTGTTGCGCCGATCGCCGTGGATCAAGAATCGAGTAAAGGGGATAAGGCCATCACCACCGAGACTACCGTCGTAACAGCAGTGTCAACTGAGGTGGCACAGGGGGCACATTATCTCTTGATGAACAAATGGTGAGCGAGCTGCTCGGCGAGCAGGGTGGCTTCTCCACAGACTTGCCATTCATCGTTAGTGACCTCCCGCCAACCTCTAGCTCTTCAATGCAGCCTGCAGATGCCCCAGCCAAGCCCAAGCGATTCGTGACGAAGAAATCCTGGCCGAGATTAATGCAGAGTTAGAGGCTGCGGGGCAAGGTGGCAGTATCGGTGGCAGTACCGCGGCACATAGTATTCGTCGACGAAATTCTATCGGTTTAGAAAACCGTCGAACGAATTTAAATTTAAAAATTACCGCAAGCGCACGGTGTACGAATGTAGCACGCGACGAATACGGGTCAATCCGCAGGGAATTGATGATTTTAAAATTCTACTCAATCAAATTATACCGAAGTCGAGAGTGAATAGTTAGAAATGTAAGAAACTAACAAAAACTAGCAAAAGAAAATGATAAAAATATGAGAGTTAAAAGAACAATTTAGAGATAAATTCACTCTCTAGATCATATAAATCAACAAAATGAAGTTATGATCTCTCTTTTCTTTTCATTAGTGTAATTAGTTGATGTGTTTATCATAAGTATGATATATTTGTGCTATTAATTAGCCCTATATAAACCATCAAACTATAACACAACCACTAATACACATTTAACTCTCATGAAATATGACAACAAAGTTGAAATAAAAATCTATTTTAAGCATAGCCTATTAACTATTGTTTAGAAATATAGGCTATCAAATTTCAATTTCAACGTTCACTTCTTTGCCATAATCATATTTAGATTAAGAGGCAATTTGTGTTATGTTTGTTTAAGCATAGCCTATTTGTTGTTAACAACATAGACTATCAAATTCAAAGCTAAACAACATCATTAAACCACTTCAAGTTTTCCATTAAAGCACGAAAAGAGAGTGTAAACATCAAAATGTTGCATCTACATACTAGAGAGCTTCATTACCCCTAAATTGTAGGGATTAAGCTCTCATATTTGTTATCAAATCAACAAATGTACAAAGCAACATGAAAGCAAAAAGAAGAGAAAATAAAAGCTAATGGAAAAGACAACTAATCTAATTGCATAAAGGTAAATCTACACTATTACATAAGAAGAGAAGAAGCATGTAAATAAAAGAGAATTAACATTGCATAAAAGAAAAGAAAATTACATGAAATAAGCTAAGTAGACATGGAGAGAAAGAGAGCTTTGATTTATTTTCTAAACTAAAACTAACTAACTAAGAGGAAGATGGCTACATGAAACATAAGGGGTATATATACAAGTTTTAAAACCCTATTCACTTTTTGGGGAATGCCCAAATTGCCCCTTAGGAAGTGTGGAGGCCAAGTAATCATTAACATGTCTTAATCCCCCATTAAGTGCACATGAAGCCATTAAGTCCAAAAGCATGTGCATTAGCCTTTAATTTGTACATTAAGGTAGGTGGGGTCCTCCATGATCTTCACTTTGAATTATTTCCATCTTCATTCCCTTATATCCATTTTGTGCATGCATGTTTCTTCATGAACCCACTAATATGAGAAGCTAAATTCCTACAAAATATTATAGAAATTTCCAATTAAATTCTTTCAAATTAATATACGCGCACAAATGGCCATTTTTCCCTTATATGAAGATGAATATGTGAAAATTTGGAATTAATATGAATTTTGGTTAAAACAAGTTAAAATACCCAATATGATCATTTATTTAATTTAAATAGAATAAATATGGTGGTAAAAATATGCACATTTACGTGCACATCAAATACCCCCACACTTATCTTTTTATTCGTCCTCGAATAAACTAAAACTAAGATAAATCCGTTTTCATAGGAAGCACGATTGCATTGAGCATATGCAACAAGCCGTTAAACCTCTGGGTGTCCCCAGTAGGACGAGCGTTGTCTCGTGAGGGTTTTCAGCGAATTCTACCCACAAAATCCAAATGCAGGATGAAAATATTTACAAAATGCAAGATATATTTACAAAGTGATGAATGCAAAATTTTGAAAATATATACAAATGAAGGATTTATTTTTAAATTGACACGAATAAGTTAAATATAGGTTTTGGTTATTATCTTGAAAATTTATGTCATTTACTCGTCAAAATTTCCAACAAAAATCAAGTTATCATATCAAATAGACTATAGTTTAACTCGTTTTTTTGGTTAATAACAAAGTGTAACTATGAAATGGATCCTTAGTTGATTATCTAAGTTTATCAAAGTGGTATTTTCATTTCTTTTCAATAAAAAATCAAATCAACTAAGTAAAAATAGTGCTAGGATTTTAATTGCTTGCTCTCTCATTATTTGCAAGGAAAATTACTCACCTAGCTCAAATAAACTGAGGCCAGATATACCACCCATGCACTGCCTTTCGGGCTTATGTGAGGGGAGTACAGAGCATGGCGAGTGCACACACTTTCATGCATACACTATTGACCGTAGGTGGTTTTTATTAAGTCTTTTTTTTACATGTGTTCCATACATCATAACCGTGAGGACTTTTAAATGAGTATGAAATCACATAATCAAAAATTCCAAGTAATCACCCATGCATAACCGTGAGGACTTTTAAATGAGAGTGAATACTTGGATGTTATTATTTTTTATTTTTATATTTTTTTGAGAGGGAGTTTTGCAAAATCATCTTAGCACTATTTAACTTAGAAGACAAAAAAATGTTATATCCTTTACTTTAAACCAACCACTTTTTAAAACAAAGATTTTCAATTAGGATGTACTTCATAATTAACACATATGAATCTTCCTAGATACTAGTTAAACCATTATTATTTGTAATCAAACTTCATTTTTATTTTTGTTAAGACCAATAAATTTTCAAAAATTTCAATTTAATAAACCAAAGCCATATATTTATCTTATAGTGGTTCTTTTAAAAATAAATCAAAAGAAAATTTGTATTTGGGATTTTTTTTAATTTTTTTTTTGATTTTAAAGCAAAATTAAACCATGAAAAAAAATGAAGATGAGTCCCCCCCCCACACTTGATTTTGACTGTGTCCCCACAATCGACCCAAGTGGAAGGAGAAAAATAAGATAAAAATCCAATATTTACATGAAAGATTAGTATTTACAAGAGATGAGAAAGTATACAGTCAAAAAGTAAATGAAACGGTCTTCTAAAGACCGATTCATTTGTCTCGTCAAATGTGTGAGACACAGCTTACGCACGAAAAACCAAACCGTAAAAGATTTCGAAGTTGAATGTTGATTTGGAAAAACGAATGTCGTTTTATTGAAAATTGAATGAGTTGTTTTATTTTCGATGATTTTTGGGGTCGATAAAAGAATTGATTGATGTTCGAGTTTGTCTTCACCAATTTGAAATTCAAGCTTATCATTGAAAACATTTTCATAGTTATTGATTTCAAAATCAAAATGGTGATTTTCATCTTCCCCGTTGGAATTTAACAACTCGTTTTTGAAAAGTCCATAAAACTCGTATTTGTTAAATTCATCTTCCTTCATTGGATTATCAACAACTTCATCGCATATATCCATTTCAAAATCCAAAGTTGTTGTATTCAAATTTTCAGAAAAAGGAAGATCGAAATTTAAATCGAGTTCTCGCCCTCAAAAGAATTGAAATCCAACTCAACTACCGTCTTTTCAACAACTTCGTTAAGATCGTCATTATCAAATTCAAAAGTTGTTATTTGAAAATCGTCGATTTGGGTAAAAGGTGGATTAACACTTGACTCATCACACATTGAGATTTGATTTTGTTGTTCACGTTGTTTCATATAAGTTTCAAACAACAAATCCGTATGATCATCGTAAATTTCATTCATTTGTTCAATAAAATCCAATTTATAGTTATTAAATTGAGAATTTTCGATTTGGATTTGTTGAGAACAAAAAATTTCACTCGTAACATGGTTAAGATTATTCCCATTGCCAAATTCGTTTGGAAAGTTGTTTTCATTTTCATTTTGAGTTTGAAATTCATTTTCGAGTTCGAAATTGAAGTGGCATGGGTTATACTCGAAGTCATTTGAATTTTGAAGTGAATCCAAATTTTGATTATTTTGAAAATTTTGACTTGAGTTATCACACAAATATGAATTGCACCACTCATTTATCTCTTGATTTTGCTGTGTAGCGACTTCAAGTAAAGATGAAATACTATTTTCAAGATTTGAAGCTTGGTCATCGTTTTGAAAATTTTGTGGTTCAAAATTCAAATCGTTTAAAGAATAGTTGTCGATAAAATAGCCACACAAATTTGGAGTGAAATCATATGGATTATATTGATTTTCGCAACTATTGTAAACTTCACATAAGTGGGGAAACTTAGACATCTTCAGGAATGTTTTTGTGTTTTTTTTGGTAAAAGAAAAATATTTACAAATGGAATTTATTTTTTAAAAGGGAAATTGTTTTTTGGTTTTTCAAATTTTTTCTTTGTTTTTGAATTTTTTTTTGGGATTTTTGATTTTAATTTTTTTTTGGAATTTTGATTTGAAAATTTTCAAAGGAAAAGGAAAAAAAAACTAAGTTAAGAACTATTTATAATTTTTTTTAGTTTTGGATTTTGAATTTTTTTTTAAATATGCATGAACTAATGCAACTAAATGAATGCAAGGGTCTAATTACAAATGATTTATCCTTAGTTAACCCAAAATTGTATACTCACAAATTGTCTTAGATAAACAAGATAGTTCTCAGCCAGGTAACGGACAGGATTTATCGGTGCACCACGAATCACCGTAGCAATGCAGCCGCAGGTTTAAGTACCTTCAGAGGAACAACCACTATAATATTTACGAATCACCGTAATATTTATAAATGGTTATTACTCTGCCGTAGCTTAGACACCAAGAAATTAAATTGTTCAAAAAAAAGACAAATTATCAATATACAATTAAGTGTTATCGATGTCTAACCGTTATTATTAATCAAAATCTAAGATGAAATGCAGAACAGAAACTAAACGTGTATTAACAATGCAACTACAAATGAATTTTTTTTATTTTTTAAAATGCAAATGCAAGCACCCAACAATTCAATTCAAATAAAACTAGAAATGAAAGCAGAATTTTTTTAGCAAGCAGAGCGATTTATTTTGGCTAGCTAAGGAAGCAATTTTCAGCAAGCTATTCTTCCTTTATTTCCTGCTTTGGCAATCTGAAAATTAAAAACTAAGATATATACAATATATATTTTTTTTGAAAGAAAACTTAAAAGTAGGGTTTTACTTAAAAAATTTTTTTTTTTTGGAAACTTAAAAAAAATTACAAACTGAAAAAAAAAAGGTAAGAGAAGAGCTTAACACAACCTTTAAAAAAAAAAAAAAATTAAACATACACAACCCACAAATTATACCCGGCCCAAACCCACTAGTCAATTGCAAATGCCCAAACTCACCTCTTTCCTGTTAGCACGAATTTAAACATCATCTAAACGTAAACACAAACTGAAGAAGGAAAAGAAGAAAGGGGGAAAAAAGAACGAAAAAGAAAATCGCGACTTGGAATCGGTGATTCTGATCTTCGAATTGGGTGTGGGCAGAGTGGAAGAGGGCGAATTCGCGAGTTGGAATTTGGAAGGGGTGGGATGTTGAAGCTCGAGTTGCTGCAGGTAGGGGTCTGGATGCGCGCCGAGGTCGCGGTGATGCGGTTTCGTGGTAGTAGCAGAGGGGATTGCAGAATCGAGGCGGTGCGATATGAAGATGGGCGAAGTTGCGATTGCTGGTCGAGGAAGTTGGTGGTGTTTCGGTTAATGGAGGTCGTATAAATTAGTGATATTCGCGAGTGGTTTTGGAGGAGGGTGGACTTCGATTGGGTGCGGCGTTCTGTGGTTAAATGTGGAGTTCATGGTTATAGGCAGATGGTCAGGGCGAAGAGGTAGTGTTCGATTGGAGATGAGGTTCGGTGATGGTTGTTGGTGATAGAGGTTGTGGCGTTCGCGGCTGGTTCGGTGACAGTGGAATGATGTTGTGTAGTGGTTATAGAATGTTTGAGAAAATGAATGTTTGTGGGGGTAATGGGAGTGGCTGGAGGTGGTGATGTAGTTAAGAAGTGAGGCAGTGGTTTGGGTTGTGAGTGAATGGCGGAGATGTCAGAGTTGAGGGTGATATATCAGTGGTGGGGAAGTTGTCGACGTGGGCTAGTGATTAGGTATTGGCTGTTGGAGTTTGATGCTGTTGACAGTTGATGTAGTTGGTTTGGCGGTCTGGAAGCTTGGTGTTTGATGTTGTATTGCGTGATATGGTTGCTTGTGGCGATGATGGTCTGTTAATGGAAATGCAGTGTGAATTTGTAGGAGGAGAATGTTGATGGAGTGGTGAACTTGTATTGACAGTGAAGTTGTGGTTTGTGGTTGATGCTGCAAATGTTTGTATTGGTGTTAGAAAGGGAAAGGTTAGGCAGAGGAGTGAACTGTGAATTTTTGTGATGGGTACAGCAAGGGGATGTAAGTGGTGGAGTGAGAAGTTTGTTGAGTTGTTGACGTTGGCAGTAGCTCAATTGAATGAAGGTTGAAGTATAGGTTGTTGCAAGCAAGTGATTTGGTAAATGTCAATTGTGGGCGGCGAGATGACGATTTCGAGTTTGGAGTCGGTTGGTGACTGATGAAGTATGGGATTGTGATGTGGGTTGGTGATGTGTGGTCAGGGGTAAGGGAGATGGTTATTTGTATGAGGATGGTGAGGCTGCAGTTGCTTATGATATAGGTAGTGATGAAGGCAATTTGATTGGTTGCCGGAGTTTGGTGGTTTGGGGAGAAGAAGTTGGTTAGTATGGCACTAATGGTTGAACTGCAGACAGTAATGTAGGGATGAAGGTGGTAACTCGGTGATAGTCAAAGGGGGCAGTGGTTTGTGCGATGATATGCACAGTCGTATCAGCAATGGCTATTTGAAGGCAGTGATGTAAATGGGTAGGGGATTGAAGTGAAGAAGGAAGATGTGGTCTATGCAGAAGTTTGTAGTGACTGTAGGTATGTGGTTCAGTTTGTATGGTAGAGGTGTTAGTGAGTGGTAGTGGAAGAGAAGTGCTCAAGTTGGTTTGGTGTAAGTATGATAGTGGTTCTGATGGTAAAGAAGATTTGTGTTGTGGATGGGTGAACTAGATAATAGTTTGGTGTGGAGGAAACAGAGATGAGAATGGGATGAATTGTGCACTGTTAGAAGAACAGGCAAACAGAGAAGGGGGAATTTGCAGAGTGATATGCAGTTTGTACAAAGAAAAGAAAAGGAATGTAATTGTAAATGAAAATGCAAATTGAATGCAATAAAATATGCTTGTTTTTGAAATGCAATTGTGTATTTTTTTTTTAATATGGAAATGGAAATGCAAAATGAAAAGAAAAACAAGCACACAAACAAAATACCATAAAAATCACACGCAAACAATTTTTTTTTTGGACTACAAATTAACACAACAACAAACACACAATGAAAATTCAAACGAAATAATTCGAAGAATAGAAAATCAAAATCAAAACAAATTCCCCGGCAACGGCGCCAAAAACTTGTTCGTCGACAAAATTCTATCGGTTTAGAAAACCGTCGAACGAATTTAAATTTAAAAATTACCGCAAGCGCACGGTGTACGAATGTAGCACGCAGCGAATACGGGTCGATCCGCAGGGAATTGATGATTTTAAAATTCTACTCAATCAAATTATACCGAAGTCGAGAGTGAATAGTTAGAAATGTAAGAAACTAACAAAAACTAGCAAAAGAAAATGATAAAAATATGAGAGTTAAAAGAACAATTTAAAGATAAATTCACTCTCTAGATCATATAAATCAACAAAATGAAGTTATGATCTCTCTTTTCTTTTCATTAGTGTAATTAGTTGATGTGTTTATCATAAGTATGATATATTTGTGCTATTAATTAGCCCAATATAAACCATCAAACTATAACACAACCACTAATACACATTTAACTCTCATGAAATATGACAACAAAGTTGAAATAAAAATCTATTTTAAGCATAGACTATTAACTATTGTTTAGAAATATAGGCTATCAAATTTCAGTTTCAACATTCACTTCTTTGCCATAATCATATTTAGATGAAGAGACAATTTGTGTTATGTTTGTTTAAGCATAGCCTATTTGTTGTCAACAACATAGACTATCAAATTCAAAGCTAAACAACATCATTAAACCACTTCAAATGTTTCCATTAAATCATAAAAAGAGAGTATAAACATCAAAATGTTACATCTACATACTAGAGAGCTTCATTACCCCTAAATTGTAGGGATTAAGCTCTCATATTTGTTATCAAATCAACAAATGTAGAAAGCAACATGAAAGCAAAAAGAAGAGAAAATAAAAGCTAATGGAAAAGACAACTAACCTAATTGCATAAAGGTTAATCTACACTATTACATAAGAAGAGAAGAAGCATGTAAATAAAAGAGAATTAACATTGCATAAAAGAAAAGAAAATTACATGAAATAAAATGGATAAGTAGCCATGGAGAGAAAGAGAGCTTTGATTTATTTTCTAAACTGAAACTAACTAACTAAGAGGAAGATGGCTACATGAAACATAAGGGGTATATATACAAGTTTTAAAACCCTAATTCACTTTTTGGGGAATGCCCAAACTGCCCCTTAGGAAGTGTGGAGGCCAAGTAATCATTAACATGTCTTAATCCCCATTAAGTGTACATGAAGCCATTAAGTCCAAAAGCATGTGCATTAGCCTTTAATTTGTACATTAAGGTAGGTGGGTAGGTGGGGTCCTCCATGATCTTCACTTTGAATTATTTCCATCTTCATTCCCTTATATCCATTTTGTGCATGCATGTTTCTTCATGAACCCACTAATATGAGAAGCTAAATTCCAACAAAATATTATAGAAATTTCCAATTAAATTCTTTCAAATTAATATACGCGCACAAATGGCCATTTTGCCCTTATATGAAGATAAATATGTGAAAATTTGGAATTAATATGAATTTTGGTTAAAACAAGTTAAAATACCCAATATGATCATTTATTTAATTTAAATAGAATAAATATGGTGGTAAAAATATGCACATTTACGTGCACATCACATAGCCCAGCACCTTTAAGCGTAATATCATCAGGTGGCACTATCCCATCTTCTGTCGCGGATCCAGTCCCTCCTACTCCTCCGATGGGAAGCCTTCATGTAGATTCAAGCTCTGAGGAGGACGTTGACATCATGCCCTCCGCCGAAGAGCAGCCATCGGAGAGGAGACACTCCAAACGAAGGATCTCTGTCTCTAGCGAGTCCGAAGACGAACCACTGATAAGGAGATTTGAAAAGAAGAAGTAGATGGGCCGTTTAAGCGGATTTTTTTATAAATATGAACTTGTGTTTGTTTTCTGCTAGTAAGCCGTGTATAGACGCAGGTTTGGCCCGTGCAAGTAGGAATTCTTTTTTGGAAGAACTTATTTGCATGTAAGTCCTTGTCTCTAGTTAGTTGAAATAAAATTCAATTTCTTTGTTTCAATTCTCATTTCATCTGTGCTTAAGTATCTGCAGTGTTTAGCTTTTAGTCCGGTGTACTTGTGGTGTTTTTACCGTCAAGTAGAGTTTGTTTTATTTGCCAAGTCTGAAAATCTTGGTCACAAGTTGTGATCGATGAATAAGTTGAACTTCGGACATGGTATCACTTTGGTTAGTGATTAACAATTAGCTTTTTTTCCCCCAAGTTTCGGGGAACAACATTTGTATTTTGGTGGTTGATCGCATTTATTGCAAATCTTAAGCACATGTCCACATTCTGGGGACTTAGGATAATTTGAGATCGATAATCCGGTTCGCACTCCGGGAATTTGAGAGTAATCGATGTTTGTAACACGGTTCGCGCTCCGGGAACCTGGAATTGATGTTTATACTCCGCTTCACGCTCCGGGAACTTGGAGTTAGTACTTGTTCTCCGATTCGCACTCTGGGAATTCGGAGATAGCATGTATGTTTGGGTTTGCGCTCCGGGAACCTGTAATTTATGTTTGTACTCCATTCACGCTATGAGAAGTTGGAGTTAGCACGGATGCTTTGGTTTGCGCTCTGGGAACCTGTAATCCACATTTATACTTCGATTCACGCTTTGGGAAGTCAGAATTGGCCGGTAGATGGTCAGTCACACCTATTTGGGCTCTTCAGGAATTCGTTCACACTTCGGGAACGATGGATTTGATGTTTACACTCCAATTTGCACTCTGGGTAATTAAGGAGTATGGATTGTTTTTCTTTCCAACATTTAATGTGTTAATCACCAAAAATAAGATCGAAGGGATCAAGAGGTAGGTGAAAGTATTCCCAAGGTTCTGCCGAGAGTTTGAAGTCTAAGTTTCTAACATAGCCGATGATGGTGTAGGGTAAGGATATGTCTTTATTAAAGCAAAGATGATCAAATACAAATATGTGATCTACTTTAGCCTACTCGCATAAGTCATTGTCCACGAAGAGGCTAAATGGTTTAAGGCTAGAGAAGTGAGGGTCATGGTTGTCACAAAGGTGCCAAGAGATACCACAGATTCGAACCTAATACAGAGGAGAGCATTCTTTGGTATGAGCCTCTAAGTCAGGCGTCCAACGAATAACATATATAGCTTTACTCGACTGATGGAAAATAAGGCGATTGAGGGCGATGTTAAGAATTTTGGAGGAAGGGAACCAGACAATGTTGCTACAATTTATGAATAGAGCGATCTCGCAATTATGGCGGTGAAAGGCAATTGGAAGGCATTGTTAACTGAGCTCACAGTCCAATAGCCCACCATAACTGTAAATATGGCCATAAGGTTAGGAATGTCAAGTGAGATCATAGTGTCATACGAAGGTTTGGAAGAGCAATTAACGTTGGAGAGAAAATGAGGTGAGGTTGATTTATGGTTGAATGAAGTAGAGAGCGAGCCAGAGGGAATGAGGGGGTGGATGTTAGATATTAATTGAGAACAGGCAGTCTTGGGAGACGATAGGCTCTGGTCCTTTCCATTTTAGTTTTTTCTCCTTAGAACATATGTGAACATAATGACCATGGTACCTACGTAGATAACATTCTCGAGCATTTCTATAAGACTTAGCCACATGGCCCATAAATGCGTAATTAAGGCAGCGTTTCATTTACAAAAGATTTTGAAATTTTAAAAATGGAAACTAAAGGCGGGATGAGGATGAGGGATGGAGTGGCTGTTGTAGAAAAGGGCGTGATTTGCAGCAACTGGGCGATGATCAAAGATACCACAAGAAGTTCGAGGAGAGTAACCAAACCACGAGGTAGCAGCCACCACAAGCGTAGGATCAAAAATAGTAGATGAAGAGGGAGGACAAGGAAGGGGAAGCTAGAAGATTGAAGAGAATGATGGAGAAAAGGAAACTGAAAGTGTAGAATCCATTAATGAAAGAGAAGAAGCCATAGAATACTATTAGAACACAAATTAATAGAAGAAACCAAAATATATTTGATTATACACACACACACGTGTATACGCTCTCATCGTTAAATAAGATTGCGAAGTTAACACTAGTTTTATTGCTCGATCCATAGGTTTTGTTACTATTTTGTTTTTACTACATTTATAAAAGTAAATATATATAATTTTCAGAAGTTCACAAAAAAATATAATTTAATTCTTGTAACACTTTATTGCTAATTTTTAGGTTTATTGAAAAACATATCTAGCAATTCTGTTATATAGGAAACTGAATATAAAGTAAGTTTTTTTTGAAATTGGATACTTAAGTGGTAGTACATAGTTGTACTATAAATCATAGGTAGTATATAGCATACTATTGGGTCTTCCAACCATGTCGGAGGAATAATAATCTTTGAATCATGCTTATACTTGCGAAGATGAGATGCATGAAGTCACTATGGACACCTACCATACTACTCGACAAATCTACTCTGTATGCGACCGCACAGTACCCAATAAATTATTGGGCTTTCCAAACCTCTCTATAATTTGGAAATGGACCAACATATCTTGATGCCAGTTTCCCTAACTTTCCAAACCGTACCACACCCTTTATTGGTGATAACTTAATGAAAACCCTATCTTCAACTGAGAACTCAAGGTCTTTACGCCTTTTATCTGCGCAACTCTTCTGTCTGGATTGAGCTTCCTACATTCTTTCTCGGATCAACTCAATCTTCTATGACGCCTCTCTAGCCAAATCTAGACCTAAGACCAACCTGTCTCCCGTCTCCAACCAACATGATGGTGATTTGCATGACTTTCCATACAAAGCCTCAAATGGCTCCATTCCTATACTAGTCTGGTAACTATTATTATAGGAAAAATTAATTAAGTGTAGGTGATCTTTCCAAGATCCACTAAAGTCCAACAGACAAGCTCTCAACAAATCCTCGAGTACTTTATTGACTCTTTCTGTCTGCCCATCCGTCTGAGGGTGATATGCAGTACTCATCTTGAGCTTGATGCCTAACACATCTTGTAGACTCTTCAATAATTTGCTAGTGAATAAAGCATCTCTGTCACTGACTATGCTACTAGGAACTCCATGTAGTCTAACTATGTTCTTCATGAACAACTTAGCTAATACAGGTGCCGTCGTGGTTGACTTGATTGGAATGAAATGGGCACTCTTGGTCAATCTGTCCACTATGAATCATATACCTTCATTTCCTCTATTTTCCCTTTGCAACCCCTCAATAAAATCCATGGATATCAAATCCCATTTCCAAACTGGAATCTCTAAAGGCTGAAGTAATCCACTTGACTTCTAATGTGCAGCTTTCACTTGTTGACAATTTGCACACTGCCTAACCCAAACGCCAACATTCCTCTTCATACCTCCCCAATAGAAGCTTCTCTTCATATCTTGATACATTTTGGTCCCTCCAGGATGAATCGTAAACTTGGATTGATGACATTCCCCAAGAACTTCTTTCCTCATGTTCTCAACATCTGTAACATATAATTGTCCCTTCTTTCTCAATCATCCTCTTTGGTCATGACAAAAATCTTTCAAATCATTGATCTTAGTTCCAACCTCAAGCCTTCTAATCTTCTCGATTAATAATGGATGCTCCTTCTACTTAGAAGCAATTCTCTCAATCAACATTGGTCGAACTTCTAAATAGGTCAACATGGAAGTACTCTGACTAGAACTAGTAGTTGATCTTAACTGCACACCACAACTGGCCAAAGCTTCTTGATCCTTCCATTCTGCCAACATAGCAAATACCATATTTTAGTGTCTTCTGCTAAGAGCATCCGCTACTTTATTACCTTTTCCTGGTGTATACTCTATACCAAAATCATAAACAGCTAAAAAATCCAACCACCTCTGCTGTCTCATATTCAACTACTTCTGAGAGAATAAGTATCTTAAAGACTTATAATCTGTGTATAGCTCAAATCTCTCCCCCAAGAGTTAATGCCTCCAAATCTTCAATGCGAAGGTCACCACAGCCAACTCCAAATCATGAGTAGGATATCGCACCTCATGCGGTTTAAGCAGTCGTGAAGCATAGGTAATCACTTTACCTTTCCACATCAACACAGCTCCTAATCCAGTCCCACATGCATCAGTATACACCACCAACCCTTGGTTTCCATCTGGAACTACTAATACGGATGCATTGGTCAACAAATGCTTTAATTTAAGAAATGCTTCCTCACATTTTCAGACCAAACAAACTTCACCTCCTTTCTGCTAAACCTAGTCAAATGTGCTGCTATCCACAAGAAATCCTTGATGAATCTCCGGTTGTAGCTAGTAAGTCCAAGAAAACTTCTAATCTCAGTCATCATATTGGTCTCTTCCAATTATTAACAGCTTCGAGCTTATCCGGATCGACTAACAACCTCTTCTCTAAAACCATGTGAGCAAGAAACTTAACCTCTTTTTTTTAAATGATACTTGGAAAACTTCACCTTTAGCTGATTCTGCTTCAACGTCTCAAGCACAAATCTAAGATGATCTTCATGCTCTCTCTAGTCCTTAGAGTATCCCAAAACGTCATCTATAAACACCAATACGAGTCTGTCCAAATACCCTCGAAAGACTCGGCATCAAATCCATGAAGAAACTAGGCGCATTTGTCAACCTGAATGGCATTACTAACCATTCGTATATCTAGTTTGAAATGTTGTCAGAGGAATGTTATCCTCTGCCACTCTTAACTGATGGAAACTTGTCGTCAAATCCAACTGGAAAAACACTCTAGCTCCACTCAACTGATCAAATAGGTCATCAATTCTCAGCAAAGGACACTTATTCTTTATCGTCCTTTCGTTAATCTTACGATAGTCGATACACATCCTCAACGACCCATTTGGTTTCTTCACGAATACCGCGGCCGCTCCCTAAGGAGAACTTCTTGGTCTAATAAAATTTCTTACTTCTAAATCCATTAGCTACACCTTCAATTCCTTCATCCTAGTGGTGTCATCCTACTAGGTGGTCTGCTCATAGGTTCAGCTCCTGGCACAAGATCTATTCGAAACTCGATAGCTCGTTTTGGTGGTAGTCTTATGACCGACTCAAAGACATCTACAAACTCTTTTGCTACTCAAACCACACTTAGTTCTTCTCCCACTTCCATTGCACTTAACAAAGCACAACTACTCCAGTCAGAATTCTCTATTGAGAATATAATTTGGTAATCACTATCAGGGTGTCTTAGTGATATCTCCCCATCTTGGAAAAATATCATAGCATCATACCTCCTAACCCAATCCATATGCAAAATGATTCCGAAATCTACAAAATCGAAAACATACAGACTGCATGCAAACTTACGACCTAACAAATCAGGATCTAACTGGTCATATCTCATCCGTAGAGTTGCATACCCTCCTATTGGATTCACAACCCTTAAGGAAGTAACAAGGTATGTGGGTTCTAAGCATAACCTATCAACCAAACACTGTGATACAAATGAACGCTATGCGCTGGTATCAAATAGTTTAACTGGTATACTCTGAATAAAAAACGTACCTTCCATCACAGTCTTTCCTTTATCTGCTGTAGTTGGTTAAGCATATGACAACATAAACCTTCCCCTTGTCTGTCCCGACTGGCTCTAGACATTGGTTCTCCTAATGCCCAATTTGGTCACAGTTGAAGCACTTTACATTCTTCTTATCCGCAGCTTGCTTTTCCTTTCCTGACCAACACTCTTTTTCATAATGACCCTTCTTGTCACATTTGTAGCAGACTAAATTAGCCTTTGCCTTCTTGGCGACATATCCCTTTTGGGATCCCTTCTTCTTAAAGAAATTCCTTTTCTTTCCTTGAGAACCCTGGGTTTCAATCGGCTTCTCTCTAGCACAAACAGCAAGCATCTCCTCATGGCGAATTTCCATTTCCACAACAACATTATAAGGATTACGGATATGTGTCATGGTTGCCCTAGTAAGCGCAGGTCTTAAACCGTGAATGAACCTCTCATTCCTTCTGATGTCAATGTCAACAATAGCATATCCATATTGAGACATCTCATCAAACCTAGTGGCATGCTCGATAATCGACGTCTCTCCGTGAACTAGATCTATAAACTTTCTCATCGGCGTTGACTTAGCAACCTTAGATAGAAGCCTCTATTCAAATCTCCTTTCGAACTCAGCTCATGTCAACTCTTGCTTCGAAACTCCGACAGTGACACTATTCCACCAGTGAAGTGCTAACCCATGCAACTCTACAGGCCAACCTTCTCTTTTACTCATCATTCAAACCCAGATTAGCAAAGATGCGCTCACAATGCAATAGCCAATTCTCTACCACAATAGCATCCTCCATTCCCATAAATGGCTTACCACCCAGATTGTGTAGTCTCTGCTCAAATAAGCACAGTTATTCCCAACTGGAGCCACATGATTAGCTCCTCCAACATTTCCAACCACACCAGCTGCAGCTCCTACTTGCATAATATTGACGAAGTATTGATACATCGCTCCCATATCTACTGGTGGATTTCCAACACCCACATTGGCATCAACATTTTGGTTAGCATTAGCCTATCGACCTTGGTTCCTCCTGGTATTTGGTCGAGCATTTTCATTAGTTGTGGTGCTTCCTCCACCTAGTTTTCCTCTTTTGTTTCCTGCTACCATATTTTCTTTCTTGTAAATTTGCATACGAGCCATAGTAAGATACAGAAGAATGGTCTAAGAGAGAGGGATGTACGTACTTATATATATATAACAAATACAAGTACGTTACTATAGCGTTATCCCAAACCCCGATCATATTTATGATTCATTGGATTATGTTTGAAAAGGCTTTTTGTTTAACTTTTCTTTTAAAGTTTCATAAACCTATGCTCTGATACCAACTTGTATCATCCGCCTACTTGGAGGCCCAAAACTAACAGCTATGGATGCTGCAGCCATCCATAGTTATCAATCCTCAACGACCAAACACGGCCGTGTTAGATTCGTTGATACATAGAAACACATGAACATGGAAAAATTTAAAACATCAAACAAAATCATATTCCATTTCAAAACATTTCCAATTCATTAAATAATCCAATAATCGTCAACCACATTCAGAAAAATATAATTATTATAGTATAAGCCAAGAGCAACATATAAAGATGCCCTTTTGGATGATTAGAGTATATACAGACAATATAAGAACTTTACCATTACAAACAACACAGCGGAATCAAGTAAAAGAAAACTCTATATAGCTATCATGCCTCCTACACGTCTCCAGAAGCTTTATTTATCTTATGGGGTACTTGAAAACCTCAACTTTCAAACTACTCAAAAACAATTGAGTACCCGAGAGTTTAATGGGAAAATATAAACTTCGAGTCGGACATAATGCCTGATATGAATAATAATCTACCATCTCAAATCATTTAGATATCTAGTGAGACTACGCCGTTTAGTAGAATGATTTTTTCCCTCACTAGTTTCTTAAAATCTTTTCAAAACCATATACTGTGCTCCTACATCCACAATGGTTAAAAAAATTCAAAACAATATGATACGATGATATGCAAAACAAACAAATCAATTCCGGATTACCCATCCCTTTTCATTCTAACTATCTGCCTCAATTATAGTTTCTAGGATTACTATTAACCTATTAGTTTTCGTGGGCTGACTAATAACCGGTAAAATATTTAAGGAATCCATGTCCAATTATATAGTTTTCATGGGATCACTATGAACCCAGTGGTAACTCCAATATCTTTACTCTTTTCCTAGTTTTCATGGGTTGACTAGGAACTTATTGGTGACTCTATAGTCCTTTTTGGTTGTAACTCTGATATGTGTATTCTTTTGACTCGCCTGTATATTGTGGTTGCTACACCACTTGACATGTATCATTTTGTATACTCTGTGATGTATTTGTATATATGTATATGTATGTGATGATCTACTATTCTGTGATGTGTTTTACATTTGAGTTGCTATATTTTGTTCCGTTAGATCTTATAGTCATTATAGTTTTGTATTAAATATCTATTGGATATGTCCATCCACCTTAAAATAAATTATATGCTATATTTATTAAGTATTCAGTAGATAGTTAAGACAAGGCTATAGATGGCCGTTCCTATCCATCTCTATTCTCCGTATTAGCAGACGGTATTACCTTGTAATACTCTTTGCTAATGTGGGTCTCGGATGGGGCTTTACAACCATCTTTACTTTTCTTATTCTAGTTTTCATGGACTACCTAGAAACCTTTTGACATCTATCAATATCTTAATCCGGATATAGTTTTCATGGGCTAACTACAAACCTATTGACCCTTGCGGGTATCAAATCATAGTTTTCATGGGCATACTATGAATCTTTCTTTCTGACATCTTCCTTCATACATAGCTTTCATGGGCTAATTATGAACCTATTAGCCCCTGTCAATATCTTTTCCTATACACAGTTTTCATGGGCTTAGTGAGAACCTATTGGCCCCTGCCAATATCTTTCTTTAATATTTTAACACCTACATTATGGTCTTCCTGACCTTCTGGATGCAATTCTACTCATTCAGGAGTTAACTTAATATATATTCACTACCGGGTCAACCTAGCTGGTTATTCCGCCCTTCCCTAAAGTTTAGTTATGGGTCCAAAACATTGTGAATATATACATATATGAAGAAGCATACATAATAACTTGGTTAATCCCTTAATCGTTTTAATCAAAGAAAACTACTTCGAAAACTCCTTTTCAAAACACTTTATTTAATTATGCCATGGTTCGCTTTCAAAAATGAGATTGGGTTATTTGCTTTGAAAACTAAGGTTGTCGAAACCTTCAAAACCTTGCTTTCGACTTCATTGGATAACCTCTTTCGAAAGCATATGAATCTCCTCTCAAAACATTAGGCCCCTTTCTTTCGAAACACTTTAAAACTTCTCTTACCTTTCGAATGTATTGAAGTATTTAGAAGCATGACTGCGAAACCATTGAAAGTACCCCTTCGGAACCTTTAGAAGCATCCCTTCCAAAACCATTGAAAATACCCCTTTTGAAACCATTGAAAGTCTCTCTTTCGAAACCATTGGGTTTATACTTAAATTATCATTTGGGTCAAAGTGAATATAAATGAAAGTATCTCTTTTGAAACCATCCTTTATCATATAAAAATATTGGGGAAAGTTTGATGGCGTCGGCACCACCCCTATTGAAAGCCTCAAATCATTTAAAAAAAATTGAAGGATAATGCCGAAACCCCTTTCGAAGCCATTACCTTTGAAACCCTTGGACGCTTTCGAAAGCATTTACGAAGAAGCTTAAAACATCTTTAAAAAAACACTTCCTTTTGAAAATGTTGATGACTTCAATACACTCGAAAAGATAAAGGACGACAACAGAGCTTGGACTAGGTCGGGACCCCTTCTTTCGAAAGCATTAATTTATAAGTAAAGAAACCCATTTAAAAACTTACTCTTTAAAACATAAGTTGCTGGTAATCCCTTCGAAAGCATTTAGAAAATCTCTTTTGAGAACTTATGCTTCGACTCCTTTAAAGGCTTAAATAAAACAATGTAGGCGCTTTTCTTTTTAAATAAACAAAGGTATCGACCCCATCGGAAGCAATGCTTTTGACGCCAAGCCTTCCGCCTTTCTCCAATCCACTACGTACCATCTAAGTGATACTTTGTGTATTGGTTATGGCTTAGTGGGTTTTGATTTAGTTCAAGGTGGAGGCTCTGAGTCGACAGTACTTCCGAAGAAGGCGGAACTAACTTTTTTCGGTAAACCTGGTTTAATACTAATTAAAGGAAACCTTTTCTTACTAACCTACCATGTGTAAGCATAAGATTGGTTGCCTTAACTTTTCAAATACTTTACTAAAATAACTACCGCTAGACCTAGATCTAAACCATGGTTAAGTTAACAAATAAGCCCTTCCATTAAGCAAAACCAATATTGCAAAGAAGTCCTTCTAAAAAAATTTATTTTCCTAACAATTCACTTGAAAAAAAAAATCCCCAAAAATTCCAAAAATTCATTTTAATCATGTTATCAAACATATCAAAATTTCAGACTGAAATTCTCAATATGTTTTTCAAAATAAATTTATAAACCCAAATAACCATATTTTCCTTTGAAAATTCATAACAATCTTTCCATAGTTAGAAAAATTATCAAAATTAAAACAAATCCAAAATCATGTTTTACATAAAATAAAAATTTTCCGTGGGATTTAAACATCAACATAATATGGTTTTACCCTAGAACCCTGAGAAATCATATTTAAACATCTTGTTTAAATCAAATAAACTGTGATTTAAGCATATCACATCCAAATCATCATAAAAACAAATTTACCTTAAATCCAAAATATATGAATATAAAATAAAATAAAGATGGAATTATTATTCACCTTGATTAAGATAAGGAGATTGGATTGAGATTAATTTTCTCCTAAGCTTGAATCCCTAGCTTTACTTTGATTTCTCTTCTCTTAATGGTCGGCTCCTCTTAAGATTTTGTTTTATGTTTTCAAAGTGACGTGACTGAGAAATAAAATGGCAGGAAAGAAAATATAAGGGTAAAGGTTATGTGCGGAAAATACCCAATATACCCTTATGTAAATTAATTAGCTTATAACCCTTTCTTAAGTCCATTTAATTATTTTATTAAGCATGGCCTTGACTAGATTTATTCAAATCTTAACCCCCTTATTACTTAACATTTACATTATTTTATTTAATTTATCTAATTAAATCTCCTAAATAATGTTAACAAAGATTAGGGGTGTTAGCCATGTTGGCAGAATGGAAAGATTAGAAGTTTTGACTACTTGTATTGTGCAGTTAAGATTGGCTGCTAGTTCTAGTCGGACCAGCGCCATGTTGTCCTGTTTGGAAGTTCGACCCATACTGATTGAAATGATTGCTTCTAAGCAGAGAGACGACCCATTATGAGCCGAGAAGATTAGAAGACTTGAGGTTGGATCGAAGATCGATAATCTAAAAGATTCTAGTCTTGACCAGAGGGGACGGTTGAGAAAGAAGAGATGGTTGTGTGTTTCGAATGTTGAGGACTTAAGGAAAGAAGTTCTTAGGGAATGCATCGATCCAATTTTACGATTCATATTGGAGGAACCAAGATGTATTAGGATATGAGGAAGAGCTTCTACTAGGAAGGTATGAAGAAAGATATTGGCATATGGGTCAAGAAGTGTGCAAACTGTCAATAAGTGAAGGCCGAACATCAAAAGTCGAGTGGGTTGCTTCAACTTTGGAAATACCAGTTTGGAAATTGGATTCCATATCCATGGATTTTATATATGATTTGCCATGCTCGAATAAAGGAAATGATAGTATATGGGTCATAATTGATAGGTTGACCAAGAATGCCTATTTCATTCCGGTTATGTCAACCAGGACAACACCTGTTTTAGATAAGTTGTTCATGAAGAACATAGTTAGGCTGCATGGAATTCCTAGCAGTATAGTAAGTGATAGAGATTCCTTATTCACAAGCGAGTTCTGGAAGAATCTACAGGAGATTTTAGGTACCAAGTTCAAGATGAGTACTGCTTTTCACCCTCAAATGGATGAGCAGACCGGGAGAGTCAATAAGATACTCGAGAATATGTTAAGGGCTAATGTGTTGGACTTTGGTGGATTTTGAGAAGATCACCTACACTTAGTCGAGTTTTTCCATAATAATAGTTATCAAACTTGTATAGGAATGACATCTTTTGAAACTTTGTATGTAAGGCCATGCAAATCACCAACATATTTGTTGGAGGCTGGAGACAGACTAGTCTTTGGTCCATATCTGATTAGAGAGGTGATGGAGAAGATTGAATTGATCCAAGAAATGATGAAGGAAGCTCACTTTCGACAGAAGAGTGATGCAGCTAAGAGGCATAAAGATGTAAAAGTCTCAATTAGAGATAGAGTCTTCATTAAAGTATCACCAATGAAGGGTGTGGTACGATTCAAAAAGTTAGGGAAACTGACAAAGAGTTATGTTTGTTCATTCCTAGTTATAGAGAGGATTGAAAAGCTCGCGTATAGAGTAAAGTTGCCGAGTAGTATGGCATGTGTCCATAATGTGCTTCATGTATCTTATCTTCATAAGTATGCGCATGATCCGGAGACTACTATTTCTCTGATAAAGTCGGATGATTTGATGGTAGAATCGAATTTGACTTTTTTTAGTCAACCTGTTTGGGTTGTAGCAAGAGATGAGAAGTGGTTAAGAAATAAGACAATCAAGTTGGTGAAAATTCAGTGGGGCAACAGCGAGAAGGAATGTACTTGAGAGACGGATGACAAGATTAGAGATACTTACCCTGATCTTCTGTGAGGTTGTGTTCTATATTTACTTCATATAGACTGTTGCTAGTCAGGTGAGCTAGAGTGGTAGTAAGGAGTTGTTATAAATAATTGCTATGTTTAGTATTTAGTCCATACTAAATTTTGAGGACGAAATTCTTTAAGGAAGGGAGCCTATAACATCCTTAATTTTAAATAACATTATTCAAGATATTAATTAAATAGAATAATGTAAAGATTAGAGTGATAAAGAGATTGAGATTTTGAAAATTAAATAGCGTCCATGCTTAATTAAATAAAATTAAAAGAATAAGTTTATGAAAATAGTATTATAAGTTAACTAATAAGAGAATAAGGCAAGGGCATTATGAGAAATAGCCGTCCACCATAACCTTTAACCCCTATACCCTTATTACATTTCCATTCCATACGTTCATAATTCAAAAACATAAGAAAAGTCGAGCACAAAGCCGACCACAACCTAGGGGAAAAGGAGATTAAAAAGTTAACTAAAGCTTAGGAATCAAGCAAAGGAGGATTAAGAAAGATCAAATCTCAGGTTCCTTATCCAAAGCAAGGTGAATAATAATAAAAACCATCTCATTTTCGTTTTTAAAGAGCATTTGATTTAGGGTTTAAGTTTAGAACCTTTATGATGATTTTAATGATCATACGTTTGGATGACATGATATGTTTGATTCAAACAAGTATGTTTGATAAATGTTTTATTCTATTTTCAGGCTAAATTCGTATATATTGGGTTTCGAATGCCATGAGGATTTAATATGCTATGTAAACTTTATTTTGGAGATAAGTTTAAATTTTCATTATTATCCAAGCTAAGGATTAATTATTATGAATTTTTGAAGGAATAAATAAATAATTGGGTTTAAAAATTTATTTCGGCAAATATATAAAGGATTTTGGGTCTGAATTATGAAGATTTTTGGGGATTTTTTCCTAAGTGATTTACTATGGAAATTAAATTAATTAAGTCGAAGGAATTAAATGACTTAATTGTTTCGCTAAAGGGAATAGCTTCTTTGTTAATTATTTTTAATTAATTTTGGATGAATTCAGTAGTCTTTTAGAAAGATTTTGGTAAAGTTTATGGCAACTAATTATATTTTTAAAATAGGCAAGCTAGTTGAAAAACATTTACTTAAAAAGGCAATAGAATAGTTTTGTACAGATTTACCGCTTTACCACTTTTATTTGCCACCTTTCGACCCTATACTTCCGCCCCCAACCAAGTCGAAACCAATACACATGGTATCAGTGCTTTGGTATGTGGTGAATCGGAGAAAGACGGAAAGTATAAAGTTGAAACCATGCTTTTAAAGGGGTCGAGGCCATTTTAAATAACTTTCGAAGGTCATTGTTTTGCTTTCTAAAGAGGTGCTGCTTTTCTTGCTTTTAATGGATGCTTTCGAAAGGGTTGAATTACTTTTATATAGCTTTCGAAGGGGTTACTGCCTTTTTGTTTAAGGATAGCTTTCGAATAAGTTACCGTATGTTATGTTTTAAATAGAAGCTTTCAAAATAGTAGTTTTAAACCAAGTCAAAACCAAGCTTCCATCTTCATACCTTTCGAACAGGTTGAAAGTTTTCAATGAGTTCGAAAGGTAAGCTTTTGTTTTATAAATATAACAAACCGCTTCCCATTGCTTTCGAAAGGGCTCCAGTAGCCATTTAAACTAAAGGTTTTGAAAGAAATGGCTTCGAAAGGTGTTTCGAAGCTATCCTTTCAATTGTTTTACTTAAAATATTAAAGCTTTCGAAAGGATGGTTCTGAAGCCATCTGTTTTCCCCAAACTCTTTTACTTGAATGTTAATGGTTTCTAAAGGATTACTTTCACTTATATTTAGTTTAACCCAAAAGTTATATTCAAGGTTAAACCCAATGGTTTTGAAAGAGGTACTTTCAAATGGTTTCGAAGCTATGCTTCTATAAGTTGGAAAGATTAATACTTTCGAAAGGAATGTTTTGATGGTTTCGAAAGGAAATCTTTGATGCTTTTGAAAGAAATATTTTAAAGCATTTCGAAGGACATATGTTTAAGTTTTTCGAAAGTAAAGGTCTAAGGTTTCGAAAGCCTTAGTTTTCAAGACAAAGAACTCAATCTCAATTTTAAAGGAAAACCCATGGCAATATAAAAGAGCTTTGAAATGGTTTTTAATTTTAGAGTTTTTGGAGAAGCATTCCTTGATGAAAATAGTGGGTGAAAGGAATTAACCATATTTCGTATGCAAATGATTTCAAGGATATTAAACTATAAATGTTGGTATTGTTATGTTATTGTATTTGCTTCTTCTATAAACATATTCACTATATAATTGACCTATAAATGTATTTTAGGGAAAAATGCAGAGTAACCAGCTAGGTTGACCCAGTAGTGAATATAAATTGAGTTAAGTCCTGAACGAATAAAGTTGCATTCAGGAGGTCAGGTAGACCAGAACATAGGATTTTCATAGATTGATTAAGAGTTTTTGGTTTATATAGATTCATAGTAAACCCATGAAAACTATGTTTGAAGAGAGTTATTGGTATAGGCCCATTGATTCATAATGATCCCATGAAACTATATCCACATAAAGTTATCGATAGAGATCAATAGGTTCATAGTCAACTTATGAAAACTATGATATAAGAGAAGTTATTGGAGATACCAATAGGTTCAGAGAGAACCCATGAAATACTGAAGTTATTGACAGGGGCCAATAGGTTCTTAGCGATCCCATGAAAATTATGAAATCGGACAGATCCATAAGATTTGAATAGGTTATTAGTTAGCCCATGAAAACTAATAGGTTAATAGTGACCCTAAAAACTATAACTGTGACAAATAGTCAAATGAATGGGGATGGGAAATCCAGTATATTTTGCTTGTTTTGCATATCATCGTGATATTTTAAATTGCTATGCTTTTAGCCATTGTGGTTGCAGGAGCACAGTATATGATTATCATAAATTTTTAGGTAAGATACTAGTGAGTGGAAAACCCCTTCCGCTAAGCGACGTGGTCTCATTAGATATCAAATGGTTTGAGATGGTAGGTTATTATTCATACCAGACTTTATGTCTGACTCGAATTTTATGTTTTTCTCTTAAACTCTTGGGTGCTCAATTAATTTTGAGTAGTTTGAGAGTTGAGATTTTCAGGTTCTCCTTTAGACAAATAAGTTTCTGGAGACGTGCGGGAGGTAAGCTAGCTATTAGAAGTTCTTTTCTATTTGATTCCACTGTGTTTTGGTTGTAAACGCGAAGTTGTTTAATTGCCTATGTTTAGACTGATCATTCAAGGGGGCATCTTGGGGTATCTTCATATGTCGCTCTTGGCGTATTTTGTAATAATTATAATTTTCAGAACGTGGTTCTCGAATTTGGGATTATGTAATGAATTTGAAATATGATTGAAATGGTATGAGAAATTTGTTTAATGGTTTTAACAATTTTTCATATCCATGTATTTCTGTTATATCAATGTATCTTACATTACTGCATTTGGCCACCGAGAGTTAATAACTATGGACGGCTGCAACATCCATAGCCGTTAGTTTTGGGCCTCTAAGTAGGAGATGTCAGAAGAGCTAAAAAATTCCTATTTGATGTCATATGGAATGATGCCCCTGAATCAAGCACCCAATGGTCTGATCCATCAGATACAGCTGCAATCAACACATCATCAGATATAGTATCCTCCACTGTAATCGATGAAGATCCATCCTCAGCCTTTTTCTTCAAATCCAGACAGTCTCTCTTCCAATGGCCTGGTTTCTTACAATAGTGACACCTTTCACCTCTAGACTTTCCACTCCAATAGTTTCCATGCTTTCTAGACTTGGAGTGCCCCATAGGATTCTAACTCTTCTCCTTCTCTCTTCCTCTCTTAACAAATAGGCTCTGATTACTATTTCCTTCTATTACTTCACCCATCTCCTTCCTCTGATCCCTTAAATATTTAAATAGAAGACCCGACTTCATTTCATCTATAGTCAAATCGTGAATGTCAGTGAAAACCTGTGTAACGCTTCGAAAGGGAACACAAAAGAACCATCGCCTTCTGTTCTTCATCCACGTTCAAATCCACAGTCTTCATCTTTATTACAAGCTCATCTAAGAATTAAGAAGTGCCTTCATTGAAGAACCCTCTCTTATCTTCATGGTGAAAAACATCTTCAGCAAAATCAAATGATAATGGATGATTTTTTCAGATCGAGATTCTCTAGCTTGGTCCAAATTCCTTTAGCAGTGGTTTCCGTACTAATTTCTGAGATAACATTTTCTTCTATGGCTAATGGTAGAGTAGTAAATGTCCATTCTTCCATCTCCTTCCTTTCCACGGTAGAAACTTCAACTGGTGACTCCTCAACGCCAAAACTAACTAAAGAACCATATTCCTTGTAAGAATAGCCTTCATCCTCCATTGCCACTTCTTGAAGTCTTTATCCTCGTTCCACCTTTCTATTGCCAATTGTGACCCAGATGCAATATAAGAACCTATGACATAACGTCTTGTTACGACAAGGGTAGCCTCATCTTTTTCCATACTTCCTTTCATCGTTTATAAATCAACCTAGATGCTCTGATACTAGATTGTTAGGGTTATTCCACCTAAGCGGATATAACCAAATGATACTGATATGGAAACAAATAGGATCAATATAAAATGGTGAAACAATCAAATAAAATTATTAGGATTGTTCATGACAAGATGAAATCAAATGAAAAATAATAAATGAAAGTGTACCACACCAAAAAAAATTAAGGTGGTTCCATTATCAATTTGATAGTGTATTTCCACTAAGGGGAGAATAATTTTATTAATTATTTGAGAGAGAAGATTACAGAGACTAACACAAGTTATTTCTATTGCATAGACTCCTTTAAATATAGGCTTCGCAACTAGGGATTGAACTTATCCTGCAATGTGGGACTAAACAAAACATTAAAATCTAATATTGTATCACATTTTCAACATATAAACATCTATATAACTACAAGATCAAAAAGTGTACTGTTAAATAAAATATGTAGTGAACCCCGTATGTGTAGCATTAGTTCTACTAGTGTAAATATGTTGGCATTTTATATTTTAAAAAAAGTAGATTTCATATTAGAGGTATCTTCATGAAAATCGGTGAACAAGCTTAGAAGCTAGTGAAGTCTTAAAATCCATTTCTAATCTTCACAATTTTTCTTTGAAAAAGTTTTAGTTAAATGAATTTTTGATTTTTTTTTTTTGAAAATATTTTTTTCTTTCAAACTAATGCACTTAGAAAAATATTTTCTGAGAAAGTTTTGTTGAAAATATATGTTTCTTAAAAAATGCAACTTTGTCTATAGAATCGAACTTACATGTGAACTTTATTTTTTTGCTATGCCTTGTGTCGCTCGATTTCCTCACAAGTAATTAATAAGGCAATTAAGGTATAATCTGCCCCAATTAAAGCTAGCCCAGCTATTTTTTTGACCTATCCATTCACGTTGGCCCAGACTCAAGTTGGTCTAAGACTAACCCATCTACTCAATAAGGCATCAAGATAGAGACCGCTTGCCTTATTCCTAGGCAGCCTACGACCAATATGAGAGCAAAGATAAGTATAACCCTTCCTAGTCCACTCCAACCCAGCTTCAAGATGGTCGGCTCTCCAAGTTGTCCTACTTTCAGCCCGACATCGTCGCTAATTCAGTTTATGGCCTACATTATTCCAAACTGCCTCAACACACAATACATTAGACAAGATTGGCTAAAGCGTGGCCCTATCCTTAGCATAGCTTCAATACAGTCACTTCTGGCAGGTCCTAAGAAGTCTTTCCTATCATTTTGGTCCATCTTGGCATCCTCTTTTCAGCTTGGTCCATAGCTATTTCCAATTTCCTTCATACCTCCGACAATCGACCAGCCAAGTCAGCAAACCTTACTACATAAGCACATGAAAGTAAACGACAAACCTTACAACCATCTATACAGAGCACTATAGCAAGGTGACATAAGGCACATCTCTACTCTTTTAGTAAGCCGTCGTCATTTAATGCATATTAAATGCCAAATTTGTGCCTATTTCATAGGGATAGTTGATATATTCATTAGCCACACATCCCTTTGTACCTTTATAGTTGTCTTCCATCAGCCCAAATAAATAGATCAATGACGAAGGGCTCTTTGTGTAACTTTATAGTACAATCTCAACCATCCATCAGCTCTCTCGTCTACTATATATACCTTACACATTTCCATTTCAAGGGGTTGGAAGATACAGGAATCTTGGTACCATACACAATTCAGAGCACTTCACTCAACAAGTTTTTAAGTTTAGCTACTTCGTTAGTCTTAAGTGCTTCATTTTTCTTATCATTCTCTTATAATTGCTTATAATTATGAGAGAAGAATATAATAAGAGAACTTCATAGTGGTCGTAGGTAAGCTTATTATATTCAGCGTGATTTGCTTTGATTGCTTACTTTCTTTCTCAATTTAAAATTAAAGCTTGGTGCTTAGCAAGTAACTTTTGCACTTCACAATGTAGTAGTCTGATTCTGATGTTGGCTAAAAGTCTTGTCAACACCTTGTTATTTTTCCACATCAACGAATTTCATGCATCACTATTCTAAGATAAATTTATTATATGATAATTTAGTTAAAAGGGTCAATCCATGAAATGTAAAATTTAGTTTTGAATAATGAAATAATAAATTCATTTGTTAATTAATTGTTAAAAATAGATGTACCTAATGAATAATTCCTTAGTGATACAACAAATCATACAAGCTAGCTTAGATATATCGAATATGAAAGACCTCGACTAATTAGGATTGGGGAGTTATACATAGGAGGACATGGCAAAGAGATTGTCACTAGACTATAAGGCTAGGATAACAAACACATGTAAATCAAATTAATAGAAGTTTTCATATAAGTTTGCTTTAGGTATTAACCAATTAAATAAACATAATTGTTGATATGAAAAGCATTTTGATTATATTATGATGGGTTATTACATAATATATGTTTAAAACAGTTATATCACCTTGCATGCCCTACACATAAGTTTTTTTCTTTTGAAAAATGAATCAAAATTAATTCTCATTTTTATGGCTCATTTGTTAAATTGTCCATAATTAATTTAACCAATAAACTATTTATTAGTAATATAAGTTCGAAAAATAGCATGTATACGAATGATATGTGGTCTTCATGTACAAACAACATATGCATTAATTATTTTACAGACAAATTAGGTACATGAGTGAAACACTAGTCTTCCTTTTGAACTAAATTGGTAATTAGAAATAAACTAAAACAACAAGGAGAGGTTATAAGGAATAAGGCACATTTAGTGGCACAATGATATAATCAAGAACGAGGCATTGATTTAACAAAACCTTTGCTTCTATAGCAAGACTTGAAGCCATAAAAATACTACTTGCCTTTGTAAATTATAATAAATTCAAATTATTCCAAATGAATGTCAAATGGTACATTCTTATATGGATAATCAAGGTTGATGTATATGTCGAGCAACCTCCACTCTTTGAAGATGAGAAATTTCCCAATCGATAAACTAGAAAAACACTACATGGTTTAAAAATAGCACCCGCCCTTGGTACGGAAGACTCAATCCTTAATTTTGTCAGGATTTGAAATTAGTAAGATTGATAATATGTTATTCATAACAAAAAATTAAATGATTTTCAACTTATACAAATATATGGACAATATTATTTTTGATTCAACAGATGAATAACTTAACTTGGAATTCCAAAAATACTGACAAATGAATTAAAAATGATTCATATAAGAGAATTAACATTTTTCTTAGAACTAAAAACTAAACAACTAAGCGATGGAATATTTATAAGTCAAGAAAAATACATTAAGGAACTCGTAAAAATATATGGCATGTCTAATATGAGTGGTAAACCTGCTCCTATGTCATAGGGAGCAACCTTAAATAAAGAAAAAATTCTAAAGATGTGGATCAAAAATCATACCATGGCATGGTTGGTTCATTAATTTATATAACTACTAGTAGACCACATATAATGCGTGGTATATGTCTTTATACAAGATATCTATCGAGTTTAAAGGAAATATATCTTAAAGCCGTAAAAGACGTCTTAAGTAATGTCAACAATACTTTGGTTTATGGGTTGTTCTACCCTAAGGAAGACTTATTTGATTTGATATCATATGGTGACACAGATTATGTGACCTACAAATCGGTAGAAAAGGCTTAAGTGTAACTTGTCACTTTTTGGAACATTCACCCATACCTTGGTTTAGTAAAAAGAATTTTTATCTCTCTATCCATAATAGAAGTAGAATATATCTCTACAATATTGGCATGTTCGCAAGTCATACATATGCAATAGACTTAAAAGATTTTGGTTTAAATATTAAACAATCACCAATATATTACGATAATACAAGTGCTATAAATTTATAGAAAACACCACAAATCATATAGTTTTAAGACGTCGTTTCTTAAAAGATAATGTAAGTAAAAGAAACATAACTTTATAATTTATAAATAATGAAAATCGAATGGATGATATTTTAGCATAACCACTAATACAAAATACATTTATTGAACTAATACACACACACATATGTAGGAATGTATGTATGTATGTATGTATGTATATGAATGTATGTATATATGTGTATGTATGTGTGTAAACACACAAAGATATAAAATAAATATTTATGTAGTATATATTGTATATTGACATAACAATGATTTTTCAAAAACTAAACTTCCCTCCTATTTTTAAATTTAAAATCCTGCTTTATAGTTGATTAGTTTTCTGGTTAGAGGCATAATTTAAGTCCACTTCTTTAGAAAAACTTCATAAAATCAATCTAAAATGGATCCAAGAAACTTCAAAAGGCCAGGGATGAATGCTCTTCTTTCATATTGGAATCTCTTGCCAAAATAGAGAGCTTAATGAATTATATACTGAAAAGGCATAATGAATAGGAACCCTCAAAATCATCTCTTGAATAAACATGCTGATCCGATCATTATATCGGGTACTACTCCAGAACCTAACTTGGTTAGTCATAACCCCATGAATGCAAGAGACGATGATGAGGAAGAAGAAGAGGAAATAGAAATAGATGATGAAGAAGATGTTTATTTTGTAGTTGAATTAAGACGATTTTTATTTTTGGCCATCGAGAAATAATTGGCATGTGAGCATCACCACTTTCACCACTAGAAGATTCATGGCTAAAGTCTACATCCTCATCCCTACCTCCATCATTTCTCTACTCTGTTATCTCTGGCTTGTTGCCTCATTACGAGATTGGCATTTCATGACCCTCATTGACATTAACTTCAGTGTCAGGCTCCTGTGCAGGCTGAACATATTCTTGAACCACATGCATGTGGCCCACACTATGGCCCTCGTTCAAAAGACTATAAGCTTGTAGGTTCTCATCAGTGAGGTGGAGTTTTGTGTCCCTTTCTTTAAGCACCATCTTTTAAAGAACTGCAAGGGTGATTGCTAGGCCCGTGCTACAGAGTCTTCTCAAATCATCTGCGAATACAAGGAGTATCAATATTAACTGTTAAAGCTGTAATATCTTCATCGATGGAAAGAGTGAACACAAGACTTACATCTGCATAACCATTTCTGTACAAAGATAGTGGATGAAAATGCACAAAGAGGAACTCATCTTTAAAATAACTTAATTTATTCCAAAGCCCAACTATTATATGGAAACTTCTAGAAGGTTCTAAGAAAGTAAGTAAATGGGTCCCCTTTCGGCGCTTAAAGCCATATAAATAATGGATCTATTTAATAGAAGGCACCTTGTTCTGATGGCGAACAAATATCACATATGTTGGGCGAATTCTCACCCATGGAATCGCGAGACCAAGGAGCATCAATGTCGTCCAGAGTCACCATTTACATACGGTACCCATGCCCATTCGGTACCTATGCCTAGCCGGACCAAACCCCATCCCTCATCTGCCGAACCAACGCTTCTCCTTCCCAACACCGAACCAGCATGCCTTTCTCGCCTCCACCGGTCCAAGATAAGCCGAACCAACTCCATGGAACTCCCCCACATATGCCTGCCGAGCCAAATCTCCGAACATCCCACCGGACCAAAAACAACCGCATGCCGATCCATCCTTCTACCTCCATGCCGAACCAAACCCCACCGAACGAGGCCTTACCGAACCAACCTTCGCCCAGTCCCCACCGAACCAACTCGGGGAGGCACCACCGAACCAAGCAACAACCGGACCAGCTCATCTACGTGCCACCACCGAACCAAACGACTACCGAACAAACATAAGGAAGGCTATGCCGAACCAACATTGCCAGACCAGATTGTTTCAGCCCAGGCCCACCAGCAGCTATATACATCCAAGACCCCTGCCCCCAGCCTCACTCTATAAATAGAGGGGCAGGGGTACAACAATGGCAGACAAGTTTGAGAGCTCAAGCAAGGAAGTAACTTTCAAACAACTTTCATATACTTGTATGCAAAGCGTTGTACTTGTAATAAAAAAGAAAAGAGTGAATAACATATAAAGTGGACGTAGGCACGTTCTGGCCGAACCACTATAAATCTGCGTGTCCTTTTTTCAGTTTAGCCCTTGCTTTTTACTTACTTGCATAACTCACTCAAATTACTAAGAACAATATAAAATCAACTAAATCACACGACTTTAAGGTGTTTGTCCATTTTTAGTGCAAACATCAACTAAATCATACGACTTTGAGGTGTTTGTCCATTTTTTGTGCAAACATTTTTGGTGCTTTCACCGAGAACTTCGAACCCGAAGCTTCAAGCTTCCCCCACTCAGCCTTCTTCCTAACAACATCGCTTGGTGCCTGGACAACATGACTTCCAGGCAGAGAAAGGGAAAGAACATCGCAACTAGCAGCATTCCGGATCCAGTAATCACAGATCAAGAGAATCATCCCATTCCAACAGCAGTGCCGAACGAGGATCAGATAAACCCGACAGCCCCTGCCACAGAACAACTGGCAGCAATTACTAGGACAGATCTAGACAGAGTTGTGACTGAAGTAACTAACCGCTTCGCATCTCAACAAGAAGCTTTGGTGAACCAACTCATGTCACGCTTGAGGGATGCCGAAGAATCCAACCGCAACACTAAATCATGGGGTGAGTCTCAATCTGGAGGATCTCGGAGACAACAAAGGTCTTCCCTTTTCGAAGAAGCTATCAACAGGAACAACAATGATAGGGGTCGCGCCCGGACTCAGCCTGAACTCCGACTAGAGGAAGCGCTTGGAACCGAACCCAATGGGGGAGGCACCAGGCGAGGGTCGGATGTAGCTGAGCCAGTCATGCCACCTAATCATAGAAACCCCGTTGAACGGAGCCGAGCTAGAACCCAGCCCGAAGTTGACCCCATGGAAATGCTCGAAACAGAACCCCGCAGGGGAAGATCAAGGCAGGGGCCAACTGTAGCTGGTCCTAGCATGCATCCGAGCAGCCAAGGACGACCACTGGATAATGTCAGAAGTGGTAGACTATACCATCCCTATAGGTCATCTGGACGAGATCGATCCCGCACGGAAGAACCAAGCTCTTTCTTATCTGCCCCATATTCTGATGAGAGGATGGCGCGCTTGTTCAGAGAATGCGTCCAACGGGACCAAAGAGATCATGGAATAGGTGCTAGGGTAACCAGCCCTTTCACCCGCGATATTGAAATTGCCATCACCCCTCGAGAGTGGAAAATGCCGACAATGGAACCATACAAGGGAACCTCTGACCCCGTTGTACACCTGCAAAGATACACACAGCATATGCTCATGAGCGGAGCAACGGAAGGAGTGTTGTGTAAATGCTTTCCGCTATTCCTAGCAGACCTAGCTACCTCCTGGTTCTGCCATCTACCCCAAGGATCTATCAGCTCATGGGAGATGTTGAAAGAAAAGTTCATTAGCCAGTTCCGCATTCATGTGGAACAACCCAAGGATGCTTACTCCCTATCTACTGTCAAACAGAAATCCGGAGAGACACTGCAACAATACCTAACCCGGTTCAACGCCGCAGCGACCGCAGTCCAAGACGCCGATGAGAAACTCACCCTAATGGCCCTCTGTAGCGGTGTGCACCCAGATACCAAGTTTGCCAGAAGACTAACTAAAGAAAAACCAGCTACCTTGCCCGATTTCTTCCATGAAGCTGGGAAGTACATGAGACTCGAAGAGGCTGCCACTAAAAGGCAGACAGGACCACAGGCTAAGACGGCTCATGGAAACGCCCCCGTCGCAGCAAAGGACATTCGGAGAAACAACTCCAGAGACAATGCAGGGGGCAAGAAGGGAGAAAAGCGCTTGTACCGACCAGGACCGAGATTTGACGCTTACACACCCTTGAATGAAACAGTCGAGAACATCTTCCTGGCCACCCAGTACGAACTTACATACAAGCGCCCCCCGTATAAGAAAGAGTCAGATCGCGCAATCCAGTCCGGAAAATTCTGCCGTTTCCACGAGTCTCATGGGCACGATACCAAAGAATGCCGCCATCTCCGAGACCTAATTGAAGAACATATCAGGAGAAGGAGGCTGGAACGCTATGTAAAGGGCCAGGATAGGACTCCAGCTCCCGCCAAGGAAAACCCAGGGCAGCTCCACCCAGAGACCAGCGGAGGAAATCGCAACACCAGCGGCTCCAGCCAAGAGAAGATAGTGGTCCGTACAATATCTGGAGGGCCACACATCGCCGGCAAGAGCTGGGAAGAAATGGAAAGATATGGAAACTTACTCAGAAGCGAAGGAGACTGCGTCAATTCTGTTATGGAAGAACGCCACCCTAAGCGGAGGGAAAATAGTGACATCACATTCAGTGGGCGCGACCTAGAAGGAAGGCAATACCCTTATTTGGATCCTATGGTCATCTCTGCCTGGGTCGGCCCAGCTGAAGTTTTTCGAATCCTAATAGACACTGGAAGCTCAGTAAATATTCTGTTCAAGCATGCTTTCGACAAAATGAAGCTGTCAATGAAGGACGTGTCTCCCTGTAACAAACCGCTACATGGTTTCACTGGAGAAGCAAAGATGCCCCTCGGGCAACTGGATCTCTTTGTTGAGTTGGGAAGTCATCCCCACTCCGCCATTCGGAAACAAACATTCGTGCTAATTGACAACCACTCAGCCTACAACGCCTTTTTGGGAAGACCAGCCTTGTCCGACTTCCAGATCGTCCTTGCCCCATGGTACCTGAAGATGAAGTTCCCAACAGATAATGGAGTAGGAGAAGTAGAAGGGGATCAAGACGCCGCTCGGGACCGCCATGTAACCGAACTTCTCAATAATCGCAGGAGAGATAAAAGGAAAAATATAGAGACTATTCTCTGCATGAAAAGCTTGGAAGCATAGCAACTAAAGAAAGCCCCTCCTCTTCGGTATACCAGTGATCCTTTCAATGAATTAGACCCCAGGGACAAAGAGGAGGAGGCCACCGCCGAGCCTGTAGAGGCTATGAAATTCGTATCTGTAGACAAACGCGATCCAAGTAAACTACCGAGAGTCAGATCTCAGTTAAAAAGAGAACTAAGGAATCAACTCATTGATTTTCTTCGCCACAACATGGATGTATTCGCATGGACACACGCTGATATGACTGGAATCTCCCGGACATAGCATGTCACGCCCTAAATATCGATCCTACCAAGGTACCGGTAAAGCAAAAGAAGAGAAGTATGGAGGCAGAACGATCAGCAGCCCTCGAGGAGGAAGTAAAGAACTTACTTGCCAATAACTTCATACGTGAAGCCATCTACCCGGAATGGATCGCCAACCCGGTACTGGTAAAGAAAGCTAATGGGAAGTGGCGAACATGCATAGATTTGTCCAACTTAAATGACGCTTGCCCGAAAGACTGCTTCCCGCTCTCCCGAATCGACCAACTCGTGGACAGCACTGCCGGACACGAACTTTTATCCTTTATGGACGCATACTCAGGATATAACCAGATCCCTATGCACGCCCCCGATCAAGACCACACTAGCTTCATTACCGACCGAGGATTGTACTGCTACAAGGTAATGCCGTTAGGACTTAAAAACGCCGGAGCTACTTATCAGCGCCTCGTCAACAAGATGATTGCATAATTGATAGGACGAACTATGGAAGTTTATGTGGATGACATGCTGGTAAAATCAAGGAAAGCCAACGACCATATAAACCATCTGGACGAGATGTTTCAAGTACTTCGCCAATATGGAATGAAACTGAACCCTCTGAAGTGCTCCTTCGGAGTATCATCGGGAAAGTTTCTGGGATTCATCGTTCATGCCAGGGGATTGAAGCAAACCCCGAACAAGTCCGGGCCTTGCAAGATATCAAGATACCATCCACTCGAAAAGAGATGCAAAGCCTAAACGGAAAAGTGGCCGCCCTAAGCCGGTTCATCTCTAAAGCAACTGACAAATGCATTCCTTTCTTTGAAGCCCTGAAGAAAGACAAAGGAAAATTTGAATGGACCGATGAGTGTTCAACAGCCTTCCTTAACATAATCGAACACCTCCAGCGGCCACCAGTACTCTCAACTCCTAATGAAGGCAAAGAACTATACCTATACCTTGCTGTGTCACCACATGCCCTAAGCGCCGCTTTGGTAAGAGAAGAAAACCGCACACAACGGCCAGTGTACTTCATAAGCAAAAGGTTCATAGGAGCAGAAGCCCGGTATCCCAAACTCGAGAAACTGGCGTACTGTTTACTAATCACATCAAGAAAGCTGCGACACTATTTCCAATCTCACCCCATCAGAGTCCTAACCGACCAACCATTGAGGCAAGTGCTCCATCGTCCTGACACCTCTGGGCGACTACTCAAGTGGTGCATCGAACTAAGCCAATATGATATCACTTACCATCCTCGCACCGCTATCAAGGGGCAAGCCATAGCTGATTTCATTGCCGAATTCACTACTAGCGAAGGTAAGGACCTATCTGAAGTAGCAGAAGGAACCAAGTGGAATCTCTTCGTAGATGGAGCATCGAACGAATAAGGCTCGGGGGCAGGCGTTGTGATCATCACTCCCAGGGGAAGAAAGCTGCGCTATGCACTAAGGCTGGAATTCGCTGCCACCAACAATGATGCCGAATATGAAGCAGTAATAGCCGGATTAGAGCTCGCCCTGGAGATCGGAATCAGTTCCTTATGTCTTCATAGTGATTCACAACTCATCGTGAATCAAATATTAGGGGAGTTCCAGACTCGAGGAGAGCGGCTCACGGCATATCTGAAAAAGACCAAACGGCTGCTCAATCAATTGAAGCACTACTCGATCAAACACACTCCTCGAGAAGAAAATCAAGAGGCCGACGAGCTGGCAAAGCAAGCTAGCATGGGAGATGATACCACTTCTGGAGCGATAACTGTCTCAAGGCTACTAACCCCGAGTTTTGAGCAAGTAAATCTGATAGCTGCAATCGAAGAAGAAACATGGATGACCCCTGTCCGGGAATACTTACAAAACGGCACCCTGCCCGACGGGCGAAGTGAAATTAAGAAAATTCTAAGGAAAGCTTCCCGCTACACGATACAAGAAGGCATCCTCTATCGGCGCGGCTTCTCTAACCCCTTATTGAGGTGCGTTGCTGAAAGAGAAGCCAAGGAAATTCTATCCAATATCCACCAGGGAAGTTGTGGAGACCACACCGGAGGGCAGACCCTGGCAAAGAAGATACTCCGATATGGGTATTTCTGGCCCACCTTGAACAAAGATGCTTTAGACTTCGTCAGAAGATGCGACAGATGTCAGAAATTTGCTAAGATTCCTCGGCTGCCAACAAATGAAATTACTCAAATGACCAGCCCTTGGCCCTTTGCAGTATGGGGAATTGACTTAATTGGCGAACTGCCAGCAGGCCGAGGCGGAGCTAAACATGCTATAGTGGCGGTTGACTATTTCACCAAATGGGTGGAGGCGGAACCACTAAATAAAATATCTTCGATAAAAGTTATCAACTTCTTGATCAAAAATATTCTGTGCAGGTACGGAGTCCCACTCAAGATCATATCAGACAACGGACTTCAATTTGACAGCGAAGAATTCGCCGATTGGTGCCAAGAGCATGCGATTCACAAAAGCTTCTCATCTGTAGCTTATCCTCAAGCAAACGGCCAAGTCGAAGCTGTCAACAAAATCCTCAAGACTCTAATCAAGAAGAAGCTTGAAAAGTCAAAAGGCGCTTGGGTGGACGAACTTCCTACAGCACTTTGGGCCTACCGCACATCTTTCAGAACATCAACAGGGCATACTCCTTTCTCTTTGGCATACGGATCAGAGGCAATGCTCCCAGTTGAGACTATTGTGCCTTCCCACCGTAGGATCCACTACAACCCAGAAGAAAACGAAGAACTCCTCCACATGCCTTTGGATCTAATTGAGGAGAGAAGGAATGATGCAGCACTCAAAGCAGCAGCTCACAGACAAAAAGTGGCAGCACTATACAACTCCAAAGTCAAACATCGCAGCTTACAAGAAGGAGATCTCGTCCTCAAGCGAATCTTTCCACGCCCAGGAGCGCTGGATCCAATCTGGGATGGACCGTATGTAATTCATAAAGATCTCCACAACGGAGCTTATATTTTGTCAACAGTGGATGGAGAGGTGTTCCAGAGGGCATGGAACATCCGACACCTCCGTCGATACTTTTCTTAACTTGTACTGCCCATATGAAGTAAATTAACAAAGAGAATCAGTGGACGTAGGCATTTTCGTGCCGAACCACTTTAAAAAACTTGGCTCTTGTTAACTTGTTCCTTTATATCTTGGCCACTTGTTAAGCTTTATCCTTTGCTGTTGAAAAAAATCCTTTGCAGATGACATTTCAATTCAGAACTTCACAACACAACTCCACCTGGACAAAATCTAACAGGTACGCTGCGCTCCTATGCCCTCGCCAATGAGACACTTTGCTCCGGTACCCCTCTACCGCGAGTTAACTCATTGTTTGCCTCGGCTCTTAAAGCCGACTGTAATAAGCCGAGTATAAGCCACAGAGAAGGCCGATTATGCCATGGCATCTCATTACAGCAATTCGGCTCGCCGGCAACTGTGAACCGATCATAAGCCCCAACATAAGGTGTGGCCATCCAGGGGCAGTTCACAGTTGACGATCGGCCCCCACGCTAGCCGGCCACAGTAAATCGAATAATACGCACGATTACAGGCCATAATGGTCCGGGTAGTTACTATGCGCGATCGGCTCCGATGTGTCTTAGGTGCGGCTGTGGTAAAAAAGAAAACTCCCCGCAGAGGCGTAAGATGGGTGACAAATGTCTTCAAGACCCACAGCCAGGGAAAGTAACTATAAAACCCGTTGCCACGAACTTAAGCACATCGACGGCCTTCCGTGACTGGAAGTTTTACTTTTCCTATATTTCCATTTCATTTAAAACTTTTCTCCTATTCTCCTTAATGGTGCTTAAAAGTACAGGACATGAAAGAGGGAACGCTCGCTAATGGGAACAAAAACTTACAACCGGATAACGAGGCACTCATCAGCATTCCGTGCTTAGTCTTGCAGGGCGCGCAAAGTTGCCGTCCACAGCCGAAACATGAAGGGCGGTACCTTCCACTTTTATACATTAATGCATAGCTGCAATTCATATTCATACATCACACTAACATTGCAAAACATGAAATTATATTACAAGCAGAAACTTAGTGTCAAACACAATCAAATCACAGGCATATGCATGGTCATATTTCTTATACAACACATCAAAAGCAATGACAACATTCAAAATATAACAAAATCAGCTCGTGTTATAAAATTACGTAGAGTCATTCACTAACATAATTACAATCCAAAAATACACTAACGTTTTTGACTAAGTATAGACAGTAAAGTCAAGAAAACCAAAAGCTACACGGATCGGATCAAGTAGTCGACTACATCAGTGCTCCACCCCCATCTCAATAGCTCTCCGAATCTACTTGACAGCAGGATCGGAGCTCCCAGCATGTTGACCAGAAGTCCCACCTGTCCAATTCAGAAAAAGAGTCCATTAAAACCGACAACGAACGATCAAGTTATGAAAAGCTAAAAAGAGAAAACTCACCAACACCTGCTTCTTGGTCCTCATCCCCCAACTGCACGCCGGCTTCCTCCGCAGCAAGTAGCCGCATCCCCTCCTTCACCGCTATCTTCTCCTCCTTCGAAAACTGGGCGGTAACCACATCCATATTGAATGCCGCTCCACCTTCCTTATCTGCATTGGCCCTGGCCTCCTCCAAAGCCCGGAGATATATCCTGGCCATGATCCGGGGATAGTCGTCCATCCAAGATAGATTACCCCGCTTCCAGGTACGGAAGTACATGTCCTGCAGCATCTCATCATCCCCTCATTCTCCTCAAACTCCCTCACCCGAGCCTCGGAGGACCGCAACTTAGCGATGGCAACATCCCTCTCCCGCCGGTATCTCGAGCACTCAGCCTGAAGGGATCTCCTCATCTCCTCCATCTCTTCTTTCAACTTGGCTTGAGCAAGTTCTGCAGCTTCGAGCCTCCTAGATATTTCTTCAACCTGCTCGAGATCCGCCCTCCTAACCTCATCAACCGTGGTAATGGCCATGTCAATGCGCTTTTTGCAAGCGGCCTCCATTTTCCGCAACTCGGCTCTGCTAGCCTCCTCCATGGTCTTCTTCAGTCGTCGGGAGTCGGCTTCGTGCTGCGAAATTTGAATAGCCTGGTCGGCAAGTTGCTTGGCCTGATCAGCGACCACTAACCGCAGCCATATATTGGCACTCCCTATCTCCTCCCCGGCCTTGGCCAATCGAGCGTGATGTTCCATTAACTTCTTGGCCTCCTTTGCGACCCGGTCAATGTTGGCCTTGGCTTCGTCCCCCATAGCAGCTATCCGGGTAGTGAGCAGATCCAGATCCAGGGACTTAGCCTCATCAAGAACCCGAACCATGGGATTGCGGGGGAAAAGATGCTCGCCCATGGCCTCGTCAAATAAGATATCCTGAGAGCTGGGGTCCAAATCCGGGTGGCCGGCAAAGGGACTGCGAGGCACGTCGGGACGTTTTATGCGGATGACGGTAGGATTTTCAAACGGATGCGGGGAGGGAATATACTCAGTGTCTTCCTCCGTGATATCATGAATAGGTTGAGGTGGAAGCTGCGGACCGGGTGAAGATTCAAATAAGGAGCGACTCCTCTTCTTTTTCTGAATACTCTCTTCAATGACCCCAAGAAGAGGACGGTAGCTAACTACGTCTCCTGGACGACTGGTGGGAGGCTTAGGCTTGGCAGAAGCTCTAAGTAACTTGTATTGTTCCAGGCGGTGTCGAACGTCTGAAGTTTTGGCCACCTCGCCTCCCCCTGTAATAAAGAACAAGTGTTACGAACATACAAGGTTCCATAATTCAAGAAATATGTTTACTTAAAAAGAATGAGAAGGCACGTCTTTTATACAAACCCTGCGGAGAAGGAGAATACTGCAATAAGTCCTGAATCTCAGTCCAGGACGGAAGCGAACCATAAAATATTCCTATGTCCCTATCATAAATGGAATCTGCAGAAGTCAAGAATTCACCTTGAATCGCTGGAGCCACCTCAGCTGAAGAACTCTTAGGGAATAGATCGGCGTCAGCACCAGCCTTGTCAACCTCCTTTGCCTTCTTCACCGAGGCTGATCCTTCCTCCAACCCTTCAAAAGCCTGGCGGAAGGCATCATCCGTCCACTCCTGGATCTCCCCTTCCTGCTCAGAAGACAAAGCCCCGGCACCACTACCACCCTGTCCTTCACCTTCTCCATCTCCTCCGCTTTCCTCTTCGTCTCTTTCCTCCTCTCCACCTTCTTCCTCCGGAATATCTGGACATGTACTGGGAGAGGGTCCATCAGACTTCTTAAGCTTCTTTCCTCCAACGGCTGGAGGTACCGAGAAAGGTCTCTTCTTGCTACTCTTCGCAGTAGCCCCATCCTTAGCTTTAGCAGCCCTCTCCTCGGCTGTATCTCTCTGTTTAACCACAGATTGATGTGGCAGAATCAAGTTATACTCCAGGAGAGTAGCGTTCCTGATCAGGTAAGAGGCCGACCTATCCCTTCCCGAAATGACCTTTATTTCAGCAGCCATCTGCGCCAAGGAATCATTCTCCACAACCGCAAAGCCACCTGTTGCTAGCAAGAAATAAAAGCATATAAGAAGAAGCATTGTGATCGGGACAAGGAAAATATAAATGAAGTTCAACTTACAGCCGGAAGTGAAGAGGCGGAAAGAAACAGGGTCATCCCTAATGAAAAACCATTCCTTCTTGAACATACTAAACTTCGAGTACAAATTCAGAACAGGCTTGAAGGGCACGGCCGCTTCCAAACTGATATATGGAGACCCCTTCTTGTAGCCTCTCAAGTTGTACAGGTACCGGATCTCCCGGTTGGAAGGGGGACGCCCATATTTCCTCTGAAAGATGACGAAAAGGCTCACCAGAATGGCGTAGGAGTTAGGCTGAAGCTGGAATGGAGCCACCTTCAGGTATGTGATAAAGCTAACTATCCAGGCGTTGAGAGGCGGGATAGCACCACACATGCAATGATATCTGCTGTAAGCAAAGTAGCCTTCGGGGGGGTCATACGGCATCACTCCTTCCCCCGACAATAGCATGCGCGCTCTATCTATTCCGAAGGAACGAGATATAACATCGAGTTTCTCCTCCTTCAGGGAGCTAGGAAAGCAATCGGGAGGGGAGACCAGAAGTTCCTGGGGACCGTACCCATCTACTAACGACCTCGGGGCAGGTCCATGTTGCACCGGTCCTGGTTGGGCTGGGGGCATCTATCCTTGGAATTCTTTCTATCTGATCGAGTTTCTGTTTTGCGAGACATTTATCTGCGGCACAAGAAAAACATGGTATTAGAACAAGAAGTATGGAAATGTTAGCAAGTAGGTGAATATAGGGTTAGTGTTCCACTCAAGGTTCAAATATGAGATCTCATTCGGCATAGCTCATTCGGCATAAAATCCATCCGGTATTAAAGGTTTAAAGATTCATTCGGTAGTACATCACATATCCCATTCGGCATATCATATTCGGCACTCAGCACATCGGTCTCGTCCGTGTTCATTCGGCGAAAGAAAACAAACCTGGTTCGGTACAAGTTTGATTCGGCACTTGCTTGATTCGGCACGTGTATATTCGGTACTTATTTGATTCGGCGCAAAGTTGATTCGGCACTCGGACTGATTCGGCTCTCTCTGATTCAGTAAGGAATAACGAAGGGGTGTAGCCCCTATATATAGACAAGCGCAGAGGCACCGGACCAACCGGTTCGGCACACCGGACCATCCTTTTCGGCACCCCAAACCGAATAAAGCTATACCAGTTATCCAACTTAGAACAAAGCGCGACACATGCAAGCATGTGCCCCACTTTGGGGGGCAAATGTTGGGCGAATTCTCACCCATGGAATCGCGAGACCAAGGAGCATCAATGTCGTCCAGAGTCACCATTTACATACGGTACCCATGCCCATTCGGTACCTATGCCTAGCCGGACCAAACCCCATCCCTCATCTGCCGAACCAACGCTTCTCCTTCCCAACACCGAACCAGCATGCCTTTCTCGCCTCCACCGGTCCAAGATAAGCCGAACCAACTCCATGGAACTCCCCCACATATGCCTGCCGAGCCAAATCTCCGAACACCCCACCGGACCAAAAACAACCGCATGCCGATCCATCCTTCTACCTCCATGCCGAACCAAACCCCACCGAACGAGGCCTCACCGAACCAACCTTCGCCCAGTCCCCACCGAACCAACTCGGGGAGGCACCACCGAACCAAGCAACAACCGGACCAGCTCATCTACGTGCCACCACCGAACCAAACGACTACCGAACAAACATAAGGAAGGCTATGCCGAACCAACACTGCCAGACCAGATTGTTTCAGCCCAGGCCCACCAGCAGCTATATACATCCAAGACCCCTGCCCCCAGCCTCACTCTATAAATAGAGGGGCAGGGGTACAACAATGGCAGACAAGTTTGAGAGCTTAAGCAAGGAAGGAACTTTCAAACAACTTTCATATACTTGTATGTAAAGCGTTGTACTTGTAATCAAAAAGAAAAGAGTGAATAACATATAAAGTGGACGTAGGCACGTTCTGACCGAACCACTATAAATCTACGTGTCCTTTTTTCAGTTTTGCCCTTGCTTTTTACTTACTTGCATAACTCACTCAAATTACTAAGAACAATATAAAATCAACTAAATCACACGACTTTGAGGTGTTTGTCCATTTTTAGTGCAAACATCAACTAAATCATACGACTTTGAGGTGTTTGTCCATTTTTTGTGCAAACAACATACATACTATTTAGAGAGGCATAGCTATTTGGATGTAATTGAGTTAAGGCAAGCTTCATAAATTGTAGAACGTACGAATAAAGTGATTGAAAGGCAGAACACATCCCACCATACACATATATCAATTGCAGGCTGTATACCCCTCAGGTGGATCATGTGCTCATTGAAAACATGCGGGGACCGATACATATTTGAAAGGAGTTCCATGTCTTTCGCATATTCGCCTAAGATAAGCATCATCTACTTTCGAAGCTGGAGATTCCCGGTGGTTTATTAAGACAACAACATCACCAATATCGATATCGGGAGCAACCCCAACTACAGTTTCTTTAGGCAACACAAAAGGAACCATCTAGAAAGGTTTCTTCGACTGATGACTAGGTGGTTGAGGTTTGAAAAGTGTTGTGGTAGGTAATGCTGAAGAACTAGGTTCTGTATCGATTCGATATATTTTGGTGTCGACGGATCTGCTGCCATCGCAAAAAATACGAAGAATGTCTATGATCCATCACTACTAAAAAAATTATACATAAGGGAGGTTGGGTAGGATAAAAACTTTAACCTTGTGAAAAGGAGCCCTATGTAGCCAATGTATACAACCCAATGAATACCAACGTGAGCTGGTCACCTGGATCTTATACATTAACTGCAGGAAATGATGTGTAATTCAATCTATGCAGTGTGTGTGTTCAATGTCCAGAGCAATACAAATGCAAATATTTGGTATCAAAAGCTCATTAAAGTAGTTATCTAACCCAAGGGGGTGAAGAAATGGAGTTCGATCGGTGAATGAGAAGGGTCAATGTTTAATCGTCGACGATCCACTTAATATTGGGCCACCGCCTACCTGTATCGATTCGAAGTGGTATTCAAAATTTTCTTTATTCTAAAGTTCAAGTTGAATGCATGGTTTGTTTCTTTTAGTTGAGTTCTAAAGGTGATAAACTTGGCGGTATTGATGGTAGAGACGATTGGAGGCGATGGTGCAAGGCGGCAGTTCGAAGACAAAGGCAAGGTTTGAAGCAAAGTTCGAAAATGGAGGATTAAAGCTCGAAGGTCCTAAAGCAAAGAAAGAAGTAAGTGAGAAAAATGTACATATTGGTTTGCTTGTATGAGGCCCAAACTAAGAAAATTGGCTAAAATATAGGGTACCGATCCAAGCCTCTCAGGTTGGTACCGAACTTTAAAAAAGGAGAAAAGGAAGGAAGAGAAAAAATAGTCATAGAATGATAGTAAAGGATGGTGCGGAGTGTGATGCAAAATAAAATGAAATTCGAAGCAAGCGAATCCTACCTGATCGATTTAGGTAAATGATCATCGAAAACCTTCCAAAATTTGAATGGAAACTTGAACAACACGCTTTAGTCTTTATACTGCCCAAGAGTTGCAAATTCAAAATCGTTCAAAGTGATATGATGATCGATATAAGATACACAGCTTTACGAAAAAAATTCACGAAATAGAAAATATCTATTCAGAATAGGATTTAAGATCGGTAGTTTTTTTTAATCCAAAGCATATCTTGTTAATACAACATATACTTCGCGGGATAAATGTTATCTAGCCTTGTGACCTAGGAGTATCTAGACAAGGCAGAACAATCGAATGGTTAAATAGAAGACCACTAATCTAGAACGATAATTGCAGAATTCAAACTCTAACTGAAGCTTAAAGATATGGCTACAAACTTATCAAATATCAAAGATCAAATCTTCTATCCATTAAAGTGTTTCAATGGCCAAAAATGGTGCATGATTCAACAGTTACTGTTGGATCGGTATCGATCTAAGCCTCTTAGAACGGTTACGATCCATCTCACTTCATTATAATAAAGTGCATCGCTTCCCAAGCAAAGTGCATGGAGAAATGAAAGTGGAACATGGATCTCCGATGATCTATAACTCAAACCACAATGGACAAGTCGAAACTTTATAGCAATCGAATTAAGCGTCCTTGGATTGTCACCGAACCCGGATCCCATTCAAATTCAAGTCCATTTCAAGCTAGTTAAAATCCAAAGGCAAATATGAACCATCAAGCAACTTTGAGGGATAAACTAAAGCAAACCATCAATATGGGTCACCGTTGATCCATACGCGTCAATACGGTACCAATCCATGAAACAATTGCTGATTTGGCCACAATCTTTTCGAGCAACTTTCTTCAGGATGTGGAGAATGTGGGAGAACGTGGTTGAGAAATTTTTTCGATCTTCATCTATAAATAGGCGACGAGAGGCACTATTTTGAGATTGTTTTTTCTGCATTCTAAATTTTTGTACTATGTAGCTATTTCTTGGATCACTATCGATCTATAATCTTACTTGTAAAACTACGTAGAAACCATTAAAAAAGTTTATATGGACGTAGGTCACTATTTAGCTGAACAATTATAAATTATTATGTGGTGTGCTTATCCATTTTCCTTTTAATTTCTTCATTTTATTCTCTTCAACAAATTTCTAAGGTGTTTGTGCCAACTTTTGGCATAAACAATAAGTACTTTTATATCACATTAATATTATATAATTATAAACAACAAATACGTATGTGAAGGGGATAATATGTTCATTAAAATGTAAATCGCAATACTTAGATACAAACATGTTAAACTATGTACACATTTTATGTTGCATATGCACGTAAACGTGTATTTAATACACACGTACACATTATGTATAATTTTTATATATAAAATCTTTATATCGATCAATTAAATAAAATAATGGTTTTATCTACAATTTATTTAGATGAGACAGAAATTATTCGTAGGCCCAATAAGATCCAAAATGGTAAAAATAAAATAAAATTTACTTATTTAACCCACTATCTGCTGACCCCGCTCCAACAATATACATACGTACATTCATACATATACATATTAAGGAAGTATAACTTTTATTTACAAATATAATATATATATATATATATATGTATGTATATAAAACTTATATCAATTTAATAAAATATCATTAAATTATTATACACGTTGTTTAATATGCAACATGTTATAAAATTGTTGTTTTTTAAACTAATTACTATAGTTTCAAATCCAAATTTTTTCTTTGCTAAATAAAACTTCAATATAATATTGTTATGATTTTTTGCTTTTAAATGTCAATTTCTAAACAATAACAAATAATAGATTGGACAACATAGACGTATATAAATTCGATGTATAAGATATAGAATCTAAACTATATTAACATAATGTCATTTATAATCAAAATGAGATTGTATAATCACCTTATGAAGTAACCTATGGTTCGCACCTTGAATTACTTATAGATTTAACTGAATCAGCCGTCGGATTTTTCTATGATCTGAACACCACCTTATATTAATTTGATTTTGTATGTTTTTCTTTTAGGAATATTATGGCACTGAAGCTACAGTATTTTCGGCTAGAATAAACAAGATAGAAGCTCACGACATAATGACAATGAAAATTCATGTGTTTAACTAGTCATTTAAGAAGAGAAAAAGGTGGAGGACTTTTCTCCTTCCTTTAACTCATTTATCTAATACCATTTCAAAATAATTTTTGAACATTCAAGCCCTCTCTTGCCATGTTATTTTCATCTAGAATAATTCAGAGGAGAAGGGGCAAAACAATGACAATCAATGTGTTAAAGTAGGCATTTAAGAAGAGGAAAAGGCAGAAGACTTTTTTTTCCTTCTTTACCCATTCTTTTAATACCATTTCAAAATTATTTTAAACATTAGAACTCTCTCCCCTTTGCACCATATGATTGGCCATGCTAGAGCCTTGACAGGTCTCTAAAATTTCCCAAACTCATTTAATAATTAATCTATTTAAATCAAATATAATATTTTATCGATATCGTATATCAATACATACATAAGCAACTTTTATAAACACATATTATTAAGGGGCATTTCACCAGAAGGACAAACTTTGCAGTCCAATTAGTTTCTAGGACACACATTCAAAGAAATTACTTTCAAGGCCAAAGTCAGCAGAATAATTACTTTCAAGGACAAAGTCAGTAGTCCAATTACTTTCAAGGACATAATTTCATAGGTTTTTAGGCCCTAGAAACTATTATTTTGTGTTTTATCTTTGATAGTAATTATTTCAATTGTATGTCCTAGAAACTAATTCCACTTGCTAAAGAGGCCATTGTGGCTAATTTCCGCTATTATTAAATACTAATGGCCCCCAAAAATCAGATAAAGTTTAAAAATTAATCTTTCATAAATATTCATTTTAATTAGTTTGCAAAAATTATAAATTAGCCAAATTATATGGTGTTTCAGAGTATTCATCATTATGGTTCTGTGACTCATAGATGCAAATTCAATATGGGATTAATATTGAACAATTCGAATTAAAGTTCACACGTCACTTTTGCTAGTGATGTGTCAGTTTGGTCAATTTTTTTTGCTTAAACATCATTTTGATAAAATCCAATTTTACCATTTTAAGTGGTATCTGGTAGTAATAATTATTCACACCAATTCTCTTCACCAAAACTTTTATCACTTTAGGATTTATGAAATCTGGATTTGGTCAAAATTCAAAATATCATCCACATCCAATTCAGTTAGTCCAAACAAAAAATCTTTGGTTCAATAATAATAATTAAAAATAACCCTATCGCTCTACTCAGAGACTTGACTTTGAATTGACTATAGTTGACCGTGATACTAATCTTTAATAATTAAGGTGACGAACTCTCTATTAAATATTGTCTCACTTCCAATGCTTCAACTCAAAACCAACTATAGTCGCTCGATGAGTCGTTATATCATGATTTATCTATAATGAAAATGGAGTATCCACGTTGAATTTCCACGATATTCTCAAGAGGTGGGGACTATGTAACATCGTCACTTCGTGATCTCCTGTTTGACCTTAGTTATAATTAATCAACAAGAGTAACTCAAATTATCCAATAACTATCACTACGTAACCCTTGGTGCCCCAACAGCCATGAGTAATACGTTGTTTAACATTTGAAGAGTGTTATTGCAACATTCCTCGTTTGGAAGCCCGAAACTAACCGCTACGATGCTGCAATCATCCATAGTTATTGATTCCCGATGACCAAATATGGTAATGTTAGCTACATTGATAACACAGAGGCACATGAATATGTTAATTTTTTAACATAATTTAAATTCAAACTTCACATTTCATTTCACTGGAAACATTTCAAGTTCGTTACATAATCTCATACACAAACCCACGTTCAGAGAAATTATAATTATTATAAAATACTCAAAGAGCGACATATAAAGATGCCCCTTGGTTGATCACAGACAAATATTTATATAAGGCAATTAAACAAAAATTGCCTTTACATCCAAATAACATAGCCGAAAACAAAAGGTAGAAATTCCTAATAGCAAGCTTACCTCCTGCACATCTCCGAATTCTTATTTACCAGGTAGAAAACCTCAAAAAATCTTATTCTCAACTTACTCAAATTAATTTTGAGAACCCAAGAGTTAAAGGGGTGAAAATAAAAGCTTCAAGTCAGACAAAAAATATTGTGTAAATAATTACATCTCAAAACAATCACATATCTAGTGAGACTATGTCGCTGAGCGAAACAGATTTTACCCTCACTAGTACATTCCATAATATGTCAATCACAATCATGCACCTGCATCCACAATGGTTATAACAAAATATAATATGATCATATGCACGCATGCAGCCTAGGTATGTTTGACTAGTCTGTCTTCCTAAGTTATGTGCACCCAAAGTTTACGCTTCCCAACTATAAACTGTCTGTCCCAAATCATAGTTTTCCTAGGGTCACCATGAACCTAATGGTTTTGTAAGCCAACCAATAATCTATTGGGCCTACTCGAGACAAAACAAAATTAGATGTCCATGAATCTCCAAATATAGTCAAGAGCAAAACAACTTAAATAATCTAGTGAGCATATGGAGCTACGAGTTCCTTTCTGTGCATAAACACCCTTTCGTCTCACTACTCACAAGTGTTATGCACTGAAATTACGGACCTTAACCAACTAGGGGCTAACAGCTGAAGCATAGGGAGCGACCCTACACCAGTCCCACTTACAATCTTATCTGGTTTTAAAAATCACGAGTCATATCTTTGGATCAGTTTAGGGCATCCTATCACAATTGATCTATCTGATCTCTGGATACAATTCAACTCACTCTAGAGTTTAATATGCCCATACCCATTATTAGAAGGACCTAACTGATAATCCTACACCAAAATCCCCAGATGCAGTATTGGGTCATTGAACCTGTCTTTTGGCAAAGCAGTACGCAAACAACTTTAACCCAATGGACATTATGGTCATCAAAGCGGGTGGACCGAAGAAATAGCTACCATGCTCGGAGATTGGCTACAAATGAGACTATAAACGATAGTCAAGCGGATTCGGATTGGATACTTAATTTTTGTCCTAATCAAGTTGAAATTATTACAAAGTGATAAGAAAAGACTCATGAGGCTACATTTCAAATTTTAAGTCGATCGGAATTCATATGCTAGGGTTATGGGCAAAAGAAGAGGGATCGAATCATATTCAGCTCAACATTACAACTTAATAATGATCGCTCCATAACTCAGTAACCACAAGGAGATTTGAAGTGAAACTTTGGAAACAAAAAGAGGAGATCCTAGAGAGTCCACCATATGAGTCGCATGATATTTGGAGAAGTTGGAGGGATTGACATCTGTCCCTCAATAGGGATCGGTACATATCCCTCTCAGGGATCGGCTAAGCCCAACTTCATAACAAAGATCGATCAATATCTCAACATCTACACATCCAATTGATATTAAACTTGGAGGACAAGTAAATTAGAACATATGGAACACCCATTAGGATCGCATAGCATTTGGAGCAAGTTGTAGGGATCGATACCAATCCCTCCATAGGGATCGACTATAATCAGCCTTAACGCCATATTGCAACAAAGATCGATCAATAAATCGGGTTCTATCCAAAACTTGAAGGCTATGCATAATACAACATAGAGAATCTCCCTAAGGGATAACATGATATTTAGAGAAAATTGGAGGGATCGGTACCTATCCCTCTAGCGAGATCGGTAGAAATCAGAATTCAATCAATACTACTTCTCGGAAAATGCGATGTCCCACAAGCCGTATGTCGGAATTGCATGAAATTTAAGGAGAAAGTAACTAACACCATGGGAAACCACCCAAAGGGATCGCACCCTATTTGGACACCAAAATAAGGATTGATGCTGATCCCTATTTTAGGTCACAATGGGCTGGGAAATTTTTGGATGGCCTCGTCTTGGTCTCCCGAACCTTATGTCAAAATTTCAGCCCGATCCGTGCACGTTTTCCCTATAAATACAATAAGCATAGTGTCAGAAAAGGGATCTTCTTTCTGTTTCTCTTTATCTTCAACCTAGACTACACTCAGTCAATTGTATTCTTGGATTTTGGATTGTAACTGTTAATATACTTCAGTATAAAAAATAACATTATTTGTGAGTGGACGTAGGCCAGAGTTAGCCGAACCACTATAAATTTTGTCTCCTTTTACTTGCTCTCTATTTTTTTAGCTTTGTTCTTCATTTATTTCTCTTCATATTTCTATAATTGGATTGGATACTGGTGTTTTTGCATAATTGGGTGTTGATGGCCAATTTTTGACGCCAACATTTTGGTGCATTCATTGAGAGAACTTGCACCTACAGATTTGGAAGCTAGGATCTTAGCTTTGGAAACTTGGATGCTTGAATCTAGAAAGGAATGGCTAGGTAATCGTCAAGGAGAGTGCTATTGGAAAGGAGCCACCATAGTGGAGTCTGAAGGCTTCCTCAGGAGCTGGAGCTAATTAAGCATCTATCTACATCATCAGGGATGAAATGGAAATGATGACGAATGCTATGCAGGAGAGGATGATAAAATGACAGGTAGAGATGATGCAAAATTTACTTCAACAGATTAGACAAATTGGAGTAGAATCAAGGAGTTGAAGTAGCAGGAATTGCTGGAAATTGGAACTTGGAACATGGAAATGGAGCCAATCGACAAAGGAATAGAATAAAGCAACCAAGGGCAGTCCTCTGCCATCCTAGAGGGATTGGCACCGATCCCTCTAGAGGGATTGATATCGATCCTCAAAGGCTAGAGGGCATTCCCCTGGGTCTGGTTGGTCATGATGCTGAAGGATATGCAGTCAATCCCATTGAGCTTGGTGTGAATCGAATTTTGGATGCTCGTCCGAGGGAATACCCTCCTGAATTCCCTCATACACTTGGGGAACAACATGGTCATAATGATAGAAGACTACTATCGAAAGACAGTGATAGATTTGCAGAAATGATAAGGCGAGCTATGCATGGAGGATATAAATAGAAGTCCATTCGCTCCTAATATCAGGAATGCTAGGAATCCACCACAATTCAAACTACCAAAACTGGATGTTTATGATGGAAAGTCAGATCCGACTATGCATATGATGAGGTATATACGGCACATGGAAGTACCGAGGGCATAGGAAAAAGTCCTAGCTCGATGTTTCCCCTATACTTAATGGATGTACTTGCGCTATGGTTCATACAGTTGGAGAGCGGTTCTATTAGAACATGGACAGAATTGATCGTAAGATTTATGAAGCAGTTTCGGGTTCACATTACAAACCCAAGAATGTGATGACATTGACGTCTGTAAAGCAATGGATAAGAGAATCACTCAAGAATTTCTTAACTAGGTTCAATGCGGCAGTTGTTTCATTGGACCAACCAGATCCATCGATGGTTTTGATGGCAGTGGTGTTAGGACTTGCATATAATTCAGATTTCAAGATATTATTGATACGGGATCCATCGGTGGATCTCGAGGAATTCTACCATAAAGCAGAAGGTTTCTGCGATAAGAAGATGCAAAAGCCGATAAAAAGGCAACATAAGTTAATATGGTATGGAATGGAGAATTTCCTGGTGAAAGCTCAAGAAAGGACAAGGGTAAATGGAACATGGATAATAGCATCGATGGATCAAAGCGACAGAGGGGGGAATCCAAATTCTCTTCTTACTCTGAATTATTCGAAACCCTAGAACATATATATCTGGATACTCGAAGGCACCTTCTATATCGCAGGCCGGTAAGGAGGGAACCCTTCGAATGCGAACGGACATCAGGAAAGCGCTGCCTATTCCATAAGCTTGATGGGCACAATACAAATGACTACAGACATTTGAAGGATATCATTGTGGAACACATGAGGAATGGTCAGTTACAACAATACATAAGGACTCGGGCTACGACGATGGAATAGGAACAGCCACCGTCCACATCGAATGAAAATGGCACAGGATCAAAGCATATCATTAACTTGTCATCACTTGATCAGGATGGCATGTAATAAGTAGCAAACTCCATAATAAGACGGCTAAATCACTTACACATGTACAGGATCGAGGACGGTCCCTCGGCAAGCTTTGAGATGAAGATAAACCGTAATGCTAGGACATATCACTTAGAATGCTCATCGTCCACCTTACGATGTTCTGAAAGCATTCAATCCATACAAGTTCGTTCCGGGTTCGAACGAAACCGAAGGCATTATCTCGTTACACCCATTTTGGAATCACCCTCAGAGTTAACGACAATAACCCTTACACTCTGAATCACCATCTCGAATCTATAAGTACTATTCCGTTAACTCATTACGGAATCACCCACAGAGTTATGCTAGGGTTTGTGAAATTTGTTTTTTTCCTTTCTTCTTGTTTGTTTCAAACTCTTGTTTTTCTGGTTTTATTTGAACTCTGATTTATTGGTTGTATGGATTCCTATTTTATAGACCTAGGAATGCTTAAATTTGGATCAATGTAATGGATAACGCAGGTCGTCAACTATGGATTATGCTTGGCAAGGGGTAGGCCGCTTCGCTCAAACTCGATGGATCGACCTACTTAGGTCATTGAGTATGGATTGCGCTTAGAAAGGATCCAGAGAGATCAAGGTCGTTATGCTTCGCTCAAATGCGATGGATCGCCCTACTTAGGTCGTCGAGTATGGATTGTGCTTGGCATGGATTCGGAGAAATCAAGGCCATCAGGTATGGACTATGCCTAGCAAGGGGTAGGTCGATTTGCTCGAATGTGATTGATCGTTATGCTTAGGTCGTCGAGTATGGGATGTTGTCAGCAAGGATCTGGTGAGATTGAGGACTTCGATTAGGGTAACAACCTAAGGAGGTTATGGATTTGTATATCAGCTTCGAATAGCTATGGATTTGGATATGGAAAGGAACAGTTAGGGATTTGGCTAACGACCCGGTGAGGTCGAGGGTTTGGATAAAACCATCCAAAGTGATCGTAGATTCAGAACTAGATATTGACTCAGAATGGTCATGGATTTCACTAACGATTCAGAGAGACCATGGACTTGGATTGGCAATGGATTGGATAATAAGGCTATCAATGGATTATAGACTTCGGAATTTGGATTTATGGAAATTCAAAACATGCCTTCCTATCGCAAGGCATGTTTTGGAGGGCAGAGTGTTAACCCGCCTTTTGGAAAAGTAGTACACATGTAGATTTAACCCAACAGATATTATGGTCATCAAGGTGGGACGCCCGGTGAAACCATTACCAAGCTCGGAGATCGACTATAAACGAGACTATGAACGATAGTCAAGTAGATTCATAACAGATCCTTAATTTTTTTAATAATCTAGATCCAATTGGTACAAAGTTATATAAGGAAGGCCTCGTGATGATACATTTCAAATTTTAAGTCGATCGAAGTTTGTATGCTAGAGTTAGTGGCAAAAGAAGAGGGATCGAATCATATTCAGCTCAACAACATAACTTAGCGATGATCACTCCATAACTCAGCAACCACAAGGAGGATTGAAGTGAAACTTTGAAAACAAGAAGAGGGGACCCTAGGGAGTCCACCCTAGGGATCGCATGACATTTGGAGAAGTTGGATGGATCGGTACCTATCCCTCTTAGAGATCGACTAATCCCAACATCATAACAGAGATCGATCAATATCTCGACATCCGCAGATCCAATTGACATGAAACATGGAGGACAAGTTAGTTAGAACATGTGGAACACCCATAGGGATCGTGTAGAATTTGAAGCAAGTTGGAGGGATCGGTACCTAACCCTTCATAGGGATTGGCTATAATTAGCCTTAACACCATATTGCAACAAAGATCGGTCAATAAATCGAGCTCTACTAATCCAATTGGCCTAAAACTTAAAGGCTATATATAGTACAACATAGAGAAGATCCCCTAGGGAATGCATGGTATTTGGAGCAAGTTGGAGGGATCGGTACCTATCTCTCTAGAGGGATCGGCAGAAATCAGAATTCGATCAATGTTACTTCATGAAAAATGCAAAATATCACAAATTGTATGTCGGAATTGCACAAAATTTTGGGAACATGTAGCTAACACCATGGGAAACCATCTAGATGTGTCGCACGCCATTTAGACACCAAAACAGGATCGGTATCGATCCCTATTATGGGCTTAATGGGCATGGAAATTTTTGGGTTGTATCATCTTGGTCTCCCAAAACTTCTATCCAAATTTCAGTCTGATCCATGCACATCTTCCCCCATAAATACAACAGGCATGGAGTCAGAAAATAGATCTTCTTTCTACTTCTCTTTATCTTCAACCTAGGCTACACTCTATTAATTTTATTCTTGGATTTCGGATTGTAACTATTAACAAACTTCAGTATAATAAAAAGGATTATTTAGGAGTGGGCGTAGGCCAGAGTTAGCCGAACCACTATAAATCATGTCTCTTTTTACTTGCTCTCTAATAATTAATTTTTTTCTTCATTTATTTCTCTTCGTATTTCTGCGATTGGATTGAATATTGGAGTTTTTGCATAATTAGGTGTTGATGGTCAATTTTGATGTTTACAGTCATGAAATATGAGTATGGCAATGATAAAGTATGTAAAGTCCAGTGATTAAGAACATACAATATCATTCAGTAAAATATGCTTAATCACTAGTCACATACACATCAAAGTTACATAAAATTCCTAGGAGGTTGTATGAATCTATAGTTTTGGGAATATGTCTCATGGGGATATTTTAAATGCTGTGACTTTTTCCAAATTTCTATTTGACCATTTTGACCATAAAAACTTTGATTATGTATTAATTTTGATGGGAGTCGAATTAGGGTCTCAAACCTATTCTATTGCTTTCGAATAATGGTTTTCCTTTTCATAGAGTGACCATGATAGCAAGACGGACTTACGGTTAGAAAGTTATGCAAAAAACTTTGTTTGAGCCATAGCTTTTGATAGGATTAGAACTCAAACCAATTCCAGTGTATCCGAATGATGGTTTTCCTTTCCATAGAGTGATCATAATAGAGAAACAGACTTATAATTGGGAAGTTTTGTGTGTTTTAATTTTTGAAAACTACTGGCCAAAATTGACGACGTAGAGCTAAAGGAAAAGAGGCTATCATTGACCTTGATGACATTGATGACTATCATCATTGATGATGAGTTTGATGATGTCATTATCGATAATGAGTTTGATGGCATTGATGTCGAGTTGACGTCATCAAGCCTAACGGTGTTGATGTCGGGTCAATGTCATCGCACCTAATGGCATTGAATTTGATTCGACATCATCAAGCCTTAATGTCGTGTCGACGTCATCTATCATGATGGCGTTGAATTTTGAATCGACGTCATCAAGCCTTGATGTCGAGTCGATGTCATCGAGCATGATGGCATTTCTATAATTAACTAGAAAATTGATTTATTTCCTTTTAAAGATAATACTTTCCACCAACTCCTATTCTTTGTCAAATTTTTATTGGTTAGCAACTTTCTTCACCATATTCATTTCAGTAAAACTGCAATAGTTTAAATTTTGTCTCTCTCAAATTATTTGCAAATCCTTCATTATTTATTATTATTTTAATATAATTATTAAGCTTTTCTAGCCTAGTAAATACATAATGAATCAAAACACTTAGGAAAAATCCCCAAAATTCACTAAAACCCAAAGATAATATTTTCCTTACCCTATAAAATTTTAGGATAATAATAATTATTTCATTATTTTTGATAATTAAAACCCTAAATAAATGTCCTTTTCTCCTTTGGAAATTCATAAAATATTCCCATTAACTCAAAAAAATATGAAATTAAAAAATCATATCTAAAATTATGTTTTACACAAAATATCCAACAATCAAGTCGTTTAAACTCATTTACTAATGTTTTTCCTTTAAAACATATCATAAAAATTCCAATATATCATAATTAAATCAAAAAATGGTAAAATCAACCATATTATGACATATTATCATCAATAAATTTATAATCAACAAAAATTCAAAAATTAACTTATAAAAATGAGATGGATACTATTATTACCTTTATTTGATAAAGAGAGTTGAGATTTGAGTCGTCGATTTAATTCCGCTTAGCTTTAACTTGGTTACCTAGCTTTCTCCTCTTAAATCGCTTAGAAAAGGCCTCTACTTTTTTTATATTTGTGTGAGTGTGAATATGAATGTGGATATTAGGGTAGAATGGTTTATGTTTAGAAAAATGAAGCTTATTCCTATTTTTCCTCGCCTATAAATCCACCTACCCATTTGTAAGTTAAAACAATCTTATTTGTTGATTAGTTAAGGCCTAACTCAATTTAAAAACACAAATTTCATCCCTTTTTATGCCATACATTATTCCATTTAATTTACTAATTAAATCTCCTGAACAATCTAAAACCAAAATTAAGGTTGTTACAGTTATGTGCTTTGGTCTCAACCAGTGTGTTGGTAACGTTTCTCAAAACATCTCGATCAGGAATATTTAAAATAAAATATTATTTTATATCGTGATTAATTATCCACGATTGAAACTATTTGCAAATTTAATCGCATGATATTTCATTTAAGGATTTTCTTATTTATATACTTTTTAAATTAATTAATTATATCACTGTATAACAAAGTGTATAACAAATATCATATACATTCATCATGAACTAGATCAGTCACAAAGTTAAATATACATATAACAAATTATATAATCGCCCCTAGAGCATACCCCTAACTCTATCAAGTGGAAGTCAGCTATTTGTGATACTTGTTACTCTTCCATCACACTACCACGACATCTACCCATTCTGATACCCTTCCATCGATCCTACCTCCAAAGATACCCCTTCTAAAACTTGTAGCCTACCATTGAAAGTTAAACAGGGTTGCTTCTCCGAAAAACCTTACTCCCTCTGCCTCTCTTCCTAAGTTTGAACATGACCCGTCTCCCATCTCTCATGGGCGCTTCGAAACATTCAAAAACTCAAAGTCGACCATAAATGTCAGCCCTTCCCTATCAGACTCTCAACACGACGTCTGCCCAAATTCTCTGATTTTTTTGAAAGAAGCACCTAATCCAAAGTAATCGATCACGAGTTGAATGACTTGTTGAGGAGATTGCATCTAAAATCTCAGAAGGCATACCCTTAAGCTAGTGCTAGAAGGTGGGAACTTTGATCAACCTTAATATTGGATTATATTACAATTCCAAATCGTACTTATTTTCCAAATGAGTCTTGAATGACGAAAACGATGAAAGGTTGCTTTTCTACAAGCTGTAGGACAACGATTTGGTTTTACATTGATGGTGAGTTTGGAGCCAACAATAAGGTGATTTTGACCGTTGATCAAACCAAATGATGATTCTACACTAACAGTGGGTATGCTTCATTTATAATGCCGTTCTCAACATGGTAAAGTGGTAGTTATATTTATTATTATTCAATTATGCTATTTAGCCAGGCACGTTGACTACTATCGTCTATGACTTGCTATGTCTTTATGGCCTTATGCAGTTAAAGTTTTTATTGGTCTTATATCATGGGAGGTAAAAAATACTATAGCGGAAATAAAGTGGGGATATACTGAAAAACGAGGGAGGTGTAAAAATCTTTATTGGAGATAAATCAAATTTCCACAGTTGTTTTATTTTCATTCTCACATCATTCGTGTAAAAAAGATTATTCACTACTACTATATAATAAAATTAAAGAATATCATAGTCCACGCAGTTCAAATTTGGTGGATAAATCAGAGCTCTAACTAATGTTGGGTACTTAGGACTTGAATTTAGGTCTATATCCTAAATTTGTCAATTTGGCTTATAAGATAACCAGTAAAATTAACCTTTTTACAATAAAGTTGTTAATGCGGATGTTAAAAATCCCTAATTTAGTGGGCATAGCCGAAAATGACATTACTTTAAGCGACCTACTATTTAATAACGCTAAATTAAAAAAATGTAGCAGTCGAAGTGCGCTAAACGCTGCAACATGACAATGAAGATACTTTAGCGGTGCTTATATTGCATAGTTATGACCCTCTTGTACGTGTTCTCTTATTTATATATCTATTATAGTTAGCTTAGTCGTATGACTCCTTGAATCATACATCCTTACCCAAAAAATAAATGAAAATTCAACCGGCGTTATAAAAAAGCATCGTTAAGACATCATTAATGCATATGTCATCAATAAAGCGTCGTTAATTATCAACTAATAAAACGTGGTGGTAAAATTATTTTACTGGCTATACATGTATTAGTCTACAATATATTATTTTATTTTTGAAAGTGTAAGAAATAAAAAAGTTATAAAATGTTCAAGATTTTGGACATATCATTCCTAGAAAATGCTCAAAAACCGACAGGGTAGGGCGACGGCTCCCGACTGCTTATTTCCGACGGCTTTCGACTGGCCGTCGGCGGCCGTCGGAAAATCACGAATTACAGGCTCCAGCTGAGCTTTTCTTCCTCATTCCAACATACCCTAATTTCATTTCTAAAACCCCATATTCCATCCCCTAAGCTTCCAATCACCAATTCCGTGCTTTTGTATCCTCCCCGGCTACAAATTCAATCTCATTTGCTTTCTAGCTCAGGTATAATCTCTTATTTTCGCGAAAAAATTAATTTTTATCCTATTTATTGATTTGCATAATGATAAATTAGGGCTAAATGGTGATTGTAATTATTTCCAATAGTGTGATAATAATTTCAAGCATTCCATGGTATACTTATTTCATCTTTTATCGTGAATTGTGAAAAACATGTGTAATTTGTGGTTGTTTGTGTACATGTAAATCGTTATGTATGCGTTGATTCTACAATTGTATATGTGTGTAGCGCTGTTATCATTGTATTGTGTTAGTTGGAATAAAATAAAATGAACGAATAAGCCAGGATTATTATATTGTGCACGTATTGACTAAAGCAACAAAAAAATGCATGTGTCTAAATTATAATTGTATGTATTTAAAAATGACAAAAATGTTACACCAGCCTTAAGTTGATGTAATACGTTGAATAAATGTGTTTAATTAAAATACATTTTTATAACTGTGAACAGTTAGTAGAACTGTATTTTTTCGTAAAATGTGCACATTTAACGTCCCTTAGAGAGTTTTTGGCCCCGTCTGACGAGTGTTGTATATGATCGTTATATAAATAGTCGTTTTTTTTCAAAAAATGATCATTTATATTCATCTGGTATAATGTTTGTTAGATTTGTCCCTGTATTGGACAAGTTATGAACACAGTAAGCATTTACATTTTATATATTACTTCGTCTTAAACGGTTCACAAAATTTCGGCCTATCTTTTCTTTTTTGTATCCTGCGTACACGCATTTGTGTACAATGCAGGAAACAAAAGGGAAATGCTACTGAAATTCTGTTGAATCGTTTGAGACGAAGTAATATACGAAATAAAATGCTTACTGTGTTTGTAATGGAAAGTAGAATGTTTGACCATTGGAAAAAAATATCTTTTTGTACAAAATTTTGTATCGATACGTTAAAAAATAAAAATGTGTCATATTTGAAAATAAATTTTAATTTGTGAAATAGTGTTTTAAATTCAAATATTATACGACTATGAAAATAATATTTTTCGAATTTGTATTCTTTAAAATAAATATTAAATTTTGAACTTATGACTCATTTTCTCAAATAGGAAAAATGATTGATTATTTTATTGATCGGAGGAGATGGATATACCAAAGAAAAGGATTGAGAGACTCAATAAAAGAAGATTTTTGTAATGGTATAAACGTATTTGTTGAATTCGCTTTAAGTAATACGGAAACGATCCAGAAATTCGTTGTCCGTGTAGTAGGTGTAGACATTTGAAGTATTTGTTACCAGATATTGTGAAAGTTCATTTGCGCTGAAACGGATTCGTACCCGAGTATTATGTTTGGGATCGGCATGGAGAAGTTGTAGCTAATACTTGTGTAGAGTCTGAAAGTGTCGTTAACGAAGTAGTTACGACGACCCACATAGAAAATATGGTCAAAGATGCAGCACGATCAATGTTTTCTATAGTTGAAGTTGACGACAATAATGGAAATGTTGAAGAACCAAATATTGCAGCAATTTTTTTTATGATTTACTAGATGCTGCTAAGAAATCTATCTGGGATGGTTGTAAAAGCGGCACTCAGCTGTCAGTAATCGCAGAATACATTACGATGAAGTCAAACTACAACATTGTACAAGCTGCAAAAAGACATATGCCGTCCGATAATCTAATGTGTGAAAATCACTATGAAGTTAAAAAACTTATGTCGGCTTTTGGTTTACCTTATAAGAAAATAGATACATGTTTAAAAGGCTGCATGTTGTTTTGGAAAGATGACGCAAACCTTAGAAATTGTAAAATTTGTAATCAGGAGAGATACGAACCTAGAAAAAAGAAGGGGAAGGAAGTTCCGTACAAGCGTATGCATTACTTACCGATCACTCCAACGCTTCAAAGATTGTATGCATCTTTTGTAACTGCATCTAATATGAGATGGCATAGTGTGAGAATGGAGGAAGAGGGAACGTTGACACATCCGGCCGATGGAGAAGCATTGAAGTATTTTGATAAAACGTATCCAAATTTTGCAGCGGAGAGTCGAAATGTTAGATTAGGATTATATACAGATGGGTTTTCGTCATTTTCTCAATTTGGTTCTAAATATTCATCCTGGTCCATTACGTCACACCGTATAATTTACCTCCATGGATATGTATGAAAACGCAATATATGTTTCCTACTATTGTCGTTCCTAGACCCGACGATCCGACATAAGGAATCGATATATATTTACAACCGTTGATTGAGGAGTTAAAATACCATGGAACGAAGGAGTAGAAATATACGATGCGTCCAAGAAGATAAATTTTCGTATGTTTGCTTATTTGTTGTGGACTATAAATGATTTTCCTGCTTATGCAATACTTTCAGGATGGAGTACTGCCGGTCGTCTAGCATGTCCATATTGCATGGATGAAACACGAGCATTTTCTTTACCTTATGGTAAGAAAATTTCATGGTTTGACTGTCATTGATATTTTCTCCATGTAAATCATCCCTTCAAAGGAGACAAAAAAACTTTTTAGATAATAGAGTAGAAACTAGACAACCACCAATGATATGGTCAAGCGAAAACATATATGAACTTGTTAGAGACTATCCCAAGATATATGAAACTGGAGTGCAAACAGAAATTGAAGGCAAATCGATTGTTCATAACTAGTGCAAACAAAGTATTTTTTAGGAGTTGCCATATTGAAAACATCTTCTGCTTCGTCATAATATAGACGTGATGCACAATGAGAAAAATGTGTTTGATAATATTTTTGACTCAATTTTGAACGTGAAAGGGCAGACGAAGGATGATTTGGAATCAAGACGCGATATAGAAGAATTATGCAAACGTCCCGAGCTTCATATGAAACCAAATGACAGTAAAAAACCCAAAGCATGTTACGAATTAGATAATAATCAAGTTAAAGTTGCGTTAAAATAAGTGGAAGGGTTAAAATTTCTTGATGGGATATCATCAAATCTTCGTAGATGTGTTGACTTTAAAAATGGTTGATTGAGCGGAATGAAAAGCCACGACTGTCATATAATGATGGAAAATTTATTACCCGTTATGTTCAAAGAGCTACTGCCGTTAAAAATTTGGAAGGTAGTAACGGAACTTAGTATTTTTTACAAAAAGCTTTGTTCGACTACTTTAAAAGTGCAACGTTTATGTAAACTTGAAGTAGATATTCTTACTGCTCTGTAAATTAGAGAAAATATTTCCGCCAGGTTATTTTAATATAATGGAACATTTACATGTTCATCTCCCATCTGAAGCACGACTTCGAAGTCCTGCCCAATATGGACGGATGTATCCATTAAGAGGTATGTAATATATTATTACGTAATTTAATTGCATTTGAAAGATGAAGTTAATGTAAACTAATTTTGCATAGATATCTAAATCATCTAAAGAAAAAAGTGAGGCAGAAAGCACGAGTTGAAGGTTCGATATATAAATCTTACATCGAAGAAGAAGCTTCGTTCTTTCTCTCTCACTATTTCAGTGACCATGTCAATATATCACTTGAAAGTGTTCCTCGTAATGACGAAGGCGACCAACAAGAATCCTCTCAAGCAATGTTATCTATTTTTAGACAACATGATCGACCTTCTGGAAAATGTGACGAAATATGACTAGACGATAGAAATCTTCATGTAGCACACATTTATATTCTTCTAAATTGTGCCGAGGTTGCACCGTTTGTTAGGTAATTTGAAATAATAATTTGTTTTTATTCTTTTCTATAATGCATGCGCGTGTATAACCTAATGTAATGATTTGTTTATATATACAATGTTTATGAACGTGAACATCCAAATGGAAATCTCAGTAAAGAATTTTCCGGTTGGTTTTCAAATTACGTTTATGAGCCAAGAAATTGTGTTGTTGACGAAGGGTTGAAACATCTTGCGATGGTACCAAAAAGAGTTAAGTCATATCCAATATATTTCGTCAATGGATATAAATTTAACACCAAAGAACACGATGCAGAAAAATTAACGAATAATACTGGTGTATTTGTTAAAGGTAGCGATGACCCAGAAAATCACATAAATGATTTTTATGGTGTTCTAACACAAATTTTGCAACCGACATATTTTTCACGACCCGCGGAGGAGGTGTTTCTATTTAGATGCAATTGGTTTAGCAATGTTTCAGGTTCTGGAATTAATGTGCACAAGGATTATAATCTTGTGGAAATAAAGCATGCATCGCACTATCACAAGTATGATTCTTTTGTGCTAGCCAAGAAGCATTGCAAGTATATTACGCTCCTTATCCGTCTCTGAAAAGAGATAAAGCAGATTGGTCTGCAATTTTTAAAACAAAGGCCAGATTTAAATTTGGATGGGAAGAATATTCCAGATGAACAAGCTTATCAGAAAGATCTTGAGCAAAATAACAAAATAATAATTACAGATGATCATACAGATTTTGGCCCTTTGATCGATGAATCAAATGTTATGGTAGAAGCGTTTGACAGTGTAGAGAAAAATATCGTAGAAAAAGAGACCGAATCAGAAGACGATGATGATTGATAAAAATCCGAATTTGATTTTTTTATAGTTGATGTAACTATGTTGAATTCTTGATGTAATATGAAACTGATGTAACTATGAAACAAATCTGTACGTTTACCATTGTTTACATGTTTTATGTCATTTCCATTTATCATTTATTTAGCAATTATTATTAAAAATGCAATGTAATCTGCATATCATCGGAGCATGAGACCCATTATGAATCAGGTATAACACACTTCCATTTCTATTTCCATTTCAGTCATTAATTTAGCAGTTTATACCGTTGATGTATTCATTTACATATGAAATATATTTCATTATCATGTTATTATTCTATTTGAAATTATGTGTATATATATCACAAGTTTACCTAATGTCGTCTAGAGGTAGGAGCTCTTCCGATCAGGAGGCGATGGCAGTGGTTCATCGCAAGCACCACAGCGTCATATCGTCTATTTAGTACCTAGAGCAAATGGGTAAGAATTAAATTTTATTCAGCATCTTATTTTTTTGATATACGTACGTACTTGTCTGTATCATATTTAAAAACAGGAGGTTCGACCTACTTCCCTTAAAGGTCGTGTTGGATGTTTCTAGAGCGTCTTATAGGATTAGAATGGGTGCTTATTGGCCGAAGTGGGATAACATCCCTCCCTACATATTACAGTGTATTTGGCAGGATGTCCTAATAAGTATAATTTTCTATTTTTCATTTTTAGTTCATTTTTTTCATTTTTTTACTGTTTATCGTTTACAGTTTAATATTCTTTTTTCTTTTTATCATGAAACACAGGCTGAGATAGATATTCAGACGGATGATATGCAGTTGGCACGGGATACTGGATGAAGAAGATGCGCAAAAACAATACTTGGACTAGATATCCGAAATAAAGAAATCAGGTAAAAGACCACGTTGGATGAGAGAGAGCGTATGACAAGCATGGTTGGGATACTGGGAAACTGACACAGCGAAGGCAAATATATTAATTTTTTTAAAATTATTTGACTGGTAGTAAATATCAAAAAATACATGATCGATAAATAATGTATCAGCTTTTGAATGTACAGGTAGAGTCGGAAAGAAACTCTACAAATAAAAATAAAAATCTCGTTACTCATCGCGGAGGGTCGAAGTCATTCCAGCAGTATTGGCAGGAGTTGGTAAATTTACTGAATGCAGTTTTTAAATAGTTTGTGCTATATAATTTTAAATGTACAATAATTATATTTAAAAATCAATTTCAAGAAGCTGAGACGCATGGTCCCGTGAGCTATATGGACGTGTTCAGTCGTATGTATGCTGTCGAGCATGTAAATTCGGACGGGATAGTATCGTATATATGGCACAACGATAAATCCAGAAAGAGCCATGTAAGCATATTTCATTTTGTGCAGTATTAGTAATAATTGTTCTACTTGTTAAAATATAATGAAATAAGATATGATAATATTAATGTATTAATGCAGGAAAAGTTTATGGAGCAGCGCCAAAAACTCCTTGCTGATACGGGTCGAGATCAGCTGAAGATGAATGAGGAGGATGCTATTTTTGAGTCAGTTATGAATCCATCGGAGCATGACAGACGATACGGATTTGGCAATCAAGTGGTAAGTACATAATATATTGGCAATTAAGGAGTAATTTCAAATTTATTGCTCTCATCCTTCCTTATAGTTAATTTACTTATGCTAAAATGTTCGAAAGTTATATTAATTCAAAATATAAATCAACAATCTTGTCACTATAGTTATTTGGTGTTACCACAATCTAAAATGTTATCAACATGCACATACACTTACATAAACATCATAAACTAAATTAAATAACATTATCGCACTGCTAATCATTCACATACCTGCACATACACTTACATAGAGCACACAGCTAAATTAAATATTTATTACAGGCCAGCAGTCAGTGACGGGGTAGGCATACTAGAGCTCAGATCGATCTAGCAGAGATCGAAGATTTACAGGCTAGAGTGGCGCAGCTGGCGGAGCAGAACCGTCGGCAGTCCATAGAGATGACATAGTTGCTAGACCAGCGTATCGTCGAGTACATGCAGCAGTATGGTGACCGCGTCCCTTCATCTGCTGGCTTAGGTTTTAGAGGAGATTGATTTAGTGCTTTGGTCGGTAAGTTTTTTCTGCTTTGTACGATTTGGTAGATGGTAGATGTACTTATTGGCTTTGTGTACTATGTTTTGCTACACTTAAAATTATATGGATGTTGTGGATGTATGTATTGATAGAACATTTGTTGTTTTGGATATTATTATGTATTGTACATTAGTTTGGGTGATGATGATTTGTGTTGACTTAATTTTATATTTTTTTTTGTTTGGTGATTTATGTATAGTTTGGTTTTTGATTTTTGATTGGAATATTATATATTGGATTCTGCAGTATTGGTGGAATAGTATTTGTATGGAAAACGTGGATGAAAGGCAATATCGCTGCAGAAGTTAAAAAAAATTCAGCAGATTTCCGACGGCTCACAACGGCTCCCGACGGCCTGCATGTATCATATTTCCGACGGCTTTCGACGACTTTCAAGTCATTTTTGCCGATGGATTCCGACAGTAGTCGGGTGCCGTCGGAATCCGTCGGAATATGTCGGAAGCCGCCGGAAATGCATACGGCGAGCTTCGTCGGAAGCCTTCGGAAACACTGCTCCCCGACGACGAAATTTCCGACGGCTTATTCCGACGGCTTCCGACGGCTGTCGACGGTTTCGAGCCGTCGGAAAATTGCTTTCCCCTTGTAGTGTATGCATGCTAGAATCATCAAAATAGACATCAAGTGGACTAAATAAAACTTTGTGATAGTACAGGAAGATGTAACTATGTCAAATATCAACTTTAACTTGTGATGAATTATCCCATAGCATCGAGGAAGCATCAAACCATATCACCTTTACCTTATAAAAGTGGTGTTTGTTGTGTTCAAAGCACGGTCGGCCTAAGAGTTATTTGTTAGGCAATTTATCTCAGCCAAAGCTAATGGGATTTGGTTAAAATAAATAATTATTTCATTTTGACTGGTTTTTGAGTATAACTAGTTTGGTTTAGTTTTCAACTTGTAACTGGTTTGGTTTAGTTAAACCATGGCTTATGACTGTCATCCGGTCTGGTTAAGATAATAGTGCTTTAGGACATGTAATATATTGTCTGGCAAAAGGATGTGCTTCAAGTCGATGAGGAGAGCTAAGAGAGATTGCTTGATTTTAGACGAAAAATTCAATTCCTACCCCTAATGAAGCAATTAAAATCTATTCTATATTAAGCTTTGTTCTATTTGGAAAAGGATGCATATTAAGAATAATGACAAAATTGCATACAAATTCTATTTGCTAACGACACATTTAAACAAAAATTAGTGTTGTGTGCAACGCAAGTATTGCATGTTAGTTACAAAAGGAGCAGATGCAACACAATTTTGCTGCATAATCTCCAAAACGGAACAAAATAATAATAATAATAATAACAACAACGACGACGACGACAACAATCATGTTATAGACATTCATGTTCTTAAATTCAGAATAAAATTTTAACGTACTCTTAGATATATCTAAATTTCCTTTTACTAATACCATGCTACAATATATACAAATAAATTTGTCTAATACACGATTAATAGTTTAGTTGCTAATAATCCGCATTCATCAACATTTCATAAATATTCAAAGAAAAATACAAATTTATCATGTCTTCAGCCTGCTTTTAGATGCATGCATCCTTTAGTGCATGCATTTATTGTTTGATCTTTGGATAGGAATAGGACAAACCGGATACATTTAATTCAACCCATTACTAAAGAGGCCTTTGGAAGAACAAATTTCTCATGCCTTAAAATACTTATACATGCATTTATTAAAGAAGTGCTCTGTATGATGGTTCACATTTACAGTACTAATCACCAAAAACATACAAACACATACAAATTAATCAAAACCGAAGCAATTAACAAACAACATTAGATGCATACAAATCAAATACCCTGTCGATATCTTATTTTGGATCAACCCACAAATGGTGCTCCTTCTCCATGAAATTTTCAGCATCTTTGTTCACTTGCTTCTTTGTTCTATATTGTCCAATCCATGAATAGTGCTTTTTCATTATGAAGTCAGCTGCTTTTTTATTTACATCCCGCTCCTCGCTTCCCTGAACTTTGATATCATAAATTTTCCTATTGCCAATGTTTTCTTCATTATGATGATTACATCTGTCACTCTTGAAAATAGAAAACAAGTTACTCGTAGCTTTTCTCATTATTCTTACTTGTATTTTTGAATTAGAATACGTATAATTATTTCAACGACATGCACATATATAGAGATAATATTGACATGTTTTTCTTTAGAAAAATAACTTAGCACATGGAACTTCTGGAAAGGGATAGGGGAGAATCATAGACGAAGAGTTGGTGATGATAATAGCTTTATGACTTGGACGTATGAATATAAAGAAAAATTAGGGCAATAAAATTGAATTGGAGTCCAATTGAATCTTTTTTCCCGTTATTTGTCTACTCTCGTGTGGAGCAAATCCGCTTATTGTGCAAAATTTAAGCTACTAGAGAAATCATATACCCATATGCAACCTTCCTTTGAGCTTCAGTTATTCTTCTCTTTTGTTGATTATCAAAACAGAACTGACAGCGAAGCTTTACTACTGGAAAAAGGGAAAAACAAATAATATCCGTGAAAAGGAAAACATTGGATAAAGGTACAAAATCCAAGATTATTAAATATTTACCTTAACCAGTATTAATTAAAAAATTCAAAAGCTTGCCGATGATCAAAAGCTCTGTTAAACCTTCATATTGATGATTTAATAGATCTAGGTTAAAATCTCATTGACACCGTTTTATACACACGTGTATGTATATAAAAGAGGAGAACCACACAAATAAATCAGTTCTCTTGTTTTGTTTTCCTAAAGTATGGGTACCCTGCTATGTCATTACATCATTATATACGTACAGACACACATATGTTATATATACATACATACATACACAGTCATACATATATACATATATATGTATGTATGTAAAAGAAGAGTCTCACAAATTAATCAGTTCTCTTTTTTGATTTCCCTAGAGTATGGGTACCCTGCTATGTCATTACTGAAATAGATATTTATGTATGTTTCGTGATTTTCAAACTTTGATTTAAATTAATGAAAAATTGTTAAATATATGCTTAGAAAATACAGTCGGTATGTAATACAAATATTCAGTGCGTATAAAATTGTAGTTTTGTGCGAAATAACTAGCGAGAAAATATTTATCTTTGCATTGCCGTTATTCGCTGTTGTGCAATAAAAGAAAATAAGTACATTTTATTGTACTACAATGTAAATATCATAGTTTTCATTACCCGACCCTGGCGCCATTGAACCGCGAATAACCCCGAACGGTGGGGGTCAAAGACCGGGAACTCAATCAAACATCCTCCATGCAAGAATCTTGGTTCGACCTTTTAATTGGCGGTTTAACCCTCCATTTGAACGCGGTTGAACCCTCTCATATGCACAATTTCTTCGTTTCAAAATATGTTTTCAAATCTCTGTCCATTTTATGTTCGTAATTAGTGCAGCTACTGTAATAGATTTTGTTTAATTTTTTATATTTGAATTAATGTGTGAATTATGAATTAATATCATATATATTCATTAAAGATGTTGATTTATTGTGTACTTATGTTTGATACGCTTCATTTAAATGTATTAATTTTAAAAAAATAGTATGTAAGGTTCTTGAGGGTTCGACCGGTCGAACCCTCAAAACCTCGTACTTTGAGTCTTCACGGTTTGATTCATGGTCCGGTTATGAAAACATTGGTAAATATATACAATATAGATCCAATGCAAAATTACATATGTTCTGCAACATGACTCGAATATTTTCATAGAGTAAAGATATGCACAGTATATCATATATCAATACATCAATCATTTGTATATAGGAGTATAGGTAAGAATAACAGTTTTAAGTTTTGTTTTAACGATTGAATCCGTATGATTTAAGTTTTTCTTTTTCCATTACAGTACCTATTAATTACGATAATATTTTATCTTTTATTAGGTGAACGTCGAGCGTAATGATTTGTGAGCATGAAATATGGCCTTGTGCATAACTTGAAATTTACACCTGGAAGCATATTAGAATCCAGATCCCCTTTGTGACCTTATGTGATGAAAAAAAGGTGAGAAAGGAAGATTGCTTTAGCACATTCCTTGCTTTACTTTCCAAATCTTTCCACTTTCCTTAAAAACACATGTGGTAATATTGAAGTTTAAATTATTAGTACCTTTACTAAAACAGCTACAATTAATATGAATGACGTTTTCTTGACATTTACATAATGGTTGTCTTAGTCATCATAATGTTGGGAAAGTTTGGATTAACTAGTACGCGGGTGCATCGTAATGGAAAGGAGGTTGGGTTCTGGTAAAAAGACTCAAGTTCGATCCTACTATGCGTTTTCCTATCCCATATAAATTTAACCGGGGGTATGAGGGCTTGGATCAGCGGACGGCTTTACTGTACCATTCTCAGGAGTTTACCGGCCTGCCGGGTTCTCCTACGTTTTTTAAAAAAAAGTTGGATTAACTGCTCGAAAGCAACAGAATTAACAGAACCGTGTTGATGATAATGTAGAACAAACAGAAAACTAAAATAACTCAGAATAAACCATCACATATCATAAATGTACAAAGAGGAAAGAAAATCACACACAATTTATAGTGAACAATCACTTTTTTTTTAAAATAAGAAAATACAAGGCCCAAAGCCCAAGTTTGTTAATGGGTACAAATGGACATACCCTACCTGAAATCTCAAAACAAAACAATACAAACTACAAACCCTAGCCCCATACAACTCCTCAAACACGAAAACAACTCTGATATGGCGGCTAAGCTAGGGTAGACGAAATTGAGGCAAACTCAATAAAACCTCAAAATTAATCCAAATAGAAGATTCAAGGAGATTTCCATGTCTTCGATGTGATGCTATTCACTCCTTGGAACTTTGTATTTGAACAGAAATTACTCAGAAGTGTAGTTTCCGCTTCAGCAACCTTAAAGAGATCTGTTTTGCTGATAGTAACTTCATCGAGCTTTAGATCTAAAGCATCCTTATCAAAAGCTTCGAAATCTGGAACCTTGATGTTCAGATATGTTTGGGTCTCTCAAATAACTTCAAGGGCCTTTCGATTATGATAATTATATTCAAAGGCCCTTTAATTTGAATCTGTCTCTGTACTAGCTGCTTACTTCACTTGTCTTTGAAGTTTGTTGCTTTTTCCAATGGTTGTTAGATTCTTTTGCTCATGTGCCTTGCTACTTTCATCCCTTTCCCAGACAGATAAGTGATAACTTGAATGTTAAGCTTGCTTTTATAATGATTGCTTTCTAATCTTTGGTCATTGATTGCCAGTGGAACTTTCTATCTTGTTTTAGTTTGCTATTGAAAGCGCAGTAGCTCCTATTTAATTCAGGTAGAAATAATTTATGATTAGAATTAGAACTTGTAGTTTTAGCTAATTTATTTCTGATTATAGCTTTGTTACTACCCTTGCAGGAATCATTCTTGAGTTGAGTTTTAAGTAGCCGCCAGCAGTTATGTTGCAAGCTGAATTATTGCCATAGCAAGCCCCTGCTTCCTTATTAGCAGCTTGATACATTTTCTTTTGGATCTTGCTGCTTTTCCCTTGAATCCAACAGATAAGTGATTAGTCAAGCTTTCCCTTTAATTGATTAGAGCTCTTAATCTTTTATCACTACTTGTCATTTGCAAATTGCCATTTTGCTCGAGCTCGCAGTTGAGTGTACGGTAGCTCCTATTCAAGCCAAAATAGATTGTTAGATTCAAAATTATTATCTTTATTTGATTTATATATATCAAAATTCTGTTCAATTCCCTTGCAGGAATCATTCTGGTTTGGATTTTGGAATGGCTGTTGTAACAACCCGAAATTTAAGCTATAGTAATTAATTAACGAATTAATTAAATGATAAAATAACTTTGTGAAATTATCATAATTGGGCCATGGAGTTGCTCCATTGTGTCCGTGGTAATTTTCTGGTCAATTTCCATGTATAGTACGTCAAAATTCGAGTTAAGACGAAGAAGTTATGAAATAAACAAGAAACGAGAAAAAGAAGAATATATATATATATATATATGTGTGTGTGTGTGTGTGTGTGTGTGTGTGTGCGTGCGTGCGTGCGTGCGTGCGTGTGTGTGTGTGTGTGTAGGGAAGGTCGACCCTCACTATAGCTAGATTGACCCTAACCAGTGATGGGCCGACACCAAGGTTGACCTGCCTACGTGAAAATGCATTCTTTTGCCCAGAACGATTCAAACGCATCATTATGCAAATTTAACTCCATCTCGTGCGTCCGTGCTTCCATCCAACGGTTCATATCAAGCCTATGACGTGGTTCCAGCAGATTTAATCTCCAAATCCAACGGTCTGAGATCCATAATTGCCACTATAAATAAGACCCTAGGCCTAGCTATTTTTTTCATTCAGATTTTCTCCATCCGGGTTCATTGCCTAAGGCTGGACCCTAAAAGGAATATCTTTCTAAGGAGAAGATCTTTTTAATTAAAATATTTTATACCCTTCAAGTGGATCTGGAACGGCCAAAGGAAAGAGCTAAGGACGAATGTTTAGTACTTATTTTAGATTTTTAAGTAATTTAAAATAATAGAGTTTCCAATAGTTGTAGTTTTTTTTTACAAATTTGGGGTAACCTTTATGTAAGTTTATTTACAGTTTTAGACTTGTTTTTCACTCTATTTTCTTTTAGCTATTCTATTTTAGATATTTGCAATTATTTATAATTTTTTTCAATTATTTACAGTTATTTATGTTTTCTTTACATCTATCCTACGATTGGGATTTCTTCTGTAAATGTTGTTCTTTTTAATTTTCTTTTTCACGCGAATGGAATAAATAGAATAGAATGAATCGTGAATATGCATTAAATTATAAGAACACCGATTTTACAAAAATGGGATGTAAAATAAGAAGGATCGTAACAAAATGGACTTAAACTAAAATGGGCAAATTTAAGATATTTACAAGCTCAGTTATAACATATAATTATAAATAAAAAGAGAGAATAGAAGAAGTAGCTTATTTTTTTAACTTAGACCTTAGGTTAAGTTAATAAGCAGAATTATAACACACAGGTTATAATTAGAGACGATAATTAATTAGAAAGAACATGAAAGACTTATTTTAAGGCTTAAATCAAGTTAATAAGCAAATAAAGTTGAAATAACAGAAGAGGCTTATTTTAATAAACTTAGATCTTGGATTAAATTAATAAGCAAGGTATAGAAGATCTGTATTGTAGGTCCAGTGAGATAGTCCTTTACCGATATAGAATATCTGTATTGTAGGCCCAACGGGGTAGTCCTTTACAGATATAGAAGATCGGTATTTTAGGCCCAAAGGGGTAGTCCTTTACAGATATAGAGGCTTATTTTAAAACTTACATTAAGTTAATAAGAAAAAATAAATGTAAGACCCGTACCAATAGCATTCCCTTTTTCAGTTAGGTCTCACCATAGATTAAGTGAGGCTAGGGCACGCTTATGCTGGAGTAGTAGTAAATAAGAGGTCGATAAATAGAAGTTCAAATCATGGGAATTTGGACAAGGGGCGCAACTAGATTTTGTTTGTTAAATAAGACCCGTACCAACAACATTCCCTTTTAGTCAAACACAAGTGGCCTCAACAATAGCACAAGTGAGGCAAGGGCACACTTATGCTATAGCAGTGGTAAATAAGAGGTCAACAGAAGGGAGAAACAAATTGTGCGAGCCTAATGGTGGTCAAGCGTGAGACCTCAGTGCTGGTTGATAAGTTGTTATTGAGTTGCAAGCATTATGTAGGTATCTATTGCGTAGGGACCAACATGGTCTAGTCTGCATTAGTAGTTGTCTATTGCGTAGGGACCAACTGGGTCTAGTCTTTTTTTTTACGTAGGGACCAATAGGGTCTAGTCCGTATCTTTTGCGTAGGGACCAACAGGGTCTAGTCCGCATCTTTTGCATAGGGGCCAATGGGTCTTGTCCGTAGTAGGCACAGTAAAGTAGAAGGCCGATCAAAGTGTAGAATTAGGACTTTAGTCTAATTAAAGTAGGATTAGAGTTTCAGCCTAATCAAAGCAGTTATCTAAGAATAGTGCGAACTATCTAATAGAATTATCTAAGCAAAAAAAAAGTTAACCGTATTTTATTCCAGCTTTATCTTTTCCTTTATTTCCTTTTGTACGAGAAGTGTTGTAAAGTCTGTTATCTTTATCTTACTTAAGAATACTAGTAATTACTTTCATTCACCAGGCTTTTAGTCTGACCCACTCTTCTATTTTTCCCTTTCCCCCCCATAGGCCAGTAGAGGCAGGGACAATTATATTTTAGCTTTCTTGGAGAGATATTCTTGGAGATTCTTAATTATTCTTCTTCTTCTTTTCCCTTTTTTTAATTTGAGTTTGGGTGTACTGGTACTAATGAGTGGGTTGGTTTTATTTATGTACTCTGATAATGTGACTGAGATAGTATTTTCCTTTTCATAAGACATGTATTTGGTATTTTGAGGCATCTTCTGTATCTGGTTTTATAACTCTATTTTATAAAGTTTGATTTTGAATAATGAGATTACTATTTAAATGTTTTCGTTGTTTTATTTATTTTGTCTTGCGGATCTCAATCTCTACAAGTTTTTAGCTATACCTACAACGCATCACATCTTTTAGTGTGCCCTTTCTGGATATACTAAGGGGTGTGGGGTGTTTCACTTGGTATTAGAGCCTAAGGTTACAGGATTCCTAAAAATTTGTTTTAAAAAGTAAAGTATTTTCAAAATAAATTGTTTTCAAAGTATTTTCTAGAAAGAAACTCTTAGAAATAGTTTTCAAGTATAAAAGAGTTTTTATAAATCCCCTCAAAGTCTAGTTCAATCTTCTTTCGATTCTTTCGAGCCTAAGTTTCTTTTCTTTGCATAGTATGGCTGACTGGATCCATAGAGCTACGACACCAGAGGTGTAAGGCCAAATGCCTAATACAACACCGGTAGGTGTAAATCACTTTAATCCTCCTATAGCAGCCAATTTTTCTAAGCTATGCAAGCACTACGCTAGTCTAGGAGGCAGAACGTTTTCTGGCATAGAGGATTTCAAGGTGACACAAGCTAGGTTGGAGGATACAAAGCGAATGTTTAGACTGTTAAGATTGAAGGACCGACAGAGAGTTCAGCCTGTATCTTGGCAGCTGAAGGGAGAGCTTAAAGAGGTTCCTAAGTCAAAAAGCTCTAAGAAGAAATGGTGGAAGAACAATAAAGATAAGAAGAAAGGGGAAGCTCTCAGAAGCAGATAAAGAAAGGAGTAAAGTGCAATAATTGTGAATTGCTTGGTCATTTTGCGAAAGACTGCAAGAGAGAGAAGATGAAGGAAAAGTGTTATAATTGTGGACAACCCGATCACATTAGTAGAGTTTGCCCTCAGAAGACAGGGTAGGCAATGGGTGCACCAGCAGCACAGATTCAGGTTTTGGATGCAGTACCTTCAAGCAGCGGACCCGAGAGAGGTAAGAAAGTCACCGTGGAAGGTTTGATTTCTATTTTGATTTTTCCATTTGGACTCTTTTTTATTCTAGAGAATCACACTCTTTCATCTCTAGTTCTTTATTAGATTATTTGCACTTAGACATCTCTTTTGTAGTAGACTCCATTGTTGTTTCAAACCCCATAGGAGGATCGGCACACTTGTCCATGATTTGTAGGGGTATGAATTTTTTTATCCTAAACGTAGAGTTGGATTGCGACGCTTATATATTGAGATTTTTGGGGTATGAGATGATTTTGGGGATGGATTGGATATCCACATATGGAGTGATATTAGACTGTGAGAGGAGAGTCGTTAGACTAGAGACATTTGTAGGATCGATTTCATCCTAGAGGGGGGGGGGGTGAATAGGGTAATGGTATTAATTATAAAAATTAATTGTGGAAGCTTGTAAAATGATTTCAACACAGAATACAAAATAATAGCAGCACAGAAAAATAGCAGAATAATAAAATACAGAAGTAGAACGACACAGAATTTACCCAGCTTCGGCAAAACCCTGCCTACGTGCTGCCCCCAAGGTTTCTACTAGATATTAGATAGTCAGACGCTTACACACGTAAATTCGCGACACCCGCTATTGGCTAAACCTAACTCTACTCTCAAAACACTGCCACAACTCAGCCACTGAGTTGCGAATTCTCAAACTACGCCACGTAGTTTGTCCCCTAGTCACACGACTAGAAATTTCAACGGTTTAAAAACAAAGATACAAATTGGAAACAATTTAAATTAAAAACAACCCTAATTTAAAATAAAAAGCCTTTTTATAAAAAGAAAAATAAGGCCCTTTTACAATTTAAAAATGACCCTAATTTAAAAATGCAATTACCATAAATCCAAGACCAGAAAAACAAAACTGCAAATATCCAAGTACAGCAAGCCCTTTGCAAAGTCAGGAAAAGTCAAGCCAAATCGAAATGAACAATGTAAATGTCGAAGTCGTGGAAGCATACTGAAGTCAACGAGAAATTCACGAAACCAAAAATGACCGAAATCAAAGTATGAACAAGTCAAACTCGAAATCGTGGTGGCCAAAATAATTGACCAAGTTAAACATCAAAGTCGTGTGAAGCAATTTCAAAGCATCGAGTTCAAGCAAGCCAAAACCAGCAAAGCAGAAGGAGTAAAGTACTTACCGAAATCATAGACGAACTCGATCCAAATTGAAGAGCCGTGAGCAAATAAGAGATACAAGCGATCGACAAGGCAAACTACGTAATAAATCATCTATTTCGATCAAGCAATCAAAAGCGGCAACTTCAATTGAAAAGCCCTAATTTTCACATCGGAACGAACGGAGAATAAACGAAGCCGCCATTGTCTCAAAAAGAATTGGGCTGAAGAAATAAAAGGAGACGGTCGAAATAAATTATAAAAGGGCCTTATTTTTCTTTTTATAAAAAGGCTTTTTATTTTACTGGTCTTGGATTTGTGGTATTTGCATTTTTATCAATTGATAACATCAAGCCTGATCTACTGTTGTCATTTCTTGTCTGGTTCATCTTGTATCATTTGGTAGTGCTGTATGGTCAGTGGTGCACTGTGCATATCACCTCACTGCTTCGAGTTAGATTTATATTGCATATCTCTTGCCAGACATGTAGCTTGCATGATGCATTTCTTTGTTTCATATGTTTTGGTTATTGCATTTGTTTGGGTATACATCCTTGACTTGTTGCAGTCCTGTATATACTGTGCTTGCATGTGAGTTGTATTCATGTTTGATCACTGAGCACTGCTTACTGTCATGTTGCATACTCTCTGTATACATACTTGAGTCTTGTTCATCCAATTCATTGAGATTGTTGCATTTGGACTTTATAACACATTGGATTGTGCTCGGGTTGCTTCACCTGATTTAGTGCCTGATGCATATTGCCTGACCATTCATAAACATGTTGAGTCTTGTTTCTTTGGCTGGTTTGGTTCACCTGTTTGTTATTTGAATTTGAGACTGTGTTGTTGTTTGCCAAGGTTGTTGTGCACTGACTTGAGCTTCTGGCGTTGATATTATGGCGTACATGTAAGTTGCATTGCATATATCTTTACCTTGTACTTGTCCTGTCCACTGCCCTTTTTCATATTGCCTTTTTATTGTAGTAGTTGTTGGAATTGGCTTGTGGTCTTGGTTTGGTGCAGTTGCTATGCCTTTGTGCATTTCACTGTGTTCATGCACTTGAACTACTTCTCTGGCCTAGCTCGTGCACATATGATTCTTTGAGCCGGCTTTATCGTTATTTGTTTCTATGACTTGAATGCGACACTGTTGTATTATGATTTGTACATTGAGTTGAATCCAGCTTAAACGCTCGGGTTTGACCTTGTGCTCGTGTCGAGATTTTATTTATATTGCACCTGAGTTGAACCTGTCCTTTTATTTTGGGTTTGACCTTGTGCTCACATGTCCCTGTAACATTATTAAGTGTATATCGGTGTGCACGGCATTGTGGCATGTACAGTGATACACTGTGCATGTCACATTGTTCATGTGTGATGAATTCAAATGTAAATGATGACAAACATCCCAAATAACTGAGGCAAATAATACTTTCGAAATCCATATTTTATTTTATATTGCAAAAATATTTCTTTTTCAATTTTACTGCGTTAGTGAATATTTTTGCAGATTGCTCAGATGCTGGATTTTAACTGGAATGAAGTTGAAGATAAACTACGAGTGTGAGTGATATGTAGTGAGGAATTTATGTAAATTGAATTGTGGTGTAATCAGAAATTTGTATTGTAATTGAAATTGTATATGTATAGTGAGAGCTTGAATTTGTACTATTCAAAAATTGTAATAATTATTTGTTTGAATAAAATTTCTGTTTGAATTCAAATTCTGTGTTATTTAATTTTATTCATCAAATATTTATTTAATCTATGAAAAATAAAATAGTACATTAACAATTACATTTAAATGAATGTATATATGTTTATTATCATCAAACAAAAATCATATAATCGCATATTCAACAATCTCCTCCTTTTGATGATAATAAACATATATTTAAGATTTTGACTATGTTAAATGTATTTGATCAATGATATGCTCTAATTGCTCCTTCTATTTAAATGCTTCCTCTCTACACAAAGCTCCCCCTACATATATGCATACAAATAAAAATATGAAAATGAACCAAGATGCAAATAGAAAATTATTTGACCTTTGCTTGATTTTATTTGACAAAATCTTAACTTTTCTCTCCCCTTTTTGTTATCAGCAAAAGAGTAATAGTGTTAGAGAAAATAGAGATAGAGTGATCGATATTAATCCAACATTAAAACTCAATTGAATATAATATTAAATTTCAATAAAAAATCAAACAAAAATCATAAATATTTTGTTAGGCGCATATTCGTCTTTTAGAATGATGGGAATGATGTCATCATATAAAACCATACAGTTGTGTCTATTTGTGGTATATTTGTATCAGGAATTTGAATATCTACTAATCATGCATAACCGTTAGGACTTTTAAATGAGATTAGTAGTAAAAAATGAATTCAAGTATCTTCTAACCACGCATAACCGTGAGGACTTTTAAATGGGATTAGAATGAACTTGTTTATTTTAAAAATCAACTTTTGATATGCCTTCCATATATGCATAACCGTGAGGACTTTTAAATAAGCGTGGAAGCACATAACAAATTCCAAGTAATTCACCCATGCATAACCGTGAGGACTTTTAAATGAGAGTGAATACTTTGGTACTTATGTATTTTTTTTTATTTTTTTAAAAAAAAATATAAAATGAAAAACGAACGATTCCTGTTTAAAGTACCACATATCGACAAATTATATAGAATTTTGATGAGCGATGGTCGTTAGAAATATGATAGATATAGGGATGGTCATGGATTTTTACCAACAAAAAGTTTTATAACTCTTGTTTAAATTTCTAAAGAAATTTTCTAATTATACTTTCTCGAGTTATAATATACGATCAATATCAACACTCATTACTTTTTCAATCACTATTTATCTTCTCGATAATTATTAGGGAGTCAGATTAGTCAATGTAATCGCTTAAAATCAAATTCAGAAATAATCATAAATCAATTTTTCTAAAAAATGACCAATCTGAAAAAACAAGGTCAAAAATGATTTTCTAGAAGGGGTTTTATAAGAAAATTTTCTCCTTTTTGAAAAATTATTTGAAATGAAAAATATATGCAGATATTTTCCTTGAAAGAATGATGCAGTTACTAAATGTCTCAAAAATCACGTTGAACTAATAATTTTTCTATCAACTAGATTACCAGTGTAATCTTCATCTGAATTTCTTTTTTCACTCAAAATTATCATTAATTGAATTTGATCGACCAAACCATGAAGTGTGCACCAAAAATTTCAAACTCAATTTTAACAGCATTTTAAATGACATTGTTTTGAATTTGAATTAAAGCCGTGTAAATAATCAAAAACCGTGAATATAGAGTTAGCCGTATTATAACCAAATGTATTATCCAACAAAACACTATTTTTGATCCAAACTAATATATACGAAGTAATTCAAAGAATCTAGAGAATTTATAGTGTTTTTGGCATAAGAATATAATTTGGCCAACTATGTTGAATAAGTCAGAGTCACAATCATCATTTTTTCATCATCTCATTATTGGCTGAATTATTCAGAATATGGTGCAGATTATCACATTTAATATATCGTTCAAATAAATATACCATTACCTGCTTTACCTTTACGATATTTTTGTTGTTGTCCATTGTGATTTTGTCACCTTTATACTAGGCTAAGGAACTTTGTTTTGTCGCCCGTTGTGTTTCTGGAACAGCCAAAAATCCAGAGAACACTGTTGTTGTTCCTTAGCCTGCCACCACACCTACACGGAAAAAGATTTATGTGACTTATTTGTTTTTATAGGTCCATGGTTGTTAGTAGCAGAAAATTTTGAAAAACAATTTTGTAAAGACCCAAAACTATTTATAATTGTTCCCTTCGGCACCCAAATTTGTTTAACTTTGAGAGATTTTATATTTATGCCTTTTGGAACCTAAATCGGTATAGTCTTCACATGTTTGGGTCTACACCAACAATTATTGTGATTGTGTCCATATTTTCTACAAATTGTGCACATAGAATTAACTTGATTAATATTGCTTTCAACAATTTTCGAACTACTATATCCAAGTCCTTGTCTAACCGTATTAACAGTTTGCTTTCCTAATAGCATATTCAACGATTTTTCACTTTTTGAAAATTTATCTAAAGCCGTTGACAATTGTTGAACTTGTGTTTTGAGAGATTCATTTTCGTTTAACAATTGTGTGCACTTTTTAGTAGAATTCTCTCTCCTAGTATTTTCATTCTCTTTTAAAATCAGAATTTCATTTTCAAGTGATTTTATATTGATTTCTGATTTTTTAATTTCCTCTTCGAATGTTGGACACTTATCACACTTAGGGATCCTTCTTTGATAGTTTTTAACAAATTGGTCAAGTTGTTCATTTAATTCTATCAAAGCGTCTTTTTGTGATTCAAGTTTAGCGTATTTTTCCCTAAGTCGTTCAAAACAACCATTTACTTCATGAAAATATATAAGCAACTCTGAATGAGTAAGTTTTGATACCTCGCTTGGCTCATCATCATCACTGTCAGTTATATCACCTCGAAGGCACAAATCTTCTTTTTCTCTCTCACTGCCAGTGCTTTTATCATCCTCATCCATTTCATCCCAAGTGGCTGCAAAACTTTTCTTTTTATGTTTCTTTCCAAAGTTGCGTCGATTTCGAGGACAATTGGGCTTGATGTGTCCGGGTTGGTTGCACTTATGACAGATGATCTCCTGTTCTTCTGAGTAGTCAAGTGCTTTGCCTATTCCACTTTTCAATTCCTGATTTCGAGATGGATTTCCGTATTTGCGATTTCACCTTTTGAATTTCTTTATTAGTAGTGCCAGCTCTGCTGCTTCATCATCATCATCGTTATCATCATCACTTTCGGTTGTTCCTTTGAGCGCTATTGATTTCTTTCGAGTGTCACTTCCTTCACGCTCTTCCTTGAATTTTATTTCTAGCTCATAAGTGGTGAGATTACCGATGAGTTCTTCAATTTTCATCTGTTTTAAATATTTTGATTCTTGAATGGCAGTCACTTTTGATTCAAATCTTCGTGGAAGGACTCTGAGGATTTTTTGAACTATTTCCAATTCCGTGTATGATTTTCCGAGAGCTTTTGATTTGTATACGATATTGGAAAGTCGTCCATACATCTCTTTGACATTTTCTTCCTTTGCCATTGTGAAATTCTCGTATTCGCTGCTTAACATGGCAAGGCGAGATTCTTTGACTTGAGATGTTCCTTCGTGAGTCACTTCTAGTGTGTGCCATATTTCCTGCGCAGTTAGACAATGTGAGACACGATTAAACTCAAATTGATCCAATGAACAGATAATAGAATTCATAGCTTTAGCATTAGCATTTTGTAATTTTTTTCTAGTTCTGCCCATTTATCCTTTGGTTTCTCTATTTCCTGATTATCTACAGCCATAGTTGGTATTCTATAACTTGTCTCAACAATATTCCAAGCGTCAATGGTTTTCAGAAAAATTTCCATCCTATTTTTCCAGTAAGCACATTCACCATTAAACATTGGTGGTCTAACTATGGACTAATCCTCAGCAAAAGCATTATTAAAAGAAGTCATTTTAAAAATTCAAATTTTTTAAAACAAAAACTGATTTTTTTTAAAAACGAATTTTTAAAACAAAAGTTTATTTCTATTCCTAGCTCTGATACCACTTGTAGGATCGATTTCACCCTAGAAGGGGGGTGAATAGGGTGATGGTATTAATTATAAAAATTAATTGCAGAAGCTTATAAAATGATTTCAACACAGAACACAGAATAATAGCAGCACAGAAAAATAGAAGAATAATAAATGAAGAAATAGAACGACACAGAATTTACCCAGCTTCCACAAACCCTGCCTACGTGCTGCCCCCAAGGTTTCTACTAGAAATTAGATAGTCAGACGCTTACACACGTAAACTCGCGACACCCGCTATCAAGTAAACCTATCTCTACGCTCAAAACCCTGCCACAACTCAGCCACTGAGTTGCGAATTCTCAAACTACGCCACGTAGTTTGTCCCCTAGTCACACGACTAGAAATTTCAACGATTTAAAAACAAAGATACAAATTGAAAACAATTTAAATTAAAAACAGCCCTAATTTAAAATAAAAATCCTTTTTATAAAAAGAAAAACAAGGCCGGCCCCTTTTATAATTTGTTTCGACCGTCTCCTTTTATTTCTTCGGCCCAATTCTTTTTGAGACAATGGAGGCTTCGTTTATTCTCCGTTCGTTCCGATGTGAAAATTAGGGCTTTTCAATTGAAGTTGCCGCTTTTGATTGCTTGATCGTAATAGATGAATACGTAGTTTGCCTTGTCGATCGCTTGTATCTCTGATTTGCTCACGGCTCTTCAATTTGGATCGAGTTCGTCTATGATTTCGGTAAGTACTTTACTCCTTCTGCTTTGCTGGTTTTGGCTTGCTTGAACTCGATGCTTTGAAATTGCAGATGATGATTTGTTTATATAGGGTTTGTGACCCTTGCTTTTCGTTCGTACAAATATATTTGAATTTGTCAATTTTAGTTGATCGGTCGATTGATGTTACCAGGATGATTGAGATTTGATTGACTTATTCAAATTCGTATTTTTTTATACTCCTTCCCACGGCTTTGATGTTTAACTTGGTCAATTATCTTGGCCACCACGATTTCGAATTTGACTTGTTCATACATTGATTTCGATCATTTGTGGTTTTGTGAATTTCTCGTTGACTTCTGTATGCTTCCACGACTTTGATACATTGTTCATCTCGATTTGGCTTGACTTTTCCTGACTTTGCAAAGGGCTTGCTGTACTTGGATATTTGTAGTTTTGTTTTTCTGGTCTTGGATTTGTGGTATTTGCATTTGTTTCACTTGATAGCATCAAGCCTGATCTACTGTTGTCATTTCTTGTCTGGTTCATCTTGTATCATTTGGTAGTGCTGTATGGTCAGTGGTGCACTGTGCATATCACCTCACTGCTTCGAGTCAGATTTATATTTCATATCTCTTGCCAGACCTGTAGCTTGCATGATGCATTTCGTTGTTTCATATTTTTTGGTTATTGCATTTTTTTGGGTATACATCCTTGACTTGTTGCAGTCCTGTACATACTGTGCTTGCATGTGAGTTGTATTCATGTTTGATCACTGAGCACTGCTTACTGTCATGTTGCATACTCTCTGTATACATACTTGAGTCTTGTTCATCCAATTCATTGAGATTGTTGCATTTGGACTTTATAACACATTGGATTGTGCTCGGGTTGCTTCACCTGATTTAGTGCCTGATGCATATTGCCTGACCATTCATAAACATGTTAAGTCTTGTTTCTTTGGCTGGTTTGGTTCACCTGTTTGTTATTTGAATTTGAGACTGTGTTGTTGTTTGCCAAGGTTGTTGTGCACTGACTTGAGCTTCTGGCCTTGATGTTATGGTGTACATGTAAGTTGCATTGCATATATCTTTACCTTGTACTTGTCCTGTCCACTGCCCTTTTTCATATTGCCAGTTCATTGTAGTAGTTGTTGGAATTGGCTTGTGGTCTTGGTTTGGTGCAGTTGCTATGCCTTTGTGCATTTCACCGTGTTCATGCACTTGAACTACTTCTCTGGCCTAGCTCGTGCACATATGATTCTTTGAGCTTGCTTTATTGTTATTTGTTTCTATGACTTGAATGCGACACTGTTGTATTATGATTTGTACATTGAATTGAATCCAGCTTAAACGCTCGGGTTTGACCTTGTGCTCGTGTCGAGATTTTATTTATATTGCACCTAAATTGAACCCGTCCTTTTATTTTGGGTTTGACCTCGTGCTCACTTATCCCTGTAACATTATCAAGTGTATATCGGTGTGCACGGCCTTGTGGCATGTACAGTGATACACTGTGCATGTCACATTGTTCGTGTGTGATGAATTCAAATGTAAATGATGACGAACAACCCAAATAACTGAGGCAAATAATATTTTCAAAATCCATATTTTATTTTGTATGGCAAAAATATTTCTTTTTCAATTTTACTGCGTTAGTGAATATTTTTGCAGATTGCTCAGATGCTGGATTTTAACTGGAATGAAGTTCAAGATAAACTACGAGTGTGAGTGATATGTAGTGAGGAATTTATGTAAATTGAATTATGATGTAATCAGAAATTTGTATTGTAACTGAAATTGTATATGTATAGTGAGAGCTTGAATTTGTGCTACTCAAAAATTGTAATAAATATTTGTTTGAATAAAATTTCTGTTTGAATTCAAATTCTGTGTTATTTAATTTTATTCGGCAAATATTTATTTAATCTATGAAAAATAAAATATTACATCAACAAATACATTTAAATGAATTTATATATGTTTATTATCATCAAACAAAAATCATATAATTGCATATTCAACAACATGCAGTGGTAGGACACTCAAGGTTTTTTGTGACCCACAGGGGTCAGTCATGTTGAGTTTCCTTTATTCCCACGATTTATCATTAGTAGAGTTAGATTCAGTTTCGATCATCGGAGATTTTCCGAATGTTTTTTAGGAGGTTAGGAGACTACCCCCCTAAGAGAGAGATCGACTTTAGGATCTATTTGACTAACAATTCTAAACAAGTAGCATTGCCTGTGAGACACATGGCACCTAGGGAGAGGAATGAGTTAAGCAAGCATATTCATGAGCTATTGGAGAAAGGCTTCATTAGGAGATGCATATCTGAGTGGGGAGCGCCAGTCGTCTTCGGTACTAAGGCGGATGGTTCCCTCTGACTTTGTGTAGACTATAGAGAGTTAAATAAGCTCACGAAGAAGAACCGTTATCCACTTCCTAGGATAGATGATCTTTTCGACCATTTTGTTGGCTCTTCGGCATTTTCTCAACTTGATTTAGCCATTGATTTCATCAGATTAGAGTCACTGGCGATAGCATCGATAAGACGACATTTAGGACATCCGACAGATTCTTTGAGTGGTTGGTTATATCTTTTGGGCTAACCAATGCCCCAGCCTATTTTGTAGATTTTATGAGCCATGATTTGTTGGAAATGTCCTAAGTAAGTTCGTAGTAGCATACATGGAAAACATTTTGGTGTTTCTCAAGAGTATGGAAGAGAATGCTATTCATCTAGAGGAGGTTCTTCGCATTCATCAGTTGAAGGCAAAATTGTCGAAGTGTCACTTTTTGGCATAAGGAAGTGCATTTCTTAGGGCATAGATAAGATCAACAAATGGAAAGGGTTTGAGAAATAATTTTGTATATTTAGGTTCAGATTGTGGAAATCTGAGGATAGGTAGGCAAAGATTGGAGATGTACAATAGATTCAGTTGATAAGAAAAGAAGAAAGCCCATGTGTAGATAATTTCAAAGAGGATTTAACGGTAGAGCCTAGGAACAGAAGACTTTGGTAAGGAATTGAGGTTTCCAAGGTTTAGGAAGGGTGCTCCTATGATAGTTAGAAGAGAATCCACTTTAGGTTTATCCCCATTAAAAATGAAATTATTAGAATTTAAAAGTTGAAAAGTATAATTGTCAATATTTTTAAGAAACTAAATATTTGGTTTTTGAAAAAAAAAGGTATGAAATTTAAATTAGTTTTTAGCTAGTGTAAATTTTGAAGTGAAATTCTTTTAGAATTATAGAGTGTATATGGCTCGCTAGTGTCTTTGAAAGTATCGAAAAAATAGGTTACATCATTTGTGGTTATAATAGATGTTTTCGTGAAAAAGGGGAGCATAGATTATTACACTATTGTTACAGTAGGTGACTCCCAAGGGATATGTTTTTACATAGTATGCGAGATTTATTAGTATTTATTTTTATTAAATACATACACTAGTATTTTTGGGTTGTAGTAACGGTGTTTTACGCAACATCTGTTTTGACCCAAATAAAATGTATTTTGAAAATAATTTCTAAGTATAATAAAAGTTGGTTTGTAAGCACACTTATTATTATAAGTATGAGAAAATGTTTTCTAGTTATGGATATATTAAAACAGTTTTGAAAATGAGTTTTTTTGAAAAGAAAAGTGTTAGCTAAATATTAGGAAATTAAACAATTTCACAGAAATTGTCTATTGTAAGAGAATATAGATTAAACATATTTTAATTTATTGGAATGAAATGAATAATTATAAAACTTTCTATGAAACAAAATCACAAATAAAGATGTTTTGTGCAAGTTATAAGGAATACGTGAAAGAGGTATACAAGGTATGGGAAGCACCATACTTTGTATAGCCTGTTTCGAAAAATATAAAAAAAGTTTCTTATAATTTTGCATAAACATGAGGCCTCTTTTAGGATTCATAGAAGGTTTTGGCGTTTATAGTTTCTTAAGAAAGTAGTTCCAATATATTAAGGTATAGAACTCTTAGGTGTAATAAGAAGTGTAATAATTAGAGACAGAGTTGATTATGAGAGATATTATAGAGGGCCTTTGTAGAAAGTCCAGATTTGTAGTTAGGAACTCCTCCAAGGTTAAGTAAGTGAAAGTTAAGGAGTTTTTAATAAAATAATTGTTCTTATCTACTCCAGTTTTTGCAAAAAAAGAGAGGTGAAAATCTATTAAAAGAAGTTGTTTTGAAAACATGTAACGACATTTTAAAGGTATCTTAAAGAAAAATGGTTTAGTAAAGAGTAAATAAGTTTTTGAAACCAAAAACTTAGTAACCGTTAATTTTAAATTTTTTATAGAAAGTTGTAAAGGTCTTTAAAAGAAAAGGTGGAATAAGTTTTGAACTTATAATTTGAAAGATTTTCCCCTCTAGGTTTGGGTATAATGTAAATTCAAAAAGCTATAAGGATACAAATCTAGAAAGATAAAATGTTAAGTAACCAAGTACTTTTGAATTTGATATAAACTTGAAAATAACACTTCTAAAGGCAAAAACTTTTGGGATTTGATGTTTTAAAAATTTAAAAGCTTTAGTTTCTGAAATGAAATGATAAATATCAAACCAAACTTTTAAATGTGGAGTAGATATGAATCATTTCTTAGGTGTGATGGAAAATGTATAAGGTTATGTAGGAGATAGTAGCGATTACTTTCAGAAGTAATAATAGAAGTTTCCGTAAAGTGTATAGGATACTAGTGAGGATCTAGGAACGTTTCTTCATGTGTGTAGACTATATAGTAAGGTGACATTAGTAAGATAGTAAGACGCATGTGGTTGAGGACGTGTATTCTTGATTTTGGAGGAACTTGGAAGGAGCATTTTCTTGAGTAGAATTCGCATATAATAAGAGCTTTTGAGCTAGCATTGGAATGGCACCTTTCGAAGATCTTTATGGAAGACCGTGCAAGTCACCTTCATGTTGATTAGAGTCTACAGAGAGATTGCTACTTGGTCCTGACATGCTTAGAGAGACTTCGGAGAAGATTGATTTGATTAGGAAAATACGTACCTCTTATCCGCATCTAATCGATAGTAAGTTTTAGAATTTCCTATTTCCATCTTTAGCTTTGAATAGATTCTTTCCTTTATAATCCTTTGGGAGGGTAGAACTTAGGATTTAACTTACGGATGATAGGATTTGATGTATACATGTTATTAGAACATACTATGTATGATGGATACTAGTGGTTGCTAGTGGATCAGCTTCTCTTAAGGATCCTCTTCTCGTAAGGATCGGCTTAAATATGACACTAGAGCATATGCATGTGGATGTGTGTGCATTTGCATTTTTATTTTATTTTCCATTGTTGTTATAAATGGATGATTATCGCATGATTGTTGCGTTTGGATGATGATTGCAGCATGCATATTGAACTATCAGTTATCATTAGGTAAATTTCATTCATTTGGATACATGGCACATACTTGATTGCACAACAGGGGGTCGAATGAATCAGTAGACCGCCAAATCTTTTGCATTAGTTAGGGACATTAACACTACACTAATTACATATGTATCATAAGTTGCCTTAGAAAAATTTAAGGACAATGGATGCAATGGATGATGGTTGAGTATTTGGTTGTCAAACTTAGATGAAAACATGTATTTCATTCTTCCATCCTTAGAGATTTTGGGGACGAAATCCCTTAAGGAGGGGAGAATGTAACAATTCAAAATTTAAGTTATAGTAATTAATTAATGAATTAAATAAATGATGAAATAATTTTGTGAAATTATCAGATTTGAGCTATGGTATTTGCACCATTGTGTCCCTAGTAATTTTCTTGTCAATTTCCATGTATGGAACGTCAAAATCCGAGCTAAGACGAAGAAGTTACGGAATAAACAAGAAACGAGAAAAAGAAGTGTATATATATAGGGAAGGTCGACCCGCCTACGTGAAAATGCATTCTTTTTCCCAGAACGATCCAAACATGACATTTTGCAAATTTAACTCCATCTTGTACGTCCTGCTTCCATCCAACGGTTTCTATCGAGCTATGACGTGGTTGCACCAGATTTAATCTCTAAATCCAATGGCCTGAGATCCACAAGTGCCACTATAAATAAGACCCTAGGCTTAGCTATTTTTCTCATTCAAATTCTCCCATCTGGGTTCATTGCCTAAGGCTGGACCCTAAAAGGAATATCTTTCCGAGGAGAAGATATTTTTAATTAAAATATTCTATACCATTCAAGTGGATCTGGAAAGGTCAAAGAAAAGAGCCAAGGACCACAGGTGAGTCATTAGTAATTATTTTAGATTTTTAAGCAATTTAAAATAATAATGTTTCCAATAGTTGTAGTTTTCTACAATTTTGGGGTTACCTTTATGCTAGTTTATTTACAGTTTTAGACTGAATTCTCATTCTATTTTCTTTTAACTATTCTATTTCAGTTATTTGCAATTATTTATAGTTTTTTCAATTATTTACAGTTATTCACATTATTTACAGTTATTTATTGTTATTTACTTTTTTTACATCTATTCTACGATTGAGATTTCTTCTGTAAATGTTGTTCTTTTTAATTTCCTTTTTAACGCAAATGGAATAAATAGGATAGAATAAATCACGAATATGGATTAAATTTTAAGAACAGTGATTTTACAGAAAATGGGATGTAAAATAAGAAGGACTGTAATAAATTGGACTTAGACTAAAATAGGCAAATTTAAGAAATTTGCAAGCTTAGTTATAACATATAATTATAACTTAAAAAAGAGAGAATAGAAGAAGTAGCTTTTTTTTTAACTTAGACCTTGGGTTAAGTTAATAACCAGAGTTATAACACATGGGTTATAATTGGAGACAATAATTAATTAGAAAGAACATGAAAGGCTTATTTTAAGACTTAAATTAAGTTAATAAGCAAATAAAGCTGAAATAACAGAAGAGGCTTATTTTAATAAACTTAGATCTTGGATTAAGTTAATAAGAAAGGTATTGAAGATCTATATTGTAGGCCCAACGGGGTAGTCCTTTACCGATATATAAGATCTAAATTGTAGGCCCAACGGTGTAGTCCTTTACAGATATAGAAGATCGGTATTATAGGCCAAAGGGGAAGTCCTTTACAAATATAGAGGCTTATTTTAAAACTTACATTAAGTTAAATAAGCAAAAATAGAAGTATGACCCGTGGCAACAGCATTCCCTTTTTCACTTAGGTCTCACAATAGATTAGGTGAGGCTAGGGCACGCTTATGCTGGAGTAGTGGTATATAAGAGGTCAATAAATTGAAGTTTAAATCATGGGGATTTGTACAAGGGGTGCAACTATGTTTGTTAGGTAAGACCCGTACTAACAACATTCCCTTTTAGTCAGACACAGGTGGCCTCACAATAGCACAGGTGAGGCAAGGACACACTTATGCTGGAGCAGTGGTAAATAAGAGGTCAACAGGAGGGAGCAACAGATAGCGCGAGCTTAATGGTGGTCGAGCGTGTGGCCTCAGTGCTGGTTGATGGGTCGTTATTGAGTTCCAAGCACTAAGTAGGTATCTATTGCGTAGGGACCATCAGGGTCTATCCTGCAGTAGTAGGTGTCTATTTTGTAGGGACCAACAAGGTCTATCTGTATCTTTTGCGTAGGGACCAACATGGTCTAGTCCGTATCTTTTGCGTAGGGACCAACAGGGTCTAGTCCACATCTTTTGCATAGGGACCGATGGATCTTGTCCACAGTAGGCATAGTAGAGATAGAAGGCTGATCAAAATGTAGAATAAGGACTTCAGCCTAATTAAAGTAGGATTAGGGTTTCAGCCTAATTAAAGAAATTGCCTACGAATAGTGCAGATAATCTAATCGAACTATTTAAGCAAAACAAAAAGTTAAACCGTATTTTATTCCAGCTTTATCTTTTCCTTTGTTTCCTTTTATACTAGAACGATTGCAAAGTCTATTATCTTTATCTTACTTAAGAATACTAGTAATTACTTTCATTCAAAAGACTTTAGTCTGACCCACTTCTCTATTTTCCCCTTTCCCCCCATAGACCAGCAGAGGCAGGGACAGTAGATTTCAGCTTTCTTGCAGAGATATTCTTAGAGATTCTTCATGTATTATTCTTCTTCTTTTCTATTTTTCTTTTTATTTGAGTTTGGGTGTACTGGTACTAATGAGAGGGATGATTTTATTTGTGTACTCTGATAATGTGACTGAGATGGTATTTTCCTTTTCATAAGACATGTATTTGATATTATATTATGTATTTGGTTCTATGACTCTACTTTATGAAGTTTGATTTTAAATAATGAGATTACTATTTAAATGTTTCCGCTGTTTTATCTATTTTGTCATGTGGATCTCAGTCTCTATAGGATTTTAGCTATACCTACAACGCACCACATCTTTTAGTATGCCCTTTTTGGGTATACTAAGGGATGTGGGGTGTTTCAGCTGCCTTCAGCTAAAGCTCGATTACAATTGTTGCCATAATGAACTATTGCTCTTTTGACCAGTGGTGATTACTATATTGAAGTAGATTCTCAAAGGAGCATTTCCCCCTTTGTAAGTACTCTTATACTCTTTCTTCGTAATTTTTCGATTCATACATGTTATGACTGTCTGTTTTAATGTTTTTGTGTAGTCTATTGTGCCTTTCCTTCCATACAAAGTATACTATAGTGGTTAGAACTACACATGTTTTATTGAATTCTTTTTTCTTTCCTTTGAATACCTTCTGAATATGCTAAATACTTTCTCTGAAGCTTTGAAGAGCCAATTATTGATTGAGACTTAGTTTGTTTTTGGCTATGACCCATACGTGTCTTGAATATGAACAATCAAAGAATATATTATCAATATTTTCTACTTCTTTCTTACATAATAAGCAGTTGATGTTTCCTTTATTTTTATTTCACTTTGCATATATGTCACTTGTTGGCAGTCGATTTAATACAGCAAAATAGGTACAAAATGTCATTTTTAGGCAATTAGCTGTATTATAGATTGTTTTGTGCCAATCCACTTTCATTTCTTCCCCAGTAATGAAAATCCAAGTGTTTTTAAATGAAAATTTTCCTCTTGATGATAGCTTCCAATTCCAGTTGTCTTCATTTTAGCTTGAATTTATTTTTATTTTGTTTATTGTAGAATTGAATATGAATGCTGATGGTTGCATTCGAGTATTGCATAATGAATTTTGTATAATGCTTTCTACTTTTATACTGGCTCCCCCAAACCGATAAATATTACTCCAGCCAAGTAAATTGATCAAGGATTTTCCATTGATCCATGGATCAAAGCAAAGACTAGTTTGTTTACCTTCTTTAAACTTTCTTTCTATTAAATTTGTACCTATTTCTTTTCATTCTAGAATGCTTTTCTATGTGTGAGAGTAATATTTTTCAACTGATATGGACTAAAATTCTATTTTTTGATATATCTGGCATTCATCCATTTAGCCCAAAGTGGTTTGCCTTCAATGAATTTCCAAAATAATTTGTAATTGCAAACTTCATTCGAATCTACAAAATTTCTTATACCTAAACCTCCTCCCTTCTTTGTTTTTGTGACTGTATTCCAAGAGACTTTATGATATTTCCCTCCCCAAATGAAATTTTCACATAATCTTTCTATTTTTTTCCATTTCTTTATTAGAATGCTGTGAGATTGCATCTAGTAGATGACTACAGTTGTGATGACTATGTGGATGAGTTCTATTCTTCCTGCAATAAATAGTAACTTGCTATACCAATTATCAAATTTTCTTTGAATAATATCATGCAATTTGGCACAGTCCCTATCCTTTATTTGATTACTACTGAGAATGAGTCCCGGGTATGTGACTAAAAGTTCACTTTGTTGAAATTTTAAAATATTAAGTATCTTCTTCTTACTCTTGCATGCTTTACCGAAGTAAACCTTGCTCTTACTTTCATTTATTTAAAATCCTGCATAATGTTTGAGGTTTTCAAATATTTTGCCTATGATCTTTTCATTTTGGGTATCTGCATTCAAAAATATCAATAAATCATCAACATAAAATAGATAAGTAATACAAAGAATAATTGTATTAACTGGTTTTATATTTTTATTCAACTGTTGCTTCTCCATTTGTAATGTATAGTATTCCATTGCTAAAGTAAATAGATAAGGAGATAAAGGATCTCCTTGCCTTATTCCTCTATTACTACGTATAAATCCAAAAGGGAAGCCATTAATGGGGATGGAACATGTTACATTATATATGCATTCTTTTACTAGGTTACAAAATTTTTCATCGAAACCTAGTTGTCTTATCATGAATATAATAAAATTTCTATTTATTTTATCAAATGCTTTATGCAAATCAATTTTGATACACATTTAATTTTTCTCGGCCTGACTGAAATATCTTAATAACTCATGTGCCAAAATTGTATTTTCAGCAATAAATCTGGATAGGATAAAAGAACTTTGGTTTTATGAAACTAATTTTTTTTTAAATGCTTTTATTCTATTACTTAGTATTGTGGCGATAATTTTGTAAAAGAAGTTAAAATAGGCCTATAATCCCCAAGGCAATTAAGCACTTCTATTTTTGGAACTAAAGTAATAAAAGCGTGATTAAGATTTTTCGGAAGTTTTCCAATGGAGTAAAATTCATTAACTGCCTCAAATATAATTTGTTTAACTCCTCCCAATGAGTTTTATAGAATTTGGCCCTAATGCCATCTGGGCCTGGGCTTTTACCATCTTTAGCATTAAAATGATTTTTTTGATATCCTCCAAACAAATTTGAGCAAGTAAATTCTATTGGCATGTAATAAATATTTAGGAGTAATGCACGGAAAATATTTTGACTCCCATCAGAATTATATAGATCGAAGAAGTATTTAATAGCTTCCTTTTCTAATTGCGAAGCATCATTAATAATAACCCCCTTTCCATTGCAATATTTTCCACTTGACATCGTGGCATAGAAAAATTTACTTGGTAAATCACCACTAGTAAGCCAATCAATTTTGGCTTGCTGTCTTAAGTTGACAGCTTCAACATGCAATGCCTTGGCTAACTTTTTTTGCGTATGAAAAAAATTATTAATTTGTGAAGTGTCTGAGCAATCAAGATCAATACTGTCTTGCAATATCGCACATTTCTCTCTAATCTGATTGATATCATTGTTGTTATTGTTTTTGTTCTAATTTTTCAAATTTCCCTTAGTTTGCTGCAAAAGTTTCCAAACTTATATTGAGCTGAATCTTCTACTAGAATTTGAGAACTATTTTAAGCAACCAGTCTATATTCTTTATCATATATCCATACATTTTTAAATCTGAAAGGAAAATTATTCTTAGTTATATTCTTTTGAGAAAAAATAGTTGTACTAGAGTATGATCGCTGGTTGCTTGAGGTGATAAAGTATAACATTTGAAGTTAGGAATTTTTTTCGCAAAAGATTGATTGATCATAATTCTATCCAATTTACAGTGTGTGTTTCTAAACTCTCCCGACTTCCAAGTAAATTTATTTCCTTTTATAGGGGGTTTAATTAAACCTATTTTTAGCATAAAGTTAAAGAGGAATTCTAGTTTCTTAAAAGTAATTGGAATTCCTTCCCCTTTTTCAACAACTTTCATTATTGTGTTAAAATCACCTAATAAAATTCATGAATTGTTAAAGAAGTAGTGGAAATTAGGTTGAATGGCTTCTTATTCCAGGGTAATATGTTGTAAGGACGATAGTTTTGAATAATTAGTTTCAACAACAATTTATAGGAAAATGATAAATTCATTTATCATTATTTTCTGTATAAGTGAAAATGATAATTTCATTTATCCTTTTCCTGCAAAATTGTCCTTAAAACTAATTTTTCAAAGGTGTTGTCCTTAAAACTGATTACCTTGCACAAAGAAGCCATTTGAGTGAAAATCCCCTTGTCAATATTATGATTTAGTTGCTCCAAATGATTCCACAATAAAGATATTTTTTTTCCAAAATTAGAGGCATAAACAAAAGTCACATTTAATTGCAAACCCCCTTTATTCTTGAAACTACAATGAATATATTGATAGTTAAGAGTATATCGACATATTTCCTAAAAATTGGAATCCCATATTACAATTATCCTACCATTATCTCCCACTGAGTTATTGTTAATAACATTCCAGCTAGTTAATTTTTTTTTTTTGAAAATTAGTTAAACCAATGTCAACAAGTTCGTGTTCCAATATACCAACAATACTAGGCTTATAAGACTATATGCTTCATCCTCGAGTTGAAAACAAATTTTTTATTTAAGTGAATTGCACTTTGACTATCATAACTTACCACAACTCTATCATATAGCAAGCTCAAATCATACATCAACCGCTTCAAGTAGAGTGCCTCCTTAGTTACTTCAACAACAACTATCAGCTCTGCTTCCGTAGTAGAAAAAGCATTGTCATTAGTAACCTCGCTTTTCCAACTTAAAGTTATCCCTCCAAGAGTGAACACATAAGCTGAGGTTAACTTACTTTTATCTCTATCTCCGATATAATCAGAATCACAAAATCCAACCAAGCTGAAATCTCTATTTCTACCGCAAAAAATAAGCATATGATCTGCAGTTCCTCTAAGATAGCTAAAAACATAGTTCACCGCCTCCCAATGTGTCTTTCTCGGATTTTCCATATATCTTCTAACAATCCAACATCATGTGCAACGCAGGCCTAATGCAAAAAATAACATACACCAAGCTACCAACTGCACTCGCATAGAGCGCCTTTTCTGTGTAGGCCTTGCTCTTTTTTGAGATCGAAGAGCCTTTACTAAAAACCTATTTTTTAAAGGCATGGGTGTGCTAATTTCTTTTTCTCTCGCCATGCTTAACCGAGCAAGCACCTTCAAAATATATTCCTTTTGAGTGAATTTCAAAAATCTAATCTTATAGCTTTGGATTTCTATACCCAAAATCTTCCTTGCTTTCCCAATGTCTTTCATCCCAGATTCTGCTTTTAATTTCAACTTCAATTTATTTATTTCAACCTTATCCTTCGAACAATTAATATATCATCCACGTACAAAAGCAAATACATCCAACTACCATATTTTACATGCTTAAAATAAAAACATGCATCTTTAATACGACTAAAACCAAGTGAAAACATTAAAAAATCAAACCTCTTATTCCACTGTCTAGATGACTGCTTATGTTCATATAGAGACTTCTTCAACTCGCAAATCCATTAAAAATATATTTTTGAGTAGTGAAACCCTTCTGACCGTTTCATGTAAATCGTCTCCTATAAATCACCATGCAGGAAAGCAGTATTCAATCAAATTGCTTCAACTCCATGTCATGAATAGTAACTATGGCAAGCAATATCCGGATGAAGGCATGTCTCAAGTAACACCCACTATTTTTTACGTCAAAAATCAATCACAAATGCCATAAAATATGCTGTAACTAATTTCCAATGTTAAAACATTGGATTGTTTATATATAATTTAAAACTTTTCAAAAGTACGAAAATAAAAGAAAACCTCATGACGAATCAAACATCAATATAAATGTTCATTAACATAATTATACAACTATTTTACAAATCTATCACCATAATTTACATCTTAGTACATCAATTATCATTGATTCGTTAATAATAAAACAGTTGTATAAAATAATATATCGATCAGCTATCCATAATACAACCTACATCCTTTCCATTCCCTCTTCTTCTCCTACCTACAACTTCACAACCGTACAGATATATATAAAATAGAAGGAAAAATGTTTTAAGTATGTTTGGACTACACCTAACCCTATATGCTAAGGCCATAAACTAGATAGCTATTGCGTAGGAAAAGACTACCTACATACCCCTTTTGGGGATCAAGCAATAGTTGTTATGTTTCGTGCTCTTTTCTTCCATCGAAATAAACGTTAGCACATAACAATCATAGCATCCACCGATCATCACAACCAACACAATCAATGCAACCACTACAACCAACTCAATCAATGCAACCACTGCAATCAATGCAAATAATGCAAGCAGGAAACACTACTCTTACTAAACAATTCCAATCAATCATTATTAACATAGGATAAAAACAATAATAGTATATTTAGTCATTAAATATTACATTCATTTGACAACACATAATGTCAACACCAAATATTAAATTAACTAATCATAGCATGCATATACCCACATACAAATTATCAGCTATTAGTAATATAATATCAAAGTAAGTATAAATCAATCAAATGTGTACTAAACCATTATATTAGTAACATAAACACCAATAATAAAACAATAGTTAACCCCACACACATAGTAATAACGAAAAAATACCGTACACACATCCAAATATGATCCTATCGTCATAAAACAACATATGTGATAAATAAAATCAACATTTAATAACATATAACAGCCATTCAAAAACATTATATTTAATACCATTATTTTCTTAAATATAAATTCATTTTATCATTGTTTATTATAAAAGAACTTTTTATTTATCACAAGATAATAATAATTTTTTTCAAAAGTAATAATATACTTAAAATACTTTATTGTAATCTCATTACTCTAACTACCTTAAAACATCATATTTTCCACCAAAAATAGTAATTTACACCAAATTACTTTTCAAAGAAATATTATTATTATTTTACACCATAATAATAACAATATAAATATTAAATCTCTTTAACATAATCTAAAACCAGTTCATTACTATTTTTCTCAAAATGGTGAAATTTTCACAAAAACCATAAACTATTTATAAAATCTCATTATTTTAAATAATAATAAAAAACCTTCCAATTTTTAAAATCTATCTTCCGCTATTATCTATGAATATTTACAGAAATTCATAAATAAAAACCTTATTAGATTTCTTCCATTGAATTAATTTAATTAGTTTTCCAACTCAAATCAATAATTAATTATAATCAAACACAAAGGAATATGACAACTAATAATAATTATCTAATTAAGACCTAATTTATCCAAAATATTATAGTAACCATACGGTCTTCCATAGAACACAACATATATGGAAAATACTATTTTTCATCAATAATTACACATTTATACTTTAAAAATTGAATTGATTAAGTAAATAAACCACACAAGCGTGCTTTTTTCAACATTCTTCAAACCTAGAAAAATCAATACAAAAAAAATCCAAAACTCCCCCATGAGTCCAAAGGAAGAAACGTGCATGAACCGAAGTTCGTATGTGAGAGTTATTAAGGTTCGAAGAAATAGTATTAAATTTTAAAATAAATAAAATGTAGGGGCTAAAATATAAACTTCCATTACCTACATGCAACCGAACCCATCCTTATACCCTTTATCGGCACCTTTGATTATTGTTTTCTCTCGACTTCAACCACAACCGGGCCAGAAACCACCGTCGAAGGAAAGTACGTCACTGTCGCTACCTCTTTCCATCGCAAACATCACTTTCAGCCGCCACCATCAACCTATAGCGAACCCTTATTTGGGAATTTACGCCGCCATAGGCCGAATTGGCTCACCACACCGCCTCTAATTAATTTTAGTGTTCAATGCCGACCTATTGTTGCCAACATCGCCGTTCAATTTTCCTCCAATCAAAAACTCCTAATAACACCATATGACTTCGTCGTTTTGCACCTTTGACCATGATTTTTTATCATCCTAAGCATCATTTTCAAAAAATAACACCTAATGTTAACTCCATTCATCTAGGGCTTCGCAACGATATATAATTCGATAGGTTTTGAACACTTTGAGCTCCTAATTACTTTTTAATTAATTTCCTAATCACTATAAGAGAGAATTAGAGTTAGTTTGGAAATTAGGAAAGAAAACTAAAGGCAGAGGGATGGTTAGGGTTCCGCAACCTCATTTATATAATCGTTAGCTAGGTTATGAGTTGTTTATTCGATTTGATTGAAAATAGCTACTTAGGTTATTTAAACACTATAATGCCTCTATTTCGCAAACCACAACTCCACATATATCAAAATTATATATCAACTGATTGTCTTAGAAAGACCTTCGTAACGGTTATAAACATGGTATCAAATTCTCCCTTTTATTTAAAATTCATTCTTAATTAATATAATATTTTGCTATGTCAAATTTGCGGGTCATTTCATTCTTCTCCCTTAAAAGAATTGCGCTCTTACAATTTCCCAAATATAACAATCGAACATATGAATAAAGTATCACCGTGGGTTTAATTATAAAATATAGGTAAGTATATTAATCAAAATCATCCATCTTTAATTGTAGTACACGACATTTTCACAACACAAATCGATCATGGCGCACAACAATTCATCCATAATAATGAATTCAACAAACATACTATAGTAACACCTTGAATTCCTCAATCATGCATCCAAACTATAGTATATAACAATGACACTCCATCAATAAAGGGTAAAACCATTCCAGCCATATATCGACTCCATACACAAATCACAACATGCATCTTAGCAATCCAAAAGCAAACACCCATTAGCAGAAGTACGTAACAAAATTTAGATTGGTCTAAACATGCAAACATTATAGGAATATACATAAATCGCTAATCAATATAGCTCATCCAAATAAATCATATACATACCTCAAAACTGGAAATCATCACATCATCATACCAATAAATAACATATGTGTGCTAATTCCTACATCAATTATCCTTTCACTATAGTATATATATCTTCCAACCTATTGATAAACTTTCTCATAGACTCATTCTCATAACAATTAGTGTACCAGCTAATGCCTACACCTTCCAAAATAATATTTGTACCCAATTTTGGTTACCTCCTTAAAATAATGATGCTCTTTCATCAATCCTTGATTTCTCGATCCCTCACATGTAACTGAGAGGTATAAACCATCATTAAATAAAATTAGACCATCACCAAGTCTTCACATCATATTAGCCATTACCATGGTCTCACGTTGCTACACATCATCACTAAAGTCTCGGCCTCATCGAAACATTACTTTTCCAAGATTGTCCTTGAAGTCTCACTTTGTCATGATCATCTCTGAAATCTCACTCTATTTTGACTTTCTCAAACGCTCCTTTCACCACGACCTTCTCAAGGTATTCCAAAAGTATCAATTCATTACGATCATTTTCGGAGTCTTACCCCATCATGATCATTTTTGGAGTCTCGCCCACTACAAGAAAAAACACCTTTGATAGCAGCTATTCTCAGCATTTCTCCCTTGACTGCCGTGGACGAAAATCTTAGGGGGAAAATTTGTACGTGCGAACGCTAAGAAAACCTAAACAATATAACTTTGCCGCCTCATTTTTCCACTTCTTCTATTTACTTTTCTTAGACTTTTCATCTCGTAAACACCTCCGCCACCTAAAACTGAATTAAACCTCTCTTCCAATCACCGAAATTCGCCTTATCACTGCCGCTCATCGTTCAGACATCTACCTTCACCATTCTTCCGATTTCAAATCCGAATCATCACCGCTAACTGCTCCCTCTAATAGGTACTTATTCTCAACTATTCGTCTAGGTTTAAATCGGTTCCTCAATTAGTCTAATCATTCATCAATTTCGATTTTTTTATTTCAGTATGCGTTTCTTTGATTTCCCTAAATCAAAAATTGTTGGATCGATTTTGTTGATAAATTGATGTTAATGAGTTTATTAAGATTTGTAACATCCCGTCTTTTTTTATGTTTTAAATCGACGATAAACCACACACGTCAGACTCAAACCATAAAAAAGGGCGGATTGTTATTGGCGGAATAAGAAAAACAGAGAAAGGAATAAAATAAAACAGAATCTCGCAGCGGAATGACAAAATATAATAATCAAATGATAGTTCATGAAGCTGTTTACAAACATTTGATTATACTTATACAATACAAAATCAAAATTACACATACCAGAGAAAAATAAATAACAATGCAGCAGAACAATGTGATGCAGTGGAACAATATAGTAAATAATAGTAATAATACAATCTTCGTCTTCGTCCTCCAGAAATAAGGTCTTCAAACCCTGAAATGCTCAGACTGACCCGAGCGAATTGAAAAAACAAAACACTCAAGTCGGAACTAAAAGATCATATGTAAGTTAAATCAACGATAAATAATATGAGTGGAACAGTGTCAGATATGTTTACGGGATTTGACATCTCCTATCCAGTGCCGACGTGAGTGCAGTAACTTAAGAGATGTTCGGGATATACATCTCCTAAGATCCGTTAAACTATCTATTATGTAGTAATATACGTTATTATAATAATGTCTATTTGTAAAATAAACTTACTTTAAATTAGCGTTAAGGGGTTACCCATATAGCCCTTACTACGTAATAGTCCCAGTAGTCCATCCAGTATCATCGCATCTCCAGATCGGGAGACTACCCTAAATTCTCCACGGGCTACGGGAGAAATCCAAATTCTTACAAGGCGTGCTAGGGTAGGTGATACGGCATAACTAGGCAATGCTAGGGTAGATATACCAATTACTATCCGTATTGGTGGTGACGCATAGCGCGTAGCTACAACCCACCTCGAGCCACCCAAAAAAGAAAGAAATCAAATGGCCCCAATCAATCACAAGATATAGAATGGTATCGAAGGAGTGTGTCTGATAAGAGGAGCTTCCTCACTGGCCTGTAATCGCTCCTATTTTAGCCACCTTATGTCAACTCATGGGAGTCGGGTCCATGTATATACCTCAAAGGAACGTCACTACCATCATACTTTTTTGGAATCTCCACCGTGTAAACGGTTGTTAAAATGGTTTTCGGAGTTGGCAGAGAGTATAACAAATTTCGATCCCGATCTCTTTAACAACCAAACATTATTATAACACTGTGGTCATTTCAAAATAATTTATACTTTAAACCGAAATATCATGTCCATTTCAAAATAATATAATTACGATATCATTTCCATTTCAAAAACCAAACCAATGTGATATCATTTTTTTATTAAGCCCCAAATCAATATAATATCATTTTTTTTATTTCAAATATATCTTTCAAAAATCATAGCACTTTCAACGTTATAACACTTCGAAATCAAAACGCTTGAAATATAACACTTTCAAATCATAATACTTTGAAACTCATAATTTTGAAAAATAACTTCCACCACTTACATGGTTTAAATATTAAAATACTTTAGATAATAAACTAGCTTCTTAAATCTCACAAATCAATTCCAAAACAACTCGAATTTCTAAATTTTAAATTTAACCAAATCCCAAATCATAAATTTCAATTCAATTCAGTTTCCATATAAACCATTTCAAATTCAGTATATTTCAAGCTTTAAGTATTAAACAATTTCAAAACTAAGTTTGATAATTTCATATATATATATATATATATATATATATATATATATCAAATTCAATTTTTTATTATTTAGTTTCAAAACATTTACTTAATAAATCCATTATCATTTAAATAAAACCCAAATTACAAATAACTAAACTTTTCCTTCAATCTATTAATACTTGAAATATTTATTTAATTCACCTTAAACCAAAATCAAGCTATAAAAATCATATCTTCTAAAATTTTAAATTTAATAAATTTCACATCAAGATTATTTGAGTTTAATTCTTAAATAAATTCAATTTCAAATAAATCTCAAATTTATCTTCCAACCTTAATTTTATTCAAATCATTATAAACTTTATATTAAAATAAAATTTAAATACTTAACCATATTATCTTCAATAAAAATCAAACTTTTTATTAAGCTTATTCTATATTAAAACAAATTATTCATAGGTTAAAATCAAGGATAAAATAACATTTATAAAATATCTAAAATCAATATTTACCAAAACCATATATTTCTTTACAAAACCATAGAAATTATTTCAAATTATTTTTATATATATAGACCACGGTGTCTGTATATTATTTTCTATCCTATAGTCAAGTGATAAGGACATTTATCATTTCAATCCGTAATTTAAAACATAAATACGGTTATATATCATTTCAAACCGCAATCCCGAAAGAAATGAAAATCCATAACAACTTGCAGTTTATAATAATACAAAATACAACATTCATTCATCCAATATCAATCATCAAACATTTATCACAGTCACCATCCAATTCAACCAATAACATTAATATAGAACAGATAATAAACAACAGGTATTTACTGGCAGTTTATATTCAATAATAAATTAAACAACTATTTAATCCAAATAAATTCAAATTAACCGAGATGATGATTCAACATATGCCAAGCAGTCATAAATAAATTTCTAATCACATCATAAATCAATTTAACAAACATAAAAAATTTTAAAAGTTGTGAGTGGGTTAAAACACTCACCTTTGAATTTAAATTGAGTTTAAATCCAATTTAAACCCAAAATTCAAACAGCCTCAAAATTCAACCAAAGTAGAGTCAAAATGTCCGAAATTTTAATACGATCCCAGTGCAAGAAATCGCACGTGACTCAGACCTCGTATGAGAAAGTTATACATATTAGATCATTCGGATTGGAAATTAAATAAACAAAATAAATAAATGAACCCTACCACTCAACTATAGCCACGTCAGCTTCCTTACATCCAGGCCTCACCCAAATCACGCGAGCTACAGAACCAGCTACCACAGTCGAGCCACAACCGCCATCGCCTCGTCCATCGATATCCAGATCAAACCTCGCCGCAACGACGCCCTCTTCCAACCCCCCCTACCGTGAACTCGCCGTCCACTTCGGCACCGCCGTTTAACTCCAGGCCGTCGGCGAACTCCGCTCCTTTATCATTGATTCCAGGCGAAAACAGGGACCATCTCCACGAACCCAATACACAGATGCATGCTGCACTTCGACCTCCACAACACTATGCTTCTCGATCGAGCCATCGCGGGAGATCCACCGTTGGATCGAGATTGCGGCCTATGAACGGCCGAGGTTCATTCTCGATTTCCGGGCAAACGGTGCATCGAATTGAAAAACGAATCACATAATTGAGATGTGCTCGTCGAGAGCTTCAGATTGATAAATAATTTGATATTATTTGAGGAGTTTTAATTTTGAGGTTGGATTTGAATTGAAATTGGATTGAGGAGTTTTAGGGTATCAGCCATTTAGGAGGAAGAGGAGCAACAGAAATTTCTGTACGTACAGAAATGAGAAATAGAAAGGCTGCTAAGGTTTATAACGATATATATATATATATATATATATAGCACAAATAGAAAGGAATGGGCTCGATTGGGTTAGAAAGTTGAACGATAAATGACCCGAAAAGCCCGTTCTGACTCCGGACCGGAAATGGGTCAATTCATATATCAAAATATACATTTCAAATGATTTTAAACTCCATGGAACTATTTTCAAGTCCTAATTTCATCGTATGAAGAAGTTACGTTAAAATCAGCTTATCTCAAATTGATTTCAATTGATTTTAATTTAATTGATTTCTAGGCATTTCGAGCCCGTACGATCAAACGACAAGTCCGATCGTTACGAAACTTGAAATCCTACAATAATTCACTTTAGGGATCCGATGAAACTGGTTTCGTCGAAATCCAAGTCAGTGGCCAAAATGGCTATTTTCACATTAATTAAATAATTAAATAATAAGTTAATTAAATCAATTTTACAATTCAAATTTAACTATTTACAAATTTTATCACTTTGAATTACTTGGTAAATTTAGAATCCTTTAAACAAATTTCTACATCAATTTATCGTTGAATATTTCCCAATTTATAGTATTTAATTTCAATTTCAATTAATCCAGTAATTAAAAATTTAAATTCCCAATAAATTCATTTATTTGGTTTTCAATCCCATTTATTTGGTTTTCAATCCTGTTATTCACTAAATTGTCACCTTATAGTTACTATTAACATTTGTTTGTATTTATTACATTAATATATTCAAATTTTCATCTTTCCTTATTACTTTCAATTATATTGAGTTTGTCAATATATACCTTTATTATCATTAATATCTCAATTAATTTATTCAAATTGGTTTCATTCCTTTATTTTATCTATGATAAAAAAATACATATTTCCATTTATTTTATTACATTCACACCTTACAATTACTGCATTGATTCTCATTAATATAACATAAATGATTTCCTATTTTAATTTAGTAAACCAGTTAAATAGGTAACTTATAACAATCGTTACCATTGACCTTACATTACACTTAAGTTTATTATTATTTCAACTAATTATTATGATTACTTACATAATACTGAATTCATTCAATTGCCATTAATTAGTTTTATTTACCATTGTTACATCTCATTTTAGCATTCATTATGTTATTAAATTACAAAGTTTTTATTTCTTTCCATATTAAATTACCAAAAGTTACAAAATTTATCAAATTAAATAGTCGAAAATTTACGGGTCGTTACACTCTCCTCCACTCAAAACTTTTCGTCCCCGAAAAGGAAAAAGAAGGGAAAAGAAGAATTAAGTAATCAATATATCTTACTTAAAATATTAAATTTATAAACAAATAAATTTCCGAGATTAAATAATTTAAATTAAATATACCAATTTATAACCATTAAATCTTTTTATACTCAAACTAATAAAGTTTGAAAAACATTTTCGAAAATTTTCTAATCCAAAATTTACGGAAAATTTCGGTAGAGTTCCTTTGTACGGAGTGACTCGGGATAAATTATAATATCAAATATAACAATATGTATCACAATATCTCAAAGTAATATATCCCAACAGCGGGAAAATATATACAACATCGTTAGAAAACCGTAATCCGAGAACGTACCTTTTTGTCGGGCAATTAACGCTTATTTTATGAAACCAAAAGCAGTAGCAATTGCTTCCATAACTTGTATTTCACTTATATAATCCCAAAAAGGTTAACAATTATATAAAATGAAATATTTAAAGTTGTTTCAACCATCAACAAGCAATCAATATACAACAATAACTTACAACCGATGTACAGTCATCATATAAAATCAACACTAATCAATTATACATTCATATTAAACAAAAGAAATAGTAGTTCGGGTTCAAAAACTTTAATTGTACGAAATGAAAAAAAACTACTATGTGCACCTTTCTACTCAATAGTCTTAGATGAAACTAAATAGATTATTCATACATCCAATCAATTTTAAAGTATCCTTGCCCAAACAACCATAAACCAAGCAAACAATAACTTCAAACAATAGATCAAGTTCATTCTAATAAATTTCCTTTCATACATTTGTTGTTTGATTTCCTATTCATTCATATAATGATTTATCTTTTTAATTTACATTTATTTCTTGCAAATTTTCATTTATTTTATTTTAAATCTTATTTTCAACCAATATTTATAAATATCTCTACCTAACAACTAATATATTACCACCAAATATATCTTTTATAACTTACATTATTTTATACATAAAAATATACAATAGGAAAAATTATTTCATTTACCTATATTTCAAAACAAATATTGTGTCGGTCTGTCCTATTAAGTGTTTAGAAATCCCTATCGATGTCATAGCGTCCTATGCACCAACCAAAATTTTAAATACAAAACGGAACAAATTAACACAATATCAAAACCTTTTTATAACACTAACAAATACGCCCTCTCATATATATACACTTAGCGACTCATCATAGGGTATTACTACCCTATGAATAGAGTCAGACTCCACAAAGATAAGGGTAAATCTCTACTTCGTGCATCTAATCTTCTATTAAGTTTGTCTATCAAATCCCCAAAATCTAGTGTTTTCAATGTATTGGAAGAGAATGGAACGTCAAGGTATTTTATAGGAAGCTTTGCATTTTGTATATTGATTTCCTGTAAGATCTAAATTTTATTCTTTAGCCCCTTTGCCAAAAAAACTTTGTTTCCATTGCATCGATAGCTAAATTAGAATTACCTTGCATCTGTTTCAAAACTATTTCAATGGTAGCAGCACTTTGTAAGTTGGATTTTGACATTACTAGCAAATTATCAACACCTGTTAAAATCAAGGGACATTACTAGTCAAAGAAAGATTTAGTTTCAGAGACAAGAAGTTTGTTTTTTAGGCTGAAGGACACTTTTTAGTGTAAATCACATAATGATAGTTGTGACTATCATTTTTGGTTTACACTAAAAAGTGTCCTTCAGACTAAAAAGCAAACTTGTTGTTCCTGAGACTAAATCTTTTTGCAACTTCTTCTTTGTGCCTATTTACCTCTAAAATTAACTTAATTTTGAGAGGATAGTAAGGATTGTCAAGAATCTTATTTTTCTTAAGGATGTTGGCTGTCAAAAAACTACAATTTCTGCTTGTCGATGCTGCACTTGTTTTAACCTCTATTCGGTATATGTATCACCAATTTGAGTGGCAATATGCCTAGTCATTGCTGTTATAGTGATACTTTCAAGTTTATTATATCTAACTATTTTCATAGGAACCAAGAATGCCAAAAGAATTGTATGTTTTAGACATTAGAAATACTTAGAGAATTTGCTTAGTGATACTAAGATAAATATTGTATCCATTTCATTGTGTTGTAGTGCCTGACATTAGTAGACTAGTTTCCTCGATTTTTTGACTGCAGATAATATTTAAGTATATATAAATGTTGAAATTCATGTAAACTAAAAAATGATTCTTTTGTTCCTATATTTTGAGACAGAAAGTGACGTCTGTTTGGTTTAATTTCCTTAAGTGTTGTCCTAAGCCGGATGCCCTTTTTTAGCGTTTCTAAAGAGTGCTGTGTGTATTTTAAATTATTTGCGACGGTTGCTGATAGCCATTAAGTTGTTTTCTTCTTTTCTGTAAATTTCTTTCAAAACACAGTTGGCTAAAATTTGGACATTAAAAGATTCAACGGGATAAAAATTTTACATGCTCGAAAGAAGTTGTTCTTTCAAAATAATGGGAAGTTAATTAAAGTTGCAAAGTTTAACTTTCAAACAGTAGTAAATACTATTGTTACTAGCGTGAAGTATGAGAGTTTTTCACTTTTTTGATCATCTCCACATGCATTCATGCCTCAACAACATTGTCTAGTTAAGCTCAGTTTGGGCAAAAAAAAGTAAATCAAGAGAAGAAAAAAACAAGTATTTTATGTCTCATTCCATCAGCATGATAATTTTAGTACTTATTCCATTGGAATAAAAGAACTAAAACCTTTTTCCAGGTTATTAAGTTGACATTTAATCATGGCTACCGACAATCTTTTCTCGAAAACCACTCAGGCATTGTTCTACAATTACAAACAATTGCCAGTCCAGAGGATGCTTGATTTTGATTTTCTTTGTGGTAAGTTTGAGCTATTTCTTTCCTTGTACTAACCTATAAAAGAAGCATGTGTGCTTATTTTGTAGCAACTTCTTAACTGTTATGCCTTTATGGTCTAATATGTTAATGTGTATTACAGGCAGGGAAACACCTTCTATTGCTGGGATAATAAATCCTGGTGCCGAGGGGTTTAAAAAAATATTCTTTAGACAGGAGGAAATTGCTACACCTATTCATCCAATGTAAGTTTCTCGATTTTTATGCTTAATATGCAAATATTCAATAAGTTGGACCTTTGAAACTAGAACCATGTAGTAAGCTGGCTTTCTTATTATGAACTGCACTTTGACATTTTATTTGGGAATATTTGATGGGAAGATGGGAAGAAATTTCAAAGTGGGTAAGAACATGTTTGGGTTGCAGTGGGAATAATTTAAAATGATTTAATTTCGAAGATGCCATTTTTTTGCATCCAAACATTTAAAATGATTTACACAACTAAATCACGACTGCAGTCATTCTAAATAGCAGTCATTCAATCGTACTAACAATAAATTGAAGTAGCAACATTTTTTAGCCTATCTAATCTGACAAGACTGTGGCAGATGTTAGATTATAACATGTATTTCTACTTTTGTATTTCCAGATATAGAAGCATCTGTGATAAGGGTGCTATTTAAGTGAAATTCAATATCTGATGGGTGGTGGATGGCAAGAGCTAGCTGCTACAATCCATATTAATACCCAATTTCAATTTGTAGATTTGAGTTCCTTATCATTTTACAATCAGCATGTATTAGTAGTTAACTATTTCAGTATATAATCATGCCAACTTAATAAAACTAGCAGTATGTAGTATCATAAGTACTTGAATTTTGATTTCAAGCACCAGTCTTTTTGAAGCACGGTATCGGCTAGCATTACTATAACCTAGAATGAGGTCTTTCAATGCCGTCGCTTTTCTAGGAGTGCAAATTTGTTAACACCTTATAGTATGTTGACTTAACTTCACCTACATGATTGGAATTTGGAAAACCAACTCATCCATCATATAACCAGGTGAATGAAGTTAACATACTCTCGAAGGGTGCGTCTATTCGGTCCTAAAGGGTTTCAGCTCCCAAAAAATGCTTGCTACATAAAACTTTGTGGGTCAATCTCCTTGAGTAAGCCATTTCACTTTTTATTTTTAAATATTTTATACCGCTTTAGTATGTTACATTGCCTACAACTACTCAACACTTTGCTTGTATTCACTTATATGTTTTTCATCATGTGGGTTGTGTAGAATTTGCAAGTAAAATGCATTGGTATTTCTTGCAGTCCTTATTTCATCATTGCTTCCCTAATGAGAAAAGAGAAGAAATCCCTTCAAGGTTAGAAATAATGTCCATTGCTTGTTAGTTGAATGCTTGTTTCTTACCGTCATTTGCAGTCCTTATTTCTTTGTCTGTTTGAAATTTTTTTTGTACTAGTTGTCGTAGAGGCACTTGAATCTTTCAAGGAAGTGGTGTAGCTTACAAAACTTATTTCCCAATGCCTACGGCTGGAAAGGATAAGCCATGGTATTCTATAGAACAAGCAAGTGTACAATTCACCATCATATCCATAGAAAATGACTGGTCTGAAAATTCTGAACAAGTAATAATACTAAGTTAACTAAGATTTATAAATATTAAGTAAGTTCGTAAAGATTAACGAAGTATTATAAAAATTTAACTAACTTAACTTAGTTTTATAAAAATTAACAAGTTTAGTATATAAAAATTAACTAAGTATATAAAAATATAAAACATAACTTAATCTTCTATAATAATAATAATTAACTAAGGTTTATTATAATAACAATAAGTTAATTAAGATTTATAAATATTAATTTTTTTATAAAAATTAGCTAAGTATTATAAAAATTAACTAATTTAGCTAATTTTATAAAATTAATTAAGTTTGAAAAAACTACATTTATAAAAGTAACCAAGTTGATAAAATTTAATTCATTTTTACAAAAGTTAACCGAATTTTATAGATGTTTAACTAAATTAACTAATTTTGTAAAATTCGATTAAGTTTCAAAAATTTAAATAAGTTTATAAAAATTAGCTATATTTACAAAAAATTAATTAAGTTATTAAATAATTTATTAAAGTTTATAAAAATTAACTATGTGTGATTGGTTAGGCTATTACTTCATATTAAGCCACTGTTGGTTAGGCCCCTATTACCACTTGATTCGACCATGCATCTTTCATTTTTTGATGTTTTACCAATTCTTCAAGTTGGCCCTTATACCTTAAATCCTTAAATTTAATGTCCATCCAAGTTCACAAATAATCATCACCCATTTTAATTCAATAAAGCTTCTTTAAGCATCTCCTTTAGTCGATGTCACACTATTAGTCATTTCTGTTTCAGTTCTCTCCTAGGAACATGTTTGTTTGTTTACACATAAACTATACATGCACATGTTATAGGAGAGGTTATGTTATACCTTGTAGAAATGTCCTCAAAATCGAACTAGTGGCCCACTACAACAAAATGATCCATTAATAGCAACCAGCGATTGCGCTGAAAACTGCCTTGCTATAGTTAAGTATATCTGTGGTCATTAACATCTAAGGCGGCTTGTGTGCACGCAATGTTTAAGCACGATTTCAATTTTTGACCAAGCTTTATTCCTCGACCAAGCGCGAAGTTGACTGTAGGTATATCTTCTTATTTTTTTTAATTATGCATTTAATGGTTGGATTAACTTACTATGGATGGTCTTAGTTGTGCTGTTTAATATTTATAATTTTTGATTTTGGCTTGATCTTTTTATTATTTTTCATGTTTGCAAATTAAATAACGTTATTTAGCTGATATTCGACACGAAGCAAATATAGTAAAATAAAATTGCATGGGTATGATTGTGTCTTTAGTAGCCATTTGCTGGCATATCTATCTACTGTATAGAGTTCTTTTTCCTTTGGAGTGGTATTGTACGATGCAGGTCCAGCTTGCTAGGTGGTTTAAAGAGGAAGCATGTGTTTCAACTGCAATTAGAAAATACTGGGACTGGGCAACGGGAGCAGCCATATGTGGCATGGAAACAACATCATTTGAAACATATGCAAGTAAGTTTCCAAAGCTTTTTATACTGAAGCAACTTCAATAAAGTGTTTAAAATGAGGGTATTGATATATCATCTCCTCTACATTTGAATGCAAGTTTTCAATTAAATGCCTTTTGTTTTGTAATTTCTTTGATGAGATTATTGTGATGAATTGATTTGAAACCGGGCTAAACAAATGAGGCAATCAAGATATGTCTCTGTAAATCTTATACTTGGTTTCATTTTGTACAAATTTCATCTATAGACAAACATTATTACATACATAATGTAAATGCCGTGGTATAATGCAGATTGTCAGTGATAGCCTGTTTATATATCTTAATAAGGATTATATTGAATTATTGATACGTATAATTTGTTTTAAATCAAGTAAATTGGTTTTCAAATCAATTTTCTCCTCATTAAGTTCATATAAAATTGTCTGTGGTTCCCACGTGACAATATGTATTTTGTACATCAAAGCCTATTGGCAGGCCCTGCAATATAGATACTGTGATCAAGATATAATAAATTTATTGCTTAGTATTTTATTTAGTAGAGTATAATATCTTTTGTTTAACTAAAATTACATTAGTGTTCAATTTTGATTAACAACTTGGTTACCCATAATATAACTTCGCTCTTATTTTTGATGATCCAAGCTAACTGTTCTACTTTATATGTTAATCATACTTACATCTACATGCGGCTGTAATTTTAAAAGATCACTTTTGTTAAAATTAAGGAGGTCTGTTTGTATTGAGTGAAGTTGAATGTTAATTATTAACCGGGTTGACTAAGTATTGATCAGATGATAGACTGTATCCTTCTTGTTTCAAGAAGTGAAAGGAAAGTGGGACATGGAATAAATCATCTGAAATTTGTTCACATTCATGTTCAATACAAGTTGTACATATATTTTGGTTTTTGTAGAAAGTATTTGAACATTTGTTTCATATTCCATTAATAAGGCATCTATACTTTGGCATTGAGTTTAAACTCTTTTGAATTCTTGGATCGGCATACACAATGTACTACTAAAAACTTTGTAAAAAACACAAAACTCACTTTAGTGTTTTATGCTGCTATAAGGAATCACTGTTATTGCACTCATGAGGCATTTTGGATGCCTTGTAGTTACATACTAGAAATTTTGTGTAATAGGAATGTCTGGCGCAACAATGATCTATAATTAATTAGCGATTATGTTTCTTTTATCATTATTGTATTCTTTTAGCTGGGAATTAGCTTCTGTCTTCCAAAAGTTGAAACCACTGTTTGATGTAGCTGGAGTAAAACTGATTACAGTTAGTTTTGGAACTTCTAACAAAGCTTATTTATCTGCAGAAAAGGCATGTACACTCTAACATGTTTAGTTATATTATGGCATGTTGTATACTTTGTATTAGTCGATCGCCTAATGAAATAGTGTGATGAATATTTATTGTTTGCATTATGAATCCGATTTAACTTTGTGTACACTTTTTTGATGAATTTATTTTCAAGCACTACTTTTGCTTTACAGGTAGATAGATGACTGTGATGCGAAAAAAGGTTGCAACGAGTTATGGATCGAAGTTATTTTTGCTGCTAGAACTACTTTTTGGTTTTAACTTATGTACTACTTGCTTTTGTTTTGTTATTGCTACTTGTTCTATATTTTGTTTTTGAACTATTGATGACAAACTATTTATGTTCGGTGTAAGAATATTGTATATTTTGATTATGAAATTTCATACATTGGTTATCAAATATGTGTCTAAAATGTGGTATTGATATAATATGTTGATTTTGAAATGTGATATTGATATAATATGCTAATTTTGAAATGCGGTGTATATGCATATTGTGGCGGATGTTTACGAAAATGGAGCTAATACAATCCGCGGTGTTTTTAAAATGCTGTTAAAACATTCCACAACGTTTTTAAAATGCTTTTGAAATATTTCACAGCGTTTTTGAAACGCGGTTAAAATATTCCACAGCATTTTTAGAACGCCGTTGAAAGTTTTAACAGTGTTTTAAAAATGCCATTAAATTGTATCTAAAACATAAAGCACGATCTATTACAACAACGAAACTCTACAAATAAATATCACGACATTAAAAAAAGATATAAAATCTTATTTTAGTATGAAACAAACGCTACGAAAGATCTCTAGCTGCACCCAACCAAATGCTGTTAAAAGATTTGATGACACCGGGGAAACGCTGTTAAAAAGGACATTTAACAGTGTTTATTTCTTATCATTGTATATACCTTACATATAACTGCATGTCGATATACAGCGTACATAAAAACGCTGTTAAAAGCTTTTGTAGCGTTTTTAAAACGCTATTGTTATCCCCCCTTTTGGTAAGGCCGTGATACCAAGGAAATGACTGAAAACCAAAGGATCACTCCTCCTGGATATCAAGCTTACGCAGGTTCGCTATGGATATCGACGAATTTTGTCCGAGTCCAGGTTGAGCTACAATCGATAGGACATGACAAGCAAAGCCAGCATTCCAAATTTCAAGTCAATCCGAGCTCCTATGCTCGAGTTATGATAGATTCAATCTACAAGAAAGGGCCCAGCTTTCGTATCCATCGCCATTGTTGATTTCGTATCCATCATCGAACTCCGGTTCGAATCGATCACTTTCGTATCGATCAGGTTTCAGCAACTTCGTATCCATCGAAGTGCCACTATTCGCATCGATCAAGTTCGAATCCATCAAAATGCGTCGGTTCGACCCGATCTCATTCGAGTCCATCGGCTCCTCCTTGTTCGAATCCATCGGAAGATAACCTACTTCGTATCGGTTAACTCCCATGAGTTCGTATCGATCAGGATTGGCCATGTTCGAATCCATCGAGTTCGTATCGATGGACTTCGTACCCATCAGCAGATGATGCGCTTCGTAACGACTGGCCAGTGTCTTCTTCGCATCCATCATAGAAGCATTCCTTCGAATCCATCAAGGTGCCTTGATTCGTCTCCATCCAAATATCCTGCTTCGTATCCATTGAGGAAGCCACTCTTCGAATCCATCTAGGCGGAGTAATTCATATCCATCGAGTAAACAAGCCAAGGTGGTGTGTCATCCCTCGATACGAACAAGCCGAGATATATGGAGTCAACGCGGTCAACTCGGAATAAAGACCGGATCGAGGTGAAGTATGCGCTCCACATCATCACGAAAGCACGTGCCATCATCGATTCGAAGCAATCGATTCGAAGAGATGGATTCGAACCAAATAGCCTAGCAAAGAACATCATTTCGTATCGACGATAACTCATGATCCACTGATCCAAATGCCATGAAATTTTCACAGGAGCCTGCGTACATGCTAAGGAACGTCTCCACCAAATTTCAGCTCAATTGGACATCATCTTGATCGATACGAAATGATTTCGTGTCGATCACAGATCGACTCAAAACTTTCTGAGATTGGTCGCGTGGGCCCACTCACGTGCCAAAAGAAGTCTTTCGAGATTTGAGCGAAGTCTCAGCCTCCTACGCCTATAAATAGAGCCGCAGAGCCAACAGAAAATGATCTTTTGACTCTCAAGCGCCCAGACTCTGCCGGATCGAGATCTGCATCATCCTACACCATATTCTTGCTGTCAATTTCGAATTTCCAGTTGTAACTTGCTATTGATTGCTGTAACAACTTGTAATCTTTGAAAGAGAAAAAAGAGAATCAATAAAACTGCAAAAAACTTCATAGTGGACATAGGCAACACGCCGAACCACTCTAAATTGCTTGTCTACGCATTTATTTTCCTGTTGATTGGAGTTTTTGTTAGATAATCCTCATTTTCAATTTATATTCTTCGTTATTATCTCTTCAAAGACTCCCGAAGAGTGTTGTGACCAATTTTGGTGCAAACACTTTGGTGCTTTCACTGAGAAAACCCAGATTTTCTCCTGCTCGTTGGGTCTGTCATCGATACCGGATTGAATAAATCTAAGTGAGAGATCCAGATTACAAATCCAAGTTCCTTCCCTTCTATTCAGATTTGTATAAAGTCTAGAAAAGGAATCCAACCTTCAAGATGGTTAGCACAAGGACCACCTATGACGCTATCAATCAAGAGGAAGAGGACAGACAGAATCCTGCGCCACTACCTCCCTCTAACCAAGATGCTACTGGACACTCGGAACCATCAGGTCCGGTTACACGACAAGAGTTTCAACTGCTGCTCCAAGAGCTGACCCAAAGTCTGCAACAACTAACAGAACAGCTACGCGCTAACGTCGAGCTGACCAATCAATTGAATCGCCAGAAGCGAAGGAGATCTAGGAGAGACCATGCTTCTCACTCCTCCAGCGAAAGATCTTCATCTTCTGATTATCATCATCGATCTCCACTACCCCGGCTAGATGGGAGTCACATACAAGCTGCTGGATATCAACCGGCAATGACTGTTGGACAATTGAGAGTTGGTCCATCAGCCAGTTTCCAAACCGGCCCTCCTCCCGAGGAGGTGCCATTCCTCACTGCACCACAGAATACCACGCCACGAACGCCGTAGATGAACCAAGGGTCGATGCCCCAAGTCAGTCAAACCCGGACAGTCATCGGCATGGGCGTACCCCTGAACCATACGTCCCAGAGGAATACGAGCCAAGAAGGCAAGATTTGGACCGTCGACAGCATCCGGTCCAACTCTAGGATGTGGGATTCAATCACATTTCGGCACGATCCGCATAGAACATACAAATGTCGGATCTTCTGACCATGATACGTCAGATGATCCGCGAGAGCCAGGGTCTCACAAACGACGACTGGGGAATTTCTCGAAGTCACACTCCTTTTACGGACGATATTCTTACTGCTGACCCCCACGGCGATTCAGGATGCCAACTCTACCCATGTACGAGGGAAACTCCAACCCTAACCAACATATTCTGAAATATGAATAGTCGATGCGCGCTGCCAGAGCTGACGATGCTGTGAAGTGTCGTAGTTTCCCCATATCCTTGGGGGGCATCGCTACCATGTGGTTCACTCGACTGCCACCTCGATCCATCTCTTCATTCGACCAGTTGGCCACAAAATTTGCTGAGCAATTCCACATGCACTCGCAAGACCGAAAGGCGTCAACACTCTATCTAGCATCACCCAAGCTCCTGGAGAGACGCTCAGACACTACTTAGAGAGATTCCACACTGCATGAGTGGAAATCAGCAATCCGAATGATAACTCCATCCTTATGATGTTGACAAAGGGGATTGACCTCGACTCTGAGTTTGGCAGCTGGTTTATAATCCAATTCACACTCCCGCAACTTGGACCGTTTCCTCACCAAGACGGCTCAATTCCTGAGAAGGGAAGATGCAAAACATTCTAGGAAGCAGAATGATGTGGGGCCAAGCACGGAAGGGATCAAAAGTAATGTCGCAATCAAACAGTCCGGTGAGAGCTGCGGAAAAGTTCAGTTGAACGTTAAAAACAAACATGCTCGACGGAGAGAGAGCGTGAATCAAACTAGAAAACGAGACCAAAATCGAGGCCCACAGCGCAAGAATCCTATGTTTGACAGTTACACTCCTTTGAATACATCACTGGAGAACTTGTATTTACAAACCTGTAATATAATTCAATACAAAAAACCTGCTTCAAAATCGTCGTCAGAGAGGAAACTCCAGACGGGAAAACTTTGCAGGTTCCATGAAAGCTACGGGCATAATACAAACGAGTGTCATCACTTACAAGATCTCGTTGAAAAATTGATCAAAGAAAGGAAGCTGGAACAGTTTGTGCGGTCACCACAGCCTGGAGAAGCGGGCCCGTCAAATCAAAATAATGAACCCAATCGACCGAGACAGGAGGACTCTACATGTCCCCATGGGAGATTGGTGATAAACGCCATCAGTGGCGGACCCACTTTGTCAGGAGCCTGGAACGACGAGGATCTTCGTCACTGTTACACATGACAGGCTCTATCTAGTCTATAAATACTTTGCAATTTCCTTTACATTCTGAAGTTTGAATTTGTAATAAGGCACTGACTTTGCCATGTTTTTTCCGTTCCAGCAATAAGTTACTATCTCTTCAAGCTAGAGCTATGATTCACCGAATGCAACATTCAACAATCACGACGCACGAAGAGCTAAGTTCTATCGCACGATGGAATTTATTCAAATAGCGAGTGACTGTGATACGACCGGCCACTCACTAAGTGAAACCTCAGCTCGGGGGCAAGCTATCACATCAAAGTCTGAATTGGATCGACACACGGCAGTCCTACAACTAACTCCAAATTCCCAAAGTGCGAATTAGAGTATAATCATCAACTCTAGGTTCCCAAAGTGCGAACCAGAGTATATATCCTAACTTCAAATTCCCAGAGTGCAAGTTCGAGTATAATCATCAACTCTAGGTTCCCAGAGTGCGAACCGGAGTATAAATCCTAACTCCAAATTTCCAGAGTGCGAATTGGAGTATAAACCTCAACTCCAAATTCCCAGAGTGCAAATTGGAGTATAAACCTCAACTCCAAGTTCCCAGAGTGCGAATTGGAGTATAAACATCAAATCCATCGTTCCCAGAGTGTGAACGAACTCCAAGTTCCCAGAGTGTGAATTGGAGTATAAACATCAAATCCATCGTTCCTAGAGTGTGAATGGACTCCAAGTTCCCAGAGTGTGAATTGGAGTATAAACATCAAATCCATAGTACCCAGAGTGTGAGCGGACTCCAAGTTCCTAGAGCGTGAAATGAAGTATAAACATCAAATCCATCGTTCCTGGAGTGTGAATGGACTCTTAGTTCCCAGAGCGTGAATTGGAGTATAAACATCAAATCCATCGTTCCCAGAGTGTGAACGAACTCCAAGTTCCCAGAGCGTGAATTGGAGTATAAACATCAAATCCATCGTTCGCAGAGTGTGAACAGACTCCAAGTTCCTAGAGCGTGAATTGGAGCATAAACATCAAACCCATCGTTCCTAGAGTGTGAACAGACTCCTAAAAAGCCCAAATAGATGTGACTGGCCATCTATCGGCTAACTCCAAATTCCCAGAGCTTGAGTTGGAGTATAAACATCAATTCCAGGTTCCCGGAGTGCGAATCAAAATGAAAACGCTAACTCCAAAATTACATAGCGTGAATTGGAGTATAAACATCAATTCTGGGTTTCCGGAGTGCAAACCGAAACATCAACGCAAACTCCAAGTTCCCAGAGCATGAATTGGAGTATAAACATCAATTCCAGGTTCGCAGAGTGCGAACCCAAACATACATGCTATCTCCAAATTCCCAGAGTGTGAATTGGAGCACAAATACGAAGTCGAAGTTCCTGGAAGTGCGATCTGTGTTACAAGCATCGATAACTCACGAATTCCCAGAGCACGAACAAGATTATCGATCACGGATTATCCTAAGTCCCAGGAATGTGGACATGTGCTCGAGATTTGCAATAGGTGCGATCAACCACCGAAATACAAATGCTGTTCCCCGAAACTGGAGGAAAAAGCTGAAGCGTTAATCACTAACCGAAGCAATACAATGTCCAAAGTTCAACTCATTCATTAATCATGACATGTGACCAAGATTTTCAGACTTGGAAAATAAAACAAACTCTACTTGACGGTAAAAACACCACAAGTACACTGGACTGAAAGCCAAATACTGCAAATACTTAAGCACAAAAGAAATGAGAGTTGAAGCAAAGAAACAAAACGTTATTTCAACTAACTGTATGTGAAGATTCATGTACAAGTTATTCCAAAAAATTCCTACTAGCAGGGGGCCAAGCCTGCATCTATACATAGCCTATGAAAGAAAAATAAAAGTGCCTTCCTGATTGCCAAAAATGCATCAGAGGGGATCGTCTACTTTATCTACTTCGGTTTTCTCTTCAACGCGGAACCACTAGAACCACTAACAGTCTTCCGCTTCGACCCTGTACCCATTGGCGGATCTTCCTCTGACGAAGGCATGATATCGATATATTCCTCCGAACTTGAACTTAAAGGAATATTATCTTCTGGAGGAGTCGAGTCTACCACCGGGGGGCGGAATGGGCGCGCTGGTTCCGACAAGCGTGTCCCTATAAGATATCACCACAAAAGGAGTGGGGCCAACCGCCGTCGTAACACACTCAGAATTACCACCGCGTGCTTCCGCTTCCATATCTGCGTCGATTTGAGCCAGTATCAGCCTCACGAGCAACACGAGATTCACGATAGGCAGTGGTAGACTGTGACGATACAATAGAAACAGGTGGGAACGCACCAAGAACAAATGGCATGTCAGCAAAAGGGTCACTGTGTTGGCCCAAGAGTTCATTCATCATCTGTTCGTCGAAAGTAATCGAACCCCCTGTATCATCTCGGTCGGCGCGACTGTAGTCGTGGTGATCGCTTCGGTAATAATGGCCTCCTGTTCTTGATGTGACTCTTGGACAGCAGGAGGCGCTGTCGGTGCAACTTTGCTCACTGGACAAGGAAGAAAAGAAGTTGTCAGAACACGCTTCAATACAAATACTTCAGTTTAGACACACAGTAGATTTGTGCAGAGTACCTTCCTCAACTTGACTCGTAGCTGACTGAACAGCTTCTGAAGAATGCTCCCTTATGGGAGATAAGCGTGGTTGCTCAGGGTCATAGCCTGGGACCAACTGCGGCTCAATCGCTGGCGTCGGCTCCGATCCAGATGAAGTAATCATCTCTGAACTTGTAGCTGGGTGTGCGACGCCAGACCCCTCACCAACTTCCAAGTGTTGGGTACCCAGTCTCTCTCTAGCATGAGAGATCATGAAATCGTAGAGAACCTTCTTCTCATCATCAGTCAATATACAGTTCTCCAACTCAAACTCATCAAAAACTTTGCCTGGCTGTGCTACTTTCTCTTCTTCGACTAACAAATTCCAGGCGTTGAATAAGTGTGTTGGATAATCGTCAAGACACGTCAAATTTCTATGCCTCAGCACATTAGCATTATAAGTAATGAGAAGCTCTTCTATTTCTGTCTCTAGCTTGATCTCCGCTTGACAAACTTTCTCATCGACTTCGGCTTCCATCTCGCGGACATTTTCCAAGGCCGCATCTCTTTCCCTCCGAAATTCCACCGCCTGATCACACGCTTCCTGTGCAGAAACGTTAGCGGTGTCCCTCTCCTTTATAATCTTCGAAACTTTGGCCTTGAGCTCGTTTAGCTCTTTCAAGGCCGCATCCCGCTCGGCAGTTACAATGGTGTTTCGGTGGCCCATGTCCTCCACCGTAACATAATGCTCATGCTTCATCCTATCCATTGCTGCCTGGGCTTCATCGGCTTTTCTAAGAGCCTCAACCTCTGATTTGCGAGAAGACTCGGCCTCACTGCCGAGCACCTGAATAATACGGTTCTTTTGATCAAGTTCCTTTTCCAACTTCTCAATCGTGGCCGCCCAGTCAAAGGCCACCTTTGACGCTTTCTTTGCGGTCTTTGACCATTCCTGATACTGGAGAAATATATCTGAGAGATAATCATGCATCATAGGTGCAACTGACGCCGGTATCCTTTTTAGATGCGGGGGGAAGACAAAACCATCGAAGCAAATTTCAAGAAAATCTTTCTTCAACTGAGCAAGCCTAACTGCTCCTTCCCCCGAAGGCTCCGTCAATGTCTGCTCTGCTGTCGGAGGGGTCGCAATCTCCGTTCCACGATGAGTGTCATACCTCGATGATTGGGAAGACGGCTTGTGCCGTGAAGTTTCTGGAGGCCTTGAAACATGAACCGGAGGCGGTGCGGGAGCTCTAGGAGGTGGCGTGCGAGATCAAGACCAATGCCTATAATCTCTGTCTCTGTCAGAGCGCTCATGACTCGAGCGCCCATGGTCATAGTCTCTATCTCCTTCCCTCCTATATGATTCATAATATGAAGAAGACTTTCATTTATTACGAAGACTACCAAGCATCGAGCCTCTACCAGACATGGTATCTGCGAAACAAAAACATAAAACGAAGTTAGTAATCTCTCACAGTCAGCGTATTACACTCAGAAATCATGTAGTGCCGTGAAGTGTGAATGTAGGTGCAACCTCCCGACCAACCAGATGTGTCAACCGCACTAGTGGGAAGAGACTCGCTTAAAACTAAAGCTTCTGAAAGTTCGTCCAATCCGACATCATGCTGCAAGGACACATCGTCCGGAATTGGATGATCGGCGAGCCCTTCATAAAGATTCTCAGTTCTTGAGGGAGACATCTCCGAAATTGTAACTCCGGAGGCGGGTCGGGCCGTGACAACTGATTTCCACCTTCCCTTTTTAGGTGGCTTAACAACGGCTGCCTTGCCTTTTCTTTGCTCTTCGATATCTTGGGCTACATCCGCAGATTCGCCCAATGGTTCTTCATCGGTGTGAGTTCTCTCGGAGTCAGCCTCCTCAATTATGACAACTTTAGGCTTTCTTCGTTTAACTTTTTCTTTCGAGGCAGTTCTTAAGACACCGTCAAGCATTATACTTTGTCTTCGTTCAATCAGCCCAAGAATCCTAAGATTCCTATCTATCAATAGCAGCTCGATATTCCTCTCTTCACTTGGAATTTCTTGAAAAACCCGAACTATCTCCTTGAAACGTTCAACTTCGGGTCGCTGGATTATGGCTGAAAAGGAAAAGAGATGTGAGTTCGACTTCAAATACATCATTTTTATCAACTACCCGAGAAGATAGCAATACTCACGTCTAAATAACCATCGCCTAGCAAACTCTGGGGGGCATCTAACATAAAACCACTCCGTCCTGAAGTAGCTCAATCTAGTCCAAGCCCCTGTGATCACTTGGCAATTTCTTACCGCCTCCAGGAATATGAAAGATGGACTATCAGCCCGACTCTTGAAGTTAAACAAGTATCTGATCTCAATCGGGAGTGGCGGTCGATAGAGATACTCCATAAATGCAATGAACAAGCTATTGAGTGACGCATATCCGTTCGGATGTAGCTGAGATGGGGCGATCCCCAAAAACGACAATGCTTCTCTTATATACTGGTTAAACGGAGGGAGTGTCCTAGCTGCGCATGCGTGGCGATTGAATACGGTATATCCCTCCGGTGGATTGTGCGGTCTATCATTTGGTCTCGGCAATAATACGTCGTCCATCGACAAACCAAGCCTTAACCATATTCTTTCTAGCATGTCTTCCGAAATGTTTGACGGAACGGAGTCTGATGGGTTACTAATGAAGGATGCGTCAGGTAACTCGTCCGGAGCTGGACCGATAACTTCAATCTCAATCTTCGGTACTTCAAGCACAGAAGGGCCTAAACTCCGAACTTCTTGCAGCTGCGAACTTGAGGTTTCCATGACTAGCTAACTTATGAGAAATTATCGTTAGGCGATAAAGAACCTGTGTATTCCCCACGTGTAATAGTGTGTGTTGTACAATGCTGTGCATTACTGGAAAAGATTTTGCAGAATTAAAGAAAACTTGCAAGCAACAAAGATAATCAGAGTCCAGTAGGAGTGACCGTCATCGCTGACCGTCACAACTGTATCATCCAGATGCTGGTAATCGATTCGAGTTAAAGTTCGTCATCACGGTGTTAAGTTATAGTTCCATCGACGAGCTTCGAAAGGATAGTCAAGTGTGCAGTTTAACAGTTAAGTCCAGATATGCGAGAATGAAGCTCGCCGGAGTCAAGTGTTCAAATATGCAAAAGGTTCTCTAATTCATCGAACCTCGGTTGGGATCGATCACCACAGTTCAAGACAGTGAAGGGTCAGAAGCCTCCATTTCGCATCGATTTTGTTAGAAACGATACGTTTCGATCGAGCTCGAATCGATACGCTTTGTATCGATCAATTTCGAATCGATACACTTCGTATTGATCGAGTTCGAATCGATGTGCCTTGTACCGCATCGGTTCGAAAATGATACGCCTCGTATCGCTCAGGATTGAATCGATACCCCTCGTATCGGTTACGTTGCGCCAACCTCGTATCGATTGCGGATCGGAGAGCTTCGCATCGATCATGCAAACAACCATCACTCCTCAACCCACACAACATCGATGCGAACCCAACACCCAGCAATCGATACGAAATCAAACACTAGTTTTCTTTTCATCGGTACAAAGTGGAGGCCAATCTACCCTCGATCAATTGTTCAAAGTCCTTAATTCCTTCTTCCCCGATCGATACGAACATAGCCGTGGCCATTTACGATCGAGATCCATCCCCAGATCTGGTTTCACATGTTTCCTGAAGAGATGATTGAAGAAGAAAAAATAAATCTGGGATAACTTTGCCACTTGGATTCGTAATTAATTACCTAAGTTAAAATTAGGATTCGAGGCTGGGAAGATTGAGTCGATTTGAAGGCTAAAATAGTTCTTTCTCTTGGAATCTCTATCGATACGGAAGTACATAAGGTATAAGCCAACAGTAAAAGTAAAAAATTGAAAAATGGATAAGTCCTAGCTATTTATATGAAGCCTAGAAAGAACTGGGTCGATTCGCCTCCCAGTCCACTTAACCGGTCGCAACCGGAATCGAACGCCCTGTTCGAATGCATCGGACCAAGAATTTCTATCCATTCGAAATGGACAGTAAATCCATCGATACGAAGCATGCAGCAAGGACGGTTGAAGATTGTGAAGTCCATCGGCTCGAAGCCCTCGTTCGCATCAACAAGTTCACAACTTCATCCACTACATATCGATACGAACAGCAATTTCATGTCCATCAAAATTTATCGATACGAACAACAATTTCATATCCACCAAAAATCAACGATACGAACAAATATTTCGTATCCATCAAGACTCATCGATACGAACGGTCATTTCGTATCCATCAATTCGACCCGCATCGATATGAAAAACTACTTTTCAACTTTTTACATCGATTTAGGAGAGGATAGATACAAGAGGATAGTCAAAATCAACCATCAAGCATTGTTTCAACTCGAATTTCAAATCGGTTCAGGAGAGAATCGATACGAAATCCGATAACAAACTAACTGACAACGACTCGTGAACACGCAACGTTAACGAGAGTCAAGTTAACATATATGTATATATGTCATACTAATATTCGATTTTCAACATTCACAGGGATCGAATACTCGTCTCGTTATGATTACAACAACTAACAGCCAATCACTATCATACAGCAATCAGTTATATCAACGCAAGGTTACAACAATACAGGGCACAAGTTTTAACGAAAGAGAGCAATGATTGTTCAGAGAGAATTGCAGCTTTTCAAAGCACGTATGTTTCCACAAGACGTACTTTGGGGGGCAAATGTTATCCCGCCTTTTGGCAAGGCCGTGATACCAAGGAACTGACTGAAAACCAAAGGATCACTCCTCCTGGATATCAAGCCTACGCAGGTTCGCTATGGATATCGACGAATTTTTTCCGGGTCCAGATTGAGCTACAATTGATAGGACATGACAAGAAAAGCCATAAAAGCCTGCATTCCAAATTTCAAGTCAATCCGACTTCGTAAGCTTGAGTTATGATCGATTCAATCTAGAAGAAACGACCCAGCTTTCGTATCCATCACCATTGTTGATTTCGCATCCATCATCGAACTCCGGTTCGAATCGATCACTTTTGTATTGATCAGGTTTCAGCAACTTCGTATCCATCGAAGTGCCGCAGTTCGCATCGATCAAGTTCGCATCGATCTAAGTGCCTCGGTTCGACTCGATCTCATTCGAGTCCATCGGCTCCTCCTTGTTCGAATCCATTGGCAGATAACCTAATTCGTATCGGTCAACTCCCATGAGTTCGTACCGATCAGGATTGGCCATGTTCGAATCCATCGAGTTCGTATCGATGGACTTCGTACCCATCAGCAGATGATGCGCTTCGTAACGATCGGCCAGTGTCTTCTTCGCATCCATCATGGAAGCATTCCTTCGAATCCATCAAGGTGCCTTGATTCATCTCCATCCAGATACCTGCTTCGTATCCATTGAGGAAGCCACTCTTCGAATCCATCTGGGAGGAGTAATTCATATCCATCGAGTAAACAAGCCAAGGTGACGTGTCATCCCTCGATACGAACAAGCTGAGATATATGGAGTCGACGCGGTCAACTCCGAATAAAGACCGGATCGAGGCGAAGTATGCGCTCCACGTCATCACAAAAGCACGTGCCATCATCGATTCGAAGCAATCGATTCGAAGAGATGGATTCGAACCAAATAGCCTAGCAAAGAACATCATTTTGTATCGACGATAACTCATGATCCAAATGCCATGAAATTTTCACAGGAGCCTGCGTACATGCTGAGGAACGTCTCCACCAAATTTCAGCTTGATTGGACATCATCTTGATCGATACGAAATGATTTCGTATCGATCACAAATCGACTCAAAACTTTCTGAGATTGGTCGCGTGGGCCCACTCACGTGCCAAAAGAAGTCTTTCGAGATTTGAGCGAAGTCTCAGCCTCCTACGCCTATAAATAGAGCCCCAGAGCCTACAGAAAATGATCTTTTGACTCTCAAGCGTCCAGACTCTGCCGGATCGAGATCTCCATCATCCTACACCATATTCTTGCTGTCAATTTCGAATTTCCAGTTGTAACTTGCTGTTGATTGCTGTAACAACTTGTAATCATTGAAAGAGAATCAATAAAACTGCAAAAAACTTCATAGTGGACGTAGGCAACACGCCGAACCACTCTAAATTACTCGTCTACGCATTTATTTTCCTGTTGATTGGAGTTTTTGTTAGATAATTCTCATTTTCAATTTATATTCTTCATTATTATCTCTTCAAAGACTCCCGAAGAGTGTTGTGACCAATTTTGGTGCAAACAGCTGTTAAAGGTCCTGTTTGTTGTAGTGGCTCTACCATGACTTCCTCAAAGTCCTCCTTTATCGTGTCTTTCTTAAGGTCTCTTGGATACATGATAACGCACTCTATGATGTTTCAGGCCGGCAACATCTCATGCCACTATTGGATTCGACGTTCTTTTGGATACCTATCTTATAGTTATTGTCTTTTCAGGGCAAACTAGACCATCTCATGGTCCAGGGTCACAGGTGAGCATTGTCACATACCCTTACCCCTGGAAAAACGATCCTGTAACAACCCGTAATTTTAATGCTAATTAATTTAAAAGAAATTAATTAATAAATAGTAATGTTGAGATATAGAACTGTTACAAACATCATAATTTGACTTTAAATCTTGCACCACTGGGTTCATGGTGATTTTTCGATCAATATTCATATGTATAGTTTTACGATCGAAGTTCAAATGAAAAAGTTATTAACATTTGAAGGTTTGGAATCGAAAATAATTATATATTGAATTAAGGGAAAAAATAATACTTAATCAATGTTAGTTACAAATGGTTAAACTTAACGGTAGCTTAGTTTAAGTAATAGTTAATTGGAAACAATTTACAAGAATAGGTTAAACAAAGTATAAAACCAAACAATCAACACAGTTGATCAACTAACACCATAAACAAAGGGGACGGTCGACCGAAGGTGCTCTCAGGTCGATCGGTAGTGGTCAACCCTATGATATGAGCGGTTGACCATTGTCAGTGTTCAATTGAATAACCATAGGCCTAACTGAAGCAGATTTAAAGCAGTTTAATCGAACAGCTTGCATTGGTTTGAACCCTTATAAATATTGCCATAGACCCCTCCTTCCAAACTCATATTTTTTAATGGACATAGAGGCTCTACCACTTTCTCTTCTCCACAAATTTCTAAATTCTTAAATTAGTTTAGTTATACGTATACATATAATTGGAGAATTGTAGAAGATGATAGAGAAGGGGTATGTCAAATCAAATCATCAAGCCAAGGTAAATTGTAAATCCAAATCTAAAAAATACAAATCAAATTTCAAATCTCTTTTCTAATCTAGATCTTTTACAAAATTTGTATAGGCTTAAGGTGTATAAATAGAAACAGAAAGAAAAGAGAGTCAAAGTGGAATAATAGGGATTGGATCTAGAGATTTGGAAAGCTAAAAAGGTGAGTGGGAATAATTATGTACTTTAGTACAATAGTAGATTTATATAGTTGTAGATCTATTCCTATATTCCTGAAATATAAATTCGAGTTGTAGCCTAAACTTATACACAAGCAATGAAATTATAAACTTTGCCTACATATTCTGTAATTGTTAACTTGATTATAAAGGCAAAATAGTTGACAAAATAAGAACGAATATATAAATATAGTTATATATATGTAGCCTCAAGTATGCATTTATAGCGGGTGTGAACTATTGAAGTTAATAAACGGTTATATGAATAGAATAACATTAGTTATTAGTATGGGTTGGAATGCGAGACTAGTACTATTACACAATAGAAGACTTCCCATTGTAAGGGGCTACCAGCAGATGTGTGTACATTGTACTGATGTGAGACATATCCAAACATATGGTCTGTGGAGAGTATATGCTTGCATATAGATGAAGGAATACCCCAATAGATAGAGAGCCCACTTCAATAACAGGAAATGGAGGTATTTCCTTGATTAGAATAGGCAATCTAGATCAGATGATGAGCGAAGAATGATAGTATGTCAGCGTGTGTTGGTAAAAATAAAGGAGTGGGGCTGTTCATAGGTCGAGAACATCATCAGTCCTTAGCGGTCAACGTGAAAGACAAGAGTTACACCTAACAGGAACACCGCCTACTGTACGGATCCCATTGCGGCATGCGTCACCATGTTGTTTTCTAGTTTGTTTGTTATGAGGTAAGGCTGTTAACCCTATTAAGGAGATCTTTCAAATCATGCATGGGGTAGTCCATGGAGCCGAGTCCCAGCTGGTGGAGCTGAATCCATCACATTTATAGTTCGTAGAGCTGAGTCTACAAATGGAAAGTAGATATGAAAATACCCAAAATGTAAGTTAGATTACAGATAAATTATTACAAAGCCGTTAGCATGCACCATGAGAGTTCCTCGATATGCGCAGTGACGAGATCGTGATATGGCATGGATGATGGATCCTTACGGGGTGCTGTTGTAGAGATACTAATGGAGATAAAATCTAGGTCCAAATTGGGGACCATGATACTTAATAATATATACATATACATATATAGTTATAGCTATAGTCTACTATGGGTAGATGAGACGTATCGTACGCATATGTAATGTCGAGACGACTAATTGAAATGAAAAGGCATAATAAGAGATAAAAGGCAATTGACATATACTAGTGTTATACAAAGTGTATAATTTACTAATCACAAGAACACTGTTCTGACCCCTTCCTCTTTACCACCCACATGATATCTTAGAAGGGTAGGTACTGGTGCAAGATAGGTTCTTTTTCTATGCTTGATATTGGCAAGAACATTAGAACCTTGAAGTGTGAATTTTGGTCAGTAACTACGTTCTATTATAATTTACTATTCTGCTATGAGTGAACGTACTTGTATTTTTCTTATAAACAAATTATATACTAAATCTTAAGAATTCCGACAATAAAGTAGTTGCAACCATATACTGAAAAATGGATAAGTTGATTATGAATCAGAATAATGAAAGAAGTTGAAGATATATACTTACCTTGATGTTCTCATGGTAAATAGGTCGTATGGAAAGAGATTGACATAAAAGAATAGGAGTGTGGTTTATGAAGGTCCCTGAAGTCGGATGGTACGTGACTTCCTAGTTGGGCTCCCAATAGCCTAATGATTATAAATCCTCATATGATTATCGATTGGTGAGGTACAGAAGGTCCAAATAAAGGGAAAACAAGAGTCCATATGTTGTAGATATTCGAAAGAAATTGTGATGTTTGAAAAAAAAAGTCCAAAGAAGGGACGAATAAAAATCCACTCTGAGTCCGACCCCATGTAAAAGAATTTAATGTAGAATTTGAAATGATTTCAATACAAAAGTTTAAGAATATATATATATATATATATATATATATATATATATATATATATGAAATAATTTTCAAACGAAATGGTTGAAGGAAGAAAAACCCTAATTTTGAAAAGTAAGTGTCAAACTTTCAAAAAAAAATAACTATGTTATATTAAATAAAATGTTTTAGCAGAAAATTTAAATTTGTTGGACCGCAAATAACAATAAATGGATTTCAATAAAAGGGTTAATTCTTTTGGGAAAAAAATAGTATAGTACATGTAGCTCATTAATTTTTCTAAGTTGATTTTTTTAAAGTTGGAAAACACTTTTTAGGGGTGGAAAATAGGTAGTGGTACAAGTTTAAAATATGGTAAATAGTAGAGGAAGAAGGATAGATCTCAAAAATAAAAGCAATAGGCAAATGCACAACCACGGTTCAACATATAAGACTAGAGATTGAGAGAAAGTTAATAAATACGAACCATAAAATAAAAGTAGTTTGGGTAGGAGAATGATTAATAGTAGCAACATTATAAAATACAAATAGAAATAAATTTAGGAATTTGTAAAAAATAATGCTTGTAATTAAAAACAATATTAGGAGATTGTAATAATAAAAGTATTAATGCTAGTGGTCTAATTAGAAGCAATATAAGAAATTAAATGCAAAACAAAGGAAAATGGACATCTTCCATTGTTGTGCGCATTTACTGCAAGTATCTTTTAAAAGTCCCCCACATATGATATTAGAGATTCTATCAAGGATTGGAAGTAATAGTATGAGTGATAAGAAAATGAAAAGGTGAGAGTTATTTTTATCTTCTCTTGTTTTTATTGTTTAAAATTATAGAAGATGTTGTAGAAATACTTATAAGTGCATTCTTGAAAAGAAATGGTTTGGTTAACAAATGAGTTTTTAAAAATAAAAACTAAATAAATAGTTTGGATTAAAAATCCTAATTCTTTAGGAAGTAAAAGTTAAAAGGTTTTTAAAAGAAAAAGTTGATTTGAAGAAAAAGGAAAGAAACTTTTTTAAAAGTTAATTTTGTTAACATTTTTGGATTTAATGAATAAGCTAAATTCAAAAAATTTAAATTATATTTTTAAAAATTAAGAGACAAAGTGTTTTTAATTTAATAAAAGGTTTCTAAGTTACACTTTTAAAAACAAAGGTTTTGGGATTGAGAATTTAAAAACTCTGAAGGTTCTAATTTTTCTAAAAAAAAGGGCAAAGATCAAACCAAAATTTTAAATATGGAGTAGACAGGAATGACTACCTATGTAAGAAGGGGTAAAATATAAAACTACGAAGAGGAGAGTGAGGACTACTCTTAGAGTAGCAAGAAGGAATCCCTGTAGAGTGTAAAAAATACAAGCCAGAACCTAGGAAGGGCTGAAAAGGAATGATAAATGGTATTAAAGTACACTTCAATGAGTTCTAAGGGTATGCTCGTAGAAAAGATCAAGAGTAAAGGAAGTAAATACAAATATTTGGATTAATGGAAGAGAATAATATAGGGTACTAAGATGGCAAATACACATAGAGGACTTGGTAGACTCAAAGTTAAAGAAGACATGTTAGAGGGCGAAAAAGTTATCCCGCCATGCCAATTCCCAATGAGTTATTCAAAAGGTCCATAGTTTGTGATTCTTACCCACCACAATGTAGGAGGATGCATAGCTATTCCATAATTGGTTGTAATGATTGAAGTAATGAATAGACCTTATTCATTAAGAGCCATAAAAGAAAGTTAAGATATGTGGGTTGGAGAATGATGACACATTAGAAAGGTCCATATGTAGTAGTATTTAGTAGTTAATAATAGTAGCCGTATTTGCATCTAGTAATAGTTTTTCTTTTAGTTGCGTTGCAAGCGTTAGTTATTTATGTTATGTAAAAACGCGTACGATGTAATGGAAATGTTCCTTTTTATGTGTGAACTCCTATATAATGGTAAATTGTAATATCCCCCTACTAGGAGGCCTAAAACTAACGGCTACGGATATTGCAGTCACCCATAGTTATTAATCCTCGGTGACCAAATACGACAATGTTAGATACATTGATACATAGAAAACACATGAATATGGAAAAAAAATTAAAACATCAAACAAAGTCCACATTCCATTTCAAAATATTTCCAATTCATTACATAAACTCGGAGCGCAGACCAGGTTCAGACAAAATATACTTATTACAAAATACACCAAGAGCAACATATAAAGATGCTCCCTTGGATGATCAAAGTATATAATCTGGCACTAAAACAAGTTTGCCTTTACAACCAAACACGGTGGAAACAGAAGAACTCTAAGTAACTAACATGCCTCGTGCACATCATCGGAAGCTTTATTCGCCTAAAAGAACACCTGAAAATTCTAAATCTCGAACTACTCAAAATCAATTGAGTACCCAAGAGTTTAAGGGGAAAAAAATCTTTGAATCAGACATAAAGCTTGGTATAAATAATAATCTACCATCTTAAAACATTTAGATATCTAGAGAGACCACGCCGCTTAGCAGAATGGGTTTTCCCCTCAAAAGTATCTGAAAACCTTTATAAAACCATATATTGTGCTCCTACTTCCACAATGGTTAAAACAATTCAAAATAATATGATAATATGAAAACAAGTAAGTTAATTTTGGATTACCCATTCTCGTTCATTCTAACCATCTATCTCAATTATAGTTCTAAGGATTACCATTAACCTATTAGTTTTCATGTGCTCACTAATAGCCGGTTAATGTTTATGGACTTCCTGTCTGATTTAATAGTTTTCATGGCATTACTAAGAGCCTATTGGTAACTCCAATATCTTTTCTCTTATTCTAGTTTTCATGGGATGGCCAAGAATCTATTGACTAACTGTCAATATCTTAATCCGGATATAGTTTTCATGGGGCTAACTATAAACCTATTGGCCCCTTCCAATATCAAATCGGAGTTTTCATGGGATGACTATGAACCTTTTGGCCCCTACCAATATTTTTCCCTTTACACAGTTTTCATGGGCTTACCGTGAAACTATTGTCCCCTGCCAATATCTTTAATTAAAATTTTAACATTTCTTATGTTATACTCACTACTAGATCAACCTAGCGAGTTATTCTATCCTTCCACAAAGTACTGTTATGGTTAATTACAACGTGAATAAATATAAAAAGAAGCAATCAATACAACGAAGTACTACTCTCAAAAATCTATATTTATGCCATGGTATTTCCTTTAAAATGAGAATGGGTTATTTGTTATGAAACCTTAAAACATCACTTTCGAAACCACTGGATGACCTCCATCGAAAGCATAGAAAACCTCTTTTCAAAACTCTAAGTATATACCTTTCGAAGCACTACAAATCAATCCTTTCGAAACCAAATCATACCTTTCGAATGTATCAAAACATTGCTAAATAATCTTTAGAAATATAGCTTTGAAACCAATGAAAGTACCCCTTCCGAAAATAGTGGGTTTTACTTTTTAAAACATCTTTTGCATCAAAGTGGTTACACATTAAAGTATCTCTTTCGAAACCTTTGATAAAATATTTTTGGGGAAGAATTGATGGTGTCGGAACCATCTATTCGAAAGACTCAAAACTTTGGAGTGAAACTTTGAAGGATAGCATCGAAACACTATTTCGACACCATTGCCTTCGAAACACCTGAACCTCTTCGAAAGCATTTAGGAAGTGGCTTAGCTTAAGTTTAGAACAAAGAGAACCCCTCGAAAGCATTGATGGCTACAATACATCCAAAAGGTAAAAGAATAGCGGCTGGGTTTCGACCAGGTCGGAACCACTTCTTTCGAAAGCATTATATAAAAACAATGGAACCTACTCGAAAGCTCCTACTTAAAACATGATATGGCAACTTGCTTAGAAAGTTATTTAGAAAAACCCCTTTCGAAAATATAGGTTTCGACTAAGTCAGAATTTTAGGCAAAACAAAGCAGGCACTTACCATTTGAAAACAGAACTAAGGTTTCGACCCCATCGGAAGCATTGCTTTCAACACCGTAGCTTTTGCCTTTCCTCCAATCCACTGCGTACCATCTAAGTGATACCTTGTGTATTGGTTTTGACTAGGTGGATTTTGGCTGGATTAGTTTCGACCGAGTTGGAGCGGAAGCATTGGAGTCGAAAGGTACTACTAAAGGAGGCGGAATCCTCTTTTCTGATTAAAGGCTGAAATCATGTTCATTTTTAGTAATTGTTTTAACTAACTTACCTATGTGTAATATTTTAATTGGTTGCCTTGAAACTTTTCAAATGCTTTTCAAAATAACTGCAGCATTTATCAGATCTAAATCAAAGGAAAAATTAACATTTTAGCCCTTTAATTAAGTAAAAGCAATATTGCAAATAAGTCCTTCTTTAAAATAATTTATTTTACATAGCAAATCAATTAGGAAATATCCCCAAAAATCATAGAAATTCAATTTCATCATGTTATCTAACAATTTAAAATTTCTGACCCAATTTCTACTTGAAATAATAAAAATAATTTTTAAACCCAAATATATCATATTTTCTTTACAAATTCATAATAAATCTTGCATGGCTTGGAAAATTTTGAAAATTCAAACCCATCTCTAAAATCATGTTTTACCTAACACATAATTTTTTTTCATGGCATTTTAAATTCAATAACAATCGGTTTTTCCCTAAAACATGCAAATTCATATGTAAATGAATTGGTTTTAATCAAACATATAATAATTCAAGCATATCATCATCCAAAACATCATAAAAATGAATTTAATCTTAAATCCGAAGACATGTGATTATAAAACAAAATAGAGATGGAATGAATTATTATTTACCTTCAATATGATATGAGCTTTAAGATTTGAAAGTAATCCCCTAGCTTTAATTCCTTAGCTTGATTGAATTTCTCTTCCTCTTCTTCCTTGTTAATAGGTGGCTCTTCTTAGGTGAAATTTACGGTTTTTGAGTTTTAATGAAAATGAACATGAATGGGAGAATAAAACTGTATGGCCATGAATAATAAGGTGCGACTATATTCACTAATATGCCACATTGTAATTAATAATTTAAAAGCCATTTTAAGCCTATTTAATGTAAATCAAGCACGGCCTTCTTATAGTTTATTCAAATCGCAACCCTCTTATCTTCATTATTCTATTTAATTTATCTAACTAAATCTCCTGAATAATGTTATCCAAAATTAGGTGTGCTACAGAAAATAATAAAAACAAGAGAATTTCAGAAAAGTCACTTAACTAACGCCAAGGGAAAGAAAATAGTAGAGATTGAAAGCTAAAAAATAAATTAAAAAAATTTGTTTATGTAACTACTGAGATAAAAATAAAATAAGATCTTAAGTCCAGCAAAAAAAAGGAAATTTTTAAAATAAATTTCAATAAATGGAGGACAACGAAAGGATATTGACGAGCCATGGGTTAATGTCCCTATAACCTAAAATTTGAAATTTATAATTGAACTTGTGTTGTGTTTGCTATTATAAATAAAAGAAATGCTTTGGAATTTAAAATTCACCACTTAAATAGGTGAAGTCCACCATGGACATTAAACTGTTGACTTAACCCCGATTTCATGAGGTGTGGCATAAATTGATTTGAAGAAAATATAATATGTGTACTTTTGAAATTTATTTTCGAAACTCTTGGTTTGAAAAATAAAATACTTCCACAGAAAGTTTTTGAAATTTTGTGATGAATATTTTACAGCCTAGAACTTTTACCGACATTTTAAAAAGTAATATAAAAATATTTCTGGGCAGAAAAGAAAGAAAATTTTAAATTTTTGAAATGCCACATAGGTGACATGGAGGAGTAGTTGACATGTTAGTTGGTAAGGTTTTACTACAAATACGGTTAGAGACAAGGAAGTTGTTTTAGCTACAGAATCTTTTCTAGTATGCATTATCGATAGGCGAACAAAAAGTTGAAATAAACCCTATTTTAAAACTTTAAATAAAAACCAACTATGCAAACTGTACTTGAAAAAGTAAAAAAAGAATTGGGGGAAAAAGAGAAGGTTCCAAAGTATAGTAGGAAATTGGATACCGAAGAGAAAACGGATGGAAATATGAAAATTTCCAACTAGACCATTTTCCTAGTATAAAGAAAATAAGTTTAGAAAATTGGATTTTCAAATTTGGATGTTAGTAACGGTGTGCTAAGATTTTGGATGGTAGGAATAAGACGAAAAATTGGTTGAACTATGCTTCTATTTGTATAAGTGTGGAAAAATTTAGATGTAAAAACAAGTTTTTGATTTTCAAAAATTGCATGCATATGGAACTACCAATATATTTAGGATGTTGCAAAATATTTTCGAAATATATTTAAAAGGATGCATTCATATAGGAGGCATCGATTAGAATTATTCTACATACACATCATATGTTTTGTCATACACTATGCATTTGTACATAATTGATTGCGAAATTGTTGCACACCAATTGATTAGATAGCTTAGAATGATTGCACATTATATTACACTGTTCGGTTCTTAAGAAATTTCGGGGACAAAATTCTTTTAAGGGACGGATAATGTAACACCCTGTATTTTCAATGCAAATTAATTTAAAAGAGATTAATCAATAAATAATAGCACTGAAAAATATAATTTTTACAAATGCCGAAATTTGACTATGAAACTTATACGATTGGGTTTGTGGCCTTTTTCTGATCAATTTTCATATATAAAGTTCTCCGATCGAAGTTCAAACAAAAATGTTATTGACGCTTGAAATTTTAGAATAAAAAATAATTAAATATGTAATTAAGGAAACTAATTACAGATGGTCAAACTTAACGGTAGCTCGGACGTTGAGTAGTGGTTAATAAGAAACAATTTACAAGAATTGGTTGAACAAATCATAAAAAAAACAAATCGACACAACGGATCAATTCACCGTAAAACAAAGGGGATGATCGAGCCAAGATGCTCCTAGGTCGACCGACGGCGATTGACCATAGGGCGTGAGCAGTCGATCATTGTCAATGTTGAATCGAATAAACAGAGGCTTAGACGATCCAGATTTAAAATATTTTAATCTAACAACTTGCATTGATTCTAACCTTTAAAAATATAGTTATAAAATCCCACTTCCAAACTCATATTTTCTGATGGATGCAGACGCTCTGCCACTTTTACTTCTCCACAAATTTCTAAATTCTTAAATTAATTCTAGTTATACGTATACATACAATTGGAGAAGTGTAGAAGACAACAGAGAAAGGGAATAGGATCAAACCAAATCATCAAAGCTACGGTAAACTGCAAATCCGAATCTAAAATACAAATCAAATTCTAAATCTACTTTCTAATCTAGATCTCTGATAAATTTGCATATGCTTGCGGTGTATAAATTGATAGAAAGAAAAGATAGTCAAAGTGGAATAATAAGGATTAGATCTAGAGATCTGGAAAACTAAAAAGATGAGTGGGAATAATATATACTTTGTTATAATATTAGATTTATATCTTTATAGATCAATTCCTATATTCCTAAAATGTAAATTGGAGTTGTAGGCTAAACCTATACACATGTAATGAAATTATAAACTGCACCACCATATCCTGTAATTGGTAACTTGATATTTCTATATGTTATATAAATGTAAATCTGGAAAATATTTAGGTATTAGCAATCCCTAAATTTGTTATTGAATGTAACAGACCATGAATTTATAACCAGATTTATTATTTAAAAAGGATATTGAAAAATAATAATGTAAAATAAAGAAATCACAATAATGTTTTCGGAGTATAAGTGGTATTTTAATTCATTGGAATCTAAGATGTTGCAATACAAATTTCTGTACATTATTAAGTTTAAAATAAATAAAAGTGTGACGTTTGAAATGACAAGGAATACACACAAAAAGAAAGAAATATACAAAATAAAAATAATTACCATATTTTTACTGTCTATTTCAATAATTATGATAAGATAGTTCCTTGTAGTTCCAAGCACCATACAAACTTTCCTTTTGGATAAGATATAGAAATTTACAGTGTTAACATTTCCATGGCAAAGACGTAATTCCAATGCATTAAAATGCAGAAAATCCCAAATTGTTAAATAAGGATATAAACGTGATAAGTACATTTTAAAAGAAAAGTTTTCTGATACCAATAAAGGTGGGAATTAAATAAAAAGATATGTAAGCATAAGAATGAATAAATAAAAGGGTAAAAATAGAATAAAAATAGAAAAATGGTGAAAAAGGGTAGAGGGATAGAAAAGCTATTATAAATCTTTTAAAAAGAAAGCAGTTAATAACTCTAAAATAAGCAAGATATAAACACATAATGAAATAAGAACTTACAGTCAATAGTAAATGATAGAAGCAAAATGATTAAGAAAAGATAAATGAATATATATGTTATATATATGTGGCCACAAATATGCGTTTATGATAGGTGTGAATTATGAAGTTAATAGACAATTGTATGAATAGAGTGACATGGTATGGGTTGGAATGCGGGTCAATAGTTTTACACAATAGAAGTCTGCCTACCTAAGGGGCTACCAGTAGTTATGTGTACATTATACTGATGTGAGACAAATTTAACCTTAGGACCAGTGGAGTTTATGAGCTTGCATATAGATGTAGGAATATCCTAATAGATAGAGGAGTCTGCTTCAATAATAAAAAAGAGGGGTATTGTCTTGATTGCAATAGGCATTCTAAATCGGATGATGAGCGAAGAGTGGCACTATGTCATCATGTTTCGGTACCGACTAAAGGAGTTGGGTTGTATGTAGGTCGAGAATGGCATCGGTCCTTAGCATTCAACCAAAAAGATAGGGTTTACACCTAACAGGCTACATTGCCCACTAGTGTACGGACCATGTTGGGGCATGCGTCGCCACGTTGTTTGATAATTTGTTAGTTAGAGGCAAGGCTAGTTAATGCTATTTATGAGATCTTTCAAATCATGCATGGAGTAGTCCGTGGGGTCTAGTCCACAGCCAGTGGGGCTGAATCCACGATATTTATAGTTCGTAGAGCTGATTCTACAACTGAGAAGCAAAAAAGAAAATCCCAAAAAAATGCAAGTTATAGTACAGATAAATTATTATAAAGCCATTAGTAGGCATTACATGAGTTACTTGGTATGCATGGTAATGAGATCATGATATGGCGAGGGTTATGGATCCTGACGGGATGCTGATGTAGAGATACTAGTAGGGATAGTATCAAGGTACAAAAGGGGACAATGGTACATATATTTGTATATATGTATGTTACTATAGTCTAGTACGGGTAGATGAGACATATCGTACGCGTTTAAGTCGAGAAGACTAATTGAAATGAAAATACATAACAAGTGATAGAAGGAAATTAGAACAAATTAGTGCTATTTACAAAGTGTATAATTTACTAGTCAACAGAACATCGTTCTGTATCCCTCCTTATTGCAACCCATAGGATATCTTAGAAGGGTAGATACTGGTTCTAGACAGGTTCTTTTTCTGTAACAACCCTGGTGCAAATTCACTAATTAATTACATTTTGTTAGGAATGATTAATTTTAATTCATGATTTGTGAATTTTTTTTGAGTAATTATAACATATTTTAAGAATATTTGGTTAGATCCATTTAAGGAATAATTTTTATTTCTTAAATAAAGAATTTCAATTTAAATTGGAATATTATTAAATCAATTATATAAAATTTGGTAATTAGAGTAAAATGTTAATATTGTGTTTTGTAGTTTAAATTGAAAAATTATAATTGTAAATTTAGTTATGAAACTAAACCTATTTTTTTAAATAATTGATTTGTTTATCCTAATAAATCCTACGGTAACTTTCAAAATGATGTAAATTCAGTTAAGTGTTAGTATTGGATTTTTTTATTAAAAATAATGAGAATTATTTTATTTCATAAGTTATATTTAAAATTTTATAATATCTTAGTATTATTATAAATGGGAGTATTTAACTTGTTAATTTGATTTTGTTAAATTTAAGAAAATAACTTGTGGTTTTGTAAAATATTGATTAGTGTAAATAAATGGAATAAGAATGAAATAGCAACACTTGTCTTAAGAAATTAATTAGCAACACGTTGCCTTAGGATCCATTCTCAAGCCCATGTAGCCCATTTAAGAGAAGTATTACTTCTTTGTTTTATCCTTACGTTCATAGCTCTAGTAGAGAAATAGAAACAGAAGTATGTTTCTCAAAGCTAAGTAAAAACCTAGTTCTTAAATCCTCAAATCAAAGCTAGAAATCAAAGGGCTTTTGGTTAATACTTGTAGAAATCAAAGCTAGGTAATCTTCTCTACCTTCTAGACTTATAAAAGTATGATTTTTGTTTTATTTTTAATTTAAGTGCTGCTGGTTGGATTTAGGTTTTTGAGCATTTAGGTGTATTAGAGGTTAGCAAAGAGATTGCAAGGTTGTAACAAGGCTTTGGATTAGATTAGCAAGCTATAGGAAGCTAAAAGGTGAGTTATTTACAACTCACACTTACTATCTCCAATCCATATGTGTGATTGTTAGTTGTTATTTGGATTGAATTAGATTGTTGTTGATTGAATTACTTTCAATTTGATTGTGAATCGATTGTATGTGTTGAATAAATCCAATGATTGTTTGCTGAAAATTTGACATGAAAACCGCTATAGTAAAACAACGATATAATGGTGCAAAATGATCCGAAATGACTCATTCTTTTTAGGTTAGAAAATAGATTCAATGAGAAACAATTTATCTTTTGGTTACTACTCGAAATTTATCCATTTACTTGAACTGAAATAGAATTGGACTAAGAAGAACAATTCTGTCTTTGTCAAAATTTTCTTACTTTGAATCTGAAATTGTTTTCATCATATCTTTTCCAATTTTCATCAGAATTTGATAATTCTTGATTTTCCAGAAATCCTGGACCATGTTCTAAAACTTTCATGTTGTATGTTTTGGAAAATTCTGTAATTTAAAGGACCAAAATTGGGTTTGAAACTGATACATGCTCTGGTGTGTCAATTTTCTAAGTTGAAATCCGAAAAAATAATGATCATAACTTTTGACTGGTAATTCATAATTGAGTGTTGTTTTGTTCATTTGAAAGAAATTTTTATATGGAACAACTTTAATGTTTTGTGTTTTGCATAATTTTGAAGTTTAAAGGTTCAAAAAATTATTATTTTTGTCGCCGGCCTGCTGATTAAATGACAGAATTAACAAACTCAAATCTGAGAAATTGTTTCAGTCATAACTTTTGAACCGTACGTCCAAATTAAATGATCTTTTCTTTATCTAAAAGCTAAATCAGTTATCTACAACTTTCATGTGTTGATTTTTCTGTAATTTTAATGGTAGCTATGTCAAAATTGAATTTTTTTCAGCTATCCTGAGAGCAAAATCTATGTTTGCTCTGTGTTTGAAGCTGAAACAAAATTAGCCATAACTTCTTCGTTTCTCAACCGAATTTGATAATTTTGGATGTTTCGGAAAACTTAGATAATTTGCTACAATTTTCATTCTTTATGTTTTTTGTAATTTTAAAGTTTGCTTGATTGAAATTATGGTTGTATGTTACTGTCCTGAGAGCAAGATGACAGCAACAAACATTCATTGAACTTAGAATTGTATTAGCTTATTTTGCTCTGACTCTTGTTCGATTTTGATGTTGTTTTTGAGATGTTTTGAGAGCTATGATGCCTATCAATAGACTAGATATATTTGAAGGATTTGAAAATAAAATTTAAATAGAATTTGAATTGATTTTTGATAGAATTCGTATTGAATTCAAATTACCGGTCTTGAGTTATCTTTCTTGTTTTTCATTGTTTTCGAACACAGTTTTCACGAAACCATTTTGAAGTGATTTTTAAAATAAACGAACATTTCAAATTATTAATATGTGGTATTTTAAAATTATTTTTTCTAATATAAAATCTATTTATTTCCTATAATAAAGGAAGTTCAAATATTGGTTTTATCAATATTTTCGGAAAAAAGTTTTAAAAGCTTGTTTTCTCTAGTAAACTATTTTAAATATAAAACACACACTTTTTCATTATCCGAACATATGAGAAAGCGAATTAAACGATTTAGTAAAACATATGGTATGGGACATGTGCGTTTACTATTTCGGTTTATTCCGGACTTGTACGATCGAAACCATCCAGGTTATGATTTTTGAGTTACTTAGCCAATTTATGGCGAATTTTTGAGATTATAATTCCTATATTTAGGAATTATCTGGAAAGGCCAATATTTTGCGAGTTTTATGGTTTGAGATTTCTACTTTGAGATTTATGGTTTATGAGGAACCATCATGATGTTTTCACTTTTCGATGAGATGAGACGAGTTACGATGCCATTTAATACTTGTCAATGAGATGAGACGAGTATGGTGTCTCTTTATCACCGCCAATGAGATGAGGTGAGATATGATTTTTTGAGTTTTATGTTGTTCCTAGTGTGGCATCGACTAGCGGCTAGTAAACCACTAAGTGCGAACGTGTGGTATGAGACAATCGTTAACACTTTTCGGATTCCTATCCGTGAGTTTATGACACATTCATGATGTTTACCTAGAAGAACTGCTTTAAGAGGTGTTAGCGACCTTCTCATGAGGACAAACTGCTTTGGGAGGTGTCAGCGACCTTGTTAGGGCTGACAAAATGGCTTGTGTCAGCGACCTTGTCATGAGGATAAACTGCTTTGGGAGGTGTTAGCGACCTTGTTAAGGCTGACAAAATGGCTTGGAAAGGTGTCAGCGACCTTGTCACAAGGACGAACTGCTTTGGGAGGTGTTAGCGACCTTGTCTAAGGCTTTGGCCGTTTGAGTTTAGCACGTGCAACATTGCTTCGGCATAGTAATTAGGGATCTGGCCAATCCGGGTTTTCTGAGTTTTGAGTTCACCGTTTTTGGCTCATTGGTATTAAGATTTTCTGAGTTTTGAACATGCATCGAATTCTTTATTGATTATGAGATTTTATGAGTTTGGATTCGTATCAAGATCCATGAGCTTTTAAGATTGAGATATATGTGTGAGATTAAGCCATCTTGGCTTACTTATAAGTTTGAGATCTCACATTCTTATGGAGTTATCTTGTGTTGCTTTCATGACTTCTATTTGTGATTGAGATGAGTTTTCTCCTTTTTGGAGAAATGGTTCATCGAACCATTTGATTTTTTCCTGAGTTTTATGTGAGTTGATTTGAGTTCATTATGGGTTATCGCCAATGATATGAGGTACTTGTGTTTTGTTTGAGTATTGAGTTTGAGTTACCTCTGTCGAGGTATTTAGTCACTTAGGTAGCGTTTGTTACTTAAGTATTGAGCTAAGAGTTATCTAATCCTTCTCCTCATTCGAGAAGAAGTATCACTATATCCATTCTGCTTCATATTATCGATATCGACTGATTTTTGTAGATAGACTGACCCGTGTATTTATACTCGGGTCAGACCGAGTTGTTTCAGGTATCATCTACTGGACTTAGCTTGAAGTTGATATTGAATAACAGCTCTTCTTTCTCTTGAGTAATTTCTGTTCTTCCGCATACTATGATGTATTATATTTGGTTCGATGTATATGTTGTGGTCGAGTAGCACCTTTGTTGTATTCATATTGTATTGTACTAAACATGTATCAGTGTATATGTATATATATGAGGTTGATTACTGTTTTGTGATGTGCTTTACATTTAGTTATTGTATTTTTTTCTGATAGATCCAGTAGCCACCTATAGTTTTGGATTAAAAATTTACTGGGTATGTCGTTCCACTTGAAATAGAAAAGAAAAATCAAAGTGCATTTATTGACGTATTCAATAGATGTTTAAGACAAAGTTATAGATGGTCGCCCTTAACCAGCCCTATTCTCCACTTTAGTATATGGAATTACTCGTTAATTCTCTTTACTAAGGTGGGTCTCGGGGTGGGGCGTTACAGCATGGTATCAGAGCTGTGGTCAGAACAAAGTAGAATAAACACAGAATAGTACGTATATCACGATATGTCGAAGTACAACACGAGTGAATCATTGTCCTTTATTTGAGCTTGTTTTCGAATCGTGCTTTGATTCTTTTTCGAGTTTTGGGATATGTTGAGATGGAATATGCTTAGGAATATAAATTGTATTCTGTAGTATTCCATAATTGAGTTTGATGTTATCTTATCTTATGAATAATCTTATTTGGGATTATTTTATTCTTATTTTTGTCGATGCGAGTGAGTTTGTATCGATGAAGCTTATTGATTCCTTTGAGTATTGTTGTTGTGTTCGTTTGAGAGTTGTGGATCGTATTGAGAGGATCCACAACGATTAGCTCATTGTGAGCATTCTAAGATTTCTATTTGATGTTGCTTTTGTGAGTATTTGTTTGTTACTCACAATCTTGTGATGCATTTGGTTTGAGATGGATTGACTTATTTGATATTAAGTTCAATCCTTTGTTTTATAGGATCCTATTGTATATTTAGGTTTCCTATTTTGATTGGTTTATTATATCTATCACTTTGGAATGTTAATGATGATTTCGAAGTTTCTAAATTCACTCTTGAGTATCGAGATGTCGATGATATATCTCGAATTCTAGTGAAGGAGACTTTGTTGAGTATTGATGAGTCCGTTTGGGTTTGATATCCAATCGGGCAATCGAGGGTTGAATTAACCTTATTCCCGACTTTTAGCCTTCGACTATCCTTCCACAAGGACATCGACTAAGGAATGAGGTAAATTTATAGATTGTTCAAGCTTGATTGAGTTTATCATTCAATTTCTTTGAGTTATCCTTTTCGGATACTCAATCGGTGTTATCCTTTGTAGCATTACTTTGTTTGAAGTAATGATTTGTTGTTTGTGTGCTTCTTCTCCTTCGAGAAGAATATCTTGCTTATCTTATGTCTTGATGATTTCCAAGAATGGCTTTTCATCTTGTAGGAGTTGACGAACACTCCATCTCCTTCTGTTATTTTTGTGAATCGAGTATTCTAGGAATATCTCGATGCGTTCTCTTAATGTTCTTTAGTTTGAGTTTTTGAAGCTATATATATATATATATATATATATATATATGAGTTTTAAAAAGAGAAATTAGATTTTGAGACATTTTAAAAATCAAAGAATGCTTTGAGAATATATTTATATGAGTAGTATTCTTTTATAGAAATAATTTGAGAGTGTTGGGTTATCCATCTAGTAGTTAAGAGTTCTGGTCGATACGCCTGATCAACGTTATCGATAGGAATCTCCTAAATGTTATGATGAGGCAATCAGACACAATGAATTGTGTTTTGAAGATTGATATTTTGAAAATAATATTTTGAGATTAAATATTAAATTTATTTTTGAATGGTAATTGCAACCATTGATTTTAGAGACGAGTAATAGTGTGGCGAGGCAGTTTTGATCGTTCGCTCAACTCTGCAGCCAACAAATATATTTATTTATTAGAGACTCAATGGCGAGGCAATGCCATTTATTTATTTTTAAATTATAAAGATGAGAGAATAAATGAGATTATTTTAGAGATGTGCTTTATTGGAAGTATATTTTGAGATTTTAGAATCTATATTACATACATTGAATGTTTTAAGGGAAGAGTATAATAAAAGAATTTGAAGACTGTTTTAAAAACTATTTAAGTGGTTTAATAGAAGAGTAAAGAGAATTTAAACCCTTAATTTATTTGGAGGTATATTATTATGGATTTACAAAATTCTGGAAATTAATTTTGAAGTAAGAGAAGAAATTTGAATTTTAACTTTGAGTTTTAAATTACTTGCTAAGTAGTATAGTAAAGAGTTTGAGAAATTTTCAAATGTTGAAAATTGAGATTTTAAATTTTAAAAGATGTTGAGATTTAAATTATAAATATCTTGGATTAAAAGAAAATTTGACCTTATATCCTTGTTCTTGAGTATATTCTATCTTTGAGCTATTATTAACGACGTGCATTTTTTCACGGTCATTCGAGTTTGGTGGTCTTGTGAGAAGCCAACTTGTGATTTATCTATCTTGTCAATTGTCTCTACCCTGTTTTGAGGATGTTCTTTCCGTATATCTATGCGGAAAATCTTATTGATGTTCTTCTTTATTGCTTAGAGTTCGGGTTTAAGTGAGTTGATCCCGACTCTATTCGTAGAATTTTGTGAAATCAATCGTTTTCGATTGATTAATTGTTGAGAATCTTATTGAGTTTTGATCCAAGACAGGATATCTTCGAAATTCTTTCGAGTTACTTCGAAAATTCGATGGGTTACTAATCACTATTTTAGCATTTAATGAGCCATTGGATAAACCAAGTGAGTTTTTCCTTGTTTCTCTCTACTATTCTATGTTGAGAGTATGAATGGTTTGAGTTTCGAGCTTGTTTTTTTATCCTTTGTCGATTGAAATTTTGAGTTGTTTACGGTTCTTTTTCTAGAAAATTGCGGGGACGCAATTTTTGTAAGGGGGGAATCTGTAACAACCCTGGTGCAAATTCACTAATTAATTACATTTTGTTAGGAATGATTAATTTTAATGCATGATTTGTGAAATTTATTTGAGTAATTATAACATATTTTAAGAATATTTGGTTAGATCCATTTAAGGAATAATTTTTATTTCTTAAATAAAGAATTTCAATTTAAATTGGAATATTATTAAATCAATTATATAAAATTTGGTAATTAGAGTAAAATGTTAATATTGTATTTGTAGTTTAAATTGAAAAATTATAATTGTAAATTTAATTATGAAACTAAACCTATTTTTTAAATAACTGATTTGTTTATCCTAATATATCCTACGGTAACTTTCAAAATGATGTAAATTCAGTTAAGTGTTAGTATTGGATTTTTTTATTAAAAATAATGAGAATTATTTTATTTCATAAGTTATATTTAAAATTTTATAATATCTTAGTATTATTATAAATGGGAGTATTTAACTTGTTAATTTGATTTTGTTAAATTTGAGAAAATAAATTGTGATTTTGTAAAATATTGATTAGTGTAAATAAATGGAATAAGAATGAAATAGCAACACTTGTCTTAAGAAATTAATTAGCAACACATTGCCTTAGGATCCATGCTCAAGCCCATGTAGCCCATTTAAGAGAAGTATTACTCCTTTGTTTTATCCTTACGTTCATAGCACTAGTAGAGAAATAGAAACAGAAGTATGTTTCTCAAAGCTAAGTAAAAACCTAGTTCTTAAATTCTCAAATCAAAGCTAGAAATCAAAGGGCTTTTGGTTAATACTTGTAGAAATCAAAGCTTGGTAATCTTCTCTACCTTCTAGACTTATAAAAGTATGATTTTTTTTTTATTTTTAATTTAAGTGATGCTGGTTGGATTTAGGCTTTCGAGCATTTAGGTGTATTAGAGGTTAGCAAAGAGATTGCAAGGTTGTAACAAGGCTTTGGATTAGATTAGCAAGCTATAGGAAGCTAAAAGGTGAGTTATTTACAACTCACACTTACTATCTCCAATCCATATGTGCGATTGTTAGTTTTTATTTGGATTGAATTAGATTGTTGTTGATTGAATTACTTTCAATTTGATTGTGAATCGATTGTATGTGTTGAATAAATCCAATGATTGTTTGCTGAAAATTTGACATGAAAATCGCTATAGTAAAACAGCGATATATTGGTGCAAAATGATCCAAAATGACTCATTCTTTTTAGCTTAGAAAATAGATTCAATGAGAAACAAATTCTCTTTTGGTTACTACTCGAAATTTATCCATTTACTTGACCTGAAATAGAATTGGACAAAGAAGAACAATTCTGTTTTTGTCAAAATAATAATGATCATAACTTTTGACTGGTAACTCGTAATTGAGTGTAGTTTTTTTCATTTGAAAAGAATTTTAATAAGGAACAACTTTTATGTTTTGTTTTTGCATAATTTTGAAGTTTGAAGGTTCAGAAACTTGTTTTTTTGTCGCTGGCCTGTTGCTTAAATGACAGAATTAACAAACTCAAATCTGAGAAATTGTTTCAGTCATAACTTTTGAACCATATGTCCAAATTAAATGATCTTTTTTTAGCCTAAAAGCTAAATCATTTATCTACAACTTTCATGTATTTTTTTGTAATTTTTGTTAAATATGCGCTTATACGATTTTTGTTTGATGATAATAAACATATATACATTCGTTTAAATGTATTTGATAATGTACTATTTTATTTTTTCATAGATTAAATAAATATTTGCTGAATAAAATTAAATACACAAGATTTGAATTCAAACAGAAATTTTATTTATTTATTACATTTTTGAATAGTACAAATTCAAGCTCTCACTATACATATACAATTTTGTTTACAACACATCACAATTTCATATTTACATAAATTCCTCACTACATATCACTCACACTCGTAGTTTATCTTCAATTTCATTCCAGTTATAATCTAGCATCTGAGAAATCTGCAAAAATATTCACTAACGCAGTAAAATTGAAAAAGAAATATTTTTGCAATATAAAATGAAATATAATTTTTGAAAATATGATTTGCCTCAGTTATTTGGGTTGTTCGTCATCATTCACATTTGAATTCATCATACACGAACAATGTGACATGCATAGTGTGTCACTGTACATGCCACAAGGCCGTGGACATTGATATACACTTGATAATGCTACAGGGACAGGTGAGCACAAGTCAAACCCAAATGAAAAATCGGGTTCAACTCACGTGCAAAATATTCAAAATCACGACACGAGCACAAGGTCAAACCCGAGTTTTTGAAACTGGATTCAACTCAAGTGAAATTTCAAAAATCAACATGAAATACATGGAGAAAAAGTCCAGCTATAAGTTAGACACAGTGCATATATGGAGTACACAAGTACAATATCAAACAGCAGGTCGAAAAGTACTCAGGAATGAACACATGACCAGACACACATGAACATGGTGAGAAACACAAGTGAAATAACTCAGCATTGAAGTGGATGTACAAAGCTCAAGTTCAATCCCAAACCAAACAGCAATGCATGCAAGTGCAGACCAAATGCAAGACCAAAGTGCAACAGAAAATCAGTGCAACCCGAAGTCAAGGCAACATGAAGCATGCAAGCTCGAGTACAAGATATGGAAACTGCAACAACGCAATCTACAAATGTATCGACCAGGCCACAAAAAAGAAGATGATTAATGCTTATGAATACATGTGCAGAAAATGCAAATGAAGACCACAAGTGTACAACAACTCCAACAGTGACAGTGAAGTATGCAACTCGAAGTAATATAACAGCAAATATCACAAACATCAAGTGAGAAACACCAATGATACAAGTGAGGTGAACAGCAATGCAAAAATAAACTGAATGCAACTACAGGAACTCAACAAGGAAGACCAAAACATCAAGTCAGGTCAGACCAACCAGAATAGATGCAAAGACCACAATGCAATGTACATGAATACAACTACAGGTACTAGGCCAGAAGTTCAAGTGAGTGCACCAAAGATATGACACCACAACAAACATGACAACAAACAAATGCAAGTGACTCAAGCAACATGTCCAGTTACAACAAAGACCAAGTGCACAGTGAAAAGTATTCAATAATATAAAGCAATGCTTTGTGTACAACATACATATGAACCAAGTTAATATGTACAACAAACAAGCACTGAAACAAAAGATGGCCAGAGCCAAGTACAAAGTATAACCAGAGTTGTACATCATGAAAGACCACCAAGTACAACAATGCATAAGTGACCGACAAGAAATATTAGCAAGTACAATGTCATAAAACAAATGTCAATGCCGAGAAACAATGTGACAAAGATGGTCAGACCAAGTCAAAGCCGTAATTCACAGTGAAGTCGAAGTTGACAAAAGAAAAGTGCAGAGATGAACGCATATATGGATGCAGACGTGCCAAAGTAGTCAATGTCGTGTAATACTACAGAGATGAACGAATCTTAACAGTGCAGAGATGACCAAGTAAAAAAAATCAAATACCTATCTTTGAAAAAGTCAAAAAGTAAAAGAGGAAATTTTTTTCCGCATCAATCGAACGCTATAAAATCAAGGGCGTGCGCATCAAGTTGAAAATATTTCAGGAAAGCAAGAATTAGGAAAATATCGAATTGATTAAGGTCTCGGAATTCATATAAATACCAAACCGCAAATCATCATCACTGTGTGGAAAAATCGAATCGAATCCAAATATAAACCCACAATCATCATCGGCAAGATAAATCACTGCATCGAGTTCGAGTACGAAAATCAGAAAAGCACAAACAAGGAAATTACATACCGAAGCAAACAGTGAACTCGATCAAATAGGAGCAGCCGACATCATCACAAAACGATCAACAAAGGAGCAGCTGCGAACGAGCGTAAATAAAGCAACCAGATAATCAATCATCAGAGAAGCCACGAGCAAGAGCAAACCAGAGAATCAAATTTCAGGAAAACCCTAATTTCTGAAGAAAGAGAATCGGCCGACATTTTCTTCACAAGCCAAAAGAAAAAGGAACGGGCAAAACAAATGGGCCGGCCTTGTTTATAAAAGAGGGCTTTAGTTTATATTAAATTAGGGGTTTAAGTTTAAAATTGTTTTTAAGTTTCAAATCTTGGTAAATCACCACCTAGATTGTAGGTAGTGTCAGATTGTCTAGTTTGAATTAGTTCAGTGAGCAGGGTGTGCGAGTTTGCAAAAATCTATAGGTGGGAGCAGGGTTTGCGAGTTTGCAAAACTCTATAGGCGGGAGCAGGGGTTGCGAGTCTATTAGAGTGTTTGTAAGCGGAAGCAGGGTTTGCGAGTCTGTTAGAGTGTTTGTAAACGAGAGACTGTTTAATTCTAATAGAAATCTGGGAATGCAGCAGTAGGCAGGGGTTGCCGAAGCTGGGTAAAATTTGTGTGCGATTTACTTTTCAACATATTTATTTCACTGCAGTTTGTTTTTGTTTAATTCGAGAAAATTTGCTACAACCCTATTCACCCCCCTCTAGGGTTAATCTAGATCCTACAAGTGGTATCAGAGCACGGTATTTTTCTTTAACTCTAGAGTCATGAATTCACCAAACAATGCTTTTTCTGAGGGGCAATCTATTGCTAGGCCACCCATGTTTAATGGGAATGATTATGCTTATTGGAAAGTTAGGATGGGTATTTATCTTAGTTCTGTTGATTATGATGTTTGGGACATTATTGAAACTGGCTATAAATCTCCCACTATAACTGTAGGTAATACTGAGATTCCTAAACCTAAGGATAGGTGGGATGCTAACGATAAGAAATTAAAAAATACAAATGCTAAAGCCATGAATGCTCTGATCTGTGCTCTTGATAAGTCTGAATTTAATAGAATTTCTCATTGTAAAACTGCACAGGAAATTTGGCATACCTTGGAGGTGACTCATGAAGGAACTTCTCAAGTCAAGGAGTCTCGTCTAGCCCTATTCAGCAATGAATACGAGAATTTTGTGATGGACAAAGGCAAAAGCATAAAGGACATGTTTGGACGCTTTTCAACTTTGGTGTACAACGCTAGAGCGCTTGGGAAGGTATTCACTGAGGTAGAGCTTGTGAGGAAGGTGCTACGAGTCTTACCGATGAACTTTGATGCAAAAGTCACGGCAATACAAGAATCGAAAGATCTGAGTAAACTAAGCATGGAGGAGTTGATTGGCAACTTGATGACATATGAGCTTGAGCTAAAAGCAAAAGAGGAACGCAACAACTCTGAACCAAAGAAGAAGACGATTGCCTTAAAGAACAAAGAAGAGAGCGATGAAGAAGAAGAAGATCCAATTGAAGAGCTTGCAATGGCTGTCAATAATCTTAGAAAATGGTCAAGATTCAAGCCACGCAAGAAGAAAACAAATGGTAATAGGTCAAAAGATTCTGAAAATTCCAATAATGAATTGACGTGCTTTAACTGCAACAAGCCTGGCCACTTCAAACAACTATGCCCACTTCTCAAAAACAAAAGAGGAAAGAAAAAGAAAAAGAAGGCCTTTGCAGCGATTTGGGATGATGAAGAAGGAGAGGAAGTTTCGAATAGTAGCTCAGAGGAGGCTAACTTGTGTCTCATGGAAAAATCAGATTCAGAAGCAAGCTCAGAGGAATCTAGTGAGGTAGGTGACTATTCTTATAAAGAACTTGTTTTTATATGTCTTGATCTTACTAAAGTAGTTGATACTCTTGAATCTAAAATTGAAAAACTGAAAACTGATAGGAGAGAACTTGCTCGTGAAAATTTTAGGTTAGAAACTGAACTTGAAAATATTCAAAACATAGAATGTAAAAAATGTAAAATTTAAGATTCAGAATTATCAAGACTTAAGAATAGCTCTGAGATTCTTGTAAAAGAAAACTTGAGTCTTAAGGAAATCATTGATACTAGGAAAAAGGATTTTATAAATAGATGCACCTCACTTGTAACTGAAAACACAACACTCAAAACCAAAGTCCAAAATCTTGAGAAATCTTTGAATAACTTTTCAAGAGGAGAAAAATCATTCAACATGCTATTGGGAAATCAAATTTTTGCTAACAACGAAAAATGATTAGGCTTTGGGAAAACACAAGTTGATAATAATGCAAAAGGTAAGAGTGTCTTTGCTAGATGTGAAATAATTGGACATCGTGTTGAAAATTGTAGTCATAGGAACAAGAACACAAAATTTATACAAGTTTGGGTTCCTAAGAATTCTATAAACAAATTTCATGTCTATTGGAACAAGAATGAAAGGACTAAACAAGTTTGGGTTCCAAAGGGATTGTTTGTTCACAAAGCTTCAGCCACCAACAATCATGGACCTATGAATAGGTCACAAAAATCTTTCATCGTGTGGTATGGTGGCAGGCTAAGGAACAACAACAGTGTTCTCTGGATTTTGGCTGTTCCAGAAACACAACGGGCAACAAAGCAAAGTTCCTTAGCCTAGTACAAAGGTGACAGAATCACAATGACCAATCACGAAAAATTATCGTAAAGGTAAAGATGATGATTTTGATTCTGACTTGTTCAACATAGTTGGCCAATTATATTCTCTAGATTCTTGGATTTACTTCATATATATTTGTTTGAATAAAATTCAAAAGAATGCTGTTAAAAATTGGGTTTGAGTTTTTTATGCACACTTCATGGTCTGGTCTATCAAATTTAATTAGTGATGTTTTGAAGTGAAAGAGAAATTCAGATGCAGATTACACTGGTAATCTACTTCAAAGAAAAATTACTAGTTGAACGTGATTTTTGAGACATTAGTAACTACATCGTTTTTCATAGAAAATATCTGTGTATTTTTCATTTTAAATAATTTTCAAATTGTAGAAATTGTTTTCTCATATAACCCCTTCAAAAAAATCATTTTTTGATAATATTTTCAGATTAGTCGTTTTTATTTGATTTTAAATGACAAATTTTGACTAATCCGACTCCCTACTAATTATCAAAAAGATAAATAGTGATTGAAAAGGTGATAAGTGTTGATATTTAACATACATTACTCAAGAAAGTATATTTGGAAAATTTCTTTAGGAATTCAAACAAGAGTTATAAAACTTTTTGTTGGGTAAAGATTCCATGACCATTTCTATATCTATCATATTTCTATCGACCATTGTTTTTCAAAAATTCAATATAGTTTGTCGATATGTGGTACTATAATCAGGGATCATTTGTTTTTCATTTCACATTTTTTTAAAAATAAATAAATATCCAAAGTATTCACTCTCATTTAAAATTCCTCACGGTTATGCATGGGTGAATTACTTGGATTTTTAATTATATGCTTCCATGCTCATTTAAAGTCCTCACGGTTATGCACTTATGGAAGGCATATAAAATTTGATTGATTAAATAACAAGTTGATTCTAATCCCATTTAAAAGTCCTCACGGTCATGTGTGGTTAGAAGATACTTGATTTCATTTTTTAAAATTAAATTGGAATACTACTAATCTCATTTAAAAGTCCTAACGGTTATGCATGATTAGTAGATATTCAAATTTCTGATATAAATGTACCACAAGTTGATACAATTGTATGATTTTATATTAGAACATCATTTCCATTCTTTCTAAAAGTGGAATATACGCCTAACAAGGGTAGTTATGATTTTTGTTTGATTTTTATTGAAGTTTAATATTTATATTCAATTTGAGTTTAATGTTGCATTAATATTGATCACTTTATCTCTATTTTCTCTAACACTATTATTCTTTTGCTGATAACAAAAGGGGGAGAGAAAAGTTAAGATTTTGTCAAATAAAATCAAGCAAAGGCCAAATAATTTTCCATTTGCATCTAGGCTCATTTGTATATTTCTATTTGTATGCATATACGTAGGAGGAGCATCATGTAGAGAGGAAGCATTTAAATAGGAGGAGCAATTAAAGTATATCATTGATCAAATACATTTAACACAGTCAAAATCTTAAATATTTCTTTGTTATCATCAAAAGGGGGAGATTGTTGAATATGCGCTTATATGATTTTTGTTTGATGATAATAAACATATATACATTCGTTTAAATGTATTTGATAATGTACTATTTTATTTTTTTATAGATTAAATAAATATTTGCTGAATAAAATTAAATACACAAGATTTGAATTCAAACAGAAATTTTATTCAAACAAATATTTATTATATTTTTGAATAGTACAAATTCAAGCTCTCACTATACATATACAATTTTGTTTACAACACATCACAATTTCATATTTACATAAATTCCTCACTACATATCACTCACACTCGTAGTTTATCTTCAATTTCATTCCAGTTACAATCCAGCATCTGAGAAATCTGCAAAAATATTCATTAACGCGGTAAAATTGAAAAAGAAATATTTTTGCAATATAAAATGAAATATAATTTTTGAAAATATGATTTGCCTCAGTTATTTGGGTTGTTCATCATCATTCACATTTGAATTCATCATACACGAACAATGTGACATGCACAGTGTATCACTGTACATGCCACAAGGCCGTGCACATCGATATACACTTGATAATGCTACAGGGACAGGTGAGCACAGGTCAAACCCAAATGAAAAACCGGGTTCAACTCACGTGCAAAATATTTAAAATCACGACACGAGCACAAGGTCAAACCCGAGTTTTGAAACTGGATTCAACTCAAGTGAAATTTCAAAAATCAACATGAAATACATGGAGACAAAGTCCTGCTACAAGTTAGAGTGCATATATGGAGTACACAAGTACAATATCAAACAGCAGGTCGAAAAGTACTCAGGAATGAACACATGACCAGACACACATGAACATGGTGAGAAACACAAGTGAAATAACTCAGCATTGAAGTGGATGTACAGAGCTCAAGTTCAATCCCAAACTAAACAGCAATGCATGCAAGTGCATACCAAATGCAAGACCAAAGTGCAACAGAAAATCAGTGCAACCCGAAGTCAAGGCAACATGAAGCATGCAAGCTCGAGTACAAGATATGGAAACTGTAACAATGCAATCTACAAATATATCGACCAGGCCAAAACAAAGAAGATGATTAATGCTTATGAATACATGTGCAGACTATGCAAATGAAGACCACAAGTGTACAACAACTCCAACAGTGACAGTGAAGTATGCAACTCGAAGTAATATAACAGCAAATATCACAAACATCAAGTGAGAAACACCAATGATACAAGTGAGGTGAACAACAATGCAAACATAAAGTGAATGAAACTACAGGAACTAAACAAGGAAGACTATAGCATCAAGTCAGGTCAGACCAACCAGAATAGATGCAAAGACCACAATGCAATGTACATGAATACAACTACATGTACAAGGCCATAAGTTCAAGTGAGTGCACCAAAGATATGACATCAAAGCAAACATGACAGCGAACAAATGCAAATGACTCAAGCAACATGTCCTGTTACAACAAAGACCAAGTGCACAGTGAAAAGTATTCAATAATATAAAGCAATGCTTTGTGTACAACATACATATGAACCAAGTTAATATGTACAACAAACAAGCACTGAAACAAAGATGGCCAGAGCCAAGTACAAAGTATAACCAGAGTTGTACATCATGAAAGACCACCAAGTACAACAATGCACAAGTGACCGACAACAAACATTAGCAAGTACAATGTCATAAAACAAATGTCAATGCTGAGAAACAATGTGACAAAGATGGTCAGACCAAGTCAAAGCCGTAATTCACAGTGAAGTCGAAGTTGACAAAAGAAAAGTGCAGAGATGAATGCATATATGGATGTAGACGTGCCAAAGTAGTCAATGCCATGTAATACTACAGAGATGAACGAATTTTAACAGTGCAGAGATGACCAAGTAAAAAAAATCAAATACGTATCTTTGAAAAAGTCAAAAAGTAAAAGAGTTTTTGCCGCATCAATCGAACGCTACAAAATCAAGGTCGTGCGCATCAAGTTGAAAATATTTCAAGAAAGCAAGAATTAGGAAAGTATCGAATTGATTCAGGTCTCGGAATTCATATAAATACCAAACCGCAAATCATCATCAGTGTGTGGAAAAATCGAATCGAATCGAATCCAAATATAAATCCACAATCATCATCGGCAAGATAAATCATTGCATCGAGTTCGAGTACGAAAATCAGAAAAGCACAAACAAGGAAATTACATACCGAAGCAAACAGTGAACGATCAAATAGGAGCAGCCGACATCATCACAAAACGATCAACAAAGGAGCAGCTGTGAACGAGCGTAAATAAAGCAACCAGAGAATCAATCATCAGAGAAGACGTGAGCAAGAGCAAACTAGAGAATCAAATTTCAAAAAAAAACCCTAATTTCTGTAGAAAGAGGATCGGTAGACATTTTCTTCACAAGCCAAAAGAAAAAGGAACGGGAAAAATAAATGGGCCGGCCTTGTTTATAAAAGAGGGCTTTAGTTTATATTTAATTAGGGGTTTAAGTTTAAAATTGTTTTTAAGTTTGTTTTAAATTTTCTTTTAAGTTTCAAATCTTGGTAAATCACCACCTAGGTTGTAGGTAGTGTCAGATTGTCTAGTTAGAATTAGTTCAGTGAGCAGGGTGTGCGAGTTTGCAAAACTCTATAGGCGGGAGATGGGTTTGCGAGTTTGCAAAACTCTATAGGCGGGAGCAGGGGTTGCGAGTCTATTAGAGTGTTTGTAAGCGGGAGCAGGGTTTGCGAGTCTGTTAGAGTGTTTGTAAGCGAGAGACTGTATAATTCTAATAGAAATCTGGGAATGCAGCAGTAGGCAGGGGTTGCCGAAGCTGGGTAAAATTTGTGTGTGATTTACTTTTCAACATATTTATTTCTCTGCAGTTTTTTTTTGTTTAATTCGAGAAAATTTGTTATAACCCTATTCACCCCCCCCCCTCTATGGTTAATCTAGATCCTATAATTTTGACGTTAGCTATGTCAAAATTGAATTTTTGCCAGCTATCCTGAGAGCAAAATCTATGTTTGCTCTGTGTTTGAAGCTGAAACAAAATTAGCCATAACTTTTTCGTTTATCAACCGAATTTGATAATTTTGGATGTTCCGGAAAGCTTAGATAATGTGCTACAATTTAACTCTTTGTGTTTTCTATAATTTTAAAGTTTGCTTGATCGAAATTATGGTTGTATGTTGTTGTCCTGAGAGCAAGATGACAGCAATAAACATTCATTGAACTTAGAATTGTATTAGCTTATTTTGCTCTAACTCTTATTCGATTTTGATGTTGTTTTTGAGATGTTTTGAGAGCTATGATGCCTATCAATAGGCTAGATATATTTGAAGAATTTGAAAATAAAATTTCAATAGAATTTGAATTGATTTTTGATAAAAATTGAATTGAATTCGTATTGAATTCAAGTTACCGGTCTTGAGTTATCTTTCTTGTTTTTCATTGTCTTCGAACACAGTTTTCACGAAACCATTTTGAAGTGATTTTTAAAATAAATGAACATTTCAAATTATTAATATATGGTATTTTAAAATTATTTTTTCTAATATAAAATCTATTTATTTCCTATAATAAAGGAAGTTCAAATATTGGTTTTATCAATATTTTCGGAAAAAAGTTTTAAATGCTTGTTTTCTCTAGTAAACTATTTTAAATATAAAACACACACTTTTGCATTATTCGAACATATGAGAAAGAGAATTAAATGATTTAGTAAAACACGTGGTATGGGACATGTGCGTTTACTATTTCGGTTAATTCCGGACTTGTACGATCGATACGATCCAGGTTATAATTTTTGAGTTACTTAGCCAATTTATGGCGGATTTTTGAGATTATAATTCCTATATATAGGATTATCTAGAAAGGCCAATACTTGGCGAGTTTTATGGTTTGAGATTTTTGGTTAAAGAGGAACCATCATGATGTTTTCACTTTTCGATGAGATAAGACGAGTTACGATGCCATTTAATACTTGTCAATGAGATGAGACGAGTATGGTGTCTCTTTATCACCCGCCAATGAAATGAGGTGAGATATGATTTTATGAATTTTGTGTTATTCCTAGTGTGGCATCGACTAGCGGCTAGTAAACCGCTAAGTGCGAACGTGTGGTATGGGACACTCGTTAACACTTTTCGGATTCCTATCCATGAGTTTGTGACACATTCATGATGTTTGCCTAGCAGAACTGCTTTAAGAGGTGTTAGCGACCTTGTCATGAGGACAAACTGCTTTGGGAGGTGTTAGCGACCTTGTTAGGGCTGACAAAATGGCTTGGAAAGGTGTCAGCGACCTTTTCATGAGGACAAACTGCTTTGGGAGGTGTTAGCGACCTTGTTAAGGCTGACAAAATTGCTTGGAAAGGTGTCAGTGACCTTGTTACAAGGACGAACTTCTTTGGGAGGTGTTAGAGATCTTGTCTAAGGCTTCGGCCGTTTGAGTTTAGCACGTGCAACATTGCTTCGGCATAGTAATTAGGGATCTGGCCAATCCGAGTTTTCTGAGTTTTGAGTTCACCGTTTTTGGCTCATTAGTATTAAGATTTTCTGAGTTTTGAACATGCATCGAATTCTTTATTGATTATGAGATTTTATGAGTTTGGATTCGTATCAAGTTCCATGAGCTTTTAAGATTGAGATATATGTGTGAGATTTAGCCATCTTGGCTTACTTATGAGTTTGAGATCTTACATTCTTATGGAGTTATCTTGTGTTGCTTTCATGACTTCTATTTGTGATTGAGATGAGTTTTCTCCTTTTCGGAGAAATGGTTCATCGAACCATTTGAGTTTTTCTTGAGTTTTATATGAGTTGATTTGAGTTCATTATGGGTTATCGCCAATAATATGAGGTACTTGTGTTTTATTTGAGTATTGAGTTTGAGTTACCTCTTTCGAGGTATTTAGTCACTTAGGTAGCGTTTGTTACTTAAGTATTGAGCTATGAGTTATCTAATCCTTCTCCTCATTCGAGAAGAAGTATCACTATATCCATTCTGCTTCATATTATCGATATCGACTGATTTTTGTAGATAGACTGACCCCTGTATTTATACTCGGGTCAGACCGAGTTGTTTCAGGTATCATCTACTGGACTTAGCTTGAAATTGATGTTGAATAATAGCTCTTTCTCTTGAGTAATTTCTGTTCTTCCGCATACTCTGATGTATTATATTTGATTCGATGTATATGTTGTGGTCGAGTAGCACCTTTGTTGTATTCATATTGTATTGTATTAAACATGTATTGGTGTATATGTATATATATGAGGTTGATTACTGTTTTGTGATGTGCTTTACATTAGTTATTGTATTTTGTTCTGATAGATCCAGTAGCCACCTATAGTTTTGGATTAAACATTTACTGGGTATGTCGTTCCACTTGAAATAGAAAAGAAAAATCAAACTGCATTTATCGACGTATTCAATAGATGTTTAAGACAAAGTTATAGATGGTCCCCCTTAACCAGCCATATTCTACACTTTAGTAGACGGAATTACTCGTTAATTCTCTTTACTAAGGTGGGTCTCGGGGTGGGGCGTTACATTTTCCATGCTTGATACTAACAAGGGCACTAGAACTTAGAAGTGTCAACTATGGTCAGTAACAACATGTTCTATTATGCTTTACATTTCACTGTGAGTTATACTGATAGTATTCTGATATGCAATTATTTGTGAATTTACACGATACCAAACAAACGATCCGTACTTTAGTAGACTTGGGTTTTCGATTTAGCAAAAATTCAGGCCCACTACAATGTAGGTTATTACACATCCTATCTGGAGTTATTAATGATTATTAGCATTCAACTTAATGTAAAACTTCTCATGCCCTGCCACATAGCTTTGCCTTGTCGAACATGCTTCTTTGGACTACTCTAGTGTCATTCACTTCCCACTTGACATACTCAATCAAATGCCTCGCATCGTTGGTTTGAAAAAGTCTAGAACACATTACTTGGCTCTTACAATTTCCTTGTACTTGGTCTAACATTTTCCTTATGCATGTCTCGAAGTGAACTAGAGAAAATCTCACGTCATCCACCATAACATATCCAAATATATCCCAAACGTCTCATTAATTTTTCCAATGGACATCCTCTAAAAATTAACATTGGGTAACCACCTCATCATAAGATTATTAACACTTATATGCATATATCATACCATACAATATACACAATCATAACAAGTCAAATGACAAGCAACTAGGAATTAAGCGGATTGAAGCAAAACAAACAATCGAATAACATATTATGCAAGCAATATAGTTAAACCAAAAATGCATAACATAACTAATGAACAATCCTTATCAAACAATTAAAAATATAATAATACAATACAAATTGAATAATTTAGTTCAAACTATCATACAATATATCATGAAAATAACGCAGTTAAATGAAATAGTCAAATTAATAGAACTAATGTCAACAAGCAGTAGAGTAACACAACCAATTCAACTAAAACGAACTAGAAGAACCAAAGTAAAATATCTCAACCTCATACACCAAAATGAGTTTTGGACAAATTTAAAACTATATCACCAAGCGTCCCATATCTCAGTCGTACAATCTAGTTCTACAATCTACAAATTGAGTTTTTCCAAATACAATACACCTCCATAGTTTGATCAAACAAATATTTACTTCTTTTCATTTCAAAAATCCATTTTCGAATCAAACGATTTCCATCCTTGTAAAATATTTTTCCTAAAATATTTTCTTGAAATATTTAACGATATTTTACAATACATCTTTTTTCGAAAAGGGAAATATCATCACATATATTCTCAATAAAACATTCTCTTTTAAAAATTGGGTATTATCCTAATCAAAATCCAAAAAAATGTTTTCTATTCGAATAATATTTATCAAAATTGTTCTTCGTATAAAAATAATTACGACCAATAGTTGCTTCCACATTAAAATTTTAAATTTCAAGGATGTTCTTTTAAACAAAACACTTCTTTTTTTCGAATAAATGTTCCATTCACTCACTCCATGGGTACTTATTATAGGCGATGACTCATATTAGCCCAAAGTCACACTGTTTGTGGCCAATTTAGCTGGGCAGACTTTCATTTGCTTTGACTAACCTCACATCCCAGTAACTTAGTCATAATTTACAACATTGTTTTAACATGTTATCACACTTCTCACCACATTCCATATCAATGCCTTATAAGAAAACTCTTATTTCGCTCTTATAGTTAACTTCTTTCCTAAAGGGGATTTAATGACAATTAATATCCTATTAAATACATAACTAATAATTAATAATTGCACACTATTCACACTAACACACACACACAAACACACACACACACACACACACACACACACATATATATATATATGCATGTATACACATACAAGCCTAAAATATTTCTATATGTGTGAAGATTGTCCCCTAAACTAGTGTTTAAATGTCAAAACTTCATATTTATGCAAGTCCAATTCCATATCAATAAGATATACCATAAATCCAATATCCACAATTCAATCAACAAACTTGTATTAAATAGAATCCAAAAAAAACTTAATAAGAATCCACATTAACAGAAACTTACAATTCAAATACTTTTATGCTCTATTCAAATTATTTATATAAAATTGAAAAAAGGAATTCCTATTTAAATTGTAGAAATAGGCAGTGCAAACTTCGAATAAAAGAATCCGTACCTTGTATGCCATTTCCTAATTTATTCTTTTCAAAACACTTAATCAGATCCAAAGAAAATATGAGATGTGAAATAGAATGTAAAATATTAAAATTGTAATATCTACGCAATTCCATTATTTTAATATAGAATAATTAAGAGTCTAACTTAAGAATTGACATTTCACTTTAGGAGAATATTGGGGTTTTACCGTGATATTTTCATAAACAAAATTCCACAATGGCATATATCAAATCCAAGTCATACTATACAATTACTAAAATAATAAAAGAAATATGATTTCCACTCATGAAAAGTCCTTAGCTCTTCTTCTTTGGATTTGTTTACGCCTGCTTCAATCTATTACAAATCTTTCCTTTTTGAAATATACAACAAGGGAATTATATATAATTAGATTCAGAAATTTAAGGATTGAGGAGAATAAAATAAGAGACTAAATAATAAATACCTAAATTTCTCATTTGAAACCCTAGAGAATTTTTTGAATCTTTTAAGAGAAAGAATGATAGAGCTTCGTTTGGTTCCTAAAATAATTTGTGAATAAAAGTAAAGGGAGCTAACTCTTATATAATGGTTACAAAGCACTAAAACCATCAGATTTAAGTTAGCTTAAAATAATAAAATCCGGACCGTTCAAATGCACAAAACCCTAGCCCCTACCAATATCGATCGATCAACCACTCTTCGCCAAGAGGTTGACCGCTAGCAGTCTACCGGCCTAGGGAAAATAGTCGACAGTGTTTATTTTAGGAATATTTGATTTCTGCCGTTGATTAATTTATTTAATAACTCAATAAGATTTAACGTTAACTTTTCTTTTAACGTTTACTTAACCACCAACTATAATTACTATTACTTTTTAAATTTCAAATTTGAGGATTTATTATTTATTTGAATTTTGATTACATTTAACTTATTTTGAATCCAAAAACTTCAAACACCCATAATGTTTTCTTTTGAGCTTCATTTTCAAATCATTATACACAAAAATTGATCGAAAAATCACCACGAATGCAACAACATAACTTACGTGGTCAAATTTTAACCTTTACAATATTTCCATTATTAGCCATATTATTAATTATTAATTAATTCTTTTCTTATTAGTTAATTTCTCATTAATATCATAGGATGTTACATTCTCCCTGCTCCCTCCCAAAAAAAAAGAATTTCATCCTCGAAATCCCTAAGGGACGGACATTGTAACGTGCAATAAACATCCATATGCAACCAAGTTATCTACACATCCATTTACTTAACCAAAAGTGCAATGTGATTATGTATGCTGACCTATTGCCAGAGGCACTACGGTCTTATTACTTCTAATTCTTTCAAAAAACCTTTTATCCGAAAACCTTTATTCAAATTCTTTCCCATGTGGTTGGATTTAGAAATTAACTTTAGTCGTCTTTTCTATTGAACTTTCCTTCTTCCCTAATCAATATTTATAACTATCTGATTATCTCCTTATGATGATTGTACACCTTCTTGTGCGAACTTGCTCCACTCCTTCTTCACATCTTGTTCCACTCCTATCTTTCCTGACTTCTGGATGCTTACAAAATATAGGTTCTTATCTCCCATATGTTTGGATGAATTGTATATCTTCAATTAAAAATCCATCAAAATCAAAAATCATAAGGCGGTCTATGCCTAATAAAGAAGTCAAATACCATTCAGATGTTGGGTGCTTCTATATGTCGGGATCATTCTCTTCTTAGTCCACTACTCATGATACGATCTTTATCTCGTGGAGTAAAGGGGTAGGAGTATAAATTTATATCTATCCATTGGCTCAACTCATAGCTGTCTCGCTCATACTTTCGGAATATAGTTGCAACTACTTCTATAGTCGGACTATATAGAAGTTAGACATATGCTCAAAATAAGTATATATATTTATATAGTAGGATTTTTGAAAAATACTTTCAAAAATAACAAGTATGCCACTCATACTTATACATATACCCATTGATCAGGCAATCTAAGCTCTGATACCAAATGCAACAACCTACCTGCGAATCTAAAAATTCAAACATCAAAACGACTAACATAACTCCATATAACAACGCCAAATATTTGGGTTTCAATATCTCAAAATACATTATGTCTCAATGGTATACAAGAAATAAAAAATAACAGAGATAGCTAAATAACTGCCAAAATTCTACGTCTCCGCCACCATCTCCGAAAATTTGCATCATCATCTCTAACCTATGTTGTAATGAGGAAGAAGTCAGTATAACAATGCCTTGCGAATAAAAATTTCGAGCCTTTCTATAATAGTACTTTGGCAGTACAATTTAAATAAGAATATGTCTTACGTGTTCCAGCTATATTGTAATTCTTCCAACTATAAGCTCTAAGTCCAATTCCATAACCATTTCTCTTTCAACCCATAACTAGAATGTATTGTCAATAATGTCCTAATAATGTAGAGATATCACCCAAGCCACTTAATACCATTTTAATGGGCACCAAGCATACTCTGACCATTTTATACATCGTCAAGGCTTATATCCGTCATTTAATACTTATCCCAAGGTGAACTCCTCTCCGGTACTATCTAGCTAACATTACATAGAACCTCTTCAGACCACTTAATACTTCTATTTATGGAAGATGTTGACCCCATAATGGCTACTTAATACCTCAAAACCAAAGAGGACCCTCCCTAAGATATCATCTATCGTGCCTAATCTCTAACACTGACCATTTAAAACTTGCTACATAGGGAAGAGGTCGGCTCTCAATCCACCATTAATACCTTCAACCCCGAAGCACGTCCTTCGTATTATGACCCATAACCCTACTAAAACATCTCACATTAGTTCGACTATTCGTTGGTATTAAAAGTCAAATTTAGGTTTAAACTATAAAAATTTAGAATCAACTTTGCATCCTTTATTTGTACTTATTATAGGCAATGGCTCATATCAGCCCCAAAGTCATACTATTGGTTTAATTGGGCATACTTCAGTGTGCTTTTGACTAGCCTCGCATCCCTTTAAAGTAGTCATAATTTACAACACTCTCTTAACGTACTATCATACATCTCACCGCATTCAATATCAGAGCCTTATAAGAAAACTCTTATTTTGCACTCACAATTAACTTCTTTTCTAAAGGGGATTTAATGATAATTAATTGACAATATCAAGGTCTTCTTAGTCACCAAGGTCGATCTCATATGCTAGAAACTATCTTCCGAGCATTATATATCTTTAGATAAAATATACACAATGGAGAAACATAGCTGGATCACTGTAGTACCTCGCAAAAATTTATAAGAATTAATTAATTAATAATAAGGTTAAAATGAAAATTTGCAAGCATCAGAATTTTGCCATGGAATTTACACTACTGCATCCGTGGCAATTTCTTATCGACATTCATATATAAGGTTTTGTGATCGGAGTTTAAACGAAAAAATTATTAATGTTTGAATTTTTACGACTTAAAACAAGTTGAACAAATTTAAATTTAAAATTAAACAATGTTAACATTGAAATTAAAAAGGATAATTATATTTTAGCATCGATGGGAAGTTTAAGGTTTAAGAAAATATTAATGCTAGTTAGTAATAAGGAAATGAATCAAAATGTAACGCAAGCATTGGTTCTCAGTCAAAACAATAGGACCGGTTGATCTCCTCACTTAGGTTGGTCGACCGTTAGTAGGGAACGAGTAGTTGACTAATGGGTATGTGGCGGCTAGGGTTTGGCTAGGCATGAATGGCCAGATTTTTATTATTTTAAACTAACTTAAATCCTACCATCCAAATGCCTTCTAACCACAATAAACTCTTACTTTTAAAGCTAACGACACTCTGTCGATCTTCTTCTTCAACTCTACGATTTAGAATCAATTAGATTTTCAGGTAAATGATTTTAATTTTTTATATACACATTTTCTAATTCTGTTCTTCCCTAATCTCTGATTCTGAATCTAATCTATATACAGTTGAATTATTGTATATTCCAAAAAGAAGAAATATGAAGGAGAAATTAGGAGAAGGCATGAATCAAATCTAAAGGAAGTAGGAAACCGTCTATGAGTGGAAATCTTAGTTCTTCACACTTTAGTAGTTTGTGTAGTAAAATTCGGATTTTTTGAGCCTTGGCGAATTTGGCATATGAAAACCAAATCCTTAAACCCAAAAATTCCCCCAAATAAAATGTTAATTCTTAGATTTATTGAAATTTCAATTATTTTATGTTGATATAATTTATTATTTGTAATTTGAATAATTTATATTTTATTCAACTTTCCCTTCTAATTTCTATTGTTGTGATAAAAGGGTTCAAAAAGAAAATTTTCTAGGAAATGGTGCGCAAAATATGAATTTTTTCCTAATTTTAGTTTACACTACCTATTTCTGCAATATGAATAAATATGAATCCTTTTTCTACTTCAAGTTATATGTAAAAGTTGAATAAAATATAAAGGGTTTAAATTGTATGTTTTGTTTCCTTGAAATAGAGGTGTGATCTATTACATTAATATATAGTAAGTTTGGTATTATTCTATTTTTGGATATATATAGGTCGATTAGTCTAGCTAATGATGTTAGCTATTTTATAAATTACCATATGGAACATAGGCTTTTATAAATATGGAAGTTTTGACATTTTCATAGCTAGTATAGGAAGTGCTCATCTTAGAATAGGAATATTTCTATGCACCTTTTGAAAATTTTAGTTAGGTAAAATATTACATATGTATAAATATAATTAATAGCGTATTATGAGTAATATATAATTTGTATAATATAAAATAAATAGATAGTTAGAGAGCATTAAACCCCATAGGAAGGAAGTTAAGGATAATTATGGAAATTAATCCATAATTAAAGGCAAAATAATGAGTCTTTCTTATATGGCTTTAATTTGTAATGCGGTGTGATATTATATATGTATGTATGGTACTATGTTAGAAGAGCGCAAATATTACCAAGTTATAGGAATGCAAGATCAATCAAAAGCACACAGAAGTCTGCCCAGCCAATCTGGCTTCCAGCAGTGTGATTTGGGACTGATGTAACATATCACCTATAATAAGTATCCACAATGAATGTGAGGTAAGTCCCAATTTTGTAGGGTAAGTCTGCCTAGCTAATCTGGCTACCAGCACCTATGAATAGTCGGACTAATGTAAGATGTTATAGTTTGGATTATAGGTCATACGATAGATACCTCAATGAGGGCATGCTTTTAGGTTGGGGATATTAAGTGGCTATTGTAGGATCCACCTTCTTCCCACTCAAGAAGTATTAAATGGTTGGGATTATCTTTTAGGTGCGGTAATATGACATCTTTGATAGGTCTCCGCTTAGGATTAAGGTATTAAGTTGCTACTGTAGGGTCCGCCTCTTTCCATCAAAAATTTATTAAGTGGCCCAGTGAGATTTCTTACGATTTCAGTTAGGGAGTACCAAATATTTGATCATTTGAGTTTCAAACACCTATCTAAAATTGCCAAATATTATCTAGTTAGAGGTTTCCCTAAATTGGATTTTGATGTTAATAATCTACGTGGCACGTGTCAATTAGGTAAACTTAGAAAAAGTTCCTTTAAGTCAAAGGATATAATTTCTACCTCTCAATCTCTTGAACTTCTTCATTTAGATCTTTTCAGTCCTTTGCAAATACAATCCATAAATCATAATAAATACGTCTTTGTAATTATAGATGATTTTTCTAGGTTTATGTGGATTGTTTTCCCAAAACATGAAAGTGATGCTTTTGAAATGTTTAAAATCTTTATTAAAAGAATTTAAAACCAAATGTCTATCAAAATTAAAATAATTCGAAGTGATTATGGTGGAGAATTTGAAAATGAAAGTTTTGCAAACTTTTGTAATAAGAAAGGTATTACACATAATTTTTCATTTTCAATAAGACCTTAACAAAATGGAGTAGTAGAACGTAAAAATAAAACAATTCAAGAGTGTGGTAGAACTATGTTAGACGATAGTAATTTGCTTAAAAACTTTTGGGATGAAGCAGCTGCTACAGCATGATATAATTAAATAGAATTTTAATAAGACCTTTGGCTAAGAAAACATCATACAAATTATTTTATAATAAAAAGCTTAAAGTATCATATTTTAGAGTTTTTGGCAATAAATTTAGATAATTTTGGTGCTAAAGAAGATAAAGTTATCTTTATTGGATATTCAAACAGAAGTAAAGCTTATATAGTTTTCAATACTAGAACTAACACTAATGGAGAGACATTACATGTTTCTTTCGATGAAAATATTAAAATCAATAATAACAACTACGGTGAAGAAGAAAATGGCAATAGTGAAGTCACAAATAATGAAACAGATAATGATAATAATAATAATAATACTGAAAATATATATCCAAATAAGAGATCAAAAATATTAAAAATCATCCTAAAGAAAATATTCTAGGAAATATAGAATCAGTAGTAAAAACAAAAAATCTATTAAACGAGATTAGTAACGTAGCATTCACCTTAACTAATGAACCTAAGAATCCAAAAGAAGCATCATTAGATGATTCATTAATTCTTGCTATGCAAGAAGAAGCGAATCAATTCACTAGAAATAAATTTATTCCTAGACTAGAAAATAAATCTATAATTGGAACAAAATGGGTATATAAAAATAAGTTAAATGAACAAGGAGAGGTCGTTAGGAATAAAGCCTGCTTTGTAGATCAAGGATATAGTTAAGAAGAAGGTATATATTTGATGAAACTTTTGCATCCATAATAAGGTTAGAAGCAATAAGTATCTTATTTTCTGTTGCAAATCATAATAATATTAAATTATTTCAAATAGATGTTAAAAGTTCTTTTCTAAATTGTTTTATTAAAGAAGATGTTTATGCAGAATAACCCCTTCTATTTGAAGATAATTTTTTTTCAAACCATGTTTATAAATTAAAGAAAGTTTTATACGATTTAAAACAAGCTCCTAGAGCATGGTATAATAGACTTAAATCATATTTATTACAATCTAATTTTGAAATTGGGTAAGTGGATTATAGACTATTTATCAAAAGAAATAACAATGATATTTAACCAATACAAATATGTGTAGATGATATTATTTTTGGATTTACAAATGAATAACTAAACAAAGAATTTTCTGATATCAAGACAAAAGTATTTGAGATGAGTCATATGGGAGAACTAACATTTTATAGGATTACAACTAAGACAATAAAATAATAGAATTTTTATAAGTCAAGAAAAATATGCCAAAGAATTAGTTAATAATTTCGGTATATCTAATACCAAAGGTAAACAATCTCCTATGGCAACCAATGAAAAATTAAGTAAAAAAGATAACTCAAAGGATGTAGACCAAAATCTTTATAGAGGTACGATAGGATCTTTACTGTATATACTGCAAGTAGACTTGATATAATGCATAGCATTTGTCATTGTGCAAGATATCAGTCTCAACCTAAGAAAATTCATCATAAATCCGTAAAACGGATATTAAGATATGTAAATAACACGCTAGACTATGGAATTTTCCACCCAAAAGAAGTTTCCTTTGATTTAATTTCACATAGTGATGCTAATTATGGAGGTTGCAAATCAGACTGAAAAAGTACAAGTGGAACTTGTCATCTTTTAGGACACTCTAATTTCCTGGTTTAGCAAAAAGCAAAATTATGTATCTCTGTCCAAAAAGAAGAAGAATATATTTCAGCAGCATTAGCCGTTCACAGGTTATTTATATGCAACAAATATTAAAGGATTATGGTTTAAATTTTATTAAATCATTAATACACTACGACAATACTAGTGCAATTAATTTATCTAGAAATCCAACTCATCATGCAAGAACAAAACATACAGAATAAGAAATCACTTTCTAAGAGACAACGTAAATAAAGGAATAATCTTACTCGAATTTATAAATATTGAAAATCAAGTAGTTCATATATTAACAAAACCATTAGCTCAAACATCATTTATTAAGCTAAGAAGAGAGCTAGGGGTATGTTCCTTCAAAGAAATATAAAAATAATAACATACAAACTAAAAAAACATCAAACTACACTAGTTATGTCAATATATATATATATATACACACACACATACTGTATGTTGACATATGCAGTTCTTTTTAAAAGTCAGATTTCCCTCCATAATTCAAAATTTGTAATGACAATATATAACCACTATATTTTGAATATAACCTATTTCAGTGACTTCTTCTTTCTGGAAATCATCAATAATAAAAAATTAATGGATCTTACGAATTCCAAACGTCTAAGTCCCTCTCCATACCTCTACAATATCCCTCTTCGGACCTTTACAATGGCCAAAGTAACTAAGATTGAGAGTGATCCGAAGCATACTCTTAATATGCTTTCTGAAATAGAAGCAATTAACATGAGAATGATGAAGGAACTGGAAAAACAAGGGCATATTCTCTAGAATCTGCAAAAATATTTATTAGATAACCCCACAAATCCAATAATAATTGTGGATGATGCTCCAAATGTGCCATTTATGATCCTATGAATAACAGTGAAGAGGAAGATGAAGAGGAGGAAGTAGAGGAAGAAGAGGAAGTTGACGATAATGTCAAATGTATTGGACAAGTTGCTTTGAAAAGTATGAAAATTTAGTTGAACAAAAAGGGAATTTCCGTCCCCATTACCCTTTTTGTCCTATTCATAAATCCCCAATTATTAGAAATCATATTACTTTAGATTGAATAGTTTGGGATGTATATATCTAGGGTTGTTTGATTTGTTTAAATTATTGTTTGAATTATTTGGGTTGTTTGAAATGTATGATTGATTGAATTGGTTTGGATTGATATTGGCTTGGATTAGTGTGCATAAACTTATATTAGGATTAGAATTGATTTGATTTAACTTTGGTTTGGTTTTACCGTAGTTTGATTTGAATATATGTTTTTATTGACTTGGATTAGTTTGATTTTTTTTATATATATTGGATTGGATTGCTCAATAAAATTATTTTTTCTTATTTATCAACATATCACTCTTAGACATCACTTTTATATATCATGTAGTACTTTAGTTAAAGGGAGTTTTAGTTGTATTTTTGTTGATAAAAAAGGGGAAAAATATATAAAATCCAGACATAGATTAAATGAGAGCTTTGTAACTCAGGGAGAGTAATATCATATTTTATATACAGGGTTATCATTATCAAAAAAAGGGGATTGTTAGTACCATAGGTGTTGGTTTTGATGATAATAACAATACGAGATCATATAAAATATATACACTAATGTTTTATCAAGTTATACACAATATAGTGTAGGATATTAGATAGGTTTTGATTAAGAAGACTGTATGGTATCAAGAGCAGATTCTTGAGGTTGATAAAGAGGCTGATATAGACATTCAAGAGTTATATATTGAAGACTCATGAGTTTGTAGATCCAAGAGATCAGAATAAGTTATAGTCATAGATTACTTTGTTAAAGCCCTGGCAGCACTTCTTTAATCTCTCTTCATTTTTTTCAAAAGGGTTTTTAAAATTTATTCTCTAATTTAATGATTTTCAAATATCTTGGTTTTCAATAAAAACAATGTTTAATAATCCATGTTTTCAAAATAGCTTTCAAATGATTCCTAACCTTTTAATTACTTATTTACAAAATTATCATATTAAGCCTTTAAGTATTTTATATTTTAATATATACTTCTAATCTATTGTATTTAGACATCGATTTTAGTTTTATGTTTTCTAAATGTTTAAGGTATTTAAAATTATATTTTGACATTCACTAAAACTTTGATATATATGTATATATACTCATTTATATATTATTTTATTTTTCAAAAGAATTTTTATTTAAATCCTATATATAATAAAATGCTTACAAAATAATTTTATAAAGTTTTCCCAATTTTTATTTTGATTAAAATGTGTATACATGATTTTAGAAAGTATCAAAATATTTTATAAAGCATAATAGTTTCAAAACAATTTTTATAAAGTAGTTTTTCAAAATACAAAAGGATATGTCGACATGTCCTCCTTATGTATGTCGACATATGTGTTGAGATTTTAAAAATTCAAATTTTGAATGGAAGTGTATTTTTGTCGTATCTCTTCATGAACTGATATAACTTTTGTTTTTCTATAAATAGGGGTTCTCTCAATGAATTTTAAACAACTACTTTCTTATATTTTCTCTCCTCTTTCGCACTCTTGATTTTTAAAAGAAATTTTACTCATGATCTTATGAAATTCAAATAGAAAAAAAATCAAACTCTATTGATTTGATTCTCTATTGAATATCCTTTGATCTCTCTCACTCAAATCACGATCAAAGTGCTGTTCAAGAAACAATGGGATTACTTGTTTTCAAGATCAAGAAATTAATTTTGTAAACTCTATCAACTCATATTAAAATACTCTTGGCTGTGCTTGGTGTCCCTAAAATCTACATGGGTGTGCTTGTGTTCCGTTGAATCAAGTGGGTGTGCTTGGTGTGCTAGTGTCCCATCCGAATCCAGTAAGTGTACATAGAACTCGAAAAATCTATATGGTATGTCTTATAGCCTTGAAATCGAGATTGCATAAACTTTGATATTTGAAAAGAAATACGTACAAGAAATTGTATTGGACTGGATGTAGAGTTACTCCAAACTAGTATAAGATCCTGATGCGATCTCTCCACCTCTTTACTTTTTACTTTTACTTCATTTATATCTATCTGTGTTTGCATATGTGATTGTCAATTTGCATTGTTTACACTTTAATCTTAAAAGAATTGAGAATGATTCATAAAAGTTTGTAAACCTTATTCACCCCCTCTAGTGTTAAATTAGCCTTAAGATCCTTACTTCTATAAACTAACAGTTTAAGACATATTAATGTTGTTTGGAGATACTGTATTATGGGTATCTGAGAAGATTTGATTTATTTTTAAAATTTGAAGTTTTATTAAATGGGTACTTATTTTTGTTATTATATTTTATGATTTTCACTATAAGATTCTAAAAGCATAGATAAATAGTTTTGTATATTGTTCATTATATCGATTTTACCGACTAACAGCCAGCTTTGGAATGGACCTAATATTCGGTGAGCATTTATTGGGTTGAAAGTTAGGCCCGTTTCATAGAGGGTTGTTATAGTCACGCCCGAACACGTGATATCGAATATTATTAACTCCTGCTAGTAACACTGATAAGCATCCCTGGATATGGAGTTGATGTACCCTTGGGTTAGCTAAACCCATTACTATATAGCCTATTTTGTTTTCTGTAATTTTCGATGGGAGGTCATTTCAGCATCCCTCACACGAGTCTTCATCAGTTGAACAGATCTCGAACCTCTTCATGAACTCCAACATAAGCAGTCCGCGAAAAATAACGTTGACCTCTCATTTGGATTTAACTTTAGGATAGACGGTTCAACTCTGTAGCATTTATCTGAAATGTCAATGTTGACTTCTCCTTTTGACTTAACCTTAGGATAGATGATTCAGCAATATAACACTCCACTCCATAACCACTTCCAAAACATATAACTCATATATAAGTTTTGAAGTGGTTTTCAGTAAGTGGATACTACTCTTCAAAACTAAATCATTGAATTTTCGATTAACTCAATTCCAGTTCTTTTAATATTAAGCGAATGATATAAAGGAATCCTCCTCGGAGGATCTCACATATATACGTTCTTAAAGCAAGAGACGTTTAACACTAATAAGTCTTTCTTGGGGATCTCAAACCATATGAAACGAGAAGGTTTTATACACTTCCTAAGTTAATTTGCTCAAGTTTTGATAGAAATAAAAATGATCACATATAAAATTCAAGTCTTGTATACTTTTCATTGTTTCTGACCTTCTCAACTTATGCTATCCCTCGGTCAGGAGTGAAGCTAGGTAGCTTAGAGCATTAGTTGCATCAAAGCCCTACCTTGGCACTTCATTCTTAACCCTCACTGATAGAGCAAGTCTATTTTGTTGCTTTTAGTGCTAAGTGTAGGATTAAATACTTTTCATAAACAAGTAAACACACAAAGCATAATTAAGTCACATAAGCGACTTCCCTATATTTAGATGATATTTGTTTGTAAATACATGTATTTATATTGAAAATACCTTCACATATAGAAGCAAACTTAAGTTTGATGTTGGAATAAACTAAAGTAAATTCACTTAAGTTTAAAATTTACGGAAGCTTGGCTTCGAATAAGAGTGAAAGCCCATTAAATAAAAGCTTGGATTGAATTAATTTGGGAATGGCTAGAAGTATACAAGAATGGAATGTGTCGAGCTAAATAGATGGTTGGTGAATAAATTAGAAATGAAATGGGAGTAGTTACAGAATGAGTTGAAATTAATTTAAAGTAGTTATAAACTAAATAAATACTCTATTAAGCGAATATTGTCTAATTGGTATAGAATGAATCGTCGTATGACGTAAATAAAAGTAATTAAATTTCTGTGAGCTAATAGAGATTAAATAAATTGGTTTTAGAATTAATCGAAGTGAATATGAGCTTGTTTGGATTAAAAATCATAAGAAATTGAGTTGCAAACCATCGAAACTGAATGAAATGGCTTATGAATTGATAGAAAGCGATTGAATTAGTTTTAAAGTTATATAAATCGTTTATGGAAAGCGTTTTGGTGCTTGTTGCTTATGATATTCATGTGTTTAGCTGTTGAATATAAGTGAAATGCTAATAGATTTTCTATCTATGGCACTTACATATTTAAATTGAGTAAGTACAGGTACCTGAAGGCCGTTTGGCTAGATTTGGTTGCGCTATTTGCTAGAATTAATAAGTTGCTTGCTTAAAATGCTAAATAAGGTACGCCTACCAATAAAAATATGAAATATGAACTGTTTTTGCTTTTTCCGACCGTGTGGGTCGATGTATACATATTTATATCTCTTTTCAAATTGCAAAAGCTCCTCCGTACAAAGGAGACTCTGCCAAAAAATTTCGAAAATTTTGGGAGTTAGAAAATTTTTGGAAATTTTTGAGAAAAAAAAAGAGGTTAACGACAAAACGATTTCAAATTGGGAATTAAAGTAAATTAGTAAATAAAACTAATATGAATCAGTTATACTTGAAAGATAAAATTCAATATGCAAAATTTAAAATAAATTGAATTTGTATGAAAATGGGAAAAATAATTTAAATAGAAATGGATATGAAACTTCTATAAGGAAAGGTATGTAAAGATTTGGAAAGGGCTATGATTGGATGTTATTGCTAAGTAGGTTATGCAGGTACTAAAGGGGAAAGAAAATTGGATGTGATTCTAAAAGATAATTTTGAATTGCCCGACAAAAGGTATGTATTTAAATTTCTGTATGAAATTGGATTGGGTTTTTGATCTAGCCCCTTGGCTTTTGTTTTATTTTTGAATTTGGGAGCCCGTAGGGGCATTTTGTAGTAGTACCAAGCTAGCCGCGCAAAAGAGACGCTGGCAAAAAATTTCGGGAATTTAGAGAGTTAGAAAATTTTTGGAAAATTTTTGATAATTCAAAATTTAGTTTTAAATTGAAATTTAGATGATTGAGCAAAAGGGTATTGTTTGAAACTATAGAAGGTTTTGGGAAGTTGGTTAAGGTTATAGTGGGTCTTTAATAAAGGATAGTTGGTAGGATGTTGAATTGTGGGTTTTAGGGAAAAATAAACGGGTATTGTACCATTCTTCCTAACTAGTAATTTCGAAGACGAAATTCTTTTAAGGGGGGAGGAATGCGACGACCCAGAAATTTTAACAAATTAAATTGGAATAATTAATCGATTTTAAATATTTAAAAGTTAATTTTAACATGAATTTCAGATATCAATATTTACTTGATAATTAAATCATTGAATTATATAGTTTAAATATTGAATTTAATAATTGAAAATTGGGTAAATTGTTGTGTCTGAAATTTCTAAGCCTGTTTAAATGATTTGAAGGCTTATAAAATTTATAGTGATAATACTGGAGATAATAGAATGATTGAAATTTAATTTAAAGATAATTTTTTCAGTTTTGAAATTATATTATTTAAATTGAACTTAAAAATAATCTTCCGTGGCACAGTCTCGGAATTCAACGAAACCAGTTCCATTGGATCCATAATAGTTAGTTTTATCGGATTTCAATTTTCGTAGCAATCGGAGTTGTTGTTTGACTTTGGTAGCTCGAAACGCTTAGAAACTATTTTAATCAATTTAATTTAAAATTGATCGTTTTCTTTTGTAACTCGCATATATGATCAAATTAGCCCCCGAAACACGTTCCGTTGTGTTCGGAATGCGGGTAAAACCTTATAATCGCCTTGCGGCATTCCTTAAGTGGAGTTTAAAATTTTTAAAGCGCTATTAGCGAGGCGTTTGAAAGTTTTATAATTTAATAATTTTTTTGGTCAATCAGTCAAAGATATTTCATTACAACGCATTCTCGATAAGCCTTACACCATCATATATCTCATTCCCGTCCCTTTCTTCTATCTAGAAGCAGAAATCGAACACATGATTAAAAAAATTAAATTAATTTTTTTAATGAAATCACGACCGAAGCCTTCACTGTTCACACCAATAGAAATCGAAATCAAACGAAAGATGATGGCCGAAGCCGACTCTCCTAAATCCCCAAGTAGATTTCATCTTCAGTTAAAAAAAAGTAATGGCGACGCATTATCAATCGAGCTCGAAACCCGAGGGGGATGATGCGCGAAGTGGGGCGACTCAGAGTTTAGTCCAGTTCGAATCGACACGGCTGGGAGGCACATCGCATCTGGAGATCTCGTGATTTGGAGCGAGTGACGAGTCGCGCATGACATGAGCAAGTATGGGTCGCGATTCTTGGGTTAGCGTGTCAGTGGCAATCGTGCGCATGCGAGAGGAAAGCAGCAGGTCGGCGCGGCAATTTTAGCGCTAGGGTTTTTGATCGAGGCTGTGGCAATGGTGAAGATGCCTAGACACGAACTACAGTGCAGGTATAAGCTTTTTTTTTAATTTATTTTACTAGTGGTATATTAAAAAAATAGGTGGATCTGTTGATTTATTTGTACATTTGAAAATTTATTAAACCTATTTAGTTTGAAATCTGTAACAGGAAGGAAAAAGGATTTGCAGTAAATCAAAGTATGATATAAACGGAGATATATACAAAATTAGACTTTTGTATTGGTATAATTTAAGTTTTAAAATATATGTAATTTTAAAGAAAGTAAAATAAAATAAATATACATTTACATATTTTTATTTACGAGTTTATTTTAAAAAGTATTTGGGAGGTTAACCTATTCAATTTATTTTTGGAACTTAAAATTTATTTGTTAAAAGAAAATTTGGTTAAATAAAATATTGGGTTACTTAAATTTATTTAAGGGAAATAAATTGTTTGGTTAATTAAAATATTAATAAAATTGTATGATGTTTATTTAAAGTTTGAAAACTGTGAAGAAGCAAGGCGTAATGGAAACGAATTGCTAATGAAAACCAAAGGTGAGTAAATCTCACTCGTTTGGTATTATTTAAATTTAAATGGTTAAATTTAAATAATTGGTTGATTGATTGAGTTGATTGAATGTGTGCTGATAATCTGTGACTTTGGTTTTGTTTGATTCTCGAGTTAATAAGGGTTAATGATTGGTGATTCATTAAATAGGTAGAATAATTTGAATGGATAATGAATTAATTCAAATAATTAATGATTGTGCTAATTAATTTAGTAATTAAGGGTTTTAATTAATTAAGGATTAAGTTTATATTAATTTAGAACAATCAATTGATGGTTGATGTGTAATTACTTAATGAAAAAATATATAATTACTTTGTGAAATTTATCAAGAGATTAATTAAAATAGTTAATTGAGGAATAATTTATTTATTTAATGAAGTAAATAAAAAGGTAGATAATTATAGATTGAGATTGATCGAATTTTTTTTTAATATTGTGGTTGAACTAAAGTAATTGATTTGGATTAGAACAAATTAAAATATGATTGGAAATTATTAATTTATATAATAATTAATGAAATTAAAAATTGATTAATTAAATCAATTCAATAAATAATTACTTATGAGAAATTAATTACTATAAGTAATTAAGAATTAATGTAATTAATAAAATAATTAATTTATGAAATAATTGATTAATTTATAAGTGATTTAGATTTCTTATTCATTTTTGGTTAAGAACAATTAATATCGAGAAATTAATTAAAGATAATTACATAAATTTAATTGAAAAATAATTAATCCAGGGGATTAATTAAGATGAATAATGATGGGTTGACTAATTGATTGATTTGGAATTAATTAATGTTAATAAAGGAATCTAAGTGATTGAGGATTGAAATTCAATTAGAATCAATCGAATTGATTTGTATATGATTAAGCTTTTCTTATGGATGATTGAATGGTATTGAATGCTTTGAATGTGTTGACATCTTTATTATGATATGTCGTGTATTTCATTGTATAACTTGGGTTAGGATAACATGAGTTTCGAAGAGACCGAGATCGGGTATTAGAAGATACCCGAAACCACTTCGAATTTTTATAAATTGATTTGTGGAATCAATAGGAATGAATGAAATGATTTAAGTGAACTGAATTATCTATGTTTGGTACATAGAAATTTATATGTGAAGTAAGTGTTGTCTATAGTATTGTGAAATGGTTAAATTGATATAAGTTACTAGGGTTTTATTTAAGTTGTTTGCTTGATATTCCTTGTTAGTTGGGTTTACTCACGCTGGTTTCCAGCCTGACCCGGGTGTTACTTAGGTGTAATGCTCGGGTCAGACCGAGTATTACAGATTTCCAGGTTAGGACGTTCTGGAGCTCATGGAGCGAGATGGATGGCAGGATCGTGTAAAGTATTTCCGCTGTATCATATTATTGTTAATCTGAGACATGATAATTTTATATATTCAGTGACTGTATATATGTGAAACTCCGATGTATATCAAATGTAATCGACTGCTGTAGTATTCTTTTGTAAACTGTTATTATTTATTATTATATTTTATCCGCTGCGAATGTGAGTTGTTAATGTTTCTGTTCTTATTCTTCTATCTCTTTCTTCTTTTTCATAACTATCTGGAATTTTCAGCTTCGAAAATTTCGGGTCGTTACAAAAAAGGAACCATCGCTTTCTAATCTTCGTATACCTTCAAATCAAAATCGTTCATCTTCATCGAAATGTTATCAAAGAAACAAAGATGCGCCTTCACTGAAGTACCCTCTGTTATCCTTATGGTGAAAAATTCCTTCGTCAAAATTAGATGGTTCCTCAGAGACCTCTTAGGAAAATATTCTCCAGTATGGTCCAAATTCCTCTAGTAGTTGTTCCATTTCTAATTTTTGAGATAACATTCCCTCCCATGACTAATTGGAGAGTCGTAAAAGCCCATTCTTCTATATTCTCTTTCTCCTTGGCTGAAACATCAACTGGTAACTTCTTGGTATGAACATCACCAAATGAACGATATTCCTTCTTAGTACACCTTCATCCTCCATTACCACATCTCTCAGTCATTATCTCTATTCCATTTCTCCATCGCCAATTCAAATCCTGATGCCACACAAGATCCTTGAACATAGGGTCTTGTTTCAACTGGGGTACCTTCATCTCTTGCCATACTATCTAACATCTTTCTTCAACAACCAAATAGCTATTATAGCAGACCATTTGAGAAAATTTGAATAACACCCTCAAATGCAGAAGAAATATTAAAATTGTTTTGATAGTTAGGTAGAACAAATAGAAAACCAATGTTCCAAAATAAGCAATCATGGATCATAGATGCACAAAAGGAAAATAAAATAACATACATGATTCATAGTGGCTCCATTATCGTGAGACAGTATACATCCACTTCAAGGGGAGGAGATTTTATTACTTTCTAGGAAAAGAATATTACAAAATCGATATGGAGGCTAAGAAAAATAAATATAAAGAAATACAATTTGAGAGGATAATGTTAATCTCTAAAGAATAACTATCTTTATATGGAGATTTTTCCTAGGGTTGAAGTAATTGATTGATGGCAAAAATTCAATGCCTTATCAGTTCTCCTGTTCATATGGAAAACATTTATCTATTTGATTTTTCTATATTCGTCCAATTTGCATGCACTTGATAAAATGTCTTCTCTAATAAGCTAATTAGAGAATTGATTAAGTACTTCAATCTCTAAAAATAACTCCTTCTTATTTATATAATTTCTTTCCTTCTTTAATGCATTAAAAGAGAAAATAAATTTAACTCGAACACTGACTCAAATACCTCCCGAATCTTCTTTAATATCAAAATATCATATCACTGAAATCTAACATATAATACGACAGAAAACTCGAAAGAACAATTCAGTATGTTGATATAAAACCATTAGATATCTTATAATATACATAAAACAAAAACTTCACCAATAAAAAAATATAGAGAATGTAAAACATAAGCTATACGACATTTGTTGTACTAATGGCGTCAGACTAATTGTCAACGCCTTTTTTATTTCCTTCTTTTCTTTGCAACTTCTTTCTTTGCTCTTGATTTTTTCACTAACACAAGTCGACATTGTATGTACATTTTACATCAAACAATAGCATTAATATTACTTCGAAAATTCATAGTAAGAAACATTATCTTCTTGTGCATAAATAAAGGTGATGTAAAACAAAACTTAATAAATAGAGAAAATTACATTTCTTCGAATCATTCCATTATCTCCAAGAACAGATTATAGCCTCCGAGTTTGTACTCAATCAAGGGATCTCTTTGAGTGTATATCCTCTTAAGCCAACAACTTGGTTATAGATTTAATTACTTGCAAGTGTTCTTTCCACCACCAGTCCATTTTTTGCTTAGAAATAAGAACCTCTCTGCTTCCTCCATTCTCCCTAGTGCTTCTTTCTCCCCTACTTCCTCATATTAGTGCCTTTGTCCTACTCAAAATATACATGTATGACTACAAAAGATATATTCTAGAAGTTCGAGGTGTTAATCTAAATTTTCGCTAACAATCTGGTATAAGAGATATTTGATTTGCTAGTAGTTGGGCTTGAAATGAAGCATTGGAAGCGAAATGCAATTCAGTATACATCTCCTCAATTATATGACATCCGTATTACAGTCAGCTATTTTCACATCAAAGTTAAAGTCTCTGGCCAGAGCGGTTCGGTTAACAATAATTGTATTATTATACTTAAGACTTTCTGTTTACATTATAAAAGTTGAATGTGGATGATATTGGAATTTTGGCCAATACTAAATTACATAAGTCCTAATATGATATAGTTTTGACAAAGATAATTGGTGCAATAATTATCACTACTGAGAACCACTTAAATAGTAAAACTAGGTTTACCTAAACTATATAGGCGATAAATTAGGCCAAACTGTCACACCACTAGATAAGGTGACATGTGAACATTAATATTCGAAATCAATTGCTGATTGAATTTACATCTATGAGTCACACAACCATAAAGTTCAATACTCTGAATACTCTTATTTAATTGAATTACAATTATTATAAATTTATTAATATTTGTGAAATATTAATTATAAAATTACATTTGATTTATTTAAATCAATACTTAAAATAGTGCATATATAAAAGTTTTATATTTACGTATCAATATATGATACTGATATACATTTGAATCGGACTTAAAACATGCCAAAATCGATCTGATTTGAGAATGTATATAGACCCATTAGCCTCTAGGAATAAAGGTGACTATGTGTGAGGGTTAATGGGGTGTGATATTTTGATATACGGGTTTGAATTGGTGGAGAAAGAAAGGTAAAAGATGATATCTTGATCATTTTTTGTCTCCCTTTCTTTCTTATTAAAAACTTACACCCTTTTTATTTTTGTTATTCTTCCTTTTGATGAAGTAGTATCCAGATAGACTTGATGAATCAAACTCAAAAGTTATCAAGGAAGGAAGCCCGAAAAGATAGCTACAAAGCCTACAAACCGGGTGCAACTAGAATAATAAGGCAAAGAGAGAATTATAGTAGAAAATTCCAAAGTCAAAAAATAACTAAGTTTTGGGTTAACACTGACCCATCATAGGTCATCATCGACCCATCTTGGTTCATCACGGTCCATTACCGATCTATCGTGAGCCATCTTCGAAGCCGTGGTTCAAGAAACATAAAGGAATTCCACTATGTATATATCTATGGTTTGATACCGATCTATAATACTTTATGGTTTTGCTCCCATTTTTCCACTACATACTAGCTAAGGTCCTAGAAACCTATTCTAAGCTCCAATTATCATTCACATACTGTGCTCTATCGATCTCCTTAGGCTCTCCGAGTCAGAAACCTCAATCATCCATAGAACCCATCAATTGGACTCCAAAGTAGATAAGTTATGGCTTAAACAATTCAGAGACCAAAAAGCTAACGGTATGGCGACCAATTTCCAAAAGTCCAAAATCCATTTGGTGAAGTTTTATGGGTCAGTACCGGCCCATAGCTATGGTTAGGTACCGACCTGCAGAGATTGCTGAGCTAGCTATGTCTTCTCCTTCGTCAACTGTTGGGAGATCATGAAGAACGTGGGAATGGACGTGCCTAAGGCTTTCCCACCGACCTACACCTATAAATAGACCATAGGAGGCTTCATTTTGAGGATATTTTAGCTCTTCCACCATTGTTATACATTTCGTGTGATTGCTAACTGTTCGACGTCGAACCATAAGAACTTTACTTGTACTTTGCAGTAATAATAATGAAATTCCTTGAAGTGGATGTAGGTCGAGGTGCCAAATCATTATAGATCTTGTGCGATTTATTTTCTACTCGTTTTTATATATTTTTCCTTAATTTACTTCTCTTTATATATTTGGGGGTGTTTGTGCCATTTTTAACGCAAACGTTATGGTGCTTTCACTAATAATTACTTGAACTAGCTAATTTGAGATTTGGAGATAATTAAACTGATGAGACAATCTGTTACGAAAGCTGTTGGGAAGGAAATCAACAAGGTCCAGTCAGGAGGCATTCTTAGGAGCCAACCCTCCATCCATCTACATAACCAAAGATGAGATGGAGACTATGGTGAATTAGATGCAGGAGAAGATGATACATCATGAAGAGATGGAGAATTTCTTCAGAAGAATGGGGCAAATAGGAATAGCCAGAGTTGCTGGAAACCAGAATCAAACATCTGGAGCTGGAGTAAGCATAGCTAGAAATAGAATGGAGAAAGATGGAACGGTCCCCAAAGGAGTTAGGCAGTTAATACCAAACCAAGGCCGTTTGGTACCGAGCCATGTAGATTCGGTGGCATAGCTAGAGCTATTCTAGAAGGAGATTGTGCACATCAAGGGAATGGTACTGAGCTAAAATCAAAATGTTGATACACAACCAGAAGAGTACGTGTCGGAGTTCCCTCATAGAGTCGGAGGGTGGAGTAAGAATGCGAACCTGAGGATTCCTTTGAATGATGATGAGGGACTTGTGGAGATGGTAAGACGTGCCGTGAGGGGTAGACCTCCTAAGTGAAGCTTGGAGGATGTAAAAGAATTCCATTTACTCTAAACATTCGATATGCTTGGAATCCACCTGAGTTTAAGCTGCCGACATAGGAGATGTACGATGGCAAGACGTATCCAATAGTTCTTTTTATGAGGTACATCCAGCATATGGATTTGTTGGGTGTGTCAAACGAGGTCATGGGATGTTGTTTCCCTTTGTACGTGATGGATTTAGCCATGTTATGGTTCAGATAGCTAGAGAGCGGTTCCATTGGCATATGGACCAGTGGATAGATTTATGAAGTAGTTTCATGTCCATATCTCATGACCCAAGAATGTGACGACGTTGTCAACTATGAAGCAGAGGGCCAGAGAGTCCCTCGGGAATTTTTTGACAAGATTTAATGCATATGGCTACAGTTTCGAGAGTGGCTAGTTAGATGTATTTTAAAGTTACGTTGGAACGAGATCCACCGATGGATCTCATGGAGCTCTACTACGAGACTGAAATGTTTCTGCGTCAAGACGATATTGAAGATGATAAAGAAGAGGTCAATGCTATGAACGATAGAGGATTGCCAGGAGAAGAATCTAGCACAGACAAAGGAAAATGAACGATGAACAATGGCTTTGAAGGATCAAAACGGAAAAGATGGAAATTGAATTTCTTTTCTTGTACAGATTTGTATGAAACCCTAGAATAGATATATCTAGATACTAGAGGATGGGTTCCCTATGGAAAACAACCAAGGAGAGAGCCTACGGAGCGTGAAATGACATCAGGAAAGTACTGCCTATTCCATGAGCTAGATGGGCACAACACAAATTATTGCAGGCCTCTGTGTGACTTGATGGAGGAACAGATCAGGAACAATCAATTGCAGCAGTGTGTGAAAAGTCGAGCTATGGTGGTGGAACATGAGCAGCCATCATCCACACTGAATGGAAGCGGTCTTGGATCAAAGTCGAGGATAGTCATATCTTGATTAAGATGATGTGGATTTAGGTTCATTTCCTTTGGTTTTCTTTTTATTCCCAATAAACAATGTGGTTTTGCAGTTGAATTGCTTAGCGGTGCATAGGATATCGATTGATCCCTAGGCACACTTTAAGTTGGATGCAAGGCTGCAATATCTGGATGGATATTATGATGTGTGTTTGGTGTTTGTGTTCGAACCTTATAAATGAATGCTTTAGTTTATCCACTTAATTGTGGTGACCAATATTGAGTGCTTTAAATACCATCCAAAGAGCATGGACCAGAGTGCAAGAAGCAAGTCCCCTTACCGGAGAGTGAGAGAATAGGCTTGCTTATTGTTGAGTCCCCTCATCAGAGAGCACGCAGATTGTGCTCTACAAGGGTTCGGAGAGACCAAGGATTTGACTACTAGCCCTGAACAGCCAAGGATTTAAATATCGACCTTGAACGACCATGGATTAGATTACCGACCCCGAATAGCCAAGGATTTGATTATCAGCCCTGAACAGCCATGGATCTGATTATCAGCCCCGAATGGCCATGGATTTGATTGCCATCCCTGAGAAACCGTGGATTTGCTTATCGGCCTCATACAACCATCGATTTGATTGCCATGCCCGAATGGTCGTGGATTTGATTGTCAGCCCTAAACGGCCATAGATTTGATCGTCGATCCCAAATGACAACGGATTTGATTAACGGTTTAGAGAGACCATAGATTTAGTTACGGCTCTGAACAACCACGACATCGAATAGCACTCAAGAGAGATCGTGGATTTAACTATCAGGCTCGAACAACCATTGATTCAAGTAATGATCTCGAAAGGTCATAAACTAAGTTATAGGCCTTGAATGGCCATGGATTTAATTAATGATCTCGAGAGATCAAAATATTTACTAAGACATAATTATTAGCTTGGTGCAGCCGGATATTACACTAACAATTCAGAGAGATCATATTTCAGCAAATAATCTGAAGAGATCATCCCCTTAACTTAAACATTAAACGATCCAAAGAGATCGCACTTTAAACTGAATATAAAATGGTCCGTAGATTTCAAACGTTAGAATAGATACAGATTTGTAAAAGGATTTGAACGCCTTGAAAGTAGAATGAAGCAGATAAATCCCGAATGAAAACGAGACGATTTTGGTATGTAAAGTAATAACTCTAAATGTAATTAGAATGATAACGTTGTAAATCCCGGATGAACATGGGTGATTTTGGTATGTGATGTAATAACTTCAATGAAATCAGAATTGTGATGATGTATAGGACACACTTAGGCATAGTCTAGAGTCTTAGATAATAACAGGTCTGGGAACGACATGTAACTAATGAGAGAAGCCAAAGGAACATAATGATTCACAATAGCCTGATCGGCTGATAGCCAAGAAATTCAACTACTATGTCCCATTGACTTTAGCATTTAATCTTGAGCAAAGCACACCTTTCATTTGCGAGGCATGCTTTCGAGTGTAAGTGTTATCCTGCCTTTTGACCAAGTATATCCAAATAAACTTGATAAATAAAACTCAAAAGTTATCAAGGAAGGAAGCCTAGAAAGATAGCTACAAAGCTTACAAACCAAGTGTAACTAGAATGACAATGAAAAGAGAGAATTATCCTAGACAATTCCAAAGTCAAGAAATCACAAAGTGTTGGGTCATCAACGACCCATCATGGTCATCAACGACCCATCGTGGTTCATCACTAACCCATCACCAACCCATTGTGAGCCATCCTCCTAGCCATCATTCAAGAAACATGAAGGAATTCCACTAAGATATGGTTCGGTACCAAACCATTTATCGTTTGCTACCGATCCATAATACTTTATTGATTTGATCACATTTTTCCACTACATGCTAGCCGAGGTCCAAGAAGCTCATTCCAAGCTTCAGTTATCATTCGCATGCTATGCTCCATCGATCCCCTCAAGCTCTCCAAATCAGCAACTTCAACCATCCATAGACCGATCAATTGGACTCAAAGCAAGAAAAAATTATGGCTTAAACAACTCAGGAACCACAATGCTAACGGTAACGCGACGAACTTCCAAAAGTCCAAAATCCATTTTTGTGAAGTTTTATGGGTCGTTAGCGACCCATAGCTATGGTTAAGTATCAACCATAGAGATCGTTGTGCTGGCCATGTCTTCTTCTTCAGTAACTTCATGGAGAACGTGGGAATGAGTGCCTGAGACTTCCCGCCAACCTACACGTATAAATAGGACATGAGAGGCTTTATTTCGAGGATCTTTTTGCCCTTTCACCATTGTTATACATTTCTTTTGATTGGTAACCATTCGGCGACGAAGCATAAAATTGTACTTGTACTTTTCGGTAATAAAGAGAAAATCTCTGAAGTGGACGTGGGTCGAAGTACGTCGAACCACTATAAATCTATTGTGAATTATTTTCTACTCGTTTTCATTTGTTTTTCTTCAATTTACTTCTCTTCATATACCTATTGGGTGTTTGTGCCATTTTTTATGCAAACAATTTTAGACTTGATTTTTTCTTACCTCCAAAGCCCCCTTATGCCAAACTACTCACTACTAGATAATGAGCTATATACTGATAAATGGTATCGACGACATACCAACGAATAAAGGGATATATCGGTAACTGGGCAAATTTCACCCAACCCGTACGTGACTTTCCCACTTCCCCTTCCTCAAATCAAAACATAAACCCTCCTTTACTTCAAATTTCACCTAGTCCACCAACGCCCCACCCCTAAGCCATCCACTTCCTTCACTTTCTCATCGACCACATACCCTCACTCTACCAACCACTACACCAACATCATAACCATCGTTACGTCCATCACCAAGCCACCAGTGAATGTACCTCCATTTTTGTTTAGATAATATTGTCGATAATATCAATGTTTAATCTAGATTGTAGTATGCTATGGTTTTTAGTTCCATCTACCTAGATTGTAGTGCACAATATAGGGAAGAAACTTGGCTACGGTAACATTTTAACCTATAGATGACGTCGGTCGGTGAGGCACTGGGAAGCAAGGTAGTGATGGGGTAAAGAGAATGGCAATGGTGATGAAGAAACGAAAATGCCAATTTTTAAGTGAGTTTAGTTTCATATACATTCAATAATCTCATATACATTCTATAATATATGTCATTTAAAAGGTTTTTGACCTTGCTATGATTTATATATTTTGTGTTGATATTTCAGTAGTATGAATTTATAAACAATGATTGGTTAGTCTAGTTTGATCAAAGTATTGTATATATTAAGTGTTGTTAATATGTAGGTGCAAATTATATGTACTGGTGATTGAGTTACCAATAGTGATTAAATTTAGACGATTAAGATAAAATTTAATCAAATTACGAGATGATATATGTAATTTGGTTGTGTAAGTTAAACTTATTTGTTTTCAATCAGCATAACTGTGATGATAGTCAACTTTCGTTGTGATCTATCTGATATGAACTTTGACATAATAGTAAAAAAAGTTTGCCAAAGATGATTGTTTAATATAATTTTAGAAAAATAGATGTAAATGTTATGTTTATATAATACTATCCTGTGAAAGATAATGTAAATTTTGATTACGTGTAGAAACGAGTCCATTACACTTGAAGGTGTACTTGAAAGTTTAATTGTTCTTTGCCATATAATTCAATGGTTGTTTTTTTGGATGGTGGACGTTGGTCCTTTTTTATAGACTCTACCAATATTTCGATTACATCCATTTGATGATAGTATGTATATGATCGAAAGATTGATAGTTGCAAAAAAGGAGCAACATCCATTATCAAAAAAACTATCATCGTATTAAATGGTGAAAAACAATGACGGTCGAAAGACATAGTGGCGGTGACTAGGCATGCATAGTAGTGCTGCTATACCAAACGATGCTGGAATAGTGAAGTGTTGGGAGATGCTATTAACACTGGAGTTGTTAGCTATCAGTGATGGTGGTTTTCATCGCCAATGGTTGCAGTATAGCCACCAGCACTTCCCTATCCACCATCACCAACTGTAATAGCACTACCATGCATGTCTCCAGTCACCGACTCGGCTGCACGTCATGGAAGCTAGTAGTCATAATAACCCGGTGTTGAGCAGTAATTAAATTGAAGATAATAATGGTGATCAACTGATTGAAATAGATATTTTTAGAAATCTATTAAAAATGACTTGGACTATTTGTATATTTATGAATTTAAAATTATTTTCGATAAGATAAATGTAATTATATATTTTACAACTTGAGTGATTAAAAATGAAGGTTTGGGATAGTAATTGTTTTTAAAGTAAAGGTTTGAATTGATTTTAGTTAATAAAAGGGGATTTTGATAAAGTGGAAAAGATAATAGTTTTTATTTTATTAAATAAAATATAGGATTTTATGAAATATAAATTATAAAATTTTGTGATGTGGAGTAAACATCTTAGTAATGTGTATATGATTTTTGCCTAAAGTTTTATGGTGTTTATTGATTAGAAAAAAGTTTATAAAAAAAGGTAGAAAAAGAAATGTAATGGGCTAAGTGTTGTGTAAGGCCCAAACTTAATTAATTACTTCATAAAACATATATTTAGAGTTCTCTTTCTCTAGAGATTTCTTTACTTTTCTTTTATGAAGAAAGTTATCTTCATTTACAAAAATAATTCAAGTACAAGTTATCTTCTCATATTTTTGTCTTCATGAGCAAAATAAAACAAAACCCTTTTCTCCTTTTAATTAAAATAAAATCAAATGAACACCTATAAATTATAAAATTAAACTATGTTGATTAAATTTATAGCTTCAATGTTTTCTTGTTGAAGAAGATGGAATACTATTTTAGCTATGGAGTTTCATTTAGCAGAGATGAGTACTTTTACCACTCATGTATCTATTTCTTGATGATTAAATCTATATCTATGAAGTCTAACATGTGCATTTCATGGATTTGTGATGAATTTTGATGATCTAAATTTCATGTTACATTATATTAAATAAGAGCTTATATCAACATCATGAATTTGATAAGTTATTGATCAATGACGGAGTTGGATGGTTATGAATTTCATGTATATACGCTTCTCTTGAAACATATATTGCTTGTATTTTGATTAACTTAAAATAACAATGAGATATCGTAGAATTTGAATTGATACAAAGTAGTCATTTGTCTATGCTTTAGGAATTCAGTCGATTGAGCGTTTCATTCAGTTGATTGAACTTGTATAAATCGCAAACCCAAGGAGAACACCTAGTTTCGATCAACTCTATTGTGGTCTCAGTCAACTGAAACCAATCGACTGGAGTTTTTCCCAATCGACTAAACCTAGGAATTTTTGTTTCCAAAATTGATTTGTTTTATAATTCTCTATATTTTAAATCTTATTCCTATTTAGTTTAAAACTTGATTATTGTGTTTGTTTGACATTACAAATAATTTAAGATTTCTCTAAAGAATATTTATAATGTTTGGAGATTTATTTAGTATATTATAAATGATTTAATATTTTCTATTTTGGAAATTTATTTTTCCTTAATATATATAGTCAATAGAAGTCAAATTATTTTTATGAAGACTAATATATTTAAATAAATAATATAAATGTATATGTGTGTTTGTGTCTATATATATATATATATATATATATATATATATATATATATATATATATAACGATCTTAATTATATACTAGATAATCTAAAATGCATAGGAATTACTTTGAAAGTTATTTAATTATAGAAAATTTGTAAATGCATTCGTAATTATATCTGACTTATAAAGTAATTTGGAAATTTGAATTATATATGTATGTGTGTATATCTATGTATAGTGTGTGTGTATTTGTATGTATGATGTATGTATGTGTATCGATTTGGAAAGGAATTCCTATATTTAAATCTCATATCATTATATATATATATATATTAAGATTTAATAGTAAACTTTATATCTAAATCTTATTTTGTGAAGTGTGTGTGAGTATCAAAAGTATTACCCAAGGTTCTAATGTTTTATGAATTACCTATAATCAATATAAATAATTAAATAAGATGTTAATTACATATATTATACTAAATATCATTGTATTATATTATTGTTTTTATTTCTTTTACATTGGTTTATTTATTTATAACGTTTTACCATTGATATGTATTTGAGTTATATTTTAAAATGATACATGATGACATCTTTCTTTTTCATTAGTTATTCTATTTTAAGTGACAAGAAATTTGAATACATGGTTTAGGGATACCGTCTGGTATGGGACTTTCGGTAACACTTTTTCGATTATTCTTTAGACTCGTTATATAGAATATAGAAGGAGCGAGTGTGAGCACCGAATAAACAGACTAGTAACACGTGGTGGTATGGGATAGTGATACTTATTCGATTATTCTTATGCTCATGGATTACACATAATACGGGTATGTTGCATGTGATACTCGCTGCGTTGAGTACCTTATAGCTGAGAGTCGGCTTATTTGTGGAGCCATGTGACGATCACTTTGTATGCTATATGTTTAGTAACCTGTGTCCAGCTTCCTTTCTATTTCGGTAGTGAACCAGATTGGCCAGTATTCACCCCGGCGACTGATCATTGAATCATGTCATAGATCCGTGACACCGTTGTTGTATATTATGTTTGATGCACATCATAGTATTAGTTGATGGGTTGTTTCCCATAGCCCCTTATGTCGCTTAGGCTAGCAGCCTGTTACCATTAGTGCCAAAGCAGGGTCGTGACTGAGGCTATGCATAGACGAGCCATTGGCGGATTGGGTCATAATGTCCATCGATGTAACTAAAGACTATAGGAATAGATTCAGCTATTAGAGTGAGGCTATTCAGCCATGGGTTTGTGGAGTGGGCATGCGAATATCAGTCTTTTGGTTCTAGTATAGAAGATAGACATATATGACAAGCGATTGTACCTAAGATAGTGTCTAGAGTATGGTCAACCCCATATCCTTCTTTGACATGTTTGGTCGTCTATCTATTTGGATGATGACTCATTTATTACTTTGATTATGGAAGACCTCGGAATGTCCATTATATATATATATATATATATATATATATATATATATATATATATATATATATATTCATCTTAGTGCATGGTTATGTTAGCCTAATTTACTTGATAGCTTCATTTTGTATGATGATGTTTTATAGGGTGAGATTAAGAGATATATTCGGGCATTACAGTATTCTTTCCTAACTATACTCAAGGACATCTAGTTATTAATGGTTCTTGGATTTTTATGTTTATTTATAGATATGGATGATTTACCCATTGGATATGATTTTCTAGTTTCATGTTGATTTCATTTATGTAGGTGATGATACTTTTTTGTACGAGTTACTTGCAGATATTGATTTGGAGAACTTTTGAGATTATTATGCTTTCTCTATTATACCTTTTCAATGTTATTTCCGTATACTATATTACCCTATCATTATACATATAGTCTGACTCCATGTGTTATTTATAATATTTGGGTTAGTCGGAGACATTACCGGTTTAGGGACAAGATGACCATTTTATGGATGTTGGGCATAGATGGTGACTAGGATGCCATTATATAGTCACTATATATTATTGAGATGTATTTTACTTCATGTAGTTGTAGTGTATATTTTTTGTATATTGGATCTATATATACTTTCCTATTGTATATTGTCACTGCATTTTGACTCTGTGTTCTTCCTAATATTTATTATATTTATATTTTGTATTGTTCTGTCCTACAGGCACATGTGTCCATTGCTTTGTACTTAGACCGTGTACATCTGTGATGAGTTTTATATGACATGAGATATGTACCGGTGTTAGTCCAAGGGAACTCATGTGTGTACCTCATATCGCCTCACTCTCCGTATTATCTAACAGTATTATTATATAATTATACTCTTAGGTAGTATGAGTAAAGAGGTGGTGGCATTATAGTAGTATTAATGGAGAAGGTGCTGGAGCTTACATAGTTATGCTTTTATAAATAGTATTGGTTGGTTGGGATAGTGCGGGAGGGAATGTTATTAACACCATAGAAGTTGACTATTGGTACTCCCAGTTGTTGCCACTAGTGGTAATTGTACCACAGGAGCTACTTCAACCACCACTACCAGTTATAATAGCACTACTATATAAGTCTTCTAGCTTATTCTATCAGTATTACTATGTTGTCATGTTGTGCAACCAGCTTCAAACTCATACGAGAAGGTATGAGGAAGAGATGGTCAAGCAAAGGAAGCAAGTCGAAGCCTTGTAGAAAATGTACAGTCAGCAATTTGAAATGCACCACCGTTACCTTCACAATCATTATATTTTTTGTTTGGATATGATGTATGATGTATAATTTATGATATGTTTTACTATATGGACATGTTATGATATGGTATGTAGCATGGTACATTATGTATGGACATGATGTGGAACGGACATGATGTTGTGTATGGACATGTATGTTTCGTTTTTACGTAATTTTTATGGTGTTGTTTTACTTTGTGTATGATTTTTGTTATTTTTTGTTTTTACACATATTTGGATATGATATTGTATTAGTATGGTGTTATATTTATCTGTATGGCATTATTAAAATTGCTTGTTTTGCATAGTGGTTTGAGCGAAAGAAGAGAAGCAAAAATGCTGACAATTTGGTTTAGTAAGTCATTGGTAAGTCGTTAGAAAATCATATTTTTCATTTTGGGTTGGGCATCTATAAGTCGTAGGCAATATTATTGTTAGGAAGTTATCTAAAAAATAGTTGTCAATATTGTGCTAATGGATGTCATCGGTAAGTCATCGAAGATAATTTTGGTATGAGGTTTATACCGACGACCGTGTTGTTTAAGTCATCGTTAAAGGGTTTACCGACGACTTAATGGCGTTAGTAAAACCCTGTATTCCTTATAGCGAGTTATTGTATCCCCTCTTTATTTTTTACATTAAATTAAAGTTTAAATCAAATAAAACAAAAGATGTGTAGATCTTTTCGATTGCTAGCATTTTCTAGAAATGATTGAATCATATTCACGGAGTTCATTCAATTCAACATTCAAGGTGTTTCTTTAAGGCTACGGTTTATGTAACATCTTGTTTTCTTCAATTTACACACACATACACATACATATATGTTGTTATATATGAATTGGTTAGAATTATATCATGAATTCAAATATTTATCTGTTATCAATTAACATATGAGTATATTATGGAAAAAAAATCAATTTTTATATGTATGTTACTTTCTTTCAGCCATAAGGTAAAAAAATTAATTTGAATACATTTTTAAATCAAAATTTGAATCTCTAACATACGTACACACACACACACACATATACATATATTCATATAGAAATTAAAAAAAAATATGCGTTATACACGTGCATATAATAAAAAAACATTTTTTCATAATTTTTTTTTGAAATTGAAATGTAATATTAACTAATTTAGAAGCATTAAAAATTTTTTGTTAATGCACACACACACATACACATATATATATATACATATATAGGCATGCATATATGTTATTCAGATAAATTTTGTCTATAAAAAAATCGCTTTGACTTTCGTATGAAAATTTTAAATTAAAATTTTAAAAGCATTCTAATCTGTGCGAATTAAATTAAAATATTTGATTTTTTCAAAAGTTTGTGCGGTCGAAAATAAATAAATCATATGCATATATATAAGTGTTATCTAGTCTTGTGACCCAGGCATATTTGGACAAGGCAGAATGGTCGAATGGTTAGATAACAAATCAGAAATCTAGAATGATAACCACCTGATTCAAAAACCAAGTGAAGCTCAGAGATATGGCCACAAACTTCTCAAATATTAAAGCAAATTATCTATCCATTAAGGTGGTTCGATGATAAGCGATCCAACAGTTATTTTTGGTTCAATAATGATCTGAGAGGCTTAAAATGGTATCGATCCATCTTAATTCATCAAACTGGAGTTCATTACTTCCCAAAGAAAGTCCATGGAGAAATGGAAGTGGAACATGGATCATCGGCGATCCATAACTCCAACCTTAATTTATAAGTACAAATTGAAGAGTATACATTTTGTTTGAGGATAACAAATATATTCTATATTGGTTTTGTCTTCAGAGTGTGTTGCAATTTAAAAATCATCACAGCACAATTTCGTTTCCATTTAAATTGTTATCCACTGTATTTCACATGTCTTATTTTCACGTAGTACTTTTCAAACATATAATTTTTTATTTGTAAAATAATATATAGCTAATTTATCAAAAAGGAAATATAGTCAGATATTGCATTTAATTTCCGTTTAATATTAATATATATATATATATATATATATTATCTCATGTGTTTGTTTAGTGTTTTATTTACAGGTTTGTTATAAAACCTTGGCTGTGAAAAAGTTTCCTTTCAATAAAATTAAAGTGTGCATACATAAAGAAATGGAACCAAATTACAGATATATGGCAGAAGATATTTCAGTATGCAAACAGATGCAGATATATGAAGAAAGAGAAATAAAAAGGGGATTGGAAGCGAAGATTTTATGTACACAATCAGATGTTATATTTTGAAAGCTACAGTTGAGTTTTTTTCCCGTTATATACAGATTTTATTTTTCAACATGGGAAACAAACTCTTACAATTCCTCCTTAATATCTTCTTTCATATATTTTTTACATGTACATATTCCCTCTTTCAGCCTATATAAACTAGATGCTCAAAAGAAAAAGATCATCGGATACAAAAAAACATTTCTTGTTAACCCAAAACCAATCCTCAATCCATTATCCAATCATATCTCCGTTTATCTCCATCATCATTTCGAGTATCTCAAGTTCTAACCAGTGTATCAATAAAAACTGCATATTCATAAATTAAGATAGACTCGACCATCATCTCATTAACGAAGCATCTCCATCCATTAATGAAGCTCAAACAATTCAAAGATTAGTTTATGTTGAATATAACTACTTGCAGTAGTTCCAAAACGCTCAACAAGTCTTTACCAAACATCATCACCTTCAATACTCAATTCATCTAATCGCCACACAAGTGCTACAATCGCTACCATTCACACCAACCGCCAACAATGTAGATTCAAACCTAAATCACTTAATGACATCAAAGTAAAGTGAATGACCAAAGCAATCGAATATACCCAGACCTAAGAGACGGAGTGTCATAAACTACTAAACCTCATCCATCTATATATCAGAGATCATAGATCTTAGCACCCTTTACTCTGGCATAACAAAGACTCTTGGCAACATAGGATTCGATAGTGTCGACATCGAACATTTCTAGGCATTGATGGTGAGGAAAACTCAGATACACCAGTAGCGTTTGTCTTTCAAGGCGGCGATAATTTTTGCAGGCAGTGATGACGTAGTCTCCAAGCAAACCCAAATCAGATCTTGACACGGAGGTAGGGCAGTAGCCATGATTTCCAAATAGCGGTGACGAGCTTCAGGCGGATGTGTTATAGTCGATTTTGAGGAGTTGAAATTGTTTGAAAGATAAACATAAAGTTGGTGTGGTGGATAATAAAATGGTGAAGTCACTTGACCAAAAGGGAGTTATTTTATTGTTGTGTGCATTTTTAATTTGTATTTCGTTTTTAAATTTAGAACACTAGATGTTATTTCTAGGAATGAGCTACGGGGTTTTGTAGTTCGAGGATTCTGATCTTAGGGCATTTAGTTTAGGCAGAGTTACTAGGCATAGGTTTAGTATAGTCAGGTTAGTAGAGAATGCGAATTTACAGGTGTTGTAAGCATTGAATATATAATTGTAGTAGTAATTTTGGGGGTAGCTGTAGGCATTAGGTCGAAGCTGGGTATATCTTGTGTTATTTATTTTCTACATTTACGTTTCCACACTCTATTATATATTTTATTAGCATTTCTATGAAATATTTTTGAATACCCTATTCACCATCCATCTAGGGTATATTACTAGATCCTACATGTGGTATCAGAGTCTAAGTGCTAAGTTTACTTCAGAGTCATGTCTGTGTCTAATGATGGTTTTCCTAAGGGTTAGTCAAAAGCTAGACTGCCTATGTTCAATGGGACTGATTATGCTTACTAGAAGGTTAGGATAAAATATATTTGATCTCTGTTAACTATGATGTTTGGGATATGGTAGAGACAGGGTACACTCCACCCACAATGATAATCAATGGTGTAGAATTTCCGAAGCCCAAAGACAAATGGGATATACCTAATAAACAATTTCTTTCATTAATGCTAAAACTATGAATGCTCTTATTTTTTCTCTTGATAAGACTTAATTTAATAAAATTTAAATTTTTTTGACTACAGGAAATTTGGCGCACTTTGGAAGTTGCACATGAAGGTACATCTCATGTCAAGGAATCATGTCTTGCCATACTCAGCAATAAATGATGTTAAAGGACAAAAGCATAAAAGAGATGTATGGATGTTTTTCATTGTTAGTATACAATTCCAGAGCTTTGAGCAAGGTGTACACTGAAGTTGGGTTAGTTTAGAAAATTTTGAGAATTCTTCCAAAGAATTTTGAGGCAATGGTGACTGTTATACAAGAATCCAAAGATCTGAACAAACAAAGCATGGAGGAACTGATTGGAAATCTGATGACCAATGAAATGGAACTGAAAGCTAGGGAAGACTGTGATAATTCAGACTCCAAGAACAAATCAATTGCACTCAGCAGCATTCTTAATAACGATGATGAAAATAATCCTATTACCGAGCTGGCAAGGTTAATAAGTGGTCTTAAAAATTAGTCCAAAAGAATTTTCAAGTTTACAGCAAAGAGGAAAGGTGTTAGTCAAAGCAGTCCAAAATCTCAGAAAGTTCAGATGAAGAAATCATTTGCTACAAGTGTAGAAAGTAGGGTCATATCAAAACCAACTGTTTATTAGTTCAAAGTGAGAAACCAAAGTAAAATAAAAGAAGGGCATTTGTTGCAACTTGGGACGATGAAGAAGGAGAAGAGCGCACTGATAGCGATGAAGCAGAAGAAAATCTATGTTTGATGGGACATTCAACTCTTGATGATAGTGATGATGACCCCAATGAGGTATCAATTATACTTATCAAGATTTGCTCTTAACGTGTCATGAACTTACTGGAACAATCGATAGTCTCAATCTTAAAAATAGAAATTAAAATCTAAAAAAGCTGAGCTATTTCACATAAATGATCAGTTAGAAACCAAGTTTGATAAGGTTAAAGAAGCTCGAAATCTTAAGTGTGAAAACTATCGATTTTTTAAAAGGAGTTGGATGAATGTAAGATAAACATTAAAACCCTCGAAGATGAGATATTAATTTTGAAGAAAGTTGATAATGCAAAGAGGAAAAATTTCATTAACAGATGTACCATGATCTTAGAAGAGAACGCATCACTTAAATCCAAAGTCCGAACTCTTGAATCAACTATTAATAAATTTTCTAGAGGTGAAAGGTCATTAAATATGCTTTTTGGAAATCAACTGTACACGAACAATAGAAAAGGTCTTGATTTTGGTAAATCACAACACAATAGGGAAAAGAAGATAGATAATGCATGAGGCAGAAGCGTATTTCCAAAATGCCTATGTTGCGGTAAAATTGGACATAGTGTTGACAGATATTTGTATGGGAACAAGTGCAAAGATGTTAGACAAATTTGGATTCTTAAGGTTCTCTTGATAATTTTAGTTGGAATAGGAACAAATGCAAATATGTTAGATAAATTTGGGTTCCTAAAGGCTTCCTTGATAATTTTGGAGTACTAAGCTTTCGTGTCGCAAGTACTAATAGACCTATGAAGATTTCTAGATCTTCTTTTTCTTTCTATATGTAGATATGTTGACGGGTTATGGAGCAACTACGATGAACGCAGATAGCAAGTTATTTTATACATTTGCTGACTGATAATTGTAATGTTCCTTAGCATAGAAAAATGATGTAGAGATCCACTAACTTTGGCAAAACATGGTAAATACAAATGAAAATTCAAAGATAAGCGAAGATTTTTGAATGTTGAAGCAAATTATTTTGATATTGTGGAGTACGTGATATGCTTGTTTCATGATTCTTGATTTTCACTAACTAACATTGATGATGAGAGCTCATGAAGTCGGATATAAAACAAGTGCCTGAGATATCATTGTTCACCACCGTTGACAACCCAAATAACAAGTGGTATGCTAAAATGATAACTTTTTATTTCTTGTCAGAACATCTAGTAAGACTTCTAACATTTGCGATTCCTCTAGTTTGATAGCTCATATGTCTCACAAATTAATTAGTATTTCATAGAATTGTTCAAGCACATATGGAGAGTTTGCATTTTGTTTTATTTATAAAAAATACAAAAACATGTTTTGTTGTGTTTAAAAAAAAAATTAAAAAATCCAAAAATATTTTTTTCTTTCTTAGAATTTTTTTAACTTGCTTTCCATATTTATCCATGATGTGCATATTTGAAATGAGACTTTTTGGCTAGATCTTTATCACGAATTTTTGATTGAAACTTGTTTTAATATGAGAGCCTTGACTCGAGAATTCTATGACTTGAAAGTGTCAATATGAAACTTCTTGTGCTACATTTGACATTTTTTTTTGAGCTTTGTGATGAAATTTTCTAAGACTGAACATTTGATTTTTGTTCTGTTATATTAATGTGTATACCCTTAGACCATGTGCTCCTCTTTACACAAATAGCTCTAAAATAAATTCATACTGCATGTTTAAGGACAGAATACAAAACAGAAAATATTTTAAATTACAAAGGATTTACTTTTGAAATCATATCACGGTCGACTGAAACTTCTTTCGTGTTTTTAAAAGATTTATATTAATTGCATATATGATCAAGGTTGTTTCATTTTGTACTGGATTAAATAATGACTTTGTGATATTTTTTTGATATTCAAACATACGTTACAGTTTATATTTTTGACTATTGCATATCCTACATCATCTGGAATCTACCATTTGAAGATCAAATTCTAACGACTCTGCTTAGTACCTTTCTTTTCACTATTATTCCTGTTCTTATATGAGTTGTCAGAATTGACTACTCGAATTTGATTGTTGAAAGCCTATGAAAAAAATTGTATACATGAGATAAAAAACTTCCTAAGCCCTAATATGCCTATAATTGGGTGTGTTGGTACTCGTCCGGTAACGTTCATCCTCGTCTAAGAGAACTCGCAGCAATGCATGGATGGAGATTCTTGATCTCATCTACGAAGAGTTAAGGTTAAGTTATTCTAACTTGATTTCATAATATAAACCATTTAATTACGTAACATCTTATGGGCTATGTCATTTGAACCCCACTACATATAACTACATTTTTTTGTCACTCTCCATCCACTCATGGGATATGACTTTGACCGATATAGTTACTATGATTAATGGTTGATTCTTCATTAAATATTTAATGTCATATTTTGATTGAGGTTCATTATATGGTATCACTTTCTCGGTATATTAATTTGGTATTTATACTATTAATGAGAACAAAACGGGGAAATAGCGATTAAGGTTTGATAATATTATGGATTCACTATTAATATCGAAAGAAATATTATTGTTTAATATTTTATTCTCGAACACATATTCCATATATATATGGGGAGCATGTTATATATATTTAACAATTGTGCTATGATTTTGATCATATAATATCGAGTACACACTTAACACATGTTACCCTCGTCGAATCTTAAGATATTGTTTGTTATCATCAAAGAGGGAAGATTGTAAAGTATACTTTTGTTTGATTATAAAAAGTATATTCTATATTGGTTTTGTTTTTAGAGTGTGTTGCAATTTAAAAATCATCACGGCACAATTTTGTTTCCAATTAAATTTTCATCCACTGTATTTCACATGTCTGATTTTCCCATAGTACTTATCAAACATATATTATTTATTTGTAAAATAATATATTTATTTTTGTCTAAAAGGAAATATAGTATGATACTGAAGTTAATTTCCATTTGATATATATATATATATTATATCTAATGTGTTTATCAAGTGTTTTATTTATAGGCTTGTTATATAATATTGGTTGTGAAAAGGTTTCCTTTCAATAAAATGAAAGTGTGCATACATAAAGAAATGGAAAACAATTAATGATATGGGCCAAAGGATATCTCAGTATGCAAACAGATGCAGTATATGTGAAGAAAGAGAAGTAATTAGGGATTGGAAGCAAAGATTTATATACACAATCAAACATTATATTTTGAAAGCTATAGTGGAGTTTTTTTCCCGTTATATACAGATTTTATTTTTCAGCATGGGAGATGAACTCTTACAAATCCTCCTCGATATCTTCTTCCATATATTTTCCACATATACACATTCCCTCTTTCAGCCTATATAAACTGAGTGCTCAAAAGAAAAGGATCATCAGGTATAAACAAATATTTCTTGTTAACCCAAAATCATTATATTATCCTCAATCCATTATCCGATCATATCACCATTTGCCTTCATCATCATTTCGAGTATCTCAAGTTCCAACCAGCGTATCAATCAAAACTGAATATCCATAAATCAAGATAGACTCGACCATCATCTCCTTAGTGAAGCATCCCCTTCAATCAATATAACTCAAACAATTCTAAAAATCAGTTTGTGCTGAACATAACTGCTTGCAATAGTTCCAGAATGCTCAACAACTCATCACCAAACACCATTACTTTCAGTACTCAATTCGTCAAATCACCACAAGAGTTGCAACAGCTACCGTTCACACCAACTACCATAGATTCAGACCAAAATCACTCAGTGACATCAAAGTAAAGTGAACGACTAAAGAAATGAATATTCCTAAATCTAAGAGACGGAGCATCATAAACTACTAAACCTCATCAATCTTTAGATCGAAGGTCATAGATCTTGGCACCCTTCACTCTAGCATAACAAAGACTCTTAATAACAAAGGATTCGATAGTGTCGACATCGAACATTTTAGGCGCTGATGGTGAGGCAAACTCAGATACCATAGTAGTGTTTCTCATTCAAGGCGGTGACGATTTTTTTAGGCAGTAATGATATGGTCTCCAAGCAAATCCACATCAGATGTGGAACCTAAGGCGAAGCAATAGCCATGATTTCCAAAAAATGATGCCGAACTCCAAGTGGATGTGTTGAAGTTAACTTTGAGGAGTTGAATTTGTTTGAGAGAGAAACATAAAGTGGGTGTGGTGGATAATAAAATGGTGAAGTTACACGAGCAAAAGAGAGTTATTTTATTGTTGTGTGCATATTTAATTTGTATTTTGTTTTCAAATTCGAACTCTAGAATTTTTTTTAGGAATGAGCTACAAGGTTTTGCAGTTCGGGGATTCTAATCTCAGGGCATTAAGTTCAAGCAGAGTTACCACGCATAGGATTAGTATGTCCAGGTTAGCAGAGAGTGCGAGTTTACAGGTATTGTAAGTGTTGAATATATAATCCTAGTAGTAACTTTAGGGGCAGCAGTAGGCATCAAGCTAAAGTTGGATATATCTTATGCTATTTATTCTCTGCATTTACATTTCAGCACTCTATTCTGTATTTTATTACCATCTCTTCGGAATATTTTTAAACACCCTATTCACCCCCCTCTAGGGTGTATTATTCGATCCTACACATACTTCATAGCAAATAAATTAAGCGCCCTTGGATCATCATCGAACCAAAGATCCAATTATTCAAGCACATTCCAAGCTAGTTAAAAACCAAAAGAAGATGTGAACCATCAAGGAACTTCGAGGGATCAACTAAAGCTCAATGAACCATCAGCTTAGGTCACCACCGATCCATACTCCTCAGTTGGGTACTAATCCGTGGAACAACTGCTTATTTGGCTATGATCTTTTTAGGTAACCTTTTCCAGGATGTGGAGAATGTGGGGAGAACATGGCTGAGACAAATCTGCTGATTTTCATCTATAAATAGGAGAAGAGAGGCGCAATTTCGAGATCTTTTTTTACTGCATTCTAAATTTTTGTATTAAGATAGCTATTCCTTGGATCATCGCCTATCCAAGACCATCGATCCATAAGATATTACTTGTAAAATTTTGCAAAAATCATTATCTAAGTTTAAGTGGACGTAGGGCAATGCTTAGCCGAACTACTGTAAATTATTGTGTGTTGTTCTTATCCATTTTCCTTTTAGTTCCTTTATTTATTCTCTTCTACATATTTCCAAGGTGTTTGTGCCAACTTTTGATATAAATATTTTGGTGCTTTCATTGAGAATGTTTCAATCTCTTGATGTTTAGATCTATTTTCAACTTTTGGATTGCTTTAATCCATGAAGTAAACCTTTAAGTTTTATTCCCTAGGTCCGTGATTTTTCATATTTCGGCAAAATTTATCATAGTATCTGTCGATGTAATGGCATTAAGAAATACCAAGGAAATATTGATCGCCTCCAGATCCACTAATGACGCTTAGAATGCGAGCACTCAACACGTTGAATAAACCATTCAGCCTAACACTACTGAAATTCAAAGTGCTTTAGATTTAATCACCAGGGTTAAGTTGGATAAGATGATGAAAGAACTGAATGATAAGCTACTTGAAAGCCATAATGCAATGATGAAACAGAAAAGAGAAAACTTAGATTTTGTAACCCTGATCTCTCGAGGTCATAGAAGGAACATAAGGGAATTATCGCCTTCTAACTCAAAAAGAGAGTTCCTCCTCATCTAGTGAAAATCGTGGACAAGGAAAGAAGACAATGAAAAGAAATGGGCTGGAACTTTGAAAAATGGGTAAGTAGAACATGGATTGGCAATATTTCGGTACTGAAACACCTTTTCAGGTCGGTACTGAATCGGGACGCCTTAGCCTGAATGATGGTGACTTTATTGATTTACATAATGTTATTGATAAGGGTGATGACCCTGTTGGTGGTGGTCATACTGCTGGAGTTCGGACGGCTGTTGCTGACTCATTGCATAGAAGTCATAGAAATCGATCAATTGGATGAAAGGTTCTCCAATATATAGAGAATCCAAATATCATAGGACTAACCGAGACTGTTTGCTAGGGCCAAACACTCAGGGCAGCTAAAGATGATCATCGTTCAGTCGATCCAATAGAGCCAGAGTCTCTAGCAGATACGGTATGGAAGCTGGTGAATGAAAGCTAGCATAGGTGAAATAATGTATGGGGTTCTTCTCCTAGTAAGCACTCGTTCACTAAGGAGATATTGTAAGAGGAATACCTTAGAAGGTTCACTATGCTCACAATGTTGTCTTATAATGGAACTTCTGATATAAGATAGCATTTGTTAAAGTATGAACAACATTTAGATAGCTCTAGGGCTATTGAAGAAGTGCATTGTAAATTTTTACAAATATTTTTAGAAGTAGTCACTATGATGTGGTTTACTCAGTTGCCTCCAAGGTCCATATCCTCGTTTGATCAGCTAGTCAGAAAGTTCGTGGAGTAGTTTAGGTTACATGCAGCTCGTCTAAAGGATGTGACGTCATTGTGCAACATGCTATACTATCTTTTGACTAGGCAGTATATCATAGAAGTTGGATAAATGGCTTCTGTGATCATTAAGGCAGGAAGCATATAAAGATGGTTATTAAGCTCGTAAATCGATGACATTTGGAACTATGGACAATAGTTGGGTGGATTCCGACTAGGTCTAAACCAAGGTGCAATCTACAAGAAGTGACAAGGAAGGCCCTGTGAGCTACATTTTAAATTTCAAGTCAATCGGAATTCATATGCTCGAGTTATGGACAAATGAAGAATTTATGTGGGTCGATCTGGAACGATTCATAAAACAGGATAAATCGATGAAGATCGATCAATATCTCAAAATCTACAAAGCCAACGCACTTGAAACTTTTAGTAATATATTAAACAGCGGAGCCCACAAAATCAATCGCACGACAAACTCCCAAATCATGGAAAAATATTTCAATCGTTATTGGAACAAATCGGCCAGAACGATCCATTGTTTCATGAAAAATGCGATATCTCACAAGTGGTATGTTGAAATTCCATGAAATTTGTAGATAAAGTAGCTAGACATCATGGGGAACCCACATGATTGATTTTAGCCCAAAAGGATTAAATTTTGGAAAAGAGGTCGATCGTTATTGGAACGATCATATAAATCAGCATAAAGATCCATAGTGTTACGGAAAATGTGATATCCCACAAATGGTACGTCGGAATTGCATGAATTTAGAGAGAATGTAGATTGCATCATAGAGCACCTCCATGATCGATTGCAGCTCAAAAGGATGAAATCTTGGAAAAGAGGCTGATCGTTATTGGTTCAGCCGTACAAATCAACATAACGATCCATAGTTTTACGGAAAATGCGATATCTCACAAACGGTACATCAGAATTGCATGAAATTTGGAAAGCAAGTAGCTTACATCATGGATCACCCCCATGGTCAATGGCAGCTCAAAAGGATGAAATATAGGAAAAGTGCCCGTTCGTTATTGGAATAATCGTACAATTCAGCATAACAATCCATAGTTTTACGGAAAATGCGATATTTCACAAACGATGCATCGTAATTGCACAAAATTTAAAGAGAAAAGTAGCTTACATCATGAAGCACCCACATGATTAATCACATCTCAAAAGGATAAAGTATGGAATGATATCCTATGATCCAATTTCTAGTCAATACCGCACAGATCAATCGAATCTCATAAACGGTAAGTCGGAATTGCATGAAACTTTAGAAGCAAGGCTAGAAGCGTCGAGGACCCCCTAAAAACGACCGCAACCCCATTGTTGTTAGTATGGAATGATCGACCTAAATTATTTTCTACGTCTGATCGATCCTAAATTTTATGGGTCGGGTCGAATAGGCCCGAAGGTCGTTCTACCGAAATTTCAACCCTATCCATGTACGTCTTCACCAATAAATACCGTGGACTTGGCTCATTGCAAGAGACTTTTCAGCTGGCTTTCCTTCATCACTTCTTACCTCTTCCTCTATTAATTTTTTAAGACAAAAACAACTGTAACTGTAATCTTATAGTATAAATAAAAGATTACTGGAGTGGATGTAGGACGGAGTTTGCCAAACCAGCATAAAACTAGTGTGTTCCTTTACTTTTTTTGCTATTTATTCTGTAATATGCATGCTTATCTTTATGTTTGCGTATTGTTTTTGGAAATTGGTGCTTGCACATACAACTGGGTGTTTGCGACCAATTTTGGTGCAAACATTTTGGTGCTTTCACTGAGAAGGATTTGCACCCGTGGATTTGGAAGCTTGGATCTAGGAAGCAATGGCTAGGAAAATCAAAAAGAAGACAATTAGCAGATAGGAGCCATCATGGAGGGAGTCAGGAGGCTTCTTTTGGAGCTGGAGAAAATTAGACATCTATCTACATCACTAGAGATTAAATAGGAGCAATGATGGATGCTATGAAGGAGAGCATTCTAAATAGACAAGAGGAGATGATGCAGGATCTACTTTGATAAAGTGAACACGCTAGAGCGCAAAACCAAGGAAATGGAGTAACAGGAAATGCTGGAAACATGGATCACAGAGTTGGAGCAGCAGGAGCTGAAGAAAACCAGAATCAGGACTTGGAGAAGAATCTTGATGGCTTGATATGGATTGGAATAACCAGCATGCATCTATCATATGGATCGGCACTACTCCCCATGGAATAAGAGGCATAGATTTGGATGGGTTCGTAAGGAAATGGATTGCAATGATGAAATAGGAGAAGCCATCATCCCTCAAAAATTGAAGCGAGCCCGGATTAAGGACACAGGTCATCATCTCGATGGCATGAAGTAAAAGAAACTCCATATTAAAATGGCTAAGTCACTTACACATATATGGCATCAAGGTCAGTCCCTAAGCATGCTCTGGGATGATGATAAGCCTCCATAAAAAATGATTCTAAAACTCACTTGAATGTAAAAAACAAGTATTTCATCTCGAACGATCACATTTTTCCCCGAACGGCACTCGATCTCAAATGATCACATTTCGCCTCGAATAACACTCGATCTCGGACAGTCGCATTTTGCCTCGAAAGGCACTCAATCTCACTCGATCTCGAACAATCACATTACACCTCGAACAGGCACTCGATCTCGAACAATCACATTACACCTCGAACAGGCACTCGATCTCGAACAATCACATTACACCTCAAATAGGCACTCGATCATGAACGATCGCATTTCGGCTCGAACAGGCACTCGATCTCGAACTGGCACTCGATCTCAAACGATCACATTACGTCTCGAATAGGCACTCGATCTCGAGTGATCACATTTCACCTCAAATAGGCATCGGATCTTGAACAATCACATTTTTCCTCGAATAGACACACGATCTCATGTAATCTTCATCAACCTGGGATGGCTATGAATTTGATTAGTGGCCCCAAATGGCCATTACTAACAATCAAGCAAGATCACAGATTTGTTCATAGGTCATCAACGGGTTTCGAACATTGGACTTAAAGCAATTCAAAACATGCCTTCCTACCACATGGTATGTTTTGGGGAGAAAATGTTATACCGTCTTTTAACCAGGCAGTATATCATAAAAGCTGGCTAAATGGCTTTTGTGATCCTCAAGGCAGGAAGCCCAGAGTGATGGCTATCAGGCTCGAAAATCGATGATATTTCGAACTACAGACAATAACTAGGCCGATTTGAAATGGGACCCAATCAAGGTGCAATTAGTATGAGGTGACAAAGTAGGCCCTGTGAGGCCACATTTCAAATTTCAAATCAATCGGAGTTCATGGGTTCGAGTTATGGACAAGTAAAGAATTTATATGGATCTATCTAGTACGATCTATAAAACAGCATAAATCGACGAAGATTGATCGATATCTCAAAAGTTACAAATCCAATGCACTTGAAACTTTTAGAGCATCAATATATTGAATAGTGGAGCCCACAAAAATGATTGCATGATAAAAATCCCAAATCCTGGAAAAAGTGGCCGGTCATTATTGGAATGATCGTCCAAATCAGCTAGAACGATCCAAAGTTTCACGGAAAATGCGATATCTCACAAACGGTGTGTCGCAATTACATGAAATTTTGAAAACAAGTAACCAACATCATGGAGAATCCACATGATCTATCTTAGCTCAAAAATATGTAATCTAGAAAGAGAGATCAAACGTTATTGGAACGATCATACAAATCGGCATAATGGTCCATAGTTTTGCGGAAAATGTGATATCTCACAAATGCTATGCCAAAATTGCACAAAATTTAGAGAGAAAGTAAGATACATCATGGAGCACCTTCATGATCAATCATAGCTTAAAAGGATGAAATTTTAGAAAAGAGGCCGTTCGTTATTGGAATGATCGTACAAATTAGTATAACGATCCATAGTTTTGTAGAAAATGTGATGTCTCGCAAATGATACATCGGAATTGCACAAAATTTAAAGAGCATTTAGCTTACATTATGGATCACCCCCATGATTGAAAATAGCTCAAACGAATGAAATCTTGGAGAAATTTCTAATCATTATTGGAATGATTGTACAAATCAGCAAAGCGATTCATAGTTTTATGGAAATGCGATATCTCATAAACGGTACGTCAGAATTGCATGAAATTTAGAGAGCATGTGGCTTACATCATGGAGCGCCCACATGGCCGATCAAATCTCAAAGGATGAAGCATGGAATGATCTTCTATGATCCTCAAAACAGCGAAGATCGATCGATGTCACACGATTGATAAGTCGGAATTGCACGAAACTTCGAGAGCAAGGACTAGAGGCATAGGGGACCCCATAAAATGATCGCAACCCCATCAGAGTTAGTATGGAATGATCAGCCTAAATTATTATTTGTGTCCTATCAATTCCAAATTTTGTGGGTCGGGCCGTATGAGCTTGGACGTTCTTCAACCGAAATTTCAGCCTAATCCATGCATGTCTTCACCTATAAATACAGCGGACTTGGTTCCTTACAAGGGACTTTTCAACTGGTTTTCCTTTATCACATATTTTCTCTTAGTCGATTAATTCTCTAAATTAAAAACAATTGTTCTTGTAATCTTATAGTATAAATAAAAGATTATTGGTTTGGACGTAGGCCGAAATTTGCCGAACCACTGTAAAACGCATGTGTTTCTTTACTTTTCCTTCTATTTATTCTATGATCCGTGTGCTTATCTTTTTATGTGGATATCGTTTTTGAAAGTTAGTGCTTTCATATACAATTGGGTGTTTGTGACTATTTTTGGTGCAAACATAATATTTTTCAGAGTTCTAGGAATCTTTGAAAAACCTTTTTAGTATATTTAACACAACTGTGAAAGAGGTAAGCAATGCCAATACGGACATTATTTTGATGTCTTTGATTGTTGGAATACATCCCAATACAGATTTCAATAAATGGTTAAAAAATGAAACCCCCATAGATTATGGAAGAGTATTGCAAAGAAAGTGACTCGGTACTTGTGCTTGGAAGAAGCAATTATAATGCTGCGAAAGACAGTGGTGGTAATTAGCTGGGGTGGTTCTTAGTAATGTGGCTATAAAAAAAATCGACGGGAGTTTTGGCGATGTTGCTGTTAAGGTAGGAAACAAGAACAATAATTGGAAAAGGAACAGTAAAGGAAATGGAGGTTGGAAACCAGACTATAACAAACGTCTAAGATTCCAAAGCATGAAGATTACATACCGTCAAATGATATAGTTGAGAAAATTTACCTTACGACGTAGGATATCGAGCATTACAAGAAACTGGCTCTGAGGGAGTCGACTGAAAGAGAAAAAATATTTGGAAAGTAATGTCCCTTCCATGAGATGCATGGACATAATACAAATGAATTGGAGATTTGCTAGATGTGATAGAGGATTTAATATGAAAAAAAGAAACTACAGCAATACATGAAAGCTTTGTAGGATGCCAGGCAAGGAAGTGCTCAACCCCAGGGACAGTTGCTCCAATGGGGCCGAGTTGGGCCTAATAAGGATGAGGCTAGGCAGCTTGGGAAAAGACTTATCATTAACACAATAACTAGTGGACTTCATCCAGTTGAGGAGAGCTGGAATGAGATAGAAAAATATGGGAGCTCGTTAAGGCATGTGGTAAATGAAAGTTGCTTTACCATTGAAGACAGAGCTTCGGTAAAGATATTATAGAATATGACAAATGGTATCGTGTTTAGAAACCACGAAGCTGATGGGGCCAAAGCATCAACCCTCGACCCTTTGGTGATAAAGGCCATGATTAGGCCAGTTACTATGAGGAAAGTTCTGATTGATTGCTGAAGTTCTGTAAATATTTGTTCAAGTTAGCATATGACTAGACGATAATGATGATCAGGGTAAGAAGCTATCTTAGTCCCTGATTTAGGTATTTACCGAAGATGCTATAGTGCCTATTGGGTGTGTTGACTTATCGATGGGTTTACGTGAAGGTAACCGTAAGATAGTGCAGGTTGTGACCTTCATTGTGATGGACACATTTCCTACATATAATGCCTTTTTGCGCTGATCGACCCTCACCAGCTTTCGGGTGGCACTAGTCCCATGGTGTCAAATGATGAAATTCACTATGAAGAATAAGGTAGGAGTCTCCAAGGTATCCATAACGTAAGATGTGAATGATAGGTCGTAGAGCTGAGAGAAGCGAAGCGACATGAAATAGGAAAGGATGTGGAGAAGGCTCTTTACGTTAAGCCGATTGATGCATAGCAACCTCCGCCTAACCCTTAGCGTGGTTCGTATAGAAGATTTCACAAGGCTATAGATCTAACGAAAGAGCCAGAGGATGAAAGGGCAGCCCCAGCTGAGTTGACGATCAACGTCCTAGTCGATCAAGATGATCCTACTTAGTTGTTAAAGATCGGGTCTCAACTCAATATAAAGATGAAAAAGGGAGTTGGTAGGTTTCCACCAGGAAAACCTGGATATGCTTTCCTTGAAACATTTTGACATGCATGGATTATTGCCGAAGATAGCATGCCACGCATTGATGTGAACTCCAAATGTCCTTCTATGAAGCAGAAATGGCGCAGCCTCGGTCTGGAGCGATCTGTTGTGCTGAGGGAAGAAGTGGATAAGCTAAAAGGCAATGGCTTTATATCCTGAATGGATATCCAACCCGGTGCTGGAAAAGAAGCCTAATGGAAAATGGCAGACGTGCATCAACTATTCAGAATTGAATAAGGTATGCCCAAAAGATAGCTTCCCATTACCAAAGATTGATAAGCTGGTGGACTCTATAGACTGCCATGAACTGTTATCATTCATGGATTCTTATTCTGGCTATAACCAAATCCTAATACACATCCCAAAAAAAGAAAACACCAATTTCGTAACCAACTTAGGATTATATTGTCATCTTGCTATGTTGTTCGGCACGAAGAATGCAGAAGCAACCTACCATAGATTGGTAAACCCAATGTTCAAGAATCAGTCCGGGTATACAAAGGAGGGTTATGTGGACAATATGCCAATGAAGTCTTAGCAACCGGTGAACCACTTAGAAGACCTGACAGAGATATTTAGCGTGCTTCGAAGATATGGGATGAAACTCAACCTACTGAAATGCTCGTTCGAAGTCACATCAAGAAAGTTCTTGGGTTTCATAGTAAATTAAGAGGTATGGAAGTCAACCCAAAGCATATTAAGGCCTTGAGGAATGTTAGAGCCCTGAAAATGATAAAGGAGGTGCAGAGCTTGAATGGTAAAGTAGCTGCAACTAGTCTATTTATTTCGAAAGCTAGAAAAAAGTGTATATGGCTCTTCGATGACCTAAAAATGAGAAAGCAATTTTGCCTAGATGCAGGAGTGTAGGGATGCTTTTTAGGCCTTGCATGATCGTCTGGAAAGACCGTCTATTTTATCGAAGCCTTTGGAAGGAGAGGATCTACTTGTTTAGTTGGTAGTATCCATTCATGCTTTAAGTGCTACACTAGTATGCAAAGAGGATAGGATCCAAAGGTCGGTATACTACATCAACAATGGGTTAATGGGATAGAAAGTAACAATCCAAAGTTGGAAAAGTAGGCCCACTGCTTGTTGATTGCATCAAGCAAAATTCATCCCTAATTTCAAGACTCATACAGTCAAAGTACTAACTAACCAACCTCTGAGATAGGTACTTCGATGTACCAAGACTTCGGGAAGGTTGTCGAAGTGGAATATCAAACTAAGTCAGTATGATATATCCTATCATCCCAGGAGAGCGACCTGAGGACAGGCATTGGATGATTTCATCATTGAATTCACCACCTGGGATCAAGGGATAGAAGATGGCATGGAGTGAAGTGCTCAATGGAAGTTGTACATGGATGGAGCATCCAACGAATGTTGCTTGGGGACAGGAATGCATTGGTGACCCTTGAGGACATATTAATCTGCTATGCCCTAAAACTTGAGTTTACCACAGCAAACAATGAAGCGAAATACGAAGCACTAATTGTATGTCTCAGGATAGCAAAGGAATTGGAGTTCAAACCTTGAATATATATATAACGACTCTCAATTTGTAGTCTTTCAAATGAGGAAAGAATTTAAAGCTAAAGAAGTTAGACCTGCCCCCTTATTTGAAAAAGGTTTTAGAACTACTCAATAATATTGAATTGTACACGATAACACACATTCCCAGGGAAGAGAACAAAAAAACTGATTTTCTAGCTAAGTTGGCTAGCTCCGGTGATGCACAACTCATGGATATAGTTCTAGTGTAGGCATTATTGGCTTCGAGCATCAAGCAGATGGACGTCGATTAAATTTTGGATGCAAAAGTTGAAAAGGAGTTGCGGATGACTTTGATCAAGGAGTACTTGTTAAGAAGGACCCTTTCGAATAGAAGGAATGAACGAATAAAACTTTTTCATAATGCCCCATGATTCATTTCTCAGGAAGTAGTATTATAAAGGAGAGGGCTCTCGGCTCCTTTGCTGTGATATGTCTCCAACAAAGAAGCTAAATGGATCCTTGCAGACGTATGTAAAGGAGTCTGCGGTGATCACATAAGGGGCAAATATTAGGAAAAAATGATTCTTCGTTGTGGATATTTTTAGCCAAGCATCAACAAAAATGCAAGTGATTACATCAAAAGACGCAATAGATGCCAAAGATTTATGAAGATTCCCAAAGTCCTACCAACAAAAATTACAAAAATGGTCAGTCCATGACCATTTGCAGTATGGGAGATTGATATTATCAATGTGCTACCAATGTCTAACGGTGGAGCAAATACAACAATGTTGAAGTTGATAACGACGATCAATACCTAGAGATAGGCAAGATCAAACATAGATGTCCATATGTAGATATCCAAAAGATTACTCCCCAATAAAGAGGAGTAATATGAAAATCCTACTTTATCACTAGTTAAACGATACTTCACTAGCAATGAACTAAGAAGACTACTAATCTAACTAAGTGGTAGCAAAAGGTTTTCCGTTCACATATAATTATGATGGTTGATAGATGCGATCTGATGCAAGCGTAATTGCAATTAGAATAAAAGGCTAAATAACATAAAAGCACATAAACAAACGAATGCGGTGTTTGAAAAGGAAGTACTTCATTCTTTGCTAACAAACCTTTTCGACAAAAACAGGGTTTGCACCCGCATAATACCATCCTACGTACACAAATTAAAAACTAAGCAAACAGGTAAAAGAAAAACAAAAGAAAAACCTACAGCTAAGTATTCTTCCTTTTTCTTCCCTTCTACGAAAGAGTGTGTAGTGTGCTTTTGCTTGATATCATGCTTTTTCCTCCCTTGAAAAATAAACTTTATGGTCGATATCCCAATCATAGTCACTCCCTGGAGATGCAAGAGCTTTACTTTTGGTACCGCCGGAAGAGGGAGTAGAAGTGAGAATGACAATTGACACCGTAGGCAACGAAAATGAGGGTGAAGGATCGACATCCATTTTTTCCTTCTTGATGTCCTAAACCAACATGGTTTACGAATTTTTCATCTCCTACAACGATAGCTCCGACGAATGCTCGATGACCCTAGTAATAATGACATACTTGTCCCCCTGTATCTCGTGAGGATCCCTTGTGGCCTCTTCATCCAAAGCATGGATCATTTCAGCATCGGGACTAGATTGGTAATGAGACTAGGGTTGGGGATGGGGACAGACACAATGATTGATTTGATCAATATAGCTTATGTACCCAAAGGTAAGCCTCCTTTAGCCTGAAACTTAAAAAAATGAAAACGTAGAGATTTGAGACATCAACCGCTGTCATATGAGCCATCTCGAATATTGTTGATGCTAATGATATACCTCTAGCAGACACATAAGTCGTTTGAATTGGAGTACCTACAGAGCCTCCTTCCAGAATATGGGATATGATGGGTAACTTCAAAAAAGATTCTGGACCAATGAAGACCGATTCTTCAGGGTTATAATGGACATCAAACAAGGATGGCGGGGCAATTAAAATATACAAAATTGTCTCCGCAGCGGAAATTGTAGTAGATTCTAGAAGTGGAGCAGCAGTCTCTATAGCTCGCAACCCTAATATGAAAGAAATAGTAATACCAGACATTGGCATCGAGGTCACAACCGTGGGTTCTTTGGGGAAAAAACCAGAACTCTGGCCCAAGTCCTTTAAACAAAGTTTGGGTTGGATCCTGGAAGATACACCAGTTTGAGGAATGTCTTCGAAATATAAGAGGAGCCTACCAGCCTCGAGTGCCCTTATGTCGTCCTCTTCCTAAAAAATCAAACTTTAACTCCTCATCATCAAGTTGAATTCTGTTAGAGTGCTTGTTCCTGCTTCAGTATTTCCTCTCAAGCAACAGTTATAGCCGGGGCATACCCCTTATCCAACCACCTTAAGTTATAGAATTTAATAACATTTACATAGAGTTGCACTAGAGTAGGTTTAGTTTTAGATTTGATTCAATCCTCAACCGGTTGGACTTTCTCATTAGCTATTTTTGCCTATGCCTCAGCATCATCTCTCATATGATAAGTGTCCAATAACTCGTTACAATAATTTTGAGCCTGGGTAAGGGTGGCGTCTTTTCCCTCCTTTTCTACCATAAGCACTGCCTGCTATCCCTTTATCTCTAAGGCCTTCTCATCCAAAACTTCTGGAGCTTTTCATTTTCCAACGAAAGAGTATGGCTTCAGTGGTGCATAGCCTCAACTTGCCTCTACTAGCTCTAAAAGTCATCTTCGAAAGATTTAGTCTTTTCCTCCAACTTTTTCTCAGCCTCATCCAGTGAAGCTTTAATCTCTTTAACTTCTTTATCAAGGGTTTTAATAATACACTTGTTGTCTTGCTCGAAATTCCCCAACCCTTCAAGAGTTACTTTTCTCTTATAAGACACTTTGGAAATGGCCTCAATTATCCTCTTCCATTTGTGTTATTGATTGTACACATCACCAACATAAGCCAGAATGTAAGGACCAATGTTTTGAGGAATCTCTTTGAAGTACGAAACAAATACGATGTCATCAAAATAGACTTTTGGAAAGGCACTCTTCATAGAGATCAAGTGTGTATTTGAAATAAGTTTGGTCTGTGTAGGAGTAATGGGGGCATGAAGCTACTTATCCTGAGGCCTATCTCTAGAGCTGTAAGGAAATCCCTGCATAGATGATTTCTCAGATCGCTGTGGCGCATGGGAATACACTAATGGTTTCATCGTAAGTGGAGCTAAATTATAGCAATTGGTACTTAATAAATGGAATAGGGTCAGTCTCATTGAAAATCTATCCATACTATGCAGTAATGAGGAACGAGATCCATGTCGAGAAGTTGAAACTCTATCAGATTTCCGTGATGCTCATCATGGGCCTAAAGTCTTTGTTCCACCTTTTATAATCCTGCCTTTGGCATCTACCCGAATCTGACTCATGGGATGACTCCTGAGGACGATCGGATTAACCAAGCTTCCTGTGCTTTCTTCCATGGCTCTTAGTATCATCAAACAAATACTTGCATTCCATGGAATATAAAAATAAAGAACAGACGAGTCAAAATTAGTAAGATAGAGAAATAGTATAGGCGGTGTGAAAGTGTGGTGATGTATTAGTGTTGATGTGTCCCAGTGCCCCCTGCTCATGGATCGTAGACTTGAAGTTTGCTTACCGAGGTTATTTTTTATGCTCTAGTTATAAACATATCAGTTGGTAGATGAATAAGAGGACCAATATTGCCAATCCTAATGTTCCTAAGACTAAAAGAACCGATTTCACCTAGTACACTCCCGGAGAACCCATAAATATCCCTAGATAGTAGGATAGGTGTATCCTTAAATGTACAAGCTGGTGGAGGCTCCAAAAGCATCCAAGACAAGACGGTTTTTTTTTTGGCCATCGAGAAACAATTGGCACGTGAGCATTCTCACTTTCATTGCTAGAGACTCACGGCCAAAGTCTACATCCTCATTGCCACCTCCATTATTATATTTCTCTCCACCATTATCTCCATCCCATTGCCTCATTCCGCTTTCGATAATAAGATCTTACACAGGGGGGCACTTCATGACCCTCGTCGACATTAACTTCAGCCTCGGGATCCTATGCAGGCTAAACATCCTTTTGAACCTCATGCATATGGCCCACGCCATGACCCTCCTTCAAAATATTATCAGCTCATAGGTTCTCATCAGTAAGGAGGACACTCCTTCAAAAGATTGTAAGCTCATAGGTTCTCATCAGTGAGTAGGAGTTTTCATCACCGAGGAGGAGTTTCATATCCCTTTCTTTAAGCGGAATCTTTTAAAGAACGGCAAGGGTGATTTCTATGCTCATGCCACCGGATCCTCTCGAATCATCTACAAATATAAAGAGTGATGAAATTAACAATCAAAATCGTAATATCTTCATCAGTGAAAAGAGTGAACACAAGAATTATGTCTGGATAACCATTTTTGTGCAATGCCAGTGGATGACAACGCACTAAAGAAGACTCGTCTTTAAAATAAATCAATTAATTCCAAAGCCCAACTATATTGCGGCAACCTCTGGATGGTTCTAAGAAGATGAGTAAAGGGGTCCCCTTTCAGCGCTTAAAGCCATATAAATAATGGATCTCTTCAACAGAAGGCACTTTGTTCAAATGATGAAAAAAATATCATGTACATACTATTTAGAGAGGCATAGCTATTTAGATGTAATTGGCCAAAGGAAAGCTTTACAAATCGGAGAACCATACGAATAAAGTGATTGAAAGGAAGAACACATCCATCCACACACACATATCTATTGTAGGCTGTATACGCCTCAGGTCGATCATGTGCTCATTGAAAATGTGCGTGGACCATTACATCTTTGAAAGGGATTCCATGTCTTTCGCATATTCTCCCAAGAGATGCCGCATCCACTTTCGAAGCTGGAGATTCCTGATGATCTGTTTAGATAGCAACATCACCAATATCGATATCTGGGCAACCCCAACTATAGCTTCTTTAGCTAATACAAAAGGAACCATCTAGAAAGGTTGCTCTGACTGATGGCTAGGTGATTGAGGTTGGAAAGGTACCAAAGCAGTTCATGTGGCGGGAAATGTCTAAGAACCAGATTCTGCATCAGATTTGGCATACCTTGATATCGATGGACTTGTTGCCATTATAGAAAGATGCGAAAACTGTCTGTTATCCATCACTACTAGAAAAACTTCATACATAAGGGAGGTCAGGCAAGATAAAAAATTTAACCTTCGTGCTAAAAGGCAAGGTTCGAAATTTCGTTTTCTGTTCCGTTCATTGGTAATTTTAAAATTTTCGGTTCCGTTCCGGAAATTTCGAGAATTCCGTTTTAATTCCGGTTTTCTAATTCCGGTACCTTTTTTTCTTTAATTTGCTATTTACGCTAATAAATATTCAATACTGTCATAAATTTATAGTATATTTTTTAAGTTACATATAAAATACACTTTGATTAAAAAACCATTGTTTAAAAGTCTGTATTGTTCATTTGAGATTTTAAAATTTTGGTCAATATTTGAAATTTTTATTATGATTCCATGTAGATTAACAAAAATATAATAAATTTTTTATCCATACACACGATTTTTGCCAATTTATTTAGGATAATTTGTTAATTTAGGCCAATTTTAAAAACCAATTACAAATTTAGACCAGTTTAATAATTTATTACAAAAATAGACCACTTTGTGTCACATCAGCGACAAAATGCACTGGAAGCATCTCAAATGCCGCCAATACAAAAAAAATTAAAAAAAGTTTGCGGCGTTTGAGAAACCGTCATTGCGCGAATGCCGCCCGGAGTTGTTATTTTTGTAAAATAGATTGCGGCATTTGAAATGCCACGAACTATTTAAAGCAAAAAAAAAATTGTATTGGCGGCATTTGAGATGCCTCCAGTGCATTTTGTCGCTGATGTGACACAAAGTGGCATATTTTTGTAATAAGTTACTAAGTTGGTCTAAATTTGTAATCAGTTATTAAAATTAGCCTAAATTTTGAAATTATCCATTTATTTATTGTCCTATTTAATTTTGCTTTTCTTTTTTAATTGCTATATGTTTGTTGTATTTTTATAATTTTTTTATAATTTTTTTTCAATATTTGAAAATCAAATCCGGAATTTAGACAGAACCGGAATTTTGACCGGATTCCGGTCCGGTTATGACCGGAACCAGAACGGAATCACCGGAATAACCGGAATTCCGCCGGAATTTTGAACCATGCTAAAAGGAGCCTTGTGTAGCCAAAGTATATGACCCAATGTATACTATCGTGTATTGTCACCTAGATTCTATGCATTAAGGAGGGGCAATGATGTGTAATTCAATATATGCAGTTGTGTTCAGTGTCCAGAGCATTACAAATCCAGAAGTTTTGTATCAAAAGCTCATTAGAATAGTTATCCAACCCAAGGGGGCGAAGAGAAGGAGTTCGTATGGTGAATGAGCAAGAAGAAAGTTTAATCATCAGCGATCAACATAATATTCGGCAACCACCTACCTATATTGATTTGAAGAGGTATACAAAATTTGGTTTGTTCTACAGTTTAAGCCAAACGCGTGGTTCGGTTCTTATGGTTCGAATCTGAAGGCGGTATATTTGGCAGCGATGGTTGTAGAGATGATTGGTGGTGATGGTGTAAGATGATGATTCGAAGTTGAAGGCTAGGTTTGAAGAAAAGTTTGGCAATGGAGGATTGAAGATCGAAGGTCCTAAAGCAGAAGAAAGAAGTAAGTTAGAAAAATGTAATTATCAGTTCATTTGTATAGGGCCTAAACAAGGAAAGTAGGCTAAAAAAGAAGGTACCGATCCAGACCTCTCAGATCAATACCGAATTGTAAAAAAAAGGAAGAGAGGGAACTTAAAATATAGTTATAGAATGATAGTAAAGGATGGCACGATGTGTGATGCAAAATAAAATGAAATTCGGAGTAAGGAAATCCTACTTGATCAGTTCAAGGAAAAGATCGTCGAAAACCTTCTAGAATCTGAATGGCGAACTTGAAAAACACGCTTCAGTTTATATACTACCCAAGAGTTTCAAATCCAAAACTGTTCGAAGTGATATAACGATCGACAGAAGATACACTACATTGTGAAAACAATTCATGAAATAGAAAGCACCTATTCATAATAGGATTTGGATCGATAGTTTGTCTTGATCCAAACCATTTCTTATTAACACAAGAAATACTTTGGAGGGCAAATGTTATCCAACCTTATGACCTAGGCATATATAGACAAAGCAGAACAGTTGAATGGTTAGAGAGCAGATAAGTAATCTAGAACGATAATTGCATAATTCAAACTCTAAATAAAGCTCAAAGATATGGCCACAAACTTATCAAATATCAAAGAAAATCTTCTATCCATCAAAGTGGTTCAGATGGCTAAAGTCGATGGTGCGTGATCCAATAGTTACTAGTGGATCAGCATCGATCTAAGCCTCTCATATTGGTACCAGTTCATCTTAATTCATCAGAATAAAGTGCATTACTTCCTAAGCAAATTCTATGGAGAAATGAAAGTGGAACACGGATCGTCGATGATCCACAACTCAAACCTCAATTGACAAGTCCAAAATCCATAGTAATTGAATTAAGCACCTATGGATCATCACCGAACCAAGGATCCCATTCAAATTCAAGTCCATTTCAAGCTAGTTAAAATCCAAAGGAAGATGCGAGCCATTGAGGGATCAGCTTAAGCTCAACAAACCATCATTATTGGTCGCCACTGATCCATACACCTAAATTTGATACCGATCCATGGAAAAACTACTAATTTGGCTACGATCTTTTCAAGCAACCTTCTTCAGGGCATGGAGAACGTGGGGAGAACGTGGTAAAGTCAAATCTGTTAACCTTAATCTATAAATAGGTGATGAGAGGCACTATTTCAAGATTTTTTTTTTTGCATTCTAAATTTTTGTACAATGTAGCTATTTTTTGGATCATCACCGATCCAAGACATCGATCCATAAGATCTTACTTGTAAAACTCTGCAGAAACCATTAACAAAGTTTAAGTGGACATGGCCAGTGTTTAACCGAACCATTATAAGTTATTATGTGTCGTGCTTATACATTTTCCTTTTAATTTCTTCATTTTATTCTCTTCTACAAATTTCCAAGGTGTTTGTACCAACTTTTGGCATAAGCAATAGCTTCTTTTAGATTACATTAATATTATATAACAACAGGAAACAAATATGTATGGGGCTAATATGTCCGTTATACTGTAAATCCCAATACTTAGATACATATATGTTAAACCATGTACACATTATATGGTGCACATGCACGTACATGTACATGTGTATGTGATGCACATGTTCACGTTATATATTATTTATATAAATAAATATAATATTTATATTGATCAATTAATAAAATAGTAATTTTATTTACAATTTACTTAGATTAGATCTAAACTAATTTAGACTTCATAAGCCCAATAAAATTCAAAATGGTAAAAAAAATTGAAATTTACCCATTTACCCACTATTTGCTAACCCAGCTCCAACAATACACACACACATACAGGAAGTATATTTTATATTCAAAAATAACATATATGTATAAAACTTGTATTCAACTTCACAGAATAACTTTAAATTATTATACATGCAGTTTACTTATATTTATATATACAATATGTTATAAAATTATTGTTTATCAACTGATTAAAATGGTTTCAAAACCAAAAAAATTTATTGCTAAAAACAACTTCAATACGATGTTGTTATGAAATACATTTATTTGCTTTTAAATATTAATTTCTAAACAATAACAAATAATAAATTGGATAATATAGACATATATTAATTCGATGTATAAGATAAGGAATTTAAATTGTATTAACATGATGTAAATTATAATCAAAATGAGATTGTAAAATCACCTTATGAAGTAGCGTAAAATTCATATGTTGAATGACCTCTAGATTTAACTAAATCAGCCTGCGGACTTCATTTGAAAACCACCTTGTATTAATTTGATTTTGTCTGTTTTTCTTTTATGAATGTTATGGCATTAGGGCTATGGAATTTTCGGCTGGACTAAACAAGATAGTCGCCCACAACATAATAACAATGACAATTCATGTGTTTAACTAGGCATTGAAGAAGATAAAAAAGTGGAGGAATTTTCTCCTTCCTTTATCTCATTCGTTTAATACCATTTCAAAATAATTTTGAACATTCAAGCCCTCTCTTGCCATGTTATTTTCGTCTAGAATAATCCAGAGGAGAAGAGGCAAAACAATGACAGTCAATATGTTTATGTAGGCATTTAAGAAGTGGAAAAGGTGGAAGAATTTTTTCCTACTCGTTCTTTTAGTACCCTTTCAAAACTATTTTGAACACTCGAACTCTCTCTCCTTTGCACCATATGGAAGGCCATACTAGAGTCTTAAGAGGCCTCCAAAAATTCCAAAACTCATTTAGTAATTAATCGATTTAAATCAAATTTAAATATTTTGTCGATATCATATATCAATGTGTACGTATACAACTTTTATATATGCACTTTATTAAATTCTAACGGCACCCAAAAATCAAACAAAATTTAATAGTTAATATTTTATAAATATTTATTTTAATTAATTTACAACAGTTATAAATTAGCATTACAAGAAAAGTATATTTCCATTGCGTGAGAGTACGACGTTTTTAACTGGCTTGCTGTAAGAAAAGATAATTTTCCCGTAAATTACTTTAACACGATGTTGGGTACACTGCTAGAAATTAAAGGCGCTAAATTTTTCCTTTCCCTCCATTTCAACAAAATCCTATTAAGAAAGAATTTCCCCAAAATATCAATTCACCAATCCAAATTAATACACAAAATTTCATCTTCGTCCCGTTGTAGGCAACGGCTCTTCCCTTTTGCAATCGTTCAGTCTCCGTCGTATTTATGTCTTCATTTGTCTTCATCTCTGTCACCATCGCCTAACTTACCTTTTATAAATGATAACAGTGAAGGGGATTTCTGATTGATGTGATCCCACAATGCTGTTGTAATAATCATTGGTGCCTCTATCCTCTTTAGGCTCATCTGCAGTAATCAGACTAGCTTTAAAACCCTAACTTCAATTTGTTCACCTTGGTTAGTTCTCTTTTTCTGTAAGTATCGCTTTAACCCTAGTTGATAGTTTACCTTTACTTACTTATGCCTAAAAAGATATTTTTTACTCTCATACTTTAGTCACGACCTGATAGCATATACCAAGGTATTTTAAATAAGTAAATGGTAGCAATATAGAAATAGAGCCTCCTTGCTATCCTACATGATCACCATCCATAGTACTCACCGACTCAGCCTATACTTGGTAGGAACAAAGTTGAGAATGTTCATCCCTTTTTGTTTTATATAAAGATAATTTTATTGAAGATCATAAGTTTAATTATTATGAAATGATTTAAGTGCTTAGTTAGACAGAGAACGAAAGGGTCGGAATGGTAAAGGAACACAAGAAAGTGTAAAAGTATTTGAAAAGAGGCATACCGGATAGCATGTATAGTTTTTTGTATAAGATGGGTTGGTGATTATTAATGAGACAAAGATTCATAATACAATAAAGATAGCGTGGATGAGATTAGGATATACAATAGAATAAGAAAATATGCTTTATTACTACTAAGCTACTTACCTATGCGGCAATGAGAGTAAAATTTCATTTTTTGTCAGTCTTGAAAAGGTGTAGGTCACCGAGCAGTTTGATATAGGGTATGTCCAAAAATATATGAAGTGATCCATAGTATAAGAGGCAATTGGTTGTCGTTTGAATAATTTTTTTTGACGCATATGCTTGATATGGTGCGGACATGTATTCATGCATGTATCGAAGCCTGCTCCAGGACCATGGATTCTGAATACGACTTACTATTATCAATCTCTATCAGAAAATTTTAAACCTAGGCTAACTAAAGCATCATGCATGGATAGGATCTCATGTTATGACTGAGTGCTATAGCAAGCCTGATGCAACCAATCGGCTATTAGTAGCCTGAACTGAAGCTGTCGATTGATCTAGAAGATGCAACAAGTTGTATGACCATTTTTCAATCACGACACAGCTCTCATACTATTTCCACTATTTGGATGATGAACTATACTAAGTGGAAAATCCATTTCATGACTAATATATCTATTATTTTCTTATCTTTTTTCATGATCTTCTTTGCTACTATACATTTGCTTATAAAGATTTTTTTTTTCCCCATTTTTTAATTTTGAAATTTTTTACGCAATTCTATGGTGCATTTTTAATGAATGGCCCAGTTGATTATTTGATAATTACCAATTTAGCCTCTTTTATTGACTACCTAGAATAAAAATTGGGTTCTAAATAATAAGTATTTTTCAAACATCTAATTAACAAAGTTCCATTACACCACACATATTTTGGTTTTTTAAACCATCTTTTTGAAACTCTATATTATTGTTCTATACGTTAGTTATGTTTTAGATTTTAAAAACATAGTCATTAATGTAAAAAATGTTACACTCTCATGGTCTTTGATAGTATACCAACTCTAAAATTTAACCATATATTTGTCTTGAATTTTTAAATGATGTGTGTTTTCAAGCAAACCCACTTAAGAATATAGACATTATTCTTATTTTGTACTTCTCATCACTTACATGAATCAAATAAATTGATACTTCTTATTCTGAATTTTTTTTTTTTATTATTTTCCATCAAGAATTTTGTGTTTTTCTTTAACTTCTCGAGTGGAGTAGAATATGTTGTTTATGTAAATTGAGTGAGAACGTAATTTTGTTTCTGATGGGAACAAACATACATACATACATACATATATATATATATGAACGTACGTATGCATTGATTTTACATCTAATATATCTTAAAGATATTTTTGTTTTATTCTGAAAATCATTTGTTTAGGTATATTCTACTATTGAACAATAGACAAGATACTGGTTTCTTAATTAATCTTTATAATATGTTTGCATGTTCATATCAATATGAAAGTTATCCAGTTGTTGAAAAGCCATGGCAACCATCTATCCACTAAAGAGAGATTGGAAAGTTTGCTATCATTAAATTATTCAACAAGGTGATAGATGATCATAGAGCTGATTCCAAACAAGATTACGGTAATGCCACTTAAAATTTCTGAGGATCTTTTTGTTTTTAAGGCATTTCTCAAAAACTTAAACAATGTCATCCAACATGTATCAATGTTGAAATGACTGCAATGGATTTATAAATTGCTCCAGAATTCAAGGCCTATTTGGTTTCATTTTTGGATTTTGGGTTTTATATTTCAACTTTCTCTATGAAATACCAAAAAACAAAATAAAAAGATTTAAAGTAAATTTAATCCTCGATCATAGGCGCTAAAGGTCAAGGATTTAAAGTAAATATTAAGTAATAATGAATTCATTCACACATTTACATATTATTTGAATTCATCTATGCTAGGTTCTCAAATTTCAAGTATCTCAAATATGTTTTCTTTGAAGGATACTTGCAGCATGATTTCCATTTTAAACTTTTTTGTGTATATTTTTTTGCTAATGCATTTGTATTCAATGTCTTAAGCCTAGAGTTGGTTTAATTTTCATTTGTATAGCCTGAGATGCTCTTGGCATTGACATATGCGCTCTAAATTATATTTTCTTTTTAGCAAATTATAATATGGCGTGTCGGTATTTTGTATTGATAAAATCTGATATTGTAGTCTATTTTTCAGTCATTTTTTTCACTCTGTTGTAGTAATAAATGCCTATACATGAAACATCACATTGTAGTGCTTCCATATGGATAAATTATATTATATATGATTAATTGATATTGCAACCTGTTTTACCACTGTTTTATGCTGAAAATGAAACTATACAGATTACATTCATTGTCCAGTTGTTTTATACAAACTGTTGCTTTTAAGACTTATTTAGGATACTAGATATTGTCTTTATTATTGGTATATGGACCCAAAATTGTCTCTAATGAGATTCTAACTCGGAGACTTATATGAAACCACCATTTTAGTCTTTAATGTTTTTGAAACCCATGCATGTTGTCTCTAATTTTTTTTAGAACTAATTTTAAATACAATATTTTTTGTTTCAAGTCAGTCTCAACTACAAATTAGAAACAAAATCTTTTGATTAGACACTAAATAAAAGAATCTCTAATAACCTTTATTTTTGTAGTGATAACCATTAGTACCTGATCCAGGAACCCCTGAAATTAGATTAAAATATCAATACAATAAAACTACATTTGGAAACTTGAATTCAATTGGAAATATAGAGAAGAATGATGTCGTGGATTTTATCTTTTGTTCTTGCAATGCATTGATGATAGCCTTTATTATAGGGTCTTCTCCATATTTCAAGGATCTGTAACATGTTAGTTTGTTATAATGTTAAGCTAAGTAGAAATATTACAGTTTAGAAGGACATTTCCATGAAAGAAATTGATTTCTTCCCTGTATGTATTTCACAATACCATTTCCTTATATTGAATGCATGTTCCAAACGTTAAAACCAGCGCCAATGTTTTCAATTACTACTTTTATTTGCACAGAAAAGATTTGGAGTGCGATCAATTAGTCACGGTGAGGAAGAAATGATGTCTGCTTTATACCTACAAGTTAGTATAGTAAGTCAGGCTCTTATTTTTGTCACTCGATCCCGTAGCTGGTTCTTTGTTGAATGAACTGGACTTCTCTTGGTCTCCGCTTTCTTCATTACTCAACTTGTAAGTAATCTCATCTTTTCTATCTCCGTCCATTTACAAAATGCAATTTATTCTATGCCTGTAAGAGTTATGTAATACAAAATTTTGGTTTTCCTCAACTTGCAACTCTAATTGATGTGTATGCGCACTGGAGCGTTGCACGTATCAAGGGCATTGGCTGGTGTTATTTGGCTATACAACATCATTTTCTTCTTTCCTCTTGACTGGTTCAAATTTTCTTCTCAATACATTCTTAGTGCGAAGGCATGGAACAACCTTCTCCAGAATAAGGTAAACAAATTCTTATTGCATCGCTAATTTGTAACTCAGGATCAGTCCATATAAATTTTAGTGCTTTTGATTTTAACTACATGAATTATACATTTGGCACTTTTTCATCGACAATATTATGCGTTAAAGTCGTAAATTCTTTCACTACAATGAAAGATTATGATAAAGAGGAAAGAGAAGCTCAGTGGGCAGCTGCACAAAGAACCCTTCATGGACTTCAACCCTTGAGACAACCAATCTATTTGCTGACAAGAACAACTATAGAAAATTGTTCGAGATTGCTGAGCAAGCCAAGAAGAGAGCTGAGATCGCAAGGTTTTGTTTTATAACTATTAGAAATTATTGTAAGACTTATAAATTTTGACTCAACCCAAAAAAAACAATCAATTTTAATTTTTCATCACCAACGGTTGATAATGTTAGGGTTGTCTCGCATGTTTAATGGAGGAACGGCGGTTTGGATTGGAAAAGAAGTCCCACATCGCTAAATAACATGGAGAAGTGGTGTATAAATATGGTTTGGTAGGCACGTAGCATTAGGGATTCCTTTTGTTACAACAAAGTGTGTGCCAACCCATATGCGTACGCCACGTGTTGGAGATGGAGAGCTTGGTCCGACCGCCGTTGCACAACAGTGGTATCAGAGCCGATGGTTATGGACTGGGCCATGCAGACACAGCAGTACTCTCAAAAGGTTACCGCAAAGGGATGCGAGTCAAGGGGGAGACTGTTAGGGTTGTTTTGTTTAATGGAGGAACGACGGTTTGGATTGGAAAAAAAGTCCTACATCGCTAAATAACATGGAGAAGTGGTGTATAAATATGGTTTGGTAGGCACGTAGCATTAGGGATTCCTTTTGTTACAACAAAGTGTGTGCCAACCCATATGCGTACGCCACATGCGAGAAATGGGGATCTTTGTCCGACCGTCGTTACACAACAGATAATTCCATTGCAACTCTGTTTCTTGTTCTCAAGCATCTAATTTTTTATTTCTTTCCTTTCAAATGTCCCACAATAGCATTAAGTGCTACTAGTCATAAATCAATAGGTTTGATTTTGTTTTTGTACAATTTCATTTAACCATATATTATTATCTCTATAATGGATATGGTAGGCACAATAGACATGTTGAGTTTATTATCTTTACACAAGTTCTAGATAAACCTATTGAACAAACAATTAAAGAATAAATCGTTGGTATTTTCACTATTTTGATTGCAAAAATGGCGTTGGTTTTCTAAAGGCATACCTCTCTGAGAAATTTTTTCAATAGTTTGGATATTTTGGTAACTACTTTATAAAGATTTAGTGCCATTTTTAACGATGGCAGCTTTCCAAAATGAAATTACACCATGGAGAAACTGAAAACCTGCGTCAAAAAATCCATGATAATTTCAAATAAAACTAGAGATCGTTAGTTCTTGAGATGATGGTTTTGATGACAACAACCATATAATATGATTATAAAATATAAATACTAACATTATAGTTTAAAAATATGTATATGCAGGATTTAACCATGCAGTATCAAGAATGAAGACTGTACAATATAGAGATTCAAGATATCAAAATTGAAGACTCGTGAGTATCAAGAATATTAAGATTATCAAGAGTTCAAGATTTCAAGAATAAGTAATTTAATTATAAATTTTGTTAAAACTCCTAGAAAATCACTGGCATCTTAAAATCCAATTTATTCGTGGAATGGAATCCACTTCGAGCCCGTTAAAGGAATAAAACCCTAAGTAGGATGGAACTTACAAAAAATATAGTGGGACATTGTTTTGTATTCACTAACTTTTATTCAAAATGTTTATGTAAAATTATATCTTGTTTTCAAAATGATTTAAAAACCTTTCTTTTAAAAGAATCAAAATCATCTATCCTAGTTTTAAATACTTTTAGCCTCAAAATATTCTTTAATTTCAAATTCAAATTATCCTTAGTTTTAAACTATCTTTTAATAATAATATATTTAACCTTTAATATTTATTAAATATAAAATTATAGTAATACCAAAATAATATTCTCTATATTTATTTATGTATTTTAACTACAGTTAAGTATATTTATAAAAGTTTAAAATAGTTTTTATATAAGATAAAAGTTATTTTCAGAGAAAAACAAAACTCAAAAATTTCCTTTGGGATGTCGACATACCCAAGTTACCCATGTCGACATAGTGTCAGTTGATTTCAAAATTTTGAATTTCAAAAGAAGTGTCTATTCATCATATCCCTTCACGAATGGACATGGCTATTGTTCTTCTATAAATGGGGGTTGTTTTCAATGAATTTCTAATCATATTTTTCTGGTTTTCACTCCTCTTCTTCTTCCATATTTCTTTATACATATTCCTACCATTACTCTTCTGAAATCAACATTGAATCTAACTAGATCATTTCAGGTTTGATTCTCTATCACTATCTCAACAAGATCCTCAGTGCTATTCAGAGTTATAGGCTTCTTTGTAATCATTTCTGTGAGAAAAGGTGTGATTGTAGCCTTGGAAATCGATCAAGTGAGAAAAGGTGTGATTGCAGCCTTGGAAATCAGTCAAGTGAGAAAAGATGTGATTGTAGCCCTGGAAATCAACTGGGTGAACTTGTTGCCCATGAAATCAAGTATCTCTACCCAGAGGATTGTGAATCTGGAGGGTGTACCTCGTAGCCTTGAAATCGAGGGTGTAATTGTAAAGATTGCTTTTGAAAGGAAATCCGTACTTTTGTGCCGGACTGGATGTGGGGTAACTCCGAATCAGTATAAAATCCGGTGTGTTCTTTCCTTTACTGCTTTTACCTTATTTCTACATCTGCTTTTGTTTCTGTGATCGTATCTGTGTCTGAATATTGCATACATTTGTGTTTAAATTGACAAAAACTCTAAAGATTTAGTAAGTTCTTAAAACAATATTCACCCTCCTCTAGTGTTTATCCTAGTCTTAAGATCTGTAATCCGCATTTCTAACATTTGGTATTAGAGCAAGGTTTTCAAAGTTTTCATAATCTGAATTTTGAAAATTTTCAAAATGGCTACCAACACTGGTACTGGTAACACTACCAACACTAGTTCTATCATCCCTGTCACTAATTCATTTGTAGAAGTGCAGTCTATTGTTAGACCACCACTTTTTAATGGCAGTAACTATGCATATTGGGCATGTAGGATGAAAATATATTTACAATTTGTAGGATTAGACACTTGGAATATCACACAGACTGAATATTCTGAACCCACAACTGATTTTGCACAGTGGACCGCTGAGAAAAAGATTGTTGTACAAAATAATTATAAAGCAATGAATATTCTATTTTGTTCACTTGATAGGAATGAATTTAATAGAGTGTCAGTTTGTAAGTCTACATATGAAATTTGGAAACCTTTGCAAGTTACTCACGAAGGAACAAGAAAAGTTAAAAAGACCAAAATTTCCATGCTCACAAATCAGTTTCAAATATTTAAAATGAATTCTAATGAGTCTATTTTAGATATGTATAGTAGATTTCAAAATATTGTGCATTCTCTAATATCCTTGGGAAAGGAATTTTCGGAAGAAGATAAAGTCAAAAAAATCTTAAATTCTCTTACTTCGAAATGGGATCAAAAGACACTTGCGATCAAAGAGGAAAATGACATCAGTACCTTAAAGATAGAAGAACTAATTGGAAATCTATTGTCGTTTGAAGTCCAAATGATTGGGAGAAGAGGAAGCAAAACATCTGAAAAGAAATCAATGGCATTCAATGCATTGACCGATGGATCAGACTCAAACAGCGATAATGATGAAGAGATAGCTCGTATGACCAAGAATTTTTGGAAATTCCTGAAATATAGAATGATGAATAATTTCAAGAGAAACAACTATAAGAATTCTGGAAATCAGAATGTAGTGCCAAACAATATCAAATGTTTCAACTGTGACGAACCAGGCCATATCAAAAGAGACTATCCCTATCCAGATATGCAAAATCTTTCTATAAACCATGATTCCATAAAGAAACGAAAACTTGCATTTACTGCTACTCTAGATGACTCAAACTCATCCTCAAGCGATGATGATCAGAAGACAGATAGTTCAAATATGTGTTTCACAGCAGTTCACGACTCCGACGAACTTAGAGAAACGGACTCAGAAGAAGGTACACATTTACAATACAATTGGTTGAAATTGCATGCTTAGAATTGGTTGCTTACTTGATTGATTTCGAATTGGTGTGTTGTTTGAATTTTAAATTTTTTACTACTATTTTACTATTATTTTTAATTTTAATTTTAATAGTATTATAATATTTTATAGAATATACTATAATTTCAGAATTATTCCACATATATATACACATTAAAAATAATAAATATATATATATATATATATATATTAGAATGCTTAGGAAAAATAAATCATAGAAATTCAAAGACACATGTCGATATGGTCCCCACAATGATGTCGACATGGGTACAGAATTTGAAATTCAAAATTTGAATTCAAATGGCTGAATTTCCCTCAACCTTTTCACTTCACTTAATTCTCTGAAAAGGCATCTTTCGACCAGAGTACATGTCCTTTGAGAATTTATTTATTCACTATCTTTTATCACGTCTTTTCACTCTCATTTTCATATTCAAACTCTCTCTTCAAAACTTCAAGCCTCTACTCTCTACTTTAATGGCTTCTTCAAGCAACCCCTCCATAATGAGAATTTCCAAAAAGATAAAAGAGCAACTCTTCAATGATCCGGAGGCCATAAAAGCATACATCAATTATGCTAACTATGGAAAAGTCCACCCCGTAAAGTTTGCTATATTTCAAGATTTTTCTTCTTATGAAATTGATTCTCTTTTTGCAAACAATCAAATTCTTAGTCTTATTGATGCTTCTCAAAATGATTTTTTTTGCTATCCAAACCTTGTTAAAATTTTCTATGCAAATCTTAATCAAGGATTTTATATCGAAAATGATGATGAAATTTGGAGTAGTGTCAAAGGCGCTAGAATTGTTTTGAATTGTGATCTTTTGGTACCCTTCTCAATTGCAAGAGTACGAGAATGGATCTTTCTAGTTTTAATATTGATGAAAATGATCGTGAGACATTTCATCACATTTCGAAGGAAATGATGATTTTGAATTAAAAACTTTCGACCAAAAGCTAGAATTGTCAATCTTCTTTTACAACATACTTTGACCCCAAGATTGGGGAATTTTAACAACCCTACTTCAAAAGTTTGCTAAGCACTTTTTGCTATTTTCGAAAATTATGATATTAATTAGGAGCAAGTTATTTTGGATGAACTTCGTCCTAAAAATCTTGAAATGGGTGAGAATACTTTGTATCATGAAATCTCTCACTCGGATTTTTAACTATTTTGGAGTAGATTTCAAAGGAGAATAATTTGTTTCAAGAAAGATTTTCAATCATTCCAAAATTTCTCTTATGAAAATTCCATTTTTTTCAACCTTATGAGACTCTTGCTGAAAAAGAAGAGTGTTTGGCTCATGAGGAGATGGAAGAGGAGGAAGAGGAAGAAGAAGGGGATGACATGGAAATTGAAGAAGAAGAAGAAGGTGAAACATCTTTGGAAAGCATTGATTTTCCTCCTAATCCAACCAACAAAACCCTTCTCAAAAACCAAAAGACCATTGTTGAGAATCAACGGATTCTTAAACGATCCATTAGTAAGAAGTTGGACAAAATTTCGTCCAAGATGAACAAGTTTATTTTCAAAGTCAGCAAGAAGCTTGGATTATCTTCATCTTCATCATCCTCTAACTAGTTCTATCTTTTCATTTCATGTTGTATTAGTTTAGTTTGTTTTAATTTAAAAGTTCATGTAGTTCTTTGTGTTTAATCGTTGTATCGTGTTATCATGAAATGAAATTGAATACCTTTTTTGTTAACTAGCTTATCTTATCTCCAGAATAAATGTTAGTATATTATATAAATATATATACACACACACATAATTATTCACAAAATCAAAATAATCCATCAAAATTCACTGCACCATGTCGACATCCCCCTATGACCATGTCGATGTACTGGTCAGAAATGACATTTCGTTTTGAATTTGAAATTTGAATAACTACCTTATATCTACTCATTTCAAACGAATTTCTACACCTACAAATACCTATTTCTTCCAGAATTCATTACTCAGTATTATTTCTTATCTACTTTGTCTCTCATTCTTCTCACAAATTAAAATATGGCCAATCCAATTCATAATTTATCCGAGAATCTTGAAGAGACTCTTAATTCTTTCATGAATATTCTTTCGTTCAAATGCAGATGATCAAGAAGCAAGAAAGGCATTTCGATGCAATATGATTGATGATTTCCTCCCTGCATAAGGATGACAATGAAGCGCATCCTCCAGTCTCTCTCGCTAATGATAATGAAAATTGTGATACCATTAAAGCAGACCCTATATTTGGAGAAGAAAGATGGGTGGAAGTTCCTCGTAATGTTTGATTTTATTGGTTTTTTTGATTTGAATTGTTTGCTTTGATTTGATTTGGATTGATATTTGGTGTGAAAAACATGTATAAATATGCATTGATATTTATATGATCCTTAATTAATTATCATGTCTATCAGTATAATTATCTCTTAATCCATCTATTATATACTCCATTGTATAGTTTATAAATGCAGGTACTTTAGTCCAAGAATAAGGGGGAGTTATATAGTTTGGAGATTATATAGTTGGACTTAGTTTTTATTGATGACAAAGGGGGAGAAGTATAAAATAGATAGTAAGGCATAGATTAAGGAGGATTTATTAGGATAGAAGTAATATTTTATATACAAAGGTTGTCATCATCGAAAAAAAGGAGATTGTTAGTCCTTGAGATGATGGTTTTGATGACAGCAACCTTAGAATAGGATTATAAAATATAAAGACTAACATTATAGTTTAGAAATATGTATATGCAGGATTTAATCATGTAGGTACCAAGATGAAGACTGTACAGTATAGAGATTCAAGATATCAAAATTGAAGACTCATGAGTATCAAGAATATCAAGAGTTCAAGATTTCAAGAATAAGTAATTTAATAGGTATTTTGTTAAAACTCCTAGAAAAGCGCTGGCATCTTAAAATCCAATTTATTCATGGAATGGGATCCACTTCGAGCCCATTAAAGGGATGGAACCCCAAGTAGGATGGAACCTACGAAAAATCTAGTGGGACATTGTTTTGTATCCACTAACTTTTATTCAAAATGTTTTTAAAAAATTATATCTTGTTTTCAAAATGATTTCAAAACCTTCCTTTTAAAAGAATCAAAATCATCTATCGTAGTTTTAAATACTTTTAGCCTCAAAATAATCTTTAATTTCAAAATCAAATTATACTTAGTTTTAAACTATCTTTTAATAATAAATATTTAACTTTTAATATTTATACTTAGATTTAAATATAAAATTATAGTAAAATTTTATATATAACAAATATTATTCTCTATATTTATTTATGTATTTTAACTATATTTAAGTATATTTATAAAAGTTTAAAATAGTTTTTATATAAGATAAAAGTTATTTTCAACGAAAAAAAAAACCCAAAAATTTCCTTTGGGATGTCGACATCCCAAATTACCCATGTCGACATAGTGTTAGTTGATTTCAAAATTTTGAATTTCAAAAGAAGTGTCTATTCGTTATATCCCTTCACGAATGTACATGACTGTTGTTCTTCTATAAATAGAGGTTGTTTTCAACGAATTTCTAATCATATTTTTCTCGTTTTCACTCCTCTTCTTGTTCCACATTTCCTTATACATATTCTTACCATTACTCTGCCGAAATCAACATTGAATCGAACTAGATCATTTCTGGTTTGATTTTCTATCACCATCTCAACAAGATCCTCAGTGCTATTTAGAGTTATATGCTTCTTTGTAATCATTTCTGTGAGAAAAGGTGTGATTGTAGCCTGGGAAATCAATCAAGTGATAAAATGTGTAATTGTAGCCTTGGAAACCAATCAAGTGAGAAAAGGTGTGATTGTAGCCTTGGAAATCAATTGGGTGAACTAGTTGCCCATGAAATCAAGTATCTCTACCCAGAGGATTGTGAATCTGGAGGGTGTACCTCGTAGCCTTGAAATCGAGAGTGTAATTGTAAAGATTGGTTTTGAAAGGAAATCCATACTTGTGCGCGGGATTGGATGTACGGTAACTCCGAACCAGTATAAAATCCGATGTGCTCTTTCCTTTACTACTTTTACTTTATTTTTGCATCTCTGTTTGTTTCTGTGATCGTATCTGTGTCTGAATATTGCATACATTTGTGTTTAAATTAGCAAAAACTCTAAAAGATTTAGTAATTTCTTAAAACACTATTCACCCCCTCTAGTGCTTTTCCTATCCTTAAGATCCGTAATCCGCATTTCTAATAGAGATGAAGTAATTGTGAAATTGAAAAAAGAAAGATTAAACATTGTAAATTGGAAAACTTTGTACTCTGCACAATGGAAGTCAATTTATATTATATATTTATTTTTATTTTAATAATATTTTTCCCATCTCTGTATGTGGACTTTTGAATTTCAATTTATATTATCTATCGCCACTCAATTTTCAAGCCTGGAAGGTTCGAATTCATTAGCATCTTCGCCCCACAGCTCCTTTTTCCTATGAAGTATCGAAAATAGAATCGATAACACTGTGGCTTTTGGTATGGTAATGCCACCTAAGTCCATATCCAAAGCCTTCAAATCTGATTAAATTCACCTGTCCAGTGTATTTAACACAAATTTTTTCAACAGTTTTGTATTAAGATCTGTATGTTTTTTCGATGACATGGTGCATATATTAAGAGTTGGATGTTTTTTCAGCAGTGTTAAATGCTGCTTATATTATTGAATTGCTAACAACTCCTCCATAATTAGTTTACATGTACATATTTTTGTACTTTACCATTTTTGATTTCCCATAATCCTTTGTGCTGTTCAGTGAGCTAATACATATTTGTTTTGATGTTTGTCTTTAATTTTTTTGTAATTTGGTAGTTTATTACATCTTTCAAATTGTACCATATTCTAACTTTTTGTTCGCGGATTTGGAAACATGCATGAGCGAAACGTAGACTTCCACTTTGTGCAAAGCGACTTAAAAGAAGGGTTAGATCGGTGTAGTTTGCATGTAATTTTTGTACAGAAGAGTTTGAAGATATGTCTGAGGAAAATTTTGAAATATTTCTACGCAATCGCCACAAAAAGGATGGTACTTTGCAACTGCAATTTTTTCAAAGATACCAACTAGGAGGTTGTATGCTGCTTCATGATTGCATTTGTATAATATAATTTTTGAATGAATTATCAGTACATATAATACTTATTTTTCTTCTACTTTCACTATTCAGTATGTCATTTAAATCGCCTATATAAGCATAAGTATTTGAAGCATCGGCGGGTAAGGTGTCTGAACCTAGGTAGGGTTTAAACTGCTGCATATGGGACTGAGCCTAGGTAAGCTCTAAAGTGATAAATGTGAGACTTATCTCTTTTGTGGACTTCCCAAAACTGAAAGTATGAGAGATAGTCTGGAAAATCTTCTCTTTAATTTCATCTTAGTGAATTTGTAAAATTGAACCTATCTATACCCAGATTACTATTACCATCTATTTGAAATGCAGCTTTCCTCATTTCCTATATATCAACAGCTTCAAAAGTTTCCTTTTTTGCTTCTTTGGTTATGATTTTTTTGCAAACAATATTCTGGAATCTGTTTCTAATTTATACGGAGTTATACGAATGCTTGGAATAATAGATATCATCCTCTGTAAGATTTTTTGTATTTGTTGTATTCCCTCCATATTCATCCAACCGACCTCTCGTGTTTGTTTTACTTCTCCTTGTTAATATCATAACATGATAAAACTTTATGGGCTAATCTCCTTGACTAAGCCTTTTCACTTTTTATTTTTAAATATTTTATACTGCTTCAGTATGTGACATTGCATGCAACTACTCAAAACTTCGCGTTTATTCACTTATTAATTTTTCATCATATGGGTTGTGTAGAATTTGCAAGTAAAATGCATTGGTATTTCTTGCAGTCCTTATTTCATCATTGCTTCCCTGATGTGAATTGAGAAGAAGTCTCTTCAAGGTTAGAAATAGTGTCCTTTGCTTGTTAATTGAATGCTTGTTTCTTACAGTCATTTGCAGTCCTTATTTCTTTGTTTATTTGTAATTTTTTGGGGTATTGTTGTTCCAGAGGCACTTGAATCTTTCTAGGAAGTATGTGAATTTGTTCCTTCTAATCAAGGATTTCTTGACCAGGTTTGACAGCACTACTAATACTTGCTAGCATCATTTTCTTTTTGTGTAGGTTGCATGAGCACAAGTTTTATGTTAACTAAGTTAACTTTGTTTTATAAAAATTAAACAAGTTTATAAAAATTGACTAAATTTTATAAAATTTTAACTAAGTTAACTTAGTTTTGTTATAAAACCAAGTTTCTAATATTAATTAATTTTTATAAAGATTTAACAAACTCGAATAAGTATATAAAAATATAAATTAATAGATTCTTCTACACCAACAACAACAATAATAATAAACAACTAAGATTTATAAATATTAAATAAGTTTATAAAAATTAACCAAGTATTATAAAATTTAACTAAGTTAACTATGTTTTATAAAAAATAACGAGTTTAGTTTATAAAAATTTACTAAGTATATATAAAAAATATATGCAACTAAATCTTCTATTATTATTATTATTATTACTACAATTATTAACTAAGATTTATAATAATACTAAGTTAACTAATATTTATAAAATATTAAATAAGTTATAAAAATTAAGTAAGTATTTTATAATTTTAACTGAGTTTTATAAAAGTTAACAAGTTTAATTTACAAAAATAAACTAAGTATATAAAAATATAAAATTTAACTAAATATTCTATAACAACAACGGCAGCAGCAGCAACAACAACATTAATGTAATAAACTAAGATTCATAATAATAATAATTATAATAATAATTATAATAATAATAAGTTAACTAAAATTTATAAATATTAAATAAGTTTATAAAAATTAACTAATATTATAAAATTTAACTAAGTTAACTAGGTTTTATAAAAAGTAACAAGTTTAATTTATAAAAATTAACTAAATATATAAAAGACAAAATATAGCTAAATCTTCTATTATAACAATAATAACAATAACTATCATTGTTAACTAAGATTTACAGTAATAATAAGATAATTAAGATTTATAAATATTAAATAAGTATATAAAATTAACTAAATATTATAAAATTTTAACTAAGTTAACTAAGTTTTATAAAAAATTAACAAGTTTAGTTTATAAAAATATAAAATATAACTGAATCTTCTATAATAATAATAATAAACTAAGATTTATAATAATATCAATGAGTTAACTTAGATTTATAAATATCAAATAAGTTTATAAAAATTAACTAAGTATTATAAAATTAACTAAGTTAACTAAGTTTTACAAAAATTAACTAAGTATATAAAAATATAGAATATAACTAAATCTTCTAAAATAATAATAATTAACTAAGATTTATAATAATAATAATAGTAATAATAATAATAATAATAATAAGTTAACTAAGATTTATATAATAACAATTAACTAAGATTTATAATAATAATAAGTTAGCTAAGATTTATAAATCTTAAACAAGTTTATAAAAATTAACTAAGTATTATAAAAATTTAACTAAGTAAGATTTATAAATATTTAATAAGTTTATATTATTTTGTACCATCTTAATTAACTAAATATAAAGATGGAATTCAAAGTACAATGTAACGAGCATTAAATGTGGTAAATGCTACACATTGCTTGAACATCTGAGTCTTCAAATTTTGCATAACTATCATTGGTCATTCATTTTCATTTTTTTGACATAGATGACAGTTTTGCATTATCATATGACAATTTTGGAAATAGCCTGTTTAGCGATGGTACCAATACCGATGTTAGGATTCTACCTCCCTTTAATAGTGATGCCTTTAGGAAGAAAAGATTTAAAATGAATTGTATTAAAATTTTATAAGATTGAAGGAGTTTGATAAGAAAATATGTATATATTTTTAATGTGGCTTTTTCTAGTTAAAGATTATTGAAACCAAGAAAAATATTATTGCTTTGAAATGAAATATGCAAAGGTTGAATAACTTGAATTTAATCTTCAAGTGATAACAACAATTAATCATTGTTTCCGTGCTAACTTGAAACTTAGTGTACATCACTTTCGTATTGCTCAAAAAAGTAACATATATATATATATATATATATATATATATATTCGATACAACATTGAATGATTTGGCTATACCTATTTACTTAGAAATCATACAACTTAATGACGTGGTAATATTTAGTCGCATGACTAAACAATAACATTTCGAAAAAAAATTCCTAATCACTTTCACGAAAGAAAAAACAAAACTGTGATTATAAGATAATTTTTAGTTTTATATAAGCATTTAGCTTTAGCTAATATTTACTTTAAAGCTATGAATTAGCTGTCATTTATGGACAAAAGATTTGTAATATCAATATTTACTTTAAAGCTACGAATTAGTTGTCATTTAGGGATAAAAGATTTGTAATATCTGAAAAAATAGATATAAAAAAATTAGAGAAGGAAAAAAGGAAAAATGGAAAATTGAAGAAGTAGAACAAAGAAACTGAGTAGTTGTTTCTAACAAAAATTCAATACTATGCTTGAGGATGTGAATTACGTCTTAGCAGTATGATTCTTTATGTCTATCTGTTCTGTGATGCAGTTATGCAACATGGGAAGACCCTAACTACATGATGCATTGTACCATATATGGAAAAAGTTTATTTGATAGGATTTTGAGTGTTAATTCTACTTTCTTTTCCATCACAGCGCTTTAAATCAGTTGCATTGGAGGCTGATCATTTGCTTAATGATCTGCAAAGATGTCTCTTCAACTAAAGGGATATACTGACTTCATTTGCAAACCAGCAGCGTGAGGTTGATTCGAGACTACTGGTTTGAAATTTAGTTTTATTCCTTTTGTTATTCCCAACAAATTTGTTAAATTGGCTAACCATTAAATGGCACTTACGAGCTGTAGACAAGCTGAACAATTTTTAAGATCACAACCAATTTTTCTGCACTGTGGATAGTCATGTATCTAAGTTGATTAGTAGAGTAATATATTGAAAGAAACACAAAATGTACAAGATCAACAACTTTATGATCTTAAAAAGAAGTTTGAGGTCTCAATGCTGATTGAATATCTTGTTGGCCTGCAGCAATACGGTCTTGTCGGTTTCCTCTGATGATTACATCTTTTATTCTTTTAAAAGGAGTGTGTTGCAAATGAAGAAAGGGAGCTGCTTGAAAAGGTAGCATAGATGTTTGCTAGTTCATGTGTTAGAAAGGAGCCGGTATACTTTCTCTATTCTTTTAGTATGCAACAAACAATACTGCAAATGATGGTTAGAAACACATTTGTATACTAAATACTAACATGGAGTCTAGGACTCTAAGATCACATTAGTGGTACAATGGATAACTGATAAACCAATACACATTGAATTATATACTGATCAAATACAAACGGTACAAGTTTATATTGTAACCGACCTTGCAATTAATAATAGCAAAAAACAAGTATAAAGAAAAGTTTCAAGCTCATTCTTTCACATGTTTGTTTTATAAAGCTTAAAATAACTTGAGAACTTGCTACTAAATGTTTCCATCTTTTAATCCTAATCAAGTACGTATAATAAAGAACTTTTTCTTTGAAGGTGAATAGAAATTTTTGATGGAAAAAAATAGTAACATACCGCAGCAAGTTATGGATTCGAAGTTACTTTTGATAATTTAACAACATTTTGGTTTGTATGCTTGTATGTATTACTACTTTTGGTTACTAGTTACTGCTTGTTCTATAATGAAATAGTATGAACTTATTATCTATTTTGATGTAAGAATATTGCGTATGTTTATTATATAATGTTCAAGTTATTCGTAAGACGTGTGATTAATATAATATGTTGATTATAAAATGTGTGACTAATATATTATATGTTAGTTATGAAAAATATGTGTTTCTATAAATTGTGTTATGCATAAATTGTGGCTGCATATAGAATTGGAACCTACTATATATTGGGTAGGAACTGAGCAAAATACGACAGCATTTATAAAATGCCATTAAAATATTTAACAGCGTTTCTCAATCGCTATGGAAAAGATTAAACAACGTTCTCGTAGCGCAATAGAAAGTTTTAACATCGTTTCTGAAATGCTATAGAAACGCTATAAAATAGGACCTAAGCATTTCAGAAAACGTTGTAAATAAATATCATAGCAACAAATGAAACGCTGTAAAACATATTAATGACATCAAAAAAACGCTATAGATACGTGCATTTTACAGTGTTTTCTGTCTTTCTATGGTATATGTCTAACCTATAATGGCATGTTAATATACAGCATAGTTAAAAACGCTGTTAAAGGTTTTATAGCGTTTTTGAAACGACATGATAGGTACATTTTGTTGTAGTGTAGTTAAATCATGTGGTGTTTCAGAGTATTCATCATTACGGTTGTGTGATCTGTAAATGCAAATTCAGTAAGCGATTAATATGGAACATTTCGAATTAAAGTTCACATGTCACCTTTGCTAGCGATGTGACAGTTTGGTCAAATTTATCGCTTACGGATCATTTTGATAAAATCCAATTTTACTATTTTAAGTGGTACCTGATAGTAACAATTGTTTACACCAATTCTCTACACTCAAACTATGTCACTTTTGGACTTATGGAATTTGGTTTTGGTCAAAATTCCAATACAACCACATTCAATTCAGTTAGTCCAAACAAAAAATCAATGGTTCAATAATAATAGTTAAAATTAACCGTACTACTCTAGTTAGAAACATTGACTTTGAGTTGACTATAGTTGACTGTGATACTAATCTTTTATAACTAAGGAGAAAAATTCTCTGTTGAATAGTGTTTCACTTCCAATTCTTTAACTCGGAACCAACTATAATCGCTCGATAGATCGTTATGCGATGATTTAACTATAATAAAAGTGGAGTATCCACATTGAAGTTCCACGACATTCTCAAGCGGAGGGAAATGTGTAATGTCGTAACTCCGTGATCTCCTATTTAATCCTAGTTATATTAATCAACAGAAAAATCTTGAGTGGGTCATTCTATAATTATCCAACAACTATCATTACGTAACTTCTTGGTGTCTCCAATATCTATAAGTAATACACTGTTCAACATTTGAAGAACGTTATGTAATTTGGTCTCAACCGATGTGTTGATAACATTTCTTGAAATATCTCAACTTAGAATATTTAAAATAAAATATTATTTTATATTGTGATTAATTATCCATGATTGAAACAATTTGCAAATTCAATCACTTAATATTTCATTTAAGGATTTTATCATTTATATACTTAAACTAATTACTTAATTAATTATATCACTATATAATAAAGTATATAACAGAGATCAAATATATTTTTCATGAACAAGATCGGTCACAGAGTTAAATATATGTAACAAATTATATAAACGTCCATAGGACATACCCCTAACTCTATTAAGTGGAAGTCGGTTGTTTGTGATACTTTTTACTCTTTTGGTCACACTTCCACAACATCTACCCATTCTGATACCCTTTCATCGACCCTACCTTCAAAGATACCCCTTCTAAAACCTCTAGCTTGCCATTGGAAGGTAAAGATGGTTACTCCTTCGAAAAACCTTACTCCCTCTGCCTCTTTTCCTACGTCTGAACCTGACCCTTCTATGATCTCTCATGGATGCCTCGTAACATTCAATGGCTTAGAGCCGGCCGTAAATGTCAACCCTTCCCTATCCGACCCTCAACCCGACTCCTACCCAAACTCCCTAATTTTTTTATGAAGCGCCTAACCCAAAATAATCGGTCGTGAGTTGAACGACTTATTGAGAAGCTTGCATCTAAAACCTCAGAGGGCATAACCTTAAGCTAGTGTTAGAAGGTGAGAACTTTGAACCACCTTGATATTGTATTGTACTGCAATTCCAAATGGTACATCTTTTACAAATGATTCTTGAATGACGAAAATGACGAGAGGTAGCTTTTCTACAAGCTGTTGGACAACGATTTGGTTCTACACTGGTGGCGAGTTTAGAGCCAACAATAAGGAGGTTTTGACCATTGATGAAAACCACATCAATGTTTCTACACTAATACTAGGTATGCCTCATTTACAGTGTCATTCTCAATGATATCCCATTATGATAAATAAGGCAGTAGTTATATTTATTATTATTCAATTATGCTATTTAGCCAGGCATGTTAGTCATTATCATCTATGACTCTGCTATGTCTTTATGCCCTTGCACGGTTAAAGTTTTTAGCAGTCTTATAACAGGGGAGATGCAAAATGCTATAGTGGAGATGAAGTAAGGATATGCCAAAAAACGAAGGAGATGTAAAAATATTTATTAGAGATAAAATCAAATTTCCACAGTTGTTTTATTTTCATTCTCACATCGTTCATGTAAAAAAGACATTGCTCACTCCTACTGTATAATAAAACTAAATAATATCATAATCCATATGCTTCAGATTTGGTGAATAGAATAGAGTTCTAAATCATGTTGGGTATTTAGACTTGATTTTAGACCTATATCCTAAATTTGTCGCTTTGTTTTATAAGAAAGTCAGTCAAATTAACTTTTTTTCAGTAAAGTTGTTAAAGCAGAAGCAAAAAATCCCTAATTTTGTGGGCATAACGGAAAATGACATGACTTTAAGCGATCCGATATTTAATAGCGCTAAATTAAAAAAAAACGCGGCGGTCGAAGTACGTTAAGCGCTTCAACATGACATTAACGAGGTTTTAGCAGCGCTTTAATAGTTTTGGCCTTCTTGTACCCTCGATACGTTGTTACACCCAAAAAAATGAAAAAATCGATAAGACATCATTAATGCATACGGCATCACTAAAGTATTGTTAATTATCTACTAATAAAACGTGGTGATAAAATTATTATATACTAGTTATACATATATCGGTCTACAATATATGATTTTCATTTTAGAAAGTATAACAAATAAAAAAGTATAAAATGCTCAAGATTTTGGACATATGCATGCCAGAGTCATCAAAACAGGCATCGACTGGACCAAATAGAACTTTGTGATAGTACAGGAAGATGTAACTACGTCAAATATAAAGTTTACCTTGTAATGTATTATCCCATAGCATCGAAGAATCATGAAACCATATCACCTTTACCTTACAAAAAGTGGTGTTTGTTATGTTCAAACCATATCACCTTCATTATCCCATAATGAAGCCATTAAATCTATTCTATATCAAGCTTTGTTCTATTTGGAAAAGGATGTATATTAAGAATAACGACAAAATTGCATACAAATTCTATCTGCTAACAACACATTTAAACAAAAATTAATGTTGTGTGCAGCGCAAGTTTTGCATGTTATTACATAAGGAACATATGCAACATATTTTTGCCGCATAATCTTCAAAACGAACAAAATAATAATAATAATAAGGATAACTTTTTAATTTAGCCCAATTTTGAAAACTAATTGCAAATGTAACCTAGTTTTATAACGTATTACAAAAATAGATCAACTTGCGTCACATCAGCACCATGCATACTGATGGCATTTCAAATACCGTCAGTATGTTTTTTTCTTTTTTAAAATTCTGAATGGCATTTAAGATGCCTCCAGTGACGCCTCTTAGATTTTTTTTAAAATAAAATAGTATGCGGAATTTGAAATGATACAAACTATTTTTTCTTTTAAAATGTACCCGCGACATTTGAGATGCCGTCAATACGGCATTGATTTGACATAAACTGTTTTGTTATTGTAATTAGTTACAAAACTGGTCTAAATTTGCAATTAATTCTTAAAATTGGCCTAAATTAGAAAATAATAATAATAATCTTGTTATACACATTCAGCCTCAGATACATAAATACAGAATGAACTTTTCACCTGCTGTTAAATATATCTAAATTTCCTTTTACTAATACCATGCTACAATGTATACAGATAAATTTGTCTAATACACGATCAATAATTTAGTTGCTATATACTTATCCGCATTCATCGACATTTCAAGAATGTTCAAAGAAAAATACAAATTTATCATGTCTTCAGCCTGCTTTTAGATGTATGCACCCTTTAATGCATGCATTTATTGCTCTGCTCTTTGGATAGGACAAACCAGATGCATTTCATTCAACCCATTTTACTAAAAGAGATCTTTGGAAAAACAAATTTCTTCATGCCTTTGAAATACATATACATGCATTTAATTAAAGAAGTGCTCTGTATGATGGTTCACAGTTACAGTACTAATCACCAAAAACATACAAACACACATTACACACACGTGTACAAATTAATCAAAACCAAAGCAATTAACAAACAAACATTAGATGCATACAAATCAAATACCCTGTCGATAGTTTATTTTGGATCAATCCACAAACGGTGCTGATCCTTCTCGATGAAATTTTCAGCATCTTTGCTCACTTGCTTCATTCTTCTATATTGTCCAAGCCATGAATAATGCTTTTTCATTATGAATTTCTCTGCTTTTTTATTTATATCCCGCTCCTCGCTTCCCTGAACTTCGATATCGTAAATTTTCCTATTGCCAATGCTTTCTTCATTATGATGATTATATCTGTCACCCTTGAAAATTGAAAACAAGTCACTCGTGGCTTTTCTCATTATTCTTACTTGTGTTTTTGAAATAGAATATGTATATTTATTTCAACGACATGCACATATATAGAGATAGTATTGACATGTTTTTCTTTAGGAAAAGAACTTAGCACATGGAACTTCTGGAAAGGGATAGTGGAGAATCGTAGAGGAAGAGTTAGTGATGATAATAGAGCTTTATGACTTGGACGTATGAATATAAAGAAAGATTATCGCAATAAAATTGAATTGGAGTCCAATTGAATCCTTTTTCCCGTTATTTGTCTACTTTCGTGTGGAGCAAATCTGCTTATTGTGCAAAATTAAAACTAGTAGAGAAATTATATACCCATATGCAACCTACCTTTGAGCTTCATTATTCTTCTCTTTTGTTGATAATCAAAACAGAACCGACAGCGAAAGTTTTGCTACTGCAAAAATAGAAAACAGATATGTTTGAATTGAAATCACTGATCTTGAATTAATCTTTACTGCTGATCTTCATTTGTTACAGTCAGTACAAACCATATTACAAGATACAAGTATTTATATGTAATAAATGGGCTAGGCCCAAATGGTGATCTGCGGCAACAGTGAAGCAGTAATGATAGCCGTTTGATCTACAGGGATCTGATGCTCCAAAATAGATAAGATATATGCGGTGGGATAGATAACTAAAGATCGCATATGTGTTACTTCTGATAGCCGCCCTCAATTTTATTTAGAGTTTTCATTTTCCCTTTCTTCATCTACCTCTCGCAAAACCTTCAATTCTTCTTTAAGACGGATAAATTTTTTGGCTAAGAGAGACTTAGTTAAGATGTCAGCACGTTGATAGTATGAAGGAACGTGCCTCACGTCCAGTTTTCCAGCTTCGGTACGCTCGCGTACAAAATGCAAATCGACCTCGATGTGTTTTGTACGCGAGTGTTGAATGGCGTTTGCTGAGAGGGAAATAGCGCTCAAATTGTCGCACCAAACAATCGGTTTTCTTCGAGCGCTGAACCCTAATTCTGACATTAATGCTTCAATTCAAGCTATCTCAGCAGTGACGCTCGCTAGAGATCTGTACTCTGCCTCCGTGCTCGATCGTGATGTGGTGGTTTGCTTTTTCGAGCACCATGAAATCGGATTTGGTCCGAGAAATACACAGTATGCAGAGGTAGATCTGCAATCATCCACGTCACTTGCCCACTCTGCATCGCTGTAAGCATTTATATTTGTGTCGTTACAACTTTTTAGGGTTAAGCCATGATTTTGAGTCCCTTTTAGGTATCTGAGAATACGTTTGACAGCCCTCCAGTGTTCATTGAGAGCCTTCTGCATGTGTTGGCAAACATTATTTACACTATAGCAGATGTCAGGTCTAGTTATAGTGACATACTGTAGAGCACCGACGATACTTCTGTATAGTTTAGTGTTTTCGATAGCTTTGCCTCTGTGTTTTGATAAATGCAAGTTGGTAACCATAGGGATAGGTAAAGATTTGGCCTCATTCATGTTGGCTCTCTTGAGAATTTCACCGATATATCTCTTTTGGGATAGAAGCAATTCTGACTTTGACCTTTTTGTAACTTGTATACCCATAAAGTAATTTATGTCCCTTAAATCCTTAATGGCAAATGTTTTATTGAGAAGCTGTATAGTGTTGATGATCTCATTATTATCATTACCAGTAATAATGATGTCATCTACGTAGACAAGTAGATAAATAATGTTGTCATTGTTCTTCATGTATAGTGAATTGTCGGATTTGGTAGGACTAAATCCAAACTTCAAAAGAGTTGTCTTTAATTTTTCATGCCATGACCTTGATGCTTGTTTTAGCCCATAAATGGCCTTGTGTAGTCTGCATACCTTATTATTTTCTGTGATGTACCCTTCTGGCTGCTGCATAAAAACTTCTTCATGAAGATCTCCATTTAAAAATGCATTGCACACATCTAGTTGTTCAATTTTCCAATTGTTGCATAATGCTAGAGTTAGCATAAGTCGAATAGTGGTAGGTTTGACAACATGAGAGAAAGTTTCGTATTGAAGTCAAAACCAAACTGTTGTGAATAGCCTTTTGCTACCAGTCTGGCTTTATGCTTGGCTATGCTGCCATCGGCATTTTTTTTATCTTGTAAGTCCATTTGCATCCTATGATGTTTTTGTGTTTTGGCTGATCAACTAAGCTCCATGTTTGATACTTCATAAGTGCATGATATTCCTCATCCATGGTCTTTTTCCATTCATCATATTTGATGGCCTGTTGATAGCATTGTGGTTTTGCATTAATGATAGAAGCTGAGTATATCTTGGGTTTAAAAATTCCACTCTTTGATCTTGTTGTCATATGGTGGCCAATGATTGTAGCATTCTGTTGTTGTTCTTGATTATTTTCACTTGATGTGTTCTCTGCTGTTTCATTCTCATTTGATGTGTTGTTTCATTGGTGTCAGTCTGTTGTGTGTCTTCATGTGGAAGGGTTTGCATGTATGAATGTGAATTGTCTGAACTGTATTCTGACCTTGAATCTGATGCATGCTGTTCTATTGGGGTTTTGTCACTCTTGTTTGTGGGAAAATGATCAGGCGGGACTGGGATGGATTGAACTGCAGTGTTTGTTGTATCTGATATTTTCTTTGTAGTAGTGCCTTTTTCTGCAAAAGGAAATATATGTTCATTAAACACAACATGTCTTGAGATATAAATTCTTCCCTTGTTGTCTAAACATTTATACCCTTTTTGATTATTAGTGTAACCCAAAAAGGAACAAGGACTTGACCTCAAACTTAACTTATGTCTGTTATAAGGCCTAAGATATGGGAAACATAAACACCCAAAGGTTTTCAAAAATTCATAGTTGGGTTTTATACCAAAAAGCTTCTCATAGGGGCATATACCCTCTAAAATTTTGGTTGGCGTTCTGTTTATAAGATACACAGATGTGAAAAAAGCATCATTCCAGTATTTCGTGGGCATAGAAGCTTGTGACATTAGTGTTAGACCCGTGTCTACTATATGTCTGTGCTTTCTTTCAGTTAACCCATTTTGTTCTGATGTATGAGGACATGTAACTCTGTGAAAGATGCCTTTTTCTTGGAAAAAATCTTTAAGAGGTAAAAACTCTTTTCCTCCATCACTTTGGAAAATTTTTACACTGTGATTAATTTGTTTTTCTACAAGTGTAATAAATTGTTTTACTATGCTAGAAGTTTCAGATTTCGATTTAAGAAAGAATATCCAAGCATACCTGGAGTAAGCATCAATTAAAGAAAGATAATACCCGTGGCCAGAAGATGAGTCATGTGGTGCTGGACCCCATAGGTCAGCTGCAACCAGATTCAATGGCTGGCTGTGCACTGTTTCAGATCTGGCAAATGGTAATTTGTGTAATTTGCCAATCTGGCAGTGTGTGCAGCAATCAGAGACAGATATATTATCAAATTTTATTTTATTATCTATCAGAATCATTTTTATAATATCATTACTGGGATGTCCCAGTCTTTTGTGCCAACATTCAAGACTATTTCCTCTACTTAACATGCTAGTGTTAACATGATTACACCAGTTTCTTCTTATATGGTCTTTGTTTGACTTGACAGAAGTGAACTTGTATAAGCCCTTGTCCAAACTACCCTGTGACAATATATTTTTGTTCAGTAAATCTTTAACTAAGCAAAAATTGGGGTGAAACTCGAAGTATACATTACCGTCGTTGGCAAATTGAGAAACACTTATCAAGTTTTTCTTGATTTTGGGTACTCTTAACAAGTTATTTAAGAATAATTCCCTCTTACCTATGATATTGCCAATGCCAATATGAGATATACTTACTGCTTCACCATTCCCCATATGTATAGCTTCCATACCTGAGTAGCTTTTGTTGCCAAGATTCAAGTTCTCAAGGTTGTTAGTGATGTGATTCGTTGCTTCTGAATCTGGGTACCATTCTTCGATGTTTAGGTCCTCTGATTTGACTAAGTCATCACCATTACTGCTTTGTGTTTTGAAAACATCACTGTTGGTCTTTGGCTGTTGATTTAATTGAGCCATGTTGGCATTAAGCCCCTTTTGACTTGATTGTCCTGTGTTAAATTCTGAGTTGAACATGAAGTAACATTTGTTGGCAGCATGGCCAAATTTTTCACATATTTGACATTTCACTCTGTTGTTGTAATTGTTTCTGCCTCTGCCTCTGCCTCTTCCTCTTTGTGGTTGATTACCTCTTTGTTGCTGAATATCTGATCTTGGATTTTGACTTTGTGTGAATTTTTGCTGATTCTTGTTTCTTGAATTGAAACCAGATACATAATTGACTGTCATTTCTGATTGTATTGTCTTTCTTTGCTCAATTCTACCTTCATGAGCAATAAGGGCAGACTGCACATATTGTAAGTCTGGAAGTGTCTTCTGTGATGAAATGAAGGTAACTACTGATTCATATTCTTCATCTAGACCACTGGTTATAGTGAGGATTTGTTCACTGTCTGATATTTTGTGGCCTACTGTACTTAGTTTGTCACACAAATTCTTGATTCTGGCAAGATAGTCCCTCATACTCATGTCTTCTTTTCTGGCACTTTGTAACTGCCTTTTGTAATGCATTATTCTTGCCGCTGACTGTGAATTGAAAATTTGTTCAATGCATGACCATATTTCATTAGAGGAATTACATCCAACGATCTGTGACAAAAGACTAGCACTTATAGAAGATAACAGCCATGAAGATAATAGACTGTCTTGTTTTTTATAATTAATATATTCCATATTGCTAACAAGATTTCCATCTCTGTCCTTCTTCATGACAGGTGGAATAGGGATTGTGCCTTTGATATAATCTTGAAGGCCATGTCCTTTCAAGGCTGTGTCAATTCGGTACTTCCACTAGATATAATTGTCTTCAACGAGAGGGATGGTTATAACATTGCTTTTGAGTTTAACAAGGAACGGTGCAGTTTCTTGTACTTCCTTTCTTGATGTTGCTGATGTTATGTCATCATCATCATGTGCCATGATAGGAACTGATTATTGCCTTGTTTCTTGGATAGGTAAAAACAAGATACAGTCAGAAAGTTGACCGGAGCTTTCTTGGCGTGGAAGAAATTGATCAGAGAAACGCTTAACTGTTGCAGCCAGAAGTGGAGATGAAGATGCAGATCTGATCCCTTCTTGGCGCGGCACGGTTGGGCAGATGATGAATGGGTATTATGCTTGATCAGAGAGGTTAACTCCCCGATGATGAGAATATATTCTGAGGGGAAAATGAAGCAATGCTTCATCTTAGTGATGATCAGCGAAAGAGCAGAAGAGTGCCTTTAGGCGTGATGCTCTGATACCAAAATAGAAAACAAATATGTTTGAATTGAAATCACTGATCTTGAATTAATCTTTACTGCTGATCTTCATTCGTTACAATCAGTACAAACCATATTACAAGATACAAGTATTTATATGTAATAAATAGGCTAGGCCCAAATGGTGATCTGCGGCAACAGTGAAGCAGTAATGATAGCCGTTTGATCTACAGGGATCCGATGCTCCAGAAAAGATACGAAATATGCGGTGGGATAGATAACTAAAGATCGCATATGTGTTACTTCTGATATGCAAAAAGGAAAAACAAATAATATCCATGAAAAAGAAAACATTGGACAAACGTACAAAATCCCAGATTATTAAATATTTGCCGATGATCAATATCTCTGTTAAATCTTCAGATTGATGATTTAATAGATCTATGGTAAAATCTCACTGACATCATTATGCATACATACATACATACACACACACACGTATATGTATATAAAAGAAGACCCTCACAAATTAATCAGTTCTCTTTTTTGATTTCCCTAGAGTATGGGTACCCTGCTATGTCATTGCTGAAACAGATATTTATGTTTGTTTCGTGATTTTCAAACTTTGATTTAAATTAACGAAAAATTGTTAAGTATATGCTTAGAAAATACAGTCAGCAAAATATTCAATGCGTATAAAATTATAGTTTTGTGCGAAATAACCAGCGAGAAAATATTCATCATACAAAAATTATTGCAGTGCATACTAGCGAGAAAATATTTATCGTTGCATTGCCCGATACAGATATAGAAAATTATTGCCAAAGACAAAATTTCACATCCTTTTATCCTCAAGGACAGATCTTCAATATTTTATCCTGAAGGACAACTTTCTGTAGGAATCGGTTTTTAGTTATTGATAGCAGTTTTTAGGTATCAGTTTGTAGTTATCGGTAGCAGTTTTTAGGTATCAGTTTTAGCTCGGTAGCAGTTTTGTTGTCCTTATGAATAATTTTGGAAAATGTTTGTCTTTATTAATAATTTTTAAAAGAATGTTTGTCCTTGTGCTAAAAATATTGAGGTTGTGTCCTTGAGGCAAAAAATATACAAATCTTTGTCCTTTAAATTAAAAAACAAGTACACTTTATTGTGCTACAATGTAAATAAATATATACAATATAGATCCAGTGCAAAATTACATATGTTGTTCTGCAACATGACTCGTATATTTTCATAGAGTAAAGATATGCACAATATATCATAATCAATACATCAATCATTTGTATATAGGAGTATAGGTAACAATAACAGTTTTAAGTTTTGTTTTAACGGTTGAATCCGTATGATTAATGTTTTTCTTTTTTCATAACAGTACCTGTTAATTACAATGATATTTTATCTTTTATTAGGAGAACGTCGAGCGTAATGATTTGTGTGCATGAAATATGGCCTTATGCATAACCTGAAATTTATACCTGGAAGCATATTGGAATCCAGATACCCTTTGTGACCATATGTGATGAAAAAAAGGTGGGAAAGGAAGATTGCTTTAGCACATTCTTCTTCTTGCTTTACTTTCCAAATCTTTCCACTTTCCTTATAAACACATGCCATGATATTGAAGTTCAAATTATTATTACCTTCACTAAAACAGTTACAACTAAAACAGTTACAATTAAGATGAATGACATTTTCTTGACATTTACATAATAGATGTCTTAGTCATCATTGTGTTGAGATAGTTTGGATTAACTGCTCAAACGCAACAGAATTAACAGAACCATGTTGATGATAATGTACAATGTCAAACAAAAAACTAATAACTCAAAATAAACCATCACAGATCACAGATGTACAAAGAGGAAAGAAAACCACACACACGATTTATTGTGATTCCACTATCGTGAATGAGTGGACATCCACCTTTATTTTTTATTTTTTTGAAACTAAGAAAATACTTGTACATTGACTTAAAATACTTATACGTTTCCTTAAAATACTTATTATACATGAATTATTAAAGAAGTGCTCTGTATGATGGTTCACGTTACAGTACTAGTCACCAAAAACATAAAAACACACATTACACACATAGTAAATGAAGTAATAAGAGTCGGCTGTAGCATATGTTCTCTGTTTGAACGATTATTGTATATTGGGCTAATTAATACAAGGCCCATTATCGGCCTTTGTATTTCAATTATATAAAAGCCGACTCTCAGCAACCAAATATGTATGTAAAATCATTTTGTATTAGTTCAGTTGCATCAATAAAGATATACATCAATTCTCTTTCAATTAGAATTCTGAAAATATCAATTCAATACAATTTCTATCTTGGTATCAGAGCAAGACAGGATCATGTACAGGCTTAACTGCTTCTATACAAGAACTGATCCATCAGAGAAGCCTCATCATCTGGATCAGTTTTACCCATTAGAATTTTTCTATCATCATTTGGGTAAAGAATGTTGGATCATAGGTTTTGATTGCTGACAAAAATTCACGAATCTACGACTACGACATCATCCTGACTCAACGACTCAAAGTATGGTTCATATAGTTATATATTTTAACAAGAGTCATCAAAAATGTATATAGAGTCTATTAAGTGCTTTGTTAAAATCTTTCCTCAAGAATCATCATTCACATTCAAATAAACTTGCATGCATATTTTAATCAAAATCAAGTTTTCAAAAAATGCATGGAGCGGGGCTCGAATCCAGGTCACTAGTTTGGAAGGCATGTACTCTAACCAAATGAGCTACTACTATTTTTGTTTATCAACAGAGTTCAGTCGACTGAACAGGAACAGTCAGTCGACTGAAACTGGAATAAATTTATACACATGCACAGTTTCAGTCGACTGAATTTCCTGCACAGTCGACTGAATTTTTTCCTGAAAATTTTTCTTCATATTTTCAGTCGACTGAATCTCCTGCTCAGTCAACTGAATTTAAACCTGCGAATTTTCTCTGAAAAGACACCTTCTTCTTCCCAAGAGTTGCAACCATTCATCAATGGAAATGGAAGCATCTCTTGTTTGCAACCTTTGACAACTTATGCACCTCTTCTACAAGTATATATACATGATTCTAACATCATTTAATTAACCGAATTCTCTTGCTTTAATCTAACTATTCTCTTGTTCATATTTTCTAGATATTCTCAAAGCAATCATTAATCTATTGCTTGAATCATTGTTTTTTGTTTATAACATTCTTTTGATTCATAGCAATTCACATTTCCTAAATCTTCACAAACACATTGCATATTCTCGAGGATAAGATTATAGGAATATTGTACTACATTAGACTCATTAGTGTTGACAAGAACACAACAAGTCGAATATTGTATTTTAGTAATTGAGTTGAAGTCCTCTTCGGTAGTTGAGGCAAGAAATCCCGTTCGGTTGTTCGGGTAAGTTGTAAACCTATTCCTCCGGGTGAAGTGAGGGTGTAAGTTAGTGAAATTCCTAAGTGAAGCTTAGGGACTGGACGTAGGACGAGAGGTCCGAACCAGTATAAAATCCTGGTGTCACCTTGCATTTACCTACTTTATCTATCTAGACTATTTCATTATTCCATATTACACGATCCTACCGCATAGCCCACTCTTTCAATTGGTATCAGAGCCTGGTTTTCTAGAGATCGTAACAACATCCTAGAATAAATGGCTATAAAGAGATCTAGTCAAGGCAATAAGAAGAGGAAGAGCAATAAAGAAAAATCAAAGGAGCAAATAAACAAATGTTGCATGGCAAAAGATAATGAGATTAGTGATCTAACTTTTGATGATATGATAGAAATAAATTCAGAACTTCTAGACACTTTAAAAAGTCTCAAAAGAAAATATAAGAAAGCTCTAGAAAATCAGAAGAAAGCAGAATTCGAAAGAGATATGCTTAAAGACGAGAATAAAATATTAGAAGAAGAACTTGAGAAAATTCAAGGTTCACTCTTTGACAATTCTCAACTCGCTCTATTAAGTCAAAAAATAGAAGCTCAAAAAGAAAAGAATAATGCTCTAGCTTCTGAGAATCATGAGTTAAAAACAAAAATTAAAATTGTTGAGTTAGATAACACTAGTCTCAAAACTAAGCTTGATGACATTACTAAAAATATTTCCAATTTTAATAAAGGGAGAGAAAATTTATACAGGATTATTGAAAATTCTCAACCTGCTTCAAATAAGAAGGGATTAGGTTATGTTAAGAATTCAAAAGCTCTCAATGATAAAAGTGGTTTAGGATATAATAAAACTGATCATAGAAATAGCACTAGATATGCTTTCATGTATAGTAAAAATGATAGTGCTAGTACTAAATTTCGAGTAAAGCCTAAATCCAATTTTTATAGAAATTCAAATACTACTATGACCCATAATGTTGATAATTTCTTTAGAAGTACAAAATCATTAAAAGGAAATATGAATAAAAATTATCTAAGTATATGAGTTCCTGTTAATTGGAAAAATAGAGAAAAATACATTAATGATTATTTTGATATGGTAGTTAATAATGAAAATTATATTTATAAAGGTTCAACCGTACCCAAATAGGTATAGTTTCCTAAAATATAGGAAATTATAAGAACCTTGGATATCACATGCTTTAAATGTTAATTTTTTTCTGATACCTTACATTATAAGTAGTAGTTATTTTGTTTTATATTGCTTTATGTTAACACTTATGTAAAATATATTTTATATCATCATATAAACTTTCCTTTTTGTCGATGACAAAGGGGGAGAAAGATATTGCTCTCTAACACAATTTGCAGGAATAAACCATGTAAGCACAGATTAAGGGGGAAAAAGATTAAATAGGAATATATAGCATAGATTCACGGGGAGAAATCGATAGCACAATTACGGGAAGATATTCAGTGAGAGAGATATGATCAACAAAGCTTGTCAAAGATTCGTTCATAGAAAATGGAGTTGCCATCATCAAAAAGGGGGAGAATGTTGGATCATAGGTTTTGATTGCTGATAAAAATTCACGAATCTACGACTACGACATCATCCTGACTCAACGACTCAAAGTATGGTTCATATAGTTATATATTTTAACAAGAGTCATCAAAAATGTATATAGAGTCTAGTAAGTGCTTTGTTAAAATCTTTCCTCAAGAATCATCATTCACATTCAAATAAACTTGCATGCATATTTTAATCAAAATCAAGTTTTCAAAAAATGCATGGAGCGGGGCTCGAACCCGGGTCACTAGTTTGGAAGGCATGTACTCTAACCAAATGAGCAACTGCTGTTTTTGTTTATCAACAGAGTTCAGTCGACTGAATAGGAACAGTCAGTCGACTGAAACTGGAATAAATTTATACACATGCACAGTTTCAGTCGACTGAATTTCCTGCACAGTCGACTGAATTTTTTCCTGAAAATTTTTCTTCATATTTTCAGTCGACTGAATCTCCTGCTCAGTCAACTGAATTTAAACCTGCGAATTTTCTCTGAAAAGACACCTTCTTCTTCCCAAGAGTTGCAACCATTCATCAATGGAAATGGAAGCATCTCTTGTTTGCAACCTTTGACAACTTATGCACCTCTTCTACAAGTATATATACATGATTCTAACATCATTTAATTAACCGAATTCTCTTGCTTTAATCTAACTATTCTCTTGTACATATTTTCTAGATATTCTCAAAGCAATCACTAATCTATTGCTTGAATCATTGTTTTTTGTTTATAACATTCTTTTGATTCATAGCAATTCACATTTCCTAAATCTTCACAAACACATTGCATATTCTCGAGGATAAGATTATAGGAATATTGTACTACATTAGACTCATTAGTGTTGACAAGAACACAACAAGTCGAATATTGTATTTTAGTAATTGAGTTGAAGTCCTCTTCGGTAGTTGAGGCAAGAAATCCCGTTCGGTTGTTCGGGTAAGTTGTAAACCTATTCCTTCGGGTGAAGTGAGGGTGTAAGTTAGTGAAATTCCTAAGTGAAGCTTAGGGACTGGACGTAGGACGAGAGGTCCGAACCAGTATAAAATCCTGGTGTCACCTTGCATTTACCTACTTTATCTCTCTAGACTATTTCATTATTCCATATTACACGATCCTACCGCATAGTCCACTCTTTCAAAGAATTTGTTCAAGGAATTACTGCCTTGCCAAGATCTTGCAATCGGCTGCAGCATATTCACAGAAACAAATTCAAGAATCAAGAAAAATCAGAAATCCAGTCAGGGAAGAGATTATAAACTCATATAAATCAAAAACTCACCAATCAGAAAAAAAAGTAAGTGCCGTACCTGGAGCAATCAGAGAAGCCTCATCATATTGCTCGGTTGCAACATACCTGTTAAGGGAAGAATTTCTTGATTTCTTCACAACTTTTCTTTCTGATTTTTCCCAATTCTATCTTAAAGAAGTTTCTTCATGGCTGAAGGAAGTAGTGCAACATCAGTTATACAAGCACTTAACTGCAATCAATGGATATCACTGACAGTTTGATCGAAACTGCAATTAGCCCACATTCCAATATTATCACTGCACAACTTGAAGATGACAATTATCTTCTTTGGAAAGTGAAAGTCGAAACTGCTGCCAAAGAATACGGTCTTGATGGGTACATTCTTGGTATGATAGCCACTCCACCCAAGTTTATCACTAATCAAAAAAACAAAACTGTGAGTAATGAGAAATATGTTAAATTTCAAAGGCAAGATAGTTTAATAAGTTCTTGGTTGCTTTCTTCAATAAGTGTAAAGTTGTTACCACAAGTAATAAGGTGTAAAACAGCAAATGGAATTTGGACTACAGTTGAAAGGATCTTCAATACACAATCAGCAGCCAAAATAATGCATTACAAAAGGCAGTTACACAATATAAGGAAAGACAGTCAATCCATGAAAGAATATCGTTCCAAGATCAAGAATACATGTGATCTACTCGAGGCAGCAGGACATAAGATGTCCAATACAGAGCATGTTTTAACAATATTGAGTGGATTAAGTGATGAATATGAGGCAGTTGTGGCAGTTATTGCATTACAAGAAACTCTGCCATCTATTGATTATGTTCATTCTGTACTCTTGGCTCATGAAGGAAGGCTAGACTACAAGAAACCCTCAGATGCAGACATGTCTATTAACTATGCTTCAAATAGTAAAAATAGAAATCAGAACTATAGAATGACAGATCAACAATCTCAGAGGGGAGGTCAGACTGCCAGGGGAAGAGGTAGAGGAAGATACAATGGCAATAACAAGCCAAAATGGCAGATATGTGAAAAAGTTGGACACACTGCTGTAAAGTGTTACTTCAGATTCAATGCAAAATTATGTGCCAGGCCAGGGATCAAACAATCAGAGAAATGACAATTACAGTGCAAACATGGCATAAGTTCAACAAGACTCAGGTAAACAATCTAGTGGAAATAGAAGTCAAAATCTGGATGAAATTGCTAAAATAGATCACATCCAAGATGAGTCATGGTATCCAAATTCAGGGGCAACAAATCATTTAACAAATAATTTAGAGAATTTAAATCTGGGCAGTAGAGAATACAAAGGTAAACAGTCTATTATTATGGGAAATGGCAAAGCAATTGAGATTACACACATTGGTAATGCCTATGTCAAAGGTGAAAGGCAATTATATCTCAATAATATGTTAAGAGTACCCAGTATAAAGAAAAACCTTTTGAGTGTTTCTCAATTTCACTATAACAAAACAGTATTTTTACAACGGGCAATGCCGGTTGTAATATAGTTTTCGCAACGGGCATGTTTCCATTGTAATAGGCCTCGTTGTAATAGATCCACCACATTTTACAACGAGCAAAACACATTGTAAAAACCGTTGCAACGTACCTTTTACAACGGGTATTGACCGTTGTAAAATACCTATTTAACAACATGTATTGACCGTTGTAAAATACCTATTTAACAACGTGTGTTGATCGTTTTAAAAATCTTATATAACAACGTGCAGTGACCGTTGTAAGAAGCTCATATAACAACGTACATTGCCCGTTGTAAAAAAAACAAAGCATTGGTGCAACATGTATACAGATTATACTCACAATTCCTAAAAATCCAAAACAAATTATACATTCACATCCTTTTAACTCATTAAAAATAACAGTCAAAATCATCTTGTAGCTAGTTGTTAATACAATTTTCAATACACATTCAATAACAAAGATCTGTCACCAATTCGTTAACCAGATCACTAACTATCCTATTCTCCATCTATACAATGGACTCTAACGTTTCGACATCAAACTCCCACCACAGTTTATATGGATCTCTAGTATATTTTTTAACAGTGGCATACATTGATTCACCGACCATGTCTTTCCATACATTGCTTCACACACCAATCTCCACAGACTTCCTTGCTTTGTCAACAAGGAGAACTTAAATCTTGTCTTAAACAAGCAATAGAATCTGCAATCAAAATGCACTATAATGCAATCTGATAGAAGTCTATTATCAAACTTTCCTGAAGCTTTAATAATTGCTTGTAAAATATCATTGATTAAGATATCTTTCTTAATTGTGTAGGGCAAGGGAATGACTTCAAGCAGCTAGCATTAGACTTGGCATCTGGGTGTAGTGTAGATTTAGCGAAACAGATTGCAGACAAATCATGGTCCCTCTGCTTCCAAGTTATTTTGAGCAAGAAAAAATAGTACAAACTGTGATACAAAACCTCTCCACTATGTCTAGACAAATATAAGTAATATAGGAAAAATAATAGTGAGATGTAGGGAGAGGAAATTCAAATCTGAGATAAGTACATATAAAATTTAAGTTGAAGATACCAAACAACTAATATGCTGATAGTTATGTGTTAATATGGATATATTTTTTATGTTTATTATTGATAATCAAACAACTTTATCAAATTCTGGTAGCAAAACATGTATCCCGAAAGTTTTATGACTCTGTTCCACATTGGTCTAGGTATAATGTCTATGTTTATGCATGCTATAATAGGAATAAGCACATGAAAAGAAGCATTGTACACCATAGTACACCAAGTTCTGAATATTTTATTTGCCGATGCATTTGAATACGTTACTTTTAACCTCAACGAAATTATTTGATACCAGCAACGCCAACAAAGTATTATTATGGGCAACAATGCATACAGATATAGTTATAGCCTAAGCTAGTAGAACAAACGAATGAACAAGTGTGATTTATTAAGGAAACAATATGTACTTGTAAAGTAAGGCCAAGCTTATAATATGCAAGTTATATAACTACTTTTATAACTAATAAACAACATATTCAAAGTAGTATTTAAATATGGCAATACCAATAATAATAGCTAACATTTGAAACCTATAATATGCAAATGAACTGCTATCAAATTCATCAAACGAGGTATGCTAGCTAATGTAATATGTAAATGCAGTTATATAAGATTCAAAGTTTGCTTAACAAGTTATATAATATGCACATAAGACTTGATTTTTATGGGAAAATGAATTTGCTCGTCATTATAGCAGTTCAAGTAGCCATGCCTTTATCACACATTTCATCAAATAGATCAGAGGCATCTCTGATATCCTCACAAGAATGCTACAAGCTTAACAGCACAGTTTACCCAGATATGTTAGTTTCAAAATCAAGCATAAGCGCATGTGCATCCAGAAACTTTTCAATTTACCATCAAGACCAGATGTGCACAAAAAATGGAAAAGTGGGTTTGCCTAGAAGCGCGCTTACTCTAAGTAGAACATGAGGTGATCGCGAACAAAATCATTATGAGAATTCGAGGAACCAGATCATCTATGATTCGTAAGTGGATTGCCGTGAAGAACAAAATCCTCACGTAAATATATGATCCATTCTAGAGTTGAGCATCCATCAAATCCAACCTTCAACCCAAATATTCCTAATTTCGTGCTTCAGTCCAAATCTTCCTAGTTATGTGCTTCGAAATCTTACATTCAATCCAAATCTTCCTAGTTTCATGCTTCAAGATCTGGCCTTCACCGCTGCGAGCCCATGCCATCATCAACGCAGCTCCTCCAAATTAAATGCCATCTTCCTAGTGTTGCTTTATTTCACTGCATTGATGTAAGTAATTAGGTCAAAATTAGAGATTTATGGTAACAGAAGATTGAAGAGATGCATGGAAGGTAGTTGGAGTTCGATTAGGTAAAAAATTGGAATTAGGTTTGGATTTGGAATTGGAAGCGATTTTATTTTAACTTGGATTTGGAATTGAGGAGGATGGTACGACAAAGAACAATGGTTAAAATTTGGAAAGGGTGGAAAATAAATTTGCTTGAGCTAAATTTTTCAGTTTGGAGCCAAAATTTTGAGTTTGGAGCTTAAATAAAACTTGTAATACTTTGTGTCATACAAAGTTGTAATACATTTGCAATAAATTTTGATTTCTAAATTTAATGAAAATATTAATTATTCAATAGTTTAATTATTTAATATTAATTATAATTGAATATCAATCAGTAATTATTAAATATTACTTCTTATTTATTAGTTATTAATTATTACTTCTTAATTATAATCGAATATTTATTATTTAATATTAGTTATTTCTAAATTTTATGGATCTTTTTTAATTTTAGAAATTTTTTATTTCTAAATTATTAAACTATAGTAGAATTGGCAGGCATTTTTAGGTCGTTGTAAAATTGGCACCTCTTACAACAGGCATTTTGTGACCATTGTAAAATTTGTATCTATTACAACGGGCATTTTGTGAACGTTGTAAAATTGACATCTATTACAACGGGCATGAAAGGACCGTTGTAATAGCATTTTATTATAACGGACAGTCATTGCCAATTGTAAAAAAGGCATTGTATAGGGTGTCTATTATAACGGGTCTGAATGGACCGTTGTAATAGCCTACTATTACAACGGGCAACCAATGCCCATTGTAAATAGGGCGTTGTAATAGAGTATTTTTGTTGTAGTGTTTGCTCATGATAATAATGTTTATTTTGAATTTTACCCAAATTATTGCTTAGTTAAAGATATACTAACTAAGGAAGTACTCTAGCAGGGTAATGTAGTAAATGGTCTATACAAGTTCACCATGACTAACAGCAAAGGTTCAAATCAAAGAATGACAAATTGTAATAACAGTGAATTGCAGTCATGTGAAACCAGTAAAAATAGTTTTGATCTTTGGCACTGCAAATTAGGTCATCCATGTACAAGTATTGTAAAATAGGTTCTTAAAGAAAATAAAATTTCTTTTGATGTTATAACTTTGCCTTATATATGTTCTTATTGTCAAATTGGCAAAAGCCACAAATTAGCTTTTGCAGATTCTGTAACAGAATACAAAGTACCCTCTTGAACCGATTTCAACAGATTTGTGTAGCCCAGCTCCTATCTGCTCAGATTTTGGGTATAAGTACTATATATCCTTTGTTGATGCATGTACAAGGTATGCTTGGATATATTTCTCAAAATATAAGGCAGAAACTCATAATGTTGTTATATATTTTATCACTCAAGTTGTAAAGCAGGCCAATCGTAAAGTTAAGATGATTCAGAGTGATGGGGGTACTGAATACAAGTGTCTTAGTAAATATTTTCTAGATAATGGTATAGTTCATAGAATCACATGTCCCTACACATCTGAACAAAATGGCCTAGTTGAAAGAAAACATAGGCACATTGTTGAGACTGGCCTAACCTTACTAGCACAAGCATCGTTACCTTTAAAATTCTGGCCAGATTCCTTCAGTACTGCTGTTTATTTAATCAATAGACTTCCAACCAAAGTACTGAATGGAATAAGTCCTTTAGAAAAGTTTTTAGGAGCCAAACCAGAATACCAAAACTTAAAAACTTTTGGATGTTTGTGTTTTGCCTATCTGAGACCATATAACAGTTATAAACTAAACTTTAGATCTCAATCATGTACTTTTATAGGTTATCCAATCAAGCAGAAAGGATGCAAGTGCCTAGATGAAACAGGAAGAATATTTATAAACAGATATATAATTTTTAATGAGAGGATATTTCCTTTTGCCAATGCAAATATTAGAACTACACACAAAGTTTATAATCCAAAGACTTCCATACCAACATACCAGTAATGCCACATATATGGCATGCTGATGAAACTGAGAAAAGAACAGGAACCTCTGGATCACAACACACTATGTCATCTGGACCAGGTCATGATGTAGTAGGTCAGCCTGCTGCACATCCTCAGTCACCTGTAGAATCAAGCAATCAAGATCAAAATGGTCATGAAGATCAACCAGATGATAATGCTAATCAGGACAATTATTCAGAGTCATCTGATGCTGAATTACAGACCAGAACAGGCCATCATATGATAACCAGATCAAAGAGTGGGATTTATAAACCAAAGGTTTATACTGCAACTGTATGCATCACAGAGCCTCAAACATTCGAATAAGCATTCAAAGATAAAAACTGGAAAGCAGCTATGGATGAAGAGTATCGGGCATTAGTGAAAAATAATACATGGAGTCTAGTTCATCCACCAAGCAACAAAAACATCATTAGATGCAAATGGACATATAAATTGAAAAGAAATCCAAATGGAACTATGTCCAGACATAAAGCAAGGCTTGTTGCCAAAGGGTACACACAAGAATATGGCTTTGATTTCAGTGAGTCTCAACAGTGGTGAAACCAACAACCAGCAGAATAGTTCTTACAATTGCTTTAAATAATAACTGGAACTTGAGACAGTTTGATGTAAATAATGCATTTTTGAATGGTGTCCTACAGGAAGAAATCTACATGGAGCAGGCACAAGGATACAAGCAAGACACCAATCTTGTGTGCAAGCTAAACAAAGCCATATGTGGATTAAAGCAAGCCCCTAGAGTATGGTTTGATAGATTGAAAGCCACATTAGTTCATTTGGGCTATTAATCTACCAAATCAGACAATTCCTTGTTTATCAAAATTAATAGTAGTCTTATTGTTTACATACTAATATATGTTGATGATCTAATCATAACAGGTAATGATGAGAATGAAATCAAAAGCATCATACAGTATCTTGACAAGCAATTCTCAATTAAGGATCTAGGTGAGCTAAATTACTTCCTGGGAATAGAAGTGAAGAGAAAGTCAGATTCAGAAATCTTTTTAAGCCAAAAGAAATCTATCAAGGAGCTGCTGATTAAAGAAAAAATGGATGGTGCTAAATCACAGCCTACACCAATGATCAGTCATCAACAACTGTTCAAATACAGGGGAGAACCAATATTAACTATCAAACAATATAAAAGTATTGTTGGAGTCCTACAATACTCCACCATAACAAGACCAAATATATCTTTCAGTGTTAACAAAGTCTCACAATTTATGCAGAAACCACATGAAGAACACTGGAAAGCAGTCAAAAGGATACTCAGATATCTCAATGGCACAACAAATTATGGTCTTACACCAAAAAAGTGCAAACAACTAAGTATCATAGCATATGCAGATGCAGACTAGGCAACAGATGTTGATGACAGAAAATCAGTGACATGCTACTATATATATTTAGCAATAATCCAATTTCATGGTGCTCAAAGAAGCAGTCAACTATCTCCAGATCCAGCACGGAAGCTGAATACAGAAGTATGGCTAGTGCTGCCGCAGAAATCACTTGGATTCAATCATTACTTTCAGAAATGAACATTAAAATAGAGATAAAACCAACATTGTGGTGTGACAATCAAAATACAGTTTACATGGTAGCTAATCCAGTTTTGCACTCAAGGACAAAGCATATAGAGATTGACTTATATTTCGTTCGTGAGTTGATACAAAAAGGAAAGCTTCAGGCAAATCATTTGCCATCAACTTACCAACGCGCAGACATATTTACAAAGGCATTATCTGCAAAAAGATTTCATCGATTCAGAGAGGACTTGAAAGTCGAAGCAACCAGTGAAGAATAAAACAAAAGTTCCATCTTTTTACTTTTCGCTTCAGATCTATAGTAGCATCAGTCTTCAGATCAAGCCTTGAAGACGATTTGAAACGACAATAGACAACACATGTTTGTCACTACCTTTTACTTCAGATCTGTAAAGCAAAAGCAAACTGTATCTCAATTTCAACAAAGAAACTCGATGTAAAAGATTAGAAAAGGAAAGAATATAGAAAAGAATCAGCGCAGCCGAACACCAGACTCGCTTGAGAAAGAAAAAAAAAAAACTAACCCTAGCATTTGGTTGAGGGGGAGAGTAAATGAAGTAGTAAGAGTCGGCTGTAGCATATATTCTCTGTTTGAACGATTATCGTTTATTGGGCTAATGAATACAAGGCCCGTTATCAGTTTCAAATTGTATAAAAGCCGACTCTCAGCAACCAAATATGTATGTAAAATCATTTTGTATCACTTCAGTTGCATCAATCAATAAAGATATACATCAATTCTCTTTCAATTAGAATTCTGAAAACATCAAATTCAATACAATTTCTATCTCACATATACAAATTTATCAAAACCAAAGCAATTAACAAACAAACATTAGATGCATACAAATCAAATACCCCGTCGATATTTTATTTTGGATCAACCCTCAAATGGTTCTCTTTCTCCATAAAATTTTCAGCATCTTTGTTCACTTGCTTCTTTCTTCTATATTGTCCAAGTCATAAATAATGCTTTTTCATTATGAGTTTTTCTGCCTTTTATTTATATCCCGTTCCTCGCTTCCCTGAACTTCGATATCATAAATTTTCCTATTGCCAATGTTTTCTTCATTACGATAATTATATCTATCACTCTTGAAAATTGAAAACAAGTTACTCTTAGCTTTTCTCATTATTCTTACTTGTGTTTTTGAATTAGAATATGTATAATTATTTTAATGACATGCACATATGTAGAGATAATATTGACACGTTGTTGTATTTTTTTTTTAATAACCCCAGATACTATATTTTGGGAGAAGTGTGCGTGAGGTAAGACTCGAACCTAAGTTTGTTGCCAGATCCGAGCATTCTATTCTATTGCGCCATCCCTACGGACTATTGACACTTTTTTTTTCTTAGAAAAAGAAACTTAGCACATAGAACTCCAAACTGGAAAAGGACGGGGGAGAATCATAGACTAGAGTTGATGATGATAATAGCTTTATGACTTGGACGTATGAATATAAAGAAAAATTAGGGCAATAAAACTGAATCTTTTTCCCGGTTATTTGTCCACTTTTGTGTGGAGCAAATCGGCTTATTATACAAAATTCAAACTAGTAGAGAAATTATATACCCATATGCAACCTATCTTTGAGCTTCAATTATTCTTCTCTTATGTTGATTATCAAAATAGAACTGACAGCGAAGTTTTACTACTGGAAAAAGGAAAAACAAATGATATCTGTGAAAAAGAGAGCACTGGATAAAGTTACAAAATCCCAGATTATTAAATATTTACCTTAACCAATATTAATTAGAAAATTCAAACGCTTGCCAGTGATCAATAGCTCTGTTAAACCTTCAGATTGATGATTTAATAAATCTAGGGTAAAATCTTACTGACATCGTTTTTTCTGTTATACGATGCCTATATATGTGCGCGCGCACACACACATATATACATACATACACACACACATATATATATACATATATATATATATATTGACGGCTATTTAAACATAAAATTAGGCATAAACTGAAGAAACAGACCGTTGGATATATATATATCAAATTAATCAGTTCTCTTTCTTAATTTCCCTAGAGTATGGGTACCCTGCTGTATCATTACTGAAATAGATATTTATGAATGTTTCGTGATTTTCAAATTTTGATTTAACTTAATGAAAAATTAGTATATGCTTAGAAAATACAGTCAGTATATAATGTAAATATTCAATGCGTATAAAATCGTAGTTTCGTGCGAAATTACTAGGGAGAAAATATTTATCATACAAAAAATATCACAGTGCAAACTAGCGAGAAGATATTTATCTTTGCATTGCCGATATACGTTGTTGTGCAATAAAAGAAAATAAGTACGCTTTGTTGTGCTACAATGTAAATATATGCAATAATGTAATATAGATCCTGTGCAAAATTACATATGTTGTTCTGCAACATGACTCGTATATTTTCATAGAGCAACCATATGCACAATATATCATGTATCAATATATCAATCCTTTGTACACAGGAGTAGGCCTGTCAATGGTACGGGTTTCGGCTCGAGCTCGGTCTGAACCTGCCGTATTTATGCGGGTACGGTTTTTGCCTTTTAATACCCAAGACCGACTCAGGCCCGATCCGGGTCGGATACGGTTTTATCAAAACCCGGTCAGCTTAGGACCCGATCCGACTATTAGCTTTTTATCGTATCAAAACATGAGTGCGTATGTCATTTATTTATCATTTTGTTTGTTTACATGTAAATGTTTTTTCATACTTTTTTTATGACTTTGACTACATGACTGATCAATTTATATGTTAGCATTATTTGTATACAAATTTTACCAAAGTTGTAGTTATAACATATGATTTTAAAATAAATATTCTGAGTTGGGTATATAATTATTATCCAACGGACTTAAAAACCCGACGGACCGGACTTGAATATTGGGTTGAAATACCCTACGAGCTCGGGTCGGGTTCGAGTTCGGGTTTTAGTTATTATAATTGGACTCGGATCCGGGTTTTATAATACCTGGACCGTACCCTGCCTATTGATAGACCTGTATAGGAGTATCGGCAACAATAACGATTTTAAGTTTTGTTTTAACGGTTTAATCCGTATGATTAAGGGTCTTCTTTTTCCATAGCAGTAACTGTTAAAAGATAATATTTTTTTCTTTTATTAGGAGAACGTCCACCGTTTGATGAATGAAATTAATGTTAATAAGACTTGATGATAGGAGGTAATGATTTGTGTACATAAATATGGCCATATGCATAACTTGAAACTTACACCTGGCAGCATATTGGAATCTAGATCCCCACTGTGACCATATGTGATGAAAAAAAGAAATGAGAAAGGAAGATTGCTTTTATCATTGGTTGCTCTACTTTCCAAATCTTTCCATCTACACCACCAAACGAATTATTCCTAGTTGACGCACCAATATAATATATACCCCACCTTCCTTAAAAACACGTCTTAATATTGAAGTTCAAATTATGATTACCTTCACTAAAACAGTTACAATTAATATGAATGACCTTTTCTTGTACATAACCGTTGTCTTAGCTAGTGATCATAGTGTTGAGAAAGTTTGGATTAACACCTCAAACGCAGCAAAATTAATAGAATCGTGTTGATGATAATGTAGAATAAATAAAAAACTAATAATTCAAAATAAACCATCACAGATACACAAAGAATGAAGAAAATCATACACACGATTAATGGTGATTCCACTATCGCGAATCGGTATACATCTACTTTGAAAAGGAAAGATTTTATTACTTTCGAGAAAAGAAAATTAGAAGATTGATAATGAAGGCTAAGAGTAAGAAATATAAAGATATATAACTTCTTAATACATAAAAATAACTATTTTTATGTAGAGATTATTACTTAGGGTTGAAGTGGTTGATTTGGTAACAAATCAGTGCCTTATTAATTCTCCTATTCATATGAGAGACGTTTACCGTTTGATTTTTTTTTAGTTTCCTCCAATTAGCACACACTCAATAAAACACCGTCTTTAATCAGCTGATTAAAGAATTGATTGATTACTTCAGTTTATCGAAATAACTCATTCTCTTTTAAATAATTTATTACATTCTTTAATGCATTAAAAGTGGCAATAAATTTGAGTTAACATTGACTCAAATATCCTTCATATCTTCTTTAATACGGAAATATTGTATAGTCGAAATTTAACAATCTCCACCTTAATAATATATTTCCATGCAAACATATCAACTCCACCTACATCCTTATACTCTAACCAACTCTCGGACAAGACACCATGAATATTTTTTCAATGAGCTTCTGCATGGTAATCACCTATGATACTTTGTCAATGAACTCCGACAGCAAGGCCACCGTCCGCCAATAAAGTGTTGAAAGTACCCTCTCCATCCAGGCATATCAATCTTCGCAATGAAAATAAACATCTCCATCGACCAGCTCTCTCTTCCTATGTGCCATTATGCGGCACCTAGCACCTTAAGAAATGGATCAAATTCGAGTAATACTCAAACTTTGCGGCATTCTTCTCTATGTAAACTTTTTGAAGACGACCTAGCTTCTCTTCATTCATCGTGACAAAAAATGACTTTCTCAATTTATATGCTTCATCCTCGAGCTGAAGGCTAAATTATTAGTTAAGTGAAATTGCATTTTGAATACAACAACTCCATCACATACGAAGCCCAACTCATACATCAGTCGCTTCACGTAGAGCGCCTCCTTAGTCACTTCAACAACAACTATCAACTCTGCCTCCATAGTAGACAAAACAATTATCATTCGTAATATTGTTTTCCAACTTATAGTTGTCCCTCCAAGAGTGATACATAACCTGAGGTTAACTTATTTCGACCTCCATCTCTAGTATAATTAGAATCATAAAATCCAACCAGACTGAAATCTCTATCTTTGCCACAAAAAATAAGAATATGGTCTGGAGTTCTTCTAAGATACCTAAAAATATACTTCACTGCCTCCCAATGCGTCTTTTCCAAATTTGCCATAAATCTACTGACAATCCAACATCATGTGCAATGTTAGGCCTAGTGCAAACCGTAGCATACATCAAGCTACCAACCGCACTCGCATATGGCACCTTCTCCATGTAGGCCTTGCCATTTTCAGAGATCGAAGAGCCTCCAGTAGAAAGTTGTTTATGCAAAGGCATGAGTGTACTAATTTCTTTTGCTCTCTCCATGCTTAACCGATCACGCACCTTCCGAATATTTTCCTTTTGAGTGAACCTAAAAAGTCCAATCTTTTTATATCTTTGAATTTCCATACCCAAAATCTTCGTCCCAGTATCTTTCATCTCAAATTCCGCTTTTAACTTCAACTTCAATTTATTTATTTTAGCTTTATCCTTCGAAGCAATTAATATATCATCCATATACAAAAGCAAATACATCCAACTATCATTCTTTAAATGCTTAAAATAAAAACATGCATCTTTAATATTATGATTAAAACCAAGTGAAAGCATAAAAGAATCAAACATCTTATACCACTGTTTAGATGACTAAGAAGGGATCCGCTTCGAGGTTGAGATATTAAGCAGCTAATGTAGGGTTCGCCTCTTTCCATAAAAAAAATATTAAGTGACATAATAGGATTCCTTATGATGTCAGTTAGGAAGACCGAAGAGGGGTCCGCCTTGGGTTTAGGCATTAAATGATGTGGATTTGCTTAGGACATAGGTATTAAATAGTCAAAGTCTATTTAAGTCCATAAAGAGATTTCTTTAACTTGCAAGTCCATTAGAAACGCCACAAATCCATTAAAATATATTTTTTAGTAGTAAATCATTCCGACCGCTTCATGTAAATGGTCTCCTTCAAATCACCATGTAAGAAACTAGTATTCACATCAAGTTGCTGCAACTCCACGTCATGAGTAGTAATTATAGGAAGAAAAATTCGAATAAAGGTATGTCTTAAGTAACAACGCAATTTTTTTTACGTTAAAAATCAATTACAAACGCCTTAAAATATGCCGTAACTAATTTCCAATATTAAAAGTAGCGGATTATTATATTAAAACTTTTCAAAACTACGAAAATAAAAGTAAACCTCGCAGCGAATCAAACATCAATGTAAATGTTCATTAATTTAATTATACAACTATTTTACAACACCACTACAATAATTTACATCTCAATACATCAATTATCATTGATTCATGAACAATAAAACAATAGTATAAAAGAATATACCAATCAACTTCACAATCCACCTTTCCATTCCTTCTTCTAGTCCTACCTACAACTTCACAACTGTGTGTGTGTGTGTGTGTCTATATATATATATATATATATATATATATATAGTAGAAGAAAAAAAATGTTTTAAATGTGTTTGGATTGCACCTAACCTTATACGCTAAGGTCATAAACTAGATAGCTATTGCATATCAAATGACTACCTACGTATCCCTTTTGGGGGATCAAGCAATAGTAGTTCCGTTTTCTTCTCTTTTCTTCCATCCAAATAGACATTAGAAAATAACAACCATAGCATTCATCCAACCAACACAACCAATGCAACCAATGCAATCACTGCAACCAAACACAATTAATGCAATCTCTACAACCAATGCAAACGATGCAAGCAGGAAACACTAGTCGTACTAAACCATTTCAATCAATCATCATTAACATGGGGTAAAAATAATAATAATGTACTTAGTCATTAAATATTACAGTCGTTTGTTAACACACAATGTCAACCCCAAACATCAAATAAGCTAATCATAGCATGCATATACCCACATACTAATTATCAGCTATTAGTAATACACCATTAATGTAAGTATAAACCAATCATATGTGTACTAAACCACTATATTAGTAACACAAACACCAATAATAAAACAATAGTTAACCACACACACAAAGTAATAATGGAACATACTACACACACCTCCAAATATGATCCCATAATCATAAAACAACATATGTGAGAAACAAAATCAACAATTAATAAAATATTACATCAATTCAAAAGCATCATATTTAAGACCAATGTTTTCTTAAATATAAATTCATTTTACTATTGTTTATTATAAAAGAACCTTTTATTTATCACAAGAGAATAATAATTTTTCAAAAATAATAATATATGAAAACTACTTTATTGTAATCTCATTACTCCAAATTCCTGAAAACATGATATTTTCCACCAAAAATATAAATTTACATCAAATTACTTTTCAAAGAAATAATATTATTATTTTACACCATAATAATAATAATAATAATAATAATAATAATATAAATATTAAATCTCTTTAACAATCTCTAAACCATCTCATTACTATTTATCTCAAAATAGTGAAATTTTCACAAAAACCATATCATTATGGATTTTTTTCGATTTGGCCTTGTTTGAAAGTTATTATCGCAAATAGCCTCGTTTCATAACTAATATCGTTTATAGCCCTATTTGGCTAGCTCAGCGTTGAGCTGACCAAAACATACTGGCGTTTTTCAAAAGGTGCCGGTTATATTATTTTTTAAATCAAACAGGCGACTTTTGAGAAGTCGCCTATTTGTTTGTAGTTAAATATATATACTATGGGCGACTTTTGACTTTTCAAAAGTTGCCCATACGGGGTTCTGCAACAAAGCAGAACCTCCCTCCCTCCCTCCTCCACTTTACTACTTTACCCTTCTTCTCCAAAAAACTCCAAACCTACCCCCTAAGCTTAAAACTTTAAGGATTTTTTTTCCAGCAATTTGGAAAATGGCAAGCTCTTCATCGCAGGATGCTCCTCTAGGTATGGATAAATTAAAAATTTAGGATTTTGAAAAAAAGTTGCAAAATATTAGTTTTAAGATTTATAAGTAGTCATTGATTGTAGAGATAACTTAATATAGGCGAAAGCATTGTTACATTGTCGAAAACAATGCCTAAATTCATAGTCTTGAAGTTGGAAAATAAATGTGAATATTTTATTCTTGTATATATGAAGATTGCTCGGAGATGTTACGGGGACCTATTGATGGTTCTGTCCTATATTTGCAAGAACGTCATCGAAGGAATAATCCTGAATTCTTCATGGTAAAATTCTTAGTTTTGAAATGTAAATATTGATTGATATTATCTGTTAGATGTTGATATCATTTTTGTGATATTTTGATAGCGCAATACTGCAGAAAGTACCATAAACCATTTGTCTAAATTAAAGAGAGTAACATCTGCTCATCCAGCCACTCTACAGTTGATAGACAAGCCGAATTTGGACTAGTTTTTTGGTTGGGGCACATCCAATTGGATCATCATCTTATCACCGCTTTGGTGAATAAATGGAGGCCGGAGACATCTATATTTCACCTACGTGTTGGGGATATGACTATCACGTTGGATGATGTTGAGTGCTTACTTGGTATACCCACAGATGGTGCTCCGTTGACCAACCCTGAGCCAGTTGATTTCCTTAGTTTATCCCGGGAGTTCCTAGGTTTAATTCATCCAGTAGAGGAGTGGTGGGGTAACGAGATATACAGACAAGATGATTTAGGCAACAGCTTGTGGATGACATACCAGAGGATGCCACGGAAATTCAGATTCAGCAATGGGCTAGAGCCATTATATTGCATATTATTCGCTTGAGGTTGATATGCAATCATTCGAAGACACGGCTTAGATGGCTCCCATTTCTAGAAGACTTCGGTGTTTGTCGCTAGTATTCTTAGGGTAGTGCAGTTCTAGCATATACATATGCTGAGTTGACGAGGCTTGCTCTGCAAGAGAGCACAAGCATTGGTGGTTGTGTGAGCCTAGTACTAGTATTTGCATTATTTACCTTCGTCGACAATTATTTCATATGCTCTTATCCATTTGAAAAGATGTGTCTACTATTATTTGCAGCTTTGGTGTTGGACTTATATACCTATAGGTAGAATACCTATGAGGAGAACGGTGATTGATTTATCATTGCCATACGGTGCCAGGTATAATTAGTGCTGAAATATAGTACGCATAGTTGTTCGGATTTGATAAGTTACATTTTTATATTGCTACAGGTGGGTAGGACCTAAAAGCACCAAGACATAATGTTTCCTTCTACCGTAATGAATTCGATGTGCTAGATTACCATTCTATGACTTGGACCCCATATGCAGATGTACTTGGAGATCTGCCAAACTTATGTACTACTTCCATTTAGCTATGGACTGCTCGTGTTCCACTCATTTGCTTGAATGATGTCGCGTATCATCTTCCTGATTGAGTGATGGGGCAGTTTGGTATGGCCCAGCATTTACCGGACAACCACCACATTATAGGATATATTTTGCAACTAGAGAGTACGCTATGGCGGTTGAGACATGGAATGATCGGTATATGCACAACTCGAGTTCACATTGTCCGAAGAAGAATTTCTTTCTTGGTATTGGAGCGTCGATATGTTCTTCGTGCTATGGAGCTACCTACAACGCCTTCCGTTGTTGCAGACCCTTACACTCCCAAAGCGCCCCTTGAAAGGAATGTGGTATGTTGTATGTCCAATCTTTATTCAAATATTTAAAATAAATACCTTTCCTTGTACTTTATGTTATTAGGGCAGGCGGATGACATTTACCGTGCGATCGAGATTGTAGACGAACTTGCACAAGAGGTTTCTGAAAGTCGCAAGGGAAATGTTTCAGTGTTAAACGCATTTTAGAATTTATTTTGAGGAGGAACAAGTTAACAAGACCAAAACCCCTTCCACCACCTCTATCGTAGGCACTCAGCGAACATGCCATAGAAGCCATCGATGTTCCTCCTACTACTCAGACATATCAGCGATGAAAATATCGAAAAGATGCTTCTTCATATCAACAAACACAAGTTGAAGTTGCTTTCGTCCCTTCACAGCTTACAGATCCTACGCAAGCAAGCGAAGAGGAGGATTCGCTGAAAGAAATTCCATTTTCTAGGAGGGAAGCAAGACGCACTCCACGGAACTTCGTAGGTTGAAGTAGTTAGGATGGTTTAAATTGTTAAATTGCTTTGTCCGGTTTTGTTATGTTTAATCAATTGTTGAAATCTTGGAATGAATTGTTTTGTGGAATTGTTGAAATATTGAATTGTTGAATTGTTGGATGTTGAAATTTGATTGTTGGATGTTGGAATTTGAATTCAATTGTTTAATTGTTGGACGTTGTAATTTGAATTGTTGGATGTTGTATTCGAATGAATTGTTGAAATGTGAATGTAGTTATATTGAGGATTGGTGTGATGCAAGCTTTCTGTTTTGAAACCCTGCACACACTTCTGGGGTGACTTTTCAAAAGTTTCCCCAGAAGTGTGTAGGATTTCAAAACAAACCCTGCACTACACCGTTCCTCATTTCTCACTTTACCAATAACCAAAAATAAAACCCATAACCTAAGCTACATCTCTTCCATAGTTTCAATATGTCCCGACGAAATTGAATATCTTTTATAGATTTGGAGGCACAACAAGTAAGTAAGCTCCATTAGCACTACTAATTTTGTATAATCTTTTGTAATTAAGACTAATTCCAACATTCCTATTTTCAATAAATAGGTTGTTGAATGTTGACAATTGGGAGATTGATGACGACATGATGATGAAAATGAATGACAAATTTGAACAACAACGAGACTTTGTACCAGTTAATGAAGAAACTATTGAGGTTGATTTCATCCCTGAGACACAAGTTGAAAATTTGCCCCCTTCGGGGGTGGCGATACATCAACAATGGTCGTGGCTAGCGATGAACCAATAAAGCAATCACTTCATGGAAAATTAATGGGTGCTAGCTCGTCATAAGCCTAACATTGCTAGTTCCAGCCGACCACCACCTCGGTACTTTGTTATTGCGGAGATGAATGTGAAGTAGTTATGTGTAGGAAAAAGGAATGCGGGCCATCGCTTTTACCGTTGTGAATCATACAACGATAATAAGGTACAACCTAACGATGTTTTTAAGTGGAAAGATTCTGAAATGTGTCAAAGGGGAGTTGAATATGCCCTTGAGATGCAAGCAGAAAATGCTCGTTTGGAGAAGTTGAACCTATAGTATCGCAACGAGCTGTTGAATAAGGGCGTAGCGTTTGAAAAGTTGAGTCCTCGTACATTGTGGGAGGAGAAGTAATTACGAATTTGGACGTTCATGTGTAATGTCATTGGTTTATGTATCGCTGACCATGTATTATGTAATCGGTTTATGTATCATTAGCATGTATCCTTGGATCTATTTACATATCATTTATCATTTCTCAACTTACTTTCACTGGAGTAATCTAATACCAACACATAACATTCATCGGCTCAAACGAACATAGTGCATGGAATAGAAACACAAAACAGTCTTACATAAACAACACATGGTTTAAAAACATCATACCAACAATAACACATGTACAAAAACTAAGTAACCGAATTACAACGACTCCTTTTATGATCGTGCAGGCCACAACTACTGCATCTATTCGGCCTTGGAGGATGTATCTCATCCATAGTGCCTTTAAATCAAGTAGGCTTAGGCCTTCCTGGAGCTCGCCGAGCTGGGGGTGGAAGAACCGTTGGTCCTTCGTGTGGAGCCCAATACCTTTTATCGCGTACGTGATGAAACTCTAGCGAGTAAGCCACTAGGTAGTTTTATTCAGAGTACCAATGTGATGCAAAATCATGATGAGCTCTGTTTGCACCATTGGCCATTGACAAACAAGCAGCCATCGTGGGCACATGGGAGATGCTGCAGTAATGGGATGTTTCATGTACATGAACATGTGTTACCATCGATTATAACTTTAAATTCATCTCCAAAGTAATGAATTACTTGCCACTCAATTTGACTAAAATGGACAATACGACAACGTCTTGCTTCGCTTGCTCTATCCGCTAATTTTGCTTCCCGTTTTATAGTAACACATAGTGTGGAATTCTTAGCTAACTCTCTTCTTTGGTAAAAAAATAATTCGATAGAAGGTAAGTGCAACAAGTGATCTAATAGGCAACGACCTTGCACCCCTAAGTACACCATTAAAACTTTCTGACACATTAGCCGTCATTACATGAAAATGACCACCATCATCTTTACATAATGCCCAATTTTCCTCCTTTCAGCCAAAATTCTCTCTATCCAGTTGTGTGCTCTAATACCAGTGGTTTTAACTTCTTCATGAATCTTTAAATACCAAATCTCCTCAGAGGCACAGACAGTAGCGTAGAATAAACCGGTCAATCGTTTGTCTTGGAAACCCGCTCCTTGAAAGTTAGCTTTCAAATGTCTAGCTCAATATCTATGTTTATGTGGGGCTTGCCATTTGCTCTCCAAATCTATAGGTATTCATTTCATTCTAGTGGAAATGAAAGTAACGCGATGATTGTTCATAATGTGAATGAACCTTTACATGCACGCAAAAAACCAACCCCAACTATCAGTTGATTCAAACTCAACAATGGCAAATACCAAAGGATATAGCTGATCATTTGCATCAACTACGACTGCAACGAGTAAAATACCTTTGTATTTACCATATAGATGTGTACCATCTATACAAAGAAAATGTTGACAGTGGACAAATCCTTCGATACATGGCCCAAATGACCAGAATGCTCGATCGTATACTCCGTACTCATCAGTGGTCACATGTCCTACATTACTTGGATTTGCTTTGCATATTTCACCAAAGTATTGTCGTAGATTGGAATATGACTCTGCCCAATCACCATATATGCGTTCAGTTGCCTTGCTCAATGCTCTCCATGCTTTCAAATAACTAATTTTGATAAACAATTGTTCCTCCATTAAAACCTGCACTGTTCCAGCCGTAACGTTCAAATCAGATTTCACGAAAGGAATGATCTTCGATACCATAAAAGAAGATGTTGCTTGCCTATAATTTGAGTTCACTATTGGGTTTATACATGTATGATCACCTGGATACTTTTTAATAACCCACCATCCAGCCTATGTCTCTTTTGAATCAATAGCATGTATTCTCCAAGGACAATTAGCATCGACGTTGCAAATGGTGGTGTATTTTGTTCTGTTCGACCTGATTGGCTTAAAGTATACCATATGTAAGATTGATATTCATATAGTTGTTGCAGAAATTTAGCTTTGTTCTCAAAAACCATGCCAACTTTGAAACCAGTTTGTACGCTAGATGATGAAAATATTTCATTGTTGAAGTTTACATTTGCTACCGTCGACCTATCCGTAATTTGTGCATTGCACAAATCATCGTCCATCAATATCTCCATTTTTGGTTCATCGTTGTCCACACAATCTGGTTCTGCTTCTCTAAAATCATAGTTTAGTGGATCATTGTTTACTGGTATATTTTCCACCCAAATTGTATCAACCTTTGGTATTGACAGAACAACCATACTTTCAAGTGTAGGAAAATCTTCAACTTGTACATCTTCTTTGTCATCTACATCCATATCATTGTTACATATATCTTGACCCACTGGTTCATTCGATTGTTGGATGTAAGGATATGTAGCAGTATTATTTGCTGCGAAGCTGCAATAAAAAATATATCAATTTTAGTTTATTTCTATACCAACGAATTTGAATCATATTGCAGTATTTAACTTACTTCTAGCCTAGTTGATAAAGTTCAAACTGAGTTGGCTGCATTCGTTTAGATGTGCGGCTACTCGATGGTCTAGCACTTCTTTGAGTGGAATTTTGAAGTGGGATAAAACTGCACAAGAATACAATTTTTATATAAAAATTAAATCATTTCAATATATCCGATCTGTATGTAATCACAGCAAAATGTTACATTTGACTCATTCATGCAGTGCTGTCCTACGTCAAGTGGGGATAGGTAAATTGGATATTTGATTGCAAATTCATGAAAGGATGATAACTATAAAACGTTTGTTGTTGCCCGTATTGCGGTACGTGCTTAGTCGGCTTGTTAAAACTAGGAGATGGAATTCCTTGCCCAATACTCATGTTCCCCACCATTTTAGAATTACCTTCAACGCCACAATTTGATACAGGTGCTGATGTTGGTTATTCTGCAACTGATCTTCTATTTTTCCTTGCAAACAGCTCAATAGATTTAGTCACAATAGCAAACATTAATTCAACATTGTCGTCGTCGACAATTTGTATTGCTTTAGATCTAGAATCGGTTGGCTAATTGCAAACTATATCTATATCACACTCTTTCAATTTTATCTTTGTTGCTTTGTAAACTGACTCTTTCAACTGTTTAGATGTATAATCTCTTTGTACTTTAGGCGGTTTGTAAGATAAACCAACATATTTCCCATACATTAAATTATTAATAACTAGTTCACCGTTATAACAGCATATGGTTGGAATATAACTAGGAGCCATTCTACATCAATCACGCAAAAATTACATAACCAAATTAATTTACAAACTAATTGGAAAACTTAGGGTTTCTACTACATACTTTGATTGGATTCGAGCTAATGAGAAATTGCTATGCTTGAGGTAGATCTTCGAAATCTAGTGCTTTTATTGAGATTAAATGGAATTTAAGGTGGTTTTTTTAAAAAAGGAGGCAGAGGGTTTTGGGTTTTTGTGAGAAGTGGAATGAAAGAGTAAAGTAAAGGTGGGAGGGGGATGAAAAGTCGCCAACTGGCGACTTTTCAAAAGTCGCCCATAGTATATATTTTAACTACGAACAAACATGCGACTTTTGAAAAGTCACCTGATGGCGACTTCTCAAAAGTCGCCTGTTTGATTTATAAAAAATATATAACTGGTGCCTTTTGAAAAGGCGCCAGTATGTTTTGGCCAACTCAACGCTGAGCTGGCCAAAACGGGGCTATAACGATATTAGTTCTGAAACGAGGCTATTTGTGATAATAAGTTTCAAAAAAAGACCAAATCGAAAAAATAAATCCTACCGTTTAAAATCTCATTATTTTTAATAATAATAATAAATCTTCCAATTTTAGTTAAAATATATCTTTAGTTATTATTTATGGATTTTCCCAGAAATTCATAAATAATAACCTTATTAGATTTCTTCCATTAATTTCATTTAATTTGTTTTCTAATTCAAATCAAGAATTAATAATAATTGAACACACAAAAATATGACAATGAATAACAATTATCCAATTAAGACCTTATTCATCCAAAAGATTATAGTATTCAAATAGTCTTCCACAAAACACAACATATGTGGACATATATTATTTTTCTTCAATAGGTACACATTTTATACCTTAAAATTGAACCAATTAAACAAATAAACCATACCAACATGCTTTTTTCAACAGTCTTCAAACCTAGAAAAAATCAATGCAAAACATCCAAAACTCCACTATGAGTCCAATGGAAAAATCTGTGTGTGGATCAAAGTTCGTATGTGAGAGTTATTAAAGTTCAAAGATATAATATTTAATTTGAAAATAATAAAATGAAGGGGCTAAAATATAAATTTCCATCACCTGAAATGCAACCGAACCTATCCCTGTACCCTTTATCGACACCCTTGATTACTGTTTTCTCTCGACTTTGACCACAAAAAAGCCAAAAACCACCGACGAAGGAAAGTACTTCGACGTCGCTACTTCTTGCCATCGCAGACATCACCTTTGGTTGTCGATTTTTACGGTCATCGTCAACCTATAGCGAACCCGTATTTGGCAATTGACGCTGCCACAGGTTGAATTAGCTCCGTACACCACCTCCAATTAACTCCACTCTTCAATGTCAACCTATTGCCGCCAATGTTGCCATCATATTTGCCTCCAATTGAAAACCCCCAATTGCATCATATGACTTCTTCGTTTTGCACCTTTGACCGTGATTTGTTATTGCCTTAAGCATAATTTTAAAAAATGAATACCTAATGTTGACTCTATTCATCTAGGGCTTCGCAATGGTATATAATTTGATAGGTTTTGGACAATATTTCTAATTACTTTTTAATTAATTTTCTAACCATCACAAGAGAGAATTATGGATGATTTGGAGAACAGGAAAGAAAACTAAACATAGAGGTGACAACTATGGTTCCATGGCCTAATTTATATAATCGTTAAGCTAGGTTATGGGTTGTTTATCCGATTTGACCCAATACAGCTATGTAGGCTATTTAAATACTATAACACCTCTATTTCGCAAACCATAACTCCACATACATCAAAATTACATACCAACTGATCGTCTCAGAAAAACCTTCGCAACAATTATCAACATGATACCAAATTCATCCTTTTATTTAAAATCCATTCTTAGTTAATTTAATATTTTCTAATGTCAAATTTGCAGGTAATTACATTCTTTTCCTTTAAAAGAATTGCACCCTCACAACTTCTCAAATACAACAATCGACCATATCAATAAAGTATTATCGTGGGTTTAATCATAAAATATAGGTAAGTATATTAATCAAAATCAACCATCTTTAATTATAGTACATGGCATTCACACATCACAAATCAATCATGACACACAACAATTCATTCATAATAACGAATTCAACAAACATACTATAGTAACACCTTGAATTCCTCAATCATCCATCCCAACTGTATATCAACACCATACACAAGTCATAATGCATCTTAGCAATCCAAAAGCAAACACCCATTAGTGGAAATACACAACAAAATTTAGATTTGTCTAAACATGCAAACATTATAAGAATATACATAAATCGATAATCAACATAGCTCATTCAAGTAAAGCATACACATGCCCCAAAACTGGAAATCATCACATCATTATACCACCAAATAACATACGTGTGCTAATTCCTACATCGATTACCTTTTCACTATAGTATGTATATCTTCTATCCTATTGATAAACTTTCTCATAGTCTCATTCTCATAATAACTCGTGTACCATCCCATGCCTACACCTTTCAAATAATATTCATGCCTAGTTGTGCTTACCTTCTTAAAATAATGACGTACTTGCATCAGTCCTTGATTTCTTAGTCCATCACATACAATTGGGAAGTCTAAACATCACTAAATAAAATTAGACCATCACCAAGTCCTCGCCTCATATTAGCCATTACCAAGGTCTCACCTTTCTACGCATCATCACTGAAGTCTCATTTCGCCACAATCCTTATCGAAACCTTGCTTTTCCAAGATCCTCATCAAAGTCTCACTTCATCACGATCATCTTTGAAGTCTCACTCCATCGCTCCATTTTTACTTTCTCAAAGGCTCCCTTCACCATGACCTTCTTAAAGTATTCCAAAGTATCAATTCACTGCGATCGTTTTCGAAGTCTCACCTCATCATGATCATTTTTGGAGTCTTGCTCTAGTATGAATTTCTCATAGTCCTCCTTTATCGTGACCTTCTCAAGGTCTATTGCATACATGATAACACATTCTATGATTTTTCAGGCTGGTGACATTTCATGCCACAATTAGATTCGACATTCTTCTGGATAGCTTTCTTATAGATACCGCCCTCTTAGAGCAAGGTAGACCATCTCTGTAACGACCTGAAATTTTCAACTTCAAAAATCCCAGATTGTTAAAGCAAAGATGAAGGAGGTAGAAGAAGAACAAAAGGCAACAGCATCTCACATTCGCAGCGGATCAAAATATAATATCAAAATAACAGCATTTATAAAAAGAAAAGATGCAATTGTTACTTTATGTTAATACATCAGAATTACAACCATACACACATTAACTGGACAGTTATATCAACCTATTCCATACTACAAACAATACAACTCTCAAATACACAGCGGTAAACTCCATACGTTCCAGCCATCCAGCTCGCCTCTTGAGTTTCAGAGCGCCCTAACCTGAAAAGCTGTAATAATCGGTCTGACCTGAGCATTACATCAAAGTAACACCCGGGTCAGGCTGGAAACCAGCATGAGTAAACCCATCTAACATGAAACTCTAAAGCATAAAACTTATTTAAAACCCGAGGTAACTCATACATCACTACAAGTTCTCAACTTGTTGTAGCTAAACACTTATTTTACAAACAAACACTAAGTACCCTTACTTAGTTTCAATGGTCCAATTTACTAAGATTATTGCATTCCAGCCTATTGATTGCACAAATCAAATCTATAAGGAATTATTGTAGATTTCAAATCGAAGTGGTTTCGGGTATTTACTGATCCCCGACCCCGGTCTCTTCGAATCCAATATTATCTTAGAACAAAGCTGTTTAAGCTTAAACAATTCCATTTATATCCAGGATTACATATTTACATAGCCATTTATCATAAATAGATAAATCATATTATCACAGTTCAACCCGAACATATCATATCACATAGCGTCACAAATTACATTTCAGAGATATCAACTATTCTAAGACATACAATATCATTCAATCATTCATGAGCAAGATTAATTTGTCACACCATTTCTAATTAATTTAAATAATTTAATCAATTACTTTAATCACCTTTTAAATCCTTCTTACCTAATCATTGGTTAATTAAAAACCATTATTAATCATCCCTTAATTACCCATTAATTATCCTAATTACTTCCATTAAGTAATTATCCTATTGGTTAATTATCCTCAATTAATTAACCTTTAATTATAAATTAATTTAACCTTTGATTACTAATTTATTTAATTAACTCTTAACAAATTAATCCTTAATTTCATACATTAAGTAATTATCAATTTAAGTAATCACTCTCTATTTACTTAATTAATATATCTTTATTAACAATTAATTAATCTCTAATTAATCAGTTCTCTAATTAAAAATTTATTAATTTATAACCCTTAATTATTTATTAAATGCTTACAATTAATCACTTGAGAATTTAATTGATTAAAATTTAATACATTAATTAAGCTCTCACTTAACTCCATTATTAATTTATTTGGAAACACTTAGGATTCAATAAATTAATTTACTTAATATATAATTTTCCAAATAAAAACAATTAAATTTTAAAAACACCCTATTTTAAAAATTAAATTTGAAACTTATTTAAATATTAGCTTTGAACTTGTATCTACAAACTTAAATTTTCTTTAAGAAGGTAACACATTAATTCTGCTTCAAAAACTTGATCATCATTCTCTAACCTTAGTTTTGAAAACTTGTTAATAAGGGTTCTTATTAAAGTGTGAGAATTCCCGAGCCAAATATCTGCTTACTCGAGCCTAAACCCAAGCTGCGACCCTAAATTCCCGATGCAAACTTCCAGCAAAATGCATCACCTCCTACTCGATAAAACTTGAGTACCACTCGAGACTGACCCGAAGTACTCCTTCCCCGATGCAATACCACAATACAAAACAACGGATACACACGTAAATGCGTGCACGTGCACAAAGCCTCACCGCCGTTTCGATCTGCACTGCGACCTCAGACAAGTCGACGACGATCTCATCGTCATTCCCATCTACCCAGAAGTATGGATCTTCCCCAAACACAAAATCAAGAAAGTCGATACAGCTAAACCCCAAACCTTTTCAACAACAACCACTTTACGCCACCATCTCAAGTCGCCAGAGAACCCGACACTCCGCCCTAACCTACGCCATAGGCACACGCACCAATCCTACCTACACCGACCAAGTCCGATCCATCCTTGTCGTCGGGGTGAACCCGAAGACACATCGAACCAAAAAAGTTCCCTAAACCCTACTATTACCTTGCTGCGCCTCCACGGCGAAGTATAAACCCGCCGATCAATTTCTCTTTGATCATCGTCCATTGGACAACCTTCATCCGAAACTCCAAGACTACTGATTTCCAAGATCATCGAAAATTAGCAATTTCCTATTTCCGATCATCTCCCCCAATCTCGATTTATACAAGCTTAAATTTTTTGATTCTACCATTAAAAATCATCAATTCCAAATTCTAATTCGACTACATAATCAAAACTCAAGATTTAACAACCTTAATTTCTAACTTAAATTGATTTATCGCTGCAAAAATTTATTTATTTCCTAATTACTTCAGATATATACCCGAAATTATTTTTAAATTTTCTGTTACATTCATTCTCACATTATCCCTTCAAATATCCTAGCCTAATATTGATTAGAAAAATAAAATTTAATTTTTGAAACTAGGTTCAGCCTGCTATCATCCAAATAGAGCCTCTCCTATTTATAAACAGACATGCTTATACATATAATCGTATATATAAACATAAACTCATATTAAACCATCATGCACACACTCATCACACTTTACTTCAACAATTTATTGCATGCATTGAGATTTAAAACAGTTTTAAAACCTTTAAATAAAACTGTTTACTTACCTCTTAGAATGTTTGAACAGAAAGCATGTGCACTTGCTTTTGAACAGAAAACTTGAATTTGATCTGCCTTGTTGAGTTGAATTCTAGCTTGAACTTGATTTTAATGATCTTGTAAACTACTACTTAGAGTTTGCTTCTTTACTTGATCTTTAGCTCAGGTTGAAAGAAATAATGTTTTAAATTTTTTGGTCTGCTAATTTTTTTTTACAAGCCTTGATTTCTTTCTAGTTTGAAGTTTTACAGGTTTTGTTTTCTTTGCTTTTTGAAATGAAGATAAGGAAAAGAATAGAAGAGAGGAGATAGGTGTTTATATAGAGTTAATTAGGATTTATTAAAAATAAAAAAAAATGAAAATAGCGACACTTATTAATTTTGTTATCATTTACAAATGTTTATCACCTTACATTTGTTATTAGGAAGATTTATAAACAAACACTTGTAAACTGGGACTTCATTCTAGAGCTTATGTCACACAGAGGCTTTTCCCCCACCTGGTGCTCTTGGATTAAACATATTCTATACTCGAGCATCTCTACGGTCTCGATTAATGGTGTATCGGGTGGTCACATCAAATCAGCTAGGGGGTTGAGACAGGGTGACCCCCTCTCACCTTTGATCTTCGTTCTGGTGGCTGATGTCTTTAACAGAATGCTGAAATTGGCCTCAGCTAATGGCCTATTCTCAGGAATTTCCCCCCCTGGTTCGTCGGTATCAGTCTCCAACCTGCAGTTCGCAGATGACACTATCATATTTGCATCCCCCCAACAAAAATTTATCCACTGCTTAAAAGTAGCACTATACTCCTTTGAAAGAATATCTGGTCTCTCAATCAATTTCAGCAAAAGTTCAGTCATCATGCTAGGCAATTCACATCATCTGGGTCCTCACATTTCCTCTATGCTTAATTGCAAGATATCAGACTTCCCACTGTCATACCTCGGCACAACCCTCCGGCCCACCAAGCTCTTTAGAACTGATTGGCTCCCCCTCATCTCCAAAATTGGTTCCAGGCTTTCGGGCTGGAAGGCCCAATCGTTATCCATCGCGGGTCGTCTTGTCCTCGTTAAATCGGTACTCTCTGCCATTCCATCATACTGGATGTCACTTCATAAGCTTCCCTCTTGGGTCATTAATCGTATAGACAAAATCAGGAGAAACTTCTTATGGAATGGGGGTGGTGTTAAAATACTAATTAGTTGGGATACCGTTTGCTTGCATAAACGCCATGGGGGCCTGGGCATCCCTAACCTCAGTGCCCTCAATATTGCCCTTTTAACTAAATGGCTCTGGAAATGTCTCTGCCCAGATCACTACATTTGGAAAGATCTGGTCCTTTCGCAATACTATCGCTCCAAAACCCACCTTATCCTTCACTATCCTCCAAACATAAAACCCTCACCTTTTTGGGCGGGAGTGATTCAATGCCTACCTCGTGTCAAATCTCTATTCCACATAACCGTTGGCAATGGTGAAAACAGCTCCTTCTGGTTTGACACGTGGCTTGATCAGCTCCCCCTCGCCAAAGTCTTACATAATCTCTTCCTCCACTCGACTGATCCTTCGATTTCAGTCAGTGATTGTGTTCACCTTGGCCCTGACTCTCTTTGCCCTTCCTCTCTTTTCAGCCCTGCCACCTTCTCCGACCTCATCTCTGCCTCCATCATCCTTCGATCTACTCTCCTCTCCCCCCATCCTGACCGTGTCATCTGGGCGCTTGCACCCTCCAAAGGATTCACTGTAGCCTCATGCTACGCCTTTCTGACCAACCCCGGTTGCTCCTTCGGTTTCTCCAGACTCTGGAAATGTCCAATTCAGCCCCGAGTCATTTTCTTTCAATGGTGTCTCTCTCACAACCGCGTCAACACTAAAGATCGTCTCACTCGTTTTCTTACCCAAATCAATCCACTTTGTGTCTTCTGCTCGGAACATAATGAAAGCATCCACCACCTGTTTTGTCAGTGTGACACCACCTACTCGGTTTGGGCCGCCTCTAGCGCCCATACACTTGGTTTTGTTCCTAACAGGCCCATCATTTTCGATCACTGGCAGAACAACTCGCATGATCCCAATCTCGACATACTCATTTCTATCTTCTGTTGGTGTATATGGAAAGAGAGAAATGCTCGGGTGTTTGGTAAACCTACAACACATCTTGATGGCCTATGCAGGCGTATTTCTCACCTATTCAATCAATATACAGGTTGCAGCCACTCAGCGCCTTTCAGGCTTCGCTTACCCTATCGCAATCAGTCACCGGCTAGCTCGCAAGGCAGTAGTACAGATTTCCCTCCTGGAGGTGCTTGATAGCAGAAGACTTTAACTCCCTAACAGCTTGCTGTTTTGTTTTTGTTGTTCTGGTTCTTTTGCTAGTTCGTAATATGACTTTGGGGTTTTGTAGTAGTTTTTATTTTGCTGATGGTGCTACCGATCAAGCATGTAGATCGGATATTATACTGCTTTATATATATATAATTATATTTCTAACCGGCTATGTAGTCTCGCGCTACATACCCGTCTTTCTCCAAAAAAAATAAACAAACACTTGTAATTATGCATGTTTAATTAATTTTTAAATGATTATAAAGCTTTTTATATTTAATTTTCTAATTAATAAATACTTTTCTTAATTTATATAAATAAAATATTTAACATAAAACTAATTAGATTCTAAATAAAATCATATATAATATATTATTTTTTTATTCAAAATATTTTAAGATACTTATCTTGTGAATTTCCAATTCAAATTCAATTTAAAATCGAACTTAAAATCAATTTGAATATATATATATATATATGTATATATATATATAAACATATATATATAAATAAACACAAATTCAATTTGTAAATAATAATTCTATTTAAAATCTATTTATATATATATAAAAAATCATTATTATATGTTTTTAAAAGAATAATTTGTAAATTTTAAGTAATTATATTAGGAGATTATCAATTAAATATTTATCCAGATATAAATATTTATTATCAGACTCATTTGTTCAATCAATAAATCAGTATTTTTAAATAGTTAAATCAGAAAATTATCCAATTACCCGATGTCCAAAAATCCGGGTTATCACATTCCTCCCCCTTAGAATATTTTCGTCCTCGAAAAGGAACGAAGCCAGATATTTAATTATTCTGGTAGTTAAATTACTCTTAAATCATTTTTAACTATAAACTCTTTTATTAAGAATTTTAAAACACTTTAAAATCTATATAATATAATCAAAATAATTTTATAAAAATACTTTTTATAACTCGATGTTTCAACGAGTCCATCCTCGTTCTCACAGAAATTCGGTCATACGTTGATCAGGCGTAGGACTGAAAATCTATAAGTACTTAACAAACCCATTTTCAACACCCAGTGAAAATATTGAGAAAACACTTTCGAAAACTTTATAAAAATACAGAAAACATTTTGAAATAGAGGAAACATCTTTAGTGAGGATGCTCTGGAAATCATCACCCCCTCCATGGTCGCAGTTAACCTGATGGTTACATTACCATCCCGACAAAATCCATAGATAACTGTAGGCACTCTACGCCCTTCGATTACGCCATGGAACCTACCACAGATCGTAGTTACATCCCGAGTTACGTTGCCATCGTGGAAAAAGTCTATGTAAATGTAGGCATCAATGCCCTCGATTTTCGCTGCCAAATGAAGCTTCATCACTTCCATATAGGTCCCATACTACATCAGTCAAGTCCCAATGTAGCCTTAGGCTCTCACGGCCTCTCAACTTTTTCTATGTCACCATAGGTCGTAGTCTACCGATGTTACATTACCCTCGCGGCAAAATCAAACGTAGATTGTTGGCTCTCACAGCACACACGACTTTCGCTATGGTCTAAAGTAGATCGCAGTGACATCGAGTTACACTGTCGTCACAGCAAACCCAAATGTCCCTGTATGCATCAGTGCCCTCAACTTTCGCTACCCACTACACATAATCCTCAGGAACTTCAGTTTGTTCAGACTTCCTCCTAGGATTCAATTTAGAGCCTCCCCCTCAGGGCTCAAGGCAGACTCACCATGTGGATCTCCTAATGAAGTTCATTCCAATGGAAGCGCCTTTTTCCCCAGAGCCAATCTCAAAACACTTTATACTATACACTTATACTATCTTTCAAATCATACGCTTTATGATTTACATCAAAATCTCCTTTACACAAAATCGATATCTCAAATCAATAGTTCCAAACTTGGCTTTCCAAATTCCAAAATTGATTTTCCTAGAAATCAAAAGCCTTTTCGAAATCCATAGATTCCAAAACCTTTCCCAAAATTATTTTCATAAAATACTTTATTATATATATATATAAAACTTATCCCTTCCAACTTAAAAATAATCTTTGGATCTCTTATATTGATTCCCCTTTTATACTTCAAATATTTTTCAAAAAAAACGTTCTTCTGGTTTAGATTCAACAAGGGGAGTTTATCATATATAACCAATATATATACACATACTTCATTTGTGACAAATCAAATATTCAAATTTGATTTCTTTTATAAAATTATTTACCATATCACTTACCTTCCATAAAGTGAATTTCAAAAGATATCCAACTTCCATCTTTATACATATACATCTTTATTCATATATACTCTTAAAATATACTTTTCCTTTCAAAACCATTTCTCATTTCTTCCAAAATTTTAATATCAATTTTACTCAAGCATGTACGATGTACATATACCATCCGTACGCAATATCAAATCTGATCGCTCACTCGATCACACAATTCCACTTCCGAACTAGTGTCATCCACCCGACTTCCTAGTGCGGACTCAGATCTGGTTTCTTGATCAGAAACCGTCATTCTCCTTGCATATCCTAACTATGATAGAGAATTTCCAGAATCAATCAAAAATCCATATTTAGGGTTCGCCGTCGAAAATCGAGTGGAAAATCCCAACTCGAATCGATATACTATCTCGAAATTCTGTGCTCGAATTCGAATCAATTCACTATGCGAATAGAATAATATACGTGCATCCTACCTATTTTATCTACATTGATCATTAGATAAATCAATTCTCTTTTCTATTCACCTCCATCTTGATTCTATTCACTCATCCATAATTGCTTCCAATTTCTATTTGGGTTAATACTTCAATTCTTATCTCAACTGGTATTTAGTTATAGACATTTTGCACTCTGACCAACTTGTATTAAGAGAATAGCTTGAAAAAAAAATTAAAAATAGATAAGTAGTTGTAAAATAGTTATTAATTGTAAATAGTAGTAAAATAGTTAAATAATTTTAAAATAGTTATAAAATAGTCAAATAGTTGTAAAATAGTAAGATAATTGCAAAATAGTTGTAAAATAGTAATTAGTTTATAAAAAAGTTGTAAAATTGATGTAAAATGGTTAAATAGTTCCTAAACTAGTTATAAAATAAGTATAAGATAGTTTTGGATTTTAAAAAGAAAAGTTGTATAGTAAATAGCTAGGAAAAATAGATTTAAAAACAGTTATATTAAAATAATTTATTTGGAAAAAATGGTTCAGAGAAAACCTATTCAATTCCCAATCTCCATTTCCAATCAATATCCAATTTCCACTTCAATTTAAATTGATTCAATTCCAATCCAATTTAAATTAACTTCAATTCCTATTGAAACTCAAATCAACTCCCATTTGAATTTCAAACTTATTCAACTTCAATTTCACTTTAAATTAATTCAATTCAAATTTTCCACTTGAATTTTATGCTTATCCATCTTCAATCACAATTCCAATTAATTCAAATCAAATATAAATTTGATCTAATTTAATTCAAATCTCAACTTAAAACCATCTCGAATTTCATAAATTCGAGTTAAAATTTTAATTGTTGATTTAATCCTTTAAATCAAGCCAACATTTATTTTTAAATTAACAACTTAAATTTTTTAAACCTTTTAATTCTAAGTCCAAATTTCAAAATTCCATTTTAAATTACCTTTACTTAACTTATTTCAAAGTTCAAATAAGTGTTCAAAAACAAATAAATCTTCAAAATCCAATTTATTACCCAATTTTATCTTCAAAACCCATTCTTAAACAATTTTAGTTTGCAAGTTCATTTTTAACATTTGAATCTTAAGTTCAAAGTGATTCCCTTTTCATAAGTTCAAAACTTATTTCTATTTTATGTCAATAGTGGATGTATATTAGCTCAATCCATTTCTTAATTTAATTAAAATAATCCAATTCACAGTTTCATGGATTATTAATAACAGCAGGATGATATCACGATAAGTCAATATAAATAGCATCTAGATTATTTAAAACATCCATCCATAGCATTCCATTCAAATTTTCAGATCTCAAACCTATTTTGAGATCACACATACTCCCGGTTAAAATCAACCATTTAACTTCCCAAGTTAAATCTCAATTTCATCTTGAAATCTTCAATTCAGGTTGTTTGTTCATCTTATTTAACTTCCCTAAGTTAAATTCACTTAAATTTAATCTAGTCAACTTTACCTAATTTGAATTCTCATTTCAAATTTTAAACTTCATATTAATAATCTTCCCACTTATATGGTCAAAAACTTATCACTTTGGGTTTTCACATCACATTCCAAGGAAAAATTTGAAACTCAACACTTAGAGTTTATTTCAAACCATCTTTGATATTATGTATATCCCTCTTATATACATATTTATTTCCTTTGCACACCAAGTTATACCTTAAATTTTAAACCACCTTTGGTTTTAATTCAAAACATTTTTTAATTTTCAAACAATTCTTGTTTGAAACAGAACCCTTTCATTCATATAATACTATTCATTATTTCTTCCTTCACTTTGAAACAATTTCAAATTTCTGGACCTAGATTTAAAACTTCACAATAATTATCTCTAATCCCAATTTATAAGTCATATTGGCCTAAATGTTTACTTCTCTAAACATTTCATTTTTTTGCTTAATCATTTACAAATATTTCATTACCAAGATACAACAAACCTTTTAGGACAATAACCAAGGTTATCATATCTAAAAACCAATTTACTATATATTATCTTATTCTAAAAATACTTCTACTAGTTCAGGATTTTAATTTTATTTTGGATCCATTTCAAACTTATCTTCATTCAATTTCAATTTGGTTGTGTTTTTACTACCACTTAATTCTTATTATTTTATTTAGTTCCAAAGAATCAACAATCAACAATCTTAATATATTAGAAAAACTATTGCTTTATATATATCAAAATATAATCTTATATAAAAATCATTTATTTTTAAAACCAATTTAAAATCTTTATATAAGAAAATAACAAGTACGCTCTCTTATATATATTACACTCAACTCATTCTACGGTACCATTGACCCTATCCTTAATGAGTAACCCACCAAAGCGAAGGTTCTCGCTTAACCTTCAGCTTTGATACCAAATGTAACGACCCGAAATTTTCAACTCTGAAAATCCCAGATTGTTAGAGCAAAGAAGAAGGAGGTAGAAGAAGAACAGAAGACAACAGCATATCACATTCGTAGCGGATCAAAATATAATATTAAAATAATAACATTTATACAAAGAAAAGCTGTAATTGTTACTTTATATTAATACATCAGAGTTACAACCATATACACATAACTGGACAGTTATATCAACATGTTCTAGGCTACAAACAATACAACTCTTAAATACATAGCGGTAAACTCCATACGTTCCAGCCATCCAGCTCGCCTCCTGAGCTTCAGAACGTCCTAACTTGAAAAGCTGTAATACTCGGTTTGACCCGAGCATTAGACCAAAGTAACACCCGGGTCAGGCTGGAAACCAGCGTGAGTAAACCCACCTAACATGAAACTCTAAAGCATAAAACTTATTTAAAACCCGAGGTAACTCGTACTTTACTACAAGTCCTCAACTTGTTAAGCCAAACACTTATTTTACAAACAAATACTAAGTACCCTTACTTAGTTACACCGGTCCAGTTTACTTAGATTATTCTATTCCAGCCACTACGCCATAGATGACCTTCTGCAACATTTTTGCAAGGTGTTGCTAACTAAAATGTTGCGACAGCTATAAAATTTTGGTCCTACTGCAACGTTGTATTTTTGGTGTTACCTTAGCCATAAAAATGTGTTGCTCTAGCTAAACAAGTGTAACATGATGCAACATTTTTATATAGTGTTGCCATAGATATATTCTAATTAAAAATATTTAAATTTTTTTTACACCTCAGCGATCCACACCACCATTTAAAACAAAATCTCAACCGTCGATTCACACCATCGATCCACACCTTACCAATTTCCATTTCCCGCTTTACTTTTCTTTCTCATTCCTCTCTCTGTGAAAATTAGGGCACGCAATTTTTCTTTCTCGTTCCTCTCTGTGAAAACTAGGGCACGCGATTCCAGTTGCTTTGATGCTCTGATTGATCGAATCTAGTGTAAGAAACGTTCCTGGTAGCTTGCTCCTTCATTCTCCTTGATTGATTGCTCGAATTGCTTTGACTTCGTCGTCGGGTGCGATGTGATATTATTTGGTATGTTTTCTGCCTTCTAGTTTACTTGATTATTCTCAATTTTGGTTACACTCGCACGCTTTTGCCGATGATGAATTGGGATTTATTTATAGGCTTTATTTCCTATAATCTCGAGTTTAATCTTTCTGTTGGACTTTGAGAAATCTGGTATGTTGGATTGCGATGATGTATTGGTATGTTGGATTTTGGTCCACTGGCTTGATTTTGCTTTGCCGATGATGAATTGCGATGTGATATTATTTGGTATGTTGGATTTTGGTTCACTAGCTTGTTTTTGATTTCTGATCTGAGCTTGTTAGCTCCTTCTGCTGCATTTGTTAAACCAGAACTTGAACCTTTGTTAAACTTGTTCACATACCTTTGTACCTTGCTGTATTTGTTAAACCTGAACTTGAAGTATTTGTATTCTGCTGTCCTCTTGAAAACTGCTTCACTTGAAAACTTCTGCATTTTTGAAAATCATAACTTTGAAAGTGATCTTTGGTTTTATTAAACTGTTGACTAATCTGAACATTGAGTTTTGGTTTCCACGATATATACAAACATATGTGTGTTGAGCTTTGTTGGTTTTGCTTGGTCTGGACTGAACTAGTACCATGCTAACCTTGTTCTTTAACATGAACTAATGCTCCAAGTCCTCTGTATATCATATTACTGCCTATGTTTCTCTTGTACATGCCTGATGCATTCACTGTTTTTGCTTGATGGGCTGCCTATGTGTACTGCTGTGTTTCTTGCACTAGCTTGTCTACATTTTGCTGAACCCGGTTCTTGTTTATTTTGTTTTTTGCTTGGCCCTGAGTTGAATCCAGTCGATAACTCGGGTTTGACCTTGTGCCGTGTCCATTTTTTTTGGCTTGTCTACATATCTGGCTGCACTTGAGTATGAACTTGCACTTGAGTAGTTGCACTTGAGTAGTTTCTTGTACCAAGCCTTATGATGCATGTATGTTCATCCATGTACATGCATTTCTTGGTCATGTTATGTTGCTTGCTGTGTTAAGTACTACTTTGTGCACTTGGCTTCTCCTTTGTGCATTTTTGCCTGAACTATTGCTTGCTGTCTTCCATACTGTCTCGTATCCATGTGTTGCATTCATATTTGGCTTATGCACTTGTGAACAGCTAACTTGTGCATTCACAGGTTGTCCGTGCAAATATTTGGTCCCTGTCAGAAAAAAATATGAAAAGAAACAACCCAAATACCTGAGGCAAATAATATAAAAAAAATATTTTCATTTTCTGTTCGAGTTAAATATTATTTTCCAGATTACTGCTTTTGAATTATATGTGACAGGTATTGAAGACTGGACAGCTGGATACAAGCTTGAAGACAGAGTCAAATCAAATGTGCTTGAGCTTGAAGACTGGACCCACTACTCGGCTCGCCTTCGTCTCGGCACTCAGCTCGTCATATATTTGTCAGTGTCGGTGTCTGTATAAATTGAAACTGCATATGTAATGAGTGAACTGAGTGATGTAGTGAGGAATATCTGTATATGTGAATATCATTGTTATATATAATTGAATTGTAAAATAGCGGAGTCAGGAATTTGTACTATTTCAAATGTTGAAATAAAATATTTATTTAAATAAATTACTTTTTGAATATCAAATTCTGTGCAATAGCATTTTATTAAATAAATATTTATTTCTATTAAAAAATCAAATATGCTCTACATTGTGGGCCTCACAAATTCAGAAAGTTAATATCTATAGCAACATTTTGGAATGTTGCTACAGACACATATGAATGTTGCTATAGACCCAAATAGGGTTCTATTGCAACAATATTACTTATGTTGCCTTGATAGTCAAAATGTTGCCTTTGAGGTCTAAGGCAATGGCAAAAATTGCATCACCCGAAAAGTGTTGCCATAGACCTATGGTAACATTTTTTGGGCCTGACCCAACATTTTTTTTGTGTTGCAGAAGGCCATTTATGGCGTAGTGAGCCAATTGATTGGACAAATCAAATCTATGAGGAATTATTGTAGATTTCAAATCGAAGTGGTTTCGGGTATTTACTGATACCCGATCCCGTTCTCTTTGAATCCAATATTATCTTAAAAACAAAGTTGTTTAAGCTTAAACAATGCTAAAACAATTCCATTTACATCCATAATTACATATTTATATAGCCATTTATCATCAATAGACAAATCATATTATCATAGTTCAACCCAAACATATCATATCACACAGCATCACAAATTACATATCAGAGAAATCAACTAATCAAAGGCATATAATATCATTCAATCATTCATGAGCTAGATTAATTGTCACACCAATTCTAATTAATTTAAATAATTTAATCAATTACTTCAATCACCTTTTAAATCATGCGTACCTAATCATTGATTAATTATAAACCATTAATTAATCATCCCTTAATTATCCATTAATTATACATAATTACTTCCATTAAGTAATTATCCCATTGGTTAATTATCCTCAATAAATTAACCTTTAATTATTAATCAATTTAACCTTTAATTACTAATTTATATAATTAACCCTTAACAAATTAATCCTTAATTTCATACATTAAGTAATTATCAATTTAAGTAATTACTCTCTAATTACTTAATTAATTCATCCTTAATTAGCAATTAATTAATCTCTAATTGATAAATCTCTAATTAATTAATTATCTAATTAAAAATTTATTAATTTATTACCATTAATTATTTATTAAATGCTTATAATTAATCACTTGAGAATTTAATTGATTAAAATTTAGTGCACTAATTAAGCTCTCACTTAACTCCATTATTAATTTATTTAGAAACACTTAGGATTCAATTAATTAACTTACTTAATATAGAATTTTCTAAATCAAAAAATTAAATTTAAAAAACATCCTATTTTAAAAATTAAATTTGAAACTTATTTAGATATTAGCTTTGAACTTGTATCTACAGACTTAAATTTTCTTTAACAGGGTAACATATTAATTCTGCTTCAAAAATTTGATCACCATTCTCTAACCTTAGTTTTGAAAACTTGATAATAAGGGTTCTTATTAAAGTGTGAGAAATCCTGAGCTAAAGATATGATTACTCAAGCCTAAACCCGAGCTACGACCCCAAATTCCCGATGCAAACTTCCAGCAAAACGCATCACCTCCCACTCGATAAAACTGGAGTACCACTCGAGACTGACCCGAAGTACTCCTTCTTACCCGATGCAATACCACAGAATAAAATAACTGATACACACGTAAATGCGTGCACATGCACAAAGCCTCGCCATTGCCCCGATCCGCACTACGACCTCAGACAAGTCGGCGACGATCTCATCGTCGTTCCCATCTACCCAGAAGTATGGATCTTCCCTAACCTACGCCATGGGCTCACGCACCAATCCTACCTACACTGACCAAGTCCGATCCATCCTCGCCATTGGGATGAACCCAAAAACAACGTCGAACCAAAAAGTTCCCTAAGCCCTACTATTACCTTGTCACGCCTCCACGACGAAGTATAAACCAATCGGCCATTTTCTCTTCGATCATCGTCCATCGGACAACCTTCGTCCTAAACCCCAAGACTACAGTTTTCCAAGATCGCCGAAAATTGGCAAATTTCCTATTCCTGATCATCTCCCCCAATCTCGATTTATACAAGCTTAAATTTTTTGATTCTACCATTAAAAATCATTAATTCCAAATTTGAATTCAACTACATAATCAAAAATCGAGATTTAACAACCTTAATTTCCGACTTAAAATGATTTATCACTGCAAATATTTATTTTTGTCCTAATTACTTCAGATATATACTCGAAATTATTTTTAAATTCGCTGTTACATTCATGCTCACATTTTCCCTTCAAATATCCTAGCCTAATATTGATTAGAAAAAAAATTTGATTTTTGAAACTTGGTTCAACCTGCTATCATCCAAACAGAGACTCTCCTATTTATAAACAAACATGCTTATACATATAATCATATATATAAACATAGAATCATATTAAACCATCGTGCACACACTCACCACGCTTTACTTCAACAATATATTGCATGCATTGAGATTTAAAATAGTTTTAAAACCTTTAAATAAAACTATTTACACACATTTTAGAATGTTTGAATAAAGAGCCTGTGCACTTGCTTTTGAACAGAAAACTTGAATTTGATCCGCCTTGTTGAGTTGAATTCTAGCTTGAACTTGATTTGAATGATCTTGTAAACTACTACTTAGAATTTACTACTTTGCTTGATCTTTAGCTCAGGTTAAAAGAAATAATGTTTTAAATTTTCTGGTCTGCTAAATTTTTTTTTACAAGCCTTGATTTCTTTCTGGTTTGAAGTTATACAGGGTTTGTTTTCTTTGCTTTTCGAAATGAAGATAGGGAAATGAATGGAAGATAAGAGATAGGTGTTTATATAGAGTTAATTAGGATTTATTAAAAATAAAAGAAAATAAAAATAGTGACACTTGTTAATTTTGTTAACATTTGTCATTTACAAATGTTTATCACCTTACATTGTTATTAGGAAGATTTATAAACTAACACTTGTAATTATGCATGTTTAATTAATTTTTGAATGGTTATAAAGCTTTTTATATTTAATTTCCTAATTAATAAATACTTTTCTTAATTTATATAAGTAAAATCTTTAATATAAAACCAATTATATTCTAAATAAAATCATATATAATATATATTTTTTATCCAAAATATTTTAAGATACTTATCTTGTGAATTTCCAATTCAAATTCAATTTAAAATCAAATTTAAAATCAACTCAAATATATATATTTAAATAAACACAAATTCAATTTGTAAGTAATAATTCTATTTAAAATCTATTTATATTTATATATATAAACAATCATTATTATTTGTTTTTAAAAGAATAATTTGTAATTTTAAGTAATTATATTAGAAGATTATCAAATAAATATTTATCCAGATATAAATATTTATTATCATATTTATTTGTTCAACCAATAAATCAGTATTTTAAATAGTTAAATCAGATAATTATCCAATTACCCGATGTCCAAAAATTTGGGTTATCACAATCTCATGGTCCTAGGTTACAAGTGAGCATTCTCACATACCCCTGCCACTAGGAAAAACCATCATATAATACCCTGTAATTTTAACGCTAATGGATTTAAAAGAAATTAATTAATAAATAATAACGTTGAAAAATAGAACTTTCACAAACATCATAATTTGACCATAAAACTTGCACCATTGGATTTCTGGTGATTTTCTAATCAGTTTTCCTATATAAAGTTTTACGATCGGAGTTCAAACGATAAAGTTATTGACATTTGAAGTTTTGAAATCGAAAATAATTATATGTAATTAAGGAAACAAATAATAATCAATCAACATTAATTATAAGTGGTTGAACTTAATGGTACATTAGACGTCAAGTAATGGTTAGCAGGAATTTTTTTATAAGAATCGGTTAAACAAAGTATAAAACCAAACAAATCAACACAGCAGATCAATTCACCTAAATTAAGAGGATAGTCGACCCAATATGCTCTTAGATCGACCGGTAGCAGTCGACCCTATTGCATGAGCGGTTGACCATTGTTGGTGTTGAATCGAGTAAACATAGGCCACGTGGATTTAAAATAGTTTAATCGAACGACTTGCATTGATTTGAACCCTTATAAATGTAGTCCTAGACCCCCACTTTCAAACTTATATTTTGAAATGGACATGGAGGCTCTGCCACTTTCTCTTCTCTATAAATTTCTAAATTCTCAAATTAGTTCTAGTTATATGTGTACATATAATTAGAGAATTGTAGAAGAAGATAGAGAAGAGGAATATGGTAAAACTCAAACCATCAAAGCCAAGGTAAAATGTAAATCCCAATCTAAATTATAAATCACATTCTAAATCTCTTTTCTAATCTAGATCTCTGATAAATCTGTATATGCTTGCAATGTATATATCCAAATAGGAAGTAAAGGAAGTCGAAGTGGAATGACAGAGATTAGATTTAGAGGTTTGGAAAGCTAAAAAGGTGAGTGGGAATATTATATACTTTTGTATAATATTAGATTTATATAGTTGTACATCTATTCCTATATTCCTGAAATATAAGTTGGAGTTGTAGGCTAAACCTATATACATGCAATGAAATTATAAACTCCGCCTGCATATTATGTAATTATTAACTTGATTATAGAGGCAAAATGATTAGCCAAAGAAGAATGAAAATATAAATATATATAGGTTATATGTGTATATGTAGCCTTAAGTATGCATTTATAATGGGTGTAAACTATTGAAGTTAATAAACGATTGTATGAATAGAATGACATTAGTCATTACTATAGGTTGGAATGAGGGGTCAATAGTGTTACACAATAGAAGTCTTCCTATTACAAGGAACTACCAGTAGTTTGTGTACGTTATACCGATGTGATACATATCCAAACATAGGACCTTTGGAGAGTATACACTTGTGTATAGATGAAGGATTACCCAACTAGATATAGAAGTCTACTTAAATAATAAGAAACAGGGGTATTTCCTTGTTTGGAATAGACAATCTAAATCAAATGATGAGCAAAGAACGACAGTATGTCAGCATGTGTTGGTACCAAATAAAGGAGTAGGGCTGTACATATGTCGAGAACGTCATCAGTCCTTAGCGGTCAACAGGAAAGACAGGGATTACACTTAATGGGTACACTGCCTACTGTGTATGGACCCAGTTGGGGCATGCATCACTATGTTGTTTTCTAGTTTTTTTGTTAGGAGGCAATGTTGTTAACCCCATTAAAGAGATCTTTCAAATCGTGAATGGGGTAGTCCATGGAGCCGATTCCATAATTGGTGGTAAAGAATCTGCCATATTTATAGTTCGTAGAATTGAGTCCACAAACAAGAAGCAAACGAGAAAATATCCAAAGTGCAAGTTATATTACGGCTAAATTATTGTAAAGCCATTAGTTGGCATTATGGAAGTTCCTCGATATGCACAGCGATGAGATCGTGATATGGTGAGGGTGATGGATCCTGAAGAGGTGCTGATGTAGAGATACTATCTAGGTCCAAATGGGGGACAATGATACTTATATTTATATATATGTATGTAGCTATAGTCTACTACATGTAGATGGGACATATCGTACGTGTATGTAAAGTCGAGATGACTAATTGAAATGAAAAGGCATAACAATAGATAGAAGGAAATCAGCATGAACTAATGTTATGTACAAAGTGTATAATTTACTAGTCACTAGAACGTTGTTCTGACCACTTCCTCATTACAATCCACATGATATCTATATCAAGGGTAGGTACTTGTGCAAGGCAGGTTCTTTTTCCATGTTCAATACTGACAAGGACACTAGAACCTTGAAGTGTCAACCTTGGTCCATAACTATGTGTTCTATTACATTATACTATTTCACTGTTAGTTATATTGATAGTGCCCTGATATGCATTTATTTTTTATTTGTTGAATCCCAAACCAACGATCCATACTTCAGTGGACTTGGGTTTCCGATTTAGCGAAAATTCAGGCCCATTGGGATGTAGGTTATTATATTTGGTATCAAAGCTTAGGTTAGCGGATCTTGGAAGAAAATTTAGGAAATGTTGAGGGAAGTATTTTTATTTTTTTTCTACAAATATATTATATGCTAAATACTAAGAATTCTGACTATAGAGTAGTTTGGGTAGGAGAAAGATAAATAATAGTAACGTTATAAAATACAAATAGAAACAAAGTTAGGAATTTGTATAAAATAATTTTGGTAATTAGAAATAGTATTAGGAGATTTTATAAATAATAATAATAATAATAATAATAATAATAATAATAATAATAATAATGCAAGTAATCAAGTTAGAAGCAACATAGGAAATTAAATGCAAAACAAAGGAAAATGGACATTTTCCATTGTTGTGCGCATTTACTGCAAGTATATTTTAAAAGTCCCCCTCATATGATATTAGAGACTATGTCAAGGATTGAAAGCGGAGATAGTATGAGTGATAATAAAATGATAATGTGAGAGTTGTTCTTATCTGCTCTAGTTTTTATTGTATAAAATTATAAAAGATGTTGTAGAAATACTTGTAAAGTGCATTCTTGAAAGAAATGGTTTGGTTAACAAATGAGTTTTTAAATAGAAATACTAAATAAATAGTTTGGGTTAAAAATCCTAGTTCTTTAAGAAGCAAAAGTCAAAAGGTCTTTAAAAGAAAGAGTTGATTTAAAGAAAAAGGAAAGAAACTTTAAAAAAAATTAATTTTTTAACATTATTAGACTTAATGAATAGGCTAAGTTCAAAAAATTTAAATTATAGTTTTGAAAGTTAAGACATAGAGTATTTTGAATTTAATAAAAGGTTTCTAGGTTGCACTTTTAAAAACAAAGGTTTTGGAATTGAGAATTTCAAAATTTTGAAGGTTCTAATTTTTTATTTGTAAAAAAGAGGGCGAAGACCGAACCAAAATTTTAAATATGAAGTAGATAAGAATGACTTCCTAGGTAAGACCGGGTAAAAGATAAGACTATGAAAAAGATAGCAAGGACTACTCTTATAGTAGCAATGAGGAATCCCCGTAGAGTGTGAAGAATACTTGTGAGAACCTAGGAATTTTAAAAGTTGATTTTTGAAATAAAACCTATTTAAAACTTTAAGATAAAACCTAACTGTGCAAACTATACTTGGAAAAGCTGGAAAAGAATTGGGGGAAAAAAAGAAGTTCCAAAGTACAGTATGAAGTTGGGTACTCAAAAGAAAACGAATGGAAATATGGAATTTTCCATCTAAGCAATTTTCCTTGCATAAAGAAAATAGATTTAGAACAAATTTGGATGCTAGCAACGGTGTGCTAAGATTTTGGATGGTAGGAATTGGATGAAAATAGATTGAACTATGTTTCTATTCGTATAAGTGTGGAAAATTTTGGATTTAAAAAAATTTTGATTTTCAAAAATTGCATGCATACAGAATTGCCAGTATATTTAGGATGTTTGCACCATATTTTCGAAATTTATTTAAAAGGATGCAATCATATATGAGACATCGATTAGAATTATTCTGCATACATATAATATGTATTGTCATACACCGTGCATTTGTATACGAATGATTGCATAATTATTGCACATCAATTGATTTGATAGCTTAGAACGGTTGTATGCTATGTTACATTGTTCGGTCCTTAAGGAATTTCGAGAACAAAATTTTTTCAAGTGACGGAGAATGTAGCACCCCGTAATTTTTATGCTAATTAATTTAAAAGAAATTAATTAATAAAATAACAATGCTAAAAAAATAGAATTTTTACAAACATCAGAATTTAACTATAAAACTTGCACCATTGGGTTCGTGGCCTTTTTCTAAACGTTTTTCATATATAAAGTTTTATGATAGGAGTTCAAACGAAAAGGTTATTGACGTTCGAAGTTTTAGAATCAGAAATAATTATATATGTAATTAAGATAACAAATAATACTTAAATAATGTTAATTACAAATGGTTAAACTTAACGGTAGCTTAGAAGTTAGGTAATGGTTGATAGGAAACAATTTAGAAGAATCGGTTAAACAAATTATAAAACAAATCAACACAGCAGATCAATTCACTATAAAACAAAGGGAAATGTCAAGCCAAGATGCTTCTAGGTCGATTGTTAGCGGTCTACCCTAGGGCACGAGTGATCGATCGTTGTCAGTGTTGAATCAAATAAATAGAGGCCTAAATGACCTAGATTTAAAACATTTTAATCGAACATCTTGCATTGAATTGAATCCTTATATATAAAGTCATAGACCCCCACTTCCAAACCCATATTTTTCTAATAGACACAGAAGCTCTGCCGCTTTCTCTTCTCCACAAATTTCTAAATTCTTAAATTAATTATAGCTAAACATATACATACAATTGGAGAATTGTAGAAGATGATAGAGAAGACGAATAGGGTTAAACCAAATCGTCAAAGCCATGATAAAATGTAAATCCAAATCTAAAATACAAATCAAATTCCAAATCTTCTTTCTAATCTAGATCTTTGATAAATTTGTATGCTTGTAGTGTATAAATCCAAATAGGAATAGAAGGGAGTCAAAGTGGAACAATAAGGAATAGATCTAGAGATTTAGAAACCTAAAAAGGTGAATGAGAGTAATTATATATTTTTGTATAATATTAGATTTATATCATTGTAGATCTATTCCTATATTCCTGAAATATAAATTAGAGTAGCAGGCTCAACCTATTACCAAGCAATGAAATTACAAACTCTGCCTACATATTCTTTAATTTTTAACTTGATATATATATATGTTATATGAACATAAATCTGGAAAAAAATTAAGGATTAGAAATCCCTAAATTTGTTATTGAATAATAGTAGACCATGAATTTATAAATGATGTAATAATTCTAGATTTGTTATTTAAAATGGATATTGAAAAATAAGAATGTAAAACAAAGAAATCACAATAATGTTTTAGGGTTTTAAGTGGTATTTTAATTCCTTGGAATATAAGATGTTGCAATGTGAATTTCTATACATTAGTAAGTTTAAAAGAAATAAAAGTGCATCGTTTGAAATGGCAATGAATACACCTAAAAAGAAGAGATGTATAAAATAAAAATATTTACCGTATATTTTACTATCTATTTCAATGACTACAAAAAGATAATTCCTTGTAGTTCCAAATACCATACAAGCTTTCCTTTTGGATAAGATATAGAAATTTATAGTGTTAACATTTCCATAGCAGAACCTAATTCCAATGCATTAAAATGCAAAAAATCCAAAATTGTTAAATAAAGAGGTATAAATGTGATAAGTACATTCTAAAAGAAAAGATGTGTGATACCAATAAAGGTGGGAATTAAATAAAAAGATATGTAAGTGTAGGCGAGAACAAATAAAAGGGTAAAAAGAGAATAGAAATAGAAAATGGTGAAAAAGGGTAAAGGGATAGAAAATACATTATAAATCTTTTAAAAAGAAAGCATTCAATAACCCTAAAGTAATTAAGATATAAACACATAATAAAGTAAGGACTTATGGTCAATAGTAAATTATAGAGGCAAAATGATTAAGAAAAAATAAATGAATATTTAAGTATGTATGTTATATATATATGTATGTATGTATGTATGTATGTATGTATGTATGTATGTATGTATGTAGCCTCAAGTATGCGTTTTTGATGAGTGTGAACTATTGAAGTTAATAAATAATTGTATGAATAGAATGACATTAGTCACTGGTATGGGTTGGAATGCGAGGTTAGTAGTGTTACACAATAGAAGTTTTCCCATCACAAGGGGCTACCAGTAATTATTTGTACATTATACATATGTGAGACACATTCAACCATAGGACTCGTGGAGTGTATACATTTGGGTATAGATGAACGAATACCCCATAGATAGAGGAGTCTGGTTCAATAATAAGATAAAGGGGGTATTTCCTTGATTGCAATGTGCATTCTAAATCGAATGATGAGCAAAGAACGACACTATATCAGCATGTGTGTAACGATCCACTATTTTCAACCATTCGCATCCATACATGTTGGACTTGAATAGTTAAAAATATCGAATTGTTGATTTAAGTCTGGCAAAACACAGAATATGCAGTAAATAAATAAATCACAGAATCACAGACACAAGTAATATAATGCAGCGGAAGCAAGAAATAGTAGTTCATGAAGCTACTATATAAATATACATCAGAGTTAAACAAGATACAACAGAAGTAACAAGATGATAATCCAGTACAAAGCTGAATACATCACTGAAATCAGTGGATAACTGGAATCAACTAAACAAATGGAAGAGAAATAGATAGCTGGATCTTCAAGCAAAGCTTCAACTCCAAAGATAAGTCTTGAATGCCGTATCACTCGGTCTGACCCGAGCGTAAAGCAAAACACAAAACACTCGAGCCAGGACATACATACTTATACAATGTAAACCAACTCAAGTGAACTGTAATATAAGGTACAAATAACTTAAAAGATGCTTGGGACCGCCCATCCTTTATGGATCCATTAAACTATTTACTATGTAGTAATATTTCGCTATTATAATAATGTCTATAGTAAAATAAACTTACTTTTAAATAGCGTTAAGGAGTTACCCAATCTACCCCTTAACACGTAATAATCTCAGTAGTCCATCCAGTATCATAGTTCCTCCTGATCGAGAAGCCACCAAAGGATACTCCACGGGCTACGGGAGAAAATCAAACTCGTACAAGGCGCGCTAGGGTAGGTGACATGGCACAACTAGGCAATGCCAGGGTAGATATACCAATTACACTTCCGGACCGGTGGTAACGCGTAGCAGCTACTACCGCCCACCTCGAGCCACCCCCCCAAAATAAACAGGGCCCCAATCAATAACAAAGCAATAGAATGGTATCGAAGGAGTATGTCCGATAAGAGGTGCTACCTTCTTAGCCCGTCGATCGCTCCTGTTTTAGCCACCTTATGCCAACTCACGGGAGTCGGGTCCACGTATATAACTCAAAGGAACGCCGCTGCCGTCCTACTTCATTCTAGAATCTCCACCCCGTACACGGTTATTAAAGTGGTTTTGAATTTGGCAGAGAGTATGACAACTTCCGAACCCAGTCTCATTAACAACCAAATGTTATTATAACCCATGGATATTTATTCTAAAATCATTTATACTTTCAAAACCAAACTAGTATATCCATTTCAAAATCATATCATTTCTTTCAAAATAGTATATACTTTCAAAACCAAAATATCATACTCATTTCAAAACTGTATCACAATAGTATCATTTCCATTTCAAAACTAATTCAATAAAATATCATTTAAACAAAACCCAAATTTCCAAATCATTGAATATTTCCTTCAATTTATTAAACTTGAAATATTCCTTTAAATTATCATAGCATTTTGGAAATGTAACCTTAAGGAATCATAGCCTTTTTGGAATGTTATACTTTCCACTTTAACATTTTATGTAATCGAAGTATTTATATACTTACAAATTTTAACATGGTCATTTTATCATAGCCTTATAGCTAAGTAAACTTTGTTACCGTAATATCCAATTTAAAGCTAAAATTCTTATGTTAAGTTAAATGTACCATATTAACTTACATTATTATTACAATAAAGAAACTTTATTATTTTAATCATTTAAAATATGCCATTTACATTAATTTAAACTTACAAATCAAATGTATATTATCAACTTACATTTTATTATTACAGTAAGGGACATTTATCATTTTATCAATTTAAAATACACCATTACATTAATTAAAACTTACATGTCAAACGTATGTTTTAACTACCATTTATTACAATAAAGCGCATTTAACATTTAATCAATATTACACTAATTAAAACTTACATTATCAAATGTACATTTTAATTTACATTTTTATTACAATAAAGAGCATTTATTATTTTAATCAATATTACACTAATTAAAACTTACATTATCAAACATATGTTTTAAATTACATTTTTATTACAATAAAGAGCATTTACTATTTTAATCAATATCACTAATTAAAACTTACATTATCAAATGTACGTTTTAATTTACATTTTTATTACAATAAAGAGGATTTATTATATTAATCAATTAAAATATTAATTAGACTTACATCTCACATGTATGTTTTAACTTACATTTTTCCATTTTAAAGTCATGGCCATTTATCTTACAAAACATAACATTTCACAAAAGAATATTTATCATAGTTAATATAACAATCAAATTTTCTTTATAAATCTATTCATTTAGCTATCGATTAACTATGATTTCAAGTTAAATAAATTTTGTTACAAAAAAAGCCTAATTAAAACTGTATTTCATTTTATCAGTTCAAAATACAGTATTTATTATACAAAACATGCCCATCTCATAAAGTAAAATTCATAACAATTACTAGGTTAGATTTAAGACTCCCATATTAAGTCAATTTCAATTATTAAGTTATTTATCATCAATAATATATTTAATTCAACTTAAAAACCAATTATTTAAGTTATAGAAAAACTATTAACTTATAAAAATTTAACTTACAAAACCAATTAAAATATTTATTTATCATCAATAAATTATTAACTTATAAAAATTTAACTTATAGAAAAACTAATGCACCTTTATAATTAAAGCATTATATCAAATTTTAAGTCAAAATTTCACATATTTATAAAACTCAAAATAATTAAAAAAAATTTAGGGAAATATTATTTAAAAATACATAATAAATTTTTAAGGAAAATTTTATTAAAAAAATATAACCATGGGCCTGTATAATATTTTCTAACCTAGGTCAAGTGATACAGATATGTATCATTTCAATCCGTAATTAAAAAGAAAAACCCAGGTCCTATCATTTCAAACCCGCAATCCCAAGTAAAATAAATACAATAAAAGTCAATAATAATCACTCGAGCCTATCATTTCAGCTCATAATGATTTTTCCTTATTCTATAGTCCGTTCGGATATGTATTATTTCAACCCATAGTGATAGGGAAATTGCAGTGTGATAAACAGGAAATAAATATAACAATATAGCATATAATATCACAACAGATTATGTAACAAATGTATAAACATCATTTAACATCATATGATCAATTACAGGCATGTATGAACATAGCATAATAATTTCTACAATTCACTTGTCATCATTTCACAATTATAAAAGGACGTATGTCTAGAGTGAAAAATCTCACCTTTTTCTAAAGCTAGAATTGAAATTCAAGACATAAATCCAAATACGCAAAGCACGAAAAGGCATGACAAAGCACAACTATTTTTGAGTGAATGAAGAGTCAGATCCAAAACTTATACATATACAAATACAACAAAACATAAGAATAAGATTATAGTACAAACAAAGATGGATTAAACAAATGAAAATATGAATTAAAGAGGACATAACCTTTTGATATAACAAAGCAAGATGATCAATCACTAAGCCAGTGGGCTCGGCCATGGCTAGGCTTAGGTTTAGGCATCACAAACTCACGACTAGGGGATAGTAAGGGCATGGCAAAGCAATGTGGTGTTTGAGTGGTGGCCGAGGCTAATAGGAAAAGTGGTGATGGAATATAAGAGTTTGGCTAGGGTTTGGTCATGTTTTGGTGATGTATGGGTCATAGAGGTCACGGCCAAAGCATGATGGGGAAGTGGAGGTGATCATGGCGGTAGTGCTGAAGAGGTTGTGGTCAGCTAGGAGGTGGAGAGATGGTGTGGGCCTAGCCAAGTAAGGAGAAGAGAAAAAGAAAATAGAAAAAGAAGAAGAAGAAGAAGGAGGAGTCATGGGAGAAACTAGAGCTCGTTGTATTCCTTTTCATGCAAATGAAATTTGAGAAGTGAGAAACCTTTTTACGTGAAAAAAAGGAAGGCGACCAGGGTTACAAAAGAAGTGAACAGCTAGATTTATGTAAAATGAACGGTTGAAGATGTAGGGTTTATAAAATGAAAGGTTAGCAAATAAAAGGCTTACTTGATTTCCAAGAAAAGGATGCATGAGATCATGAATAGATTTTTTCTAGAAATGAAATGAGGAGTTTAAGATGAGAGATAAATCTTGTACATAATTTGATAGGAGAAAATCACGGCTATGAATGAGTGAAGTAATTGGATATGCAAATGGAAAGGCAAGGGAAAAGGAAAAGGCAACAAATAAAACAAGTAACAAATGTCTCTTGAAATTTCTAAGCCATTATTAAAAATAAAACCAAATCGAAAATCAAAGAAATAAAATCAAATTTTATACAAATAAAAATAGGAAATAAATTTAGTGAAATAAACATAGGAAAATGGAAAATAAAAAGGCTAAGGCAAATGAAAAGGCCTAACTTCCTATCCAAGAAAAGTAACCTAAATCTATTTGAATTTCCCTTCAAAAATCCAAATAAAATCTATTAGAAAAGAAAATGGAAAAATAGAATTAAGTTATAAAAATGAAAATATAAAATAGACAAATTTTACTGAAAACAATCACGTGTAAAACGTTGAAAGCTATCAAATTTAAAAAGTATAAAACGGAATTTTATGAAACGAAAAGCATAATTAATATTAAAATAACAAACATTTTCGGTGAAAAAGATTGCAATTTAAAATTTAAAATTATTAAATTTTTAACTGTGGTCAAACTTTGACTTTTAGTTGACCAAAATATAAAACTTTCAGAAATTGTTTATTTCTTTGTATTTGGAAAATAAATTACAACCAAATTCCAAACTTACATTGGAAAATTCCAGAAAATCAAATCTTAAATAATTTGAAAATTAAAGATTTCAAATAAAAATTTAAATAAAAATATTCACAAAACTACGGGTTGTTACAATCTCCCCCACTCAAAACTTTTCGTCTCCGAAAAGGAACGAGACAGGGAAAACAAGGAACATAGGATAGAATGAGACATGGTTAACACAAGACGAAAAAGAATGGGAAACAAGAAAAGATAATAAATTTAAAACTATAAAAATTTCAACTTGAATTAATACTTGATTCCATCCATTTGATTTCTCCCAAGTTAAATAAATCTTAACTATTTCTAACCTCATTATCTTATCACCCAATTATCAATTTTATAAAATCATGAATGCGGGAAAATCATTTATTATACTTATAATTTATTTAATAAATTTTGTTCTTTTTTATTCTAAATCATTATTAACTTTATTCCACTTAATATATGTCTAATCGCATATATTAAGTATAATTTCATTTATTATAACTATTCCGATAACTTCAAACCGTTTAGAGATAAATAAATATATATACTCAATGTATATCAAATCAAATCTTAAATCATATATCACATATACTATAAATCAAGTCATATTTTAAAAATCCAAATCAATTTAATTTTCCAAAGCAGGACTGTAGCAGAACTACAGGATGGTCTCTTCACTTCGAAAACCGAAAATGAAAGTCGATGATGCGGTAGTCATCTTCGAAATTATTTTCCAGCGACAAAGAAAAGAGCACTGATTTACAAATTAAAAGTTCCTTCAAACAATTTCTACTTGAAATACTTTAAATAATATACCCTTTAAAACTTTAAATACAAAGTTTGAACCCATCGGAAATTAAATTCTTAGTTTCTTGTTTTAAACTCATTTAAATTTCCAAAATAAGGATAGGGATTCAAATTTGATAAACTCAGATCGAAGAAAATTTTGATTTGAGGATAAGTTCGAAACAAAAGACAAGATGGCTAAACAACAGAGTAGGGAGATGGATAAGCTTATATAAATCGCGGACGACCTTAACCGGGTCAACCATGACTTCAATGAACAGATCGATATGGAATTCATAGACAAATCTACATTCGATCTCAAAAGATAGAATTCGGGTTTGACAAAAGATATCAGCATCTAAACCGAGGATATCTAAAATATCCAGTGACTCAATGCCTATTGCAAAGGAGTTTCACCCCTTTACAAATCAATAGAAGATTGGCGAAACAGCCGAATCATTGTAAAGATCATCTGAAGTGGAGTTATGGGCTACTCCAAAATCAAAGGTAGATGAATAGTGGGGGGCACAAATGGATTTTGGAACCGCACGGAACATTCATAAATTCAAAAGGAATCGAGTCAAAAGGAAGAGATTCACACTCGAATGAAAGTGATTCTGTAAATAAATTTACCATATATGCTAAGTTTTAACAAGAGCCAAAGCTCAGATACCAACTGTAACGACCTTCTATTTTCAACCATTTGCACCCGCACATGTTGGACTTGAATAGTTAAAAATACCGAATTGTCAATTTGAGTTTGGAAAAATACAAAATATGCAGTAAATAAATAAATCTCAGAAACACAGACATAGAGAAATATAATGCAGCGGAAGCAAGAAATAGTAGTTCATGAAACTACTACATAAATATACATCAGAGTTAAACAAGATACAACAGAAGTAACAAGATGATAATACAGTACAAAGCTGAATACATCACTGAAATCAACTGGATAACTGGAATCAACTGAACAAATGGAAGATAAATAGATAACTCCGAAGGTAAGTCTTGAATGCTGTATCACTCGATCTGACCCGAGGGTAAAGCAAAAAACAAAACACTCGAGTCAGGACATACATACTTATAAAATGTATACCAACTCAAGTGAACCGTAATATAAGGTACAAGTAACTTAAAGGATACTTGGGAGCGCCCATCCTCTAAGGATCCATTAAACTATTTACTATGTAGTAATATTTCGCTATTATAATAATGTCTATAGTAAAATAAACTTACTTTTAAATAGCGTTAAGGAGTTACCCAATCCCCCCTTTAACACGTAATAGTCCCAGTAGTCCATCCAGTATCATAGTTCCTCCTGATAGGGAAGCCACCAGCGGATACTCCATGGGCTATGGGAGAAAACCAAACTCATACAAGGCAAGCTAGGGTAGGTGACACGACACAACTAGGTAATGCCATGGTAGATATACCAATTACGCTTCCAAACCGGTGGTAACGCGTAGCAGCTACTACCGCCCATCCCGAGCCACACCCCTAAAATAAACAGGGCCCTAATCAACCACAAAGCAATAGAATGATATCGAAGGAGTGTGTCCGACAAGAGGCGCTACCTCCTTAGCCCGTCGATCGCTCCTGTTTTAGCTACCTTATGCCAACTCACCGTAGTGGGGTCCATGTATATACCTCAAAGGAACGTCGCCACCATCCTACTTCATTCTGGAATCTCCACCGCATACACGGTTGTTAAAGTGGTTTTCAAATTTGGTAGAGAGTATGACAACTTCCTATCCCGGTCTCTTTAACAACCAAACGTTTTGTTAACCCATGGATATTTATTTCAAAACCATTTATACTTTCAAAACCAAACTAGTATATCCATTTCAAAATCATACCATTCCTTTCAAAATAGTATATACTTTCAAAACCAAAATATTATACTCATTTCAAAACCATATCACAGTAGTGTTATTTCCATTTCAAAACTAATTCAATAATATATCATTTAAATAAAACCTAAATTTCCAAATCACTGATTATTTCCTTCAATTTATTAAACTTGAAATATTCCTTTAAATTATCATAGTATTTTGGAAATGTAACCTTAAGGAATCGTATCATTTTTGGAATGTAATACTTTCCACTTTAACATTTTATATAATCAAAGTATTTATATACTTAGAAATTTTAACAAGCTCATTTTATCATAGCTTTATAGTTAAATAAACTATGTTACTATAATATCCAATTTAAAGCTGAAATTCTTATGTTAAGTTAAAAGTACCATATTAACTTACATTACTCTTACAATAAAGAAACTTTATTATTTTAATCATTTAAAACATGCCATTTACATTAATTAAAACTTACATATCAAATGTTTATTATCAACTTACATTTTATTATTACCGTATGGAAAATTTGTCATTTTATCAATTTAAAATACATCATTACATTAATTAAAACTTACATGTCAAATGTACGTTTTAACTTCCATTTATTACAATAAAGAGCATTTATCATTTAAATCAATATTACACTAATTAAAACATACATTATCAAATGTACGTTTTAATTTAAATTTTTATTACAATAAAGAGCATTTATTATTTTAATCAATATCACACTAATTAATACTTACATTATCAAATGTACGTTTTAATTTACATTTTTATTACAATAAAGAGCATTTATTATATTAATCAATTAAAATATTAATTAAACTTACGTCTCACACGTATTTTTTAACTTACATTTTTCCATTTTAAAATCATAGTTATTTATCTTATAAAACATAACATTTCACAAAAGAATATTTATCATAGTAAATATAACAATCAAATTTTCTTTATAAGTCTATTCATTTAGCTATCGATTAACTATGATTTCAAGTTAAATAAATTTTGTTACAAAAAAGGCCTAATTAAAACTGTATTTCATTTTATCAGTTCAAAATACTGTATTTATTATACAAAACATGCCCATCTCATAAAGTAAAATTCATAACAATTAATAGGTTAGATTTAAAACTCCCATATTAAGTCAATTTCAATTATTAAGTTATTTATCATCAATAAAGATCTTTAATTCAACTTAAAACCAATTATTAACTTATAAAAATTTAACTTGTAGAAAAACCAATACACCTTTATAATTAAAGCATTAGATCTAATTTTAAGTCAAAATTTCACATATTTATAAAACTCAAAATAATTAAAAATCTTTTTAGGGTAATATTATTTAAAAATACATAATAAATTTTTAAGGAAAATTTTATTATAAAAATATAACCATGGGCCTATATAATATTTTCTAACCTAGGTCTGATACGGATATGTATCATTTCAATCCGTAAATAAAAAGAAAAATCCGGATTCTATCATTTCAAACCCGCAATCCCAAGTAAAATAAATACAATAAATAAAAATCACTCGAGCCTATCATTTCAGCTCATAATGATTTTTCCCTATTCTAAAGTCCGTTCGGATATATATTATTTGAACACATAGTGATAGGGAAGTTGCAGTGTGATAAACAGGAAATAAATATAACAATATAGCATATAATATCAAAATAGATTATGTAACAAATGTATAAACAACATTTAACATCATATGATCAATCACAGGCATGTATGAACATAGCATAATAATTTCCACAATTCCCTTGTCATCGTTTCTCAATTATAGAAGTACGTATGTCTAGAGTGAAAAATCTCACCTTTTTTTAATGCTAGAATTGAAATTCAAGACACAAATCCAAATACCCAAAGCACGACAAAGGACAACTATATTTTTGAGTGAATGAAGAGTCAGATCCAATTCTTATACACAAACAAATACAACAAACATAAGAATAAGATTTCAATACAAACAAAGATGGATTAAACAAATGAAAATATGAATTAAAGAGGACGTAACCTTTTGATAAAAAAAAGCAAGATGATCAATCACTAAGAATGTAGGATCGGCCATGGCTAGGCTTGGGTCTAGGCATCACAAACTCACGGCTAGGGGATGGTAAGGTCATGGCAAAGCAATGTGGTGTGGTGTTTGAGTGGTGGCCGTGGCTAATAGGAAAAGTGGTGATGGAATATGGGAGTTTGGCTAGGGTTTGGTCATGTTTTGGTGATGTACGGGTCATAGAGGTCACGGCCAAAGCATAGTGGGGAAGAGGAGGTGATCATGGTGGTAGTGGTGAAGAGGTTGTGGTCGGCTAGGAGGTGGAGAGATGGTGTAGGTCGAGCCAAGCAAGGAGAAGAGAAAAAGATAATAGAAAAAGAAGAAGAAGAAGAAGGAGGAGCCATGGGAGAAACTAGAGCTTGTTGTATTCCTTTTCATCCAAATGAAATTTGAGAAGTGAGAAACATTTTTACATGAACAAAAAGAAGGCGGCTAGGGTTACAAAAGAAGTAAACGACTAGATTTATGGAAAATGAACGGCTGAAGATGTAGGGTTTATAAAATGAAAGGTTTGCAAATAAAAGGCTTATTTGATTTCCAAGAAAAGGAGGCATGAGATCTTGAATAGATTTTTTTCTAAAAATGAAACGAGGAGTTTAAGATGAGAAATAAATCTTGTACGTAATTTGATAGGAGAAAATCACAGCTATGAATGAGTGAAGTAATTGGCTATGCAAATGGAAAGGCAAGGGAAAAGGAAAAGGCAACAAATAAAACAAGTAACGAATGTCTCTTGAAATTTATAAGCCATTATTAAAAATAAAACCAAATCAAAAATCAAATAAATAAAACCAAATTTTATACAAATAAAAATAGGAAATAAAATTAGTGAAATAAACATAGGAAAATAGAAAATAAAAAGGCTAAGGCAAATGAAAAGGCCTAACTTCGTGGCCAAGAAAAGTAACCTAAATCTATTTGAATTTCCAATCAAAAATCCAAATGAAATCTATTAGAAAAGAAAATGGAAAAATAAAATAAAGTAGAAAAATAGAATTAAGCTAGAAAAATGAAAATATAAAATAGACAAATTTTACTGAAAACAATCGCGTGTAAAATGCTGAAAGTTATCAAATTTAAAAAGTATAAAACAGAATTTTACGAAACGAAAGCCAAAATTAATATTAAAATAAAATTTTCAAAGAAAAAGATTGGAATTTAAAATTTTAAAATTTAAAATTTCAACTGTGGTCAAATTTTGACTTTCAGTTGACCAAAATATAAAATTTCCAGAAATTGTTTATTTCTTTGTATTTGGAAAATAAATTACAACCAAATTCCAAACTTACATTGGAAAATTCCAGAAAACCAAATCTTAAATAATTTAAAATTTAGAGTTTTCAAATAAAAATTTAAGTAAAAATATCTACAAAACTATGGGTTGTTACACTCTCCCCTACTCAAAACTTTTCGTTCCGGAAAGGGAACGAGACAGGGAAAACAAGGAACATAGGATAGAATGAGATAGGGTCAAGATAAGACGAAAAAGATTGGAAAACAAGATAAGATAATAAATTTAAAACTATAAAAAATTTAACTTGAATTAATACTTGATTCCATCCATTTGATTTCACCCAAGTTAAATAAATCTTAACTATTTCTAATCTAATTATCTTATCACCTAATTATCAATTTTATAAAGTCATGAATGTGGAAAAATTATTTATTATACTTATAATTTATTCAATAAGTTTTATTCTTCTTTATTCTAAATCATTATTAACTTTATTCCACTTAATATATGTCTAATCACATATATGAAGTATAATTACATTTATTGTAACTTTTCTAATTTATTTAAAATTCCTTTAACACCATTTATATTGTATTTTATTCAATTAACTTTTCATTCTATTTACCTCTATTAATCTTTTATAACTAAAATCTAAGTGTATAACATTCATTATAGCCACTCAAATTTTATTTATAAAATCCGTTTATTATTGTATTATCCGATTACATATTTAACTTCTGAATGATTTAGGTAAGTTATATTAGAATGCAATTGAGTATTATGCAAATAAAAATTTTCCCAATTCAATTATTCAAGTTTACATATTTATCCAAAAGTTTGGTTTCATTTTATAATTGAAATTATCCTTTAAGATAAAATTTTAGGAATTAAATTTTCGATAACTTCAAACAATTTAGAGATAAATAAATAAATATACTCAATATATATCAAATCAAATCTTAAATCATATATCACATATATTATAAATCAAGTCACATTTAAGAAATCTAAATCAATTTAATTTTCCAAAGCAGGACTGCAGCAGAACTATAGGATGGTCTCTTCACTTCGAAAATCGAAAATGAAAGTCAATGACGCAGGAGTCATCATCAAAATTATTTTCCAATGACAAGGAAAAGAGCACTCATTTAGAAATTAAAAATTCCTTCAAACAATTTCTACTTGAAATTCTTTAAATAATATACCCTTTAGAACTTTAAACAAAGAGTTTGAACCCATCGAAAATTAAATTCTTAGTTTCTTGTTTTAAATTCATTTAAATTTCCAAAATAAGGATATGGATTCAAATTTGGTAAACTCAAATCGAAGAAAATTTTGATTTGAGGATAAGTTCGAAACAAAAGACAAGATGGTTAAACAATAGAGTAGGGAGATGGATAAGCTTATATAAATCGTGGACGACCGTAACAGGGTCAACCGTGACTTCAATGAATAGATCCATATGGAATTCCGAGACAAATCAAAATTCGATCTCAAAAGATAGAATTTGGGTTTGACAAAAGATATGAGCATCTAAACCAAGGATATCTAAAATATCCGGTGACTCAATGCCTATTGTAAAGGAGTTTCATCCCTTTACAAATCAATCGAAGATTGGCGATACCGCAGACTCATTGTAAAGATCATCCGAAGTGGAGTTATGGGCTACCCCAAAATCAAAGGAAGATGAATAGTGGAGAGCACGAATGGATTTTGGAACCGCAGGAAACGTTCCAAAATTCAAAAGGAATCGAGTCAAAAGGAAGAGATTCACACTCGAATGAAAGAGATTCTGTAAATAAATTTACCATGTATGCTAAGTTTTGCCTAGAGCCAAAGCTAAGATATCAACTGTAACGACCCGCTATTTTCAACCATTCGCATCCGCACATGTCGAACTTGAATAGTTAAAAATACCGAATTTTTAATTCAAGTTTGGAAAAATACAGATTATGCAATAAATAAATAAATCACAGAATCACAGACACAGAGTAATATAATGCAGCGGAAGCAATAAATAGGAGTTCATAAAGCTACTGTATAAATATCATCAGAGTTAAACAAGATACAACAGAAGTAACAAGATGATAATACAGTACAAAGATGAATACATCACTGAAATCAAGTGGATAACTGGAATCAACTAAACAAATGGAAGAGAAATGGATAGCTGGATCTTCAAGCAAAGCTCCAACTCCGAAGGTAAGTCTTGAATGTTGTATCACTCGGTCTGATCCGAGCGTAAAGCAAAACACGAAGCACTCGAGTCAGGACATACATACTTATACAATGTAAACCAACTCAAGTGAACTGTAATATCAGGTACAAGTAACTTAAAGGATGCTTGGGACCTCCCATCCTCTAAGGATCCGTTAAACGATTTACTATGTAGTCATATTTCGCTATTATAATAATGCTTATAGTAAAATATACTTACTATTAAATAGCGTTAAGGAGTTACCCAATCTCCCTCTTAACACGTAATAGTCCCAGTAGTCCGTCCAGTATCATAGTTCCTCATGATCGGGAAGCCACCAGGGGATACTCCATGGGCTATGGGAGAAAATAAAATTCGTACAAGGCACGCTTTGGTAGGTGACACGACACAACTAGGCAATGCCATGGTAGATATACCAATTACGCTTCTGGACCGGTGGTAACGCGTAGCAGCTACTACCGTCCACCTCGAGCCACACCCCAAAAATAAACAGGACCCCAATCAATCACAAGCAATAAAATGGTATCGAAGGAGTATGTCCGATAAGAGGTGCAACCTCCTTAGCCTGTTGATCGCTCCTGTTTTAGCTACTTTATGCCAACTCACGAGAGTCGATTCCATGTATATACCTCAAAGGAACGCCGTCGCCATCCTACTTCATTCTGGAATCTCCACCGCGTACACGGTTTTTGAAGTGGTTTTCGAATTTGGTGGAGAGTATGACAACATCCGATCCCGGTCTCTTTTACAACTAAACGTTATTATAGCCCATGGATATTTGTTTCACAATCATTTATACTTTCAAAACCAAACTAGTATATCCATTTCAAAATCATATCATTTTTTTCAAAATAGTATATACTTTCAAAACCGAAATATCATATCATTTCAAAATCATATCACAGTAGTATCATTTCCATTTCAAAACTAATTCAATAATATATCATTTAAATAAAATCCAAATTTCTAAATCACTGAATATTTCCTTCAATTTATCAAACTTGAAATATTCCTTTAAATTATCATAGCATTTTGGAAATGTAACCTTAAGGAATCATATCATTTTTGGAATGTAATACTTTCCACTTTAACAATTTATATAATCAAAGTATTTATATACTTACAAATTTTAACATGCTCATTTAATCATAGCCTTATAGTTAAATAAACTTTGTTACCGTAATATCCAATTTAAATCTGAAATTCTTATGTTAAGTTAAAAGTACCATACTAACTTACATTATTATTACAATAAAGAAACTTTATTATTTTAATCATTTAAAATATGCCATTTTCATTGATTAAAACTTACATATCAAATGTATATTATGAACTTACATTTTATTGTTACAGTAAGGAACATTTGTCATTTTATCAATTTAAAATACACCATTACATTGATTAAAACTTACATGTCAAATGTACGTTTTAACTTCCATTTATTACAATTAAGAGCATTTATCATTTCAATTAATATTACACTGATTAAAACTTACATTATCAAACGTACGTTTTAATTTACATTTTTATTACAATAAAGAGCATTTATTATTTTAATCAATATCAAACTAATTAAAACTTATATTATCAAATGTACGTTTTAATTTACATTTTTATTATAATAAAGAGCATTTATTATATTAGTCAATTAAAATATTAATTAAACTTACGTCTCACATGTATGTTTTAACTTACATTTTTCCATTTTAAATCCTAGCTATTTATCTTACAAAACATAACATTTCACAAAAGAATATTTACCATAGTTAATATAACGATCAAATTTTCTTTATAAATCTATTCATTTAGCTATCAATTAACTATGATTTCAAGTTAATTAAATTTTGTTACAAAAAAGGCCTAATTAAAACTGTATTTCATTTTATCGGTTCAAAATACAGTATTTATTATACAAAACATGCCCATCTCATAAAGTAAAATTCATAACAATTACTAGGTTAGATTTAAAACTCTCATATTAAGTCAATTTCAATTATTAAGTTATTGATCATCAATAAAGATCTTTAATTCAACTTAAAACCAATTATTAACTTATAAAAATTTAACTTAAAGAAAAACCAATACACCTTTATAATTAAAGCATTAGATCAAATTATAAGTCAAAATTTCACATATTTATAAAACACAAAATAATTAAAAATATTTTTAAGGAAATATTATTTAAAAATACATAATAAAGTTTTACGGAAAATGTTATTAAAAAAATATAACCATGTGCCTATGTAATATTTTCCGACCTAGGTCAAGTGATACGGATATGTATCATTTCAATCCGTAATTAAAAAGAAAAATCTGGGTTCTATCATTTCAAACCCACAATCCCAAGTAAAATAAATATAAAAGAAATCAATAAAAATCACTTTAGCCTATCATTTCAGCTAATAATATTTTTTCCTCATTCTAAAGTCCTTTCGGGTATGTGTCATTTCAACCCATAGTGATAGGGAAGTTGCAGTGTGATAAACAGGAAATAAATATAACAATATAGCATATAATATCACAACAGATTATGTAACAAATATATAAACATCATTTAACATCATATGATCAATTACAGGCATGTATGAACATATCATAATAATTTCTACAATTCCCTTGTCATCATTTCACAATTATAAAAGTACGTATGTCTAGAGTGAAAAATCTCACCTTTTTTTAAAGCTAGAATTGAAATTCAAGACACAAATCCAATTACGCAAAGCACGGAAAGGTATGACAAAGCATGTTTGAGTGAATGAAGAGTCAGATCCAGTTCTTATACAGAAACTAATACAACAAACATAAGAATAAGATTTCAATACGAACAAAGATGGATTAAAAAAATGAAAATATGAATTAAAGAGGACATAACCTTTTGATAAAACAAAGCAAGATGATCAATCACTAAGCAAGTGGGCTCGGCCATGGCTTGGCTTAGGTCTAGGCATCACAAACTCACGGCTAGGGGATGATAAGAGCATGGCAAAGCAATATGGTATGGTGTTTGAGTGGTGGCGGAGGCTAATAGGAAAAGTGGTGATGGAATATAGGAGTTTGGCTAGGGTTTGGTCATATTTTGTTGATGTATGAGTTATAAAGGTCACAACCAAAGCATGGTGGGGAAGAGAAGGTGATCATGGTGGTAGTGGTGAAAAGGTTGTGGTCGGTTAGGAGGTGGAGAGATGGTGTAGGCCGAGCCAAGCAAGGTGAAGAGAAAAAGAAAATAGAAAAAGAAGAAGGAGGAGGAGGAGCCATAGGAGAAACTAGAGCTTGCTGTATTCCTTTTCATGTAAATGAAATTTGAGAAGTGAGAAACATTTTAAAGTCAAAAAAAGAAGGCTGTTAGGGTTACAAGAGAAGTGAACTGCTAGATTTATGGAAAATGAATGGCTGAAGATGTAGGGTTTATAAAATGAAAGGTTAGCAAATAAAAGGCTTATTTGATTTCCAAGAAAAGGAGGCATGAGATCTTGAATAGATTTTTTTTCTAGAAATGAAATGAGGAGTTCAAGATGAGAAATAAATCTTGTACGTAATTTGATAGGTGAAAATCACGGCTATGAATGAGTGAAGTAATTGGCTCAAATGAAAAGGCAAGGGAAAAGGAGAAGGCAACAAATAAAATAAGTAACAAATGTCTCTTGAAATTTCTAAGCTATTATTAAAAATAAAACCAAATCAAAAATCAAAGAAATAAAACCAAATTTTATACAAATAAAAATGGGAAATAAAATTAGTGAAATAAGCATAGGAAAATAGAAAATAAAAAGGCTAAGGCAAATGAAAAGGCCCAACTTCCTATCGAAGAAAGTAACCTAAATCTATTTGAATTCCCAATCAAAAATCCAAATAAAATCTATTAGAAAAGAAAATGAAAAAATAAAATAAAGTAGTAAATAGATAATAGAATTAAGATTGAAAAATAAAAATATAAAATAGACAAATTTTACTGAAAACAATCGTGTGTAAAACGCTGAAAGTTATCAAATTTAAAAAGTATAAAACGGAATTTTACGAAACGAAAAGCAGAATTAATATTAAAATATAATACATTTTCAAAGAAAAAGATTGGAATTTAAAATTTTAAAATTCAAAATTTTTAACTGTGGTCAGACTTTGACTTTCAGTTGACCAAAATATAAAATTTTCAGAAATTGTTTATTTCTTTGTATTTGGAAAATGAATTACAACCAAATTCCAAACTCACATTGGAAAATTCCAGAAAATCAAATCTTAACTAATTTAAAAATTAAAGTTTTCAAATAAAAATTTGAATAAAAATATTTACAAAACTATGGGTTGTTACAATAAGTTGGTATCAACTAGAGGAGTAGGGTTATATGTAGGTCGAGAAAGTCATCAGTCCTTAGCAGTCAGCCAAAAAGATAGGGGTTTTACCTAATAGGTTACACTGCCTACTAGTGTATAGTCCAAGTTGGGGCATTCATCGCTATGTTGTTTGCTATTTTTTTGATAGGAGGCAAGGCTGATTAACTTTATTAAGGTGATCTTTTAAATCCTACATGGGGTAGTTGATGAAGTTAAAGTCCAAGGCCGGTGGGGCTGAATCCACCATATTTATAGTTCGTAGAGCTGAGTCTACAACTAGGAAGCAGGCAAGAAAATCCCAAAAAATGCAAGTTAGAGTATGTCTAAATTATTTTAAATCCGTTAGTAGGCACTACTGGAGTTACTCGATATGCGCGGTAACGAAGTCATGATACGACAAAGGTGATGGATCCTGACGGGGTTCTGATGTAGAGATACTAGTGGGGATAGTATCTAGGTCCAAAAGGGGAACCATGGTACTTATATTTATGTATATGTACATTGCTATAGTCTACTACACGTAGATGGGATGTATCATACGTGTATGTAAAGTCGAAGCGACTAATTGAAATGAAAATACATTATAAGAGATAGAAGGCAATCGACATAAACTTGTGTTATTTATAAAGTTCACAATTTACTAGTCACTAGAACATTGTTCTGAACCCCTCCTGATACAACCCATATGATATCTTGGAATGGCAGGTACCGGTGCAAGGAAAGTTCTTTTTCCATGCCCGATACTGACAAGGGCACTAGAACTTGAAAGTGTCAACCATGGTCGGTAACTCTATGTTCTATTACACTTTACAAGTCCGTTGTGAATTATATTGATAGTGCTTTGATATGCATTTATTTATTTATTGGATACCAAACCAATAATCCGTACTTTAGTGTACTTGGGTTTTCGATTTAGCAAAAATTCAGGCCACTGTGGTACGGGTTGTTACACATCCTATCTGGAGTTATCAAAGATTCTTAGCATACAACTTGATCGGAAACTTTTCATCCCCCGCCACATAGCTTTACCTTATCGAACATGCTTCTACAGACTACTGTAGTGCCATTCACTTCCCACTTGAAGTACTTGATCAAATGCCTCATGTCTTCGGTTTGAAAAAGTCTAGAACACGTCATTTGGCTCATATGATTTCCTTGCACTTGACCTACCATTTTCCCTATGCACATCTCGTAGTCACACGTCATCCACCATGATAGATCCAAATATATCCCTTAACATCTCACTAGTTTTTCCACTGCACATCACCTAAAAATTAACATTAGGAAACCACCTCATCATAAGATTATTAACCCTAACAGGCAAATATCCTACCATACAATGTATACAATCATAACAAGGCAAACGACAAGCAATTAGGAATTAAGCGGATTGAAACAAAACAAAAAATCAACAAAAATATTATACAAGCAATATAATTAACCCAAAAATGCATAACATAACTAATGAACAATAATTATCAAACAAGTATAAATGGAATAATTTAATTCAAACAATCATGCAATATATCATAAAAATAATGCAGTCAAATGAAATAGTCAAACTAATAGAACCAATGTCAACAAGCAATAAAACAACACAACCAATTCGACCAAAACGAACAAGAACCATTAAAGTAAAATATCTCAACCCCATACACCATAATGAAATTTGGACAAATTTAAAACTCACATCACCAAGCGTCCCACATCTCATGGCATACAACCTACTTTTACAATCTTCAAATTGAGTTTTTCCAAATAGAATACGCCTCCAGAATTTTATTCAATCCAAATATTTTACTTCTTTTCATTTTAAAAATTCACTTTTGAATCAAGAGATTTCCATCCTTCTAAAATATTTTCCCAAAAATATTTATTGAAAATACTTAATGATATTTTACAATATATCTTTTATTCGAAACAAGAAACATCTTCACATATATTCTCAATAAAACATTCTCTTTTAAAAATTCAGTACTCTCCCAATCGAAATCCTTTTTAAAAAATGTTTTCACTTCAAACACCATTTATCAAAAATGTTCTTTGTGTAAAAATAACAACGACCAAAATTTGCTTCCACATTAAAGCTTTTCAAATTTCACGAATGTTCTTTTAAACAAAACACTTCTTTTTTTCAAATAAAATGTTCCACTCACTCTTTACTCAAAAATATATTTTTCAAAACATTTCTTACTTTCAAATAGTTTCTCCTTTAAAATAACTTCTTAAAGGTATTTTCTATGTTCCACTATCTTTTTACTAAAACATCTTTTTCCATAAAACATCCTCATAACAAATTTTCATCAAATCAAATATTTATTTTCACATTTTTAAAACTTCAATAAATCTCTTTAAGTATAAAAACACATTGCACTTTTTAAATAAAATATCTTTCAAAATTCAAAATGTAATTTTTAGTATAACTTCACAACTTAAAATTCCATAAAAATTGGCCTACTTATTAAGGTTAGGTTTTAAGTCACTATTGTGTCACCAGGATTAAAACCAACACTTGACCCCTTCTAAAATTGCTCATCCAACCCTACTCCTATGGTATTTATTTCCTACTCAAATGTCATTGTAAATAACTAACATCTTAGGCTGACGTACTAGTGGTTACAAACACAACCCATATAAACAAAACATCGATAAGAACGTTTTCTCATTCTATATTTTTAACCCAACCAAAAGTTTAAATTAACCTACCCTAAATGGTTAAGTTTACCCAAGGCTTAGGGAGTCGCTAAATGTAACATCCCATATTTTGAGGTTCGAAGTTAACCGCTACAGATGCTGCAGTCATCTATAGTATTAACTTTCCATCATGAAATGCGGTAATGTTAATGGTATCCCTAATATCAGAAGCACATGAATATGAAATAAAATCAACATAGATTTCAGAACATCTTTTCTGAGTGCATTTCAAACCAATATTTCATATTTAATTACATAATCCCAAAATGATTCTCAGGTTTAGATAAATATAATTATTACAAAATACGTCAAGAGCGACATATGAAGACGTCGCCTTGGATGGTCATTGTAATAAATAGACATATCAGTCAATGAATACATCACAGCAGAAACAATAATGGATAGACTCCTAAATAGCTGATCCTTGCCTCCTGCACGTCTTCGGAAGCTTTATTCGTCACTTACTAAAACCTAAAATACCTTAAATCTCAATCTACTCAAATTAAATTTTGAGCACCCGAGAGCTTAAGGGAAAACACAAACTTTGAGTCAGACATAAAGCCTAGTGTGAATAATTCTATTGCGTCTCGGTTTACTGATATTAAGTGAGATCATGCCGCTTAGCGGAATGGGTTTCCCCTCACTAATTTCATTTTAAAAGCATATCTTTTGAAAATCAAAATCCTTCAATAAAACCAATTATAGCAACAATAGCAACAATATATATGCATATAAATCAAGTAATCAATGGACTATTCGTTAGAACATTATAGTTTTGTCAGGCTGACTATTAACTACTAGCTAACTCGGGCCTACCAGACATAATAAATATTCTAATTCTGTTAGACACAATATTGGATGGTCCATCCTTAACTAACTTCTCCTAGGGTCAACCAATCCTAATGGTTTTGCGGGCACACCAATAACCTATCTCTACTATGTGTATTCCTTTCTGTGTGCAACATCATTTTAGTCTTACCTGCGACAAAGCCATGCACACTGGAATTTTGGACTTATATTAGCTAGGGGCTATCAGCTAAAGTATAGAGCGCGACCCCACACTAATCCCATCTGGTTTTTATCCGAGTCATATACTTAGGGCCAACAACCTATTCAATTTTTCTTGAAAACATTTCTTTAAAATTGATTTTAACCTTTTAAATAATATGTAAATAAGGAAAATATAATGTTTGCTTTACGTAAAATATTTATGCCATGAAATATGCTTTACATAAAACAATGTTGATGAAAACCTATAATCAATTGGGTTATCCGTCCCTTTAAAATACGTTAAAGCCCTTTTTAACTTAGAAAACAATAGCCTACAAAAGCCAAAAAATATCTTTGAAACCGTTATTTAAAACCTTAAACAACTCCTTTCGAAATCATTGAAAGCATCCCTTTCAAAATCATGGAGTTCAACACATAATAAAACTGTAGGGTCAAAGGGAACAAGGGTGAAAGCGTCACTTTTGAAAGCATTGGTCTCAGGTAAAATAATTGGAGAAGAGGGTAGCTTCAAAACTATCATTTATAAACCATTGCCTCTAAATTACTAGTAAAAGTGGCTAAGTCAGTCCTTTCAAAAACATTGGGGAAGGCGACTTCAACATTAGTGGAAGGTACGAAGACGAAAGTCAACCCTTTCGCATACATTGTTTAAAGGTTGTAAAAAGTGGCCTCTAACTAAGGAGAAAGGTATTAATGTGGCAGCTAAGGTGTTGACGGGGTTCAAAAGCGGCAACCTTTTCGTAAGCATACTTTTACAACAAAGGCGGGTTCATAGGTTTGAAAGTATTGAAAAGCGACCACTTCCTTCCACCACTTCCTTCCACCTAACTCCAATACACTACGTACCAATGGTTTGATGCCACATTATGGGTTTCAAATAGATGCAAAAGTGGTTATGGGCCGGAGTATGTTGAAGGAAGCTTGCTTGGGTAAGTGGCGAAGTTGTAATTAAGCTAAAAAACTGCATTTTTGTTTTTAGTGGAAGCTCCTTTTCACCTAACCATCAATATTTGTTAAAATCTCATTGGTTTATAAAACTTTACCAAATTTCTTTCTCTGAAAATATAGCCGCATGTTATATGCACGAATACTCTATCAATTTACACTTAAGCCTAAATTTAAACATTTTACTTAAGCAAATAAGCCATTATCATTGAAAATAATTTATTTGCTCATTCTAAACTCTTAGAAAAATTCCCCAAAAATTAATTTGAGTAAAATTAATCATTCTCTTCCCCATATCCAATTTTTTGGGTTGAAAACATATTTTAATTGTCAGGACCCGATTCTTCGTCTTCCGAAAATTCAACATCGATACTCACTTTATCGACTGCCGAGCAATCGAACGACGGAAAACCGAACACTGAGGGTTTAAGAAAAGAAAAGAAAGAAGAAGAGATCAGAAAGTAGAAAATAGAGAGAAAAGAAAATAGAAAATAGAACGGAACAGAACACAACAGAACAACATCAGAATCTCACAATTCGCAGCGGAACAACATATAATAAATAAATGAATAATCTTTAAACAAAGAACTATATCAGTTATTACATTTTATACATTACATTACATTACATCAGAGTGTACAACAACAAACAACAACAAACATCGGAAAAGAAATACTATATACTAGTAATACGCCATGCCATCCAGCTTGCCTCCAGCAACTCCTGAATATCCAGAATATCCTGATAAACCTACTCTTAACTGCCCGTGTGGAAATTGGTGGGCACCCAGAGTTTAGGAAGGAAAACAATAAACTCCGAGTCAGTCATGTGACTGGTGTGAGAACTCAAAACAGTTTATTTATCTTTAAAATCAAAATAGAGGAATTTTTTTTAAGTCAATTCGAAATGCTTTTAAAAATGAGACTACCATAAGACCTCCCGCCACACACACAATGCAAACGCAGACTTGGAGGAGATTTCCCCTTATGATAGTCAAAGATGCTTGATACGTATTAAAATCAAATCAATTTTGATATTATTATTAGTGCATAGTGTAGAAGATATTTCGAAAGTAGAATATAAATCTTAGCCAGCATAGGTACCATTATATTATGCCTACTATAGCTACTTCCTGAGGAAGCAGGTTCTACAACTAAAACCGTACAAGTCTCGTATTGTTTCTTTGGATTTCCAACGAATGATCAGGCCAAGGAACTTCCCATTGCCACATGAGAATGCCTCTGGATGGACATCCCCGAGAACCAAACCGGATCTCTACCTAACAACTGACCGAATATGCCATCCCCCGGTCCTTTGGGAGCTTTAACCGAGCGCTCGCAATCAATTCACACAATCATAAAGTGTTTTCAACATGAGTAAGTATCTGGGCTCCATACCATGATACCACCCTTTTCCAGAAGGAAATGCACATATCCTAAAGGGCGCTACCCCTCATAACCTTGCTGCATCTTTCCTGTTTTGACCATTCCCGAGGTGTGAGGCTCGACGAAGTCACGTCCACAAAAACATACTTTATACAAAAGCCATGCTTTGGGTCAACAAATGATCATAGAAATGATCACCAAGATAGACGATCAAATAAACGATCCTATCACAAATAATCAACACAATGATCATTTCACAGCAACACTCAGCATGTCACATTACCAAATTGGGAATATATCGCTGATAACCTTCAACTACATAACCTCTGAGCTCGTACGTCTCAGAGAAGGGTGTTAAGCTAAAAGAATAAATTCTCCGCCACCAACAGAAATATATTTGAAAGAAATCTGCTTTATATCTCAATTTGTAACGTCAGACATACAATCCATACAAGTCTGTTCCGGGCTCGAACAGAACCGAAGGCACTTACAAAGAAGTCCTTGCAATCCGGATAATCTCTAATCACGTCCGGACTTCCCATCACATAGGGAGTCTCTATACCGTAGCTACTCGGTGCAAAGACAATCGACGAGTTGTCCTTTCGCTTTCAAAAAGATCCGGTCTTTAACACCGGTCTTCAAATGCAATTCATAACGACGTATCACATATTCGGAATGGGTTATACGACCCCATGGTCCTTTCCCGGTTAACCCGAATAGTGAGCGCTTATTCAGAAATAAGTGTGGCATTCAAATTCAAACAAATCACATCAAATACCCATTCAAAGGGAAATATTGATAGTCGGTTATTGAACTATCAATGGATATGCACACATCACCAGTTTCCAAATAATTTTCCAAATTATTTATTTTCCAAAATATCTTTACAAGATATATTATTTTCAATACTTCAAAAATAAATCAATATTTATTTTTAAACTACTTCCCTTTTCATTCATAAATTCCATAGTGAATTTATATTTCACAATATCTACTGATATACGATTTTCAATAGGTTTCAATATTCCTTTTCAATTTATCTTCAAAAAGATAAATTCTCAAAATATTCATTTTATATTGGAAAACATTTCCATTCTTATTAAATAAGTAATTCACGAACCTATTTATTTTCAACACTTGGAAAATATTCAATATACTTAAATCGAGATTAAGTATATATTTCATTCTTTAAGGAAATCATTCTCTTAAACATATTTATTTGGGCTAAAACGAATGTTGCGTAAAACATCGTTACGACAACCCAAAATCACTAGTATAGGGATTCGAAATTAAAATAGATATATAAATCCCAATACTATACAAAACATTTCCTTTCGGAAATCATTTACTATAACAACAGTGTTATAGTCCACCATTTCCTTCTATTTCTAGAAAACATCTATTTCAACAATAAATGTTGAAATCTATGGTTTTGAATCTTAACACATTTTAAAACATCGTTAGATCGTTTTAATTCAATTCAAAATATCACATTCTAAACAATTTCTTTAACATATTATTCACTATTCAAAAACGTGAATATACAACGTTAACAAATTTCATCCTTTTATACATTTTATTTCAAAGGATTATTCACAGTTAAAAACGTGAATATAACTTCATTAATAGGTTTCAACAATTTACTTATCAAAATAAGTCGTTTGCGAATTTATAAAACAACGTTTATAAATTCCTTTTCTATTTATTTTATAACATCTTTCTTTATAAATTTTCTTTATTAACCTATTCACTTTATATCTCAATTATGAACCAAAAGTCCATATTATAAGTTAAATACTTATAAAACGATTATTTTACAAAATCGTTCCTTTTAAGACTTTCTAAATTATAAATCTTATAACTTATAAGATTCATTTATTTATCAAAAATCCATTCTTCAATTAACTTTCCAAATTTTATAAACCTACTGCTTATAAAATTCCATTTATAACTTCACCGTTTATAATTCTATGAATTTCATTCATTTATGAAATTCATTTACAATTCATTCTAACACTTATAAAAACTCGTTTTATAATTCCAATATTTTAATTTAAAAATATCCATCTTAAAAATCTTTTATACAAATAAATTTGTATTATTATTCTAAAACGTCTTTAAACTTCTTTATAATTTCCTCCTTTTGATTTATAAAATAATCAAATTTTATAAATCCTATATTTAAACTTTTTACAATAAATTCAAAAATCCCAGTTTAAACTATTTTATAAAAATCATTATTCCCATATTTTCAAAAATCAACCTTTAACTATATTTCTCAAAAACCATAATTTTTATAACATTAAAATTTATAACGTTTATTTATTTATAATGGATCAATTCCAAACATATAGTACATTTTCAAAAATCACTTTAAAAATCATTTTAAAATTTCAAAATTGGTCCAATGATGCTACACACCAAATAGTCAATCACGACAACAACGATATCATATATCGATATGATAATCCATCAAATATCAAAATATCTGAATTCAAAATAAAAACTGTTGAGGAATCCAGTTGGATCCCTCCAACCTGTTTCCTGCATCCAAAAACATTAGCACAATACCAATTCCGCTCCAGTACGGAATTATCGCGGTATATGGGATTTAAAATATTATCCGCTTAATAGACGGCGCAATAGGGTCTCATCCGCTAAAAAATGCGGGAAATCAATAACTCCAATATATACATATGCCAATATATATATATTGCTATTATATATAATACCAATTTCACTGTTTATGAAATATTCGCGGTATATGTTTTTAATAAATAACATCCGCTTACTAACGGCGCATAATGTCTATTTTAACAATCAATAGATAACAATCATCATTCAAACATGCATTCAAATATTTTAAATATAATTATTTAAAATAAAATCGAAACCGATTCGATTGAGTGAGAAGTTCTCACCTTGATTTTAATTTCGTTTTAGCGATTTATTTCGAATAAAATTAAACGGACGTTTAATTTTACTCGAAATTTTCACTAACTCCAAACGACTCTAATCCAATTCCATCGCGTAGTGCTCGTCCATACGATTCCAACGCAACTGGTTTCGCGCGTTTTCGACCTCGTATGAAAAAGTTATGCATTTATGAAGTTTACACGAATTTATATTTATAATTTACAACATATATAATTAATTTAAACCTAAGATAGACCCGGGCCGTTAGATCACGATCCAAGGCCACACAAGGCTTCTCCTTCCACACGCGTTCTCCCTCCAAGACATTCACGAAGCCGCCGAACCCATCTCAATTAATTAGGGTTAATTATTGCAACTTCAATACTCAACTCCACGTCGATCAGGAACCGCCACGTCGCGCGCCTCCATCCCCTCCATGCTCGACTCCAAGGCCTTGAAACTCGGCCACTTACATCACCTAGAAATGCGTGCGCAGCTGGCCACGAACGCGGCCCCTCTGCCATCGACTCGCTCCACTTCACGCTATCATCTCCGTATAGATCTGAAGATCGTTGCGTGCTCTCCAACCTTCGTGTTGATAAGTTCTCCTAATTGCTGATGGATCATGAGAGATTGAGAGGAGAAAGACAGTGATTTTCGGCCTTCCATTTCTTAGGGCCGGCTAGGGTTTAGTTTAGGGTTTTTTTTTTTTAATTTCTAAAGAGAAGGGTGTTTATTTATAGAGAAAAAACGAACACTATTCATTCGGGAATTCCGAACTCCGATTCACGCGCCGTAACCAGCGTTTCTAGGGTTTACCCCGCGTTTCGGACACAATGGAACAGGTTTCGAAAGCTAATTCGGACATCTGTGCGAGTTATGGTTATAAACGTTCAATTTAAATTAAACCGATTTAAACGATTTTCTAGGCGTTTTAATTTGTACCGGACAAACGGTAAATCCAATTGACACGAAATTTGAAACCTTACAATAATATCACATTACGGATCCGATGAAACTGGTTTCGTCGAAATCCGAGACTGTTTGAAAAATGGCTATTTTAACACGCCAAATTAAAATTAAAAATAATTCGATGCGTTTCGAGCTGCCACGATCAAACGATAACTCCGATTGATACGAAAATTGAAATCCGGTAATAACTAACTATTACGGATCCAATAGAACTAGTTTCATTCAATTCTGAGACTGTTCGAAAATTGGCTATTTTCACTAGTCGATTAAATATTAAAATATTCAATTTTCACAAAATAACTCTTAATTCGATTTTAAAAGTTCTAAAATATCATTCTAACTTCAATATGATAAAATAAAATTTTACAAATCATTTTCAATCATATTTAACCCAATTTTCAATTATTTCTGTAATTTCACATATTAAATTATCGATTTAAATATCCAATTAAATCCAATTATTCGAAATAAAATTTATTCGACTTATATATTTCACTTATTAATATTTAAAATTAATTAAATATTCAAATTTTAATTGCTAAAAATCCTGGGTCGTTACATTAACCATTTAAAATATTTAAAAACCAAATTAATCATTATCTAAACTTAGAAAATTTACCAAAAATTCGTATTAACTTGGAAAATTATGAAACTTGAAACTCACTTCTAAAATAATGATTCTCATATTATATCAAAATCTCAAGTTTATTGGATGTCATATGAATGGTTTTCTAACTCAAACATAACACAATAAATCATATTTAAACCATAAATAATCAACATAGCATATAATCACTTTTGAAAACTAAACATGGGGTATACTTGCAAAAGAAAATGGGTTTACCTTTAAACCAAAATCATTCATAAAAAATAGAGATGTAAACTAATTATTCACCTTGGTTTGGATTTAGGAGATGAGACTTGAACTAAGATAGATTTCATAAGCTTTTCCCCTAATCTCTCAGCTTTAATCTCTTGTTTTCCTTCCTTATAATAGCCGGTCGAACATATTTTTTTTCTTTTGTTTATGAATTTAGAATGAATGAGGAAGTGGAGAGAACAAAAGGATTTAAGGTATAGTAATAAAGACTCTTCTTATTTTACCCTTCATTAATCTATTGATTAAGGCACGACTCAAGTTTAATTATCAAATCTCAATTTCTATAACCCTTTACATTAGTTTATTTAATCTGTCTAGTTAAATATCTAAATAATGTTAGCTAAAATTAGGGTCGTTACGGACTCCTTTTAAAGAATTTCTTCCTCGAAATTAAAATAAGGTGCCTACAACAATCAAACATAAAGGTAAATTATACTACCAAACAAGTTAGCATAAGTGTCCCTTATCTTGCTCTCGGTTTCCCAAGTACAGTTTCTCTCATCGTCACTCCACCGGACTTTGACTAATCTAACTGTCTTGTTCCTTAGTATCTTCTCATCTCTCACAACTAGTCATATCTGATTCCTCGACTAGATCTTATAATGTAGTCAGTGTAATAGTAATCTCTGGATCTCGAATACACTTCCTTACATGAGAAATATGGAAAAATGCGGACCCCTGCCAAAATATTCGGTAACTCTACCTTAGACGCGAGTTTCCCGATTCTTTCTATAATAGTAAATGGTCCAACAAACCTTGGTGCTAACTTCCATGATCTACCGAATCTGATCGCACCATTCATTGGTGACACTTTGATGAAAACATGATCTCCAGCTGAGAACTCTAGGTCTTTTCGTCTCATATCAGCATAACTCTTCTATCTTGACTGAGCTTCCTTTATTCTAGCCCGAATTGACTCAATCTTTTCTGCAGCTTCTTTAACCAAATCTGGACTAGGAACTAATTTGTCCCCGGTCTCTAACCAACAAACTGGAGATTTGCTGGGCCTTCCATACGAAGCTTCAAACAGTGCCATCCCTATACTAATATGATAATTGTTATATGAAAAACTCGATTAAGTGTAGACGGTCTTCCCATAATCCTCCGAAATCTTGCAAGCAGGCTCTTAATTAATCCTTTAAGACTTTGTTAACCCTCTCCATTTGCCCATCTGTCTATGGAAGGTAAGCAGTACTCATATTGAGCTTGGTACCTAAAGTATCCTATAAACTCTTCCAGAACTCACTAGCGAATAAGGAATCTCTATCACTTACTATACTACTAGGAATTCCATGCAGTCTTACTATATTCCTCATGAATAACTTAGCTAAATTTGATCTTGTCGTGGTCGACTGAACGGGCATAATGTGTGCACTCTTAGTCAATATGTCCACTATAACCCAGGCACTCTCATTTCCTCCATTCGACCTTGGCAATCCGTTTATGAAATCCGTCGAGATGGACTCTCATTTCTAGACTGGAAAATCCAAAGGCTGAAGTAATCTACTCGATTTTTGATGCTCGACCTTTACCTGTTGATAGTTCAAACATTGCTTTACTCATAGGGCTACATCTCTGTTTATACCTTCCCAGAAGAAACTCCTTTTCATATCCTACTACATCTTAGTTCCTCCTGGATGAATAGTGAACTTCAAATGACGGAATTCTCTAAGAACTTCCTAATGTTTTCCACATTTGGAACACCTAGTCGTCCTTTCTTCCTTAACTAAACATTCTGGTCAAGACTAAAATCTTTCGAGTCATCGCTCTCTGTTCCATTCCTTGACCTTCCAATCCGCTCGGCTAATAATGGATCTTCTTCTTGTTTAAAAGCAATCCTTTCGGTTATCATCAGTCGAACTTCTAAACATGATGACATGTCAGTTTCTCGACTAGAACTAGCCTCAGATCTCCATTATACTCTGCATGTTGTCAATGCTTCTAAGTCTTTCCACTCAACTATTATTGTCAATACCGCATTCTAATATTTTTCACTAAGTGCATCTGCAATCTTATTTCCTTTTCTCGGTGTGTACTCAATACCAATGTCATATGCATCTATGAACTCTAAACATCTCCTCTGTCTCATATTTAACTCCTTATGAGAGAATAATTATCTTAGAGACTTATGATCCGTAAATAGCTCGAATCTTCCTCCCAGAAGGTAATGTCTCACACACCTTCAATGCAAAAATTACCGCAGCTAATCCCAAATCATGAGTTGGATATCTAAGTTCATGCGGTTTGAGCTATCGAGAAGCACATGCAATCACTTTACCCCTCTGCATTAGCATAACTCCTAATCATGTTCCACATGCATTCGTGTACACCACTAAGTCCCGATTCCCTTCTTGAACAATCAACACAGGTGCATTATTCAGTAAATGTTTCAACTTATGGAATGCTTCCTCATATTTATCGATTCAAACATACTTCACCTCTTTCCTAGTTATCTTAGTCATCAACACTGCCATCCATGAGAAATCGTTAACGAATCTCTGGTAGTGGCCAGCTAATCCAAGAAAACTCATAATCTCGATTACTGTCTTAGGTCTCCTCCAACTATTTGCTGCCGTGATCTTAGCCGGATCTACTGACAACCGTTTTCTTTGAGACAACATAACCAAGAAATTTCACTTTCTTCTTTCAAAAGTGACACTTTGAAAACTTTGCCTTCAACTAATCCTGCCTTAGTGTCTCAATCACTATCCTAAGATAAACTTCATGATCTCTTTTATCCTCGGAATATATCAATATGTCGTCTATGAATACTAATACAAATCTCTCCAGATGCTCTCATAATATTCTGTTCATTAAGTCCATGAAGAATGCCAGTGAATTAGTTAGTCTGAACGGCATCACTAACTATTTGTATGATCCATATCTTGTCCTAAACATCATCAAGGGAATATTATCCTCTACTACTCTAAGTTGATGGAACCCTATAGCCAAATCCAATTGCAAGAATACTTTGGCTCCACTCAACTGGTCGAATAAATCGTTAATCCTAGGTAACAAATATCGTTTCTTTATCATCTTCTTATTCAGCTTACAATAATCGACACACAATCTTAATGATCCATCCGGATTCCTTGCAAACACTATGGCTGATCTCCAAGGCGAACTGCTTGGCCTGATAAAATATTACCTTCTAAATCCATTAACTGCACCTTTAGCTCCGTCATCTCACTAGGTGTCATTCTACTTGGCAGTCTACTCACAAGTTCTGCTCCTGGTACTAAATCTATCTAAAACTCAGTTGCTTGTTTCGATGGTAGTCCTATCATGGGCTCAAAGACATCTGTGATCTTTGTAACAACGAAAATTCGATTCAACTAGTCTTCTTCATCCATAACACTCAACAGAGCGCAAGAATCAAAATTTGGGTTTTATAAAGTGTATATAATCTGATCACCACAACAAAAGCATCTAAGTGATATTTTTCTGTCATGGCAAAATATCCTAGATCGTACTTACTTAACCAATCCATACCCAAAATAATTCTAAAACCTACGAAATCAAATATATGCAAATTGCAAGCAAATAATTAACTAACAATTCAAGCTCTAAGTGGTCATATCTCATCCTAAGAGTCACATATCCTCTTTTGGATTTGCAACCCTTAAGGATGTAACTAGGTATGAGGGTTCTATGTTAAGCTTATCTACCAAACAATGAGATATAAAAGAATGCAATGCTCCAATATCAAATAGAACTCTAACTGACATACCATTAGTCAAATGCTTACCTCCCAACACAGCTTTTCCTTCCCCCTCTGCTGTTGGTCTTAAGGTAGCTGGTTCTAATGCAAACACTTTGCCAATTTCCATCCTTGGCTAGTTCCTTGCGCTGCTTCTTATAACATCCAATCTGATCATAGTTGAAGCATTTGATATTCTTCTTCTCGATCGCCTTCTTTCCATCTCCCGAATGACAACTATTACCTGGCACCTTGGCCCGACTACAAAATAATAGTTGAAGATATTATCATGAGCACTAGACAAGATTCTAACCAAGAAGGGCCTTAAGATATACGGGTTTGATGCAGTCGACATGTTTTGGCATTTAGGTACGGTTCGACAAGAATGGACTGGCCAGCTTGAGATCACCCTATATGGGCCAAGTCACCTCGGCCTTGAGGCCTGCGCAGGGAGTCCAGCCTATCTTCATCTATAAATAGAAGGGTACGGGCACAGTGAAAGAGACCTTTTTCGGAGAACACTAGGGAGACTCTACTGCACTCAAGACTTATTGTATTTTACTTAGCACTTGTATTCGAGTCATTATAGTATGGATTGTATCTGTATTCAATCATTTGGAAAAGCAATAAAGATCAAAACTCAAAGTGGACGTAGGCAGTTATGCTGAACCACTATAAATCCGATGTTCTTATTTTTGCATTTAATTGAGCATATAATTCTCTATTTTAATTCACTTTCTTCATTAATCTCTCTACATAATCTTTCTCAAAGGGTGTTAGTGACCAATTCTGGTGCTAACAACAATCATTAGCGAAATGCGCTTTCATATAACACTTGTAGCATATTACTTTTGTCTTTTCTTTCTTGGCAGCTCCATTATTCTAAGCTCCCTTCTTGTGGAAAAACTTTCTCTTATGGTACCGCCCACCTTTAATTTCCACTTCTTTGTTACCATTAAAGAAAGCGAACACCTCCTCATTCCTCAAAGTCATCTCAACAACTACATTGCACAGATCCCTAATATGTGGTAAAGTTTCTTTAGCAAGCTCGGGTCTCAATCCACGAATGAATTTCTCATTCCTTTTGATAACTGTATCAACGGTATCATATCCGTATCTCGATTCCTTACATCTGGTAGCATACTCAAGCATTGTCATGTCTCCATGCACCAACTCAGCAAAGTTTCTGAGCAAAGTTGATTTAGTGATCTCCGACATGAATCTTTCAAACTTCCTGAGCAAAAATCCTCCATACAATGCTACTCCTTACAACTGTTCCTCCAATAAAGTGCTACTCCTTGCAACTGTCTGGATGCCAATCTCTTTTTTTGCTCATCGTTAAGTTCTAAATCAGCAAAAATCCTTTCTTAATAAAGAAACCAATTCTCCACTTCAATTGCTTCCTCAATCCCGAGAAACGACTTTCCTCCAAGCCTAGCATAGTCTCTACTCATTACTGCATAATTATTCACCACCGAAGCTTCCTGATTTCCTTCTCCAAAATTTCCTCCAACTAATCCTGTAGCAGCTTCAGCTTGCATCATGTTGATGAAGAACTGATACATAGCTTCCATATCAACTTGTGGTGCTCCGGCACCCACATTAGTAGCTTGTGCCCGACTTGAATTCCTTCGAGTATTCGATCTAGCATTTCCATTAGTATGTTGCTTCCTCCATCAAGGTTAACTCTTTCATTCTTAGCATCCATATCTTACTTCCTTTAAATCTGCGTTCGAACCTTTGTAAGATATGGAAGAATATCATAAGGGATATGGGAAGATGGATATAAAGCGTATACTTATATATAACTAATACAAGCACATCACTATAGCTTTATCCCACACCCTAATTTGTTCTCTAATTCCTTTGGATTATGTTTTAAAAAAATCATTTTAGGTTTAAAATTTCTTTTAATTTTCATTAACCAATGCTCTGATACAAAGTTGTAACATCACATATTTTGAGGCCCGATGCTAACCGCTATAGATGCTATTATTAACCTTCGATAACAAAATATGGTAATGTTAATGGCATCCATAATATCAAAAGCACATGAATATGAAATGAAATCAACATAGATTTCAAAACTACTTTTCTGATTACATTTCAAACCAATTTTTCATATTCAATTACATAATCCTAAAATGGTTCCTAGATTTGGATAAATACAAGTGTTGCCAAGAGCGACATATGAAGATGCCCCCTTGGATGATCAGAATACGAAATAGACATATCAGTCAATAAATACAACATAGCGGAAACAATAATGGTTAGACTCCTAAATACTAATCCTTGCCTCCTACACAACTTCGAAAGATTTATTCGTCACCTACTAATACCTAAAATACCTTAACTCTCAATCTACTCAAATTAAAATTTGAGCACCTGAGATGTTAAGGGGAAAACATAAACTTCAAGTCAGACATAAAGCCAAATGTGAATAATCTATTATATCTTGATTTACTTATATTAAGTGAGACGATGCCGCTTAGCAAAATGGCTTTCCTCTCACTAATATCCCAAATCAAAATCCTGCAATCATACTTATTATAACAACAATAGCAACAACATATATGCACAAAAATTAGGTAACCAATGGACTATCCGTCCGAACATTATAGTTTTATCAGGTCGACAATTAACCACTGGTTGACTCGAGCTTACTAGACATAATAAATATTCTAATTTCTGTTAGACACAATACTGGACAGTATGTCCTTAACTTACTTCTCCTAGGTTCAACTGATCCTAATAGTTTTGCGGGCTCGCCAATAACTTATCTCTACTTTATATATTCCTTTCTGTGTGTAACATCAATTTAGTCTTAACTGTGACAAAGCCTACACACTAAAATTTTGGATTTACATAAGCTAAGGGCTACTAGCTAAAGTATAGGGCATGACCCCACCACAATCCCATCTAGTTTTTCTATCTGAGTCATATACTTAGGGTTAACCACCCTATTCAATTTTCCTTGAAAACATTTCTTCCATATTGATTTAACCCTTTTAAATCACACTTAAACAAGGAAAATATACTCTTTGCTTTACCAAAAAATCTTATGCCATGATATATGCTTTACACAAAACGATGTCGATGAAAACATAAAATCAAAATAGGGTTATCTATCACTTTAAAAATAAGTTAAATTCTTTTTTAACTCAAAAAACATTAGGCTATAAAGCCAAAACAATACCTTCAAAACCATTGTATAAAACCTTAAACAATCCCTTTTGAAATCATTAAAAGCATCCCTTTTGAAATCATTGAGTTTAACACTTAATGAAACTATATGGTCAAAGGGAACAGAGGCAAAAGCATCACATTGAAAATCATTGGTCTTAAGTAATAGAATTGAAGAAGAGGGAAGGCGACTTCAATATTAGTAGAAGGTACGAAGATGAAAGTCTCCTCTTTCGCATATATTGTTTAAAGGTTGTAAAAAGTGGCCTCTAACTAAGGCGAAACGTATTAATTCGGCAGCTAAGGTGTCGAAGGGGTTGAAAAGCGACAACCCTTTCGCAAGCATACTTTTAGAACAAAGGCGGGTTCATAGATTCAAAAGCATTGAAAAGAGGCTTTACACCTTTCGCAAGCATGTCATCAACGCCTCCACCCTTCCGTCTAACTCAAATACAATGCATACTAATGGCTTGATGCCATGTACATAGGTTTCAAATAGATGTGAAGGGGTTATAGGCGGGAGTATGTTGACGGAAGCTTGCCTTGGTAAGTGGCGAAGCTGTAATTAAGTTAAAAACTGTATTTTTGATTTTAAAAGAAAATCCTTTTCACCTAACCATCAATATTTGTCAAAATCTCATTGGTTTATAAAGCTTTACAAATTTCTTTCTCTGAAAATACTGTCGCATGCTATATGCGTGAATACTCAAACAATTTACACTTAAGCCCAAATTTAAACATTTTTCTTAAGAAAATAAGCTTTAATCATTGAAAATAATTTATTTACTCATCCTTAACTCTTAGGAAAATTCATAAGAAATTAAATTAAATTAAATTAATAAATCTCTTCCCCATATTTAAATTTTTGGGCAGAAAACATATTTTAACCATTTAAAATATTTTAAACCGAATTAATCACTTTTGAAATTTAGAAAATTCACCATAAATCCATATTAATTTGGAAAACTATAAAACTCACTTCTAAAATAATGATTCTCATATCCTATCAAAATTTCAAGTCAATCAGATGTCATTTGAATGGTTTTCTAACTCAAACGTAACATAATAAATCGTATTTAAACCATAAATCATTAATATATAATCACTTTTAAACACTAAAGATGGCATATACTTGCAAGAGAAAATGGGTTTACCTTTAAACTGAAATCATTCATAAAAAATAGAGATGTAAACTAATTATTCACCTTGATTTGGTTTAAGGAGTTGAAACTTTAATTAAGATTGATTTTTTAAGATTTCCCCTTAATCTCTTAGATTTAACCTATTGTTTTCCTTCCTTGCAATGGCAGGCCGAAGTTAGTATTATTTTTGTTTTGTTTGTAAATGTAGAATGAATGAGGAAGTGGAGAGAACGGAAGGGTTTAGGGTATAGAATAAAGACTCTTCCTATTTTACCCTTCATTAATATATTGATTAAGGCACAACTCAAGTTTAATTATCAAATATCAATTCCTCTAACCCTATACATTATTTTATTTAATTTGTCTAATTAAATGTCTAAATAATGTTAGATAAAATTAGGGTCATTACACTAAACCTAAGCTCTGGTACCATGTGTAACGACCCACTTTTTTCTTACGTCAAAAATCAGATATAAATGCAACAAATAAACTATAACTAATTTCCAATATTAAAAACAGTATATCATTTATATTATAATTTAAAACTTCTCAAAATTACGAAAGAAATAAACCACATAGTGGAATCAAACATCAATATAAATGTTTATTAACTTAATATTACAAATATTTTACAACACCATCACCATAATTTACATCTCTATACATCAATTATCATAGATTCATTAACAATAAAAAAATGGTGTAAAAGAATATACCGATCAGCTATCCAAAACACAACCTGCATTCACCTTTCCATTCCCTCTTATGCTCTTACCTGCAACTTCACAACCGCACACACACACACACACACACACACACAGATATATATATGTATATGTATATATATATATATATGTGTATATATATATATATATATATCTATGTGTGTATGTGTGTGTTTGGACTGCGCTTAACCCTATATACTACAGCATTGGCTCGATAACTATTGCATAGGAAAAGAGTGCCTAAGTACCCCTTTCGAGGGATCAAACCGTAGTTGTTTTGTTTCCTGCTCTTCTCTTGCATCCAAATAGTTGTAAGCACATAATAACCATAGCAATTGTCCAACCATCGCAACCAATGCAACTAATCCAATTACTGCAACCAATGCAATCAATGCAACCACTGCAACAAACAAAATCAATGCAAGCACGAAACGCAACTCCTACTAAACTGTTCCAATCATTCCAATAATATGGATAACAACAATAGTAGCACATTTAGCCATTAAATACTACTATCATTTGAGAACACACAATTTCAAACCCAAACGCCAAATAAGCCAATCACAACATGCATGTACTAATATACTATCAATATTAGTATAAACTAATCAAATGTGTACGAAACCACTATATTAGTAACAAAAGTACCAAAGTAGAACCATAGTAACTGCACACATATTCTAATAATGGCAAAATATCGCGCACACATCCGAATACAATTTCAACGTCATAAAACAACATATGTGATAAATAAAACAAACCATTAATCATATATTACATCCGTCCAAAAACATCTTGTTTACGACCACTGTTTTCTTTTGAGTATTAAATCATTTCATTATTGTTTACTATATAAGCACCTTTTATTTATCAAAGACCATAATAATTCTTCCAAAAATAAAAATATACTTCAAAATACTTTATAATAATCTCATCACTCCAAATTCCTTAAAACATCATATTTTCCACTATAGTAGCTTACATCGAATTAATTTTAAAAGAAATAATATTATTATTTTACACCAAAATAATAATAATAATATAAATATAAATATTAAATCTCATTTCACTAAATAATAATAATAAACCTTCCTATTTTAGTTAAAATATATCTTTTGCTATTATTTATGAGTTTCCCCATAAATACATAAATAATAACTTCATCAGATTTCTGCTATTAATTTCATTTAATTAGTTTTCCAATTCAAATTAACAATTAATTACAATTAAACACCTAAAAGTATGACAACCAATAATAATTATATAATTAATACCTAATTCATCCAAATATTATAATAACCAAACAGTCATCCATAAAATACAACATATACTGACAAATATTATTTTTTCATCAATAGTTACATATTTTACAATTTAAAAATTGAACAAAGTAAATAAATAAACCATACCAATGCGCTTTCTCCGACAATCTTCAAACCTAGCAAAACCAGTGTCAAAATTTCAAGTACACTACCATGAGTCCAAAGAAAGAAACTGCTCGTGAATCGAAGTTCATATATGAGAGTTATAAGGTAAGAAGATATATGATTTAATTAGAAAATAAATAAATATAGGGGCTAAATACTAATTTCCAACCTACACACAACTAAACCAATCCTTATACCTTAAATTGCGCCATCGACGGTCATTTGTTGTTGACTCTAGCCATAACAGGGTCACAAACTACTGCCGATTGAAATAACTTTGTCGCTGCTACCTCCAGTCACTCTCGATATACTTTCGATTGCCAATCATAGCCACCGCGGTCAACCCATAGCGAACCCTAATTTGGCAATTGACACTGCCATTGGCTAAATGGCTCACCACACCACTTCCAATCAACTCCACTCTTCGACATCGACCTATTGCCACTAACGCCGTCGTCCAATTTGCCTCCAATCCAAAACCCCTAATTTCACCCTATGATTTCGCAATTTTCACCTTTTTACATGATTTATAGTTGACCTGAGCATCATTTACAAAAACAAACACATGTCGTTGACTTAATTCATCGAGAGCTCTACAAGGTATATAATTCGATAGGGTTTAGACATACTGAATTTTTAATTGCTCTTTAATTGATTTTTTTAATCATCATAAGAGAGAATTGGGTTAATTTCGGGATGACAGAAGAAAACTAAAGCTAAAGGTGATTAGTTAGGGTTTCGAAGCGTCATTTATATAATCGTTAGGCTAGGCCATGGGTTGTTTGTAGGTTTGGTCCAAAACAGCTACGTACACTATTTAAACACTATAATGCCTCAATTACGCAAATCATTACTCCAAATACATCAAAATTATATATCAAATTAATTGTCTCAAAAATACCTTTGCAATGGTTATAAACATGATATCCAATTTACCCTTTTACTAAAATCTATTTTTAATTAATCTAATATTTTGAAGTGTCAAATTTGTGGGTCACTACATCTCACTACTGGTGTAAATATCTCCTTATACTCCATAACTTTTCTTTAGGAATACCCTTTTACAACTAATATTGCCTTGTATCTTCAATCTTCCTTTACCTTGAACACCCATTTACAACCTATAGCTCGACTTCCCTGATGAGGTAGTACCAAATCCCAAGTCTTGTTCTTCTTTAATGACTCTAACTCCTCTTCTATAGCAAAAATCCACTTCAAGCTATCACTGACTTCATGGTACCAATCTCCATACCTCTTAGGTGACTTAATTGTCCTACGACTAGCTCGAGTAGGTATAACATCGCCTAAACAACTTTTAGTTCCACCTTAAACCGAACATTCTCTTACTTCATGCATATCACCAACACTACTAGAAGGCAATTGTGAACTACTCTATGATGTCTCATCAACTACTTCTAGGCTTATATCAACAATAGCTACAACTCAACTACTAGACTCTAATGTGGAAACTACTTCAATCTCCTTAGGCCTATCAGAATCAACCGATATGCTGCGTAACTCTTCCTTAAGCTTAAACATCACAGACTCATCAAATTTAACATGTTTGGAATGTACAATATCATTATCAATTGGGTTCCAAATTCCATATCCTTTGACTCCATTCTATATGTCCAATTAATATGCCATTTTATTCCCTAGCATCCAACTTATCATCACCTGTATGGTGCACATATATAGGACAACCAAAATACAAAAATAACCAAGGTACAATGCTTTCATCTCTCCACTTTTCTTTTGGAATCTTTCAATCTATAGGTGGACATGAATTTTATTTATAATATGCACTACAGTCAACAAAATTTTATCCCAAAAGCCTTTGGGTAAGCCTATAGTTAATCTCAAGTAATAGGCCTGTCTTATAGAAATCTCAACAACTCCATTGGATTGCAGATCACTAAGTGTAGTGAAATGTCTTCAAATACCATGCTTCTTATAGAGATTGACGAAATCTCTCGTAATGACCTGCCTGTTTGACCTCTAAATGTTGACATTAATACATCGATAGTATTCACCTATCGAGCACCAAAGTGTAAAAAGACAGATTTTTAGGGTAAAAAGAAAAGGTAGAAAGAAAACGAATAAAAGAGTAAACAATACATTTGAATCTCACAATTAAACGATAGAATATAATATCCAAAAGATAGTACAAAATGCTACTATAAGATACATAACATTTTAGAATTATAATCCTTAGTACTATCATCAGCCTTGATAGTTAGAACAGCCCGTCCTCACAAATGTTAATATATACATAATAGTAGTGTAGAGGAAATAAGAATACTACTATAAGTGAAAACATCCAGCTCGACCTTTGAAGTTTCAAAGAATATCAACGAAAACCTTCCATTCTCAGACTGCCCGAAAGAGCACCCAAAGAATTAAGGGATGGATAATACCATGAGTCAGACATAAGTCTTATATGAGAAACTCAAGAAATATGTGATCAGCATATAATAGTATCTTTCGAGACCATCCGAATCATTGGAATAGTTTCAATGCATCTCTTGATATGAAGTTGATATACCCTTGGTTAGCTAATCCCATTGGCTATGTAGCCTGCTCTATTTTCTATCATTTCTGATGGTGAATTCACGTTTAAGAACTCTCAATCGAGTCTTCATCACTTGAACAGATCTCAAACTTCTCCATGGATTCTAGCATAGTTCGTCCGATGAATGCTAATGTTGACCTCTCTCTTGGACTTAACATTAGGATATACGTTTCAACTCTATAACATTTGTTTGCAATGTTAACGCTAAACTCTCCATCAGACTTAACCTAAGGATAGACAGTTCCACTTTATAACATTCCACCCCACAACCGCTTCCATAACATAGAACTCATATATTAGTTTTCAAGTGGTTTTCGATAAGCAATACACAAGTAAACTTATCTAATCCTAGACTCTTTAAAACTAAATCGCTAAATTTCCAGTTAATTCAGTTTCTATTCTTTTAGAAGTAAACGAACGATATAAAGAAGTCCTCCTTGAGGTATCTTGTGTGTGTATATATATATATATATATATATATTCTTGAAGTGAGAGACATTTCATACTAATGAAACCCTTACCCCCGGGATCTTAAACTGTATGAAACGCAAAGCTTTTATATACTTCTTAAGTTAATTTGGTTAAGTTCGATAAAAATAAAAATGATCGCAAATGGAAATCAAGTCTCATACACTTATCACCATTTCTGACCTTCTCAACTTGCTCTATCCCTCAGTCAAGAGTGAAGCCAAGTAGGTTAGAGCATTGGTTGCATCAAACCCCTACCTTAACAATTCATTATGATTTTTCACAAGTTGAACAAGTCCACTATCGACTTTTAGTGCTAAGTATAGGACTAAATACTTTCCATAAACGAGTAAAAACATAAAGCACGATTAAGTTACACAAGCGAACTCTAATTCCCATATCCAAGTAAAACTTTTTTTGTAAATACTTGTATATATATTTAAAATAGCTTCACAAAAGACATATACATCTATACTACTATTTGACTATTCATTTCTAATCTTTAAGTTTTTAAAAATATATTCATATTCTTATCTCTAAGGTAAAAGATATTCACAAATCTCTTAACAAGATTTCACATTTATAAAAGTATATACAAATGGGTTAAAAATTAATGTTATTTAAATACTATTACTATAAATCCAAAATCATTGTATACATGTCATTATCTTTAAACTATTCTTTTTAAAGTCTACTTATTTTCAAAAGTATGTTCAAATGGGTTAAAAACAAATATTCCTAAAACATTGTTACTATAAACCTAAAACCACTTTATACTTGTCATTATTTTTAAAATATTCTCTTCAAAGATTTAAGTATATCTACACTTGTAACAAAGTAATATGCTTTAGTTAACTTCTTTAAACTATTTATTTATAACAAAACCACTTTACCCTTTTATAAAATACTTAACTTACTTTTTCAAACTTATATGTAAATACTTTAAAATACTTATATATAGAGTTTTTAAAAAAAACCCTACTCCGGAGACTAGAGCTAGGGGATACAGCTGTCCGCCACACTCACTTTAAAATTTAATGAAAATCATAAAAAAACATGTTATATATAACCCTTTACTTTAAAAATTCATAAATAATTATTAAAATATACTTAAACTTGAAACCACATTTAAAATACTTTAATTAATGTTACTAAACATCTATAAAACGATCTCGGAAAAATACTTCATTTAAATTACACCTTTAACCACTTTTAAATTTCAAATAGCAAACAATAGTATTTAACAGAGCATCGACCAAAAGTTTAGAAACGCCCAGAAAGTGCTGTAGTTGGAAAATTGTTGCAGTTTCATGTTTTTGCCACAAAACTAGTTTTAAAGCCCTGAATGTTTGACCAATTTTCAACAAGTTGTTAATTGATTTAAAGTCCCTTTTTTATGGTAAGTATTTTAGTCATTTTACTTAATAACCATGCCAAGAAACCCCTTAAGACATTTTTACAAAATCCAATAAAAATTTACAAAAATAAGGCATTTCAAAGTGCATCTATAGAGACGTTTTCACTATTAACTTTTGCAAACTTTGTTCTATCATTCTATAATTTTCCAAACCAATTCTTTGTCGTCCCATACTATATTGTAAGTGTAAAAAAAAAACAAAGATATATTCTTTCACAATAAATTTATAAATAAACATTTAACACAAGGGATTTCGATGTCACTTATAGCGACATTTCTCGTTTCAAACACTTCCAAACACACTTCGACTTCACACACAACCAAACCAAACTTGTAAAAACAAAGCCAAGGCTACGTTACATGTGGTAAAGGGTGATAAAAGTGATTAAATACAATATAGAGTTATCATTTTCTTTCAAAAACAAAGGGGTCCAAAGGTATAACTTCATTAATTAATGTCTTAACTTTATATTCATGCACAACATATATACACACATTATGTACTTTTCAATGGTGAGTTAACTCACCAAATTCCTTGTTAACATCAAGAATAAGCACTAAGAACACAAGACCACTTCCTACCATCACCAAAAATCTAAAGACGCCACCTTGGCACTTAAAAAGCCCACGGCCATGCTCCTAGAACCCAATATTGCTCACACCCCGCTTGAACCTCCCCCTTGTGCTCTTTTTCTTCCACTTTTGACTTGATATTCCTGTCTCCTATGTTGTGCTAGGCCCTTAGCCAAAGTTTAGAGAAATTTAATGTTGATTTACATTATTTAGAATGTTAAAGTGAAGAGGAAGAGAGTGAAGAGATAATGCTTTCTATCCATTTAATATTTGCAAAATGGATTAATGAAACATATGAAGTGTTTATGTAGACTTAATAAGAGGTTATATGTAATGATCCCGGTTTTAAGTCAAATTTAATTTGGTAATTAATATAAAATTTGGGATTTAATTGTTGATAAATTTGAAATTTTTCAGAATAAATAAAGATGTGTGTTTATTTATATATATGAAAGAAGTTTGTAAATAGAGAATTGATTGGGAATTCAATAAGTAAATATTTTATAAATAAAATTTGATTTAACTACTTTATCTTTTGGGAAACTAATATATATATATATATATGTATGTATATTTGATTTGCTTATTAATGTAAAATTTGATTTTAAATCATTTTCTTTAAAGAGTTATATAGATATACATAAAAGGAAATGTATTTAATAAAGGTTGGAAAATATAATATGTGAAACAAGGATAAATAAGAAGCTTTAATACATACATACATACATACATACATACATACATACATACATACATACATACATACATACATACATACATACATACATACATACATACATACATACATATATATATATATATATATATATCTTTTTGAAATTAATAATGAGATAAGTATGGTTTTTGTGTATATATATATAATTTATAAGTATATAACATTTAAAAACATATATTTTATAAAAGGATTATTTTTGCTTTCTTTTAAAATAAATATAATTTGTATATTTATCTCATAATACTTAGTTAATAAAAATATAAAACATGATTCATAAATTTGAACAAAGCAAGGGTTTGAAACATAAATTTTAAATTAAATAAAAAAAGGGTTTAAATATAAAACATTTGTTTTTAACAAGTGTTCATGTTAATAGACAAGTGTAAGCATTTTTAATATAAAGATTAACAAGTGTCAATATTCCCTAGCTTTCTTTTATTTTTAGAAAATATAATTTCAAGGCTATATATATATATATATATATATATATATATATATCTACCTCTTCCCTTATCATTTTCTTTGATCTGTCCAAAAATAAAACCAGTAAAATCAAAACTAAAGAAATAAGTAAACAACCTCTTCGAATCTTAAAACTAGTGAAACAAATCAAAGAAAATAAAACAAATCAAAGATTCAAGTTCAAAATCAAAAATCAAGCAAAGCAAGATCAAATTCAAACTGAACAAAAACAAGATCAAAGATCAACTCATATTCATCAAGCAACATAAAGATCAGATCGACTCAGTAATAACAAATTCAACAAAATCATGATCAAAAGGTTCCAGATCAAATTTCCAGATCAATTCCAGTTTTCAAAACCAAGAAGTTCAAGTTCAAAATCCTAAAGCTAAAATACAAAATCATCTGAGTTAAATCAAGCAACAGATCAAAGTTTAGATTCAAGTAAATCATTCCCCGTTCAAAATCAAAAACAGTTCCAGGCAAAACTTGTTCTTTGCCTTTCTATGTTCAAACACAATCAGGTAAGCAAACTCTTAAACCCATATATACTTTGGTTTGCATGTGATCAGTGTTGGATGTTTGTTTATGGAATGTGTTTGCATGGGTGTAAATATGCGTGTATATGTACATATATATGACTGTGTATATGTACCTGTGTACCGACATATGTCTTTGTTTTCAAGTTACAGGTTTTAAACCCAATTCAAAAAAATTCAGAAAATCTCTTTAATTAATCTCTGATAGACTTTAGTATTCAAACAAAATATGTTTGTTTAAACCTAATTTAAGATGTAAAAATATATTTAAGTAAATAGGTTTATATATCTCTGGAAACTGAGAAAATACAGTGGGAACTTATACATATTGAAAATTCAATCATCAATATTCCTTGATTCATTTGTATAATCTTGATAACCATCAAGAATTATGATTTTTAAGAGTTAAATCCAGATTTTTAAGGATACGTCAAGTGAGAATTTCAGAGTTGATCAGAAATGGAATTTTAGCAATTTCTGGAGATCGAGGTGCTCGGGGTGGTTGGGGTTTTGGCTGGAGCAGGCATGGAGGTCAGTGGTTATGGGAAAAATGATTGGAGATTTTCTGATCATCGAGGTGGCGCTGTGGCTAGGTTTTAGGGTTTAAAACCCAGTTTTGCTCGACGAAGTTTCAAAGGCGATTCTGTCGCCAATGGCGAATCGGACAAGGCCGGTGTAGGTGGAATTGACACTGGGGTCTATGGCGAGGTTTTGGTTGAGGTTGCATGGCCTTTGATTGTCAGATCGTCGACGTCGAGGCATTTGTATCGATCGAGTCTGGTTCTAGAAAAGCATCGACTTGCTTAAATCCAAATTCATCGTCGTTTCGAGGATCTAGGTGTTTGGGTTGGTCAACGGTGATGTCGGCGACATGATGAAGATCGGGGCAGTGATCGAAGGGGATCGAAGTTCCTATGCACGTGACGTGCATTTGTGTGCTTATGTTGATATTTGAAAAATTGGGGGAAGATGAGTTTCATTGGGTCGAACTGGAAGAATTTCACGCATTGGCTCGGGGAAAATGAATGATGTGGGAAAACTCAAAGTAGGGCTCGAGAATTTTCAAATATGGGTCGGGTTTGAGTAATCAAGTATAAAACAGTTTTTAACTTTTGGAACAAATCAAGTTTTGTTTGAAACAATTTCATTAAAAACCAACTCTTTTGTTAATGATAATTGTTATCCAAGTTTTGAATTGATTAAAAGGTTTTTAAATAAAAATTGTTTTAAATTAATTAAGCTTAAAATGTCTAAGATACATATAACCTTTATTTTAAAGTTTATTTTAAATAAACTTAATAATATTAAGAAGTTAGTTAAGAAGAGATATTTTAATTGTTAATTAACTTTAAAATCTATGTTAATTTATTTGTTAATTACAAGATTCATCAAATAATTATTTTTAATGATAATTAAAGTAATTAATTAAGATAAATGGATTATCATTTAATCAATTAAAGTCTTAAGTGATTAAAGATTTATTGCATGGTGAAAGCAATTTAAAGGATAATTACCCAATGTAATTAAAAGGATTAATTATTTGATTACTTAATGATTTATCAATTAATGTGATTAATTAATTAATGTTGATTTATGTGATGAATTAATTAAAGGTAATTAATTACTTAAAGATAATTACTTAATTAAAAGTAATTAATTAATGATTAAAGTCGATTAATTAAGTGATTAAAATTAATTTGAGATTTATTAATATAAGTAATTAGGGATAATCACTTATTGTAATTAATTAAGGACAATTAATTAAATGGTAATTGATTAAGGGTTAATTAATTAATTAAGGAAAATTAATTAAAAGAATAATTAAATAATTAAAGGATAATTATTTAATGATTGAAGGTTGATTTATTTATTAATTAAGGTTGATTAATTAATGATTAAAGGTTGATTATTTTATCATTAAAGGTTAATTAATAAATAATTAAAGGATAATTAATTTAAACGGTTTGTAATTAATTAATATTAATTAACCAGCATTTGTAATTTATTCATTAATAATTAATCTGGTTTAAATTAATCAGATAACTAATTAATCTTACTTATGGATGTTTGGATTGTATGAAATACTTTGAATTGTTTGATATCCCTGATGTGTGATGCTTTGTGATACGAATTATTTTGATTTGAGCTGTGATGAATGTAATTTATTTATCTGTGATGAATTTGTATTATTTATCTGTGAATCTATTAATGAACATAAGCTTTATAGGATTATACCGCTTATCGATATTGCTGTGCTTGGATTTATGATGATTGATGATATTGTATTATTATGTGTAAAACCCTTGGACCACACCACACATACAAAAATATGGATTGCATGCGGAAATTGGTCAAGTCTCAGATATTTGAATTTAATATTATGAAATGGTTTTAAAGATTGAATTTTGAATCCAAAAGGATTTTGGAAATGGAACTGGGTTGAATATGAAAAGCTTTGGAAAGGAAATTTGAAATTGAATTTAGTTTGAATAGAATATATCTTGTTTAAGTTTTGAAATTATGTAGGAAACTGGTTTGAAAGGGTATATAAGTTTATAATATATATATATATATATATATATATATATATGGATTTTAAATCATTTTAAAAGTATTATTTTGGGAATTTAAATTTAAACCAAGTTTATATTTTAAAGGCTATAACTTGTGCATATTTGATCAGATTTTTCTGGAACGAAAGTATTTATTTTCAAATGATAATGGCTTTCATATAACAAAAGACTTCCAATTTTTGTTCAAAAGATTTCAAGTTTGAAATGGAATTGTTTTGAAAGCTATGAATGAATCTTTGTGAAAGACTGGTAACCTTGGTTACAAATTGAAGTGGATTTTAAAAAGGTGAATCTTTTGTTTTAAAAGATTAAAGTGGAAATTTGTCTAAAGCTTTTGAAGAAAAGGTTTTGGGATAAAAGTGTGACTTAACTAAGATCCTATATATCCAAATGGTTTTAAAATTTTGCGCCCATTATTCGGTTTATCCGGAAGAGGTCTTTTGTCATATAACCCATTCCGAATAATGATACGACGCAATGGATATCATTTGAAGACCGGTGGTGAAGACTGGGTATTTTCAAGAATGAAAGGATTACCCGTCAAATATCTCAGCACTAAGTCATGCCAGTATAGAGATCTTCATATGTGATGGGGAGTCCAATCGGGATTGTGAATACCCAGATTATTAGGGCTTCTTTGAAGTGCCTTTGGTTCTATTCGAACCCGGAACAGACTTGTATGGATATATGTATGACATTACACTTTGAGATGTAAAACTATTTTCTATCAAATACATTTCTATTTGGTGGCGGAGAATTTATTCTCTTAGCTTAATACCCTTCTCTGAGACGTTCGAGTTCAGAGGTTATATAGTTGATGGTTACTAGTGAAACATTTCCAATTTGATAATGTGACATACTAAGTGTTGCTGATCATTTGTTGATCAAAGCATGGCTTTTGTTTAAAGCGTGGCTTTGTGGATGAGACTTGATCAGGACCTCACACCCCGGAAATGGTCGAAACAGGTAGAATGCAGCAATGTTATGAGGGTCGCGCCCTTTAGTGTATGTCCATTTCCTTCTGGATAAAAGTGTTATCATGGTATGGAGCTCAGATACTTAACTTATGTGGTTGCTGCAAATCTATTTCTTTGTGGTTGTTGGTGTTGAGCGCTCGGATAAAGGTCGGTGACGACTGGGGGAGATCCGGTTAGGTTACCTGGCCTTGTGTTGGCAGAGATCCGGTTAGGTTCTCGGGGCGTCCCTTCAGAGGCGTACCCATGTGGTATAGGAAGTTCCTTAGCCTGACCATTTGTTGGAAATCCAAAGAAACAATATGAGCCCTGTGTGATTTTAGTTGTATAACCTGCCATTTACTTATGGTGGTGACCTGCCGTTCAAGTGGTAGCTATAGTAGGCATATTACGAAATGTGTATGCTGGATAAGATTAATATACTTTTGAAATTGTTTTCTACACTATGCACTAATAATAATATCAAAAGGAATTTTTATGTATTAAGCATGTTTAACTATCATATGGAGAAATCTCCTCCAATTGTGCATTTGCATTGTGTGTGTGCCGGGAGGCCTTATGGTAGTTTCATTTTCCAAAAAGCAATGTAGATATCTTTTTATTTCTTTTTAAAGATAAACTGTTTTTGTTTGCTCACACCAGTCCCATGACCGACCTGGAATTTATTGTTCCATTTCTAAACTCTGGGTGCCCACAATTTTCCACACTTGCAGGCTAGAGTCATATTTTCAGATATTCAGCTAGTAGATATAGATTTGATAGCTTTCAGCCTTCTGTTTGGAAATCTTTGAAGTCTTTGGTCTTTAAATCCGTTTGGATTTGGCAATTGCATTGTGTTTCATTCTGCACCGACCTTGTTTAATACAACGTGATGGTGGTTCGAGCTTCTGGTTTGCAGTTTAGAGCTTTGGAAATTGGAGATGCAGTTATTGTGTTTCTTTTGGAAGATCACTTGGTGATATATTTCCACTGCTATTATTCCGCTGTTGTATCTTGTCTCTGATAGTGATAATTCATTTGTATCAGATTGTTATATCTATTGTGTATCAATAAAGTTATTCATTTGTTTTCCGCTATGTTGTTGTACTTAATGTGTTATAACCTTGGCGAACCAGATTCGACGTTTGAATCTGCAGCATTCGAATATGGATGAGGTATTTGGTGCCTATTTTCGAAGGTCGAGTCAAGGTTGTTATATCATACTACCTTTAACCTCCTTGGAAGGTCACCTTGCATCCTCCCTTACATGTGCCAACTTTACACCTCACTTTCCTAAGGAAAATATCTCTTTAAAACATCTTCTACCTTATGACATAGACCATGACATCATCCTACCCTACTAATTGATAGAGTTAGAGTTAAAGTTATGCCCTAGAGGCAATTTTTTATTTTATTATAAGTTAATTAACTCTGTAATCTCATTCGTAATAAAGCTATTTTCCTCTCATTTATATATTTTTTATAATGTGTTACAAATAATTAAATGCTTGATTAAAATATATTTAATAGAATATCCATAAATTATGTGTTTGTGATAGTATTTACAAATAGTTATAATCACGAGCATTGTATTTTTATAAAACACACCATTTTAAATGTACCTGGTCAAGATGCATCGAGGTTGGATATCGATGTATCTGTTGGAACTAGATACGTAATGCTTTTTAAATGTTGGACAACATATTACTTATGACTGAGAAAGACAACTAGAGGTTACGTACTGATAATTATTGGATAACTATGGAATAACTCATACGATAGTTTTTTGATGGTTAATATAACTAAGGTCAAACAAAAAATGTTGATATGATAGATTTACGTAGTTCTCTTGACTTGAGAATACCGTGGATCTTCAATATGAAAGCTCCGCTTTAATTATAGTCAAATTATGGCACGATGTAACATCCCCTATTTAGGGGCCTAAAACTAAGAGCTACATATGCTGCAGTCATCTATAGTATTAGCTTCCGACGACTAAATATGGCTATGTTAATGGTATCAATAATATCAGAAGCACTTGAATAGGAAACAAAACAAAGATTTCAAAATAACTTTTACTTCATTACATTTCAAAACCAATTGTTTTATATTCACAACACATAATCCCATATCACTCTCAGGCACAGATCAAATATAATTATTACAAAATATGCCAGGAGCGGTATATGAAGATACCCCTTTGGTTGATCAGAGTCATATGGTCATAATGGACCTAATACAAAACAACACAGTGGAAAATCCACCAAAACATAACAAGAACTACAACTCCTAAATAGCTATTCGTTTGCCTCCTGCATGCCTTTGATAGCTTATTCGTCATCCAACTAAAACTTTAAAAAGAACTTAATCCCTCGACCTACTTAAATTAATTTTTAGCACCCGAGAGATTAAGAGAAAAACATAAACTTCGAGTCAGACATAAAGCCTGATGTGAATAAATTATACATCCCGAAATAATTATGTTAAGTGAGACAACTCCGCTTAGCGAAACAGATTTCCTCTCACTAACATCCTTTTAAAACGTATCTTTGCAAAACCTTTCATAAAACTATTTACCGTGGTTCTGCATCCACAATGATTAAATACTGTAAAGCAATCATTATGTAAACATACGTAAATATCAGGTAATAATGAGCTACCTATTCAAACACACAAGTTTTGTTTGGATAACTTTGAACCTTTGGCTGACTGGGGCCTACTAGACAATATAAACAAAATTAACCTAACAGCTGTTAGGTATTTTTCTTCTGGATTATCTATCCTTAACTATCTGTTAAATATTTTCCATCTGGTCGATCAATCCTTAACTATCTGTTAAATTCTTCACTTTTGGAGGGTCTGTTCTTAACTTAATCATCTCCCAGGCTTCTTAATCCTAATGGTTTATCGAGCTCACCAATAACCTATCTGTATATAAACACATATTCCTTTCAATGTGCAATAATAATTTTAGTCTACCTTTGACAAAGCCTTGCACATGGAATTTTGGACAAACAATTAGCAAGGGCTATTAGCTGATGTATAAGGTGCGACCCCATACTAGTATCATCTGGTATTCTGATATCTGATTCATTTTCACTTAAGGTTCCCCTCCTATAATTTCCTTGAAAACATTTTCAAATTGATTTAGAACCTTTAAATCAAACTTAAACAAGGAAAAGTATATAATCATTATACTTTACTCAAAATCATATCATCATTTCATATATGTAATCTTTGCTCAAAATTTAATTGATGAAAACAACTAACCATTTGAAAAAACCTCGTTCTATACTTTTGAAATCATCTATTTCAAATTCAAACATCAAACCTTTTGAAAATAATAAAACTTTAGACATCCTTCTTTAAAATCTCTTTAAAACATTGCCTTAGAAAAACCTTGGAAAACCTTCCATCTCAAACCTTTTAAAAACAATCACTTAAACCTTTCGGAGTCAATCATCAAACCTTTCGAAATCAAACTCTTAAACCTTTCGAAATCATTCACGTAAACCTTTTGAAATCTTTCACTTAAACCTTTTGAAATCTTTTATCGAACCTTTCGAAATCAGTCAACTAAAACCTTTCGAAATCATTATATTTAAACCTTTCGAAACCATTTTCACTTAAACATGTCAAACTATTGAACTAGACCTTTGGAAGTCATTGGAAGCAACCTTTCATCTAATTCAAAAGCTCTGCTTCGAAAGCTTGGTTATACTTCAATTAAAAACAAGGGTAAATCACCTAAGTCAAAAGATTCATTTTGAAAGTATGGAGAAGCGGTTAGTTTTTAAAATAGGTAAACCTTTTGCATTTTTCGAAAGGTTCAAAACAAAACATTTATAAAGCGGCAGTAACATTTCAACTCCGTCGGAAGGTTTCAAAATAGAATGGTATTAAAACAGTAGTAACCTTTCGAATGTGTCGGAAGGTTTAAAAACCTTTATATTTGACCTGGTTGAAAGCAACCAAGTCGAAAGCTCTTATTCGAAACCAAAACAGGTGAATGATTTTGGTTTATAAAACAACCATACCCAAACCACTTTGGCCATCAATCTTTCGACTTAGAACCCTTCGACTCTATCCAATTCATTACATACCAAGTAACTTGATAGTATATACCTTGGTTTGACCTTATCGAAAGCTTAGACCTCTCGACCTTGCCGAAAGGACTGAGTTGGAAATTTTGTTGCATCAAAGGCTGAAACATGCTAAAAGTATGTTTTCTATGTTTTTAACTTAAAAAGGATAAATTTTAAACTAACCTGCCTTTGTTTGTTAAATTCTCATTGGTTAGCAATTACTTTTAGAAATATGCTACCTCTATTTTTAAAATTAAATAATCATTTTATTTTACAAAATGCCCCGTCTTCTTAATTAACTATATAAAACATTTAAGTTTCATACCATAAATAATTTTATATATTCACCAAATTACTTTGGAAAAATCCCATAAAATCTATTTTAATATGTTACCTAATGTATAAAAATTTCAATCCCTAATAATAATTATTTTAGCTGAAAATAATTTATAACCCAATAAACAATTTCCTTCACTGAAAATTTAATGTAAAATCCATATTAATTCATAAAATTATGAAAATCAAAACCACTCTCTATAATATCATTTCTAACCTATATTTAAATTTTCAAGGCATTTGGATGTCATTTAATAAGGTTTTCATGCCAAACCTATCATAAAAACTAACATGAACAAATATAATCCATCAACAACATACATACATACATACATACATACATACATACATACATATATATATATATATATATATATAACTTTAATCATTAGAACATGGCATATACATACAAAATCATTTCAGGTCTAATCTTAAAACGGAAAACTAGGAGAAATTGGGATGTAGTAATTATTCACCTAAGCTTTGAGATAACAGATGTGAGATTTGATGTTGATTTAGTTGATTTTCTTCCTTCTTTTGAATCCTAGCTTTAATCTTCTTCTTGAGAATGATAATGGTGGCCGGCCTTAGGAATTTTTAGTTTAAATTTAATGAAAATGAACGTGAGTTTCATTCCTAATAGTTTAAGGTATAAACCTTACCTATTTCTCATATTGCCCTTCCCATATCCGAACACATTAACCTAGGTTATTTCATTTTATTTAACACACTAACATGGCACTACTACCCTATGTTAATCAAATTTCAACCTTTTAGTCTTTACATTATTTATTTAATTTACCCAATTAATTACTCTAAATAATGTTATAAAAATATGGGGTGTTACACACGACAACCAACGAGTGACTATAGTTGGGTCGAGTGGAAGTATTCAAAGTGAAGCACTATTCAAAAAAGGGTACATCTCCTTAGTTATATGCGGTTAGTATCACGTTTAACTCATGTCAATTCAAAGTCATATTCTCTGGTCAGAGTAGTTCAGTTAATAATAATTATTATTATTGAATTAAGGACTCTATGTTTGGACTATAGAGTTGAATATGGATGATATTGGAATTTTGACCGTTACCAAATTCCATAACTCCAAAGTGATATAGTTTTGATGAAAGAATTGGTGTAAATAAAATTCATAACCAGGTAACGTTTAAATAAGTGAAACTGGATTTTACTGAAACTAAGCAAGCGATAAATTTGGCCAAAATGTCACTTTACCTGCTAAATGATGAGTGAATGTTAATATTCGAATCGATCGATATTAATTGCTGACCAAATTTACACCTGACGAGTCATACAACAAAATGATGAATTCTTCATTGACAAAATGTGTTACTTAATTTATAATTTTTATAAATTAATTAAATTAATATTTATGAAATATTAATTATAAAACTTGATTATAATTTAATGAATAAATATTTTAAATATATTAAAAATAGTTATAGATATATCAATCGATATACGATACCAATAAGCGATTAAATTTGATTAAGTCGCATAATATTTTATTTTGGGCTTAAATGGGTCAAGGTCTATCGTAGGGGTAGAATTTTCAATTTAAATAGATTTTATAGGCGGCACATTTTTTTTGTTGGATAGGCTTGGTTTTGGATGGCCTAGATTAAATGAGAATCAGTATGTTATCATGTCCATTATTCTCTCCTTTCCATCCACTATATAAGCATCTCTAACCAAATTAGATTTAATTTTTTTTCTTCCTCGTCATTCATTATTTGATGGCTGAAAATTAACCCTAGTACCTCCATCATTACAAACTCAAATCAAGTCAGATTTGATCGCTATCTGAAAGATGAAGGTCAACGATTCAAGACTCGCTCTATATTGAATCAGAAAGAAGTTCAAGGCGCAGAAATCATCTTTTCAAGCTGTACATCAAAGCATTGAGATTAAGGTGTGTTTTTAATAAAATAATAGTTATTAATTCTCTATTATAATGTTTTATTATATATGTATATATTATATATAGTGTTAATTAGGTGACGATTCCCATATGCAAGTAATGTTGCCACAAAATACCTTGGTTATATGCATGTTTATATAAATAAATAAATTAAATTAATTGTTTTATCAAATTAATATCAGGTCAGTACAGCTCTTAATAAAAAATTATATTTTATTAAAATAATATGTATATCATTTAATTAAATATATATATATATATGGTTTATAATTAATTACTATGTCATGCTTTAAAAAAATTAATCATATAATTTCATATAAAAAGATTTAACGCAACCACAATTTTGACTGTAAAATATTAATTTTTAACAAATATTTTATTATTTAATATTATTTAAATAAAATATTACACAAATAAATTATACTAATTTAAATAAGTTATGAAAATTATATTTTATACTTTATAAAATTATAAAATTAGTAAGAAGCTCTTGGCCAAAAATTAAAAATAAATTTTTTATTTAATTTTTAAATTAAATGTCTAGTTTCAGTTGAAAATGGAAAAATTATTTTCAAATTATTTTCAAATTGAAAAATTATGCAAAAAAGTTTAAAGAATAAAATACTATTTAGGATTTACTATAAATTTAAAATTTGGATAAAGGTTCAAAAATTAATTTTTAATTTTTATTTTATTAATTTTTGAATGTAAATTTAATTAAAATATACTTGAAAATTAAAAAAAAAAAATTATTTGCCGAGTTTTGATAAAAACCTAGTATTTCATATTTATCTAAAAAATTAGTACTTTATCAATATATATTTATATTTCATCATGTATATATTAGTAAGTGTGTGTGTGTGTAAATTAAAATAAATTTATTATATCCATATATATATATATATATATATATATATGTATGTATGTATGTATGTATTACATATGGTTTTATAAAAAAATTAATATTTATAAATGTTTTTTCAATATTTATATAAATCTATTATATGATATCTATATATAATATTGATATTTTATTCACGTGATTACATACACACATAGATACTTATATGTTATATGACATTATTTGAACAAAACTTTAATATATGTAATATTTATATATAAATTATAATAAGTACATATGTTTGGACAACATACACTTGCATTTCGATGAGCTAACATGTCCGTTACGATGTAAATCTCAATCTTTATACACACGCATATTATACCTTGCACAGCTTGATATGTTACACTCGCACACATAAATATATGCGTTTATGATACACATATATTATTATGACATGATATAAATAAAAAAAATTAAATTTAAATAAAATAAAGGTTTTTATTTAAATAATACTTAGAATTGTTCTAAATAAATTAGACTTCATAAGCATAAAGTACTAATATGGTAAATAAATTTGTAATTCACCCATATTTCTACTACGAGCTAGCCCAGTTCCAACAATGATATCAAAGCCAAATCGCCTATGTAGTCTAAATTATTCATGTTAGGATTAACTAATTATGCTTATAGCTCAGATATTAAGGTGTCTAAAAGGGTAGTTTCTAGGATTGGTTTGGAGTAATTTAGTACTCTGCCCCATCTGGCTACCAGCCTAGCCCAAACAAATATGTGAGCCTAAAAGGTTTCCCTTAATAGAAGAGGCCAATTTGAACTAGGCTTTGGCCTAATTTTCGAAAATGTTTGAAAATTGAAAAATATAAGATTATAAATGTAAAAGTTAAATTTAAAATAAGATATACATATATTATAAAAGTTATAATATAATAAAGTTTTCAAAATGTTTGAAAATAATTGAAATCAATTTCGAAATTTTTGAATTTGTTATTAAGATTAATAAAATAAATCAATTAAACGAGTAAATTAATTAATACATATATTCTTGTATTATATATAAGATATATGTGGTATTTTTTTAAATTATTTAAAATTACATAAGTATACATATATGTATATGAATTAAAATTCAAAATTAATATAGTTTAATTAAAATAGTTTATTAATAGATTATTTAAATGTATATTAATTAAATAATGTACACATGTATATGATGTATGTGTTATATTATAAAAGTTATAATATATAATAATTATTGGATATAAATGTTATATTAATATGTAATTAATTAAAATGTTAGTCCGCGGGTGTGGCATAACGAAAAATAGGTGCCTAGATCTGGCAATAAACCCAGGTTCGAGCTCTGCGTTGTACACATTTCTCATAATAAATAGTACCTAGAGGTTATAGGTGTCATGAGTTGACGCAAACATGCACAACGTAATTCCCCCTCAGGAGTTCATCGGTCTGTCAGGTTCTCCTGAGTATAGTACAAAAAATATATAAAATGTTAATTAATTAGAGTTAATTAAATAAGATTTGATTAATACAATACTATACATAAGACTATTATATATGTAATATAAATATAAAAGTTATTTAATATTAAATCTTATATATTATGAATGCATAAATTAAGGTGGAATATTAAGAAACCATAAATAGATTTAAGGAATAAATACCACACATAGATGTACATATACCATGATTGTTGATGTTTCTGACACTTGAATCACAAGAGTAATTCATAAGAATTATATTATTATGTAAGTCAATATTACTCAATATTATATGTATTGAAGATTATTAATCTTCAGTATAATGTTCTCCTCTACCACATATAAATTAATAAGCTGTTTGCATATTCCTTAGTTGTTGAGTAAACTTAGGCTAAGGATGTTATCGGTAGTATTATTAATATATTGAATAGATGAGGTAATATAACTATTTGTATTTGTTGAGTAAACTCAAGTTACATATATTATACTTGAGCCATCATGATATGGTAGGTATGAGTGAATAATTTTATTTCGATTTGTTGAGCAAACTCAAGATTAAAGTAAAATTAAGATAAGGTACCAAGTGTTTGGAGTTGTATATGATACAACCAATAAGTAGCTATCCATTATCTATAGAGCTAAGAATTGTTGAGTAAACTCAAGGTCGGAATTCCAAGAGGGACGAGTCCTTACACCGACTAGTGGAAGCTTATTTGTAAAACGAAACAAAAAGTTTAACCTTACTAGTGTTATATATTATGATTTGTTCTAATAATCTACCACTTAAACTTATAGAAGATGACGACTCCAAAACTTTTTTCTTAAACCGACAAAATTACCAGACCTAACTATATTAACCGACTAACAGTAATTAAAATAATGTTGACTTATGAGCTCCTTTGGACTGCTATTGCATGCAAACCTAATGAACAACTGACTGATGACGTCGACCTTAAACTACGACTTACTTATGATAATGAGTTACAGAATTAGAGATTGCCTAATTTTTCATGCTGTCTATATTTTACAAGATGTTGTGGAGGCAGCACGAAAATATGTCTATCCATGAGATATTTGATAGTCTCAAGGCTCTTTTGGGTGAACGGTCATGTTCGACAAGGTACGAGCTTACGTGGAAGCTGTTCAATACTAAAATGACCAAGGGACAGAAAGTGGACGATTACGTGCTAATGATGAAGGGATATATAGAAAGGATTTTGCAATTAGGTGCAAGATAAGTAGCAAACTACAAGTAGATTTGATCCTTGGTAAACTTATTTCTCAGTATGAACTGCTCATATTGAATTATAAGAAGAAGCAATTGAATGTGAATCTCATGGAGCTCCTTAATATGTTGATGTCAGTCGAGTCATAATCTAAGGATCAATCAGTTGTACTTTCTATTAAGGATGGTGCATCATCTTCGAAGAGTTCGTAGAAGCCGAAAAAAGAAGGTAAAAATAGCAAGAAAAGCAAGAAGACCAATGCCAAGGGTGAATTTCACCACTACTAAAAGAAAGGTCACTAATCGATTACTTGAAGATTGTTAGGGAAAAGAAGTAGAACGGTTCTACTGCTCCATATAGTACATTTATAAATCAAAGTTGTTCTGTAATCCATAAAATATCCCGGGATATAGTTATTAGATATGGTACTCATATATGTAATTCGTTACTAGGGCTTAGGAACTGGCATAGCATGGAAAAAGGAGAGATGAGGCTTTAAGTTGTTGATGGATCTATGGTAGATGCAACGACAATAAGGGATTACCATTTAAATTTACCTAGTGGATTATTAATAGTATTAAATAATTGCTATTTTGTAAAAGGCTTCGTTTGTGGGATTATTTCTATTTTTATACTATTTGAGACCGGATATATATTTCATTGTGCAAATAATGTTATGAAAATTGGTTTGGATGAAAATAAAGTCTGCGATTGTATTCTTGAAATGGCATTTATGTGATTAATACTAATTATATGTGTTCTACGAATAATTCGTCTAACACTATAAATGATAGTTATCTTGGCATTGTAGGCTAGGTCATATTAGTGAGAAACGACTACACAAATTGAAAACTGAAGGTTTCTACCATCAACTGATTCTGAATCATTTGACATATTTGAGTCGTGTCTCAAAGGTAAAATGACCAAGTGCCCTTTAAGTGGGAGGGATAAAAGGGTTGGTGAACTCTTAAGATTAGTACACAGTGATGTCTATAGCCTAATGCATATAGCAACCAAAGATAATAGTTCATACTTTGTTACCTTCACTGATGATTTCTCGAGACTAGGATATGTGTATGTGATGAAGAACAAATCCGATGTTTATTAGAAATTTGTTGAATATAAAAATGTAGTAGAAAACCAAACGTGCCACAAGATAAAGATTCTTTGATCAGATTACGGAGGTGAGTATGTTGGACAAAATTTCCAACAGTACTTAAAAGATAATGTTATCTCTCAGATTACTCCACAATATCATCTGTAACACAACGAGGTGTCAAAGCGAAGGAATCGAACCTTATTAGATATGGTTCGTTCCACGATGAGTTACATCTGCCCTATTTGGGATGTGCTAGAAACTGCGACATATATGTTGAACTTTTTATCCACTACATGCCTTAAATACCATATGAGATGTGGTTTGGTAAGAATCCGAACTAAAGCATTTGAAGGTGTGGGGTTGCTCGGCATATGTTAAGAACGTTGGTCCGAAACAAGCTAGAAGAAAGATTGGTACCGTGTAAATTTATAGGATATCCCAAAAACATAATGGGATTTGTATTCTACAATACCAAGTAACGAAAGGTCATTGTTTTTTGACATGTTGTCTTTTTGGAAAACGTATCTATGTCAAATAAAATTAACAGTGAGGTTGAAGACTAGGATGAGATCCAATAGGTTAACACTAAGGGCAAACCTTTGGGCAAACCAAGTTCACCCATGTTCGAAAACACGCTACCTATTAGAAGGCCTAGTATGGAATCTCTTGCACCAGAGAGATACTACAGCTTTCTCATGGATGGAGAAAAGGAGGACCATTTCTTAGATGATGACACTCCTCCGTCTTTCCAACAAGCACTGCAACATAAAGACTCTACACTCTAGCTTGGAGCAATAAAATTCGAGATGGATTCTAGGTACGAAAATAAAGTTTGGACTTTATCGGACGTACCGGAAGGGATAAAACCCATTGGCTACAAATTAAATTTTAAGAAAAAGATAAATTCAGATGAAAAAATACAACTTATAAAGAGGCTAGCTATGAAATGATTTCATCAAATTCAACGTGTTGATTATGGCGAGACCTTTTTGCCCGTAGCCGCGCTGAAGTCCATTCTGATTATGCTAAATAACACTGCATTCCATGACTATGAAATATGTCCAATGAATGTAAAGATTGTTTTCATAAATAGTCATTTAGAAGAAACTGTTTTCATTCTGTAGCCCGAGGGTTTTGTGATCAGTGGGAGTGAGGGCATGGCTTGCAAGTTGTTAAAGTCCATTTATGGACCTAAAGAAGCTTCAAGGAGTTGGAAAATGCGTTTGGATAAAGTAATAAAATAGTTTGGTTTTTATTAGAAAACGGAGAAAGCATGCACATATAGAAAGCAACAGGGCAACACTATCATTTTCTTAGTGCTTTATGTCGATGATCTATTATTGATTTGTCAATGACACTTCTTTATTGCCATCAATGATAGCTTGGCTTTCCAAGAACTTCTCGATGAAAGATTTGGGAGAAGGGGCCTATATATTTGGTATAACATCTATATAAATAGACATATAAGGCTGTTTGGATTGTCCCAATCACTGTACATAAATACCATACCGAAAAGGTTCAGTATGGAGAATTTCGAATGTGGAAACGTTCTAACGCAGTTTAAAATCATCCTTTTAATGAAGGGCGCCCCTCGTACCAATGAGGAGAAAGAGCGTATGATGAGGATCCTCTATGCTTCAGCCATAGGATCCATATAATTACGTTATGCTATGTACAAGGCCAAATGTGGCATACACATTAGGATGCAAAAGCCGATACCAGTCTGATCCTAGAGAAAAACATTGGACGACCGTAAAATGTATTCTTATGTATATAAGATATACTAAGGAATTATTCCTCTTATACAAGAATTGAGACCTCCTTATGAAGGGGTATACAGATTCAAGTTTATATAGATGATAGTAAATTAGTGTCTTGCTATGTCTTTATGCTTCACAGTGGAGCCGTTGATTGGAAAGTTTCAAATAAGAAATAATTGTTGATTTCACGATGGAGGTCGAGTACACCACCCTCAATAAAGCAACAAAAAAGGCGATTTGGATGTGCAAGTTTTTTGAGTGAGCTTAGAGTGATTCCCAATATTGAAAATCCTACGGCTTTATTCTATGACAAAAATCGACGATACAGATCGCAAAGGAGCCAAGAGTACACAAAAAGTCGCAGCACATTCTTTGAAATTTCCTTCGAATTATAAAATTCGTTGAGAAGAAAAAAGTTGTGATTCGAAGGGCAGATACCATGGGCAACATAGTAGATTCATTCAATAAGGATGTAGCTCGATTGTCGAGAAGCTGATTGAAGGGGGGATTGAGATTCCATAATTAACCCTAAATGCAGGTCGGAGACTGATAGAGTTAGGGGTAAGCCCTAGGGCCAATTCTATAATTTATTGTAAATTAATTAACTCTATAATCAATTCTCATTTTTAATAAAGGTGTTTCTCTTTCTATTATATTTGTTTTATAGTGTGTTATAAATAAATAAATTCTTAATTAAAATATGTTTAACAAAAAAATCCGTAAATGGTATATTTGTGATAGTGATTACAAATAGTTGTAATCATGAGTATTGTATCATAATATTATAAGACACATCATTTTAAATGTTCTTAGTCAAGATGCATCGAGACTGGATATCGATGTACCTATTGAGACTAGAGTAGGTAGTGCTCTTCAAATGTTGGGCAATGTATAAATCAAGACTTTTGGGGGCACATAGGGTTTACATTCTGATAGTTATTGGATAACTATGGAACGACTCACATGTTGGTTTCTGTTGGTTAATATAACTAAGGTCAAAAAGAAATTTCAGTGTAATGGATTTACATAGTTCTCTCAACTTGAGAACAATGTGGATCTTCAATATAAAAGCTCCACTTTTGATTATAGTCAAATCTATAGGTGTGGAATAATGGATCTTATGGCTAATTTAACACTTGGGGGAGAATGGTGTTTTCTAACTTATGTAAATCTTTTTAAAATTATTTCAGGATTAATATCAAATCACGTATTAACAATATATATTTTTACTTACAATTAGTCACAGATGTAATTACAGATAAATATAAAAACAATAAAGTAAAAAGTAAAGAGTTAGAAAGATGATACTAGGGATTTTATACTGGTTTGGATTTCTTCTACATCCGTCTCATACAATTACTTGTATATATTTCTTTTCAAGCGCCTACTTTCTAGGTTAGCAAGCAAACCAATTACCGTCTCAATTTCAAAGCTATAAGACACAACCTCTTGTATTTCGAGTCTGGGGCAAACTCATTTCATTTAAACGAGCTACAAGCACCGTCACTAAATTTGAATGGGTAACTAAGCACATCCACTTAATTTTAATGGGATACAAGCACACCTAAAACAAACAAAAGTAGAGTTTATGTTTTTCCAAAGACAAATAGTTGTACTTTGGATACAATGGATCCTATATCCTCGTAGATAACGCTTTGATCTTTGAAATAAGAGAGAGATTCTTGCAAAATAGCGAGTAAGTACTAATGAATCAATATAATGAAGTATGAATGGGTTCAATATGATTTTGAATAGAATAAAGTATATTTTCAAGAGAATTTCAAAGAGAGCAAGGAGTTGGAAAAAGGTAAGTAATTAATTAGTTAAAAGTTTGTTTGCACTCCTCTTTATATAGTAAATGAATAGATGTATCCACTCATGAATGGTTGTATCCAAAAGACGCTTCCATTCAAAATTTAAAAAATAATTTTACAGCCTATATGTCGACATATAGAAATATGTATGTCGATATATCCTAGTAAAATATGAAAAATGTTTTCTTTTAAATTGTTTTGAAAATTCTATACTTTGTAAAATAATTCGAATATAGTTTTTAAATATTCTGAACTCTTAAAAAATTTATATATAATATTTTAAAATATATTTGAAATTTAAATAATTTATTCTTTCAATACATTAAGGATTGGAAATTGAAGGTAAGGGTTGCTATTAAGGACTTTAACAACAAATTCTAAAGACTATAAACACTAAATTATAATCTTATGCTCTTTATTTCTTTGTCTTTGAATTCTTGAGTCTTCAAATCTTTATCTTGTCTTTATACTGTACATTCTTTGATTCAGCACTTATGTAATATTGTGCACTATATACTATATAATTTGACGAAATATTAGTATCTATATTTTATATGGTAGTTTTCATCAAAATCAATAATTGAGGTACTAACAAATCATGGCACGGCATCCACTGAGTGAGTATAGTTAGGTCGAGTGGAAGTATTGGAAATAAAGCACTATTCAAGAGAGGATTCATCTCCTCAAGTATATGGGGTTAGTATCATGGTCAACTCAAATCAACTCAAAATCGAAATCTTTGGCCAAAGTAGTTCAGTTAATAATAATTGTTATTATTGAACCAAGGGCTTTGTGTTTGGACTATAGAGTTGAATATGAACGATATTGGAATTTTGACCATTACCAAATTCCACAAGTCCAAAGTGATACAGTTTTGGCGAAGAGAAATGGTGTAAATAAAAGACATAACCAGGTAAAGATTAATTAAGTAAAATTTGATTTTATGGAGACCAAGTAACCGACAAATTTGGCCAAAATGTCACATAATTTGCTAAGTGATGTGTGAACGTTAATATTCGAATAGTTTAATAATAATCACTGGCCAAATTTACACCAGATGAGTCACACAACCGAAACAATGAATTCTCCTTTGACTAAACGATTTAAGTAATCTATAATTGTTATAAATTGATTAATATGTATGAAATATTAATTGTAAAATTTGATTATGATTTAATGAATAAATATTATTAAATATATTTTTAGTAGTTATAAATTATCAATCGATATATGATACCAATAAGCGATTAAATTTGGTTTAATTGCATAATATTTTTTTGGGTTTAAATGGGCCCACCATGAGGGTAGAATTTTCGGCTGTAAATATATGATACAGGCAGCTCATTTTTTGGGTTAGGTATACTTGGTTTTGGATGGTCAGATTATAAGAGAATGAGTATGAGATCAAATCCACTTTTCCCCTTTCCGTCCGCTATATAAGCATCTCCAACCTAATTAAATTTAATTTTTTAGTGCCTCCTCCTTCATTACTTGCTAGTCAAAATTATACCTAGTCCCTCCATCTTTTCAAACTCAAATCAAGTTAGATTCGATTGCTATCCGATGGTTGATGGTCAACGGTTCAAGGACTAGCTCTCTACTGAATTGGAAGGAGTTTCAAGAGGCAGAAATCATCTTTTCAAGGGATAATTCATGGCATTGGGATTACAGATGTTTTTAATTAAAATATAATTATCAATTCTCATTTATAATTATAACGAACCACCTTTCTTACTACCAAAGACGACAGTAAATACACCTTGGTATTCGTGTGCCAATCGTTTAATCATCTGAAAAACAGGTCATAGGGGTGAAAGAAGGATAGAACGGAATAAACTAAACAATACAGAATCGCACAATGCAATGAAACAATATATATTACTCAACATAATATATTATAAAGGCATTTCAAAAATGTTATATTAGAGTCATACTAATACAAATTCTACCCTTGGATAGTTATAACAGTATGCCCTACCTAACAGATACAGTATACATATAATACACTGGAAACAAGAAAAAATAACTAGCTATCAATGAAGCCACCTGCTCGAACTCCTCCAAAATGAATATGTGGAAAAACCTAAACTACTAGGTTGCCAACTCAAATTTGAGCACCCAAGAGTTTATGGAAAGAAAATAAACTATAGGTCAAACATAAGGCCTGGTGTGAGCAAAGCATAAGTCTTTAACTTTATAAAAACCTTTAATCAAAGGCATGTCGTAAGACCATGCCACATATTAACATGGATGAGTTTTAACCTTACGATAACCAAAACATTTGTATATAAAATCCAGTGATATTATAATATTGTCTAACGATTCAAATACATATTAAAAATAGATGAAATTATTACCATATTAAATTCTAGCATACTGGGCACTAAGATTAAAAACCATAAAAGCGCGTATTTGAGATTGGATTCCATACTATGGCAAGGTAAGGGACTACCTTACGATGGTACACCCTTAGAAATTGCACCGAAGTCTTACAAGAACTTCTTGTGCCACTACTACACAAAGTCGGCTGCCCCTTTAATATGGTGAATTAGATTACCTCATCCCCTTTTGGCACCAAGGCCTTATACTACCATGATGTTTGCGTGCAAAACAACTCAAATATGGACAATCTAGAATGGGATGGCGGCTCCTAATGGCAGTTGACCACATAGCTCTGTTGTATACTGTAATTTTTTCCATTTCTCGGTTTGTGAGGCTCATGAAGTCACATCTTTACCTTCTTCCTCTTAGCAGACCATCTTGGAATGCTAACACTGCCCTCTAGGCAGAGATAAAATGCCAATATTCATCGATGTAATTTGTACTAGGATCGAACAAACATTCCATATTACTATCTTCCATTTTGGAATCACCCTCAGAAAGAATAGTATAACGTTATAGCATACTTTAAGTTGATTTAACATCGTTTGTTATTAGTTTGGAGTTGTGATGTCTCGAAAATTTGGGCAGTATTTATTTAATAATTTCATTAATGTGAAATATTGATTTAATAATCTAATTCAAACAGAAATTATCTTTTGAAGATTAATAATTATTTGGTTTGTTAAATGATATTCTTTTGAGAATTTATAATAATGATAATTTAATTTGAGAATCTTATTGTTTTCAAATGTTAAAAATATTTAAATAATAAAATTATCATTCTAAGCTGATTTAAAGATATTTTTATTATAATGTATATATGTGTATACGTTGTAAATAGAGAATTTGATTTAATTTAAATTTAAATTTAATAAGGATATTTTCAAATTCATTATATATATATATATATATATATATATATATGTTTAAATTATGAATTGGTTAATTTGATTTAAATTAGTATTGGAAACTTTTCAAAAGTTTGTTTTAAAAAGCTTTCTTATATTTTCAGAAGAAATATAAGTAAATATTTATTTGTTTATGAATATAATAGTTTGAATTGTATTATATTATAAAAGTTTTTTTGTTTTATTTTAAAAATTGTTTTTCTTTTGAAATAAGATTTAGTTCAATTATATTAGAATATAATTTGGTTTGAAACTTTTGAATAAAATTGAATTCAGCATTCTTTTTCTTTCTAAAGTTTCTCTTTTAAAATTTAGTTTTAAAAATATTATTTTAGGAATATTCAAATTAACATTAAGATAGATAATGTATAAAGAAGGGTTATATGTAATTATCTAAAGACTAAACGTAATTAAACATTTAAAACATGTTAAATTAAGTAAGAAATGAATTTAAAAAACTTTATAAAATTAAGAATTTTTTTATATATTGAAATGCACATATGTTAAGCTTTTAACACAAGAGGAGACACTTGTAAATCATTTGTCTTACTTAAGTAACAAGTGGCATGCTAATATATTAAAAGAAACATAACAATTCATTTTGTTTAAACATCATCTTCATTTGAAACTGAAATCAGATTTAAAACAAAATTTCAAAAACCGGATCGGCATATTCAATTCTTCAAATCTAAAAAAACAAAGTACAATGCATGTTAAAAAAAAATCTGCAACACCCAATGCAAAACCCAAACCTGCAATCAAAATTCTGCAAAACCAAATTCTGTTTAAAATCTGCAAGTTAGAACATCAAATTGAAGTTCCATTAAAATCTAAGCAAAGAAGAATTGAGTACTGTTGCAGATTAAAATCAACTTCAACGGTAATCAAAATGGAAGCGAAACATAGATTCATCAAGCAAATAGCAAATCAACTTCAACATGCAGATTCAAACAGGTTCCAAGAAAAATGAATGCACCTGAGTTGTTCTCTGCATCTTCAATAAAAAAGTGAGTAAATTTCTTTATTTTAAAAACAGTTTTTCCTTTTATAATTAAAGTTAAATAAAATTTCCACAACTCAAGTTCTAGTTCACATAAATTAAAAACTATTTGGATGAAAACTGCCCTGTTTATTTTTAGAAGTGAGTAACCTCATAATGCAAAAAGTATAAACTTTCTGCTGCATGTAAATATATAGGAATGAGCATGCTTGTCTGAATTTTTTTGATGAATATTGTGTGTGAATACGTATAAACAGATATATAGGTTTACAGTTAACAGTATACTTGATTCTGTTTATAAAATTTAAAATTTAAATAGGAAAAACCCAATACCTCTTGAATTTATTTCTGTTAGGATTTGTTATGTAAGCAAAAGATGTTTGCTTAGTATGAAAATTTGATTATAAATCATAATTTAGTTAAATTTGAAAAAACTGTAGCCTCTGAAACACTAATAACTATCAATATCTTCAGTAAGCCAAATATCAACTTCCTAAATTATTAAATCAGTGTTATAACTTGAATGCATGTTTGAAAACATGAATTTTAAAGCATAAATCACATTTTTAAATCAACTGTGGTATGAGATCAATTCTGTTTTTGGAAAAATTGGGAAATTTGGGTTTAACAAATTTCCTAGTGATTGTGGGAAGTCGTAATTCTTCCTGGAGGTGGAGTGCTGATGGATAAGTAGGGAAAAATTAGCAAATGGATTGTCAGTGGTGGTTGGCGACAGTGGTGGCCGGTTTCAGGTTTGAACCCTAGTTTTCTGGGGTTAGGGGTTTTTGTAGCCTTTTGTACTCTCAGTTGCATCGAGTGATTCAATATTTAGGGGATGGGAAGAGGGGTCGTAGATGGAGCTATGGCCGGAGTCACGGTGCCCAGATGATCGGAGGTGGATTTTCTGGCTGTTGACAGGTTTTGGGGGATTTTGGATGCAGTGTTTCCAGGTTGCGACTGTTATCTCGAATTCAATTTTCAAGCTGCAGTGGGTAAGTGGATGGTCGTAATCCAGTGAGGGGTTGGTCGATGTCTTGGAGAAGTGGGCTACGGTGGCTGGAGATGATCTGAGCACCGGTGCATATGCACCGTGCATATTGAAATTCTAGTGAACTTGTTGGGTTGTGTAGTATTTTTGTCTCGAAGTTTTCTCGGGAAAAACTAGTTGTTTACTCGAAGCAAGTAGGTTGTGAACTCGAAGCATATGAGGGGAGGTCTCGGGTATTTTTGTTGCAGGTTATAAAACTACCAGTATGCAATTTTTAAACTTGAATGAATTTAAATTTTTAAAGCAGAATGTAAGGCAGGATTTTGAACGGGGTTTTAAAATTCAAATTTAAGTTTGATGAATTCTTTTGAATTCAAAGTTTTTAAAATGAAACTTTTAAATTTAAAGCAAGATTTAAATTAGGATTTAAAAATCAAGTTTAAATATGAGTTCAAGTTTACTATAGATTCAAATTCTTGAATTTAATCAGTTTGTAAGTTCAAATGTTGAACAAGTTTAAAAGTTTTAAGGTAGATTTAAAAATGAATTTGATTTCAAATAAATGGTTAAAACTTGATTAAATTATTTACTTTAAATATTGGAATTAAAGATATGAAGTGTTTAACTTTAATTTGAAAAGTAAAATAATCAATTTATTTTAAAGACTTGATTTCTTTAATAAATTTAAGTAATTCGGATTTAAACTTTTCTTTTATAAGTAATGAATGTTTTCACTTTTATTTTAAGGATTTTAAATTTATTTAATATGGATAAATGTTTAAATAGTTAAACATTTTGAAATCTTAAATTTTTAAATGGAATTTGAATTTAAATACATTTTGGATGTTAATGAAGTCATTAAATAAGTCAATGAATTATCTTAGAAATAATTAAGATAATAAAAGAATTTAGTTAAGGAATTTACTTATTTGTTTGATTTTAAATAATGGTTTAGATTAATTTTTAATTAGAGATAATTAAAGATAATCAATCTAAGATAATTTTCTTAGAGAAGTAATTAAAGAAATGTTGTTAATTAATAAGATAATTATCTTAGGATAATTAAGTAATTAATTAATGTGATTAATTTTGATAATTAATTAGATTAATTAATTGAAGATAATAAATTGTATTTGTTAAGTATAATTACTTGATAAAAGTAATTAAGGGATTAATTACTTATTATAATTAATTTTGATAATGTGATTTGTTTAAGTTAATTAATTTAGTTTAATTAATTTAAGAAATCATTTGATGATTTAATGGGTGTAATTACTTAATGTAATTAATGGAGCAGTATTACTTAGAGAAGTAATGAATGATAATTACTGGAATGTAACTAGTGCGGATGGTTTTTAAATAAGTAATTAGGGTAACTACTTTTGTAATTAATCAAGGGATTAATTAATGAAGATGATTAATTATGGGATAATTAATTTGTTATGAGTAATTAAGGGTAGTTAATTACTGATTTGATATTAATCAAGGTGGTTAATAATTGTATTTTAAATTTTAGATTTAATTGCTAAATGTAATTAATTTTAAATAAAGCAATTAATTTAAATATTAATTAGAAATCATTAATTAATATAAGTAATGATGTAATTAAGAATTGTTTATTTAAGGAATAATTAATTATTAAGTGATTAATTAATATAATTAATTAAGGATAAATGTAATTAATTATAGTTAATTAATAAATGAAGTAATTAAATGTTAATTACTTATGATTAAGGTTAATTAATTTGTAAAATTAATTACTTATGGTAATTTGAATGATTAATCAAAGGTGTTTAATCAAGTTGTATACTTAGTGAATGATTAATTAACTCGGTTAATTAATTAATTAATATATAAGCAGGATTTATAGATGAGTAATTAATTTAATTTATTTTAAATTAATTAGAGATGAATGCAATTATTTAATTCATTTTAAGTTAATTATAGATGGTGGTTAATAAATCTTTGCTTATGGATGATATTGATATTTCTTTGGATGGTTGTGATCTCAATAATCAGATGAGTATTATCCATATGATATGGATGCTTAGTTATTGTATGATAATATGGATTATCTGTTTGTGATGATTATCTGTTGTGATGATTATCTGTTCTTGATGATGATACAAATTATCTGCTTATGATGAGAATGTGATTGTCTATTGTGATATGTGATTTATCTATCTGTGTGTAATAGATAATGATGAACTGAATTGTTTAAACTAAATTCACTTGGACATTAAGATGGCGTTTGGATTTCAATGAGACCGGAATCGGATTTCCAAATTTGGAATTACGAAAACCACATCGATCCAAAATAAACGTTAGGTCGTGAATCTCAAGTGAAGAGTGAAGACTCGAGGTGTAAGAACAATTCGTCGGTATAACTCTGAGGGTGATTCCATGATGAGTTTGACGGAATAGGACTTTCGGGTTCGAGATGGTGTTTCAGAGTGCAAGGTTTATCGCCGTTAACTCTTAGGGTGATTCCAAAACGAGTGTAACGAGATAATGTCTTCGGTTTCGTTCGAACCCGGAACGAACTTGTATGGATTGAACGCTTTCAAAACATCGTCAGGTGGACGATGAGCATTCTAAGATTGATATGTCCTATAAAGGTAATCGTAGCCTCAAGCCTCATCAACCGGGAATGGCTAAAAGAGGGGAGGTGCAGCAAGGCTAAGTGGGTCATGCCCAAGTAGGAGGAGATTTACCCCTGTCTAGAGGTCCCTTTATATTTCGGCTGTGTGGCAGTTGGCGATGGCCAATCCGCGGGGTGGTCTTGTTCGGGACTGTTCAGTAAGGAATGGTCCCGGCTTTGTGTTGCAGGGGAGCGGGCGTACTCCTCGGTACGGTGATCTAGGCTATGTACTGTGACTGGCGGTACCCCAGTAGCCCTGCCATTGATGGAAACCCATTCTTCCTACGAGACCCTACGGTTTTGACTGTATTACCCACTTTTATGGCTAGTAGCTGGAATTTAATCATGTAACAATTTCGGCTACTTCTTATTTATTTGAAAACCCTAAACACTATTATAATATCACTGGATTTACTATCAAATGTTTTGGTTAGTGTAAGGTAAAAACTTTTCCATGTTTATGTGTGGGAAGTCTTACGTGATACCTTTTCTTTTCAAAGGTTTTTGAAAGTTAAGCAAATTTTAAACCCGTTTACTCACACCAGACTCATGTCTGACCCGAGTGTTTATTTTCTATTTTATTAAACTCTTGGGTACTCATATTACGTATGAGTAGTCAAGTGATTCAGGATTGCGTTGTCGAGTTCTGGAGGAGATAATGGAGCATGAGGCTTCAGCGTGTAGAAATATATATATATAGTGGTTCCGTTGTGTTTGAGTTGCATCTATTTTCTCTGATGTACTTGAATTGTAATTGCTAGACAGATATTTATAACTGTCCAGTTTGTGTTGTATTAGTTGTATAACTCTGATGTAAATGATACTATGTAATGTTTTATGTGATATAATATAGTTTATTCGTTCCGCTGTGAGATTCTGATGTTGTCTGTTTCTTTCTTTTCTATCTTTTCTCTTTTCTATCCCTTTCTTTCTTCTTAATGATGCGTCTTTCAATGGAATGAAAGGCGGGTCGTTACAAGAGTGGTTCAGATAAATCCAGGGACTGGTGTCTCTAAAACCAAGTAATTTTTTCAGGCTAACTCAGTTCTGGTTCTATTATAAGTATGCACTAACCAATCGAGTCCTCACCGGGGAACTCAAGTATTCCTGACATACCTCCTGAGTCAAAACAGGTCCAGATTTTGATAATCGGTTATTTAACTATCAAATAGACAACAACAATTAATTCCATTTGAGATTTATTTATCCATAGAAATCACTAAGCCTCAAAACAAATCTTTATTTAATAAATCTCCTTCAAAGACTTTGTCTAAAACATTCATATACTTAACTCTCTGATGTAAGTATATTCACAAAACATTTGTGAATAACTTCTTACTTCCAAATCATTTTAAAAGGATTAAACAAATATTGTTTAAATCGGAGGTTAGGTCAACCCTAAACATAATTTCCTCGGTGTTAAATGTGGAACGAATGTTCCAAACTGCCATTTTTAAAAGGTTTATTTAGAGAAATCCAGATCTGAAATTCTTTTTTATATTTCTTTCCATAAATCTCTTTTAAACAAATCTATTTCATTCACGAAATTTATTTTACTTGAAATCCAAATCCATTTCAAAATACTTTCCAAAACTTCCAAATTCTTTTAAATAACCCTTTTATAAATATTCAAAACCATTTATATAAATTCCTTTATAAATATCCAAAATTTTTACATAAATTTCTTATAAATAGCCAAATCTTTTTTTAAACTCCCTTTATGAATATCAAATCCTTTCAAATAATTCTTTTATAAATACCCCAAAAACATTTATAAACTTCTTTATAAACCTTTCATGTTTAAACAACTTCTTAAATAACCTTAAATCAATTTAGCTACCTTTAATAAGCAAATTAATTTTATAAATCTCCTTTATTTATGAAATTTTTTTGGCTTAAAAACTCAAATCCATTTACCCAAAACACCCTATGAATTTCCATATTCATTTACGAAAAAGTTCTAAAAATTTCTTTTTTAAACATGGAAAACCATTCCTATTAGTTAAATACATCTTTAGTAAAACCATTTACAAATCATTTTTTAAATATCTTGTTCAAACGCACTAACTTTGAAACCATTTCAAAAGGAAAATGAAATATTTACCATTACACAATCAAACGGAGGCTTAATGACCACAATGGTGCTTATAATTTGGTTTTTCATATCCAGTTTAACATGGCACCACATAACATGTATATTAGGGATCAACATATAACCATCAATCCACTTAAGTAAATGTCCAATTTAATTTTAATAGCAGAATGGTGTTTTGTTCTGCTAATATATGTCATTTAGTTTTTCCAATCACAAGGAGTTACTTAAGGGTAAGCGACACAGAAATCCCTTGATTTAAAAACAAACTTGTAAGGAAAACGTATTAAAACAAATCTGATTACTTAAACTCAAAGCAATTTTAAAATAAATTAAAACCCTTGAAAATGAGAACCAAATCTTTGTTAAATAGTAATTAAACTTTTAATTCAAGGTAATTAAACCTTACTAAAACATAATTAACTTTAATTAAAGATTAATTAAGTAAACCCCTTTTTAAAATAATAATTAATTAATAATTATCTTAAATAGATAATTAAATAGTAATTAATTAATTTTTAAGCAATTATTGCATAAAAATTAAATTAAATTATGTAACAAATCATGATTAACTTAATTGATTATCATTTAAGTTTAAAATCATTATAACAAATAATTAACTACTAATTACATTTGTTAATTTATAAATAAATTAAATAATAAATTAAATAATAAATTAAATAATAAGTAAATTAATAAATAATTAAATAATTTTTCTCTAATTACTAAATTAAAGTTAGAAAACATTTTCTAAAAATATTTTAAGTTAAAACAAGTTTAGATTAGAAAGGTAGTAAGATTTTTCGAACTGCGCGTATAGCGACTATCGCTATACAGAGCCTTAATTTCAAAACTTTGTTTTTAAGCAATTCAAAACTCTATTTTCGTAGTCCATGACCATAGCTCAGCTGGTTGAGGACTACCTTGCAACTATGGAACAAAGTTCCTGGAGGTTGCGGGTTCTAGTCCCGCAGCCGAGATATGTTTCCCTTAAGGCTTGGAGCGGTTATCCTCGACAAACCTAACCAGGTAGAGGATTGATGCTATGGGCTGGCTAGCTAAAAATGGGGACCAGTGTGGGGACATTCCCTAGCTCTACTCGCCGAAGTAGGGTTTTAAAAAAAACTCTATTTTCATACTTCAAAAATTATAACAAAGTCATGAAACACCATTAAAAAATTTCTAGGTGGAAACAAATTTCGGATTGGAAATAGTTTGGTTTTTGTGAACTGCGCCTATAGGGACTATCACTATACGGATTTGTAATTTTCAAAACTTGAAATTTCGAGTTTCTAACTTTAACTTCAACCTTGAACCCTTACTTTCTTTAAACTATGAAAATAAACTTTTTAAAACAAAATCAAAGTTTTAAATTTGAAATTTTTCTCTTTAAAACAAAAATCAAACTTTCAACCAAAAATGGATTTCTACATCGCTTTTGGTTAGAGAATCCCTACCTTTATGTCATGAACCCACATACAACAAATAAAACATTCTAACACAATATTACATCATAACATATAGCACAATCATAAGTAAGAATATTACTCACAAATACTAACTAACTTTTCCAATATTCAATATATAATCTTGTCACCTACTCATACTTCGGCATAAGCAATCCACATATATGCATGCATATGAACTATAACGTTATTACATGCTTAAGTAACATCTCAACTCAAAAAATTTACAACTTTAAAAAAGTAACTTGAGTTTTAAAACATAAACTTCACTCACCGTAACTTATCTAAATCAAACTAAACTTCCACCGAACTTAGTTGTAACACTAGCAAACCGCCTTAGCTAGAAAATATGACTAAATGTGACCTTCTGTGGTACAAATAGGCTCGGCCAAGGGCATAAGTAGGTATGGCCGAAGGTGGTTTTGAGGTGTAGGGATTTTCTTTGTGAAGAGAAGAGGTTTAGAAGTGAATGGAATGTGTTTAGTTATATTTTTACACTATTTTCTCTATCTTTTTTCTTAGGAATTTGGACATGGAAGCCATTGAAATACATGAAGATAAGAAGAGGGTTTTGACATGAAAAATATAAATGAAGAAAAAGAAGAGGATGTATGAATGAGAGGGGTATTTATAGGCTTGTGAATTTATCAAAATATGTAAAGTGACTTAATAGAATAATACGTACATGCATGCATGCACCCATGCCTCCCCTCTCTCTCACATATACATGTTACCCTCCCTCCTTGGCCATGTTATAAGGTACTTAAGGTATGGAATGACATTTATGTGTGTGTATATATATATCTATGTGTTTGTATGTATGTATGCCTTTTTGTAACATAATTTGTCACATAATTATTAACTTAAAGTAAGCATGATTTATTTAGTATTAACTAACAAAATAACTCAACATGGCATGATCATATATGTTTTCATGTGTACACTAGTATGCATAACGTTTCCCGACACCTTTTCAATATCGAGAAGTTGTAATTTTGAAAAATGTTCTTTGGACACATTTTCTATTTTTATTTGAACTATCTATATTGTTAAACAAAATTTAAAAAACTATTTTATCATAATTATTAAATAATTAAAATAGATTTATTTGCTAATAAAAATCCATTTACTGATTATATAAAATATATTTAAATAGCCTATTTCAAACTGGCAAAATCTTGGGTCGTTACAAATCTATTTTTACCATCATTTGTTATTATTTAAAAGAGTTATATTTTAATTATAAAATCTATTATTTGAATATTTGAAATTACCTAAATATTCGCAAATCAAGGTGGAAAAATTCTAAGTCATTACACTCTTCCCCCTTAAAAGAATTTCGTCGTCGAAATTATACCACAACCCTAATTCCTAGAAACACTTAAACTGTTCATCAATTCGTTTGATGTACATAGATCATCCCGATGTAAAATTTGATTTGATTATTCACTCGAACACATAACTTCACTTCCAAACTAGTATCGCTCACCCGACTTCCTAGTGCGGACATTGATCAGGCCTCTTAATTAGAAATCTCTGTTCTCCTTGCATAGCCATAAACTAAGATATACAACTTTTGGTTCCACGTAAGAACCCTCACCAATGCTCATAGTCAAAAATTGAGTGATAAATCCTTATTCGGTATGGTGTAAAACACCTCCAATCATATACTCGAATCTAGTATCAAGAACTATGTGAAAAGGAGAAATGATCTTCATACAATTTACATACTGATCTGAAGGTTCTTACCATCTAACTAATTTCTACCCTCCCACTATGCTTCATAAAAATCAATTTTTAAATTTATTAACTTATATAATACTCTTCTATACCTTAAAAGTATATTCAAACATTTGATTTTTAATTCTATTTAATTTTAACTATTAGATGTGGGCCAAAATAATTTGGGTCTTGAAACTAAGTCGACCAAATCAACCTCTTTACACTAATTAGTCTGGTATGTAGCTAAGAAGAGTAAGATGCTGGTATCCAAGCACCATCCTAGATTCTACTTTTTCTTAAATTCTACTAAGATGAAAATGTCTATTGGCCGACCTAATAACATCAAATAATTCTTCATATCCCCCATCTTAAAATCAAAAGATAAAGTTTTAAACAAACAATGTTTAGTAATTCACCTTGGTAAATTTAACCTAATTAAAACTTCATTTATTAATCCAACTTCAAAATATCCTTTTACTTTGAAAACTTTCCCATTTAAGGGATCCAAGAACATAATACCCGGTGTCATTTCAAAAACCTTTTGAAAACATACATATAGCTCGAGTAACTCCAAAACGATGTCAAGGAACTGGGTGTTAGCAAATAGTATCATATATCCCTTTGCAAAGAAGGGCAATACTCAAGAGAAGTGTTTGTCATCCGAACGCATCTTTTATCCAATTTTGGTCCTTCCCGAGACATTCGAACTTGTTATTAAAAACAATTATTTTTTATTTTTCAAATTTCTTCTCGAAACAATACTATTTATAAATAAATAGTTTTTAACAAAATCATCCACTTGCTTTGGATTCATTCAGATTTGAACTTGTTTCGGTCGTACAATGACAAAGAGGATAATTTACCAAGTGCACCATTCTATCTACCTAAGCAAACATTCGAAATTCACTTAGAAGATTATTCCGATCACCACAAAATAGATCAAAACTTATTCCCGAATTGTCTAAAGAAAACCTTACTCTCAAAAGTTATTTTAAAATATCTGTATCTTAAAATATCCTAAGAAAGATTACCACTATTTTCCAAAAATCATTTGAAATTTATCAAAGCCACCGAAATTTAATACTCTCAAAATTCTTTCCATTTGAAAACCATTTAATAATTCTGATTTATAAAATAATCTCTCTTAATTTACCTTATAAAATTATCTGAAGATTTTCTTTTAATAACACCTTTATTAAAATTCCATTTTTAACCCTATATATCGTCGAACACCTTATAGTCTAATTGTGAAACTTAATTCATGTGGTGTTCGATTCAATGTTCCTACAAATTCTATCTACCCAACCCATGATGGAAAAATGAAATCTACTATTAAGTATGACTATAATCAATGATCAAAATTGGACAAGCATGACTAGTTAAACCCAAAACGCTAATAATTTAATTATTATTAACTCCTAACCTACTCTCTTTATAGATAACTACAAAGATTTTGAGTATCATCCCTTTTTATATATAAAAAATATATTCCTTCGTAAAATTATTTCATTCACCAAATTTAAAACAGTATTATGTTAATTTAACTTAATCAAGTGTTTGGGAAATCCCTATCGATAAAATTGATTGGGCGCAACGAATAGAATTCTTAAGCCACTCCAAAGGTCAAACAATACAATATAAAACATTTTTATTCACTAACGAATACGCACTAATATGCATATGTATCACACTCAGACTCATTCTAGAGCACTACCGACCCTGTCTATAATGAGTTTACCCCACCAAACCTAGGTGTTTGCTCAACTTAAGCTCTATTACCAAATGTAATGAACCTCCTTTCTAACTACCAAAGACGATACTTAATACATCATCGGTATTCATGTGCCGATCATTTAGTCATTTGAAAGATAGGTCATTAGGGGTGAAAGAAAGAAAGATAGAACAGAAGAAACTAAATAACATAGAATCTCACAACGCAATGGAACAATGTATATTACTCAACATAATATTTTATAAAGTCATTTCAAAAATGTTACATCAGAGTCATACTAATACAAATTCTACCCTATGACAGTTATAACAGTTTGTCCCTACCTAACAAATACAATATACATATAATACACCAAAAACAAGAAAAATAACTACTTATCGATGATGCCACCTGCTCCAAACTGCTCCAAAATGAATTTGCAAAAAACCTGAACTACCTGGCTGCCCATTCAATTTGAGCACCCAAGAATTTAGGGAAAGAAAATAAACTCTGTGTCAAACATGGATCTAGTGTGAGTAAAGCGTAAGTATCTAACTTTATAAAAAACTTTAAATCAAAGGCATCTCATAAGACCACACTGCATATAAATATAGATGGATTTATACCTTATGATAACCAAAACATTGTATAAAAAATCCAGTGATATTATAATAATGTCTAAGGATTCAAATACCTATCAAAATACCTGAAATTGTTACCATATTATATTCCAGCGCACAAGGCTGTAAAATCAAAAATCATGAAGGCCCGTGTTGGAGATTGGTTTTCATACTATGGTAAGGTAAGGGACTGCCTTCCAATGGTACACGAAAATGCACCGGAGTTTGATAAGAACTTCTAGTACTCCTGCTACATAGAGGTGGCTGCTCCTTTAACATGGCAAACAAGATTACCTCACCCTTTTTGACACCGAGGCCTTATACGACCATGGTGTTTGCGTGCAAAACAACTAGAATATGGGCAATCTAGAATGGGATGGCGGCTCCTAATGGTAGCTGACCACATAGTTCTACTGCATATCCTATTTTTTCCATTTCCCAGTTTGTAAGGCTTGTGAGGTCAGTCTTTACCTTCTTCCTCCTAGCAGACCATCTTGGAATGCTATCGCTGCCGTCTATGCAGAGATACAATGCCAGCATTAATCCATGCAAGTTGTTCCAGGATCGAACAAACATTCCACATTACTATCAAGCATTGTGGAATCACCCTCATGAAGAATAGTATAACTCCACGACAAGCTTCAATATGATTTAACATCATTCGTTATTATTTTAGGGTAGTTAGGATAAATTCGGGGACCGATGTCTCCAAAACTAAGTGATATTTTTTGGTTAACTGAATTCCGGTTCTTTTGGAAGCATGCATTAAGTAATCGAGTCCTTATCGGGAACTCTAATATACCCGACATACCTCTTGAGTCAAAAAAGATCTAGTTTTTGATAGTCAATTATTTAACTATCAAATAAACAACAACAACCAATTCCATTTGGGATTTATTTATCCATAGTAACCATTAAGCCTCAAAAAAATCTTTATTTAATAAATCTCTTTCAAAAACGTTTGTCTTGAACATTCATATACTTATCTCTCTGACATAAGTATATTCACAAAACATTTGTGAATAACTTCTTAGTTCCAAATCATTTTAAAAAAGGTTTAAACAAATGTAGTTTAAATTAGAGGTAAGGACAACCCTAAATACAACTCCCTCGGTGTTAAGTGTGGATTGGATGTTCCAAACCACCATTTTTAAAAGGTTTGTTTAGAGAAACTTAGATCTCAAATTATTTTTATATTTCTTTCGATAAATCTTTTTTAAACAAATCTATTTTATTCACGAAATCTCTTTTACTTGAAATTCAAATCCATTCCAAAATACTTTACAAAACTTCCAAATTCATTTATAGAACCCTTTTATAAATATTCAAAACCATTTGTATAAGTTCCTTTATAAATATCCAATCTTTTTATATAAATTACTTATAAATATACAAACCTTTTTATAAACTCCCTTTATGAATATCAAATCATTTTCTAAAACTTCTTTTATAAATTCTCCAATATCATTTATAAACTTCTTTATAAACCTTTCATGTTTAAAATACTTCTTAAATAACCTTAAATCAATTTAGCTTCCTTTAATAAGCAAATCCATTTTATAAATCTTCTTTAATTATGAAATCTTCTTTGCTTAAAAGCTGAAATCCATTTACCCAAAACACCCTACGAATTTCCAAATTCACTTATAGAACTCTTTCTAAAAACTTCTTTTTATAACATGGAAACCATTCCCATTAGTTAAAAATATTTTTAGTAAAACCATTTATCAAATCATTCTTTAAATATCTTGTTCAAATGCACTAATATTTAAACCAGTTCAAAAAGAAAATGAAATATTTACCCTTACAAAACCAGACGGAGGCTTAACGACCACAATGGTGCTTTTAATTTGGTTTTACTTATCCAGTTTGACATGGCACCACATAACAATGTGTATATATGGGATCAACACATAACCATCAATCAACTTAAGTAAATGCCCAAATTAATTGTAATAGCAGAATGGTGTTTTGTTCTACTAATAGATGTCATTTAGTTTCCTAGTCATATAGTGTTACTTAAGGGTAAGCGATACAAAAATCCCTTGATTTAAAAACAAAGCTGATTGCTTAAACTTAATATGATTTTAAAATATATTTAAAACCCTTGTAAATGAGAATCATATCCTTTTAAAAATAGTAATTAAACTTCATTCAAGGTAACTAAACCTTATTAAAACATAATTTACTTTAATCAAAGATTAATTAAATAAAACTTTTTAAAAATAATAATTAATTAATAATTATCTTAGATAAATAATTAATAATAATTAAATAATCCTCAATTAATTAAATAACAATTAAATTTAATTAACTAACAAATCATGATTAACTTAATTGATTATCATTTAAGTTTAAAAACCATTATTAATAAACGATGAAGTACTAATTACCTTAATCAATTAACTAATCATTAAATTAATTAATTAATTAATTATTCTCTAATTTATAAATTGAATTAAAATTTTTTTTTCTGAAAAGGTTTTAAGTTAAAACAAGTTTAGCTTAGAAAAATAGTTAGATTTTTCGAGCTGCGCATACAGCGACTATCGCTATACGGACCCATAATTTTAAAACTTGGTTTTTAAGAAAATTAGCTTCAAAACTCTATTTTCACACTTAAACAAAGTTATAAAATATCTTTCAAAAAATTTCCAGGTGGAAACAAGTTTCGGATTGAAATAGTTTGGTTTTTGCGAACTGCGTGTATAGTGACTATCGTTATATGGACCCGTAATTTTTAAAACTTGAAATTTTGAGTTACCAACTTTTAAAAACTTCAACCTTGAACTCTTATCTTCTTTGAAACATGGAAATAAACTTTTGAAACCAAAATAAAAGTTTTAAACTTGAAAACTATTCACTTTGACACAAAAATCAAACTTTCAACCAAAAGTGGATTTCTACATCACTTTTGGTTAGCGAATCGCTTCCTTTTTGTCATGAACCCACATACAACAAATAAAACATTCCAACACAATATCACATCATAACATTATGACACAATCATAAGTACGAATATTAATTCACAAACACTAACAAACTTTTCCAATATTCAAGGTATAATCTTATCGCCTACGCGAACTTCGACATAAGCAATCAATACCAAATCAACATATATGCATGCATACACAACATATAACATTAGTACATACTTAAGCAACATTTTAACTCTTAAATTTTACAAACTTACAAAATTTAGTAACTTGAGTTTTAAAACATGAACTTTACCCACCGTAACTTATCTAAATCAAATTAAACTTCCACCAAACTTGACTACAACACTAGCTAACCGCCATAGCTTTAAAATATGACTTAGTGTGACCTTCTATGGTGAAAATGGGCTAAGACATGGGAATAGTTAGGCTCATCCCAAGATGGTTTTGTGGTGTAGGGTTTTGCTTTGTGAAGAGAAGTGGTTTGGAAGTGAATGGAAGGTGTTTAATTATATTTTTACACTATTTTCTCTATCTTTTTTCTTAGGAATTTGGAGATGGATGTAATTGAAATATATGAAGATAAAAAGAGGGTTTTGATATGAGAAATGTAAATGAAAAAAAAGGATGTAGGAATGAGAGGGGTATTTATAGGCTTAGGAATTTATTAAAATATGCAAAGTAACTTTATAAAATAATACATACATGCATGCATACACCAATACCTACCCTCTCCCTTGAATATACATATTACTTCATCCTTCCTAGGACATGTTGTAGGGTACTTAAGATATGGCATGACATTTGTGTGTGTGTGTGTGTGTGTGTGTATATATATATAAAAGTGTTGTTATATGTATATATATTTCTTTTTGTAACATAATTGCCACATCAAGTGTTAATTTAAACTAAGCATTTTATTTTGTATTAACTCACTAATTAACTTAACATGACATGAGTGTATATGTGTGCATGTGTACACAAATGTGCACAACGTTTTCCGACAATTTTTCGATAACAAAAATTCGTAATTTCGAAAAACATTCTTCGGTCACATTTTCTATTTTTATTTGAACTAACTATACTGGTAAAATTTTAAAAACTATTTTATCATCAGTATTAAATAATTAAAATAGATTTATTTGCTAATAAAAATCCATTTATTGATTATATAAAATATATTTAAATAGCCCACATCAAAGTGGCAAAATCCTAGATCGTTACAGATCTATTTTACCATAACATATTATTTGAATATTTAAAATTAATTAAATATTCATAAATCTTGGTGGAAAATTTTTGGGTTGTTACAATAATGTTATATTATATATGTATATATTGTATGTATTGTTAGTTGGGTGACGATTCTGATATATGCAAGTAATATTGTCACAAAGTAGTTTAGTTATATACATATTTATACAAATAAGTAAATAAATAAATAAAATTTACTTTTTATCAAATTAACATTGAATCAGTACAACTCTTAATAAAAATATATTTGTATTTTATTAAACTAAGATATATATCATTTAATTATATATATGTGTGTGTGTGTGTATTATATTTAATTACTATGCCATTCTTTAATCAAAATTAGTCATAAAATTTTATACATGAAGAACTAATGCAATGATGATTTTCGGTAGTAAAAAATTATTTTTTATAAATTTTTTATTATTACTTAATATTATTTAAATCAATTTATTACGAAATAAATTATATTAATTCAAATATGTTATTTTTAAAAAAGCTCTTGGAAAATAATAAAATGAAAACATTATTCTTATTTTTTTAAATTAGGTATTTAATTTCAGCTGAAATTAAATAAATTATTTTTAAATTATTTTTAAATCCAAAAATTATTCTGAGCAAAAAATATTTGTTAGGATTTACTGAAAATTTGAAATAAAATTTTGAAATTAACTTTAAATTAATATTTTATTAATTTTTGAATGGAAATTTAAATAATATAATTTAATTGTAAAAAAATTAAATTATTTGCTGAGTTATGCGCAAGACCTAGTATTTCATATTAATCTAAAATATTTTAATATTTTGTTAATATGTATATTTTGTTATGTATATACTAGCATGTATTTGTGTGTATATATATAAACAAACTAAAATATAAATAAATTAAAAAAAAATTCTTATATGCATATATATATATGTATTACTTTCGATTTTATAAAAAAATTAATTTTTATAAATATTTTATATTTAAATAAATCTACTATATGATATGTGCTGGTGTCAAAAAAGTCGCCAACACCCAACTGAATGTGAAAGCACCAATATCAAATAACAATATCCAAATAGAGATAAGAACACGGATCACAGAATAGATTGTAGAAAAGTAAATGAACATGCAAGTTTTATAGTGGTTCGGCAAACTCTGGCTTACGCTCACTACAATAATATTTTATTTATACTGTAAGATTACAAGTACGGTTATTTTTGGCCTTAAAAAGGTAATGGAGGAAAAGAAGATAACGAAGAAAAAGAGCTAGCCGGAAAAAAGTTCCTTCAAATAAGCCATGAAGCTTGTATTGATAGGGAAGACGACGAAATATCTTACTAAAATTTCAGCTGCGGAGTCTCCAGATTCAGACAAGGCCACCCTATCGATCGCAGGCCCCACTTAGATCAAAATATTGATCGGTATCGAACATTTTTCTTGCCCTTTCCAAGTGCTGTCGATATGGTAGGTCCCACCACGTATTATCTTGCTAATCCCAAAGTTTCGTGCATAGTTGACTTCTAGAATTTAAGTTATTGATCGATCATTGTTGATTCGTACTATCAGGCCAAACGACTCGTATCCATATCGATTCGCGTCGATCCATAATAATGATGTTCTATATCCGATCCATTTTGAAGATGGATCATAGCCGATCCATAATGGAGATAGATCATAGCAGATCCATAATGGAGATGGATTATTGATGATTCATATTGGAGAAGGATCATAGCCGATCTATTGTGAAAAACAATCGTACCCAATCATTTTTCAGTTGAATTGTGAAATTCATACTTAGCCAATTCCAAAATGCTATTAGCATGAATCTGTATAACTATCGTTCATAGTCTTGTCTATAATCAATCTCCAATCCTGATAACAACTCTCGAGCTTTCTACCTTGATGATCATGAAGTCTGTTAAATTAAATCCGCCTGTGTACTACCTGCCGAAAGGCGGGTCAACACTTTTCCCTTCAAAACATGCCTTGCGATAAGAAGGTGTGTATGGAATTGCTATAAATCCAAAGTCTAAAGTCCATAGTCCATTGATAGCCATATTATCCAATCCAAATCCAATCCATTGCCAATCCAAATCCATGATCTCTTTATATCGTTAGTGAAATCTATGACCATTCCGAGTCGATATCCAATTCTGAATCCACGGTCTCTTCGAATCGTTTTATCCAAATCTGTATCCATTCGAAGGAAAATCCATTACCACTCGAGGCTGGTAACCAAATCTGGTACCTTTGTGGATCATTAGCCAAACCGAGACCACTCTGGGTCTATTCCAAATCTATTACTCCTCTAGGTCCAAATCCATAGCTTTTCGAAGCAGGTATCCAAATCTGTGACCTTTACGGGTCCTTGCTGGGCATAATCCATACTCAATGCTCAAGTAAGCCGATCTTGTTGCTCTCCAATGAAGTAGCATTATTTCCTATACATCAGTTTAGTGTCCTCGAACATTAAGTGGTATCTTGGCCTAAATCCTAGGCCGACAATGGTCTCTTGGACCCTTGCCGAACATAATCCATGCTTAATTACCTGAGTAGGCCGATCCAGTCACTCTTCGACGAAGCGACCTATTACTTGCCAGGCATAATCCATACCTTGTTAGTCCTTGAGATGATGGTTTTGATGACAACAACCTTAGAATAGATTATAAAAAATAAATACTAACAGTATAAGCTTAGATATATATGTATATGCAGAATTTAACCATGAGGTACCAAGAATGAAGACTGTACAATATAGAGATTCAAGATATCAAGATTAAAGACTCATGAGTATCAAGAATATGAAGATTATCAAGAGTTGAAGAGTTCCAGTAATTTATCTTTTAATTTATGAGGAATTTTGTTAAAACTTTTAGAAAAGCGCTAGCATCTTAAAATCCAATTTATTCATGAAATGGAATCCACTTCGAGCCTGTTAAAGGGATGGAACTCTAAGTAGGATGGAACCTATGAAAAATCTACTGGAATATTGTTTTGTATCCGCTAATTATTAATAAAAATGATTTTTACAAAATTATATCTTGTTTTCAAATTGTTTTCAAAACCTTCCTTTTAAAAGCATTAAAAACATCTATCCTGATTTCAAATACTTTTAGCCTCAAAATAATCTTTAATTTCAAAATCAAATTATACGTGCTTTTAACTATCTGTAATAATGATATATTTAATTTTTAAATATTTATAAATAGATTTAAATATAAAATTATAGTAAAATTTTGTATATATTATTCTATATATTATTTATTTTAACTATAGACAAGTATATTTTAAAATAGTTTTAATATAGGATAGAAGTTATTTTCAAAGAAAAACAAACCACTAAAAATTCCTTTAGGATATCGATATGCTCAACCTAACAATGTCGACATAGTGTCAGTTGGTTTTAAAATTTAAATTTGAAAAGAAGTTTCTATTCGTCATATCCCTTCACAAATGGACATGGTTGTTATTCTTCTATAAATAGGGATGTTTTCAACGAATTTAAATATAGATTTTCTGGTTTTTCACTCCTCTTCTTCTTTCACATTTCTTTATACATATCCCTGCCATTACTCTGTCGAAATCAACATTGAATCTAACTAGATTATCTTTGGTTTGATTCTCTATCACTATCTCAACAAGATCCTCGGTGCTATTCAGATTTATAGGATTCTTTGTAATCAATTAAACGAGAAAAGGTGTGATTGTGGCCTTGGAAATCAATCAAGCGAGATAAGGTGTGATTGTAGCCTTGGAAATCAATTGGGTGAACTTGTTTCCCGGGAAATCTAGTTTCTCTATCCAGTGGATAGTGAATCTGGAGGGTGTACCTTGTTGCCTTGAAATCGAGGGTGTAATTGTAAAAATTGTTTCTGAAAGGAAATTAGTAGCGGGACTGGATGTAGGGTAACTCCGAACCAGTATAAAATTCGGTGTGTACTTCCTTTACTGCTTTTACTTTATATTTGCATATATGTTTGATTCTGTGATCATATCTGTGTCTGAATATTGCATACATTTGTGTTCAAATTAACAAAAACTCAAAATGATTTAACAATTCTCTAAAACACTATTAACCCCCCCTCTAGTGTTTATCCTAGCCTTAAGATCCATAATCCGCATTTCTCACATTTAGTATCAGAGCAAGGTTTTCAAAGTTTCATAATCTGATTTTTGAAAAAGTTTTCAAAACGGCTAGCAACACTGGTATTGTTACTAACACTAGTATTCCTGTCACTAGTTCATTTGTAGAAGGTCAGTCTACTATCAGACCACCACTTTTTAATGGTAGTAACTATGCATATTGGGCTGTAGGATGAAATTATATTTACAGTCTGTAGGATTAGATACATGGAATATCGCACAAACTGAATATTCTGAACCCACAACCGATTTTGCATAGTGGACCGCTGAGCAAAAGACTGTTGCACAAAATAATTCTAAAGCAATGAATATTCTGTTTTATTCACTTGATAGGAATGAATTTAATAGAGTGTCAGTTTGTAAGTCTGCATATGAAATCTGGAAAGCTTTGCATGTGACTCACGAAGGAACAAGCAAAGTTAAACAGACCAAAATTTCCATGCTCACAAATCAGTTTCAATTATTTAAAATGAATTCTAATAAGTCTATTTCTGATATGTATAGTAGATTTCAGGATATTGTGCATTCTCTAATGTCCTTAGGAAAGGAATTTTCAAAAGAAGATCAAGTCAGAAAAATTCTAAATTCTCTTACTCCAGAATGGGATCAAAAGACACTTGCGATCGAAGAGGCAAATGACATCAGTACTTTAAAGATAGAAGAATTAATTGGAAATCTAATGTCGTTTGAAGTTCAAATGATCGAGAGAAGAGAAAGCAAAGCATCTGAAAAGAAATCAATGGCATTTAATGCATTAACTGATGGATCTGACTCAAACAGTGATAATGATGAAGAGATAGCCTTTATCGGAAATTTCTGAAATACAAAAAGATGAAAAATCTCAAGGGAAACAACTATAAGAACTCTGGAAATCAGAATGTAGTGCCAAACAATGTCAAATGTTTCAACTGTGATGAACCAGGGCATATCAAAAGAGACTGTCCGTATCCAGATAGGCAAAATCCTCTACAAACAATGATATAGTAAAGAAACGGAAGCGTGCATTTACTGCTACTCTAGATGACTCAGACTCATCCTCAAGCGATGATTAGAAGACAGATAATTCAAATTTTTGTTTCACGACAGTTCACGATTCCGAGGAATTCAAAGAAACGGACTCAGAAAAAGTATAATAATATATTATTGAAAATACTATAATTCAAATAAAATTCCAGATATATAGACATTAAAAATAATAAGTATATATATATATATATATTAGAGTACTTAAAAAAATCATATAAATTCATAGGCACAGCTGACATGGTCCCAACCATGGTGTCGACATGGGTACCAAAATTTGAAATTCAAAATTTGAATTCAAACAGTTGAATTTCCCTCCAACTTTTCACTTCATTCCATTCTCTGAAAATGCATCTTTTGACCAGAGAACATGTCCTTTGAGAATCTATTTATTCACTATCTTTTTTCATATCTTTTCACTCTCATTTTCAAATTCAAACTCTCTCTTCAAAACTTCAATCTCTCTACTCTCTACTTTAATTGTTTCTTCAAGCAACCCCTCTACCATGAGAATTTCTAGAAAGATAAAAGAGCAACTCTTCAATGATCCAGAGGTAATTAAAGCATATATCAATTATGCTAACTATGCGAAAGTCTATCTTGGAAAGTTTGCTATCTTTCAGGATTTTTTTTCTTATGAAATTGATTCTATTTTTTGCAAACAATCAAATTCTTAGTCTTATTGACGCTTCTCAAAATGATTTTGTTTGCTATCCAACCTTGTCAAAATTTTCTTTGCAAACTAAAACCGTAGATTTTATAACAGAAATGAGGATGAAATTTGGAGTAGTGTCAAAGGCATTAGAATTGTTTCGAATTGTGATCTTTTGGGTGCCATTCTCAATTGAAAAAGTATGGGAATGGATCTTTCTAGTTTTAAAATTGATGAAAGTGATCGTGAGTTCAAAGGAAATGATGATTTTGAATTTAAAAATCAAAATTTTCGTCCAAAAGCAAGAATTGTCAATCTTCTTTTACAACATACTTTGACCCCAAGATTGGGGAATTTTAATAATCCTACTTCAAAAGTCTGCAAAGCACTTTTTGCTATTTTTGGAAACTATGACATTAATTGGGCGCAAGTTATTTTGGATGAACTTCATCCTAAAAATCTTGAAATAGGTGAGAATACTTTGTATCATGGAATTTATCTCACTCAGAGTTTTAACTATTTTGGAGTGGGTTTCAAAGATGAAGAATTTGTTTCTAGAAACATTTTCAATCATTCCAACATTTCGCTTATGAAAATTTCATTTGTTTTTCAACCTTATGAGACTCTTGTCGAAAAGGAAGAGCGTTCCGCTCATGAGGAGATGGAAGAAGAGGAAGAGGAAGAAGAAGAAAAAGGGGATGAAATGGAAATTGAAGAAGAAGAAGGTGAAACTTCTTTGGAAAGCATCAACTATCCTCCTAATCCATCCAACAAAACCCTTCTCAAAAATCAAAAGACCATTATTGAGAATCAACATATTCTTAGACGATCCATTAGTAAGAAGTTGGACAAAATTTCATCCAAGATGAACAAGTTTATTTCCAAAGTCAGCAAGAAGCTTGGATTATCTTCATCATCATCGTCCTCTAATTAGTTCAACCTTTTCGTATCTCGTTGTATTTGTTTTAGTTTGAAAGTACATGTATTTCTTTATGATTAATCATTGTATCATCTTAACATGAAATGAAATGGAATTTCTTTTCTGTTATCTAGCTTATCTTATCTCTAGAATAAATGTTAGTATATTATATAAATATATATATATATATATATACACACTCAATTATTCATAAAATCAAAATAAGTCATAAAAATTCACTGCCCCATGTCGACATACCCCCTTTGACCATGTCGACATGTACAGGTCAGAAATGACACTTCATTTTGAATTTGAAATTTGAATAACTGCCATATGTCTATTCATTTCAAACGAATTTCTACACCTATAAATACCTATTTCTTCCAAAATTCATCACTGAATATTATTTCTTATCTACTCTATCTCTCATTCTTCTCACAAATCCAAATATGGCTAATCCAATTCATAATTTATCCGAGAATCTTGAAGAAACTCTTAATTCGTTCAAGAATATTCTCTCGTTCATTCTTCGTAACCAACGACACTTAGAATTGAGTCAAATGCAGATGATCAAGGAGTAAGAAAGGAATTTCGATGCAATATGATGGATGATTTCCTCCCTGCACAAGGATGACAATGAAGCACCTCCTCAAGTCTCTCTCACCGATGACAATGAAAATTGGGATGCTATTAAAGCAGACCCTATTTTTGGAGAAGAAGGATGGATGGAAGTTCCTCGTAACGTTTGATTTTATTTGATTGCTTTGTTTGAATTGTTTGCTTTGATTGATTTGATTTCGTTTACTTTAATTTGGTTTGATATGGATTGATTTTTGGTGTGGATTGATGATTGTACAAAACATATATAAATATACATTTGATCCTTGTTTGATTATCAACTCTATCGGTTTAATTATCTCTTAATTTATCCATTATATACTCCATTGTATAGTTTATTATTGTAGGTATTTTAGTCCAAGAATGAGGGAGAGTTATATAGTTTGGAGATGGTTTTTTTGTTGATGACAAAGGGGGAGAAGTATAAAATAGGGTAGTTAGACATAGATTAAGGGGGAGTTATTAGGATAGAAGTAATATTTTATAAAAAGGTTGTCATCATCAAAAAGGGTAAGATTGTTAGTCCTTGAGATGATGGTTTTGATGACAACAACCTTAGAATAGATTATAAAATATAAATACCAATAGTATAAGTTTAGATATATATATATATATATATATGTATGTATGTATGTATGCATGTATATGCAGGATTTAACCATGTAGGTACCAAGAATAAAGACTGTATAGTATAGAGATTCAAGATATCAAGACTGAAGACTCATGAGTATCAAGAATATCAGATTATCAAGAGTTCAAGAGTTCAAGTAATTTATCTTTTAATTTATTAGAAATTTTGTTAAAACTCCCAGAAAAGCACTGACATCTTAACATCCAATTTATTCATGGAATGGAATCCACTTCGAGCCTGTTAAAGGGATGGAACCCTAAGTAGGATGGAACCTATGAAAAATCTAGTGGAACCTTGTTTTGTATCCGCTAATTTTTATTCAAAATGATTTTTACAAAATTATATCTTGTTTTCAAAATGTTTTCAAAACCTTCCTTTTAAAAGCATCAAAAACATCTATCCTGATTTCAAATACTTTTAGCCTCAAAATAATCTTTAATTTCAAGATCAAATTATCTGTGCTTTTAACTATCTTTAATAATAATGTGTTTAATTTTTAAAATATTTATACTTAGATTTAAATATAAAATTATAGTAAAATTTTGCATATATTATTCTATATATTTACTTATGTATTTTAACTATACACAAGTATATTTAAAAACAGTTTTAATATAAGATAGAAGTTATTTTCAAAGAAAAACAAACAACCAAAAATTCCTTTGGGATGTCGACATGCTTAACCTACCCATGTCGACATAGTGTCAGTTGGTTTCAAAATTTAAATTTCAAAAGGAGTGTCTATTCGTCATATCTCTTCACGAATGGACATGGCTGTTGTTCTTCTATAAATAGGGGATGTTTTCAACAAATTTAAATATATATTTTTTGGTTTTTCACTCCTCTTCTTCTTCTTCCACATTTGTTTGTACATATTCCTGCCATTACTCTATCGAAATCAACATTGAATCTAACTAGATTATCTCTGGTTTGATTCTCTATCACTATCTCAACAAGACCCTTAGTGCTATTCAGAGTTATAGGATTCTTTGTAATCAATTAAACGAGAAAAGGTGTGATTGTGGCCTTGGAAATCAATCAAGCGAGATAAGGTATGATTGTAGCCATGGAAATCAATTGGGTGAACCTGTTGCCCAGGAAATGAAGTATCTCTACCCATAGGATTGTGAATCTAGAGGGTGTACCTCGTTGCCTTGAAATCGAGGGTGTAATTGTAAAGATTTTTTTTAAAAGGAAATCCGTACTTGTATGCGGTACTTGATGTAGGGTAACTCCGAACCAGTATAATATCCGATGTGTTCTTTCCTTTACTGCTTTTACTTTATATTTGCATCTGTGTTTGATTCTGTGATCATATCTGTGTCTGAATATTGCATACATTTGTGTTCAAATTAACAAAAACTCAAAAAGATTTAACAATTTTCTAAAATATTATTCACCCCCACCCTCTAGTGTTTATCCTTGCCTTAAGATCCTTAATCCGCATTTCTCACATACTTAACATCCTGTTGGGTTTTATTCTTTGGCCTCGACTATCTGGTTTAGGACTCAATCCTTGTACGAGTTCATTCTATCGCTCTTCGGCAAAGGGACTCGCACCTTATGGTTACTGCCTCATCATTCCGGACGGGACAACAATCACATCCTATTTTATTCATTGTAGTAACGCGGATCGTAAATAACCTAATAAATAATAGTTCGTATGTTTATAAATCCAAAAAACTAAAAAATTCCAAAGGATGCCTCGTTGTGCATGATGATTCATCATCATCTCAGAGCATGCCTAGGGACCATCCTTGATCCCGTACATATGTAAGTGACTTCGCCGCCTTATTATAGAGTTTATTATTATTATTATAGCTGGAGTCCAAGTCTTGAAATTGGTCCTTACTATTACAATCCATGACCTCGATCCAAAGCCATTCCTGTTTCCATTCGATGCAGATGGTGGTTGCTCCTGTTCCACTACCATTGTCTGATTCCTCATGTACTATGACAGTCTGCCATTCCTGACCTGTTCCTCAATCATATCCTTTAAATTCCCACGTTCATCCATGGTGTGCCCGTTCAATTCGAGGAACATGCAGTACTTTCAAGACATATGCTCCTACTCCGTGAGATCCCTCCTTCCTAGTTTTCGATAGGGGAGTTAGCCTCTAGTGTCGAGGTAAATCTATTCAAAGCTTTCCATCAAATTCGAGTAGGAGAAGAAGTTTGTGTCCCACTTTTTCCATTGCCTTTATCATTCTTGTTTGCATCTCCTGATGATCCTCCACTTTGCACAGCTTTCACCTTTCGTTTGTTGGATCGTGCGTCTTCCTACCGCAGAAATCTTTTTGCTTCATGATAAAACTCTCCGAGATCTATAGGTGGATCCTGTGCCAATAAATCCTTGAAATCTGTGCCATGGGCAATTCCTGATACAACTGTCATCAAAACCATGGATGGATCTCGCTGATCCACCATGTAACCGCGACATTAAATCGTGTTAGAAAACTCCTTATAGACTCTCTAGTCTTCTATTTCAACGTTGCCAGACTAATCACATTTTTGGGCTTCAAGATGTGCACTCTGAATTTCCTCATACATCTTTCGACTGATTCCGTCCATGTGCCAATAGAACCTCTCTCCAACTGCCTGCACCATAGAGCAGCTATATTTGTTAAATACAGGGTAAAACATCATGCCACGACTTCCTTTAATGCCCCCAGTACTCCCATGTGCCATATAAATCTCATCATATCCATAGCTGGGTCCGACTTTCTGTCATGTACTTCCAGTTTTGGTGGTTTAAACTCCAATGGATTCCTAGAATTCCTGATATTAGGATTGAATGGACTTCTATTTACATCCTCCATATCTCTGTTCACTAATTCTCTATGCATAGCTCACCTGACCATCTCCACAGACCTATCATTTTCGTCCAGCGATAGTCTCATATCATCATTTCCAAACTGCCCTCCAACTCCATGAGGTAATTCCGAAACGATACCTCCAAATGAGTGTCCAGATTTAGATTCACACCAAACCACATAGCACCATCCAACACCGTGACTGGGATCGATCCAGCCAGACCTGGGGCAAGCCCTGGAGTCTGGATCAATTGGAACTGATTCTAATTGATGGATCAGGGGCGATCGTTCCTCGTGGACCAGGAGGTGCTACCGACTGCTCCACTTCATTCCTTAGTCTAGCTGCTCCATTTCGATGATCCTGATTTTGTTTTTTCATAGCTCCTCTGCTCCAACATCATGATCCATATTTCCAGCATTTCTTACTACTCTATTCCCTTGGTTATGTGCTCCAGCTTGTCCAATCTGTTAGAGTATACACAATCTCTCCTTGTCTCTTCAGCATCCTTTCCTGTATAGCATCCATCATCGTTTCCATTTCAACCTTGGTGATGTGGATAGATGCTTGATTAGCTCTAACTATGGAGGAAGCCTCCTTACTCCCTTCATGATGGCTTCTTTCCAGTAGCGCTCTCCTTGTTGATTGTCTAATCATTTCTCCATATCTAAGCTATCTAGTTGATTCCAAATCTGAACTCCAAATCCGTAGGCTAGATTTCTCTGTGAAAGTACCAAAATGTTGGCGTCAAAAGTGGGCACCAATACCCGATTGAATGTGAAAGCATCAATATCCAATAATAATATCCAAATAGAGATAAGAACATAAATAACAGAATAAATTTTGGAAAATTAAATGAACAAGAAAGTTTTATAGTGGTTTGGCAAATTCTGGCCTACATCCAATCCAATAATCTTTTATTTATATTGTAAGATTACATGTACAGTTGTTTGCTGTTTTAGAAAAATAATGGAGGAAAAGTAGATAGTGAAGAAGAGCCGCCAGTTAGGAAAAAGATCCTTCAAATTAACTATGAAGCTTGTATTTATAGGGGAAGACAGTGAAATATGTTTTTAAAATTTCGGCCGCGGAGTCTCCAAATCCGGACAAAATCAACCTATCGATCGCGGGCCCCATTTCCATCAAAATAACGATCGGTATCGATAGCTTTATTCTTGCTCCTTTTCGTGTACAATCAATATGATGGATCCCACCATGTAATAACTTGCTCTTCCTAAAGTTTCGTGCGTAGTTGACTTCTGGATTTTGAGTTATTGATCGATCATCGTTGGTTTGTACTATCAATCGAAGTGATCCTTATCCATATCGATTCATGCCAATCCATAATGAAAATGTTCCATATCCGATCCATATTTAGAATGGATCATGGCCGATCCATTTTGGCGATGGATCGTAGCCGATCCATAATGGAGATGGATCATAGTCAATCCATAATGGAGATGGATCATCGTTGATCCATATTGGAGAAGGATCATAGCTGATCCATTATGAAAAACAATCGTACCCGATCATTTTTTTCACTTGAAGTTTGAAATTAATACTTGGCCAATTCTAAAATGTTATTCGCGTGAATCCGTACGACTATCGCCCATAGTCTTGTCCATAATTGATCTCTAATCCTAGTAACCATCTCTCCAGGCATTTTGCCTTGATGATGATGAAGTCTTTTGGGTTAAATCTGTTTGTGTACTGCCTTGCCAAAAGGCGGGTTAGCAATATCTATATATAATATTAATATTTTATTTACATGATTATATATACACACTTAAATACTATATAACATTATTTGAACAAAATTTTAATATATATATATATATGTTTATATATATATATAAGTAATAGTGTATGTGTACATATATACATACATATATTTGAGCAACATATACTTGCATACCTGATAAGCTAACGTGTTAGTTGCGACAATAATTCCAGCATATATACATGGGCATATTATACCTTGCACAGGTTGATATATTATACATAAACGCACACATATATATGTATATGATCCACATATGCATATGTGTGTGTGTACCATGACATAAATTAAATAAAACTACATAATTATAATTTTGAATAGAATAAAAGATTTTATTTAAGTATATTTAAAAATGTTCTAAATAGATAGACCTCATAGTCCTAATAAAATCCAATTGGATAAAACAAATTGAAATTCATCCATAACTTTCGTCAAGGGATGGTCCTGTTCTAACAATGGTATAAGAGCCCAATAGCTTATTCGGTCAAAATTAGTCATGTTAAGGTCAATTAATTATGCTCACGGGCCGAATAGTAGGGTATCTAGAAAGGTAGTGTCTAGGATTGGGTTTGGTTAATCAAGTCTTTACCAAACCTAGCTAGCAGCCTAGCTTGAACAGATATATGAGCCCTAAGGATTGCCCCTAATAGAAAAGGTCCAATTTGAATTAGGTGTTGGGCAATTTTTAGAAATGTTTGGAAATATAAAAACATACGAGTTTAAATTTAAAAGTTAAATTTAAAATAAGATATACATATATTATAAAGTTATAATATAATAAAGTTTTCAAAATGTTTGAAAATAATTCAAACTAATTTTAAAATTTTCAATTTTGTTAATAAGATTAATAAAATAAATTAATTAAATGAGTTAATTGATTAACAAATATATGCATGTATTATATATTGAGATATATGTTATGTTGTTTAAATTGTTTAAAATAACATAAGTATACATGTATGTACATGGATTAAATTGTGAAATTAATATAATTTAATTAAATAAATTAACTAAAAGTTAATTAATTAAATAATATACACATGTATATGATACACGTGTTATACCATAAAAGTTATAGTGTATAAAAATTATTGAATATAAATGTTATATTAATATGTTATTAATTAAAATGTTAATTAATTAAAGTTAATTAAATAAGATTTAATTGTTAGAACCTCTCTTATTGGATTTTAATCACAACAACTGTATAATCGTAGAACCTCTAAACTAACATACAAGTGCTTGACGATCAAGACATGAGCATAATAAGAAATACAAAAGCATTAGAGAATCAATAAGATGAATAAAGTATCAACAATGTGATTAATTTGAAGAGAAATCATTATAAGGGTCATATATCTTGAGTTACTATCTTAGATAAATTTGTACAATCTTCCTTGAGTGATATAAGCTAATACATTTACGTCAAAAAAAATTATTTGCTCAAACAAGATTCTAAATCAGTTTTAATATTTTCAGGAACTCAAATATCTGGGGAAATATTTAGACATTCGAGGTCATGCTTTTTGAACTTAATCTTCTCTGGTCCATTTTCATCAAAAGCTAAATTCCTAGGTCAGAAGTCAGACATTCGAAAACATGACTTTCTATACTACTTACTCTCTAGGGAAAAATTGTTCAAAACCATAAGTCTAGCAAAATTATTCAGACATTTGAATCTTTCCAACTATTATATTTTGAAAAGACAAGTCTCTTCTTCCTCATAGGATGTAACCCTGTTTTCCATGGCTTTCTTAGATAAGTTGCAACTCTTGAGGAAGACATATTGACAACTATAAATACATGTCTATGGCTAAAGTTTCATTATCTAATTCTAGTTTTATGCTTCTCTCTTTCTCCAAAACTCTAGTGCTTTCAAAGCTGCAAACTTTCTTTAAATATCGCCAACAATTATTCAATAATTTTTACAGTCTATTTCCTAAAACTCACATACATTTACTTATTTAACTCAAAGAGGAGATTATAGAAAGCCTTATACTATAAGTCAAAATCTATGTTGATAGAACACAAGATTCTCAAGTCAGAGATTGCTCATTCCTCCGAGCTAAGTGAGGGTGTTTTTTATCAGTGAAAAATCCAAATGGTAGTTTCGGGACTAGATGTAGGATGGGAGGTCCGAACCGTTGTAAGAATCCTGATGTGGTTGATTCTTAATTTACTTTACTATTTCAATAGTTATATAGCTTGAAATTGCATATACACTTATATATATAGGTTAGCCATATTACTATAGATACTTGTGCTCTTTCATTTGCTATCAAAGCCCAGTCTTTTCATTAACCATAACAAAGTTTTTGAAAAAAAATAAAACTACGGCAAGCCTTTTCTAGAGGGTCAATCAACTACATAACGTTTGCTATTCACCGGGTCTAACTATGTATATTGGTCTACACGGATGAATTTTTTTATGGAAGCTGAGGTCTTCGGATTTGAAAAATTACTCAAGCTAAGTATGAAGCATCTACTACTTGAGTGGTTACTTAGATGAATGCTCAAAAAATCTCCGCAACCAACAATGCAAAAGCTATGAATGTTTTGTTTTGTTCACTTAACAAAAATAAATTTTCTAGAGTCATGCTTTGGAAAATCGCATATGAAATTTGGTATGCACTACAAATCACTCTTGAAAGAACAAATATAGTTAAACAAACTAAAACTTTTGTTCCTTAAATCAATTTCAATCATTTAAAATGAAAACAAATGAATCGATTATAGATATGAATGCAAGATTTCAAACCGTACAACATGATCTTATGGCATTAGGAGTTATATTCACTGATTTTGATCTTTTCACATGCATTTTAAATTCTTTAACTATTAAATATGAAAGAAAAGTTCTAGCATGTGAAGAAGCAAAAGATCTTTCCCAACTCAAAGTTAAAGAATTAATTGTGAATCTTGTGTTGTATAAAGCGAAATTGTATGCAAGAAAAGAACAAAATCAAGAGAAGAAGAATGTTGCTTTTCACGCCAACAATGAAGACTCCTACTTAGATGAAGATGAGATTGCATTCATTGACAAAAAATACGAAAAATAAAGAAATTATAGAAATTCACGAAGGCATAAATTGGTGGAAACTCAACTTCAATCAAGTGCAATGAATGTGATAAATTCGGGTACATGAAGAAGGACTGTCCATAGCTAAACAAGGAAGAGATAGAAAAAAATTCGAAAAGTTCAAGAAGAAAAGAATAGCTTTTCAATTAATATAGGATGACTCGGGTTTGTCTTCTTCAAAGAGTGAAAGTAGATATTGACATAGAACAAGCAAACGTTTGTTTATTGCCGCCAACGAGGTGAATTTTGAGCTTTCTTGTAATATATATTTTAGAAATTAGTATAGAACTTGATAGTGAACTAAGAAATTATATAAAGAAAATCTAGGAAAATTAAATAGAGTTGAGTTAGAAATTGAAATTCTAAAAGATGAAAAATGTATTTTAGAAAAAGAATTAAAAAATTTACAAAAATCTTATGAAAGTTTAAACTCTCAAAATACCGCTTTAATTGATGAAGTAGGTCAGTAAAATAAGGAACGATAAACTTTACAAAGAATTTTGTGAATTAAAATCTAGTTTGGACTTTGCCAAAAATGAAGTTTTAGAGCTAAATCAAAATTGGAACAAATTACGAAAATGTTTCAAAATTTAGCAAGGGAAAACAATGCTTAGAAAATTTGATTAAAACCTCAAAACTAACTAGCAATAAAAATGGACTTGGCTTTGAGAAAGCAAAATAAATGAAAAATAGTCAAAAGAAATATAGCATTCATACACAAAATTTAGGAAATCAATGAATAGTACAAAAGAAAACATTCTAAATTCGAAAAATACAAAGATTTGGGTTCCCAAAACAAAATATAATTGATTAGACAAAAATATATAGATGATTTTCTAAAAAAATGTTGTTTATACTAGTAATTATATTTCTATAGGTCCCAAACCCTCTCACGTATGGCTCCCTTCTCCTATTAGGACCCTAACGTAGAAAGTGGGTACTAATAAAATTTATTATTCTTTGTAGTTACCTAAAAAAGGGTGAAATGGATACTCGATAGTGGATGCTCCAAGCATATGACAGGCAATGCAAAAATGTAAACTGACATAACATGCATTGATGGAGGAACCTGTTAGAACCCTTCACTTTGATGGTTTGATAGTGACAACTATACAAGTATATGTTGTATATACTAACCACTTTTGCAGGAGATGATATCACTTATACAAAGAGACAAACTTGACAAAATAAAGACCGAAATGGTGCTGCACTGTAATGTCAGTCATAGAGTCTTAACATATAGTTCAAAATATTGTTAAAATCGCTTATGGGTGGTAAACACACAAACACATATTGCACAAATCAATTTTCAACTGGCTGAATAACAAAGGTCAGTCATTTAAAACTGTGTACATGCACAATTTTTCAAACTTATGAAGATTCAACCGTTTGACTTGTCAATTTCAACTGGCTGAAAACTATTTAAATTGCAATATTTCCTTTCTCATTTCAAAAGAACTTTTTCAGATGGCTGCCACACTCTATTCAGCCATCTAATATTTATAATTGCTACTTTTTCTAAAGAGACACTTCTAATCATTAACGGTTGTAGTTACTTTTCTTTAACGATCCTGTTCACAAACAGATGCAAACTATTGATTACTATATAAGGCAAATCATTTCAGTGATTTTAGAACAACAAATAATTCTTCTAATCTCTCTATCTTGCTTTTAACTCCTATGCATTCAAATATATGAATCACTTTCAAATTGATTACTCATGCTTTCAAATCTTGTATCCTTGTAATCAAATTTACTTCCTTTCTTCACATAGTACACTATATACCACAAAGAAGAAGATTATATGAAGGGGTACATTATTGACTTGTCAATGCTATTAAAGAGCATACTCGGTCAAATACTTTTCTACTATTTATAGTTAAAAAGTCCTATTGTAGATTTCTCTGCGGTTGAAGTCATATTCGATTGTCTAAGTAGTTGAAGTCCTATTCGATTGCTTAGGCGGTTGTAATACCTATTCCTCCGAGTTAAGGGAGAGTATCGGTTTAAATCCAGAAGGTGTCTGGGACTGGATGTAGAACGGAAAGTTTAAACCAGTATAAAAATCTCTGGTGTTCTTTACTTACTGTTATTTACTTTTTATTTCTATTCTACACAAGTTTATAACTTAAATAAGTATTCATATTATTCGATCCTTAGTCACTTTCATTCCATAACATTCACAGACAACTCGAATGGATTCACAGTTGGAATTGGAGACCTCATCAACGTCGGTATGTCTAATTCTCCTATAAGTATGTTACTGGTAGAAAATTTGAAACATAATCTTTTAAATGTAAGTCAGTTGTGGGATAAAGGTTTTTAAATCGATTTTCAAAAAGTAAATGTAATATTTTTTACCATAATAAAAATTTAATTTTTGAAGGTATAGGAAAACAAAATATATATGTTTTGAATATGAATATTAAGCATGTTAATGATATTTGTCTAGTTGCAAATCAAAATTATCCATGGCTCTAGCACGAACGATTTTTTCATATTAATTTTAAATATCTTGATAAACTTGCTAAAAGTGAATTAGTGAGAGGTTCACCAAAAATAAAATTTATGGTTACCAATCTATGTAACGCTTGTCAATATGGAAAATTAAAGAAAACTTCTTTTAAATATAAAATGAAAATATCATCTAAACAACCACTAGAACTACTACATTTAGATTTATTTGGTCCTACTCAAGTAAGATCAATAAATCATAACTAATATGTGTTTACGACTGTTGATCATTATTCTAGATTTAGTGGACTATATTTTTGAAACACGAAAGTGATACTTTTGAAATGTTTGAAATATTTGCTAAAAGAATTCAAAATTTAAGAAATTTAAAAATTAAAAGTATTAGAAGTGATCACAGTGGAGAATTTGAAAATGAATTATCTAAAGATTTTTGTAACAAGAAAGTATTAATCACAATTTATCCTTTTCACTAACACCACAACAAAAGGATGTAGTTAAAGGAAGAATCATACTCTACAAGAATGTGCACGAACATTGTTAAGTATTAGTAACTTATTAAAGAATTTTTGGACCAGAGCCATTGCTACTACTTATTATATACTTAATCGCATATCTTTAAAACCATTGACTAAAACACTTCTTATGAAATGTTTTATGGAAAGAATCCGAAAGTTTCATATTTTTGAATTTGGTTCAAATGCTTCAAATTAAATATTAAAGATCAATTAGGAAAATTTGGTCTGAAAGCCAACTTTTATTGGTTATTCGAACGAAGCAAAGCCTATAGAATTTTTAATAAACAAGCTAATACAATTGAAGAGAGATTACATGTTCTTTCGATGAAGAATTTAAAAACAAAAATGAAAATGCAACTTTTTTAGAAATGAATCAAACTCATATTCCATAAAATAATACCAATAATGGAAACAAAAATGAAAATATAAATACCGATAATACTAATAATGTCTAAAGTTCCCTTTAGAAATTTAAAATACCATCCAACAATAATTTAACAGAGGGTGTAAACAGTAGAGTCACAACTAGAAGACAATGAAATCAAATGGGTCATGTAGCTTTTATCTCGAGTTTAAAATATAAAAACCATAAGGAAGCCGTTACAGACGATCGTTGGATATTAACAATGAAAGAAAAACTAAATCAATTTGAAAGAAAAGACGATCGTTGGATATTAACAATGAAAGAAAAACTAAATCAATTTGAAAGAAATGACGCTTGGAAACTTATGCCAAGATCGAATGATCAATCTGCTTTTGGAATAAATAGGTATTTAAAAATAAAGCCAATGAAAATGATAATATAATTCACAATAAAGCAAGATTAGTTGCTCAAGGGTATAATAAGATGAAGAAATTAACTATGAAGAAACATCGGCTCATGTAGCTCGACTAGAAGCAATACGAATATTACTTTATTTGCTTGTCATTACAATTTTAAATTATATCAAATGGATGTTAAAAGTGCTTTCTTAAATGGTTTTATTAAAGAAAAAAATAACCTCTATTTGTCCATGAATAATATCCAAACCTTATTTTTGAACTTAAAAAGGCACTTTATGGTCTTTAACAAGCACTCCGTGCTTGGTACGACAGACTTAAAAGTCATTTATTAAGTTCTGGTTTTCAAATTGATAAAATTGACATTACATTATTTATTGAAAAGGAAAATGATGATATTTTAATATTTACGTTGATGATATAATATTTGGATCTATGAATGAAAATATGTGTAATGATTTTGCAAATATTATGAAAAATGAATTTGAAATGTCTCATATCGGAGAATTAAATTTCCTTTTGGGTTAAATTAAACAATTAGAAATTGGAATTTTTATTTATCAAGAAATATATTGTAGAAAATTGTTAAAATGTTTTGGAATGGATAACACCTCAAGTAAGCCAACTCCAATGAGTAATTGCTTACATTTAGACAAAGATGAGAAAGGTAAGGATTTTGATCAAAAACTATATAGAAGTATGACAGGTTCCTTAGTGTATTTAATAGTAGGTAGACCCAACATCATGTTGAGTGTTTGTTTGGGTTCCCGATTTCAAGCACAACCCAAGGAGTCACATCATCGAGTTGTGAAATGAATTTTGTGATACTTAACCAACAACAAATATTACAGACTCTTTTATTCAAAAGGTAGCTCTTTTGAATTGCTTCCATATAGTGATGCCGATTTTGAAGGTTGTAGATCGAAAGAGTATGAGTGTTATTTGTCACTATATAGATCAATCTTTAGCTCATAGTTTAGTAAGGAACAAAATTGTGTTTCGTTATCGGCATATGTGGCTGAATATATCTCAGCCTCTTTTTCATGCTCAAGTTATATATATGCAACAAACACTTTGAGATTTTGTGTAAAATATTACAAAATCCCATATATATGGTGATCATACGAGTGTTATAAATCTTTCAATAAAATCCTATAAATCATTCTAGAACAAAACATATTTATACACCTCATCATTTTCTAAGAGATAACAAAGAAAAAGAAATTATTACCTTAGAATTTGTTAATACAGAGAATCGAATAGCTGATATTTTTACTAAACCTCTTTAGGAGACAATTATTTTGAAATTACAAAGGGAACTAAGCTCTTTAAATGAATTAATTGGATAATCTTTACACATATGAGTATTATTTGTTTATGATATCCCTGAGAAAGTTTCATTCTTTTAAACTAATTTTATCTATGGATAAATAAAACTTAACCTAAAATTAGTATCATGTTTTAACAAATTTCTACCATACGTATTATTTAACTATCTTTAGTAAACTATACAAACAACCTCCTTCAGAATGAACATATCAAACACTTCCTTCAGAAAATTACTTCTTCTCATTCGAAATTTCAACTAAAACTTGTCGACTTCAGAAGACAACTCCTCCTCCTATATTAAAATCATCTCCTCTCCTTTAGAAAAAACATGCTTTTCTCCTAAAGGAAAGAAAGTTAGGCAATTGATTAGTTACAGGCCACATTACTATTGCTCGAGATGATCGTATTGATGGTATAGCTCACTATCAAGGAGAAGTAATGAGATTGCGAAAAGAAATATATTGGGAATAGTGACGATAAGGCGAGAGTTTGAATTTTATCGAAAGGATTCTAAAAACCTTTTGCCGAAAATCGCATACTAAAAAAGCATTTGTTCCAGTAGAAGGCCTTCGATAAAACCATCAACTCCTATCAAAATTTATAAGCCCAAGCAGGATAATTTTGGGAACAAAGAACAAGAAACCGAGCCTTCGAAAAATTAAACCATAACGATTCACATATGCTGTGTTATTATTAATCATATGTATGTTTATGTATATGGTTCTTTATTTAATAAAAATGTTCCTTTTTTCAATAAATGTTTAAGATTTAGACATTTGAGTACTTATAAACATATGCCTATTTCTAGTGTTGCATTTTTATTTTGAGACTTCTGCAATTTCAGAAGTCAGACCCCCGTATCCAAATGTCTAAATACATTGAATTTTGCACTTATAGGCTCTGGTCCATATTTTGCCATTTCCAAACGTTTGTCTCTCAAGACTAGACATCTAATTGACTATAGCTTTGTATTTTTAAAAGACATTCATTCAATTATCACTTAATTTTCCTCACTTCTCTTTGTCTATTTCATTCCTAAACCCCTTTTAACCAAAACCTTGGTTTCTTAAATCACTCAAATGGGCCCAGACCTTTCTCTAAATGATCAAAAAGAGGCCAATCATTTTCCTTAGCACCACTGTCTATTGCTTATGATAAGAATATAAAGATTTGGTTGGGAGAAAGCTATTGCTGAACAAAGATTTGAAGAACTGAAGAAGAAAAAGATACGCGATGGGCTATTCTATTACTTATGAAATTTTAATGAGTACCACCTTAAGGAACTAATGGACGAAGCCCAAATCACCACCTTGATTGACTATGATGATAACGTAATTATTGATCCTTTGGACATCTATATTTCCTATGTGGACTTGGGTAGCAATGCATGGAAACCCCATAATGATGAAGGTTGATTATGAAGTAGCGTTTATTGAAGGGTTATTAAGATTAATGTGAACCATATTGCAATTGCTCTTAGTTATAGGCAAGATGGAATTGATATGGATGAATTACCAAATTATCGACACAACCAAGAAACGCAATAACCCATGAAATTTGGAAAAACTCCGTGCCCGGATGGAAAACTAACTTCTTTAGACCTCAAGCTAGAATTCATAATAGAATGTTGATCAATACCATAATTCCCAAACTAAGGAGTTATGAACAAACATACAAATATGATCATAAGGCTCTCTAGCCTATTTTTGAACAGATAAAGATTAATTAGACTAAGTTCATACATGATGAAATCAAGAACTTTTAGCTTCGAAGAAGGCCAACCATCTTATATGCACCATCTATCGTGAGACTTCTTCCTTCTTTGAGACCAACATCATACCGTCTTACTTAAAATCAATACCAGTCAAATATAGTGTAAGGCGGTTCTTTAGTCTCATGCATTTTCTCATCACTCTGCTTCATCATATGATCTTTGACGAAAGGACATTACAATAACAACAACGCCGTCAAAGCTCTAATAAACCACTCCACCTCCTCAACGGACCCAATTCCTCTTCATCCGATAGAACCTAAAACCGAATATACCTTTGAAATTTATCTCCACGATGCTCAATTTCAACCAAATCCAAATGAGTTTTTGATGAACTTAACTCTCCAAAATCATCGGATTATCACTAATAATAAAAATCTTTGGAAAAGAGAGTTAAAGTTCTTAAGAGATCATTTTCAACTCAAACGGGAAAAATGGAAAGGTCTATGGAGAAGATAGTGTCATCACTCCCAAAATAATGAGAAAGGTTGGAGGACGATTAAGCTTTACATTGGCATCCTCTCCTTCTCATAGTTCACCTTCTTCTCATGTTCGTTCCTCACCTACTCCAGCATCCGAGCATACGGTTGAATCTTCTCATTGAGACAAAGGAAAGACAATCGCTCAAGAACATAATGATGAGGAAGGTGACTAATCTAGCTCATTTCATTTGTTCGATATACAAGTAGTTGAATCATAATTTGTTCCTTTTCAAGGCTAATCAATAGATAAAGGTGTCAACGAAGCAAGTGTTGAAAATCAATGGTTTGGAGAAAGGAAATACAATCCTTCGTATTCTTATGAGTACTATAAGAACTATGGGGGTTCACTTATAATGGCTATTAAGTAAGTCTATGAGCACTCTATAACTAATTTCTTTAAAAATATATTCAAACATTCGTGGTATGATTTGTGTTTGTAGTTTGTTTGTATGACCTTTGTGTTTTTCTTTTTGAATTTTGGACTATGATATGTCTTGCTAGTTTGCGATATGTATTTTTGGTTTGTGATATGATTATATATTTGTTTGTGTTATGCTATTATGACATGTTATGTTTGTGTTATCTATACATGTTGGTATTATTTTGATTTCTCCTTGTTTCTTTTTGATAAAGCCAATGGGGGAGAAATAAATGCATATTGATAGGGGGAGATATTATATGTAGGGGAAGCTATTTATGGAGTTTTATGTAAAATAATTGTGTTCACGATTGTATAGTTATCATCATCAAAAGGAGGAGAATGTTAGAACCTCTCTTATTAGTTTTAATGACAACAACTATACAGGCGTATCATAGAATCTTTAGACTAACATACAGGTACTTGGTGATCGACACTTAAGCACAATGAGAAACACAAAAGCAATTGAATCAATAAATTGAAATGAAGTATGAACGAAGAGTTTAATTTAAAGATAAATCATTGAGAGGGTCATATATCTTGAGTTAATGTCTTAAATAAATCTGTAAATTTTCCTTGTGTGATATGAGCTAATATATTTACATCAAAAAGTTTTATTTTCTCAAACAAGATTTTAAATTAGTTTTTAAAATTCACTCAGACATCTAGGAGCAATATTCGAACGTCGAGGTTCATGCTCTTCTGAACTAAGTCTTACCAGGTTTTTTTTGTTAATAAGCCAGACGTCTAGGTCAGAAAGACGCCTGAAAACTTGTTGTTTTGAACTACTTATTTCTGTAGAAAAGTCATTCAAAACCAGACATTTGATTAAGTTAATAAGACATCTTAATTTTTCTAACTGTTGTATTTTGAAAAGATGCATCTCTTCTTCCTCAAGTAATGCAACTCTATTTTCAATGGCTTTCTTCGATAAGTTGCAATTCTTGAATAAGGCTTTTTCACAACTATAAATACATGTCTATGACTAGAGTTTCATTGTCTAATTCTAGTATTATACTTATCTCTTTCTCTAAAACTCTAGTGATTTCAAAGTTGCAAACATGCTTTCAGTATCACCACTAAATGTTTAATAATTTTGGTGATCAACTTCCGAAAACTCACATATATTTGCTCATTTAACTCAAAGAGGAGATTATTGGAAGCCTTGTACTACAAGTCAAAATTCATGTTAATAGAACACAAGATTATCAAGTTAGCAAACTCTATATCGCCTATTCCTTCAGGCTAAGTGAGGGTGTTTTTGGTTAGTGAAAAATCCAAAGGGGTGCTTGGGGACTGGATGTAGGATGTGAAGTCCAAACCAGAAAATCCTAACGTGATTACTTTTTACTTTACTTTGCTATTTCCATAGTTATATAGCTTGATATTGCAAATACACTTATATACACAAGCTAGGCATATTACTATAGATCTGTGTACACTTTCATTAATTAATATACTATCATACATAAAACTATTATATAAGTAATATAAAATATGAAAGTTATATAATATTAAACCTTATGTAATATGAATGTATAAATTAAGGCGAAACACTAAGAAACCCTATATAGACTTAAGGAAATAATACATACATAAATATACGTATACCGTGGTACCCGATGTGTCTGACACATGAATCACAAGAGTAATTCGTAAGAATTATTTTATTTCATAAGTCGATTCACTCAATATTATATATGTCTAGGTTTGTGAATCTTCAATATAATGTTCTCCTCTACCATATATACACACACACGCACGCACGCACACAAATTACTTGCACATTCCTTAGTGCTTGAGCAAACTCAGGCTAGGTATGTTACTAGTAGTATTATCGATATATTGAATATATAAGGTAAGATAATTATATGTATTTATTAAGAAAACTCAAGGTACATATGTTATACTTAGGTCCTTGCGATATAGTAGGTACGAGTGAATAATTTTGTTTCGACTTATTGAGCACTCAAGGTCGATGTAAAATTAGTACAAGATACCATGGGTTAGGAGTCATATATGATATAATGGAAAATGAGTTATCCATTATCCGTGGAGCTATAACTTGATAAGCAAACTCCTGGTCAGAATTCCAAGGTGGACGAGTCCTAACACCTACCATGGAAGTCGAAAGACTTCTATGTTTCAACTTAGCGTTTGGCAAAACTTAAAAGACTAGCCGGAGCTTATTAGTAAAATGAAACATAAAGTTTAACCTTACTAATATTGTAAGAACATCTACTATGATTTGTCCTAACAATCTACAACTTAAACTTGTAGAAAATGACAACTTTAGAACTATTTTCTGAAACCAACAAACTTATTGGACCTAACTATACCGACTGGCTAAGACCAATTTTAATAGCATTGACTTATGGGCACCTTTGGAATGCTATCAAATACGAACCTAAATAACAATTGGATGATGATGCGGACCCTGAAATATGACTTGCTTATGAAAAATAGGTGTCAGACCTGAAGATCACCCAAGTTTCGTGCTGTCTACATTAGATAAGCCGTTGAAGAGGCATCATGAAAATATGTCTGTCCATGAGATATTCGATAATCTCAAGGCTCTTTTTAGTAAGTAGTCACGTTCCGTAAGGTTCGATCTTACAAAGAAGCTATTCAATACCAAAATGACCAAGAGACAAAAAGTGGACGATTATGTGCTAATGATGAAGGGCTATATTGATAGGCTTTCATAATTGGACATACAAATAAGTAACAAATTGCAAGTGGTTTTGATCCTTGGTTTACCTACTCCTCAATATCAATCGTTCATATTGAATTATAACATAAACCAATTGAATGTGAATCTCGTGAAGCTCCTTAATTTGTTGACGTCGGCCAAGTCACAATCTAAGGATCAAGGAGTTGTACTTGCTGTTAAGGGTGGTGCATCATCTTCAAAGGGTTCGAAAAGAAGGAAAGATAAGGTAAAAAAACAAGAAAAGTAAGAAGATCGATAACTAGGCTGAATGTCACCACTTCTTCAAGAATGATCATTGGAAAAGGAACTATCCTGACTACTTAAAGATTGTTAGGAAAAAGAAGCAAAATAGCTTTGTGGCTCCATCATGTAAAGTTATGATTCAAAAATCCTTTGTAGCTAATAAAATATCCTACATTTTTAGATATTGAATTAGTTACTCATGTATGTGTTTCATTATAGGGGGCTTAGGAACTGGCATCGCATAGCAAAAAGAGAGACGAGGCTCTAAGTTGTTGACGAATCAATAGTAGATGTAATGGCAGTACAACACTATATTTAAATTTTCCTAGTCGATTAATATTAGTATTAATATTAAATAATTGTCATTTAAAAAAAATTTATTTGTAGGATTATTTCTGTTCTAGATTGTCTAAGATCGAATATATATTTCATTGTGCAAATAATGTTATGATATTAGTTTTGATGGAAATAAAGTCTACGATGGTATTCTTAAAAATGGAATTTATGTGATTAATACAAATTATGTGTGTTTCATGAATAATTCGTCTAACAATATAAATGATAGTTATCTTTGACACTATCAGCTAGGTCATATTAGTGAGAAACAACTGCACAAAATGGAAAACGAAGGTTTTCTACCATCATTTGATTTTGAATCATTTGACATACGTGAGTTGTGTCTCAAAGGTAAAATGAACAAGCACCCCTTTAATAGGAGAAATGAAATAGTTGTTGAACACTTTGGTTTAGTACATAGTGATGCATATGGCTCAATGCCTATAATAACCGAAGATAATAGTTCTTACTTTGTTACCTTCACCGATGATTTCCCGAGACTAGGATATATGTATCTTATAACGCACAACTCCGATTTTTATGAGAAATTGGTTGAATATAAAAATGTAGAACAAAAGCAAATGGGTCGTAAGATTAAAATTCTTCTATCAGATCGAGGATGTGAGTATGTTGGATAGGATTTCCAACAACACTTAAAAGATAAAGGAATTATCTCTCAAGTTATTCCACCCTATACTCCACAACACAACAGTATGTCGGAGCAAAAGAGTCGAACCCTAATAGATGTGGTTTGTTCCGTGATGAATAAGGTTGAGTTATCTCTATCCTATTATTGGTATGAGCTAGAAACCGCGGTGCATATATTGAACTTGTTACCTACTAAATATGTGCCTAAAACACCATATGAGACGTGGTATGGTTAAAAACCCTAACTCAAATGTTTGAAGGTGCGGGGTTGTCCAGCATATGTAAGAACGTTGGTGCGAATAAACTAGAGGCAAGATCGATACTATGTAAATTTATAAGATATCATAAAACTCAATGGGATATGTATTCTACAATACCAAGGAATAAAAGGTCATTGCCTCTCGACACGCTGTTTTTGTAGAAAAGAAATTTCTATGAAAGAAAATTAACAGCGAGGTTGTAGACTTGGATGAGATTCAAGAAGTTAACACTAAAGGCGAGCCAATGAGGGAACCAAGTTCACCCGTATATGAAAACACACAACCTATTAAAACATCTAGTGGGGAATCTCACGCGCCCGAGAGATATTATGGTTTTCTCGTGGATTGTGAGAAGGAGGACCATGTCTTAGATAACGATACTTCTTTTTATTCCCAATAATTGGCATAGAGTAAAGACTCTGCACTTTGGCTTGGAGTAATGACATCGAAGATGGTTTCCATGTATAAAACAAAGTTTGGACTTTGTCGGAACGTATCAGAAAGGATAAAACCCATCAGTGACAAATGGATTTTTAATAAAAAGCTAAATGTAGATGTAAAAGTAGAGACTTATAAGAAAAGTATAGCTGCGAAAAGATTTTGTCAAATTCAAGGTGTGTTATTATGATGAGACCTTTTCTCCCTTAGCCATGTTGAAGTCCATTTGAATTATGCTGGCCATCATCTACATTATATGACTACAAATTATGGCAAATGGATGTAAAGACTGCTTTTACAAATGGTGGTTTAGAAAAAACCGTTTATATGTCACAGCCCGAGGGTTTTATGGTCAGTGGGAATGATGGCAAGGCTAGCAAGTTGTTAAAGTCCATTTATGGACTTAACAAGCTTCAAGGAGTTGAAACAAGTGTTTTGATAAAGTAATCAAACTATTTCATTTTTATCAGAACATAGAAGAAGCATGCGTACACAGAAAGGAACAGTGCATCACTGTCATTTTCTTAGTGCTTTATGTCGATGATTTATTATTGATTGGCAATGACACTTCATTGTTGTAATTAGTGAAAACTTAGTTTTCCAAGAACTTCTCCATAAAGGATTTGAGAGAAGCAACTTATATACTTTGTATAGAGTTTATAGAAATATATCTAAGTGGCTGTTGGGATTGTCCCAATCGATATATGTAGATACCGTACTAAAAAGATTTAGTATGGAGAACTCCATGTGTAGAAATGTTCAAACATAGTCTAGAATCATCCTTTCTAAGAAGGAATCTCCTCATACCAATGAGGAGAAAGAGCGTATGTAGAGCATCCTCTATGCTTCTACTATAGGATCCATAATATATGTTATGCTACGTAGTAGACCAGTTGTGGCATGTGCATTAGGTTGTGTAAATTGATACTAGTCCAGTCCCTGTGAAAAATATTGGACAGCCGTAAAATGTATACTTAAGTATTTAAGAAATACTAAGAACTTGTTCCTCATATACGAGATTGGAGACCTCCTTATGAAGAGGTATATAGATTCAATCTTTTAAAGAGATGTAGATGATAGTAAGTCAGTGTCTGGCCATGTCTTTATGCTTAAAGATGGAGTTGTTCGTTGGAAAAGTTTCGAACAAGAAACATTTGTTGATTCCACGGTAGAGGTCGAGTGCATTGCCCTCAATGAAGCAGCAAAAGAGGCAGTTTGCATGCGTAAATTTTTGAGTGAGTTCGGAGTGATTCCCAGTACCAAGGATCATAGACATTATTTTGTGACAATAATGCAATGATACAAATCGCAAAGAAGCCAAGATTACATAATAAGTCATGGCACATTCTTTGAAAGTTCCACCGAATTATAGAATTCGTCGAGAAGAAAGAAGTCGTGATTCAAAGGATAGATACCAAGGACAGCATAGCAGATCCATTTATAAAGGGTCTTGCTCGGTCCTCTCTCGAGAAGTTGATTGAAGGGACGGGATTGAGATTCCATAATTGGCCCAAAAGCAATGGCAGATTGGTAGAGTTAAGAGTATGCCTTAGAGGAAATTTTGTAATTTAAAAATAAATTAATTAACTCTATAATCCATTCTCGTTCGTAAAAAGGGTGTTTCTATTTTTGTTATATAATTGTTATAATGTGTTATAAATAAGTAAATGCTTAATTAAAATACATTTAACAGAAAATCCATAAGTGGTGTGTTTGTGATAGTAATTATAAATAGTTTGTAATCATGAGTATTGTATCATAATATTATAAAACACATCATTTTAAATGTTCCTAGCCAAGATACATCGAGACAGGATATCGATGTATCCGTTGGGACTGGAGTATGTAACACTCTCCAAATGCTGGATAGTGCATTACTCATGACTACTAAGGGCACCTAGGTGTTACATATTGATAGTTATTGAATAACTATGGAAAGAATCACTCGATAGTTTTCTGTTGGTTAATATAACTAAGGCCAAATAGAAAATATCGGTGTAACTGATTAACACGGTTCTTTCGACGTGAGAATTGTAACGATTGGATTTTTGATACTCAAAAATCGACACTAATATGTCCACTATATTGCGTTCCCAGTATTCAAATGTCGGGAAACCGATCATTAGGGTTGAAAGAAAGAAAAGATAGGAGAAAATAAAAACTAAACAACATAGAATCTCAAAATGCAATGGAACAGTATATATTACTCATCATAATATATTACAGAATCATTTCAAATGTTACATCAGAGTCCTCCTAATACAAATTCTACCCTTAGACAGTTATAACAGTCTGTCCCTATCTAACTGAATACAATATACATAAAATACATTGCAAATAAGAAAAATAGCTAGCTACCGATGAAGCCAACTTCTCCCAGTGAATATGTGGAAAACCTGAACACTTGGCTGCCCCTTCAAATTTGAGCACCCAAGAGTTTAGGAAAGAAAAATAATTTCCAAGTCATACATGGGTCTGGTGTGAGTAAACTCAAACAACTTAATTATTACTTTAAAACTCTTTTGAAATCAAAAGTATCTCGTAAGACCACACCACATATAAAAACGGATGGGTTTTTACCTTACGATTACCAAAACATTTGTATACAAAATCCAGTGATATTTTATTAATGTTTGGACTACAAGTACATATCCTAAAATAGCTAAAATTGCTGCCATATTAAATTCCATAATACTAGACTCTAAAATCAAAACCGTAAAGGCAAGCATCGGAGATGGATTTCATACTGTGGCAAGGTATGGGACTACCTTCCACTGGTACACACCATGAAAATGTACTGGAATCTGACAAGAACTCCTTATACCCCTGCTACACAGAGTCGGCTGCCCCCTTATCATGGCAAACCGGATTACCTCGTCCCTTTTTGACACCAATGCCTTATACTACCATGGTGTTTGGGTGCAAAACAACTCGAATATGGACAATCTAGAATAGATGGCACCTCCTAATGGTAGCTGACCACATAGTTCTACTACGTACCCTGATTTCTCCATTTCCCATTTTGTGAGGCTCGTGAGGTTACATCTTTACCTTCTTCCACATAGCAGACAATCTTGGAATGCAAACACTACCCTCCAAACAAAGATACAATGTCAGCACTCATCCATACAAGTTGTTCTGGGATCGAATAGACATTCCACATTACTATCTTCCATTTTGGAATCAACCTCAGGAAGAATAGTATATCTCCACGACATACTTCATATGATTTAACATTATTCGTTATTTGTTTGGAGTTGATCGGATAAATTTGAGATCCATTGTCTCCAAAACCAGGCAATAATTTCCGATTAACTCAATTTCGGTCCTTTTGGAAGTATGCGCTAAGCAATCTAGTCCTTACTAGGGAAGTCGAATATACCCGATGTACCTCGAGTCAAAACAGGTCCAGATTTGATAGTCCGTTATTTAACTATCAAATAAACAAATAACAACCAATTCCATTTGAGAATTATTTATCCATAGCAACTACCAAGCCTCAAAACGTACCTTTATTTAATAAATCTCTTTTCAAAACGCTTATCTAAAACATTCGTATACTTATCTCTCTAATATAAATATATTCACAAACATTTACGAATAACTTTTTACTTCCAAATCATGATAAAAATGATTCTAATATCATTCTTCAAATTAGAGGTAAGAATAACTCTAAACGCTATTCCTTCGGTGTTACATGTGAAACGGAAATTCCATGCCACCATTTTTAAAAAGTCAGCTTGGAAAAATCCAGATCTCTAATTCTTTTTATACTTCTTGCGGTTAATCCTTTTAAATCAAATCTATTTCAGTCATGAAATCTCCTTTACTTGAAATACCAATCCATTTCAAAATGCTTCCAAAACTCCCAAATTCATTTATAAAATCTGTTTATAAATATTAAGTATCATTTATATAAATTGCTTTCATAAATATCCAAACTTTTTGTATAAATTTCTTATAAATATCCAACCTTTTTATAAACTCCCTTTATGAATACCTAATCATTTTCTAAAACTTATTTCATAAATATCCCAAAATCATTTATAAAACATCTTTATAATCCTTTCCTGCTTAAACAACTTCTTAAATAACCTTAGTCAAATTAGCTTCCTTTAATAAGCTAATCCATTTTATAAATCTTTCTTATTTATGAAATCTTCTTCGCTTAAAAACTCAAATCCACATACCCAGAATACCTTTTAAATTTCCAAAATCATTTATAAAAACTCTTTATGAAATCTTCTTTTTATAACATGGGAAACCATTCCCATAAGTTAACAACATCTTTAGTTATCCTTACAAAATCAACGGAGGCTTAATGACCATAATGGTGCTTTTAATTTGGTTTTATTTATCCAGTTAACATGGCATCACACGACAACAGGTACATGAGAAATCAACACATAACAATCAATCAACCTTTATGAATGTCCAGGTTATTATAATAGTAGAATGGTGTTTTGTTCTGCTAATATATATCATTTAGTTTCAGTCATAAGGGTTACTTAAAGCTTAGGCAAGAGATCCTTCAATTTAAAAACAATTCGCTTAGATAAGAAACTGGTTTAAAATAAATACCCGGTAGAATTATAAAGAACTTTTAAAATGAATACCTCAATTAAAACATAAGTTTAAACTTAATTAAACCTTAATAAATATTAAATAAATTATGATTAAACCCAAAACTAGCGTATTTCACTCTTAATTAACTAAAACTTAATCTCAATTAGGCTTGGTTAAGTCTTAACTAATCAATAATTAAACCTTAATAAATTAAAATTTTATTCATAATTAAACCTTAATTAAATAAGCATTCATTTATAATTAAACCTAGTTAAGTAATAATTGAGTGAGTAATTAATCTTTAATTAAATAATAATTAATATATTAAATAATTTTAATGAAATAATTTTAATTAAATAATTAATTAAAATAAATAACGCGATTAAGTAAAAATTAATTTCTTTTTAACTTAATTAATCATTATTTAAAAATTACTTAACTAAAAATAATTAACTTGATTAATAATCTCGTAAACTCTAATTACTTAACCTAATTACTTAATAATAACAATTACCCAAATTAATAAATTAATTAAATTAATTATTAAATAATTAAAACTTGAACTTTTGACTTACTTAATAAATTTGAAATAAGTTTTCAAAAATAATCCAAAATAAAACACTTTAAAACTTGAAATCGTGAATTTAAATTCTTTGTTGAATCGAAAAGAGTTTCAGAGGGCAGAATTCATCTTTTCAAGGTGTACATAAGGCATTAAGATCAAATTGTGTTTTTAATTAAAATATAATTATTATTCTCTATTATAATGTATTATTATATATGTATATATTATATATACCATTAGTTAGCTGATGTTTCTGAGATGCAAGTAACGTTGTCACAAAGTAGTTTGGTTATATCCATGTTCATATAAATAAATAAAAGTTAATTTTTTTATCAAAATTAACATCAGGTCGGTACAGCTCTTAATAAAAATAAATCTTATATTTTATTAAATTGATATGTTTATATATATATATCATTTAATTATATATATAGTTTATAATTAATCACTACGTAATATTTTAATCAAAATTAGTCATATAATATTATAGATGAAGAATTAATGCAATGATAATTTTCGGCAGTAAAAGATTATTTTCTATTAATATTTTATTATTTTTCAATGTTATTTAAATCAATTTATAACATAAATTGATTATGTTAATTCAAATATGTTATGAAAATTATATGTTATATTTTATAAAATTCTAAAATTAGTAAAAAAGCTCTTGGAAAAAATAAAACAAAAACATTTTTATTTTTACTTTATATTTAAATTAATTATCAAATTTCAACTAGAAATGAAAAAAAGCTTTTAAATTTATTTTGAAATCAAATTATTATGGAATAATTTTTCAAATCATAAAATATCATTTAGGATTTACAAGAAATTTAAAATTTGAAATAAAGTTTTGAAATTAATATTTAGTTAATTTTCGAATGGATATTTGACTAAAATATACTTTAAAATTAAAAAATTAAAATATTTGTTGAGTTTTACGGAAGATCTAGTATTTTATATTTATCTAAAATATATTTATATTTTATTAATATATATATATAATTATGTATGTATTAGTATGTATGTGTGTGTATACATATAAATTAATATATATATATATATATATATTAAAAATAATTCTTATACCACATACTGTATTACTTGCATTTTTGCAGAAAAACTTAGTATTTATAAAAAAAAAATTTGAATAAATATATTATTGTTATACCGCCTCTTGACCAGGCAGTATATCATAAAAGTTGGTTAAATGGCTTTTGTGGTCATCAAGGCAGGAAGCCTGGAGAGACGGTTATCTAGCTTGGAGATCGACTATAAACAAGACTATGGACGATGGTCAAGCGGATTCGAATCGGGTCCCTAATTTTTGTCCCAATCAAGGTGCAGCTGGAAAAAGTAACAAGGATGGCCCCACGAGGCTACATTTCAAATTTCAAGTCGATTGAATTTCATATGCTCGAGTTATGGACAAAAGAATACGAATCGATATCAACGGATCGCTCGTAATTTGCTTGGAGTCGGACCCATGAAAATTTGTTACTTGCTTGAAGTCGGTGCATGGTTCACTTGGAGTCATAGGAATTTGAAGTGTTGGATCGTACTTGTGTCAGACACATGATTTCTTGGAGTCGGCTTGGAGTCAGAATGATCGTTGCTTGGAGAAGAACGATCGATGCCATTCGTTTTCCTGCTTGGAGTCATCTTGGAGTTAGATCGATCGCTGCTTAGAGAAACACGATCGGCACCGATCGCTTTTCGTGCTGAGTTAAAAGGATGATTACCTAGGTCTCGCTTCGAGTTAACCCTGAAGTGGGTTTTCGATGACCATTTTGGCGATTTTCGACGAGGATCGATCTATAACTCAATATCTACAAAGGAAATCGACATGAAATTTAAAGGAGACCTACACTACATCATAAGGGATCCACACCATTGATCAATGGCCCCCACGATGAAGTTGGATTAAACGCTCATGATCCATATGGATTGATCCATAAAATAACATAAATCAACCACGATCGATCAATAACTCAAGATCTACAACTCCATTATCCATGGAACTTTGGTAAAATCAATATATTAAAGATAGTAGTCCCAAGGTGGACCGCACATCATTCAGAGCAAGCTAGAATGATCGGTGCATATTGTTCTAAGACGGTCGGAATATTTTAGCACAAGCAACTCAATATAGCTTCACGATAAATGTGATATGTCACAAATGGTACGTTGGAATTGCATGAGATTTGGAAAGAAAGTAGCTAACATCATCGGGAATCCATATGATCGATCCAAGCTTAAAAATAATTGAATGATCGCAATTGATTTATTATGATTCAACTCGACTTCATGGAAAACGCGATATCTCCCAAGCAGTACGTCGTAATCGCATGAAATTTGGAGAGCGACTATCTTACATCATGAAGCACCCCAATTGGAGCTAATATGAACGATCGGCATAAATCCTTCCAACAGTGTGTGATCGATCTAAAAATCGATGGATCGGGTTGTACAGCTTTGGAGGTTCTTTTGACAAAATTTTAGCCCGATCTATGCACGTCTTCACCTATAAATACAATGGACTTGGCTCATTGCAAATAAGTTTTTGTTTTGTTCTGCTTCATCACTTCTTATCTCTACCTCTATTATTTTTCTAAGGCAAAAAACAACTGTACTTGTAACCCTACAGTATAAATAAAATATTATTGAAATGGACATAGCCAGAGTTTGCCGTACCACTAAAAAACTTGTGTTCTTTTACTTTTCTGCATTTTATTGTATGCTCTGTGAATCAATATTTCTCATTTTTGGATCTAAATATTGGATATTGGTGCCATATACTACTGGGTGTTTGTGACCATTTTTGGCGCAAACAATTATATGATTTGTATATACAATATTGATATTTTATTCATATGATTATATATACACACTTGTAAACTAGATAATATTATTTGAACAAAACTTTAATATATATATATATATATATATATATATATATATAATATTATAAATAAATAGTAGTTTATACATACATATATTTGGACAACAAATACTTGCATATTGGATGAGCTAACGTGTCACTTGCGACGTAAAGTCTAGCATCTATACATGGGCATGTTATACATTGCACGGGTTGATATATTACACATGCACACACTCACACACACATATATGTGTGTGTATGATATATGTGCATGTATATACATATACATAAATATATATATATATAAAATAAATAAAACTATATAATTTATAAATTTAAATAAAATAAAAGGTATGTTTATAAATGTTCTAAATAAACTAGGCTTCGTAGGGCCAATAAAAACCAATAGGATAAAAAAATTGAAATTTACCAATAACCTCCATTGCAGGCTGGCTTAGTTCCAACACTATTTGCCATTAGTGCAATATATTTTTAATTGCTAACTGAATACAAATTAAAATTTTAAGCAAGCCTAAAAAGTTCGAGCAACTTATATCGAGTAAAAAGTCGTTTATCAATAAAATGAATTTTGGTCATATTATTGATATTTCTTCAAATTATTTATTTATGTAAACATATTTCAAAAACAAGTTTATCATCATTAGTTATTAATTAAAAGGGGGTTAATAAGGTTATAAAATAATTTTTATCACATTAATTAAGATTCAAATATTTAGATAATTCAGATATTTAAATACGAAGTATTCGAAATTTTGGGTCGTTCTTCTCCCCTACTTAAACATTTCATCCTTGAAATTCCAACACAACCAACATTGTCATGACTCATGCGAACTATGCCGCTCTGTGCAAAGACTATACTAATCTGAAAGGAATGCCGTTTAAGGGCACGAAATCCATTGTTGAAATCCAAGCTTGGCTTCGTTCTTGCAAAAAGATTTTCAAGGGGCTGGATCTTTCAGATGAGCAAAAGCATTTCTTAGCATCTTGGCTGTTATAAGGTAGCGCATTAGCATGGGGGGACTCTATTGCAGTGAATGTTCTCGAGGATGATTTTTCTTGGGCTACATTTAAGGAGATGTTTGAAGACCAGTTCATGCCCATTGCAGGAAAGACCCGTATGTATAGGAGTTTCTTTGATCTTAAGCTACGAGATTTGTTAGTATTTAAATATGAGACCAAGTTTAATAAGCTACCATGATTTGGGCCGGAGTTGATTGATACCCCACTGAAGAAGAATGAGATGTTTGTGATGGAGATGAGGGATGGATTCTAGGAGAAAATGACTGCCCATTTGGAGGGATCTTTTATGGATTTGGTATACGTGGATTTAAAGTACAAAGTCTTGAGAAGCATATGCCGGTAGCAGCACCAAGCAACAGTGACAATAACCTGAAAAAGTGGAAGCCTAATCTGAAATGGAAGAAGCAGTGGAAAGGAAGATCGGGAGGTGGAGATCAAGGAAACAAGTATAAGGATTATATTTGTAAGAAGTACAGTCAGAAGGGCAATATCGCTAATTTTTGTAGGAATTTCGAAGCTCGGAAGCAGTAAAAAGGGTTCAAAAGACACAATGCATTAATTTTCACCAACCAGGACACATGATAAAGGATTGTTCGCTGATGAAGAAAGGGGACCAAGATAAGGTTTATCCCATCAAGGATGAACTATCGACCTGAGCAAATGTTAAAGGGAAAGGAGTGCTTGAAGGTACATTATATATGTATGGTTTTTTAGTTCAATCATAGTTTGATGCCAGGGCTTCCAATAGTTTAGTTCTAAAGAATTGGTAGATAGATTGCAACTTTTCTCAAAGTTTGTAAAAACTCGTATTCGTGTGTCTAACATTGTAGGTAGTACAATTAATCTGTATATAATTTGTAAAAGGGTACAAATTACTTATCTTACCCACCATTTTACGTGGGACATTTTTGTTCAAAATTTTAAGGGGTTTGATATTTTACTGCGTCTGGATTGGTTGCCAGAGTATAGGGCTGTTCTGGACCGTGTCAAATGGATGGTAGTATTAAAAACCAGTTCTAGAAGGTATTGTAAAGAATATCGTGTGAGGAGCTTAGCAAGTGAATGAGTAGATTCTTGTATACATTGGATTCGTTCAAAGAAGAGTTAGGTTCAATAGAAATTGTTAAGGATTTCCCTAATATTTTTAAAGAAGTTAACAGTCTGCCTGCACATCAGGAAATTGAGTTTCGTATAGACTTGATTCCCAGTTCGTGACCTGTTATTCGACATATTCATAAAATGGCTAGGAGAGATAAGGAGTTAAGGGTTCAAACAGATGATTTGTTAAGAAGAGAGCTGATTAGATCAAGTCGTTCAAGTTGGGGAGCAGCTGTAGTATTTGTGGGAAAGCCTGATGGATCATTTAGAATATTTGTGGATTACTGTGAGTTAAATAAGAAGACCATTCGGAATAAGTATCCCTCATATCATATAGATGATATGTTTGACCAACTTCATGATGCTAAAGTTTTCATCCAAATGGACCTCGCTAAAGGATTTCACCAATTAAGGGTAGTAGAGGATATTATTTCATAACAACGTTTAGGTGGCTAGATTATTTCTTTGAGCGGTTGATTATGCCTTTTGGACTAACCAATACACCCGCTTATTTTGTAGATCTGATGAATCGAGTTTTAAGAGATAATCTCAACAAGTTTGTATTGGTTTTCACAGATGAATCCTTATTTACTCTAGGATCGAGTAAGAACACAAACACCATTTGGAAGTGGTGTTAGATATGTTAAGGAAACACGTTCTGAAGGCAAAATTAAGTGTCATTTTTGGCTGTTGGAAGTAAGGTTCTTCGAACATATTATGTCGGGGGATAGCATCTTGGTTGATCCAACAAATGAAGTGGCTGCTCAAAATTGGAAGACACCACAGACCCCTATAGAAGTCCGAAGTTTCTTAGGTCCGATCGGGTTTTATAAGAGATTCATCCAAGTCTACTATAAGATTGGATCGCACCTAACCAATTGATGAAAAAGGACGAGAAGTTTGTTTGCACCCCAAATTATAAAGAAGCATTCATTGAATTGAAGAAGAGGTTGGCCGGCGTTCTGGTTTTAGCTATTACGGAAGAAGGGGAAGGATTGACTATATATACAGATACTTGTGGTATAGGATTGGCACAGTTTTGATGCAGCATGAAATGGTCATTATTTATGCTAGTAGGCAGCCGAATCCTCATGAGAAGAATTATGCCGCACATGATTTGGAGTTGTTAGCTGTTGTGTTTGCATTAAAGATGTGGAGGCATTACTTGTTAGATGAAAAGTTCGAGCTCTTTACGGATCACAAGTCCTTGAAGTACATTTTCATGCAAAAGGATCTGAATATATGTGACAACATAGAATTTTTAGATATTTGAAATTGGAATATTTAAATTTATTTTAAATATTTGAAAGTTGGTTTAACTTGAATTTAAAATATAATTATTATTTGGCAATTAAATTATTAAATTTATAATCAGAGATTGGGTAAAATACTAAATCTTGAGTTTTAAGCTAGTTAAAAATATTTCAATGGCTTATGAAACTTATATTGATTTTGCTAGAAATAGTAGAAGTGTTAAATTTAATTTTGAGGGTTTTTTGTTCAGTTTTGAATTTATATCGTTTAAATCGATATTTAATAATAGCCTTCCGAGGTACAGTCTCGGAATTTGACGAAACCTGTTCCATTAGATCCGTAATGTTCTATTATTATCAGGTTTCAATTTTCGTAGCATTTGGAGTTATTGTGTGAGCATACGATAGATAAACACACTGAAATTAAATCGGAAATTCAATTTTATAACTGGGTTCAAAAAGCTATCTTCTCCATACGATCGAATTAGGACACGAAACCTTTTCCATTGCATTCGGAATAGGGGTTTAACAATATAAACGCCTAGCGGCATGCCTCGATTGGAGGTCAAGTTTCTGAGTTGTGTAAATTGAGACGATTTGAAATTGAATTTGAATTAAATATATATTTTCAAATTTGATACATTTGTAACCTTAGAACACGTGGTTCCCTTGGTATAGCACGTGTCTTATCTATTAACACGCATCTTTCTTTTTTTTAGAATCATAGCCGAGCCTTTTAAAATTAAAAATGAAATTTTAAAAAAAAAGGACTGTCTCGTTTAACTTCACATAAGAAATCATCTTAACAATTCTAAAAATGGCCGCCCTTTTAAATTTTAATTCACGAATTCATTCATATAGGAAACCCTAATCAGGGCCAAACTCATTAATTTAATCAACTCTCCTCAAATTGATTACCACATGAAATCTAAATCAAATCGTAGCCGAGACGAATCAAGACCGAGATGGGTTGCGACAGGGTTGGACTGTGTCACGGGATTCGCGAGTGTATAGGGCTTAAGGATTTTCACGATATAGCCGACGTCGGCTACGGGGAAGCACAGGGCCTGTGGTGGAAAGGTCATAGGTCATCGGCGAGAAAGGGAAGGTAACCGCGTGCTCGACGAGATGGTTTGGGTGTGGAATGCCATGTGCAGCTTGGTCGAATTGGGGATATGGTCGCGATGTTCTTGAGCACTGGATAGGTCTGGGTGTTAGGTTGTGATGGCATCGAGGTCGGGGGTGAAGTATTTCATTTCTTTTTTTTCGAATTATTTAATACTTGTATAATATGGTATAATGAATTTTAAATTTAGGTTTATATTTTTTGCAAACATATATATATATATATATATATGTTGAATAGGAAAAGTTTTTACAGAAGAGCAAACTACAGTTTTGTTATTTGCAGAAGAAATTTTATATGTAAAATATACATACATTGTCACTGATAAGGTTATTCTAAATTGATGAATTTTGGTGATTAACTCATTTAATAAACTTATTTAATTACTTTTGTCACTAAAAATATTTTATTGAAAGAAAATTTGTTTGAAATTAAATTGTTGGTCTAAACCCAAAGTTATCAGTTAAATTAAATAATAAATGGTGATAAATTGTTTGATTTATTCCGATGTTAACAAATCGTAAATTGGTTTGTATAAGGTTAAAAATCGTGAAACCAGTCAAGTCAGGATTGGATTGGACTACAAACAAAATCAAAGGTGAGTTAATCTCACTCATCTGGGTACTATTTAAATTTAACTTTAAATACTTTAAATTTAAAATATTTGGTTGAATGATTGAATTGATTGGATGTGGTATATTATATAGTAGTGTGTGTATATATATATAGGAGTGATTGCTTCCTGCATTATATTGCGGATGAGACCCTATACGCCGCATAATAGTGGATGAGATAATATAAACCCATATACCACGATATTCCACCTCAAAGTGGAATTGATATTATTATATCGTGCTAACATCTATGGGTGCAGGGAAAAGCAGGTTGGAGGGATCCAACTAGATTCCTCAAAACGTTTGAATTTATTTTATATATTAAGCGATATGATTATGTGATGATCTGTGATGAGTTATATTGATCATATTGGAAATTGGAATTTATTGAGTATTCTGGCTTGGTCAAATATATATATATTGGAATAGAAATATATATATGAAGTTTGGATTTTTAAAGTAAATAAAAAGGTAGTTTTAAATAAAATAATCATAAGGAATTTGGCTAATGAAAATGATTTGGAAGAATAAAAGTTGATTTTTAAATTGTAACAAATAAATCCAAGTATGGGAAAAGAGATATTTTGAATAAATGAATTCAAGTGATAATATTTAAAAAGAGTAAAGAATTTATTTTTAAAATTCAAGGGTTAAATTTGTTTGGAAAAGATAAAGAAGGAAATTGGAAAGTATGAAATTTGTATTTTTATTTTAAATAAGATTTTAAATCAGGATAAAGAAGTTTAATCTAAAATTAATGAGCTTTCAAATAAATTTGGATAAGAAAAGAAAATTATTTTAAATGGAGTTAATTTTGAAAAAATCAATTTGAAGATTGATTTAGTGATTTAAAACTATGTTTTAAAGAAAGATGAGACTATGGGATTTATAAACTGATTTATATGGTGAAACAAGATATCTATGGATATTTGGAAGTATAAATTCATGATGGGAATTTATAAAGGAACGGGTAGTTTATTTTTAAAACAAATAGTGGTTTATTTTTAAAGGTAAGGAAATGGGAAGTGTATTTCCCTGGAAAGCCAAGTGTATTTTAAAGGAGACTTTTATGTATAAGCTAAAGGCTTTAAAAATTTGTTTTAAGGAAATATTTTAGAAAATTTATTATTTTTAAATGTTTTAAATTTTAAAGTAAACATTTTTTTTCAAACTTATTTTAGTAGTAATTATCTAAAGGTTAATTTGTATTATCTTTTAAAAGATAATCTTTAATATTTATATTTTATAAAGAAATTTTATTTTGACGATAGTTTGGGTAAAGCTTATTTGAAAACTGGTATAGAATTCGTAACTCTTATATTAAAATTGAGTTACGCTTAACTTTTACGTTAAAAATTAGTTTTATATTTTATAAAGTAGTTTTACTTTAAATATTTTTAAAGCATATATTTTTGAATAATGGTTAAGTAGTTTACTTTAAATGTGTTAAAGTATATTTTATAATAAAGTGTTTTAAATTATTGTAAAATCTAAAGTATTTATACTTGGTGATTTCAGTGGAAATAGAAAATATTTGGGGAATTTATTATATGAGAGAAAGATGGTTTGAAACTGTTTCAAAGGGTTGAAAAGTGGAAATATATCTTGCGAAGATACTTTGAGGATCATAGATAATTTGGGAGAAATTATTATGGCTTGATGATTGTTTGTGAATGTTATTTGATAGTTAAACAACCGACTATCAATATTGGCCAATGCGCTGATCGTTTCGAAGGGACCGGGATCGGGATTTATTTCCTGAAAACCACTTCGATCTGGTTTGAATGTTTTCGTGAGGAAGACAAATACTGGGAGTCGAAGATGGAGCAGTGAAGTGCAAGGGCTAGTCAATACTAATCCTGATGGTGCTTCCAAAATGGATGTAGTAGGAGTTGTGCCTTTGGTTCCGTTCGAACCCGGAACAGACTTGCATGAACGAATGCTTTCTAAACATCGTCAGGAGGACGGTGAGCATTTTAAGTGAATTGTGTGCTAAAAGGTAACGCATAGTCTCGAGCCTTATCAACCAGGAATGGCTAAAACAGGGGAGGTGCACACAAGGCCAAGTGGCTAGCAACCAATTAGGGTAAGGTCACCTCTGTCTAGATGTCCCTTTATGTTTCAGCTGTGTGGCGGTTGCTGATCCCAACCACGACGTGATCTTAGTCGGACTATCCAATAAGGGGTAGCTCCGATTTTGTGTTGTAGGGGATCGGAAGGGATCCGCGGTACGGTGATCTAGACCACGTACTGTGATAGATGGTACCCAGTAGCCCTGCCATTGATGGAATTCCATTTCCCCCTACGTGCCTTTACGGTTTTGTTTGTAGAACCCATTTTGTGGCTAGTAGCTGGAATTTAATGAATGTAACAATTTCGGCTATTTGAATAAGTATTTGTATATAAACACTACTATAATATCATAGGATTTTATAAGAAATGTTTTGGTTATCATAAGGTAAAAACCCGGCATGTTTATTTGTGGCGTGATCTTACGAGATACCTTTGATTTTCAAAGGATTTTGAAACTTTAATAATCCAATTGAGTGTGTTTTCTCATGCTGGTTTTTAAGACTGACTCGGGTGTTATTTAACTATAATGCTCGGGTCAAACCGAGTATTATAGGGTACATATTTTGGATGGACTGCCGTGGAGCTTGAGAAACGAGCTGGATGGCGAGGCATACTTCCGTACTTGATTATTACTCCACTGTGTATTCTGTCTTGTGGACAGATTTTATATAAATGTCCAACATTTGGAGATTGATTATGTTGTTGAATTGAGTTGTACTGTGATGATGTAATGTATAAATTAGTGCAGATTTCTTTGTATTTTAAAGCTATTGTTATATATTATATTTATTCCGCTGCGACTGCGAGATTCTTATGTTGTTCTATTTTCCTCTTCTACCTTCTTCTTCTTTTAACTCTAACGGTTCGACTTTTCGGGCATTGAAAAATCGGGTCGTTACATTTGGTATCAGAGCTGAAGGTTAAGTGAGAACCTTGGCTCTGGTGGGGATTACTCATTAAATAAATTTTGTAAGTACTCTATAATGTGTTTGAGAGTATTAATAGTATGAGCGCAAATTTGTTAGTGAATATAAAAATTGTTTTTATATTGTATGGACTTATCGGTTAAGTGTTTATGGATTCTGGTCGTTGTGTGTGAAGCCACGTCGTCGATAGGGGTTTCTAAACTCTTGAACAAGATAAATCGACACAATATGGTTTTCAAAAATAGGGTAAATGAAATAATTTTACCCAATTTATATTTGTATATAAAGAAAATAATTTTCCATAAATTATTATATATATATATATATGGTTGCTTGGTTGTTAGGAGATGATAATATTAAATTATTATCATTGTTAAGTGAAAGTTTAATAAAGAATTAAAATTTAAACCAAAGGTTAAGGATTAAATTTATATAACAAAATGAAATTTATAAACGTAAATTATAAATGAAATTATAAATGTGAATTACAAATGAAATTTATAATTGGAAATGAAATAAAAATTCCAAATCAATATATGAATATGAATTGAAAGGATTTGAAATTTGAAAATTTGGAACTTTAAATTTCTTTGGGTTTGAAAATGATTTTCAAAGGTTTTGGAAAAATAATAGTGAGATTGTTAAGAAATATTTTAAATTGGAATTGAAATCTGATGAGATTTGAAATTTGAAAATATTTGAAGGAGTTTTAAAGAGATAAAAGTATTGAACTTTTTCGGTCACTGGAAAATAACTTCGGTAATGACCACAACATCATCAACGTTCATTTTTTAGTTTCCAAGAGAGGAATTGCTACTCGAATGATTTAATTTGGAGTTGTTTGCAAAACTGGGTTGGTTTTGAAAATTCAAGGAATAATTGGATATGCAATTGAATTATGGATTTAAAAAATGATTTTTGAAATATTGAAGTTTTGGTTTGGTAAAACTGTTTTGATTTTAAAGTACAAAGGAATATTGAATATTTTGAATTGGTATTTGTTGCAAAATTTGTGTTTAATTTTGTAATGCAAAGGAAAATTTTGGTTTGGATGTAATTGATTTCAAAAATGATTTTGAAATGTAAGGCAATTGATTAAAAGAGACTCTGGAATCTTATTAAAAATAAGATTGGAATAAATAAGCTGGAAAACTTATAGAAGTTGAAAATTCGAATTAAAATGGAATGAAACTGAATCTAGTACATAAAAGTAAAAATTTATTTTATTGGAAGTAAATTTGTGGGAGAACAAGTTTATTAAAATTTGTAAGTAATAAAACTAGAATTAAAGTTGAATAATGGAATAAGTTTAAATTGTGTCGAGAAAAGTGAATTGTAAATTTGTTCAAAAGAATTAAAGGAAGTAAAAGTTTAGAAATAAACTTATTGTTGAAATTTTTGGAATAAGATTCAACTTGAAAGGTTCAAATAAAGGTAAGTGCAACTAGAGAATAAAGTTAGAAAGATAAGCAAATTTAATAAAAGTGGTCGGTAATGGAATGGAAATACAACTGTGGATAGACAAATGAATTAGCAGTTGTAAGTAAATAAAATTTGAATTGAATATTGGGAATTAATTGGAATTGTATGTTGGGATGATATTTAATTTAAAATGTGTAAAATAAAGTGAAATTATAAAATTTATTCGAAGTGAACTAAAATTATAAAAGTCTAGAAATAAGAAATTGTTTGAGATTTAAGATAAATCAGTAAGTGGAACTGATTTAAAATAATGATATGAACCAATTGTGAATGGACGATTGTTGGTAAAATTCAATATTCAGGGTTTGAAGGTGAATTAAATTCAAGTAGAATTGAAAATGAAAATCTAAGTGAAAATTTGGAAAAAGTATGGAGGTTTGAAATTAATTAGTAAATTGAGGAAAATAAAATCTATATGAAATTGGAGATCCAGTTTAAAAATAAGTGGATATAAGGCTTAAGTGGTAGAGTAAAAATGAATATAAGGAGTGTATAAAATATTTATATTGAACTTAAGAATGGTGAAATTCTTCAGTAAGTTTGGTACTGGAAATATACTAATTAATTTTGGAATGGAGATTAAATAAAGTTGTATAATGGGATAATTGTGGATAAGTGAATAGAAATCAAAATAATGTGAATAAAAGAGAATTGATATAGATAAAAATCAATTGGGGCTAAAATACGTAGGATGTACATATGGATTTCAATCTGAATTAGGATTTTTCACTTGATTTTCGACGGCGAACTCTGTGTATGGATTTTTGATTGATTTCAAAAAAATTCTATCATAGTTTGTGTCTATGCAAGGAGGATGACGGTTTCTGATCAAGAAACCAGATCTGAGTCCGCACTTGGAAGTCAAGTGGACGATACTAGTTCGGAAGTGAAATTTTGTGATCGAGTGAGTGATCGAATTTGGGTATTGCATACGGATGATATATGTGCATCATACGGAGGTGAATGAAGTAGATATGAAAACTGTTGTAAAGAAATGTATAAAATAATTTTGAAAGCTATGATTGGATGTGATTGTTAAGTAGGATATACAGGTGTTATAAAAGCAAATGGAAATTGGGATTTTTGATTTCAGAAGATAATGTGAATGGCCTGACAGAAGGTATGTGTTTAAATTTCCGTATGAAATTTGATGGTTTTCTGGTCTGGCCACTTGGCCTTTTGTTTTCTTTTGAAACTTGGGAGCCCGTAGAGGCATTTTCTAGTTATATCGATCTAGCCGCGCAAAGGAGACACTAGCGAATTTTTCAAAAATTTAGGGAGTTAGAAAATTTTTGGGAAATTTTGATAATTTAAAGTTTGAGTTTGAATTATAATTTGAATGGTTGAGTTAGCAATGTTGTTTGGAAATTTTGGATAGGTTTGAATGGTTAGTAAGGGTAATAGTATTGTTATAAAAAGATTGTTTTGGGTATTTTTTAAATTGTTTGGTTTTGGGAAGTTGATAAAAACTATTAGAATGATAAATAGTTAACGGTGTATTGGACTATTCTTCTTAACTAGTAGTTTCGAAGACGAAATTCTTTTAAGGGGGAGGAATGTGACAGCTCGAAATTTTTAGATATTTGAAATTGGAATATTTAAATTTATTTTAAATATTAGGAAGTAGGTTTAATTCGAATTTCAAATATCATTATTATTTGGCAATTAAATTATTAAATTTAATAATCAGAGATCGAGTAAAATATTAAATCTTGAGTTTTAAGCTAATTAAAAATATTTCAATGGCTTATAAAATTTATATTGATTTCACTGGAAATAGTAGAAGTGTTAAATTTAAGTTTGAGGTTGTTTTGCTCGGTTTTGAATTTATATCGTTTAAATCGATATTTTAAAATAGCCTTTTGAGGCACAGTCTTGAAATTCGTCGAAACCAGTTCCATTGGATCCATAATGTTGTATTATTACCGGATTTCAATTTTTGTAGCATTTGGAGTTGTTGTGTGAGCATACGATAGATAAAAGCGCTGAAATTAAATCGGAAACTCAATTTTATAACTGGGTTCAAAAGACTATCTTCTCCATACGATCAAATTAGGACCCAAAACCTTTTCCATTGTGTTCAGAATAGGGGTTTCACATTATAAACGCCTAGCAGCACGCCTCGATTGGAGATCGAGTTTCTGAGTTGCGTAAATTGAGATGATTTGAAATTGAATTTGAATCAAATATATATTTTCAAATTTGATACATTTATTACCTTGGAACACATGGTTCCCTTGGTATATAACGTGTCTTATCTATTAACATGCGTCTTTTTTTTAGAATCATAACCGAGCCTTTTAAAATTAAAAATCAAATTTAGAAAAAAAAGGACTGTCTCATTTGACTTCAGAGAAGAAATCATCTCAACAATTCTAAAAAAGGCTGCCCTTTTAAATTTTAATTCACGAATTCATTCAGATAGGAAACCCTAATCATGGCTGAACTTAATAATTTAATCAACTCTCCTCAAATCGATTACCGCATGAAATCGAAATCAAATCATAGCCGAGACGCATTGAGACCGAGATGGGCAGCGACAGGGTTCGACAGTGTCAGGGGATTTGCGAGTGCTTGGGGATTAAGGATTTTGCACGATAAAGCCGGCGTCGGCTACGGGGAAGCACAGGGCCTGTGGTGGAAAGGTCGTGGGTTATTGGCAAGAAAGGGAAAGGAATCGCGTGCTCGACAAGATTGTTTGGGTGTGCGATGCCGTGTGCAGCGTGGTCGAATTGGGGATATGGTCGCGATGTTCTTCAGCATTGGATAGGTCGGGTGTCAGGTCGTGATGGCATCGAGGTCGGGGATGAGCTATTTCATTTCTTTTATTTCGAATGATTTAATACTTGTATAATATGGTATAATGAATTTTAAATTATATATATATGTGTGTGTGTGTGTGTGTGTGTGTGTGTGTGTGTGTGAGTGTGTGTTGAATAGGAAAAGTTTTTATAGACGAGCAAACTAAAGTTTTGGTATTTGCAGAAGAAATTTTATATATAAACATATCTACATAAAATATACAAACATTTTCACAGACTAGATTATTCTAAATTGATGAATTTTGGTGATTAACTCATTTAATAAACTTATTTAATTACTTTTATCACTAAAAATATTTTATTAAACGGAAATTTGTTTGAATTGGTCTAAACCAAAATTTATCAGTTAAATTAAATAATAAATGGTGATAAATTGTTTGATTTATTCAGATGTTAATGAATCGTAAATTGATTTGTACAAGGTTAAAAATCGTGAAATCAGTCAAGATTGGATTGGATTGCAAAAAAGTCAAAGGTGAGTTAATCTCACTCATCTGCGTACTATTTAAATTTAACTTTAAATAGTTTAAATTTAAAATATTTAGTTGAATGATTGAATTGATTGGATGTGGTATCTAATGTAGTAGAGTGTGTGTGTGTGTGTCTATATATATATATATATATATATATATATATATATATAATGGAGTGATTGATTCCCGCATTATACAGCGAATGAGACCCTATACACCACATAATAGCGGATGAGATAATATAAATCCATTACTGCGATATTCCACCTCGAAGTGGAATTGGTATTATTATATTGTGCTAACATCTGTGAATGCAAGGAAAATCAGGTTGGAGGGATCCAACTGGATTCTTGGATCCCTCGAACGTTTGAATTTATTTTATAGATTCAGCATTATGATTAAGTGATGATCTGTGATGAATTATATTGATCATATTGGGAATTGGAATTTATTGAACATTCGGGCTTAGTTAAATATATATATATATATATATATATTGGAATTTTGAGAATTGAAATATATATGTGAAGTTTTGATTTCTAAAGTAAATAAAGGTAATTTTAAATAAAATAATTATAAGGAATTTGGCTAATGAAAATGATTTGGAAGTATAAAAGTTGATTTTTAAATTGTAACAAATACATCTTAGTATGGGAAAAGAGATATTTTGAATAAATGAATTCAAGTTATAATATTTAAAAAGTGTAAAGAATTTATTTTCAAAATTCAAGGGTTAAATTTGTTTGGAAAAGATAAAGAAGGAATTTGGAAAGTATGAAATATGTATTTTTAGTTTAAATAAGATTTCAAATCAGGATAAAGAAGTTAAATCTGAAATTAATGAGTTTTGAAATAAATTTGGATAAGAAAAGAAAATTATTTTAAATGGAGTTAATTTTGAAAAAATCAATTTGAAGATTGATTTAGTGATTTAAAACCGTGTTTTAAAGAAAAATGAGACTATGAGATTTATAAACTGGGTTTATAAGTGAAATAAGATATCTATGGATATTTGGAAGAATAAATTCACGATGGGAATTTATAAAGGAATGGGTAGTTTGTTTTAAAAACAAATAGTGGTTTATTTTCAGAGGTAGGGAAATGGGAAGTGTATTTCCCTGGAAAGCCAAGTTTATTTTAAAGGAGACTTTTATGTATAAGCTAAAGGCTTTAAAAATTTGTTTTAAGGAAATATTTTAGAAAATTTATTATTTTAAATGTTTTATATTTTAAAGTAAATATTTTTTTTCAAATTTATTTTAGTAGTAGTTATTTAAAGGTTAATTGGTGTTATGTTTTTAAAAGATAATTATTAATATTTATATTTTATAAAGAAATTTTATTTTAAAGATAGTTTGGGCAAAGCTTATTTGAAAACTTGTATAGAATTTCATAACTCTTATTTTAAAATTTAGTTTGGCTTAATTTTTATGTTAAAAATTAGTTTTACATTTTATAAAGTAGTTTTATTTTAAAAAAATTTAAAGCATATAATTTTGAATAAAGTGGTTAAGTAGTTTACTTTAAATATTTTAAAGTACATTTTATAATAAAGTGTTTTAAATTATTTTAAAATCTAAAGTATTTGTACTTGGTGATTTCAGTGGAAATAGAAAATGTTTGGGGAATTTATTCCGTGAGAGAAAGATGATTTGAAACCGTTTCAATGGGTTGAAAAGTGGAATTATATCTTACGAAGATATTTTTAGGATTATAAATAATTTGGGAGAAATTATTATGGCATGATGATTGTTCGTGAATGTTATTTGCTAGTTAAATAACTGACTATCAATATTGGCCAATGCGCTGATCGTTTCGAAGAGACCGAGATCGGGATTTATTTTCAAAAAACCACTTCGATCTGGTTTGAACGTTTTCGTGAGGAAGACAAGTGCTGGGAGTTGAAGATGGAGCAGTGAAGTGCAAGGGCTAGTCACTACTAATCCTGAGGATGATTTAAAATGGATGCAGTAGGTGTATTGCCTTCGGTTCCGTTCGAACCCAAAAACGGACTTGTATGGACGAATGCTTTCTGAACATCGTCAGGCGGACGGTGAGCATTTTAAGTGAATTGTGTGCTAAAAGGTAACGCATAGCCTCAAGTCTCACAAACCGGGAATGGCTAAAATAAGGAAGGTGCACACAATGCTAAGTGGCTAGAAACCAATTAGGGTAAGGTCACCCCTGTCTAGATGCCCCTTTATATTTCGGATGTGTGGCGGCTGCTGATCCCTGCCGCGAGGTGAACTTATTCGGACTATCCAGTAAGGGGTAGTTCTGGCTTTGTGTTGCAGGGGATCGGGAGGGATCCTCGGTACGGTGATCTAGACCACGTGCTGTGACAGGCGGTACCCCAGTAGCCCTGCCATTGATGGAAATCCATTTTCCCTACACGCCTTTACGGTTTTGTTTGTAGATCCCACTTTGTGGCTAGTGGCTGGAATTTAATGAATGTAACAATTTCGGCTGTTTGAATAAGTATTTGTATATAGACACTACTATAATATCAGAGGATTTTATAAGAAATGTTTTGGTTATCGTTAGGTAAAAACCTGGCATGTTTATTTATGGCATGGTCTTAGGAGATACCTTTGATTTTCAAAGGATTTTGAAACTTTAATAATCCAATTGAGTGTGCATGCTCACGCTGGTTTTTTAGACTGACTTGAGTGTTATTTAACTATAATGCCCGAGGCAGACCGAGTATTATAGAGTACAGATTTTGGATGAACTACTGTGGATCTCAGGAAACAAGCTAGATGGCGAGACGTACTTCCGTGCTTGATTATTACTCCGCTGTGTATTCAGTTTTGTGGACAAATTTTATATAACTATCCAACATTTAGAGATTGATTACGTTGTTCAATTGAGTTGTACTCTAATGATGTAATGTATAAATTAGTACAGATGTCTTTATATTTTAAAGCTATTGTTATATATTATATTTATTCCGCTGCGACTGTGAGATTCCGATGTTATTCTATTTTCTTATTCTACCTTCTTCTTCTTTTAACTCTAATGGTCGATTTTTCAGGCATCGAAAAATCGCTTCGTTACAGTATAAGACAACATCTATGGTTGGATTTTCTGATAGCATATGACTTGGATATTCTTTATATGCCAAGAAAAGCAAATATGGTAATGGATGCATTGAGTAGGAATGCGATTTTGGCTCTCTTAGAAGTTACTCTGATTCTTTGGAAAGGATTTCAAACAAACAAAGCGAAGGAGTCGCTTAATAGAGATCATTAAGGATCAAGAGGAAGGCCATTGTCTGCGTTTTGAGATAGCCCATCGAGGGTGTATTGCGGATGAATGAGAGGATATGTGTTCCAAGTGTCGATGGTCTTAAGCCGGAGATTTTATCAGATTATCATCGATCCAATTTTATATTCATCCTGGTGTTTCAAATATGCAACGAGATATGAAGTGGGTATTTTGGTGGAAGGGAACGAAGAGGGTTATTTCTATCCATGTCGGGCGATGTGCGAACTACCAGCATATCAAGGGTGATCATTAAAGAACTGCTGGGCTACTTCAACCCCTTGAGATCCCAAATTGGAAATGGGAATAGATATTAATGGATTTTACAGATAAGTTTCCTCGATTAAAGAAAGTTAATAAGGGTGTTTGGGTCATTATGGATTAGCTAACAAAAAGTGCTCGTTTTATTCCAGTAAAGCCGAAAAGAAATGCATCGACATTGGCAGAGATTTATGCGAGGGTGATTGTTCGACTGCACGGGGTCCCAGTTGGTAGTGTAAGTGAAAAAGATCCCATCTTTTCCGACCAGTTTTGAGAAGTGTTATATGTAACTTTGGGAACAAAGCTAATTTTGAGAAGACCCTATCATCCTTAAAATGGTGGTCAAACGAAAAGAGTCAATAGAGTCTTGGAAGACCTTTTAACAGCATGTATCTTGACCTTTGGAGGATCGTGGGAGGATCACCAGCACTTGGTGGAATTCTCTTATAACAACAGTTATCAAGCAAGCATTGGCATGGCACCCTATGAAGCTCTTTACGAATGACCATGTAAATCACCGGCATGGTGGGTGTAGAATAGGGATCGACTAGTGCTTGAACCTGATATTATTTGGGAGGCTAGGGAGAAGGCTGTTGTGATCAAGAGGAGGATGAAAGAAGCTTAAGATTGAAAAAAGAGTTATGTCGATCGGTGGCGAAGCGATTTCGAATTTGCAGTCGGAGATTTTTTATTTGTGAATATTTCCTTGATTAGAGGAGTTGTTTGTTTTAGAAGAGCAGAAAGTTGGTATCTGTTAACCCGCCTTTTTACAAGGCCATGGACTGCGGATTTAACCAAATCGATTGTTCATTTGCCGAAACTGGAATATGATTGACTGGAAGTAGCTGGATGGGTAGACAATCGGTCAAGAATAGGTTCGATGTGCATGGCTAGCACCGAGGAGAGAGCAGGGTGATTCGGTATTGGTTGTCGCTCGGCATAAGGCATGGTTCGGCATTGCTTGCCGCTCGGCATAAGGAGTGGATCTGCATTGCGGCTCGGCATGGGTTGCCGCTCGGCTCTAGGCATCGTTCGGCATTGTACATCATTCGGCATTGGACACCGTTCGGCATCGTGACTCGCTCGGCATTGGATGTCCTTCGGCATCGTACCTCTCTCGGCATTGGAAGTCGCTCGACATTGAATGTCGTTCGGCATTGAACCTCGCTTAGCATTGGTAGGGACATGGTCGTTCGGCATTGGTGAGATGGCTCGGCATTGGACGAAGGTCACTCGGCATTGGTCAAGTCAGGATCGCTCGGCATTGTTGATACGGCTCGGCGTTGTATTAAGGCTGGTGTGGCTTGACATTGTGAAGATATATGGCCCGACATAGTGGAGGTATGTGGCTCGGCATTATGGAGGTATGTGGCTCGGCATTGTAACGACCCATAAATTTCGAGATTTAATTTGGTTAAGTTAATGAGTTTCATAATTAAATTTAGTAGAAAAAAAACTGTATAAACTAATATTGAAACGAACGCTAAAATAAAATATATAAATGGTGACTTAAAACCTATTTACTAGCAATTTGAATAAATTTCAATCAATGGAATGGGGTAAGTATTATACATGGATATAATATTCATTTTAAGGGAATCTATTAATATGTTAATGTAAAGTTAGAAATATTAGAATAAATGATAATTCCGTCCGTACTTGTAAGCAGTTACTATAGGTTGCATGTTGAAAGGGTTGATTGAATTGGAATTCATATTTAATTTAAATGGAAATATTTAAGGTTTACAATAAAGGAAATTTAGGCAATAAAGTAGAACTAGTTGATAAATAATAACCAAATAAGGGAATAACATTAATATAAATAAAGTTGGAACAAATTGGATATAGAGAAATAAATGTAAGCATTTAATATATTAATTAATGTTGGTTGATGATAACGTTACTTGGTGATTAATTATATAGTAACGGAAGTGCGAATGTAAAGTATTTGAAGACCGTAATTAATGTGTTAAATATATAGGAATACACATTTAAAAACATAGTATTCATTTAAAATTTAAAATGTAAATAGGTGTATATTTAGGTCATGAAATAAATCAGCTTTTAAGAAACATCTAAATTTATTTGTAATAACGTTCGTTTAAATGTTAAGTAATTATAGGGTCGTATTTATTTTAAGTGTTACTTTAATAATTTTGATTAATTGAGAAATTAATACGAGAAGTATGTAAAGTAATAACGAAAAAGGAAATACGTTATAAATTTATTATAACCTAAACTTATGTGTAGGTTGAAATTGAATCTAATCCGTTTAATTGGAGACTTATTTAAATAAAATGGATTCAAAGTGTAATAAAGGGATTATTTTAAGAAATTGAAATAAATACTATTATTAGTGAAATAATTTACATTTAAAATTTGAGATGGGAATTGTTTAAAGAATTATAAATTAATAAGTAAATCAAGATGATAAATTTGATGAATTATAGGATTTGAATTTTTTTAAATGGTGAGGAAATTTATTTAATTTATAATAGTTGTATTTATTGCAAATAGATGAAATAAAATATTCAATTATTACGTTAATATACAAATTAAGTTGAAATTGGAATATTTATGTAGTAGCTTTGTACCAATGTAAATTTTATCCATTTGACAATAATGAATTGAATAAAAAGGAATGAATAGTGAATTCGATGGAATTATTAAAAGGTTAATTCATAATTTTTAAATATAATGAAATTTGAATTTACGCAAAAAAAAAAAAAATGGTTGAATCAACAATTGCATGACATTTAAATTGGTTTAAATCACTGAGATTGTTTAAGAGAAACAAAACTGATAAGATTTATAAATTTTGGAAGTGAAATTGAAAAAAAAGTGATTTAATTAATGAATTTTTAATTTATTTAATTAATATAAAAATAGCCATTTTGGTCACGTACTCGGATTTCGACGGAACCAGTTTCGTCGGATCCGTAACAGTGAATTATTGTAGGATTTCAAGATTCGTAGTGATCGGACTTGTCATTTGATCGTACGAACGCGAAACGCCTTGAAATCGATTAATTGAAATCAATTTAAAATCAATTTGAGAATATTGATTTCAACATAGCTTCTTCATACGATGGAATTTGGATGTGAAACTTTTTCCATCGCGTTCAAAATATTTTAAAACGCCAATTTCGATATATGGGTTTACCGAATTTCGTTCTGGGGTCAAAACGGGCTTTTTGGGCCAATTAATGTTCAGCATGTTTGTTTATCGGATCCATCTACTCTATTTCTAACCTACCTATATAAACCCAGTTATAAACCATAGCCTCCATCTATTCCCATTTGTTTGTGCGTTTATTTCCTCCGCTCCTCCTCTTCCCAATGGCTGCAAACCCTAGATCTAAATTCAAATTTAAAAAAAAATCAAATCCAATGCCTAAAATTCAAAATCCTCTGAAAATTATGGAAAAAATATATATATAACATCTCGACGATACGAACCTACGTCTGCTGTTGGTTTTTCGAGACATTGACCGGATTGATCAGAAATCGCAGTCAAAATCAAATTGGGCGTTTTTCATTGGAGCGATTGTAGGCCAATTGGTTTCTGGGTTTCGTAGAGCGCGATGCGTGGAGTCATTTGGCGGTGGTCTCATAAGCTAAAACTACCGGAGGCGGTCGAATTTGGCGAACTAGGGTTCGAAAACCCTAGCGTCTGGGCGGCGGCGCGCGACACGTGGGAAGGCCGGTCAGGGGGTGGAGGCGTGGCTCGGCATAGGCAATCCAATGGCATCGACGGCGTGGCGTACCGTGGCCTCTAGTGGTGTGCGCAGGTGGTCAAACGGTGGTCAATGTTTTCATTTTGGGTTCCTGTTAGTTGCGTGTTTAGTTCATTACCTGGGAGGATAGTGCGTGAATGAAGAAGCCGACGTGGCATTTGATTTTGGGCTAGGAGTTGTTTTTTTTCTTTTACTTATTTTTGTTTGATTTTCAACTCGTTTAATCCAATGACTTTCGCATACGTTATCCTATTCACGCGCGGTTTCTTTTGTTAGGATCGTATTGAAATTCCGGATCTGTTGATGCTGGTTTGGACGAATTTGGAGACCGTCGAATTTTTTGATTTAAGTTGGATTTAAATTCAATTTAAATTCAAAAGGTGAGTGTTTTAACCCACTCACAACTTTTAAAATTTCTTTTGTTTGTTAAATTGACTTAAGATATGAGTAGAAATTTATTTATGACTGTTTGGCATGTTTTATTCATCATCTCAGTTAAATCGCATTTATTTATTTAACTGTTCATTAATTTTATTATCGCATATAATTTAACAGTTAAAATTTATTTATTTGCACATAAACTGCTAGCTAAACAGCTACTAAATTTATTATTGAATATAAACTGTTAGTTAATACCTGTTATTTATTACCTGTTATATTTTATATGCTCTATATTGATGTTTGTTTAAATTGGATGATGATTGAAATAAATGGTTGATGATTGATATTTGGATGAATGGATGCTATATTTTATATTGTATAAACTACAAGTTATTATGCATTTTCATTTTCATTCGGGATTGCGGTTTGAAATGATATACAACCGCAATTTTTATTTTTAAATTGCGGATTGAAATGATAAATATCCGTATCACTTGACCATAGGATAGAAAATTATATACAGGCACCACGGTATATATATAAAATTATTTTTAAAATGATTTTTATGGTTTGGATATGATACGGTTTAATAAATATTAAATTTGGATATTATATAAATATATTTTATATATACACATATATAGTTAAATTTTTGAATTTAAGCTATGTATAAATCGGTTAAATAAAAATAAATAAGTTGAACAATGGAGTTTGATTATTTATGTTAAATGGTTAAGTACATGTTTAAGATAGAGTTTTAATGGTTTAAATTAGTTAAGATTGGGAGGTAAATTGAAAATTTATTCGATGGAACTTATTTAAAAATTTCTCTTCATAAGTTGTTGTAAAACTTATTTAAGCTTGGAAATTTTAAAGGTGCGATATTTATAACTGGATTTTATTCAAAATAAATTAAATGAATATTTCTAGTATAAATAAATCGAAGGAAATATTTATTTGTTAGAAATTTTGAGTCTTATTTTATGGATTTATTTGGTGAATATTTCAAACCCAAATAATAGGAAAATAAATTGTTGAATAGAATTTCCAACCTGAGTTTTGAAATTGTTAAATACTCAAAGTTTGAATATAATGAAATCGAAGTGTTTTATTGAAACTAAAAGAAATCTAAATTTATGGGGTTTAGACTTAAATGTTAAATGAATAAAAATTGTGAATTCGCGGAAATTATTGTATAAAGTAATTTTAAAATTCAAAGCATTTTATTTTATATACTGTTGAATATCCAAACCATTCAAGTTTTAGAAGTTATGGTTTTAAAGCTATGAAATTCGCAGTATTATGTTTTGAAAGCTATAATTCAGATGTTTGGTTTCCAGATATTATAAATTTTAAAGCAGTATGATTTTGGAAGAGAAATATATTTGAAATATATGATATTATTGATTTGGGTTTTATAAAAATAATATCAAAGTAAGTTGTTTTGGAAATGGAAATGATATCGTATTTATGGGTTTTGAAATGGATAAATTATTTTCTGGTTTTAAAGTATAAACTACTTTAAAGAACGCGGTGTTATAACAACGTTTGGTTATTAAAAAGACTGGGATCGGAAGTTGTCATACTCTCGGAAAACCACTTTAACAACTGTGTACGCCGTGGAGATTCCAGAATGAAGTAGGTTGGTGGCGGCGTTTCCTGTAAGGTAAATACGTGGACCCAACTCCCGTGAGTTGGCATAAGGTGGCTAAAACAGGAGTGTAGACGGGTTAATAAGGTAGCACCTTTGATCGGACACATCCCTTCGATATTATACTTTGACTTTTAGATTGATTCGGTGGCCACTTTTGTTTTTATTTGGGGGTGTGGCTCGAGGTGGGCGGTAGCTGCGCGCTATGCATTACCACCGACCCGGAAGCGTAATTGGTATATCTACCCTGGCATTTCCTAGTTGTGTCGTGTCACTTACCCTATCGCGCCTTGTACGAGTTTGGTTTTCTCCCGTAGCCCGTGTGGTATCCTCTGGTGGCTTCCCGATCAGGAGGGACTATGATATTGGATGGACTACTGGGACTATTATTGTATTAAGGGAGAGATTGGGTAACCCCTTAACGCTATTTAAAAGTAAGTTTATTTTATAGTTAGACACTATTATAATAGTGAAATATACTACATAGTAAATAGTTTAACGGATCCTTAAGAGTTGTGAATCCCGAGCATCTTTTAAGTTACTGCGCTCATATTTATCCCTGTTGATTTAACTTACATAAGATCTTTTAGTTCTGACTCGGGTGTTTTGTCTTTTCAATTCGCTTGGGTCAGTCCGAGCATTTCAGGATTCGAAGATTTAGCTCTGGAGGACGAAGACGAAGATTTGTATTATTATTTATATTATTGCACCACACCATTTAATTCCGCTGCATTGATATTTATTGGTATGTGAACTCTAATATTTATTGTGTAAAGAAGAATATAATGTTTTGTAAACAGTTTTACGACCTATATATTGATTATTATATTTTATCCTTCCGCTGTGAGATTCTGTTTTATTTTATTTCTTCTTTGTTTTTTTTCTTATTTACCCCATAACAATCCGCCGTTCCGTATGGTTTGAATTGGCACATGTGTCGATTTAAAGCGTGCAATAAGGCGGGATGTTACATCTGGTATCAGAGCTTTGGTTTAGTGATAAACCTTAGCTTTGTGGGGTTTGACTCTTTATTAATAAGGTAGATATACCCTATGGGAGTCGCTAAGTATTAATATATATGAGAGAGCGTATTTGTTAGTGTTATAAAGAAAAGTTTTAATATTGTGTTAATCTGTTCCGTTTTGTATTTATAAATTCTGGTTGATGCATAGGACGCTATGACATCAATATGGATTTCTAAGCATTTAATAGGACAGACCGACATTGTATTTGTTTTAATGTAGGTGAATGAAATAATTTTGCCTATTATATTTTCTATATGTAAGATGAAATTTCTCAAATGATATCTATGTTTGGCTGCAATAGATTGGTTGTTAGGTAATAAAGTGTAAATAATAATAGAAACAAGTTTAAAAAATAAATGAAATTTGGAAATGTAGAACTTAAGTTCCGGGGGTTTTGAAATTTTTCGAATAAATTCTTGGAATATAATAATATTGTTTAAAGTATTTTTATGATATAAATACTTCTATATAGTTAGGGAGAATTGTTTTAAAGAAGATTTTGGAGAAAATAAGTTTGTACTTTCCTCTCAGTCGTTGGAAAATAATTTCGCTGATGGCGGCCGCATCATCGACTTTCATTTTCGAATTTCGAAAGGGGAAGGCCACTATAGTAGTTCTACTGCAGATTCATTTTTGAAAAAATATATAAATTTTGATTTGTTTTAAATATAATTAGAGATATGTAAGTTGTAAGAATACATTTATCTATTGTTTTAAAATAAATTGAAAATTTAACCTGGTATTAAATTCTTAAATTTCCATTAATTAATTGTTTCAATTATTGTAGTGAAATGAAAGGTAAGTAATTAATAAATTGAACCTCTAATTTAGGTAAGAGATTTAAGGCTAAGTTATAAAGGAAATAAAAAGGATGTTGAAATTGTAACTTATAAGTAAAAGGTAAAAATTTATTGAACAACGAATTAATTAAAGGAAATGGAACAAAATTGTATAACTTTCAAATTACACCCTTAAATAACATATATATAACTTACCAAATATTAATAGTTGAAATGTTTAATAAGAGATTGTAATAGAATATTATACAAGTAGAAATTTGAAATAATGAAAATGTTTAATGAAATTGCTGTTAAATGAGAATTTAATGTTATAAACTTAAGTTTTAATTGAAATTTTACCAAGTAAATATAATTAAAGGTAAGTATGACAATGGTTGATTATAAACTTAAGTAATTAAAGTGTAAATATATGAGGTCATGCAATTATAAATTAATGTAATATAATAAAGAGAAATTGTAAACTTAAGTAAATGTTAAAGTTGGTTATTTTAATAAACAGAAAGATGAACACTGTAATAAATGAAATTAAGTAAAAATAAATGAAGCAAACATTTAATGAGTAAATGTAAATTAAAAAGATAAATCACCGTGTAAATAAAAAGAAAATCAAACAATAAAGGTATGAAATGAGATTTATAATAAGTAAAGGTGATTGTTGTTTGGATTCATTGTTGTTTGGGCTATGGTTGTTTGGGTAAAATACTTTAAAATTTGGATTGGATGAATGAGTAATCTATTTAGTTTTATCTAAGACTGTTGAGTAAATGATGCGCTGTAGTTTATTCTTCATTCCGTATAATTTAAAAGTTTTAAACTCGAACGACTATTTGTTTGTTTGATTGAATGGTTGTTTTGTATTTGTTGTGTATGCTGTCTGTTGAAATTGATGGTTGTTGTATTGGTTTGTTGTTAGTGATTGAAACCACTTAAAATTTTCACTTTATATAAATTGTTAACCCTTTTAGAGTTTATTAGTGAAATGCAGGTTATGGAAGCAATTGATACTGCTTTTGGTTCCATAAATTAAGCGTAAATTTCCCGACAAATAGGTACGTTTCGGATTACGGTTTATAGCGCTATTTTATATATTTTCCCGGGTTGGGATATAATATTTTTAATAATATATGTAATATAATTGTTATATTTTGATATTATATTTTCTTCCGAGCTCTCCGTACAATGGAGACTCTGCCGAAATTTCTCGTAAATTTTTGGACTTAGAAATTATTTTGAAATTGTTTTTCCAAACTTTATTTATTTAAGTATAAAAAGATATAATGATTATAAAATGGGTATATTTTATTTAAAGTAATAAATTGAATAAGATGTATTGTTTATTTAATTCTTCCTTCTCCCTTGTTTTCCTTTTCGGGGATAAAAAGTTTTGAGTGGGGGAGAGTGTAACGACCCATAAATTTCGAGGATTTAATTTGGTTAAGTTAATGAGTTTTGTAATTAAATTTAGTAGAAAAAAATTGTATAAACTAATATTGAAACGAACGCTAAAATAAAATATATAAATGGCGACTTAAAAGCTATTTACTAGCAATTTGAATAAATTTCAATAAATGGAATGGGGTAAGTATTATACCTGGATATAATATTCATTTCAAGAGAATTTATTAATATGTTAATGTAAAGTTAGAAATATTAGAATAAATGATAATTCCATCCGTACTTGTAAGCAGTTACTATAGGTTGTGTGTTGAAAGGGTTGATTGAATTGGAATTCATATTTAATTTAAATGGAAATATTTAAGGTTTACAATAACGTAAATTTAGGCAATAAAGTAGAAATAGTTGATAAATAATAACCAAATAAGGGAATAACATTAATATATATAAAGTTGGAACAAACTGGATATAGAGAAATAAATGTAAGCATTTGAGAAGTGTTATATGTAACTTTGGGAACAAAGCTAATTTTGAGAAGAGCCTACCATCCTTAAAATGGTGGTCAAACGAAAAGAGTCAATAGAGTCTTGAAAGACCTTTTAACAGCATGTATCTTGACCTTTGGAGGATCGTGGGAGGATCACCAGCACTTGGTGGAATTCTCTTATAACAACAGTTATCAAGCAAGCATTGGCATGGCACCCTATGAAGCTCTTTACGAATGACCATGTAAATCACCGGCATGGTGGGTGTAGAATAGGGATCGACTAGTGCTTGGACCTGATATTATTTGGGAGGCTAGGGAGAAGGCTGTTGTGATCAAGAGGAGGATGAAAGAAGCTTAAGATTGAAAAAAGAGTTATGTCGATCGGTGGCGAAGCGATTTCGAATTTGCAGTCGGAGATTTTTTATTTGTGAATATTTCCTTGATTAGAGGAGTTGTTTGTTTTAGAAGAGCAGAAAGTTGGTATCTGTTAACCCGCCTTTTTACAAGGCCATGGACTGCGGATTTAACCAAATCGATTGTTCATTTGCCGAAACTGGAATATGATTGACTGGAAGTAGCTGGATGGATAGACAATCGGTCAAGAATAGGTTCGATGTGCATGGCTGGCACCGAGGATAGAGCTGGGTGATTCGGTATTGGTTGTCGCTCGGCATAAGGCATGGTTCGGCATTGCTTGCCGCTCGGCATAAGGAGTGGATCGGCATTGCGGCTCGGCATGGGTTGCCGCTCGGCTCTAGGCATCGTTCGGCATTGTACATCATTCGGCATTGGACACCGTTCGGCATCGTGACTCGCTCGGCATTGGATGTCCTTCGGCATCGTACCTCTCTCGGCATTGGAAGTCGCTCGACATTGAATGTCGTTCGGCATTGAACCTCGCTTAGCATTGGTAGGGACATGGTCGTTCGGCATTGGTGAGATGGCTCGGCATTGGACGAAGGTCACTCGGCATTGGTCAAGTCAGGATCGCTCGGCATTGTTGATACGGCTCGGCGTTGTATTAAGGCTGGTGTGGCTTGACATTGTGAAGATATATGGCCCGACATAGTGGAGGTATGTGGCTCGGCATTATGGAGGTATGTGGCTCGGCATTGTAACGACCCATAAATTTCGAGATTTAATTTGGTTAAGTTAATGAGTTTCATAATTAAATTTAGTAGAAAAAAAACTGTATAAACTAATATTGAAACGAACGCTAAAATAAAATATATAAATGGTGACTTAAAACCTATTTACTAGCAATTTGAATAAATTTCAATCAATGGAATGGGGTAAGTATTATACCTGGATATAATATTCATTTTAAGGGAATCTATTAATATGTTAATGTAAAGTTAGAAATATTAGAATAAATGATAATTCCATCCGTACTTGTAAGCAGTTACTATAGGTTGCATGTTGAAAGGGTTGATTGAATTGGAATTCATATTTAATTTAAATGGAAATATTTAAGGTTTACAATAACGTAAATTTAGGCAATAAAGTAGAAATAGTTGATAAATAATAACCAAATAAGGGAATAACATTAATATATATAAAGTTGGAACAAACTGGATATAGAGAAATAAATGTAAGCATTTAATATATTAATTAATGTTGGTTGATGATAACGTTACTTGGTGATTAATTATATAGTAACGGAAGTGCGAATGTAAAGTATTTGAAGACCGTAATTAATGTGTTCAATATATAGGAATACACATTTAAAAACATAGTATTCATTTAAAATTTAAAATGTAAATAGGTGTATATTTAGGTCATGGAATAAATCAACATTTAAGAAACATCTAAATTTATTTGTAATAACATTCGTTTAAATGTTGAGTAATTATAGGGTCGTATTTATTTTAAGCGTTACTTTAATAATTTTGGTTAATTGAGAAATTAATACGAGAAGTATGTAATGTAATAACGAAAAAGGAAATACGTTATAAATTTATTATAACCTAAACTTATGTGTAGGTTGAAATTGAATCTAATCCGTTTAATTGGAGACATATTTAAATAAACTGGACTCAAAGTGTAATAAAGGGATTATTTTAAGAAATTGAAATAAATACTATAATTGGTGAACTAATTTTCATTTAAAATTTGAGATGGGAATTGTTTAAGGAATTATTAATTAATAAGTAAATCAAGACGATAAATTTGATGAATTATAGGATTTGAATTTTTTTAAATGGTGTGGAAATTTTTTTAATTTATAATAGTTGTATTTATTGCAAATGGATGAAATAAAATATTCAATTATTACATTAATATAAAAATTAAGTTGAAATTGGAATATTTATGTAGTAGCTTTGTACCAATGTTAATTTCATCCATTTGACTGTAATGAATTGAATAAAAAGGAATGAATAGTGAATTCAATGGAATTATTAAAAGGTTAATTTATAATTTTTAAATATAATGAAATTTGAATGTACGCAAAAAAAATTATGGTTGAATCAACAATTAATTGACATCTAAATTGGTTAAAATCACCGAGATTATTTAAGAAAAACAAAACCGATAAGATTTGTAAATTTTGGAAGTGAAATTGAAAAAAAGTGAATTTTTAATTTATTTAATTAATATAAAAATAGCCATTTTGGTCACGGACTCGGATTTCGACGAAACCAATTTCATCAGATCCGTAACAGTGAATTATTGTAGGGTTTCAAGATTCGTAGCTATCGGACTTGTCATTTGATCGTACGAACGCGAAACGCCTTGAAATCGATTAATTGAAATCAATTTGAAATCAATTTGAGGATATGGATTTCAACATAACTTCTTCATACAATGGAATTTGGACGTGAAACTTTTTCCATCGCGTTCTGAATATTTTAAAACACTTATTTCGATATATGGGTTTACCCAATTTCGTTCCGGGGTCAGAACGGGCTTTTTGGGCCAATTATCGTTCAGCACATTTGTTTATCGGATCCATCTACTCTATTTCTAACCTACCTATATAAACCCATTTCTAAACCCTACGCTCCATCTATTCCCATTTGTTTGTGCGTTCATTTCCTCGGCTCCTTCTCTTTCCAATGGCTGCAAACCCGAGATCTAAATTCAAATTTCAAAAAAATCAAATCCAAAGCCTAAAATTCAAAATCCTCAGAAAATTCTGGAAAAAAATATATATCGAACATCTTGATGATACGAACCTATGTCTGCTGTTCGTTTTTCGAGACAGTGACCGGATTGATCAGAAATCGCAGTCAAAGTCGAATTGGGCGTTTTTGATTGGAGCAATTGTAGGCCAATTGGTTTTTGGGTTTCGTAGAGCGCGATGCGTGGAGTCATTTGGCGGTGGTCTCGTAAGCTAAAACTACCAGAGGCGGTCGAATTTGGCAAACTAGGGTTCCAAAACCCTAGCGTTTGGGCGGCGGCGCGCGACACGTGGGAAGGCCGGTCAGGGGGTGGAGGCGTGGCTCGACATTGGCAATCCAATGGCATCGGTGGCGTGGCGAACCATGGCCTCTAGTGGTGTGCGCAGGTGATCAAACGGTGGTCAACGTTTTCATTTTGGGTTCATGTTAGTTGCGTGTTTAGTTCGTTACTAGGGAGGATAGTGCGTGAATGAAGAAGCTGACGTGGCATTTGATTTTAGGGTAGGAGTTGTTTTTTTTCTTTTATTTATTTTTATTTGATTTTCAACTCGTTTAATCCAATAACTTCGCATACCTTATCCAATTCATGCGCGGTTTCTTTTGTTAGGATCGTATTGAAATTCTGGATCTGTAGACGCTGGTTTGGACGAATTTGGAGACCGTCGAATTTTTGGATTTAAATTCAATTTAAATTCAAAAGGTGAGTGTTTTAACCCACTCACAACTTCTAAAATTTCTTATGTTTGTTAAATTGACTTAAGATATGAGTAGAAATTTTTTTATGACTGTTTGGCATGTTTTATTCATCATCTCGGTTAAATCGCATTTATTTAATTTAACTGTTAATTAATTTTATTATTGCATATAATTTGACAGTTAAAATTTATTTATTTGTATATAAACTGCTAGTTAAACAGTTATTAAATTTATTATTGAATATAAACTGTTAGTTAATACCTGTTATTTATTACCTGTTATGTTTTATATGCTCTATATTGATGTTTGTTTAAATTGGATGATGATTGAAATAAATGGTTGATGATTGATATTTGGATGAATGGATGCTATATTTTACATTGTATAAACTGCAAGTTATTATGCATTTTCATTTGGGATTGCGGTTTGAAATGATATACAACCGCAATTTTTATTTTTAAATTGCGGATTGAAATGATAAATATCCGTATCACTTGACCATAGGATAGAAAATTATATAAAGGCACCGCTGTATATATATAAAATTATTTTTAAAATGATTTTTATGGTTTGGATATGATACGGTTTAATAAGTATTAAATTGGATATTATATAAATATATTTTATATTTACACATATATATAGTTAAATTTTTGAATTTAAGCTATGTATAAATCGGTTAAATAAAAATAAATAAGTTGAACAATGGAGTTTGATTATTTATGGTAAATGGTTAAGTAAATGTTTAAGATAGAGTTTTAATGGTTTAAATCAGTTAAGATTGGGAGGTAAATTGGAAATTTATTCGATGGAACTTATTTAAAAATTTCTCTTCATAAGTTGATGTAAAACTTATTTAAGCTTGGAAATTTTAAAGGTGCGATATTTATAACTAGATTTTATTCAAAATAAATTAAATGAATATTTCTAGTATAAATAAATCGAAGGAAATATTTATTTGTTAGAAATTTTGAGTTTTATTTTATGGATTTATTTGGTGAATATTTCAAACCTAAATAATAGGAAAATAAATTGTTGAATAGAATTTCCAACCTGAGTTTTGAAATTGTTAAATACTCAAAGTTTGAATATATTGAAATCGAAGTGTTTTATTGAAACTAAAAGAAATCTAAATTTATGGGGTTTAGACCTAAATGTTAAATGAATAAAAATTGTGAATTCGCGGAAATTATTTTATAAAGTAATTTTAAAATTCAAACCGTTTTATTTTATATACTGTTGAATATCCAAACCATTCAAGTTTTAGAAGTTATGGTTTTAAAGCTATGAAATTCGCAGTATTATGTTTTGAAAGCTATAATTCAAATGTTTGGTTTCCAGATATTATAAATTTTAAAGCAGTATGATTTTGGAAGAGAAATATATTTGAAATAAACGATATTATTGATTTGGGTTTTATAAAAATAATATCAAAGTGAGTTGTTTGGGAAATAGAAATGATATCGTATTTATGGGTTTTGAAATGGATAAATAATTTTCTGGTTTTAAAGTATAAACTATTTTAAAGACCGTGGTGTTATAATAATTTTTGCTTGTTAAAGAGACCGGGATCGGAAGTTGTCATACTCTCTTCCAACTCCGAAAACCACTTTAACAACCGTGTACGCGGTGGAGATTCCAGAATGAAGTAGGTTGGTGGCGGCGTTTCCTATAAGGTAAATACGTGGACCCAACTCCCGTGAGTTGGCATATGGTGGCTAAAACAGGAGCGATTGACGGGTTAATAAGGTAGCACCTTTGATCGGACACATCCCTTCGAAATTATACTTTGACTTTTGGATTGATTCTGTGGCCACTTTTTTTTATTTGGAGGTGTGGCTCGAGGTGGGTGGTAGCTGCGTGCTACGCGTTACCACCGACCCGGAAGCGTAATTTGTATATCTACCCTGGCATTGCCTAGTTGTGCCGTGTCACCTACCCTATCGCGCCTTGTACGGGTTTGGTTTTCTCCCGTAGCCCATGTGCTATCCTCTGGTGGCTTCCCGATCAGGAGGGACTATGATATTAGATGGACTACTGGGACTATTATTGTGTTAAGGGGGAGATTGTGTAACTCCTTAACGCTATTTAAAAGTAAGTTTATTTTACAATTAGACACTATTATAATAGCGAAATATACTACGTAGTAAATAGTTTAACAGATTCTTAAGAGATGTGAATCTCGAGCATCTTTTAAGTTACTGCACTCATATTTATCCCTGTTGATTTAACTTACATAAGATCTTTTAGTTCTGACTCGGGTGTTTGGTCTTTTCAATTCGCTCAGGTTAGTCCGAGCGTTTCAGGATTCAAAGATTTAGCTCTGGAGGACGAAGACGAAGATTTGTATTATTATTATTTATATTATTGCACCACACCATTTAATTCCACTGCATTGATATTTATTGGTATGTGAACTCTGATATTTATTGTGTAAAGAAGAATATAATGTTTTGTAAACAGTTTTACGAACTATATATTGATTATTATATTTTATCCTTCCACTGTGAGATTCTATTTTATTTTATTTCTTCTTTGTTTTTTTTTTCTTATTTACCCCATAACAATCCGCCCTTCCGTATGGTTTGAATTGGCACGTGTGTCGATTTAAAGCGTGCGATAAGGCGGGATGTTACAGGCATTGTGAAGATATGTGGCTCGACATTGTGGAGGTATGTGGCTCGGCATTGTGGAGGTATGTGACTTGGCATTGTAGAGGTATGTGGTTCGGTGGAAAGTCTTGATGGGCCTACACCATGCAAAAAGCCCAACAATTCAGGATTTTCCTATAAATACAACATGTAGGGGTTCCAGAAAAGAGATCTTCTGCTGGCTCTCTCACTTTCTATTTTCTAAGGCTGAGGTTACTCTGCCCTTTTTTTACTGTAATTGATTATTACAGCAATAAAAGTAAACTTCCGAAGTGGACGTGGTCCGAAGTTATCCGGACCACTGTAAAATCTATTGTTCTTTACTGATATCATTTTAATTTGGACTGTTCTTCAAATTATTACTCTCTACATATATTCTATCTGTGAGTTGTGACTGTTATTTGGTGCTTTCATTTTTATTTGGGTGTTAGTGACCATTTTTGGCGCTAACATTTTGGTGCTTTCACTGAGAAAGCTAGCACTCGGGAATTTTGGAGTTTGGATTTTGGATTGAAAAGCTTAGGAACTCGGATTTTGGACAGCGGTGGCTAGACCACCAATAAGGAAGCAAGCAGTGGAAAGGAGCAATCAGGAAGGAAGTCGAGCGGCCTCTTCCGGAGATGAAGAGGATCATGCATCCGTCTACATAACTCGGGATGAGATGCAGTTTATGATGAATTCTATGCAAGAGTAGATGTTGAAACGGCAAGAGGAGATGATGCAGGCTCTTATTAGGCAATTCGGACAACCAGGAACTGCAGGTACTCAAGTTCTTGGAACTGGACCAGAGGAACTCAACCAGCTGGTGGATGGAGCGATTTAGCAAGGGGCAGCTCCCAATCAACAAACAACTAACAATCTGGATGGACCAAGACTCGGGGGCAAACCACCAGGTAATGCTGGACAAGTTCATGGAGGGATACTGGATGATGCTATGCGGCCCGATGCCAACAGGAATACAGGAGTGTGTGATGAGGAATATGTGCCAGAATTTCCTTGGGGACTTGAAGGGCAGTCTGGAAACATGGATAGGGGCAACCCTTGGTTGGAAATGCTGGATTGGCTGACATTATCAGACAGACTATTTGTGGAGGTCTAACAAAAAGGGATTCAGAGGAAGTCAACCAAAGTACGTTTACCCGAAATATCAAGACGGCTAGAAATCCGCCCGATTTCAAACTGCCCACTTTGGAAGTGTACAACGGGAAGACGGACCAACTGACCACTTGATGAGGTACACTAGGCATATGGAAGTGCTGGGGGCAACAGAGGAGGTTATGTCCCGATGCTTCCCCCTGTACTTGGCTGATATAGCTGCCATATGGTTCAGGCAGCTAGAGGATGGATCCATTGGAACAAGGACGGAACTGGTGGATAGGTTCTTAAGTCAGTTTCGAGTGCACATAAAAAGTTCAAAGAACATGATGACATTGACGTCGGTTAAACGGGCCGGATGAATCGCTCAGGACATTCTTAACTAGGTTTAATGCAGTCGTTACTTTGGTGGATCGGCCAGATCCATCAATGGTTCTGATGGCTGCAGTATCAGGAATCAGAGATAATTCAGATTTCAAAGTATATTGATATGGGACCCACCATTGGATATTGGGGAATTCTTCCATGAAGCTGATAGATTTCTCCGACAAGAAGATGCATGTTCGGACATGAGGTCAAAGGAAGTAAACCTGGTTAAGGATGGAGGACTACCTGGAGAAAGCTCGGGTAAGGACAAGGATAAAGGGAAAAGAAAGCACTGGGGAAAACCAAAATTTTCCACTTACACAGGACTGAACGCAACATTGGAATGAATATTCTTAGGTGCGCGAGATTGCCTTCCGTATCGAAGGCCGGAAAGGAGGGAGCCCACAGAACGCGAAAGGGCATTGGGAAGGAACTGTCTTTGTCATGACCTGGATGGACATGATACTAATAGCTGCCGGCATTTGAAGGACATAATCGAGGAGATGTTAGGAATGGTCAGTTGCGACAAATATGTCGGAACTCAAAATGCACCGATGGAACAGGAGCAACCACCGTCTACCTTGAACGATGAGGGCGTGAGGCCCAGGAATGTTGGTCGGTTGGTCATCAACTAATCTTGATGGTTTGAAATAAGTAACAAACTCTGGGCAATCGGCTAAATCACTTACCCATGTACGGGGTCGGAGATAACCCTCAGGAATGCTCTGAGATGATGGTTTACCGAGACGCCTCGGTTTGTGAAATCTACTTTTTCCCTTTGACTTGAACATTTGCTTTTTCTGGTTTGGTTTTGGAGTTTGGCTTGAACTCCCTGTTTTTCTTGTTTTTTGGTTTGGATTTTTGATATGGATTTCTGATTTTCTGGTTGGATTTGGATTTCGAATTGGATTTTAATCTGATCTTCCTTTGGATTTTGACTAAAAGGTTGTCGAGCGTGGACTATGCTCGGCAAGGGTCATGAGAGACCAGGATTCGGCCTAGGACTTAGGCCCCATGTTATCAATTACTATTTGAGGTCGTCGAGCATGGACGATGCTCAGCAAGGGTCCAGAGAGACTAGGATTCGGCCTAGGACTTAGGCCCCGTGTTATCGGTTACTATTTCAGGTCGTCGAGTATGGACAATGCTCGGCAAGGGTACGGAGTGACCAGGATTCGGCATAGGAATTAGGCCCCATACTATCGGTTACTATTTTAGGTCGTCGAGTATGGACTATACTCGACCAAGGTCCGGAGCGATCAGTATTCGGCTTAGGACTTAAGCCATGGCAATTAATCAACGTCCAGGGACACTGGACCACGGTTGTCGGGTGTGGATTGTGCTTGACAAGAACCCGGAGAGGTTACAGATATGAATATTGGCTATGAACGACAAAGGATTTGGATATTGACCCGGAAAGGTCCTGGATTCGGTTATTAGTTATTGGATATGTATGAAACATGGACTTTGGATGTTGAATTTGAGGCTATTCAAAACACACATTCCAACAGCAAGACATGTTTTTGGGGGCAAGTGTCAACCTCCTTTTTACAAGGCCATGGACTGGCGATTTAACCAAATCGATTGTTCATTTGGCGAAATTGGAATACGATTGACTGGAACTAGCTGGATGGATAGACAGTCGGTCAAGAATAGAATTGATGTGCATGGCTCGGCACTGAGGAGAGACCAGGGTGATTTGGTATTGGTTTCCGCTCGGCATAAGGCATGGTTCGACATTGCTTGCCGCTCGGCATAAGAAGTGGCTCGGCATTGGTCGTCGCTAGGCAAAAGGTGTGGCTCGACATGGGTTACCGCTCGGCTCTAGGCATCGTTCAACATTGGGCATCATTCGATATTGGACACCGTTTGGAATCATGAGTCACTCGGCATTGGATGTCGCTCGGCATCGTACCTCGCTCGACATTGGAAGTCACTCGACATTGGATGTCATTCAGCATCGAACCTCGCTCGGCATTGGTAAGGACAATGTCGTTTGGCATTGGTGAGATGGCTCGGCATTAGACGAAGGTCGCTCGGCATTGGTCAAGTCAGGGTCGCTCGGCATTGTTGATACGACTCGGCGTTAAATTAAGGCCGGTATGGCTCGGCATTGTGAAGATATGTGGCTCGGCATTGTGGAGGTATGCGGCTCAGCATTGTGGAGGTATGTGGCTTGGCATTATGAAGATATTTGGCTTGGCATTGTGGAAGTATGTGGCTCGGCATTGTGCTCGGCATTGTGGAGGTATATGGCTCGACATTGTGGAGGTATGTGGCCCGGTGGAAGGTCTTGATGGGAGTACACCATGCAGAAAGCCCAACAACTCAGGATTTGCCTATAAATACAGCATGTGGGGGTTCAGAAAAGGGATCTTCTGTTGGCTCTCTCGCTTTCTATTTTCTAAGGCTGAGGTTAATCTGCCATTTTGTAACTCTAATTGATTATTACAGCAATAAAAGTAAACTTCTGGAGTGGACGTAGGCCGGAGTTAGCCAAACCACTATAAAATCTGTTGTTCTTTACTGCTCTTATTTTATCTACATATATTCTATCTGTGAGTTGTGACTGCTATTTGGTGCTTTCGTCTGGATTTGGGTGTTAGTGACCATTTTTGGCGCTAACAGTACCAAGGTATTGATAGTACCTTAAGTATTGGTTTTGATGATAACAATTATAGACATTATATAAAATATAGTTAATAAAGTTTAACCAAGTTATATATAGTATATAGTGCATGATATTAGACGGTTGTTGATTAAGAAGACTGTAAGAATCAATAGTAGATTCAAGATGCTGATATAGTGTTTCAAGAGTTGGAGAATAAAGGCTCATGAGTATTGAAGGGTTCAAGATTTCAAGATATTTCAGATAAGTTATAAAGTCAGAATTTTTGTTAGAACCCTGATAGCACTTTCTTGATCTCTCTCCATTTCAAATAAATTTTAAATATTTCAAATATCCTGGTTTTCAAAATAATCTTTTCAAACATCTGTTCAAAGTATTTCTCAAAATAATTTCTTAACCTTTTATATTTACAAAGATAATATATCAAGTTTTTAAGTATTTTTTTTAATCTATTATATTGATATTTTAATTTATATCTTCCTTATGTTTATTTTTGATATTTTTATCTTTATTTTCGATATTTACTCATAATTTATTACTATATTGATTTTACATATATTATTTTCATTATATTGGATACTCTTATTACATCTTTCAAAATTACTTAAGTTTTATTAAGTTGTATTTTGATTAAAATATGCATAAACTATATTTAAATGATTCTACAAAGCAAGAAATTATTTTACAAAGCTACGGATTTTCAAAATAATATTTTCAAATTTTTTTTCAATTTTGTGAAGAGCTTGTCGACATACTCTATCTATGTACATCGACATAGTGGCCGTAATTTTCAAAATTCAAATCTGGATGAAAGTGTCTTTTCGTCATATCTCTTCGCAAATGGACATGACCTTTGTTCCTCTATAAATATCAGACTTCCAAACGAATTTTTAATCATTATTTTCTTATTCGTCTCTCTTCTTCCACTCCCTTATTTTCCAAATCATAATATACCCAAACTCTGCCGAAATTCAACCAGAATCAAATTCAGTCATCATTAGTTTGACTCTCCTTCATCCACTCTCTAATATCTCTCTTCTCTCTCACTCAAACCAAGATCAGATTGTTGTTCTGGAGTTATAGGATCAAATGTAATTAAGATTGAAGGGTTGAGCCTGTAAAACTATATCAAATCATACAGCTATACTTACGGGTGTGACTGTAGCCCGTAAAACAAATTGGGTGTGTTTAGTAGCCCGTAAATCTAATGGGTGTGCTTATAGCCCATAAATCATGTCATTCTACCCAGAGGTCGAGATTCTATAGGGTGCGTCTCATAGCCTTGAAATCAAGATTGTATTAGCATTTACTAGTTGAAAAGAAATCCGTATAAGGATTGTGCGGGACTAGATGTAGGGTAACTCCGAATTAGTATAAAATCACGGTTTATTCTTTTCTTTTTACTTTTACTACATTCTCTTATATCTGCACTTTGATTCTATGATTGATTCTGTGATTTTAAATGGCATCATTCCAAGTAGAGTCTTAAAGAATTTGAAAAATATTCATATAATCTATTAAACACTATCAACCCTCCCTCTAGCGTTAATTTGGCTAGAAGATCCTATTCTGCTTACCCATATTTGGTACTAGAGCATTGGTTTTCCAAGCATTCATATTCTGATTTTTGAAAAAGTTGCGGTGGCAATTTTTGATAATATCTTTAACACTATTTTTGAAAAGATAATATTCAAAATCATCATAATGTTATTTCATAAATTTGCCTGTATTCATTATAAAAAATCACATGATCTTTTGAAAGGTATGAATTGCAGGAACAGATGTGTTATATAGCTTTGGATGAACAGACACCCGATGATTAGACTCTACAGATTGAAGAGGACAAATGGATATTGGACAATGGATTCTCAAGACACATGACTAGAAATTTGGAGATTTTGAAAGATATAGTTTACAAAGATGGTGGATCGGTGAATTTTGGAGACAATTCTAAAGGATATGTGATTGGCATTGGCAATGTCGGTAATTATAAAACTCCTACTATTTCTAATGTTTTGTTAGTTATGAAATTAAAGCATAATCTGCTGATTATTAGTCAATTGTGTGATAAGGATTTCAAAATTAAACTCGTAAAAGATAAATGTCACATTGAAGATAATGAGTCAAACATTATCTTCGAAGGCGTTAGGAAATGAAACGCCTATATATTAAGTATGAAAATAGCACATGATAATTTATGTCTTTTGGTTGAACCAGTGATCCTTGGATGCGGCATAAAAGATTTGATTATTTGAATTTCAAACTAATATCTAAAATTGCTAAATATGATCTAGTTAGAGGTCTTCCCAAAATGAATTTTAAAGTTAATAATTTATGTGATGAATGTCAATTAGGAAAACTTAGGAAATGTTCTTTCAAATCAAAAGATATAATTTCTACCCTCAACCCCTTGAACTTCTACACTTAGATCTTTGCGGTCCCTCACAGATACAATCTATAAATTACAGTAGATATATATTTGTAATCGTAGTTGATTATTCTAAGTATACTTGGAGGATTTTCTTAAAATTTAAAAGTGATGCTTTTGAAATGTTTAAAATCTTTGTTAAACAAATTCAAAATAAATGACTAGTAAAATTGAAACTATTTAGAGTGATCATGGTAGAGAATCCAAAAATGAAAATTTTGAGAATTTTTGTAATAAGAAAGAGAACTCATAATTTTTCATTTCCTATACATCACAACAAAATGGAATTGTAGAACATAAAAATAGGATGATTCAAGAGTGCGCTAGAATTATGCTAAATGACTGTAATTTACCAAAAAAAGTTTGGGCTGAAGTAGTTGGTACTGCATGTTATATATTAAATAGAATTTTAAAAGACCATTAACTAAGAAAACACCATATGAATTATTTTATAATAAAAAGCCTAAAGTATCATACTTTAGATTTTTTGGTAGTAAATGTTTTATTTTAAATACGGAAGATAATTTGGATAAATTTGATGCTAAATCAGATAAAGGAATCTTTATTAGATATTTAAATAGAAGTAAAGCTTATAGAGTTTTTAATATTAAGTCTAATACTATTGAAGAGGCATCAATACATATATCATTTGATGCGAATTTTAAAGTTTATAATCCAAATGTTGATCAAGAAGAAAATACTGATGACCCAAACGAGATAGTAATAATGAGATTACTAAAAAAGAAAATAATAATAATTCTAAAAATTCACATCCAAAAAAAAGAAAATGATATTTGTAAGATCATCCTATAGAAAATATGCTTGGAAATATTGAATCTGTTGTTAATACTAGAAATCAACTAAATAAAATGAGTAACGTTGCTTTTATTTCAATTATTGAACCTATTAATCCAAAGGAGCATCAACTAATGATTCATGGTTCTTGCTATGCAAGTGGAATTGAATTAATTTACAAGAAATGATGTATGGGAATTGGTCCCAAAACCTGAGGATAAATCCATAATAGGAACTAAATGGGTATATAGAAACAAAATGAATGAACAAGGAGATATTGTGAGAAATAAAGCTTGATTAGTTCCACAAGGTTATTGTCAAGAAGAAGGAATCGATCTTGATGAAACCTTTGCACCCATAGCAAAATTAGAAGCTATATGAATTTTAGTATCTTTATATAATCATAGTAATTTCAAGTTATATCAAATGGATATTAAAAGTGTATTTTTGCTATGGGTATATGTAGATCAACCCCCACTTTTTAAAGATGCAAATCGTTTAAAATTAGAAGGTATATCTTGATCACCATTTTCAAGTTATATCAAATGGTTTTATTAAAGAAGATGTATATGTAGAACAACCCCCACTTTTTGAAGGTGCAAAACTACCTAATCGTGCTTACAAATTAAAGAAGGCTTTGTATGGTCTGAAACAGGCTCCAAGAGCTTGGTATGACAAAATTAAATCCTACCTATTACAATCAAATTTTGAAATAGGCAAAGTAGATAGTACATTTTTTATTAGATGAGATAAAAATGATATTTAGTTAATACAAACATATATAGATAATATCATTTTTGGGTCTACCGGCGATAAACTAAATAATGAATTCTTAGAAATAACGACTAAGGAATTTGAAATTATTCATATGGGAGAACTAAATTATTTTCTAGTGTTACAAATAAAATAACTAAGTAATGTAATTTTTGTTAGTCATGAAAAATATGCTAAAGATTTAGTTAAGAAATTTGGTATGTAAAATACCAGTGATAAACTAACTCCCATGGAAACTAATGAAAAATTAAATGAAGAAGAAAATTCTAAAGATGTAGATCAAAAATTACATAGAGGAATGATTAGACCACTACTATATAAAACTGCTGGTAGATCTGATATAATGCATTGTGTTTCTCTCTGTGTATGATATAAATCTCAACCTGAAGAAACTCATTTAAAATCCATAAAATGAATTTTGAGATATGTAAACAACACATTAGACTATGGAATCTTTTACCCTATAGAAGATTCGTTTGAATTAATTTCATATAGTGATGCTGACTATGCTGGTTGTAAATCAGATAGAAAAAGTACAAGTGGAACTTGTCAATTTTAGGGGCATTTTCGGGTTTCCCGGTTTAGTAAAAAGAAAAAATTTGTATCTCAATCTACGATAAAAGAAGAATATATTTCGGTAGCATTAGCCTGTTGTAAAATACCCTACTTAGAGGCCAAAAATAACATTTACGGATGCTGTAGTCATCCATAGTTGTTAATCCTTAACGACCGAATATGGTAATGTTAGATACATGATATAATAGAAACACTTGAATATGGAAAAAATTTAAAATCAACAAACAACTTCCTCATTCCATTTTAAAATATTTCAAATTCATTACATAATCCCAATATGAGTACCACGATCAGACAAAATATATTTATTACAACATACGCCAAGAGGAACATATGAAGATGCCTCCTTAGACGATTAGAGTATATATAGGCAATTAAATAACTTTTCCTTTACAACAAAAACACAGTGGAGTCAAAATAAAATAGAACTCTAACTGGCTATCATGCTTTATACCCTTCCCTAGAAGCTTATTCTTCGAAAGAGGTACTTGAAAACCGCAACTCTCAAACTACTCAAAATCAATTGAGTACCCAAAAGTTTAAGGGGAAAATAAACTTCGAGTCAGACATAAAGCCTAGTATAAATAATAATCTACCATCTCAAATCATTTGTATATCTAATGAGACCGCGCCGCTTAGCGGAACGGGTTTTCCATTCACTAGTATCCTAAAACCTTTATAAAACCATATATTGTACTCCTACATCCACAATGGTTAAAACATATCAAAATACTATGATATATGCAAACAAGTAAATCAATTCTCCCAACCCCATTCATTCTGACTAACTGTCTCATTTGTAGTTTCTAGTGTCATATTAACCTATTAGTTTTCATGCGCTGACTAATAACTTGTTTAATATTTATGGACTCCCTGTCCAGTTTTATAGTTTTCATAGGCTCACTAAGAACCTATTGGCCCTCGCCAACAACAACATTATTTCATGGGTTCTCCCTGAACCAACTGGTAAATCTAATACTTCCCACTTATCCTAGTTTTCATGGGTTGACTAGAAACCTATTGACATCTGTCAATAACTTAATCCAGATATAGTTTTCGTGGGTTCACTATAAACCTATTGCCCCTTCCATAAATCTTTCTAATGACAGTTTTCATGGGTTTACTATGAGTCTGTCTACCTGACAACTTCAATATTTAGGCATCCTGTCTTCCGGTCTGTCTGACCTCCTGGATGCTATTTTACTCATTCAGGAGTTAATTCAATTTATATTCACTTCTAAGTCAACCTAGTTGGTTATTCCGCCCTTCCTCAAAATATAGTCATGGGTTCATTACAATGTGAATATATATATATATATATATATATATATATATATATGAATAAGTAAACACACTAACATAATAATACCAACACATATGGTTTAATATCCTTGAAATCATTTTTGTAAAACATGGTTAATCCCTTTAATCTATTAATCAAGGAAAAATTCATCAAAAACTCCATACTTAAAATTATTTCAAAACTCTTCATTTAGGACATGATTTTCCCCTAAAATGAGATTTGGTTATTTGTTTTGAAAACTTATTTAAAAATATTAGATACATACCTTTCGAAGCGCTTCTTTTGATACCAAAATAGACCTTTCGAAAGTATCAAAACATTACTTAACAACCCTTAGAAAAATAGCTTAGAAGCCAACGAAAGTAACTCTTTCGATACCATTGGCTTTACTCAAAAACATCTTTTGGGTAAAGTATCTCTTTCGAAACCCTTAATCTTTGTAATGACCTGGTATTTCAAACCGTTCAAATTGACAATCATCCACTCATGTCAGACTTGAATTTCTCAAAACAACATATTTTTAATTTATATTTGACAAAACTCAGCACATACAGAAAATAAATCAATCACAGAATCACAGATACAAAGTAATATAACAATAAGCAGCAGAATAGAAAAATAGTAGTTCATGAAGCTACTATATAAACATTAGAGTTCACAGTAAAATACAAAAGATATCTCAAACACAGATCAGTATCTAATACAGAAACTATTGACAAGTTTGAACTAATCAACTGAAAACAACTGAGAAGCTGAATAGACAAAGACCGATCTTCAAGAAAAGCTCCAAACTCCAAAGGCGAGTCTCAAATGCTGTGACACTCAGTCTGACCCGAGCATAAAACAAAACACAAAACACTCGAGTCAGGATTAACATTCTTATATCGATAAATTTAACTCAAGTGAAATGTTAACTGAAATACGAGTAACTTAAAGGATGTTTGGGATATCCATCCTCTAAGGATCCGTGGAACTATCTACTATGTAACAATATATGCTATTATTATATGTCTATTAGTAAAGTAAAATATTAAAATAGCGTTAAGGCGTTACCCATATCCTCCTTAACACATTTTCTATATTTCCATAGTCTATACAATACCGTAATTACTCCGTAAACTGGAGAGCTATCAAAGGGCACTCCATAGGTATGGTACAAACCAAACTCGTAGAAGGCGTGATAGAGCATGTGAACATGGCACGCGAGGCAATGTCAGGGTAGGATTCTACCGTTTGCACTCTCAGACTTGGTGTAATGCATAGCAGCTACTACCGCCCACCTCGAGACACACTCCTAAATCAAAGGTGCACCCAATAAAATCACAAAGTAATAGAATGGTATCGAAGAAATGTGCCCGATCGGAGGTGCGACCTCACATGGCCCAATATAGCTCATGTTTTAGCCACATCAAGCTGACACATGGGAGTCAGGGCTGCGTTAATACCTCATATGGAATCGTCGTCAAACCATCCTACTTCGTTCTGGAATCTCCACCACGTACACAGTTGTTAAAGTGGTTTTGATATTGGAAGAGAGTATGACAATATCTGATCCCAGTTTTTAACAACCAAATGCTTATTTCACACCGTGGTCATTTCATTTCAATTAGTCCGTACTTCATATCAAAATATCATATTCATTTCAAAACCATATCACTTCGATATCCTTATTCACTTTAAATAATATTCATTTCCAGAATCGTAACACTTTCAAAATTGTGACACTTTTGAAATCATAACACTTCCGTAATCATAACAATTCCAACTTAAATGGTTTAGATGTTGAAAATAGTATATATGTTAAAATAGTTATAAATTAAAATAGTTTATATATTAAAATAATTTATATATTAAAATAGTTATAAATAAAAGTGGTTTATATATTTATTTAAAGAGACTATACTGAAATAGTTTCCCAATTAGAATTGTTTCATCCAATTCCACAAATCAATTCAAATAAACTTAAATTCCAAAATTCAATTTAAATCAACCCCTGTTCAACACTTTCAATTTAAAAGGTTAAAGATTCAATAATAATTGTCCATAAACCATTTTAATTTTTATCGATTTCAAATCCAAGTTTGAACTATCATTTCAATTCCAATAAGATCCAAAGTTTAAATATTCAAACATTTTCAATATAAGTTTCATTTATATTTCAACATTTAACTTTAATTTTATTCAAAGTAGAAAATATTCACTTAATCATTTTAATAACAATTAAATAAAATCTCCAATTACACCTTTAAATCAAACTAAATATTCAATTTTTTTGAAATTATTTAAATTTTAAAATATTCTTTTGTCACCTTTTATCAAAATCAAGTTATAAAACCCTATCTTTAAAAATCTCAAATTAATAGGTTTCAAATTAATTTCGATTTAATTACAATTCTTAAACAAATTAAGTTACAAATCAATTTCAATTTATTTTTCCAACCTTGATTTATTACAATATCGCAAAACCTATTTTTAAAAATATTAATATAAATTTAATTAAATATTTTAAATATATTATATACCGATTAAGTAAATTAAATTTTATTAAATTAAATCTATTTTTAATATTATTTTATACATATTTGACCACAATAAAATTATAAGTGAAAATTAATATTTTATATTTTCAAAACTAGCTTATAAATTTAAAATTTCCTAACATATAGTTAGAAAAATGTAAATGTTACAAAATAAAATATCATTACCTTATATTAAAATAAAAATTTATTAAAATCTCTATATTTCCTTCTAAACTCTAAAAATCATTTTTCAAAACAGACCAACGATGTCCGTATATAATTTTCTATCCTACCGTCAAGTGATACGGATATTTATCATTTCATTTCGTAATTTAAATATAATATTTACGGGTATATATCATTTCAGCCTGCAATCCCAAAATTCAAAATTAATGAAAATTGCTTGGGTTTATCATTTCAACCCATAACGATTTTTCCTTAATGTACAAGATCGTTCAGGTATGTATCATTTCAACCCTTAGGGATTTCTAAACTAAAGGGAACTTGCAGAGTGAGAACAAATATGATAATAATATAACATATCAATAACAGGCATATATCATCAATAACAAATTTAATCATAATATAAATAACAGGTTACGGTGTCATATGTCATAGGTGAACAGTTACAAATAATGGCATGTCATATATAGCAATTATATAATTAACAGTTCAAATTTAATAGCATATTTAGATTTTTATTTCAAGGTGAATTAAATTTATTGAATATAAGAATGTTAATCGTGAGTGACTGCTCATCTTTCGAGGCTAGAGAAATAAGAAGATGACACAGACACGCATATGGATACAGACACAACTAGCAGGACAGCGATGAGCTTGGAATTTCTATGACAAATTCGATCTTGAGAAAGTAAGTGAGACGGAATAGAGATTGATGAAGCAAATATATATATATATATATATATATATATATATTATTTTTTCTTAAAAAACAATATTTAATTTAAATCGCGTGTAAAATAAAATCTATATATATTATTTGTAAAAATCAATTTCTAATTTAAAACCCATATTTCCTTCCAGAATCAACCTTTACAACAAATAGTTTAAAATTTCTGATTTTTAGAATTCAAAATATAGGTAAGCTTATATTTATAAGCTACATATATGTTTTATAACATACAACACACACAAAATATACTTGTTAAACATATATATATATATATATATATATATATATATATATATATTGTATATATGTATGTATGTATGTATATATATATATATATCAAGATATATGTAATAGACATTACACACAAAATATACTTATTAAACATATATACATTTTTAAAACCAGCCCATATTAAAATAATGTATTTACGTATACATATTTAAAATTAACGTTAAATATTTTTTACTAAAATCTCTATATATAATAAATATATATACTTTATATCTCTTCTCTGATATGCAACTTAAACTATACCCATTCTAAAAGAAAAATTGAAATGGAAACAAAATGAGCAGGAAAAAAACTTATATATATTTGCAAAAGCTAGTATGCATACCTATGTAAGAAAAGGAGGAGAGATAAGATTTACAGGCGGTCTGGGTATTGGTGAGCTATAGGCGTGAGGCAGAGGAGGCCTTCAGCTTGGTCGTGGCAGGCGAGATGGGTGTAGAGGCGAACGTAGGTGGGGTAGGCTATCACGTGGTGGGGTTTGAGCACGGCTAGGGGAGGAGCAAGCAAGGAGGCGGGCTATGGTTGTCAGCCATGGCCGAGATCTGTGATGGGCGGAGAGCAGGGGATCAATGGTGTGGCGGGTCCGACAAGGAAATGGTTTTGGCGCTTGGAAAAAGAGGGAGATGCAGGCTGTCGAGTGGAGTTTGGGCTGCCAAGGTTGGGTGGATGCTCGACATTAGTGGTTGAGATACAAGGTGTCTGGATGATGGTGGGACCATGTCGTACAGGTTGTGGCACTATGCTAGAGGAGCGGCCGCTTTTGGCTAAGAGGGAAAGACGACATTAGGTGTTTGTTGCCGGGGTTACAGGTGGATGAGGGAGTGAGAGGATGGGTTGGCTGCGTTTGGGCAAAGCAAGGCCAGGGAGGGAGGCTTTCGTTGCTCGGTGATGGAAAGTTTCGGCTGTCATGGGCGTGGGGAGAGGTAAGCTCGCGTGTGAAGAAAAATATAGGAGAGGAAGGGTGGGAAGAACAGGTTACATGCAATATATAAAAAGTTCGATTTATGACTTTTTTTTTAAAGGAGGAGGTTGCCATAGTCAGAATATTTCATGAGGCAAACTTTTTATATTATAATAATTCACGAATGAAGACAGAACAAAAAAGAAAATAAGCAATGAAGGTATATAAGTTGAAATAAGAGAATAGTGAAAGAAAGAGAATTGAACCAGCAAATAATGTACCGAATTGATGGAAAACAAAAGTCAAGGATGTGAATTTAGAATATAAATGCTAATGGCTATTCATTTAAGCCAGTGGGTAACTACAAGACAAAGGAAACCAAACAGTCTCAGGTATGGAACCGATACGTCGAACCGTTACGTCGATTTTTTTTCACGTACCGGACGCCGAATCATACAAATGAATTTACTCGAAGATCAGCGCGATGAGATGAACAGAATGGTACACAGATATCAACGATACAGTCATCCTATCAAAAGTCGATATTTTGCTGATATATTGCTGCAAATTCGTCGATAGTAAGATAAACTGGACTAGAGCAGTCCAAATTTAGCGATATGAAATATTATGTCTCACTTAGAAAATGATTTACATTTTTATTATGTAAAAATATACAAATTTCAGCAATATTTTATTTACATCAATTTTAACCGATTTAAATTGAAATCGAAAATTACACAACAAAATCGACTGCCCTATTCTCTGATGAAAATTTACTATTTGCTATGCTTAAATAAATGCATACCAAAATAAAAAAAATTATTGCAAAATTTTATAGTTTTAAATTTCACAAAAACCTTAGTTAATTTCATTATTTACACCGTTAAAATTTTTGGGTTGTTACATTGTTCATATAAAATTGTTTGGGAAAAGTTTGATGGCGTTGGCGCCATCCTTTTGAAGCTTCAAACATTTAAGTATAGCATTGAAGGTTAGCATCGAAACCCTTGAACCCTTTCGAAAGATTTTAGGAAGTGGCTTAGTACAAGTTTAAAACAAAGGCTACCCTCTGAAAGCACTAATGGCTTCATTACACTCAAAAGGTAGAAGAATGGCAGCAAGGTTTCAACCAGGTCGGAACCACTACTTTTGAAAACATTATTTTACAAATAATGGGACTCATTCGAAAGCCTCTACTTTTAAAACATAAGATGGCAACCATCTTCAGAAGCGAGTTAGAAAACTCCTCTTGAAAGCATATGTTTCGACTACATCAAAATCTTTTAGTAAAATAAAGCAGGCACTTAACATTTGAAAGCAATGGTTTCGACCCCGTCGGAATCAATGCTCTCGACATTATGCCTTCCTCCTTCCTCTATCCATTTCGTACCATCTAAGTGATGCCATGTGCATTGGTTTCAACTTGGTGGTGTATCAACTTGATTAAAGGTGGAGCCTATGTGCCGAAAGGTGCTTCTAAAGGTGGCGGAACCCACTTTTCTAAGTAAACCTAATTTAATGACAATTAAAGCAAACACTTTCATGTTAACCTGCCTACTTGTAAACATGTGATTGGTTGCCTCAACTTTTCAAATTATTTTCCAAATGAAGACGCCGCATAATTTTGGATCTAAATCATGGTTTAATTAACAAATAAGCCCATCCATTAGGCAAAACCAATAATACAAATAAGTCTTCTTTTAAAATAATTTAATTTCCATAGGAAAACACCCTAAAATTTTCAGAAATTCACTTTCGATATGTTATCTAACATATCAAAAATTTTGACCCAAATTCTCAATATAATATCTAAAATAAATTTCTAAACCCAATTAACCATATATTCCTTTGAAAATTCATAATAATCTTTCCATAGCTTGAAATATTATCAAAATTAAGACCCAACTCCAAAATGATGTTTCACATAACATATAACCGTGTAAAATAATATTTAAACAATCTTGTTTAAATAGTTGTAATCTAAGGATATCATCATTCAAATCATCATAAATAAGGATTTAATCTTAAACACGATAAAAAATGATCATAAAAACAAAATAGAGATGATATTGATTATTATTCACCTTGATTAAGATAAGGAAATTGGATTGAGATTGAGATTTATTCCTCTTGCTTAATTCATTAGCTTTGGATTTAATTTCTCCTTTTTTATTCCTTAACAATGGTCGGTACCTCTTTTATATTTGCGCTTTATGTTTTGTGAAATGAGAAAATGAACGTGAATGGTATAAGGAACGAAAATATGTAAGGGTTATGGCAATAGGGTGCAGCTGTTTCCCAATATGTCCTTGTGTAATTTAATCATCTTACAAACCATTCTTAAGCCCATTTATTTAATTAAGCTCGGCCGTTAGTTTTATTTTCAAATCTCAATCCGCTTAGCACTTTACATTATTCTATTTGATTTATCTAATTAAATCTCCTGAATAATGTTGTAAAAAATTAGTATCATTGCACCTATTTACAGGTTATCTATATGAAACAAACATTAAAAGATGTTAGTTTGAATTATACTAAATCACCAATATTTTACACTATCTCCTCGAAAATTGTCTCTTATATCAATATACTATGATAATATAAGTGTGATCAATCTATTTAAAAGTCCAACTCATCATGCTAGAACTAAACATATTGACATAAGACACCATTTTCTAAGAGATAGTGTAAACATAGAAATTTAATATCACTTGAATTTATAAACTCCGACAAATAGCTGATACATTAACAAAAAAATTGAATCAAACATCTTTTACTAAGTTAAGAAGAGAGTAAGGAATTTGTTATTTATCGCTATAAAAATAATGAAGAAAAAATAACAAAATATAAAGAAAAGCAAAATAATCAAAATTATAACATATATGTCGACATATCATGTTCCCCTATGTCGACATATAATGGTAATTTTTTTTAAATTTTCTTCTAAAATTCAAACTGGTGGTTATATAATAACTAAATTTAGACTTTCTTCTTCATTTCTCTGTATTCTCTTTGTTCTAAACTTCTAAAATAAATAAACCATGGCCACAACTAATCTGAACACTCTAGAGAAGAGAATTCATCGTTTCCCTTTCCTTCTCCTACCCAAGGCCCCTTCCAAAACACTACTATGGCCAAAGTTATTAAATTGGAAGGAGAAATGAAGAATATTCTGGAGGTGTTGATTGAAATACAAGTTGTACAACTTCATATGTCTAAAGAACAAGAGAAACAAAGTAGAATTTATGCAATTTGCAAATTATCTATTGGATTATCATATGAATCCAATAGTTATTGAAGATGATTCTACAAATTTGGCCACTCATAACCCCATTTAAGGAAGCGATGATAAGGAAGAAAAGGAAGAACACAAGGAGGAAGATGACGAAGTCCAATGCGTCGGAGAAGTATGTTTCGATCGAGATGGAAATCTCGTCGAACAAAAAGAGAACTTTTTCCTTCATTATCCTCATTGTCATATTCGTAAATATCCAATCATTCGAAAATCACGTTAGGATGATACTTGTCTTTGTTAATTTGATTATGTGGTGCATATATTTAATTTAATTTAATTTAACATATTTTTACTTACTTATATGTACGGTTTAAGATGTGACTGAATTATGGTGTGGTACTGAATGAATATATAGATTGGTTTGGTTACTATAAATGATTTGTGTTATCACTTGTCATTTCTTATGTATCATTCTAAACATTTTTCCATTTCATTATTATCTCATTTTAAATATCACTTGTTGTTCTTATATAAATCATTCTCATTATTATTATATGTCATTAGTTTATAATATTTATTTAGGGGAAGTTGGAGCAAGTGTAAGACTTAGTGTTAGATTTATGGTTTTAGGTAGTTTTATTGTTGATGACAAAGGGGAGAAAATATAAAATCTAGGCATAGATTAAATGGGAGTTTTGTAACCCGGGGGGTTATATTATATTTTATATACAGAGTTGTCATCATAAAAAAGGGGGAGATTATTAGTAACTTAGGTATTGGTTTTGATGATAAAAACTATAGACATTGTATAAAATAGAGATACTAATGTTTTATCAAATTATATATAGTATATAATGTAGGATATTAGACAGGTGTTGATTAAGAAGACTGTATGGTATCAAGAGTAGATTCAAGATGCTCACATAGAGTTTTAAGAGTTGGAGAATGAAGACTCATGAGTATTGAAGAGTTCAAGATTTCAAGATATTCCAAATAAGTTATAGAGTCATAGAATTTTTGTTAACACTCTGATAGCACTTTCTTGATCTCTCTCTATTTCAAATAAGTTTTAAAATTTTCAAATATTTTGGTTTTCAAATTAGTCTTTCAAACATCTGTTCAAAATATTTCTCAAATTAATTTCTTAACCTTTTATATTTACAAAGATATTATATTAAGCTTTTAAGTAGTTTTTAATCTATTATATTGGTATTTTAGTTTTTATATCTTCCAAATTTTTATTTTTGATATCTATATTTTGATTATAGATATTTACTCATCGTTATATTGGATACTCTTATTAAATCTTTCAAAATTATTTTATAAAGTTTTATTAAGTTATATTTTGATTAAAATGTGTATAAAAAATATTTAAATGATTGTATAAAGTATCAAATTATTTTACAGAGCAACGGATTTTATTTTAAAGTGTTTTTCAATTTTGTGAAGAGTATGTCGACATACTCTATCTACGTAAGTTGACATAGTGGCCATAATTTTCAAAATTTAAGTTTGAATGGTGGTGTCTTTTCATCGTATCTCTTCGCGAATGGACAACCATTGTTCCGCTGTAAATACCAAATTTCCAAATGAACTTTTAATCATAATTTTTTTATTCATCTCTCCTCCTTTCACTCTCTTGTTTTCTAAATCAAAATATACCCAAACTCTATAGAAATTCATCCAAAATCAAATTCAATCATCACTAGTTTGATTCTCCTTCATCTAATCTTTGAATTGTCTCATCTCTCTCACTCAAACCAAGATTAAAGTGCTATTCAAGAGTTATAGGATCAAGTGTAATCAAGATCGAAGACCCGAGTCTGTAAAACTCTACCAAATCATAGTACTATACTTGTGTGTGTGATTGTAGCCCATGAAATTAATTGGGTATGTTTAGTAGCCCATAAATCTATTGGGTATGGTTGTAGCCTAGAAATCAAGTGATCCTATCCGGAGGTCAGGATTCTGGAGGGTGTATCTCGTAGCCTTGAAATCAAGATTGTATTTGCATTTACAGTTGAAAAGAAATCCATACAAGGATTGTACGGGACTGGATATAGGGTAACTCCAAACCAGTATAAAATTATGATGTCTTCTTTCCTTTTTATTTTATTGCATTTACTTTTATCTGCACTTTGATTTTATGATTATTTCTATGATTGTAAATTACATCATTTCAAGTTGAATCTTAAAGAATTTGAAAAATATTCATGTAATCCATTAAACACTATGCAACCACCCTTTAGTGTTAATTTAGCCTTTAGACTAATATTTCGTTAATCCACATGTATGTTGGACCTTTTTGAATTCTAGAGAGGGTAGGACCACTTTCCTATGGAGTTGAGTTGTTAGAAAGATTGTTGAAGGTCCATAATGTTTTCCATCTATCCCATTTGAGGAAGTATATGCATGACCCATCGATGATTGTCGAGCCATCTGTTCAGGAGGATTTGGAGGTGGAACCAAACTTGATTGTGATAATGCATCCAGTTCATATTATGGATCGGGATGTAACAAAATTGCGTAATAAACTTGTGACATTGGTTAAGATTCAGTGCAGTGAAGATCCCAAAAACTGTACTTGGGAGACCGAGGATAGCATGACGGAGGCCTAACCCGAATTGGTCTAGAATAGTTGTTTGCTTCTTGTTTGGATTGTGTACCGACTCTTTATGATGTAGTTGCGTAGCATGTATCTTTTATATGCATTTCATCATTTATTATATATGCCTTCTTGAGTTATTTTGAGTTATCGTTTTGTGCTACTTTCGGGATAAAATTCTTTGAAGAGAAAGAATATATTGACCCAAACTTTAATCACCTTAAATATGAGTTATCCCACCTTTTGGCCAAGGATTGAATATCAACAAATAGGTTAGAACAGGATGGAAACCAGGATTGGGGATCTTTTGTAAACAATGCTATGATCGATATCATCCGAATTCGACCCCGCTCCAATCAAAACGAGATCGCTTGGGAATGATGAACAAGGCTAGTAGAGGCTACATTTCAAATTTGAAGTCCATCGTAGTTCGTATGCTCAAGATATGATCGATGCAAATTAAGAAATGTTCATATTTGTATCCATCCAGGAAGGCCTCCTTCGTATCGCCTTCATTTGTATCCATCAAGAGAAACATGCACTATTCATATCCATCATGATAACACTATTTCGTATCCCTCATGCTTGCTCCGCTTCGTATCCATTAGCCTGCAAGCCTCGTTTTGTATTGATCATGTATCCACCTCATTCGTACCCATCATATTTCGTATCGATCACAAGAATTCGGTTTCATACCCATCGAAGAAAGTCACTTCGTATCGACCCAACTCGTACATTATTTGCATCGATCAATCAACTCTCGATACAAATATTTCGTCCGATAAAGCGATACGAAAAGACATCTCCCATCGATACGAAATAAGGGTGGAACACCGTTATTGATACAAATCAGGTTAATAATACAAAGGACGTGAGCAACGATGGATACGAAGAAGTGTATTACCTAAGATGGCGAAAGATCGATACAAAATTTGTTGTATATAATGGATGCAAAGGATGGACACGAAAGCTATTGGATGGATGGATACGAATGGGATGCAAGGGAGTGGATGACTCGGTCGTACGGTGCGGAAAGTGGATCTCCCCTAGATTTTCAAGAAACATCTTCGATACAAAAAGCATGGATACGAAGAGGAGAAATGTGGGACTTTTATCGATTCGAAACCACCAGCCTACGTTGGAAAATGCAAACTTGCATCGATCATAACTCACAATCCATAAGTCCAAGTGCTACCAAATTTTCACAGGAGCTTGCGTACAACCTAAAGAATGTTTGTGATCAATCTCGACTTGATTGGATAAAATCTTGATCGATACGAATTTCATTCACATTTATCATGAATCTAGTCCAAACGTCCAGGGATCGATCATGTGGGCCCACCCACGTAAGAGAAGGAGTCTTTTGAAGTTTAGGACAGATATCTCCAGCCTACACCTATTAATTGCAGCCTATGGCATATAGAAAAAGGATCTTTGGCTTCTCTACATCCATACCCTGTCGAATTTACGATCAAACTTTAGTTGTACTACTTTAACCTATCTGTTTTACCAGTAATCAAAGTCAATAAAAATTTACTATTCCAAAGTGGACATAGACCGAAGATAGCCAAACCACTATAAATCGTGGGTTCTTATTGTTTTCCTTTTAACTTTTTGTGCATTCTTCATATTTTATTCTCTATAAATTTCACTATCTATAATCTGAGATTGAAATGGGTGTTGGCAATTGCGATTTATGATCAATTTTGGCACAAACACTTTGGTGTTTTCACTGAGAAGCTAGCAATCAGCGATTCCAAGGCTTGGATTCGGAAAGCTATGGAAATTTAATCGACAAGAAGACAAAAGACTGAAAGGAGTCAGAAGGCTTCCTTGGGAGCGAATCAGTCGTCGTTCTTCATCACTAGAGACGAGATGGAAACGATGCTCAAGAGACAATAGAAGATAATGCAGAATCTACTCCGACGGGTTGGACATGTTAGAGTGCAGAATCAGTGGAACACAACTGCAAGAGATGCTGGAGATAGGAATCGGGAGCACGGAGCAGCTAGGGTTCAGAATGTAGCAGGACCGTCCGGTGCAGCACCAGAACTAGGAGGCACTCGCCCAGAGCATGTTAATCCAATCTTCGGCAGAGTATCAGGTGGAGCCGAGCAACATGGCATTGATACAGGAATGGAAGCTCGTCCAAGAGAGCAGATTTCACGATTCCCTTGTGAACTCGAGGGACAGATCGGAGGCAACAGATCGGAGGCAATGGACGAGGACTACAGCTTCGGAAATAATGACAGATTGGCAGAGATGGTCAGACGAGCCATGAGGGGAGGACTAGTGAATAGAGACTTGGAGGATGTGAATAGGGGCCTTCTTTCTCTAATGATCAGGCAAGCTAGGAGCCCACCAGATTTCAAATTGCCAACACTGGAGATGTATGATGGGAGAACGGATCCTGTTGTTCACTTGACAAGGTACCTGAGGCATATGGAGGTACTGGGGGCATCGAAATAGGTCATGGCACGATGCTTCCTTTTGTATTTCATAGATATAGTAGCATTATGGTTCAGACAGTTGGAGAGTGGCTCTATTGGCGCATGGACGGAGCTGATTGAAAGGTTTATGAGGTAGTTTTGGGTCCACATAGTTCGACCTAAGAATGTGATGACTTTGAAATCAATGAAACAATGGAAAAGGAGAATCGCTTAGGGATTTCTTAACTAGATTCAATGTGGCAGTGGCTTCGGTGGATCGACCTGATCCATCAATGGTTTGATGGCGGTAATTTAGGAAATTGCAAATAATTCGAATTTCAAGATATCGTTGGAAGGAGACCCACTGATGGATCTTGGAGAGTTCTACCATGAAGAAGGAAGGTTTCTAAGGCAGGAAGATGTGCAAGTTGAAAGAGAAGGAAGGGAGGATGAAGCTTATGCAGTATAGGGTAGAGGCCCACCCGGAAGGATCCGAACAAAGAGGATAAAAGGAAAAGGAAAATGAATGATAACGGTAGCACTTCAAAAAGGCCACAGAGGAATTCAAAGTTTACTTCTTACATGGATATGACTGAGACTCTGGAAAGGATTAACTTGGATACTCAATGGCGCCTCCAGTATTGAAGGCCGGCCAGAAGGGAACCTTCTAAATACGAGCAGGCATCGAGAAAGCATTGCCTAATCCGTGAGCTAAATGAGCACAACACAAACGACTGCAGGCATTTGAAGGATATCGTAAAGGAGCATGTAAGGAATGGCCATCTACAATAATATGTAAGGAATCAAGCTGTGGTGGCGGAACATGAGCATCCATCGCCTACCCCGAATGAAGATGGCATGGTATCTAGGCAACATCGGCTTGTTATCAATTGAACAGATTTATGATTTTGAATAAGTAGTAGAGATTGAAGTAATATGGTTAAGTCACTTACACATGTACAGGATCGAGGACGATCCCAAGGCATGCTCTGAGATGATGATAAACCATGTTGCTCGAGCCTACGAAATCCTGTTTTATTTCCATTTTCTGAAAAACTTCGATTGCATGGATATTTGTTTAGTTTTTCCTGTTTATTTGTGTACTAGATTATGTAACGGTTGGATTTGGATTAATATAATAAACAATATTGGTTTAACGATTATAACCCCCACTAGAGAGACGTGGCGGTAACCTCAAACTACGAGTCCCATCGCTGGAGAGCAATGAAATGGACTCGAACATAATATAAAAAGTCCTTGGCAGGAGGCCAAGGCCGGAGAAAATAAAAAGTCCTTAGCCGAAGAGCCAAGGCCGGAGAATATAAAAAGTCCTCGATCGGAGAGCCGAGGCTGGAGAATGTAAACATAAAATCCCTTGACCGGAGAGTCGAGGTTAGAACAGGATAACACAACCCTACAAGGTCTATGGATTTGAAGTTCAACCTAGAAAGGTTATGGATTTGTCTATTGGTTATCGGATATGGAAAGGTTAGAGCTCGTCTGATAGTTCAGATAGCTATGAAATTGACTAAGGATTTGGCCATGGGACTGTGGATTGGACACTGACGCGGAGCAGTCATGGACCTAAACATGGTAATAGTTTTTGGATAGGATGGCTTGGTAACCTATTGGATTATGGATAAGATGGTATGGCCATGGACTAAACACGAACTTTGGATATTGGATTCAGAGCTATTTAAAACACTCCTTCTTACCACAAAGCATGTTTTTGAGGGTAAATGTTTTATCCCGCCTTTTGGCCAAGGCTTGAATATCAGTAAATAGGTTACAACAGGACAGAAACCAGGATTGGGGATCGTTCGGAAACAAGGCTATGATCAATATCATCAGAATTCGACTGGGCTCCAATCAAGATGGGATTGCTTGGGAATGATGAACAAGGCTAGTAGAGGCTACGTTTCAAATTTCAAGTCCATTGAAGTTTGAATGCTCAGGATATGATCGATGCAAATCAAGAAATGTTCCTATTCATATCCATCCAAGAAGGCCTCCTTCGTATCGCCTTCATTTGTATCCATCAAGAGAAATAGGCACTATTCGTATCCATCATGATAGCACTATTTCGTATCCATCATGCTTGCTACGCTTCGTATCCATCAGCCCGCAAGCCTCCTTTCGTATCGATCATGTATCCACCTCATTCATACCAATCATATTTCATATCAATCACATGAATTCGATTTCATATCCATTGAAGAAAGTCATTTCGTATCAACCCTACTCGTACAATATTCGCATCGATCAATCAACTCTCGATAAAAATATATCGTCTGGTAAAGCGATACAAAACGACATTTCCCACCGATATAAAATACAGATGGAACACCATTATTGATATGAATCGGGTTAATAATACAAAGGATGCGTGCAACGATGAATACGAAGACGTGTATTACCTAAGATGGTAAAAGATCGATGTTGCATATAATGGATACGAAGGATGGACATGAAAGCTATTGGATGGATGGATACGAATGGGATGCATGTGAGTGGATGACTCGGTCATACGGCGCGAAAAGTGGATCTTCCCTTGATTTCCGAGACACGTCATCCATACGTATAGCATGGATACGAAGAAGAGAAATGCGGGGCTTTGATCGATTCTAAACCACCAGCCTACGTTGGAAAATGCAAACTTGCATCGATCATAACTCACAATCCACAAGTCCAAGTGCTACAAAATTTTCACAAGAGCTTGCATACAAACTAAAGATTTTTCATGATCAATCTCGACTTGATTGGATAAAATATTGATCGATACAAATTTTATTCGCATTGATCATGAATCGAGTCTAAACGACCAGGGATCAATCCGTGGGCCCACCTACGTAAAAGGAGTCTTTCGAAGTTTGGGACAGATATCTCCAGCGTACACCTATAAATAGCAGCCTATGGCCGACATAAAAAGGATCTTTGTATCCTCTATATCCACACTCTGTCGAATTTACGATCAAACTTCAGTTGTACTACTGTAACCCATTTGTAACCAGCAAGCAAAGTCAACAAAAATTTACTATCCAAAGTGGATGTAGGTCGGAGATAGCCGAACCACTGTAAACGTGTGGTCTTGTTGTTTTCCTTTTAACTTTTTGAGCATTATTCATATTTTATTCTCTATAAATTTTACTATCTGTGATCTGACATTGAAACGGATGTTTAAATTGGCAATCGGAATTTGTGACCAATTTTGGCACAAACAATATGAATATCTAATATATTTCTAAGTAATTAATTAACGGATTTTATAGCTTAAATAAAAAATCTTTTAAATAATGGGAAATGATGGTGAAGTTGTTTCAAAAGTTGGTTTACAAAAATAATTAGTTCGATGGAAAAGCGAAAATGTGACCGAAAATTATTTTTCGAATTTTAGACTTTTCATTGTCCAAAAGATGTCGGAAAACATTATGTAAACTAGAGTGTATATATATACACATATGTAAATATATAACATATGCCTTGGTAACAGAAGTGGAATAGGTTAAAATGCTAAAATTTTATTTACTCAAGTAAATAAGGTAAGTTGACTTTTCTTTTTCTTTTTTTGAAAAAGGAGGAAAATTTAAAAGGTAACTTCCCATCACAAAAAGTGATGTTGTGATGGAATGAAGGAGGGGATGACTTGCATGTTGGAGGGGCAAGGAGAGGAGGTAATGTGGCACAAAAGTGTGGAGGGTAAAGGACTAAAGGGCAAAAGGGTAATTTATTTAATCCATTTTATATAAAAACAATTTTCCTTTTTTTCAATTCTCATTTTCATTTCATTCGCTCATTTTAAAACTCTCTTTTCTTGTTCCCAAGCTTTCATTTTAAATTCCATGGCCACTTTTAAATTTTCAAGTCAAAGATCCTTCCTTTTTCCATCTTTAATCCTTAAAAAGTTATTTAAAAACCTTCCTATTCCTTTCTGCACCATCTCCTCTTCCAAAACAAGCCAAACCTTCCTTCCTAAACCCTAGGCCGAAACCACCTACCCTATGCTAAACCAAAATTTCACCTTCCAAGATCTAAAGGTCAATTTTTGAAAAATAAAAGTAGATCCAAGTGTTGGAGCTAGGTTGTAGTAGCTTTGATCTTGAGTCGTGTGGATTTTTATTAGTAAAGCTCACCTTTTAAAAAAAATTTAAACTTATTCATTATTGTTAAAAATTGTTGCTAGTTGTCAGTTTGAAAAGTAAAGTTCGCTTGTGTTTATACATATAAGTGATTATATGTGATGTTTAGTTATGGACTTGGAAATGTAGTTGAAATGTTAAGCGATGGTTTGAAAGTGATGATCTGTATTTTGTGTATGAATGTTATTGCATTTGTATAATTGTATGAGTTATGTTATGGATGTTGTATGCTAAAGGGAAAGTTAGCATTTGAATTTGTGTATGTTGTGACATCAAGATCCGTGTGTTAAAACTTGTTTTACTTATTTATTTTCTAGAAAAAAGTTTATAAAGTTCTCAAAAAACTTTACTTTTTGTTTCCAAAACTTTATACAAAGTTTATAAAATTAAATATCAAATGCAAAGGTTTTAAAGGCTATTTGATATATAAAACAAGTTTTAAGGTTATGGTATCTATGGCGATAGTCGCTATGGATGCAGTTCGTTAAACAATAATTTTTGTGTAAACTAGTCGCTATGGATGCAGTTCGTTAAACAATAATTTTTGTGTAAACTAATATGGGTATTCACTTTAGATATGTTTGAAGATTCAATAATAAGCACAAAAAATTAATTAATTATTAGTTAATTAAGGATTTAATGATTGTTATACTTAATTAGTTAAGTAATGGTAATTAGTACTTAATTATTAATTAAGTACGGTAATTATAATTAATTAAGGCAATTATTTAATAATTAATTAAGGTTTAAGTTATTAATTGATTATTTATCTATTTGTTAAAGGTATAATTATTTAAATTAATTATTAATTAAATAAGTTTAATTTGTTAATAAATTTGTAATCAAGGAGAGTTTAATTATTAATTAAGTTAAGATTTAATATTAAGGTTTAATTATTATTAAATGAAAGGTTTAAACTTGTTATTAATTAATTAAATAAAGATTTTCATTTTTAATCACTTAAATCCAAGGATCATTTTGTTTAAAAGCAACATCCTTTTACAAAAGATGGGTTTTAAAATACAAGGGATTTTCTTTATCTATGCCATTAAGTAACCAAACAAATATGATAAATTATATTAAAACGTTAACATGCTTTGTTGAAAGTAAGTCGTCTTGTTTTTAGCACTAAAAGTAGACTTTCCTCTATTTGTGAGATCTAAAACTTTATTATCTAAGCGAGGGATAGAGAAGTAGAAATGTCAAAAACGTGACAAATACAAGAGAGTTAATTTCAATAAACGGGTTATGATAAATTAAATATATGGAAGATACTTCATTGTATACTTAACACCAAATTCCAATGTATGGAAACTCGTCCCTAACAAAAGAGGTAAGAACGTACGTCGAGTCAATGTTAGATTCTAACTTGTCCGACTGCATGGTTAATCAAGGGATAGTACTATTTGAAATCAGAAAGTGGGGATAAGTATAGTATGTCTTATTTTCATGTACAAATCTATACATACCCCAGATAGTGGATTTATCCAATATCGATAACTTGACCCTTTTAAAATTATCGAATGTTGGTATGAAGAGATTGAGATCGGGTAACACAAGTTATCCGAAAACCAATTTGAACCAACGTAAGCATTCGAAATGGAAGCATATAGAAGATGACGGAATCGTAGAGGATGATCTTTGAAGTGGAAGGGTTGCTTGCTATTAATCCTGTGGATGATTCCAAAATGGATGTAGTAGGGCAGTACCTTTGATTTTTTCATATCCTGAACAGCTTGTATGGACGAATGTTTGCATTGCATTGTAACCTGGAGGGAAGTTTTAGCATTCCAAGTGGGATTGCTATATAAAAAGGTAAATGTAGCCTTGAACCTCACAACCGGTAATGACTAAAGAAGGAAGGTGCCGCATGGCTATGTTAGTTGCTCTTATTAGGGTATGATCATCGCCTGATCTAGATCGGTATTTATATATTTATGTATGCTTCGGTCCTGGTACGGTTGTTGATCGCAACCAAGGGGTAACATATATGGTTACTACCTAGTAGGGAGTAGTCAGGTCCAAATTCACAGAGGTGCAAATGTTTTGCAGCCTCGATACATTTTCTCTAGAGATGTATTATACAGAATGTAGTCTCTTACCTTGTCATTATATGGGATCCATTCTCCAATAAGTGCCTTTCGGACTTAGTTGTATACTTATTACGCTGGAATTTAATAAATGTAACAATTTCAGCTACGATTCAATATTTACTTTAAACCCTTGACATTATTATAATATCGATGGATTTTCTATTAAAAAGATTTGGTTATCGTAAGGTAAAAACCCTTCCATGTTTATGTGCAATGTGGTCATGCAAGATATTTTTATTTTTAAAAGGGTTTTTAATGATAGAAATTCATTTATTTAGAGTTTATCTACACCAGACCCATGTTTGACCAGGAGTTTTTCCTTCTTTCCCTAAACTCTTTGGTACTCAAATTTGTATGAGTAGCCAAGTGGTCCAAGTTCTTACGGATGCATTTTAGAGGAGCATGGAGCAGGAGGATTTGACTTTATCTATTTTTTTTGTGTGTATGTATATTATGTATCAGCATAAGGGGGTAGGCAGTTATAAATGTTCCTGGCTAAAGTTGGTATTTGTGTGACTTTGATATTCATTTTGGAAGGGATGCTATGTATTGTCTTATGTTGGCTTTAGGAGTAAGGAAGGAAGATCGTTACAAACACACAATAGAAACAAGCAAAAAACAATGCTTAACAGTATTCACAATCACTGGCAAACAAACCTCATGATTATCCAGGTTCAAAACCCTCTCATCACATAAGGATAATAAATATTCTATAAAGAGTACCTTATGCTCAACAGCATCAGGTTATTACTTGGATGATTATTCATGCTACTCTAGAACTAATCGAAGAGTCATTCCCTAAACTGTCCATAAGCCAACAAATCATTGTATGCACATATTTAAGCTCGTATGATGTGCATGGATCATCCATATGCAATATTTAATCTGATCATACGCTCGATCGCATAATTTCACTTTCCAACTAGCATAGGTCACTTGACCTCTCTAGTGCGGACTCTACTTGATTAGAAACCTTTATTTCCCTTACATAGCCATGTACTATGATACAAAACCTCAGGATCCTTTCAAGAATCTATTTTAAGTATTCACCATCGAGAATCGAATGAAAAATCCATATCGGTGTAAATCACCTAAAAACCATATACTCAAATCCTGGATCAAGAACTTTCATGCGAATAAAATGATCTACGTATAGGTTATGTATTTTATTCTATTGGTTTCTTAACTACATCAATTTCTTTTTATATCACATTCATTTAAACAAATAGTATCTCATTCAATACTAAAACTATTTATGAACCATTACAAAAACAGAACTCAAGTTTATTAACAATTTATAAAGACATAACTTTATTTATAAAACATTTCATAAAAACTTATCAAATTTATATTCGCATAATGCTCTACAACATCCTAAGAGTATATACAAAATATCAAATTTTATCTTCTTTCTAAAATTCAAATGTAGGCCCAAATAAATCTAGGTCTTATAATTTAGTCAACCTTTTCAACTTCGTTACCCTTCAGGTTAGGCAAGTAGCTAGGATGAGCATGACTTTGGTATCCAAATTACACCTAGAGCCTAGTTTCCTTAGACAACCCTAAGATAAAGATGTTTATAGTTGGCCCAATAATGTCGAATGATATACTTAACATGGATCTTCATAAAATTTTAAACCTCTTTTAACTTGCTACCTTCTCAATTCAAGGGTTACGTAAACTCAACTTTATATTCTCAAAACCACTTAGCTTCAAGTTCTATAACAATCTTGAAGTTTCAGACTGTAAAAAATCATTGAAAAATCCATTTTGTTTTAACAAATGAATACTACTGACAAAACACATCATAACAAGACGAACATATCGCACTGCCCTAAATGTATAGGATACATGCGTCAATAAAATAATTTATCAAAGTTACACTTATTTATTAGATGCATATTACTAAAAAAGGAAACAAGAAAAAGTTTCACAATATTTGGGCTATGCCACTACCACGTGGGCACCCTACATAGCATATAAACAAACCTTTTCCATATAGAAAACTCATATCAAAATTTGTACTACCAAAAACAAATATATAGCAAATTACTCTACATTTTGCCTAAAATTTCATTAAAGAAACTTTAGAACTAAACTCCCAGGTTTTCATTTTAAATCATTTGAAATAATAATGCATACATATGCCTGTTGTATATCAAATCATACTTTTGGGATTAAACCAAAATCATTTTCAAAGAGGAATCAAATACTTCATAAATATTAGTAAGTATCATAATCTTAATTTATAAACCAATTTCTCCAATATTTACCATAAATCCATAGAAAATATAATTATAAATATATTTAATAACGCCAAAATGATATCAAGGATATAGGTCCTACCAAGTAGTATAATACATTCCTTTACTAAGAACAGTATACTCATAAAAAGTGCTTACCAACCGAATACATCTTTTGCCTATTTTTGTCATTTTCAAGAAAATCGAACTAGATAACATGAAAAGACTTTGTTCTTGAATTGTTTGTTGGTTCCAAGAGCAACCTTGGACTTATACCAATCTTAAAACACTTTTCAAAATATTAATATTCACAAATACTTTCAAATAATACTGCTATTATTTACTCTAAAAAAATTAGAAATAATTTTCAAAGACACCAGGATTTAAGTTCTTAAAATATTAGCTTAAATCCTCTTCATTTGCAACAATATTTATAAACCATACTTATAAAATTTATACTAAACTTCTAACCAAAGATTATCACCGAATGCCTTATAGTCAAACCGTGAAACTCAATTCACAAGGTGTTCACTTCATTACACCCACAAATACTGTCTACCCAACCTATGTAGTAAAAGATAAATTGCTCATAAACTGATCGAGCACAAATCAATAATCAATACATAATACTAAATTCTCATAAACTGGCCAAGCAAACTAACCAATCTACAAATGATAACAATGCTTATAAACTGGTCAAGCATAACTAATCAATATGCAAATGATGATGATACTTGTAAACTTGCTATGCCAGGCTAATCAATCTAATAAAGGATAACGATGCTTGTAAACTGGACGAGCAAGGCTAAACCAATCAGTGAGGGATAACGAATGAACATCATTAATTCATATTTTAATTAAACTACACTTACAAATCATACTTATAAAAGTTACCTTATATAAGGTCTTTTAATTTTCATAGTTGAAATAACTTTAAGGCGCGCGTTTATAACAAATAAAAATATACTCTTATATATGTAATACACTCAACTCATTCTAGGGAATCACTTATCCTTTCTCTAATGAGTTATACCCAACCAAAACCATAGATTAAACTTCAGCTCTGATACCAGATGTAAATACCCGCCCTTTTGACCCCTAAATTTTGATGTTAATACATCCATGGTATTCATGTGCCAAGCACCCAAGTGCCGAAAAGACATATTATTGGAGTAAAAGAAAAGACAAAAAGAAAATAAAGAAGAAAGAAGAGAACAAAACATTTGAATCTCATAAGAAACGATAATATATAATATGAAAAGACAGTACAAAGTGTTACTCTAAGATACATAGCATCTCAGAGTTACAATCCTAAGTATTATCATCAACCTGGACAATTGTAACAGTCCGTCCTCACAAATCTTATATATACTTAATAGCAGAGTAGCAGAAATAAGTATACTATGGTAGGTGAAAACATCTAGGTCGAATCCTGAAGCTCTAAAGAATATCAACAAAAACATATCTTACTGTAACAACCCTCGAAACAGGCCTAATTTTCGACCCAGAAAAGGCCCATTGAACCGTAAACCCATTCCAAAGTTAGTTGTTTGTCGCTAAAATTGATGTAGAGAACAATATACAGAGCAGTCTATCTATACACTTAGAATCTCACAGTGGAAGCATAAAATATAATAACAAAACAGTGCCCATTTATTAAAAATTCAATCATAAAAAAACAATATAATTCCACATAACAATGCCAAATATTTGTGGTACAATATATCAAATAACAACATGTCTTAATGGGTGCATCAAAAATATAGAAATAACATAGATAGCTAAACAACTACCACATGTCTGCGTCACCTCCACCATCTCCAAAAATCTACATCATTATCTCTAACCAATGTTGTAATGAGGAGGAAGTCAGAACAACAATGTCTGGTAAATAAAAATCTCGAGCCTTTCGATAATTGTACATGGGTAGTATAATTTAAATAATAATATGTCCTATGTATCCAAACTATATTGTAAGTCTTCCAACATGTGCCCTAAGGCTTTCCTAGTCCAACTCCATAGCCACTACTCTTTCAACCCAATAACCCGTAATTATCTTCAATAATGTCCTAACAATGTAAGAGATAGCATACAATCCACTTAATACCATTTTAATGGGAACTAGGCAAACTGTGACCATTTAATACCTCATTCAAGTATGATCCCCGTCATTTAATACCTATCCTAAAGCGAACTTCTCTCAGTACTATCTAGCTGACATTGCATAGATCTCTTCAGGCCACTTAATACTTCTTTTTATTAGGGAGGCTGGCCCTACAATAGCCACTTAATACCCAAAAACCGAAACGAACCTTCCCTATGATATCCTCTGCCATGCCTAGCTACTAACCCTGACCATTTAATACTTCCTACATAGGAAAGTGGTGGACCCTGAATCAGCCACTTAATACCTTCAACCTCAAAGCAGGTCCTTTGTATCATGACCTGTAACCCAACTATGACGTCTCATATTAGTCTGAATATCCGTAGGTATTGGTAGCTAGACTAGCTGGGTAGGTTTACCCTACAAAATTTGGGATTAACCCTGCACCCTCCATGGATACTTATTATAAGCGATATCTCACATCAGCCCCAAAGTCGCACTGCTGTTAGCCAGATTAGTTGGGAATATTTTGATTGACCTCCCTATAACTTAGTCATAATTTTCCTCACTCTCTTAACATATTATCACACATCTCACCGCATTCCATATCAAGTCCTTATAAGAAAACTCTTATTTTGTCATTATAGTTAACTTCTTTACTAATGGGGATTTAATGATAATTAATAGCCTATTGACTACGTAAATAATACGTTATTTATTCTAACATATACACACATACATGCCTAAAATATAATTTTGTGTGTAAAGATTGCGCCCTAAACTAACGTTTAAATGTCAAAACTACAAATTTATACAAGTCCAATTCCATATCAATAAAATATACCATATATCCAATATCCATAATTAAATCAACAGACTTGTATAAAAAAGAATCAGTAACAAAAATTATTTTATACTAAAATTGCGGAATCAACATTAATAGAAACTTACAATTCAAATACGTTTACGCTCTATTAAACTTATTTGTATAAAATTAAAAGATGCAATTTCTATTTAAATTGCGAAAATAAGCAGTGCAAACTACAAATATAAAAAATTTGTACTTTACCCACCATTTCAAAACCCTTAATCAGATTAAAAGGTCTAGATAAGAAGTGGAATAGAATGTAAAACATCAAAATTGCAATATATACATAATTCCATTATTTTAATATAGAATAATTGAGATTCAAATTTAAGAATTGGCATTTTGTTTTGGAAAATTTTAGGGTTTTAGTGTGATGTTTCCGTAAACAAAATTCTCCAAAGGTATATATCAAATCCAAATTATACTATACGGTTACTAAAATAAGAAGGATTAAGATTTCCACTCACAAAAAGTCCTTAGCTCTTCCATTTTGGATTTTTTTATTCCCGCTTCAATTAGTTACAGATCTCTTCCTTTTGAAATATACAACAAAGGAATTATATATAAATTAGATTTATAAATTTAGGGATTGGAGGAGAATAAAATAAGAGATTGAATAATAAACACTTAAAATTTCTTACCTAAAGCCCTAGAAATTTTTTTGAATCTTTAAAGAGAGGGACTAATAGAGCTTCGCTTAGTTCTCAAAATAATTTATGAATAAATGTGAAGGGGCTGGGATCTTATTTATAGTGGTTAGAGAGCACCAGAAACATCAGATTTAACTCGGTTTAAAATAATAAAATTCAGGCCGTTTAAATGCATAAAACCCTAGCTGCCAGCAACATCGACCAATCGACTGCTCTTCCCCAAACGATCGACCGCTAGCAGTCTACTACCTCAGTGATGTCAGTCGACCGATAGCGTTTATTTTGGGAATATTTGATTTCTGCTGTTGATTAATTTATTTATTATCTTAACCATATTTAACATTAACTTTTCTTTTAACATTTACTTAACCCCCAAGTCTAATTACTACTACATTTTAAATTTCAAATTTGAGAAATAAATTTAATTTTAATTTTAATTCCATTTAACTTATTTTGAATCCAAAAACTTCAAACGTTCATAACATTTCATTTGAGCTCCGTTTTCAAAACATTATGTAAAGAAATCGACCAGAAAATTGCCATGAATGCAGCGGCATAACATACGTGGTCAAATTATAGCTTTTACAACATTTCCATTTTTAGCCTTATTATTAATTTATCAACTGATTCTTTTCTTAATAGATAATTTCTTATTAAGGGCGTTACAATCTTCCTCCTTAAAAAGGATTTCGTCCCCGAAATCTATAGGTGGGATAGTGTATCATACAATAAACATCCATGTTATAAAACCAAGTTATCTACACATCCATCTACTCAACCAAAAGAATATTATGATTATATATGCATACATACTATAGTTGAGCTCAATCCTCGCATGAATGCAATTGTCCTGTCATATAAGCATGTATGTAAACACCCTAAATATGCAAAATGTTTTCTACATAAGTGTAAAAGTGACAGTGAAAAGTGCGACAACTATATCCTACCATCTATTCTAGCAACCATAATGCAACCAAAACCTAATTTTTTTGGGGGAGGGGGATGTTTGCCTAAGAAAATCATAGGATAAAAGTCCTCATGCTTTCCACTAGATTTTCCCCCCATTATACTTGAACCAACCTAATTATTTATTGCGAAGCTTCCTACTTCCGTGCTCCACAATGCTTGTGGTGGCATGGGATGCTATTGGCTCTGTCTTAAAGTCCCGCAATTGATTAGGCTCTATCACAGTGGTTGTGCTATGAAAGCATTTCCACAAGTGTGAAATGTGAAAAACATCATGGTCTCTTGCCAATTTATCTGGTAGCTCCACGTGGCAAGAAAGCTTTCCTATTCTTTACAAAAATCGAAACGGCCGAACAAACCTTGGTGCCAACTTTCCCGACTTCTCAAATCTCACGAAGTTTTTAAGAGGGAAGGCTTTGATAAATACCATGTCTCCAACCTCGAACTTCAACTCCTTTCTTCTCTTGTCTGTGTAGGATTTATGGCGGTCCTGCGCAACCTTCATATGCTACCTAATCAATTCTAGCTTTTTGAAGTCTCGCGAGTTAAATATGGTCCGAGTAGGATTTTGTTAGTGGCTTTCCACAAACAATTTGGTGATTCGCATGGCCTCTCATAAAGCGCTTCACGAGATGCCATACCAATTATTGCGTGGTGACTACTATTATACATGAATTCGACTAAAGGTAAGTGTTACTCGCACCGCCCTCTAAAGTACATGATGCAAGCTCTTAGCAAATCTTCTAAGACCCTATTAACCCTTTCGGTTTGACCATCGGTCTATGGGTGATAAGTAGTGCTACAATTCAAAAAATTCCTAAAGTTTCCTGCAAGCCCCTTCAAAATTCACTAGTAAATAAGGGTTCACTGTCACTAACAACGCTAACAAAAATTCCATAAAGTCAAAGCACTTCCTCGATATAAATCTGCGCTAAAATTCTGCGGTCCTATTGCTTCTAACGGGAATAAAATGAGCACTTTTGGTAAGTCTATCCATTATGACCTAAATTGCTTCATTGCCACTTTGGTTCTTAGGCAACCTAATTATTAAGTCCTTCGATATATGCTCTTATTTCCAAGTAGGAATCTCCAATGGCAATAACAATTCTCCAAGCTTTTCTTTCTTAGCCTTTATCCGTTGGCACATCAAACATTTAGAAATAAATTTAGCAACCCTCTTCTTTATCCCTGTCTAATAAAATATTCTCTTCATATCCTTATACATCTTATTTCCTCTAAGTGAATAGTCACCCTTGATGGTGTCATTCCATAAGCTAAAATTTATCTTTCCCAAAATCATAATGTTTATGGGACTGAAACACAATTTATTCCTAGTTACTAACCTAATTTTCTCATTAACTTCCAGTCTTACCTATAGTTTAACGCTAGTCAAGAATCCTTATGAAATTTCCTTATTTACACTATTCCTCAATATGTGTATATTTATCCAACGGTCTACTCCTATCCATAAAATTAACCCAGTGATAAAATAGAAACATATCTTATACCATATCATACTTTTTTTCAATAACCTAAAGGAGACAACTAGCGATTATAACTCAAAATTTCTAAAAGAAATTTTGCTGGAAGTTGTGATTTATTATCAACTGGTGTTAATGATGTTGTGGTCCTATCACTCTTTACTAAATTAAGATGGACATTCCTAGTATGTCATTCCACTATCACCCACCTTCATTAATTCTCCCTCTTGGTTTCTAATAAATGTCTATTACTCGTAATAATTGGACATTAACGTCAAATTTGAACAATATCTAATCAATCCTTATTTTTCCTATTTAATTAATTTACCAGTTTCAAAATCCACTATTATGCCTATTCAGTTCCTCCAAAATTACCATATTAAATTCATCAGTTAGTCCCCATAATGCCTTTTTAAGTTCTCTATTAATTATAATTTACTTCCCATTAAATCATAATTAATGTCCATAACTGCTAGTCCTATAATTGATACGCTGTTAATAACTAATATGACTATTGTCATAAATTACGTTGTTTATGTATTTTATTTTTAATCGGTATGCGCGATTATACGTGTTTATATATTCCTATTTCTAACTATTACTTTCTAAATTACATCAACCCCTTCCATATTTTAATTTATCAGAGTTATCCTTCTTCTTGCGCCAAAATTGGGAGTAAATACTAGTATGGTAGAGATTAAATGATGAGTCAATGAAAACAAAGAAGAAAAGTTAATGAACACACAATTTTATAGTGTATCTTGGCCTATGTCCACTTTATATTTTTATTTATCTTGCACTTGATTATGATTACAAGAGTGTTTAGATCTGCTGGAATCCATTAATACAAGGATGAAGAAATAATAATGGTGGAGTCTGGATAGCAGAAAAGGGATCCCGCTTATGGAGAATGGCCGCTGTATTTATAGGTGAAGACGTACATGGGTTGGGCTAAAATTTCACAATAAGAGTCTTCGGATCTGTAGGGGCCAACCAGAATGATCAATGGTCAAAATTTATCATTTTGGAATAATAAGTAATGGATATATCGATTCGTTAGCCTCTGATTGATATGCGATCGTTTGTGGGGGTCCCACATGCCTCTAGACCTTGCCCCTAAAATATGATGTCATTCTGAGTTGTAGTTTATGAGATATTCGTCTATCTCTATTGTATTTCGATTACTTGCCGAGATACACAGATCGTTATGAATAACTGGTATATAACGATCAGCAATTTCATGAACCGGAGAGTTTTAACCTGCGATCGTTCTTGAAGGCTACACTTTCAATATATTAATGCTCTGAAAGTTTCAAATGAATTGGCTTCGTAGATTTTAAGATATCGATCGATCATCGTTGATTTGCACCATTTTATGGATCGTTCCCAATCGATCCATACGAATCCTTGTTTTTCTGTAACTTGAGCATTCAAACTCTGATTGACTTGAAATTTAGAATGTAGCCTCACGAAGCTTTGCTTATTACTTCATACCAATTATACCTTGACCTGGATCCATTCCAAATTTGCTCGACCGTCATCCATAGTCATGTATATCACCAATTCTCAAGGCTGGTACCTGCCCATTTTTAGTCAAATCTATGGTAGCACGGCCTTGCCAAAACACGGGATAACACCTTTCAAAAAAGATTACCATTATAATTTTTAACCAAAAGTGAGATCTTTGCTTCATTTGAAATTACAAGGAATTAATTCTTTTCTTTTATTGAAGTAGACAGTGCATACTATGAAAAAGATATCCATGTCTTGTATATGTCATTTTCTTTTTGGTATATCCCTTGCTAGTTCAAATAACATGCTTTTATATATACTTTGGAATGGATAATTTATGGAAATTACATGAAACCTGCTCCAATAAATCAAAATGTAGAAATTCACATCCCAAATCAACTATGACAACCTAATTTACAACCTAATTATCGATCTGGAATATCTTTACAACTTTACCAACATTCTATAATTTGATATTTGAGGCTGAGATCAGGTTGTCCCTACTACTCTTATTTTATCCATAGCCTAAAGCCTTTACCCTATCTTTCCCAGTTAGTGATCCCTATCTACTCCATAAAAATTTTGGTTTGGTCCTTACCATTCTTAAAACTAAAATTTCACAATCATGAAGTACCTAATTCGAAACATTTATCTTTGAAAATATAAACTTAAAAACCATCATTATGCTAGTATGTGGTATTTGAAATTCATAAAATTTCTTGTTTCAAAAGAAAACTCTTAAACATATTTTCCAAAATTTCCCACCTATAAAATAGTTTGAAGAATCAAATTCCCAAAAGCATTTAAACACCATTTTTTTTATTCTGTATATTGATTCTATTTTTATTTCCATTCTTATTTCTATTACAAAATCTTTCGATAACATTTGAACCAACTTCTCAAAAGCTTTTGAAAAAATTCAAAAGCATTCTAACACAATTTTTCAAACATTCCTTGCTTTATCCTTCACCCCAAATTCAAAATTCAAATATTGCTTAGCAAAATAATTTCCCTTCTCAAAGACTTTAACCCCAAAGAATTACTTCTTTAAAAGTAGTATATTTAACCCAAAGAATTCAAAAAATCAATTTTCATACCTACTTAACCTTTTTGTAAAACAATTCTCAAAAATATCTTTTATAATTTTACACGATAAAAAGTGGAGTAGACAAGGATAACTTATATCCTATCATTTTCCAACCTGTTCCTAATACTTCTCTCCTATATTATTTCTGATTAGATTACTAATTCTATTTTATATAAATTCCTAATGTTATGACTATCTAAATCTCCCAACACTGCCTCTATATATATTTCTCCTAACCAATTAGCTTCTACTTCAATTGTTATTCTCCGTATTCCTTATATAGGAATGTTCCTCATATCCTAGTTATTCTTATCCTCCTATTCTTTATAACTTAAACTAATCAAGTTCCATTTCCATTTATTCCCCTTTTTAGAAAGAATTTTAAAAAAGGAACTTCCAAATTTATGAATGGAAAAATCATCGAGTCTAATCTATGCTTTATTTAACATTTATTTCAAAAATGAAAATCCATTTATCAAAAAACTTCAAATCAAAACTTTTTGACTCAACAATTTTTAAGAATTTCAAAAATTGAAAATCCTTTCTACCAAAAATCTTTTAATTAGAAACTTTTGACCCAAAAATATTAAATTATGAATTTCCAAACTTCCTTACTTTTTCAAAACAAAAACTTTCCAATAAATCCTTTGGAAAACTCATTCAAAACATCTCATACCATTGGATTTATAAATTAACTTTAATTCTTCTTTTTATTGAACATTCCTTCTTCCCTACTCAATGTTTATAAATATCTAATTATCTCCTTGTGGTGATTAATGTACTTACGGGAACTTGCTCCACTCCTATCATTCCTTACTTCAGGATGCTTACAAAATATGTGTTCTTATCTCCCGTATATCTGGATGAAATGTATGTCTTTAATAGACATTCCATTGAAATCCAAATCATAAGATAGTCTAGGCCCAACAAAGGAGTCAAACACCATTTAGCTTTTGGGGTGCTTCTATATGTCGCGGTTATGTTCTCGGTCCACTCCTTACGATATGATCTCCGCCCCATGGATTAATCAGGGTAGAAGTATAAATTTAGCTCTATCCATTGGCCTAACTCATAGTTACCTCCCTTATCCTTTCGGAAAATGGTTCTGACTACTTCTATGGTCGGACTTTATAGAGTTAGGCGTATGTTCAAAATAAGTATATATATATCTTTATATAGTAAGGATTTTGAAAAATACTTTCAAAAAACCAATATCTCAATGGGTACATCAAAAATAAAAAATAATATATATAGCTAAATTACTTTCACAATTCTATGTCTCCACCACCATCTTCGAAAATCTACATCATCGTTCCTAACCTATGTTGTAATAAAGAGGGGGTTAGAGCAAAGTGCCTAATGAATAAAAATATCGAGTCTTTCTGTAATAATGCTTGGATAGTATAATTTAAATAAGAATATGTCTTATGTATCATAACTATATTGTAAGTCTTCCAACTATTAGCCCAGTGGCTTTCCTAGTCCAATTTCATAATCATTACTCTTTATACCTAATAACCTATCCTCTACCATGCCTAACCACTAACCCTGACAATTTAATACTTCCTACATGGGAAGAGATGGGCCCTCAATCAACCACTTAACACCTTCGGTCATGAAGTAGGTCCTTCGTGTTATGACAAGCAATACAACTGTGACGTCTCACATTAGTCCGACTATTCGTAGGTATTATAGCCATATTGACTGGGTTGGTTTACCATACAGAATTTGGGACTAATCTCGCGTTCTCCATGGGTACTTACTATAGGTAATGCCTCACATCAGCCCTAAAGTTACATTATTGTGGCCATATTAGCAGGGTAGACTTCCATGTGCTTTGATAACCTCACATCGTTATAACTTAATCAAAATTTACAACAATCTCTTAACATATTATCACACATCTCACTACACTCCATATCAAGGCCTTATAAGAAAACACTTATTTCGGTCTAACGGTTAACTTCTTTCCTAAGGGGGATTTAATGATAATTAATAGCCTATTAACTATGTAACTAATATGTTATAATTATACGTTATTCATGCTAATACACACAAAAATATATATAAACACACACGCACCTAAAATATTTCTATACATGTGAAGATTGAGCCCTAAACTAATGTCTAAATGTCAAACTTCAAATTTATACAAGTCCAAATCCATACCAACAAAATATACCATATATTTAATATCCATAATTCAATCAACATATTTGTATTAAATAGAATCCATACCAAACTTATTTTATACTACAATAAAGGAATCGACATTAATAGAAATTTACAATTCTAATTCTTTTATGCTCTATTCAACTTCTTTGTATAAAATTCAAAAATGGAATTCCTTTTTAAATTGCAAAAATAGGCGGTGCAAACTTTAAATAAAAGAATCCGTACCTTGTTCACAATTCCTATTTTATTCTTTTCAAAACCCTTAATTGGATCCAAAGAAAAAGATAAGATATGAAATAGAATGTAAACCTTAAAGTTGCAATACCTACACAATTCCATTATTTTATTATAGAATAATTGAAAGTCTAACTTAAGAATTGACATTTCGCTTTAAGAGAATTTTGGGGTTTTAGCGTAATGTTTTGGTAAACAAAATTCCACAAAGGCATATATCAAATTCAAGTTACACTATACAATTACTAAAACAAAAAAAAGATTTATAGTTATAAAAAATCCTTAGTTCTTTATTTTTGGACTTGTTTAAGCCCACTTCAATATGTTACAGATCTCTCCTTTTTGAAATATACAACAAGGGAATTGTATATGAATTGGATTCAGAAGTTTAGGGATTGGAGGAGAATAAAATAAGAGACAAATAATAAACACCTGAATTTCTTGTCTGAAATCCTGGACAATTTTTTGAATCTTTCAAGAGAGAAACCGATAGAGCTTTGCTTGGTTCCCAAAATAATTTGTGAATAAAAGTGAGGGGGCTAGCTCTTATTTATAGTGATTAGAAAGCACCAAAACCGCCGGGTATAAGTCGGTTTAAAATAATAAATCCAGACCGTTCAAACACACAAAAACCCTAGCTGCCACCAACATCTATCGATCGACCTCCCTTCCCCAAGCGGTCGACCACTAGTGGTCTATCGGTCCAGGGAAAGCAGTCGACTGGTTGCATTTATTTTGAGAATATTTGATTTCTACCGTTGATTATTTTATTTAATACCTTAATTATATTTAACATTAACTTTTCTTTTAACATTTACTAAACCCCCAAGTCTATTTACTATTACTTTTTAAATTTCAAATTTGAGAACATATAATTTATTTTAATTTTAATTCCATTTAACTTATATTGAATCAAAAAACTTCAAACGTTCATACCTTTTCTTTGAGCTTCATTTTCAAATCATTATACATGGAAATTGATCGGAAAATCACCATGAACACAACGACATAACTTACATGGTCAAAATTTGAATTTATAAAATTTCCATTATTAGCCTTATTATTAAATTATTAATTAATTATTTTTTTATTAGTTAATTTCTTATTAATTTTTATTGGATAATACATTCTCCCGCCTTAAAAAGGATTTTGTCCTCGAAATCTTTAAGGGACAGACATTGTAATGCGCAATAAACATCATGTTACACAACCAAGTTATCAACACATCCGTCTACTTAACCAAAAGTGCAATGTGATAGTGTATGCAGACCTGTTGCTAGAGATGCTGCGGTCCTATTGCTTCTAATTCTTTCCAAAAACCTTTTATCCAAAACCTTTTATCAAATTCTTTCCCATGGGGTTGGATTTAGAAATTAACTTTAGTTGTCCTTTCTATTGAAAATTCCTTCTTCCCTACTCAATATTTATAAATATTCGATTGCCCTCCTTGTGATGATTAATGTACACCTTGTTGGAACTTGCTCCACTCCTTCTTCACATCTTGTTCCAATCCTATCATTCCTTACTTTTGGATGTTTAAAAAATATAGGTTCTTAACTCCCATCAGTCTGGATGAAATGTATGTCTTCAATCAACAATCCATTGAAATCCAAAATCATAAAGCAGTCTATACCTAACAAAGGAGTCAAATACCATTCTGCTTTTGGGGTGCTTCTATATTTCGTGGTCATTTTCTTCTTGACCCACTACTTACAATACGATCTCTAGCCCGTGGACTAATTAGGAAAGGTATAAATTTATATCTATATATTGGCTCAGCTCATAATTGTCTCGCTCATCCTTTCGGAACATGGTCACAACTACTTCTATGATCAGACTTTATAGAGTAAGGCGTATGCTCAAAATAAGTATATATATTTATATAGTAGGATTTTCGAAAAATACTTTCAAAAAGCATAAGTACGCCACGCATACATATACATATACTCATTGATCACGCAACATAAGCTCTGATACCAAATGCCTTGAAACGGGCCTAATTTTTGACCTAGAAAAAAGGCCCATCGAAACTTAGACCCATTACAAAGCCGGTTATTGGTTGGTAAAATTGATTTAGAGAACAATATACAGAGCCATATACCTACACATTCAAAATCTCATGAAGGAAGGATAAAATACAATATCAAAACAGTACCCATTTATTAAAAATTCAAACGTCAATACAAATAACATAATCCCACACTACAACATCGAATATTCATGGTACAATATCTCAAAATACATCATGTCTTAATGGGTATATAAGAAATATAAAAATAATAGAGATAGCTTAATAACTACCATAAGTTAGTGTCTCCCCCACCATCTCTAAAATCTGCATCATCATCTCTAACCTATGTTATAATGAAGAAGGAGTCAACACAACAATGCCTGATGAAAAGAAATCTCAAGCCTTTTTATAATAGTACTTTGGCAGTATAATTTAAATAAGAATATGTCTTACGTATTCTAACTATATTGTAATTCATCCAACTACAAGCTCTAAGTCCAATTCCATATTCTCTTTCAACCCAATAAGTATCTATCGTCAATAATGTCCTAACAATGTTACGATAGCACCCAAGCCACTTAATACCTTTTTAATGGGAACTGGGCATACTCTGACCATTTAATACCTCGTTCAAGGCTGGTCGCCCTCATTTAGTACATACCCCAAGGCAGACTCCTCTCCGGTAGCTAACATTGCATGGAATCTCTTCAAGCCACTTAATACTTCTTTTTATAGGAGACGCCGTCCTCATAATAGCACTTAATACCTCAAAACCAAAGCAGACCCTCCCCAAAATATCCTTTATTGTGCCTAACCGCTAACCTTGGCCATTTACTTTCTATATAGGGAAGAGACGAGCCCTTAATCAGCCACTTATATCTTCAAACCTAAATCAGGTCCTTCATATTATGATCCATAACCTAACTATGACGTCTCACATTAGTCTGACTATTCGTAGATATTGGTACCACATTATATAACGACCCTGACTCGACCTTCGAAAATCGGCACCGAATACATCGCCATATTCTAATGCCGCAGATCCAAACGTCGATTCTGGTTCGCCTCGCCGGAGCTTATAACACATTAAGTACAACAACACAGCGGAAGAAATGAATAACATTATTGATATACAACATTTATTACAACTGAATATCAATACAAATCAGAGCTAGAATATTACATCGGAAAGAATCAACAGCAAAGCACAAAAACTCAACGACGGAAAGACAATCTCTTCAATGCCAAATCCCTAAACTCCAATCCAAGAAGCTCGAGTCACCATCAACACTAAAGTGAAGCAACTCGATCCAAATGTGATTGCCAATATTCAGAGATTGAATGCTATCGAATCTACACCTACTATTTGATTATCTGAAAATCCCAACTGCAGGCTGCCCGTGTGGAAAAGTGTGGGCACCCAGAGTTTAGGAAGAGAACAATGAACTCCGGGTCAGTCATGGGACTGGTATGAGCAAACAAAAATAGTCTATCTTTATCAAAAGCAAAACAAAAGATTTAAAATAAATCCGCAATGCTTTTGGGAAAATGAAAGTACTATAAGGCCTCCCCGCACACACACAATGCAAGCGCAAACTTGGAGGAGATTATCCTTATGATAGTCAAACATGCTTGATATGAAAAAATCCTTTTGATATTATTATTAGTGCATAGTGCAGAAAACCTTTCGAAAGTATAATAGTAATCTTAGCCAGCATAGACATTTCGAACTATGCCTAATATAGCTACCATCTAAACAGTGGTGACCACCATATGTAAGTGGTAGGTTATACAACTAAAACCGTACAAGGCATGTATTCGATGATTGGGTTTTCAACAAATGGTCAGGCAAAGGAACTTTCCACACAAAATGGAACGCCTCTAGAGGGACGCCCCCGAGAACTTAACCGGATCTCTACCAACACAAGGTCGGGTTACCTTTGTAACTAGGTAACTACTGACACGAGCATGCCATCCCCCGGTCGTTTGCGACCTTTATCCGAAGTACCTCTCAACCAACAACCACAATGCAATAAGTTTGCAGCAACCGCAAAGTTAAAGTATCTGGGCTCCATACCATGATACCACTTATAATCCAAAAGGAAATTGACATACCCTCAGGGGGCGCTACCCCCAAATAACCTTGTTTCAACGATTCCTATTTCGACCATAACCAGGTTGTGAGGCACGATGAAGTCTCGTCCACAAAGCTACACTTTTTCACAAATCCATGCTTTGATCAACAAATGATCAACAGCACTTCGTATGCCACATTTCCAAATTGGGAATGTATCACTAGTAACCATCAACTATATAACCTCTGAGCTCGTACGTCTTAGAGAAGGGTGTTAAGCTAAGAGAATAAATTCTTTGCCACCAAACAGAAATGAATTTGATATAAACCTATTTTACATCTCATGGTGTAATGTCCGACACATATCCATACAAGTCTGTTCCGGGTTCGAACAGAACCGAAGACACTTCCAATGAATACCTTGCAATCCAGGCATCCTCAATCCCGATCGGACTCCCCATCACATATGGAGATCAATATACCGAAGCAACTCAGTGCAGAGTCATTCAACAGATTATCCTATCGTTCTCGAAGACATCCGGTCTTCACCATCAGTCTTCAAATGCTATCCACTTCATATTATCACTATTCTGAATGGGTATATGACACAAGGTCCTCTCCCAGCTAAACCGAATAGTGAGCACAATATTTTAAAACCATATGGATAATGGGATCTCAGTTAAGTCACAACTTGTAACCCAAAACTTTTCTTTCAAATAGTTTAAACAAATTACCATTTTCAAATCTTTAAACAAAAAGATCCACTTCACAAAGTTCACCCATCTTTCACAAATATTCATTCACAATATTTAAACAAAAGTTCTATCTTTGAGATCCTCTTTTGTTTGAAAATAAAGTTCACCAAATATTTCACAAAGATTACTTTATAGCTTTCAAAACACTTCCCTTTCAAATCTTTTATACAAAAGAAACACCTTTAAGATCCACTTCGATTTAACAAGGTTCTCATTTTTTCACAAAGAATAATTCATAGTTTTCAAAACTATTTCAATTCCATTTGAAACTTGAAATCCGTCCACACAAATTGGAAATCCTTTCTTCATATGACAGCCATTATTATTTAAAAACAAATAGTTTTTGTTTCGGAAAAATCCGATTAAACTTGCACTAATTAAAGCCTTTTAAGTATAAAACTTGGGTTAAATTCGAATTCCCAAAACAATACTTTTAAAATGGTTTAAAACACCCATATAAACACATTTATAACTTGTATAACCCTTTTAAAACCATATTTTCCAAACATAGAATTCAATTTCAAATCTTGAATTCAAATTCAAATCAAATTATTTCGATTTCAAAACTTTATCTTTAAAACTCTTTTCCAAAAGCTTTTCATGTTAAACCCAATTCCATTTCCAAAACCATTTAGATTCAAACTTCAACTTTTAAGACCATTACATCATTTGAATAAAATAATATTAAATTCAAATTATCTGTGACTTAACTCATTTCCCGTGAAATCCATATTTGTGTGTGTAAGGTGTAGTCCAGGAGTTTTACACAATAAGGCAACATCATCAATCATCGCAGATTCAATCATATCAATATTAATAAGCGGTATAATCTATAGCGCTTATCTTCATTCACAAATTCATAGATAAATAGTATACATTCATCGCAGATAATTAAATTACATTAGTCACAACTCAAACAAAATAATTCATGTCACATAGCATCATATAACAGGGATATCAAACAATACAAGGCATTCAAGACAATTCAAACATCCATAATTAAAATCAATTAAATATCTGATTAATTTAAATCAGATTAATTACTTATGAATAAACTACTAATCCCGGTTAATTAATATTAATTAATTACAAACCATCTTAATAAATTTTCCTTTAATCATTTATTATATAACCTTTAATAGTAATTAATTAACCTTTAATCATTAAATTATTAACTTTTAATTATTCAATTATTCTTAAATTAGTTATCTTGAATTAATTACATTAATTAATTAACCCTTAATTAATTATCCTTTAATTAATTACATTTAATTAATTAACCCATAATTAATTATCCTTTACGAATTATCCTTAATAAATTAATCATAATCTTTTAATTGAACTAAGATCTCAATTAACTTAAGATAAACCTTTTATCTTAGTTTTTATTTCCATTTCATCATTAAATTTTATTTTGAAAAACACTCAGGGATCTAAACAGTTTATATAAGAATTATTTTAAATCAAACAAAGTTAAAAATATTATCATTTTAAAATTTCAGCCTTTGAAATCTCTTGAAATCTTGTTCCATACATACATTTTGGAAACTTGTTTAATGATTATAACATTTTATCATCATAAATATTAACTTGATTATTTTAAGTTGATAAATTATACAACCTTTCTTTAAACAAACCTTTTAAAACAAATATTATATAGAGACAATACTCTAAAGTTTAAAAGAAAACTTTAATTTATATTTCAAATTGATAACACAAGTACCCGAGAAAATCTCGAGTAAAACTCGAGCCAGATATGGGTTTACCCGAGTAAACCCCCGACCAAATGTTTTTTCTTTCTGACTTTAAATTTTAAAACCTAGCTAATTAAAACTATCCGAGCCCAATCTAAATCTCCCCCGATCAAATACTCGAGCCATAGTCCAAACCCCTCGTATTCAACTTTGAGCTTCCCACCTTCTTCTTCTTCCAAACATCACTGATACAAGATAACACTTATGCATATGCACCAACAATCGAAGCTTCTCCGATCAACCCTGCATCCTCTGGCAAGTCAACGAACCTCTCGCTGTCACATACGACCTCCTAGAAGGAAGAACTCGATAGCAAAATAAAATTTGAGCACTCGAATGAAAATCCGAAGCCAACCAAATTATCAGAACCTCACCGCAACGACGAACAACACCACCGGAGCTCATGTCTTTCCGGCCATAGCTGCACCAGACATTACGCAACAATATCCTTTCTCCGGTCAAGCTCGATTCACCACCGATGGCGAATTCCACCCGATTTTAACACTGACCAAAATGGGTTGTAAACCCTAATTCACCATCGATACGCCACCACACCTACCAGAAAATTCCTCCCCTATTTTTTCGTTGATCCTTGATTCTCGAACCATCTTCCGACCAAAGCACGATGAATTTTATCTCGTCGTTTGACAGAATTTGACAAAAGTGTCATTTCTGTTAACTCAATAATTCACAAGATCTTCCAACTTAAAAATCGAGATTTCAACATTAAAAATCATTATTCTTCAACACGAATATGCTTATACGATCAAAACTTGAATTTTTAATGATTTGTTTTTTATTTGAATTTGTTTTTACTGATTTTCTTTATTTCCAGTAAACCCTTTAGTAATTAAATTTGAAACTAATTTTGAAACTTAAATCCTGATCTTACAAAAATAATTTATTTGGACATCCAAGCCTATAAATGATTGTAGGATGAGAATTTGATTTTTAAATAGGTTTGCATCGTGTAAATCTTTGAAACAGCGATACTTATGTCTGTTTCCCGGACATGCACATCACATTCATATCAACATTCAAACACATTTAATAACATATGCAAACTCATTCACAAACATGCATCAATACTAATTGTATGCAAATTAGAATGTATATAAGGTTAAGGATTTGCTCACCAGATTATGATGTGCAGAAGGCTTGAAAACTGAATTTTGATTCAAAGATGAAGTTGATCTTGTTTTGCTTTAATACTTTTTGGTTTTGTTTCAGGTTGCCTGAACTTTGCATTTGACCTGGAATCCAATTTGCTTTCTGATCTATTTTGATGTTGCATTTTTGAAACAGCAACTTGTTTCTAAAACTGGAAAATGATTCTGGTTTTATTTTGATTTTTTTCATTTCCTTTATCTGATTTTGATTCCCAGATCTTACTATTTGTTTTGAATCTGCTCCTTGCTTGATTCCACACTGAATTCTTTTAAACTTGCTTTGATTTCTCTGATCTGATCCTGGAATTGGGTTTTGATGTAGATCTTTGATTTGTTAAGTCGAATTATTGCTTCATCTTTGAATTGCTCAGGTTTTATTTTTGAATTGCCTTGTTTTGATTTTCTGGTTTTATTTTGTTTTAGTTGGAAAATGAAGGAGAGCTGAAAATGTTTTTGAACTAAAGAATAAATAACCAGGTTTTGTTTTTAATGCTATATTGTTTAATAATTCAAACTTAAAAGAAAGTACAATTGCCACCTGTTACTATTGTATTAACACTTGTAATTTTCATAATCTCATTTATTTACAAACGTCATATGCAACTAAAATTGAGTTTAAATCCTAAATTTTAATTAATTTATTGATTTAGTTTTTAATCCCTTTCATTTTATAAATTACTTAACTCTTTTATATTTACATATGCTTATGTTTTCATCTTCTTACATATTTACAAATTTAAATTTATCTTATTTACATACATATGCATTATATCTTGTTTACACTTGATAAAATAAATGCATTTCTATATAAGTTTTGGAATTTAATTCTAGACAACTTTTGAAATTTATCATACTAGTTTCAAAATAAAATTTTCCAAACTTGATTTCAAAATTCAAACAGAATATGTCATATTCATACTTTTTATATTATTTGTATTCATTCAACTTTTTAAGAAAATGATTTAAAATTTAATTATACACAAATAAATAAACACACACACACATCTATATTAGTACCTTTGAAATATGAAGTTAATAAAAATCCAATTTTATTTTCAAAGGTGTTTATTTTGAATTTTAAATCCAAATTCTGTTTTACAATATTTTATTTTAAAATTCCCAGATTAAAATTCTTTTTACAAATTTTACTTTCACAATCTGCTATATGTTTTATCCCCAAATATTCAAATTATTTCTCAAATAAATCCAAACCTAGTATATTATTCTATTTATTTCTGAATTTCCAATTAGAAATTCTATTTAAAATCATATCTATATTCATTTATATTAATAAGAAAACAAATATCTATTTAATTGGAAAATACCAAATTAATCCACAATTTAATTTCAAAAATTAAATTAATTTCCAATTTAAATTTATTTTAAAATCGGAATCGATACACATTAGCTGGGCAAGTTTACCCAATAGAATTTGGGACCAACCTCGCTTCCTCTATTGGTACTTATTATAGGCATGTCCCACATCATCCCTAAACTCGAACTACGGGTGCCAAATTAGCTGGGCAGACACATCCCTATAACTTAGTCATAATTTATAACATTCTCTCAACGTATTATCATACATCTTATTGCATTCCATATCAAAGCCTTATAATAAAACTCTTATTTTGCTATCATAATTATCTTCTTTCCTAAGGGGGTTTGATGATAGTTAATAGCCCATATCGAGATCTCCTCAGTACATCAAGGTCGGTCTCCTAACAAAGGCCAGAAACTATCTTCCAAGCACGGGACTATCTTCTAAGCATTGTATATCTTAAAATAAAATATACATAAAGGAGAAACATAGTTGGATCACTGTAACACCCCATAAAAATTTAAAATAATTATTTAATTAATAATAAGGCTAAAAATGGAAATTTTGCGAGAATTAGAATTTTAGCATGAAAGTTACAACATTGTGTTCGTGGCAGTTTTCTGATCAACTTTCATATATAGGGTTTTGTGATTGGAGTTTAGATGAAAAAGTTATTAAAGTTTGAAGTTCTCAAATTTAAAATAATTTGAAAAAATTAAACATTAAAAATTATATAACGTTAACGTTGAAGTTAAAAAGGATAATACATATTTTAACGTTGATGGGAAGTTTAGGGTATAACCTATTAAACAAACGGTAGCGTCTGTTAGTAATAAGGAAACGAATCAAAATATAATGCAAGCATTAATTCTCAGTCAAAACAATAGGGCCGGTCGATCGCCTCACTTGGGCTGGTCGACCGCTAGTGGGGAAGGAGCGGTCAACCAATTGGTATGTGGCAGCTATAGGCTAGGCATGAATGGCCCGAATTTTGTTATTTTAAACCGACTTAAATCCTACCGTCCAAATGCCTTCTAACCACCATAAATAAGAGGCTAGCCCTCTCACTTTTATTCACAAATTATTTGGAGCGCTAGCGAAATTTTATCGATCTTCTTCTTCAACTCTATGATTCAAAATCAGTTAGATTTTCACATAAATGATTTTAGATATTTATATACACATTTTCTAATTCTATTCTTCGTTAATCTCTGATTATGAATCTAATATGTATACAATTGAATTATTGTATATTCTAAAAAGAAGAATCTAAAGGAGAAATTAGGAGAAGGCATGAATCAAATCCAAGGAAAGTAGGAAACCATATATAAGTGAAAATCTTAGTTTTTCACATTTTAGTAATTTATGTAGTAAAATTTGGATTTGTTTTATGCCTTGAGAAATTTTGCATGTGAAAACCCTAGACCCTTAAACCCCAAATTCCCCAAATAAAATGTTAATTCTTAGATTTATTGGAATTTCAATTATTTTATGTTGATATAGTTTATTGTTTGTAATTTGGATAATTTATATTCCGTTCAACTTTCTCTTCTAATATCTATTGTTGCGATAAAAGGGTTAAGGAAAAAAATTTACTAGAAAATGGTGTGCAAAGTATGAATTATTCCTACTTTTTGTTTACACCGCCTATTTCTGTAATATGGATAAATATGAATCCTTTTTCCGCTTCAAAGTATATGTAAAAGTTGAATAAAATATATAGGGTTTAAATTGTAAGTTTTGTTTCTTGAAATAGAGATGTGATTCTATTATATTAATTGAGTATAAGTTTGGTATTATTCCATTTATGAATATATATATATATATATACACATATATGGAAATTGATTGGTTTGGAAAGATATTAGCTATTTTATAAATTATTATATGGAACTTAGGCTTGTATAAATATGGAATTTTTGACATTTCAACAGCTACTATAGGAAGCGTTCGTCTAAGAATAGGAATATTTCTATGCACGCTTTGAAAATCTTAGTTAGCTAAAATATTACATATGTATAAGTATAATTAATAGCATATTAATAATAACATATAATTTGTATCGTATAAAATAAATATGTTAGTAAATAGCATTAAACCTCTTAGGAAGGAAGTTAAGGTTAATTGTCGAAATTGATCCATAATTAAAGGCAAAATAAGGAGTCTTTCTTATATGGCCTTAAGCTATAAATGTGATGCGATATTATATATTTGTAGAGTGTGTGTGTGTGGTAGTATGTTAGAAGAGCGGAAATATGACCAAGTTATAGGGATGCATGATCAGTCAAAAGCACACAGAAGTCTGTCCAGCTTACTTGGCTACTAGCAGTGTGACTTAGGAACTGATGTTAGACATCGCCTATAATAAGTACACACGATAAACGTGAGGTTGGTCCTAATTCAATAGGGTAAGTCTGCCTAACTAATCTAGCTACCAACACCTACGAATAGTCAGACTAATGTGAGATGTCATAGTATGGGTTATGGGTCATACAGTAGGTATCTCGGTGATGGCATGCTTCTAGGTTAGAGATATTAAGTGGCTGTTGTAAGATCCGCCTTCTTCCCACTTAAGAAGTATTGAATGGTTGGGATTACCTTTTAGATGCGGTAGTGCAAAATCTTTGGTAGGGATCCGCTTGGGGTTGAGGCATTAAGATGCTATTATAAGGTCCGCCTCTTCCCATAAAAGAATTATTAAGTGGCCTAGTGAGATTTATTATGAGTTTAGTTAGGGAGTAACAAAGAGGGTTTCGCCTTGGGTTTACGTATTAAATGACAGGGATCTGCCTAGGATGGTCAGAATCTGCCAGATTCCATTAAAAAGGTATTATATGGCTCAAGTACTTTCTCTTGCATCATTAGTGGATAATTGACAGTGGTGCATTGCACCCTCATTAGAATTGTGAAATTGGACTAGAAGAGCCTCTAGGCCTACAGTTGGAGGTATACTTGGTAGGATATAGCATAAGATGTGTAAGACATATTACTTATCTAATGATACTTCCCAAATACTATCATGGTAAGGCTTTAGATTTTCGTTATAACCCACAAGTTAGGGGTAATCAGATGTTGATGGAGAAGACAAAGGTGACGGCGAAAATCTAGGACAATTTATCTAATTATATATGTTTTTGATACATTATGATGTACCTGGTTTCTGCTAGTACCTTAATTATTGGTTTTGATGACAACAACCAATGGGATCATATAAAATATAGACACTAATGTTTTATCAAGTCATATATTGTATATAATGTTGGATATTAGACATGTGTTGATTAAGTAGACTATACAGTATCAAGAGTAGACTCAAGAGACAGATATAGAGAATTAAGAATTAGAGAATGAAGACTCGTGAATTTGAAGATTCAAGATAAGTTATAGAGTCATAGATTATTTTGTTAAAGCCTTCGTAGCACTTTTTTAATCTCTTTTCATGTTTTTCAAAATGTTTCTAAAATTTATTCTCTGATTTTAATGATTTTCAAATATCCTAGTTTTCAAGAAAAATGATTTATAAGAATTCCTGTTTCCAAAATGATTTTTCAATCATCTTTTTAAAATAGCTTTCAAATGATTCCTAACCTTTTAATTATTTATTAACAAAATTATTATATTAAGTTTTAAGTATTTCATATTTTTAATACATACTTTTAATTTATTGTATTTAGATATAGATTTTAGTTTTATGTTTTCTAAATGTTTATGGTATTTAAAAGTATATTTTGACATTCATTAATACTTTGATATATATATATATATATATATATATGCACTTATACTTTATATATTATTTTTTCAAAAGAATTTGTATTTAAATTCTTTATAGACTGAAATATTTTAAAATAATTTTATAAAGATTTTTTAAGTTTTATTATGATTAGGATGTGTATAAACTATGCTTAGATGATTTTACAAAGTATCAAAATAATTTACAAAATTTAATATTTTCAAAACATTTTTATAAAGTAAATTTTCAAAATACAAAAGGATATATCGATGTATCTTCCTTATGTTTTTCGAAATATTGGCCGAGATTTTCAAAATTCAAATTTTGAACGTAAGTGTATGTTCATCGTATCTCTCCACGAATGGACATGACTATTGTTTCTCTATAAATATAGGTTCTCTCATCGAATTTTAAGCAACCACTTTCTTTTATTTTCTCTCCTCTTTCACTCTCTAGATTTCTAAAAGAAATTCTACTCAAGATCTTCTCAAATTCAAACTCTATTCATTTGATTCTCTATTGAATGCGCTTTGATCTCTCTGATCTCCCTCACCCAAATCACGATCAAAGTGCTATTCAAGAGGCAATAGGATTATTTATATTCAAGATCAAGAAATTAATTTCATAAACTCTATTAAATCATACTCAAATACTCTTGGGTGTGCTTGGTGTCCTTGAAATTCAAGTGATATGTCCGGTTTGAATCAAGTGGGTGTGCTAGTGTCCCGTTTGAATTCAAGTGGGTATGGTGGTATCCCATCTGAATCCAGTGAGTGTGCCTAGAGCTTGAAAAACCTGGAGGGTGCATCTCATAGCCTTGAAATCGAGATTGTACCAACTTTGATACTTGAAAAGAAATCTATACAAGAAATTATACAGGACTGGATGTAGGGTAACTCCGAACCAGTATAAAAAGCCTTGTGTGATCTTTCAAATTCTTTACTTTTTTACTTTTACTACATTTACATATATGTGTGTGTGTGTTTTCATCTGTGATAGTCAATTTTCATTGTTTAAACTACAATCTTAAAAAAATTCAAAAGGATTCATAAAAGTTAGTAAACACCATTCTCCACCCTCTAGTGTTAAATTAGCTGTAAGATCTGCAAACTAACATTTGGTATCAGAGCATTGGTTTTCAAAGTGTTCATAATTTTGATTTTTGAAAAGTTTTAATGGCAAAAGCAATTAATTCTATTTTTAACACTTTTATTGAAAAACAACTTTGCAAAGTCAACATGACATTGCTCCATAAATTTGGGCACATTCATTATGAATAACTAATTGATCTTTTGAAATGGTACAATTTGCAGTGGTTTTTGATGAACAATCACTTAATGATCACACGTTACAAATAAAAAAGGATAAGTGGATATTGGACAGTAGATGCTCAAGGCACATGATTGGAAATCCAAAAATTCTAACTGATATCGTTTACAAAGATGGTGGATCGGTCATTTTTGGAGGTAACTTTAAAAGATATGTGATTGACATCGACAATGTCAGTAACTCTAAAACTCCTACTATTTCTAATGTTTTGCTAATTTGGAATTTACAACATAAACTGCTAAGTATTAGTCAATTATGTGATAAGGCTTTAAAATTAAATTTGAAAAAGGTAAGTGCCATATTGAAGATAATGAGTCAAACATTATCTTTGAAGGTATTAGAAAATGAAATATCTATATGCTAAGTATGAATGTGTCTAATGACAATTTATGTCCTTTTGCTGATTCAAGTGACCCTTGGATTTGGCATAAAAGATTTAGTCATTTGAATTTCAAACACCTATCTAAAATTTCAAATATGATATAGTTAGATGTCTTCCTAAAGTGAGTTATGATGTTAACAATCTATGTGACACGTGTCAATTAGATAAACTTAGAAAAAGTTCCTTTAAGTCAAAAGATATGATTTCTACTTCTCAATCCCTTAAGCTTCTTCATTTTGATCTCTTCGGTCCTTCACAAATACAATCCATAAATCATAATAGATATGTCTTTAGAATCGTAGATGACTTTTCTAGGTTTACGTGGACAATTTTCCTAAAACTTAAAAGTGATTCTTTTGAAATGTTTAAAAACTTTTTCAAAATAATTTAAAATCAGATGTCTATTAAAATTAAAACAATTCAAAGTGATCATAGTAGAGAATTTGGAAATGAAAATTTTGAAATTTTTTGTAATAGGAAATGTAACACACATAATTTTTCATTTCCGAGAACACCTTAATAAAATGGACTAGTAGAACATAAAAATAGAACAATTCAAGAGTGCGTTAGAACTATGTTAAATGATAGTAATTTACCTAAAAGCTTTTGGGCTGAAGCAGTTGCTACAGCATGTTATATATTAAATAGAATTTTAATCAGATCGTTGACTAATAAAACACCATACGAATTATTTTATAACATAATCCTAAAGTATCATATTTTGAAGTTTTTGACAGTAAATGCTTTATATTGAATACTATTGAAAATTTATATAAATTTTCAATACTAGAGTTTTCAAACAGAAGGAGATAAAGTTATTTTTATTAGATGTTTGAAAAGAAGTAAAGCTTATAGATTTTTCAGTACTAGAACCAACACTATTGAAGAGATCTTACATGTTTCACTCAATGAAAATGTTAAAATAGATAATAACAATTACGGTGAAGAAGAAAATGACATTAATGAATTTAAAAATAACGAAACAAATAATGATAACAATAATAAAACTAAAAATATTTATGCAAATAAGAGAGACAAAATGTTAAAAGATCATCCTATAGAAAATATCCTGGGAAATATAAAATTAGCAGTAAGAATAAGAAATCAATTAAATAAAATGAGTAACATAGCATTCATCTCAACTAATGAACCTAAGAATCCAAAAGAAGCATCATTAGATGATTCATGGAATCTTTCTATGCAAGAAGAACGATTCAATTCACTAGAATAATGTTTGGGGACTTGTTCCTACACCAAAAAATAAATCTGTAATTGGAACAAAATGGGTATATGGAAATAAATTAAATAAACAAAGGGAGGTTGCTAGGAATAAAGCTCTAGCTCAAGGATATAGTTAAGAAGGAGGCATAGATTTTGATGAAACTTTTGCACCCATAGCCAGGTTAGAAGTAATAAGAATCTTACTTGCCTTTACAAATCATAATAATTTTAAATCATTTAAAATGGATGTTGAATGTGCTTTTCTAAATGGTTTTATTAAATAAGATGTTTATGTAGAACAACCCCACTCTATTTGAAGATATTTTTTTTTTCAGATCATGTTTATAAATTAAGGAAAGCTCTACATGGTTTAAAACAAGCTCCTAGAGCAAGCTATGATAGAATTAAATCATATTTGTGCAATCTAATTTATTACAATCTAACTGAATCATATATCTACATTTGTTTGATTTATTTATATTATTGTTGAATTATTTGGATTGTTTGAAATGTATGATTGAATTGGTTTGGATTGATATCAGCTTGGATTGGTGTGTATATACTTATATTAGGATTAGAATTGTTTTGATTTAACTTTGGTTGGTTTGACTTTAGTTTGATTTGAATATATGTTTGTATTGAGTTGATTAGTTTGAATTTTTGTATGTATTGGATTACTTAATAAAATTGGTTTTTCCATTTGTCAACATATCAATCCTATATATCACTTTTATATATCATGTAGTACTTTAGTTAGAGGAAGTTTGGTTGTACTTTTGTTAATAACAAAGGGGGATAAGTATATAAAATCTATGTGACGACCCTGACTCGACCTTCGAAAATCGGCACCGAATATGACACTCGTATTCAAATACCGCAGATCCAAACGTCGAACCTGGTTCGCCGGAGCTTATAACACAGCGGAAAAAGGAAATATGCATAGAACATTCGACATATAACATTGATACAATATCTGATACAACAGAATACAATAGAATGGTACAACAGATAATACAATGAATATCAACATTATCAGAGATACAAAGAATAACAGCGGAAATAAAAGATAACACAAGCAGCGGAACAAAATCTCCAATATAGTCTTCAAGAAAGAACTCCAGTAACAGTAATCTCCATCTCCAAAGCACCAATCCAGAAATAGCTCGAACTCCAAATCAAGATGAAGAGAAGCAACTCGATCCAAATGCGATTGCCAAATCCTAAGGCTGGAAGCTATCGAATCTACACCTACTATCGATTATCTGAAAATCCCAACTCTAGACTGCCCGTGTGGGAAATAGTGGGCACCCAGAGTTTAGGAAAAGAACAATAAACTCCAGGTCAGTCGTGGGACTGGTGTGAGCAAACAAAAACATTTGGTCTTTAAAACAACAAAAGAATTTAAATTTGAAATCCGCAATGCTTTTTGGAAAATGAAACTACCATAAGGCCTCCCGCCACACACACAATGCAAACGCAGAATTGGAGGAGATTTCTCCTTATGATAGTCAAATATGCTTAATACGAGAAAATTTCTTTGATATTATTACTATAAGTGCAAAGTGTGGAAAACCATTTCGAAAATATAATATAAATCCTAGCCAGCATACGACATTTCGTCGTATGCCTACTATAGCTACCATGTTCAATAGCAGGTTACCGCCACATTCCATGGCAGGTTATACAACTAAAACCGTACAGGGCGCGTATTGTTTTGATTGGATTTCCAACAAATGGTCAGGCTAAGGAACTTCCTACTGTCAATGGGATCGCCTCTGGTGGGACGTCCCGAGAACTAACGTTACGGTTAGATCTCTGCCAACACAAGGCCGGGTTACCTCTGTAACTAGGTAACTACTACACGAATATGCCATCCCCCGGTCCTTTGGGACCTTTATCCGAGCGCTCGCAACAACAACCACAAAGTATCACAAAGTAATAGATCTGCAGTATCCACATAGGTAAGTATCTGGACTCCATACCATGATACCACCCTTTACCAGAAGGGAATGACATACCCTAAAGGGAGCGACCCTCATAACCTTGCCGTATCTTTCCTGTTTCGACCATTTCCGGGAAGTGAGGTCCTGATGCAATCTCGTCCACAAAGCTATGCTTTGGCACAAAGCCATGCTTTGGGTCAACAGATGACCAAAGCAATGATCACAAAGATAAATGATCAAACAAATGATCATATCACAAATGATCAACCAATGATCATCACACAGCAGCACTCAGCATGCCACATTACCAAATTGGGAATATCACTGATAAATATCAACTACATAACCTCTGAGCTCGTACGTCTCAGAGAAGGGTGTTAAGCTAAGAGAATAAATTCTCCGCCACCAAGCAGAAATGTATTTGATAAATATCAGATAACATCTCAAAGTGTAATGTCGGACATACAACCATACAAGTCTGTTCCGGGTTCGAACAGAACCGAAGGCACTTCCGAAGAAGCCCTTGCAAATCCGGGTATCCACAATCCCGATCGGACTTCCCATCACTTAGGGAGAACTCTATACCGGAGCAACTCAGTGCAGAGTCAATCGACAGGTTATCCTATCGTTCTCACAAATACCCGGTCTTCACCACCGGTCTTCAAATGCTATCCATAACGTCGTATCACTATTCGGGATGGGCTATATGACACAAGGTCCTCTCCCGGCTAAACCGAATAATGAGCGCAATATTTAAAAAAATATGGATATGGGATTTTAGCTAAGTCACAACTTATAAAATCCAAAACTTTTCTTTCAAATGGTTATCAAATTACCATTTAAATCTTTAAACAAAAAGATTTATTTCACAAAGTTTCACCCAGTTTCACAAAGATCTATTCATAGATTTCAAAACAATTCTCATTCGATTTGGATTAACCAAATTTAATCTTTAAATTAAAGATTTATAGCTTTCAAAACACATTTCCAAAGATTTATCTAAAACTTGGAAAACTATTTTCATTTTTAGACTTGAAACCCTTTAACACAAATTGGAAATTCATTCTTATGTGAAAGCTTCAATCGTTTGAAAACAAATAGTTTTCTTTTTGGAAAAAATCCGATTTCATTAATACAAGTTAATATCTTCGGGTTAAATTTAAATTCCAAAACATCACTTTTAAAATGATTTTTAAAAACCCATATAAACCCATTTATAAGTTGAATAACTTTTTTTTTCAAAAGCTTCAATTTTTAATTCTAAAACTATTTTGGGTTCAAAAATTAAATTTTAAACAATTTCAAATTCTGTGACTTAACCCATTACCACGTGCAATCCATATTTGTGTGTGTATAGTGTGGTCGGGGGGTTCAACACAATAAGAGTGCCACATCATCGAGCTGCACAGATTTAATCATTACAATTCGATGTGGGTTTCGGATAACCAAATGGAATCCGACTCCCTGTCGCATCAAAATTCAAATGTCGTTTATGGGTCAAAGGATTTGCATATTCATATAACAATATATTCATCACAAATAAAACATCTCATCACATATCAAATATATCAATCCATCACAGAACATCCAATAACAATCAAACATCTTTAATTAAGATGAATAAACCGTGTGGTTATAAATTTATTCCCCACATAATTACCTCTATTTGAAACCTTTAAATGATTAATTATCATTAACTATAATTAATTAAGTCTTAACCATCTTCATTTATTAATCATTTATTTAATTAATTATCTTAATTAATTATCCTTTAATTGTAATTAGTTAATCTTACTTACTTATTTCTCAATTAACTACAATACTTAATTAATCCTTAATTGATAATGATTTCTTAATCATTTTAAGTTAATTAATCCTTATTTATTATCCTTGATTTCATTACCTTAATTAACCATATTAGTAAATTATACTTTGAAGTAATTAAGCCTCAATATTTGATTAAATCATCTTTAATTATCTACTATAATTGCTTTCACTAAGTAATTGTTATTTTATTTAATCATTTATTTATTACTTGATTTATTAACTTAATAATTTAATGAATCCAAATCATTAAATTCCATTTATTTATTTTTAAGATAAAACATCTCTTACTTAAATAAAGCCTTTTTTTAAAAAAAACAAATTCAAACTCAAAATTTTCCTTAATTTCAAAACTGAAATACATATTGAATCTTTATTTCCAAATTTAAACTTGATTCATTAAAGCTTTACTTACATTTTCATATTCACTTTAAAACCTGCAAACAACTTTCAGGTCTAAACCCTGAAAACAGTTTTTTTAAATTTGATTTAAAACCAATCTTTAAACTTGTTTAAGATATTTCATTTTTGAAAACTTTGAATTCCAAACTCTATTTGAATTCAGATTTAACTTGCATTTAAATCAAATTACAACTTAAAATATGAGTTTCATTAAAAACATTAAAAACTGCAAAACATCTTTCAGGTTTAAAACCTGAAACAGTTTTAATTTTGATTTAAACAGAAATTAAAACTTTGTTTAAATTTAAAAATTTCATCTTTAAAACTTTGAACTCAGAACTCCATTTGAATTTAGTTCAATTCATAGTTAAATCAACCCTACACTAGAATTCAATTCAATTCAAATTTCTTTAAATAAAAACTGCAACTCTCTCTGGATTAAAACCTGCAACTGTTTTGAACTTTTGATTTAAAACAGAAATTTAAATCTTGATTAAATTTAAGATTTTACTTCTAAAAACCTTTGAATTCAAAGCTACATTTGAATTCTGTTTCTACTTCCACCTAATATCAAATTCCCACTCTAAAATTTAAATTTCATTCAACTTGCAAACTCTCAGTTATAAAACCTGAAACAGTTTTGATTTTGATTTAAACAGAAATTAAAACTTTGTTTAAATTTAAAAATTTCATTTTTTAAAAAAAAAACCTTAACTCAAAACTTCACTTGAATTCAGTATCAATTCATACTTGAATTAAGTTTCCAACCTAAAATATGAATTCCATTTAAAACTGCAAACTACAGGATTTAAGACCAGAAACTGTTTTGTTTTAAATTTTGATTTAAAACAGAATTTAAACTTGTTTAAATTTAAAAGTTCCATTTTTAAAAACTTTGAACTTCAAACCTTATTTGAACTCAGTTTTAACATCCTAAGTTAAACTTTAGTTTGCATTTTATTTCAAACTTTAAAAATCTGGAAAACAGTTTCCTGTTTCCTGAATTCTGCATTTACATTATTTCAAAATAAAAATTCAAACTATTTGAATTCATCCTTAGATTCAAGTTAAATCTTAAGTTCAAATTGCCAGATTTAATTTTAGCTTTATTTTTTTAAAATTTTTAAAGTAAACAGAACAGGTTCTGTTGTAAAAACCTGAACACATACACCCTGCACTCCCCTATTTTACTTCGAGTTAATATCCCTTCTGCTTCGAGTTTCCACCACTTTTCCCCGAGACCAACCCGAGGCACAAACTCTGCAACCCAGAACATCAACCCACCACCATCACAAACATGCACAGTCTAATTAACTAACCCCACAGAAGCTTTTAAACCTGATGCATGTTTCAAATATCCATGTTTTTAAACATGCATTAAAGTTTTTAAACTTGTTTTGAATAATTTAAAGATGTTTACAATCTTACTTTTTTTTTTGAACTATTGCCTGTTGTGATTTTATTTCAGCAGTAACAGGTTTTTATTTTTACTTTTCTAATTTAGAATATTTCAAACCTAAACTATATTGTACAAACACAATTTGTTCACACCATACTTCCTAACTAAGATTCAGACAAAAATAAGTGGATTTGTGTTTAAATCCAAGAAATAACAGAAACATGTCTGCAGAAATTCACATCTCACTCCTTTGCATACTCAAGCATAATCACATCCAAACATTCAATGCTAATTACATGCAACAACAAAAATGAAAATAAGAAATGGGTTTGAGAGTTTGCTCACCTGGACTTCAGAAGACAGAGAGGAACAGAGGCAGCAGAGAACAAGGAAGGCATAGAGGAGTTTTTTTTTTTTTGAGCCTGAACATTTTTTTCTTTTCTTTGATTGCTTTGCATTTATTTTTCTTTTTCCTACTTTGATTTTTTAAAATTTAAATCTGCAACTTAAAGTTATAACATTTTGTTTGATCACTGTTGCATGCTAATGTTTATTCAATTTATTAATATCAAAACAAGATTTTAAATTCTACTTACTATTTTGAATGAAACAGAGAAGCCTCTTTTTTTCTCTGCAACTAGAAACCAAAATAGCTTTAAAGCTTTGATCTTGCTTCTCCCCTCAGATTGAAGATGATAAAGTTAGTTAAATCTTTTGTTTTGTTACTGATTACAACATTAACTCAAATTTTAAAAAGAAATTTTTCACTTGCCTTTATAATTTATTTCCAGAAAAATCTTGCATTATCTCTGGCCCAAACCGAAGCTCTTCTTTTCTTCTTTTTATAAAACAAATAGGTTACTGTTTTTTTTTTAGCTTCAGATTTAAGGTTGTCTGATCTTCAAGTTTGCATTGTCTCCCAAATCTTCTTTTTGTCTTAAGTTCTCAGTTTTGAATTTCTTTAGCTCAGTCGAATCTGTGCTTGCTTCCTGGCTTTGTTTACTTAAATTATAATGAGCTGCAGCTTTGAGATGATCTTGGAATTTGCTTCTGTTTTCATTTGAAATTTGTTTTCTTTGTTTTGTTCGGGGCTTGAAGGCTTGAACACTTGATTTTGTTTGTTTTCTTTTCTGATTTTGAACAGCCCAGGATTTTGAAATGTGTGAGGCAAATCTCATTCTCAGATTTGCTAAGATATGGTATGATTCCAACATGGAAAGATGTAAAGTTTCCTTGTTATTTTAAATTTGATTATTTTATTAAGTAATTGTGCCATTTGTATGTATATAGATATGTAAGATCTTAAAGTATGTTTGCATTTGTTTGTACATGTTTATTTTTAAATTTTTTTTTATAAGACAAAAGGAATTTTTTTAATATATTTTATGTCATATTTGCTTTGTAAATGAATACACCTCTTATTTCATTTGTATGTGTACATATGCAATGTTGAAAATTCTTTTTTTTTTTAAAAAAAAAAAAATATTTATTATTTCAAGGTTTCTAAACTCAAAAGAAATTGGAGTTTATTTCATGTATAGCTTGTTATTTATTTTTATTTGTTTGAGAATTTCTTTCAATTTTTTCCCAAATTTCTAATATAAATTTCTATATAAAATCAAAATTATTTATTTATTCTAGAAATTTTCTAATTAATTCATAATTTATTTCAAAAAATTAATTTATTTGCCAAATTAAACTTGATGAATTTTCAGTAATGTTACAGATTTCCCCCTTAAAAGAATTTCGTCCTCGAAATTGCAAAGAAGACGAGAAAGAAAAGATGATAGATAAAGAAATGATTGATCAGATCAGATCGAAATATTTATTCTGCATTCGGTCTACCCAAATCAGAAATCGACAATATGAAAACGAACTTATACAATATTACACAAGATACTCGGGCTCACCGGTCTACGAATATGCAAGGGTATTGATTAGTTCGAAGGAATAACTAATCGTTCGTAGAATATATCGGATCCCAAAAAAATAAATAAATGGATTCAAAATTCAGGTTGGAATATCCCAAAGTATATACCAATTTGTACCTCTTCGACTTTGATATACACAAGAAATTACAATAGAATTTCGAATTTGTTTTTAACCGATATCGATTTATTGATTCAATTCAAATTTAGCTTCATATTTGTTAACCAATTTAACTTAATTTAAAATCTCCAACTCATTTAATTTAAATTTTCAATTTCAAATTCATTAGAGTTTAGAGCGAAAAGCTGATAAGAAACCGATGAAGATACGGGGTTAGAATTTTCTGCAACGATTCGTAGGGCCACCATCGCATCGAAACTTCTTTCTGGAGCTGTCACGAAGCAATCAAAAGAATTTGTGAATCGAATCAAAGGAGATTGATAGAGAAAAGATATTTCCACTGTTGCAGGGTATTGACCATTTGTAGTGGTACTCCCCCGTCCCCTATCTCGTTCTCTTCTCGCACTCATACTTACTATCGGTGAATAGTAAGAGAATTCACTGAGGCATTCGAACGGATATCTTAAGGATATACTCATTCTAGGGTTTACTTCACCCTATCTCTAATGAGTTACTTAATGTGTTATACTCCTGAGCTAAGGTTTTAACCATCAGCTCTGATACCACTTGTGACGACCCTGACTCGACCTTCGAAAATCGGCACCGAATATGACACTCGTATTCAAATGCCGCAGATCCAAACGTCGAACCTGGTTCGCCGGAGCTTATAACACATTAAGTAAATAACACAGCGGAAAAAGGAAATATGCATAGAACATTCGACATATAACATTGATACAATATCTGATACAACAGAATACAATAGAATGGTACAACAGATAATACAATGAATATCAACATTATCAGAGATACAAAGAATAGCAGCGGAAATAAAAGATAACACAAGCAGCGGAACAAAATCTCCAATATAGTCTTCAAGAAAGAACTCCAGTAACAGTAATCTCCATCTCCAAAGCACCAATCCAGAAATAGCTCGAACTCCAAATCAAGATGAAGAGAAGCAACTCGATCCAAATGCGATTGCCAAATCCTAAGGCTGGAAGCTATCGAATCTACACCTACTATCGATTATCTGAAAATCCCAACTCTAGACTGCCCGTGTGGGAAATAGTGGGCACCCAGAGTTTAGGAAAAGAACAATAAACTCCAGGTCAGTCGTGGGACTGGTGTGAGCAAACAAAAACATTTGGTCTTTAAAACAACAAAAGAATTTAAATTTGAAATCCGCAATGCTTTTTGGAAAATGAAACTACCATAAGGCCTCCCGCCACACACACAATGCAAACGCAGAATTGGAGGAGATTTCTCCTTATGATATTCAAATATGCTTAATACGAGAAAATTTCTTTGATATTATTACTATAAGTGCAAAGTGTGGAAAACCATTTCGAAAATATAATATAAATCCTAGCCAGCATACGACATTTCGTCGTATGCCTACTATAGCTACCATGTTCAATAGCAGGTTACCGCCACATTCCATGGCAGGTTATACAACTAAAACCGTACAGGGCGCGTATTGTTTTGATTGGATTTCCAACAAATGGTCAGGCTAAGGAACTTCCTACTGTCAATGGGATCGCCTCTGGTGGGACGTCCCGAGAACTAACGTTACGGTTAGATCTCTGCCAACACAAGGCCGGGTTACCTCTGTAACTAGGTAACTACTACACGAATATGCCATCCCCCGGTCCTTTGGGACCTTTATCCGAGCGCTCGCAACAACAACCACAAAGTATCACAAAGTAATAGATCTGCAGTATCCACATAGGTAAGTATCTGGACTCCATACCATGATACCACCCTTTACCAGAAGGGAATGACATACCCTAAAGGGAGCGACCCTCATAACCTTGCCGCATCTTTCCTGTTTCGACCATTTCCGGGAAGTGAGGTCCTGATGCAATCTCGTCCACAAAGCTACGCTTTGGCACAAAGCCATGCTTTGGGTCAACAGATGACCAAAGCAATGATCACAAAGATAAATGATCAAACAAATGATCATATCACAAATGATCAACCAATGATCATCACACAGCAGCACTCAGCATGCCACATTACCAAATTGGGAATATCACTGATAAATATCAACTACATAACCTCTGAGCTCGTACGTCTCAGAGAAGGGTGTTAAGCTAAGAGAATAAATTCTCCGCCACCAAGCAGAAATGTATTTGATAGAAATCAGATAACATCTCAAAGTGTAATGTCGGACATACAACCATACAAGTCTGTTCCGGGTTCGAACAGAACCGAAGGCACTTCCGAAGAAGCCCTTGCAAATCCGGGTATCCACAATCCCGATCGGACTTCCCATCACTTAGGGAGAACTCTATACCGGAGCAACTCAGTGCAGAGTCAATCGACAGGTTATCCTATCGTTCTCACAAATACCCGGTCTTCACCACCGGTCTTCAAATGCTATCCATAACGTCGTATCACTATTCGGGATGGGCTATATGACACAAGGTCCTCTCCCGGCTAAACCGAATAATGAGCGCAATATTTAAAAAAATATGGATATGGGATTTTAGCTAAGTCACAACTTATAAAATCCAAAACTTTTCTTTCAAATGGTTATCAAATTACCATTTAAATCTTTAAACAAAAAGATTTATTTCACAAAGTTTCACCCAGTTTCACAAAGATCTATTCATAGATTTCAAAACAATTCTCATTCGATTTGGATTAACCAAATTTAATCTTTAAATTAAAGATTTATAGCTTTCAAAACACATTTCCAAAGATTTATCTAAAACTTGGAAAACTATTTTCATTTTTAGACTTGAAACCCTTTAACACAAATTGGAAATTCATTCTTATGTGAAAGCTTCAATCGTTTGAAAACAAATAGTTTTCTTTTTGGAAAAAATCCGATTTCATTAATACAAGTTAAGATCTTCGGGTTAAATTTAAATTCCAAAACATCACTTTTAAAATGATTTTTAAAAACCCATATAAACCCATTTATAAGTTGAATAACTTTTTTTTTCAAAAGCTTCAATTTTTAATTCTAAAACTATTTTGGGTTCAAAAATTAAATTTTAAACAATTTCAAATTCTGTGACTTAACCCATTACCACGTGCAATCCATATTTGTGTGTGTATAGTGTGGTCGGGGGGTTCAACACAATAAGAGTGCCACATCATCGAGCTGCACAGATTTAATCATTACAATTCGATGTGGGTTTCGGATAACCAAATGGAATCCGACTCCCTGTCGCATCAAAATTCAAATGTCGTTTATGGGTCAAAGGATTTGCATATTCATATAACAATATATTCATCACAAATAAAACATCTCATCACATATCAAATATATCAATCCATCACAGAACATCCAATAACAATCAAACATCTTTAATTAAGATGAATAAACCGTGTGGTTATAAATTTATTCCCCACATAATTACCTCTATTTGAAACCTTTAAATGATTAATTATCATTAACTATAATTAATTAAGTCTTAACCATCTTCATTTATTAATCATTTATTTAATTAATTATCTTAATTAATTATCCTTTAATTGTAATTAGTTAATCTTACTTACTTATTTCTCAATTAACTACAATACTTAATTAATCCTTAATTGATAATGATTTCTTAATCATTTTAAGTTAATTAATCCTTATTTATTATCCTTGATTTCATTACCTTAATTAACCATATTAGTAAATTATACTTTGAAGTAATTAAGCCTCAATATTTGATTAAATCATCTTTAATTATCTACTATAATTGCTTTCACTAAGTAATTGTTATTTTATTTAATCATTTATTTATTACTTGATTTATTAACTTAATAATTTAATGAATCCAAATCATTAAATTCCATTTATTTATTTTTAAGATAAAACATCTCTTACTTAAATAAAGCCTTTTTTTTAAAAAAACAAATTCAAACTCAAAATTTTCCTTAATTTCAAAACTGAAATACATATTGAATCTTTATTTCCAAATTTAAACTTGATTCATTAAAGCTTTACTTACATTTTCATATTCACTTTAAAACCTGCAAACAACTTTCAGGTCTAAACCCTGAAAACAGTTTTTTTAAATTTGATTTAAAACCAATCTTTAAACTTGTTTAAGATATTTCATTTTTGAAAACTTTGAATTCCAAACTCTATTTGAATTCAGATTTAACTTGCATTTAAATCAAATTACAACTTAAAATATGAGTTTCATTAAAAACATTAAAAACTGCAAAACATCTTTCAGGTTTAAAACCTGAAACAGTTTTAATTTTGATTTAAACAGAAATTAAAACTTTGTTTAAATTTAAAAATTTCATCTTTAAAACTTTGAACTCAGAACTCCATTTGAATTTAGTTCAATTCATAGTTAAATCAACCCTACACTAGAATTCAATTCAATTCAAATTTCTTTAAATAAAAACTGCAACTCTCTCTGGATTAAAACCTGCAACTGTTTTGAACTTTTGATTTAAAACAGAAATTTAAATCTTGATTAAATTTAAGATTTTACTTCTAAAAACCTTTGAATTCAAAGCTACATTTGAATTCTGTTTCTACTTCCACCTAATATCAAATTCCCACTCTAAAATTTAAATTTCATTCAACTTGCAAACTCTCAGTTATAAAACCTGAAACAGTTTTGATTTTGATTTAAACAGAAATTAAAACTTTGTTTAAATTTAAAATTTTCATTTTTTAAAAAAAAACCTTAACTCAAAACTTCACTTGAATTCAGTATCAATTCATACTTGAATTAAGTTTCCAACCTAAAATATGAATTCCATTTAAAACTGCAAACTACAGGATTTAAGACCAGAAACTGTTTTGTTTTAAATTTTGATTTAAAACAGAATTTAAACTTGTTTAAATTTAAAAGTTCCATTTTAAAAAACTTTGAACTTCAAACCTTATTTGAACTCAGTTTTAACATCCTAAGTTAAACTTTAGTTTGCATTTTATTTCAAACTTTAAAAATCTGGAAAACAGTTTCCTGTTTCCTGAATTCTGCATTTACATTATTTCAAAATAAAAATTCAAACTATTTGAATTCATCCTTAGATTCAAGTTAAATCTTAAGTTCAAATTGCCAGATTTAATTTTAGCTTTATTTTTTTAAAATTTTTAAAGTAAACAGAACAGGTTCTGTTGTAAAAACCTGAACACATACACCCTGCACTCCCCTATTTTACTTCGAGTTAATATCCCTTCTGCTTCGAGTTTCCACCACTTTTCCCCGAGACCAACCCGAGGCACAAACTCTGCAACCCAGAACATCAACCCACCACCATCACAAACATGCACAGTCTAATTAACTAACCCCTTTTAAACCTGATGCATGTTTCAAATATCCATGTTTTTAAACATGCATTAAAGTTTTTAAACTTGTTTTGAATAATTTAAAGATGTTTACAATCTTACTTTTTTTTTTGAACTATTGCCTGTTGTGATTTTATTTCAGCAGTAACAGGTTTTTATTTTTACTTTTCTAATTTAGAATATTTCAAACCTAAACTATATTGTACAAACACAATTTGTTCACACCATACTTCCTAACTAAGATTCAGACAAAAATAAGTGGATTTGTGTTTAAATCCAAGAAATAACAGAAACATGTCTGCAGAAATTCACATCTCACTCCTTTGAATACTCAAGCATAATCACATCCAAACATTCAATGCTAATTACATGCAACAACAAAAATGAAAATAAGAAATGGGTTTGAGAGTTTGCTCACCTGGACTTCAGAAGACAGAGAGGAACAGAGGCAGCAGAGAACAAGGAAGGCAGAGAGGAGTTTTTTTTTTTTTTTGAGCCTGAACATTTTTTTCTTTTCTTTGATTGCTTTGCATTTCTTTTTCTTTTTCCTACTTTGATTTTTTGAAATTTAAATCTGCAACTTAAAGTTATAACATTTTGTTTGATCACTGTTGCATGCTAATGTTTATTCAATTTATTAATATCAAAACAAGATTTTAAATTCTACTTACTATTTTGAATGAAACAGAGAAGCCTCTTTTTTTCTCTGCAACTAGAAACCAAAATAGCTTTAAAGCTTTGATCTTGCTTCTCCCCTCAGATTGAAGATGATAAAGTTAGTTAAATCTTTTGTTTTGTTACTGATTACAACATTAACTCAAATTTTAAAAAGAAAATTTTCACTTGCCTTTATAATTTATTTCCAGAAAAATCTTGCATTATCTCTGGCCCAAACTGAAGCTCTTCTTTTCTTCTTTTTATAAAACAAATAGGTTACTGTTTTTTTTTAGCTTCAGATTTAAGGTTGTCTGATCTTCAAGTTTGCATTGTCTCCCAAATCTTCTTTTTGTCTTAAGTTCTCAGTTTTGAATTTCTTTAGCTCAGTCGAATCTGTGCTTGCTTCCTGGCTTTGTTTACTTAAATTATAATGAGCTGCAGCTTTGAGATGATCTTGGAATTTGCTTCTGTTTTCATTTGAAATTTGTTTTCTTTGTTTTGTTCGAGGCTTGAAGGCTTGAACACTTGATTTTGTTTGTTTTCTTTTCTGATTTTGAACAGCCCAGGATTTTGAAATGTGTGAGGCAAATCTCATTCTCAGATTTGCTAAGATATGGTATGATTCCAACATGGAAAGATGTAAAGTTTCCTTGTTATTTTAAATTTGATTATTTTATTAAGTAATTGTGCCATTTGTATGTATATAGATATGTAAGATCTTAAAGTATGTTTGCATTTGTTTGTACATGTTTATTTTTAAATTTTTTTTATAAGACAAAAGGAATTTTTTTAATATATTTTATGTCATATTTGCTTTGTAAATGAATACACCTCTTATTTCATTTGTATGTGTACATATACAATGTTGAAAATTCTTTTTTTTTTTAAAAAAAAAATATTTATTATTTCAAGGTTTCTAAACTCAAAAGAAATTGGAGTTTATTTCATGTATAGCTTGTTATTTATTTTTATTTGTTTGAGAATTTCTTTCAATTTTTTCCCAAATTTCTAATATAAATTTCTATATAAAATCAAAATTATTTATTTATTCTAGAAATTTTCTAATTAATTCATAATTTATTTCAAAAAATTAATTTAATTGCCAAATTAAACTTGATGAATTTTCAGTAATGTTACAATCTAGGCATGGATTAAGGGGGAGTTATGTAATTCAGGAAGAGTTATATCATATATTATATACATGGTTGTCATCAGAAGGGGAAGATTGTCAGTACCGTAGGTATTGGTTTTGATGACAACAATCATATGAGATCATATAAAATATAGATACTAATATTTTATCGAGTTATATGTAGTACATAGTGTAGGATATTGGACATGTATTGATTAAGAAGGCTGTATGGTATCAAGAGCAGACTCAAGAGGCTAATAAAGAGGCTGATATAGAGATTCATGAGTTAGTGATTGAAGACTTATGAGTTTGAAGATTCAAGACATCAAGATAAGTTACAAATTCATATATTATCTTTTTAAGACTCTGGTAGCACTTCTTTGATCTCTCTTCAGTTTTTTCAAAAATATTTTTAAAATCTATTCTCTGATTTTGATGATTTTCAAATATCCTGGTTTTCAAGAAAAATTATTTTTAAAAATATTTTCAAAATGATTTTTCAAACATATTTCAAAATAGCTTTCGAATGATTCCTAACTTTTAATTATTTATTTGCAGAATTATTATATTAAGTTTTTATGTATTTCATATTTTAATATATACTTTTTGTGAGAAATGCGGATTACAGATCTTAAGGCTAGGATAAACACTGGGGGGTGAATAGTGTTAATAAAGAATTACTAAATCCTTTTATGTTTATGTTAATTTAGACACCGATGTATGCAATATAAAGACACAGATATGATCATAGAAACAAACACAGATGCAGAAATAAAATAAAAGCAGTAAAGGAAAAAACACACCAGATTTTATACTGGTTCGGAGTTACCCTACATCCAGTCCCGTAACACAAGTACGGATTTCCTTTCAAAAGCAATTGTACAATTATACCCTCGGTTTCATGGCTACGAGGTACACCCTCCAGAATTTCTATCCTCTGGGTAGAGATACTTGATTTTCAGGCCACAAATTTACCCAATTGATTTACCAAGGCTACAATCACACCTTTTCTCGCTTGATTGATTTCCAAGGCTACAATCACACCTTTTCTCGCTTAATAGAATACAAAGAAGTCTATAACTCTGAATAGCACTGAGAACCTTGTAGAGTTAGTGATAGAGAATCAAACTAGAAGTAATCGAGTTCGATTCAATGTTGATTTCGGCAGAGTAATGGTAAGAATATGTATTAAGAAATGTGGAAGAAGAAGAGGAGTGAAAAACTAGAAAATCTGATATAGAATTCATTAAAACTAACCCCTATTTATAGAAGAACAACAGCCATGACCATTCATGAAGAGTTATGGCGAATAGACACTTCTTTTGAAATTTAAATTTTGAACTCAACTGACACCATGTCGACATGGTTACCCTAGGCATGTCGACATCCCAAAGCAATTTTTAGTGACTTGATTTTCTTTGAAAATAACCTTTATCTTATATTAAAACTATTTTAAACTTTATAAATATACTTGACAACAGTTAAAATTCATAAGTAAATATAGAGAATAATATATATATATTTTAACTATAATTTTATATTTAAATCTAAGTATAAATATTTAAAAGTTAAATTTATAATTTAAAAAGATAGTTTAAAATCAGAAGTAATTTGATTTTGAAATTAAAGATAATTTTGAGGCTAAAATTATTTAAAATCAGGATAGTGAGTTTTGAATCTTTTTGAAAGGAAAGTTTTGAAATCATTTTGAAAACAAGATAATTTTGTAAAATCATTTGAATCAAAATTAGTGGATACAAAACAATGTTCCACTAGATTTTCGTAGGTTCCATCCTACTTAGGGTTCCATCCCTTTAACAGGCTCGAAGTGGATTCCATTCTACGAATAAATTCGATTTTAAGATGCCAGTGCTTTTCTACGAGTTTTAAAAAAAATTCCTAATACTAAAAAATACATATCCTTGAATTCTTGATAATCTTGATACTCATGAGTCTTCTATCGATATCTTGAATCTCTATACTGTACAGTCTTCATTCTTGGTACCTGCATGGTTAAAACCTGCATATACATATATATCTAAACTTATAACGTCAGTATTTATATTATATAATCTATTCTAAGGTTGTTGTCATCAAAACCATCATCTCACGGACTAACAATCTCCCCCTTTTGATGATGACAACCTTTGTTTATAAATATTATTTCTATCCTAATAACTCCCCCTAAAACTAATAACTCCCCCTTAATTAATGCCTAACTACCCTATTTTATATTTCTCCCCCTTTGTCATCAACAAAAACTCACTCCCCCTCATTTTTGGACTTCAGTACCTGCATTGATAAACTATACAACAGAATATATAATATATAGAATAAGAAATAATTATACATATGATCATGATCATTGATGAAAGACTATATACATTTCAATGTATATATACAACAAACTTCAAACCAATATCAAGAAATCAATCCACATAGAGTATCAATTCAAACCAAGTTAATTCAAACAAATCAAACAAAGTAATGAAATCAAACATTACGAGGAAGTTCCACCCATCCTTCTTCTCCAAATATAAGATCTACTTTAGTTGCATCCTAATTTTCATTGTCATTGGTGAGAGAGACATGAGGATGTGCTTCGTTATCGTCCTTGTGCAGAGAGGAGATCATTCATCGTATCGCATCGAAGTGCCTTTCTTGTTCCTTGATCATCTGCATTTGACTTAATTCTAAGTGACACTAGCTACATTGAATAAACGAGAGAGTATTCTTGAACGAATTAAGGGTTTCTTCAAGATTTTCGGATAGATTGTGAATAGGGTTAGCCATAGTTGAATTTGTGAAAGAAATGAAGGATATAGAAGATAGGAAATAGTTTTTAGTGAAGAATTCTGGAAGAAACAGGTATTTATAGGTGTAGAAATTCGTTTGAAATGAATAGACATTTGATAGTTATTCAAATTTCAAATTCAAAATCAATTGTCGTTTCTGACCCGTACATGTCGACATGGTCATATAGGGGATGTCCACATGGGTTAGTGAAAACATTTGACTAATTTTATTTTGTGAATAATTGTGTGTGTATATATATATTTATATAATACACTAACATTTATTCTGGAGATAAGGTAAGGTAGATAACAGAAAGGAAATTTCATTTCATTGCATACTGCGATAATACAACGATTAAGCACACAACAAACTACATGAATATTTGAAATAAAGCAAACTAAAACAAATACAACACGATACGAGAAGATAAAACTAGTTAGAGGATGAAGATGATGAAGATAGTCTAAGTTTCTTGCTGACTTTTGAAATGAACTTGTTCACCTTCGAAGAAATATTATCCAACTTTTTACTAACGGGTCATTTAAGAATCCGTTGATTCTCAACAATATTCTTTTGGTTTTTGAGAAGGGTTTTGGTGGACGGATTTGGAGGATAGTCAATACTTTCCAAAGAGGTTTCACCTTCTTCTTCTTCTTCAATTTCCATTTCATCCCCTTCTTCTTCTTCTATTTCCTCATGAGCCAAACGCTCTTCTTTTTCGGTAAGGGTCTCACAAGGTTGAAAAACAAATGGAATTTTCATAAGCAAAATGTTGGAATGATTGAAAACCTTTTTAGAAACAAATTCTTCGCACTTTGAAATCTACTCCAAAATAGCTAAAAATCCGAGTGAGATAAATTCCATGATATAAAGTATTCTCACCCATTTCAAGATTTTTTGGACGAAGTTCATCCAAAATAACTTGCGCCCAATTTATGTCATAATTTCCAAAAATAGCAAAAAGTGCTTTGCACACTTTTGAAGTAGGATTGTTAAAATTCCCCGATCTTGGGATCAAAGTATGTTGCAAAAGAAGATTGACAATTCTTGCTTTTTGTCGAAAATTTCTGTTTTTAAATTCAAAATCATCATCTCTTTCGAAAATGTGATGAAATGCCTCACGATCATGTTCATCGATTTTAAAGTTAGAAAGATCAATTCCCAAATTCTTACAATTAAGAATAACACCCAAAAGATCACAATTCAAAACAATTCTAGTGCCTTTGACACTACTCCAAATTTCATTCTCATTCCATCATAAAATCCGCGATTTAAATTTGCATAGAAAATTTTGACAAGATTAGGATAGCAAACAAAATCATTTTGAGAAGCATCAATAAGACTAAGAACTCCATTGTTTGCAAAAAGAGAATCAATTTCATAAGAAGAAAAATCTTGAAAAATTGCAAATTTTCCGGGATGGACTTTGGCATAGTTAGCATAATTGATGTATGCTTTTATTGCCTCCGGATCATTGAATAATTGCTCTTTGATTTTTCTGGAAATTCTCATGATGGAGGGGTTGCTTGAAGAAGCCATTAAAGTAGAGAGTAGAGAGCTTGAAGTTATGAAGAGAGAGTTTGAATTTGAAAATGAGAGTGAAAAGATATGATAAAATAGTGAATAAATAGATTCTCAAAGGACATATTCTCTGGTCAAAAGGTAGCTTTTCAGAGAATTGAATGAAGTGAAAAGGTGGAGCGAAATTCAAACATTTGAATTCAAATTTTGAAATTTAAATTCAGGTACCCATGTCGACATCATGGTAGGGACCATATCGACAAGTGCCTTTGAATTTTCATGAATTGATTTTTCCTAAGTTCTCTAATATTATTATTATTATTAATGCCTATACATATATATGTATATATCTAAAATATTATTAAACTTCAAGTATATTTCAGAAAATATTAATAATAATAAAATAATAAAATAATAAAAAATAGATAAGAAATTTTAAAATTCAAACAACACATAAAATCAATCAATCAAACAATCAAGCAACTAATTCTGAGCAAGCAATTTCAATCAATTATATTGTAAACGTGTACCTTTTTCTGAGTTCGTTTCTTTGAATTCATTGGAGTCATGAACGGCTGTTGATCATCATCACTTGAGGATGAGTCTAAGTCATCTAGAGTAGCAGTAAATGCACGCTTCCTTTTCTTTGCTGGATCATTGTTCATAGGAGGATTTTGCCTATATGGATACGGTCTCTTTTGAAATGGCCTGGTTTGTCACAGTTGTAACATTTGTCATTATTTGGCACTACATTCTGATTTCCAGAATTCTTATAGTTGTTTCTCTTGAGATTATTCATCTTTCTGTATTTCAGGAATTTCCTAAAATTTCTGGTCATAAAGGCTATCTCTTCATCATTATCGCTGTTTGAGTCTGATCCATCGGTCAATGCATTGAATGACATTGATTTCTTTTCAGATGCTTTACTTTCTCTTCTCCCGATCACTTGAACTTCATACGACATTAGATTTTCAATTAATTCTTCTATCTTTAAAGTACTGATGTCATTTTCCTCTTCGATCGTAAGTGTCTTTTGATCCCATTTTGGAGTTAGAGAATTTAAAATCTTTCTGACTTGATCTTCTTCAGAAAATTCCTTTCCCAAAGATATTAGAGAATGCGCAATATCCTGAAATCTACTATACATTTCTGAAATAGACTCATTAGGATTCATTTTAAATAATTGAAACTGATTTGTGAGCATGGAAATTTTGGTCTGTTTAACTTTGCTTGTTCCTTGTGAGTAACTTGCAAAGTTTTCCAAATTTCATAAGTAGACTTACAAACTGACACTTTATTGAATTCATTTCTATCTAGTGAACAAAACAGAATATTCATTGCCTTAGAATTCTTTTATGCAACAATCTTTTGCTCAGCAGTCCACTGTGCAAAATTAGTTGTAGGTTCAGAATATTCAGTTTATGTGATATTCCAAGTGTCTAATCCCATAGATTGTAAGTATATTTTCATCCTACATGCCCAATATGCATAGTTACTGCCATTAAAAAGTGGTGGTCTGACAGTAGACTGACCCTCTACAAATGAACTAGTGACAGGGATATTAGTGTTAGTAACAGTACCAGTGTTGGTAGCCATTTTGAAAACTTTTCAAAAATCAGATTATGAAACTTTGAAAACCTTGTTCTGATACCAATTGTGAGAAATGCGGATTACGGATCTTAAGGCTAGGATTAACACTAGAGGGGGTGAATAGTGTTAATAAAGAATTACTAAATCGTTTTGAGTTTATGTTAATTTAGACACCGATGTATGCAATATACAGACACAGATATGATCATAGAAACAAACACAGATGCAGAAATAAAATAAAAGCAGTAAAGGAAAGAATACACCGGATTTTATACTGGTTCAGAGTTACCCTACATCCAGTCCCGCAACACAAGTATGGAATTCCTTTCCAAAGCAATTGTACAATTACTCCCTTGGTTTCAAGGCTATGAGGTACACCCTCCAGAATTTCTATCCTTTGGGTAGAGATACTTGATTTCTGGGCCACAAGTTTACCCAATTGATTTACCAAGGCTACAATCACACTTTTTCTCGCTTGATTGATTTCCAAGGTTACAATCACACCTTTTATCGCTTAATAGATTACAAAGAAGTCTATAACTCTGAATAGCACTGAGAATCTTGTAGAGATAGTGATAGAGAATCAAACTAGAAGGAATCGAGTTCGATTCAATGTTGATTTCGGCAGAGTAATGGTAAGAATATGTATTAAGAAATGTGGAAGAAGAAGAGGAGTGAAAAACCAGAAAATCTGATATAAAATTCATTGAAACTAACCCCTATTTATAGAAGAACAACAGTCATGACCATTCATGAAGAATTATGGAGAATAGACACTTCAAAATTTAAATTTTGAACTCAACTGGCACCATGTCGATATGGTTACTCTAGGCATGTCGACATCCCAAAGCAATTTTTGGTGATTTGATTTTCTTTGAAAATAACCTTTATCTTATATTAAAACTATTTTAAACTTTATAAATATATCTGACTGTAGTTAAAATTCATAAGTAAATATAGCGAATAAATATATAGATTTTAACTATAATTTTATATTTAAATCTAAGTATAAATATTTAAAAGTTAAATATATAATTTAAAAAGATAGTTTAAAATTAGGAGTAATTTGACTTTGAAATTAAAATAATTTTGAGGCTAAAATTATTTAAAATCAGGATAGAGAGTTTTGAATCTTTTTAAAAGGAAAGTTTTAAAATCATTTTGAAAACAAGATAATTTTGTAAAATCATTTGAATTAAAATTAGTGGATACAAAACAATGTTAGATTTTCGTAGGTTTCATCCTACTTAGGGTTCCATCCCTTTAACAGGCTCGAAGTGGATTCCATTCCATGAATAAATTGGATTTTAAGATGCCAGTGCTTTTCTACGAGTTTTAACAAAAATTCCTAATAATACAAAATACCTTCCTTGAAATCTTGAATTCTTGATAATCTCGTACTCATGAGTCTTCTATCTCGTTATCTTGAATCTCTATACTATACAGTCTTCATTCTTGGTACCTGCATGGTTAAAACCTGCATATACATATATGTCTAAACTTATAATGTCAGTATTTATATTTTATAATCTGTTCTAAGGTTGTTGTCATCAAAACCATCATCTCATGGACTAACACTTTTAATTTATTGTATTTAGATATTGATTTTGGTTTTATATTTTTAAACGTTTATGGTATTTAAAAGTATATTTTGACATTCATTAATACTTTGATATATATATATATATATATATATATATATATTCACCTATGCTTTATATACTGTTTTATTTTTGAAAAGAAATTTATATTTAAATCCTTTATGTATTAAAATATTTTATAATAATCTTATAAAGTTTTCCTAACTTTTGTTAAGATTGAAATGTGTATAAACTACGCTTAAATGATTTTACGTATCAAACTATTTTACAAAGCTTAATATTTTCAAAAAAAATATTGTAAAGTAGTTTTTCAAAATACAAAAGGATAATTCACCATATCCTCCTTATGTATGTCGAAACATAGGCCGAGATTTTCAAAATTCAAATTTTGAATGGAAGTGTCTTTTCATTGTATCTCTTCACTAATGGACATGACTGATGTTTCTCTATAAATAGGGGTTCTCTCAGTGAATTTTAAACAATTACTTTCTTACATTTTCTCTCCTCTTTCATTCTCTGACTTCTAAAAGAAATTCTACTCTAAATCTTCTCAAATTCAATTAGAATCAAATTCAAACTCTATTGATTTGATTTTCTATTGAATATCCTCTGATCTTTCTCATCTGTCTCACTCAAATCATGATTAAAATGCTATTCAAGAGGCTATAGGATTATCTGTATTCAAGATCAAGAAATTAATTTTGTAAACTCTATCGAAAAAAGATATAAATAAATATTTATAGCCTCTGGAATAGCACAAAACATCCTCTCCAAAGAAAAGATATAAATTACATCGTTGTTTTCAAATACCATAAGTTTCTGCCCTAAAATACCCCTCTACTCCATTGTTGAACATTGGTTTTCCATATTTGGATGTTATTCACAAATTCATAATTAAACTTTAAACCTCAATAATTATCAATCTTTAAAATGCAATAACTTTTTGTAGAAACGACGGATTAACAAACCATTTTCACCATTAAATGTGATAACCCGGACTTTTTGGACAGTTGTTAATTTGTAATTAACAAGGTTAAATTTATTAAAACACTGATTTATTGATTGAAAGAAACTAATCTGATAAATCGGTTAATAAATATTTATATCTGGATAAATATTTATTTAATAATCTCCTGATATGATTGACAATATCAGTTTAATGATCTTCTTTTATAATTATTTAATTTGACAAAATTTATATTTTCAAAACAAATGAATATGTTTTCTATTATAATGTCCAAATACAAATTAATATAAATTACTTAGCAATAAACCAATGTATGAATATATGTATAAATACTGGAAAGGGTATTGATATATGTACAAAACATAAACATGTAATTTATATATAAAACTAAATAATGAATATAATATAAAATTTATATCAAAAACATATTAAAATATTTAATATTTGCATATTTAAAATGCAAAGGATTTTAGCATACATTTAAAATATGTGTAATATTATAAACATAGGGTAAATGTGATATAAAAGTTTTATTAACATATTTAATATTAATGTATAAATTAAAGACAAGTATAAATCATGTGATGTACTTTAACACATGTTAGTTAATTTTATCATAAAACTTAACATTGGTAAGAAAAATTTAATATGCAATTTACAAGTGTATATACTTTTAACTAGTGTCACAATTTTTTTTATTTTCTTTTATTCTTTTAAAATCATAAAAAGGGTATAATTATATCTATTCATTCTCTACTCAATCTTCCTTCTATTCTCATACTAAGACTATAAAAAAAGGAAAAGTTTAAACACATAAAACCTAAGAGATATTTAAAGTTAGTTTTAATATTTGTAAATGTATAAAGCATGTAAAATACAAGTGGAAGCTAAGGTAACATATATTGACATTTGTTAGATTAGTGTTACCGTAATGAATACAAGTGGCAAGCTTAATTTTCTTTTAGAATTTAATTAAATAAAAAAAGAGAAAACCTGGTTATGAGCTTTTGATTTAAAAATTTTCTTTCAATTTCAAAATATAGGAAATCAAATCTAAAATACTAAACAAACAGAAAATTTTCAAAATCTAAATCTGGGAAAAAAAGAAAGGGAATATAAACAATCTCTGATAAAAAATTCAACCTGGAAGATCGAGAATCAAAACAGGAAACTAGAAGCAAATAAAACAGCAATAAAATTCTTTCAAGTTTTCAAAACCTTAAGCAACCTAAGATTCAAAAAGATCAATTCAGCAACCTGGATTCAAGCTTTCAGATTCCAGATTAACATCTGGTTCCAGAGCAAAATCAAGTTGTTCTCTGTTTGCATGTACAGATGAGTAACTCTTTGATGTGCTATATCGTGTTTTAGCATGTGGTAAATCTGTGTAGTATGATATGAAATATGTCTGTGTGATGATATAAATAAAATTAATGTTTATGTATAGGAAGTATTATATGCGTGCATGTTTGGATATCACTCAGTTTTAGTTCCAGATTCAAAACCTGTTTAAAAATCCAAGATTCCTTCTTCCTGAATCCATGCTAGGCTTTAGGGTCTAAACGAATCCCGTTGGTATAATTAAGTTTTAACTACTAAAATATATTTCAAGATAAAATATTGACAAATTGGTCAGGGAAGAAGAAAATACTGTAAAAATTCAAAACAATGTCTTGATTTGAGTATCATAATCACACGATTCACCTATATCATCGAGTACGATCTGAAAAATTATGATTTTAAAAATAATATCCAAGATTTTTAAACTTGTGGATGTCGATTTATAACGGGTTGAACGAAAATCGATTTTTCATCAAGTTCTGGGGATTTGGAAGTTGATGATTTTTGAGATCGATGGTCCAGGAAGTTGAAGTTCGGGGAGTCTCGAGAAAATTGGTCGGAGGAATTATTGGCCCCCGTGGTGGCGCAGCAAGGCTAATCTAAGGTTTAAGGTGAAGTTTTGATCGTAGCTGGTTTCTTGGCAAATGTAGCATCGGCATCGAGTCGAGTTAAATCGTAGTTGCAGGGATAGGAACGTAGGATGTAGGCGGTGGTTCCCGGTGAACGGAGATCGAAGAAGTAGGGAAGTTTGACGATGGGTTTTCAGGATGATCGGTTTGTATTTTCATGATCTGATTTCATGGGAAAGTTTGGATTCCTAGGAGTTCGATCATGATGGGGAGGTTGTAGATGACGTGTTTGAGATCGCGGTGGCGATCGGAGAGGGGCAGATCCGCGGTGTACGTGCACAGATGCATGATGTGTCAGATGTAGTTGGAAGTTTTTGGGGAGAAGCTGTTGTCTCGGGTTGATCTCAAGAATATTGCGCAGTTGCTCGAAGTATTGGATGGTTCGTGTATATGCGAGGTCTGGCTCGGGAAATCAATGGGGTAAATTCGCGTTACTTGTTTTGTTAGCAGGTTTTTAATATTCAGAGTAGAATAACAAGTTTTAAGTTCAAAGTTGATTAAGTAGAAATAACGTATTAACCTTTCTAGTTTAAAATGATTGAGGGTTGTTTTAAGATGGAATTTTATTAGAAGTTTGAGAATAGAATTATTTTGGGTTTAAAGAATTTCTATATTTATAACCTTAAAAAAAAATATAAAGATTTATTTAAAATAAACTTGATATTGTAATTAAATAGGTTAAAGGATAAATTAATTTATGATAAAAAGGGTTAATAAATTAATGTATTAATTAAAGGGTTAATCAGTGTAATTTAATTAAAGGATAATTAATGCTGAATATGAGTAATTAAATGTTTAACCAAATATGTGATTTGGAATTTAATTAAAGGAAATGATTTTTATCTTAATCTAATTAAGGTTTTGATAATTAATAAGGTAATTAAGAGAATTAATTAGAAAATTAATTAATGTTTAAGGATTAACTTATTAATGTGATTAATTAATTAAAGTAATTAATTTAAATATGATTAATTTAGATTAAATCACTTAATGAAATTGATTTATAATAATAATAAAAGTAATTAAAGGATAATTGCTAAATGACATTCATTAAGGAGGATAACTAATGGGTAATTACTAAATGTGATTTATTTAATGACAATTACTTAATGAAGTAATTAAGGATTAATTACTTAGTGTAATTAATTAAAGGATTGATTAATTAAGGAAATTAATTAAGTAGTTAATTAGTGAGTATGATTAACTAAAGGATAATTAATCAATATAAGTGATTATAGGATAATTAATTTGAGTAATTAATTAAGTATAAATGTGATTAATTTGAATGGGTAAATATTAACAAATTTGTGTTATTAATTAAAGGCCAATTACTTAATGTAATTAAAGAGGATAATTAAGGAACGATTAATTAATGATTTGTAACTAATTAATGTTAAGTAAGAAGGATTAATAGCAATTGAGTTAATTAATTTAATTTATTTAAATTAATTAGAAATGGTATGACAAATTAATCGTACTTATGGAAGATTGGATTATATGAAATGCCTTGAATTGGTTGATATCTCTCATATAAATATTTTATGATATGTTATGTTTAGATTGTACAGTAATAATCTGATTATCTATTGATGATGAATTGTTGGGTAATTAGTGACATTCTGTATATGAAGTTGTATTGTTTTTCACTTGAATAACTTAGGTATAGATGGTTTTGAATTTGAGGAGACCGGGTTGGGTAATAGTAAATACTCGAACCCACATCGAATTGTAACCTACAAAGATTCTTTATAGATTGATATGTGAAATCAATAGACTGAAATGGATTAATTTAAATGATTGACCATTTAACTAAGTAAAGGTACTTAGGAATTGATTGTGAATATATGTGTTGAAGCATAAAAAATAATGAACTCGTAGTAAAGTACGAGTTACCCCGGGGCTTTCAAATAGATTTTATATCTTTGTATTTCTTGTTAGATGAGTTTACTCACACTGGTTTCCAGCCTGACCTGGGTGTTACTTTGATGTAATGCTCGGGTCAGACCGAGTATTACAGCTTTTTTAGGTAAGGACGTTTTGGTGCTCAGAAGGCGAGCTGGATGGCAGGAACGTATGGAGTGTTTTCCACTGTGATATATTGTGGTTATTTGAAACATGATTGTATCGGTCTAATGTTTGAGTATATGTGTAACTCTGATGTATTAAAGTGTAATTTAATAAGTACATTTTTCCTTTGTATAATTGTTATTATTTGTTATTATATTTTATCCGCTGCGAACGTGAGATTCCGTGTTTGGTTTTCTGTTTCTTCTTCTTCTATCTCTTTTCTTCTTTTTCTAACTATCTAGAATTTTCGGTTTCGAAAATTCTGGGTCGTTATATTTGGTATCAGAGCAGAAGGTTAAGCGAGAACCTTGGCTCTAGTGGGATTACTCATTAAGGATAGCGTCGATGGTACCCTAGAATGAGTTGAGTGTATGTATATATGAGAGCGTACTTGTTATTTTCTTATATAAAGATTTTAAATGATTTTATATAAGAATATATTTTGATATATAAAGAAATATTTCTTTCTAATAAATATTATGGTAATTGGTTGTTAAATTATTGGAATTAAATTAAGTGGTAATAGAAATATAACCAAATTGAAACTAAACAAAGATAAGTTTGAAATGGATTCAAACTGAAATCAAAATCTTGAATTTGGGGGAAGAGTTTCAGAATAAGATGATAATGAATGGTTTCCAAAGATGATAAACTTGGTTATTATCATAAATGGTTGTTGTATTTAATAATGAAATGTTTTAAGGAAGTAAAACATTTAGGTAAGTATGACTTATAAATTGGAACTGAAGATGATCTAAATTGTGAAGTTTTAAATCTGGGTCCAGAATTTGAAAATTGTTTCAAAGTAATAAAGAAATAATAAATAATGTTATTTGAATGAAAGGATCCAACTTCAAACAAGAGTTGTTTGAAAATTTAAAGAAATTTGTTTTGAATTAAAAACCAAAGGTGGTTTAAAAATTTAAAGTAACTTGGTGTGTAAAGAAAATAAATATGTATATTTAAAATAAACTCTAAGGCTGAGTTTTGAATTTTCCTTGAATGGGATGTGAAACCAAAAGTGATGTAAGTTTTGAACTTATAAGTAAAAAGAATATTACTAGAAATTTGAAAATTTGAAGTGAGAATTCAAATATGAGTAAGGTTGACTAAATGAATGAATTGAATTTAACTTTGGGAAAGTTAAGTAATTTGACAAGCAACCTGAATTGGAAATTTCAAGATGAAATTGAGATTTAACTTTGGAAGTTAAATGGTTGATTTAAAATGGGAGTTATTAGTGATCTCAAAATGGGTTTGAGATCTGGAAATTGGAAATGGAGGGATGTTTTAAAATAAATTGGATGATATCATCTTGTTGTTGTTAATAGTCTTTTAACTATGAAATTGGATTTGTTTAAATAAATGACGAAATGGGGTGTGGTAGTATATCCATTATTAAGATAAAATGGAATCATTTTAGACGTAAGATTTGAATGTTTAAGATAAAACTTCAAAGGTTTGGTTTCAAAATTTAAACTTGGCGATAAAATGAATTTCAAAGATTTAGTTATTTAAAAACGATTTGAATTATTATTTGAACTTTAAAATAGGTTAATAATGGAATTTGGATTCGGAATTAAATGGTTTAAAGATATAAGTTGATTTGATCTAAAGGATTAAATCAACATTTAAAAATTTAACTCGAAGTTATGTAATTCATTATGGTTTAAATTTGAAATTTGAATTGAATTAGTTCATATTGAATTTGATTTGAATTAATTGGAATTGTGATTGAAGATGGATAAGTTTAGAAGTTCAAATGGAAAATTTGAATTGGATTAATTTGAATTGAGACTGAAGTTGAATGAGTTCAAATTCAAATGGGAGTCGGGATTAATTCCAATTAGAAATGACATGAATTGAAATTGGTTCAATTTGAAATTTATTTGAATTAATTAAAGTTGTGATTAAAGTTGAATAAGTAAATTCAAATGGAATTTGATTTGAATTTAGGAAAGAAATTGAGGATTAATTCAACTTGAATTGGGGTTAAATCAATTTTAATGGAAATTGAAGTTATTGGAATTAAGTCAATTTAAATGGAAGTGGAAATTTAAATTGAATTTACAGGAAATGGAGGTTGGGAATTGAACAGTTTGATGGTCTATTTTCAAAATAAATTGTTTTAGTACAAATCTATTATCTCCAAGCTATTTATTATACATGCAACCTTTCTTATTAAACCCAAAACTATCTTATTTTATAACTACTTCTGGAATTATTTAACTATTTTGCGACTGTTTTATAAACTAATTACTATTTTTCAACATTTTGACAAATTAATTACTATATTACAACTATTTTGCAATTATTTAAAATTTCTATAACTATTTGACTATTTTCCAACTATTTTACAATTACTTAACTATTTTACAAACTAACAATTATTTTTTTCAACTACTTATCTGTTTTTAACCTTTCAAGCTATTTTCTAAATATAAGCTGGTCAGAGTGCAAACTGTTTATGATTAAATACCATTGAGATAAGAATTAAAGTAATAATCCAAAGAGGATTGAGGCAAATGTGAATAAGTCAATAGAAATTAAAGTGAATGTGAATAGAAAAGGAGATTGATTTGGCTAATAATCAATAAAGATAAATACATAGGATGTACGTATATTATTCTACTCGCTAGTGATTTGATCTGGATTCGAGCGTAGAATTTCGAGATAGTATATCGATTCGAGTTAGGATTTTTTCACTTGATTTTTGATGGCGAACCTGGATATGGATTGTTGATTGGTTTTGGATATTCTCTATCATAGTTATAGCTATGAAAGAAGAATGATGGTTTCTGATCAAGAAACAGATCTAAGTCCGCACTAGGAAGTCGGGTGGACTATACTAGTTCGGAAATGAAATTGTGTGATCAAGTAAGCGATCAGATTGGTATAGCGTACGGATAATATGTGTACATCATTCGGATTTGAATGAAATTGGTACTGGGAATTTGTGGATAAGAAATGTGAATGGTCTTTGAAATGAAAGATGTATTTTGTGAAATATATGATGAAGTAAAGTGGAAATTGAATATTTCTATGGTAAAATTTACTTTATGAAAGTAAGTAAACTGGTAAGTAACTTTATAAAGTAATCAAATTTGAATATTTGATTTGGAATAAACAAAGTTATATATCTTTATTATATAAAATAAATCTTCCCTTGTTGAATCTATTGCCGGAAGGAAATGATTTTTGAAAGTGTTTGAAGTATAAAAGGGAATTTATACAAGTATGAAGTCATCCAAAGATTTTCAAAGTTATATATATCTATATATAAAGGATCTTGTGAGATTGATTTTGAGAAAGATTTTTGGAACCTTTGAATTTGGAAAGGCTTTTAGATTTTTGAGTAAAATCAATATTGGAATTTGTAAAGCCTATTTGAGAATTATCGATTTTGGTAATCGATTTTGTGTAAAGGAGATTTGGATGAAAATAATAAAGGGTATGATTTGAAAGATACTATAAGAGTATGTATAAAGTGTTTTGAGATTGACTCTGGGAAAAAAGGCGCTCCCTTGAAATGAACTTCTCAGGAGTGCCACAGGGTGGTACTGCCTTGAACCCTAAGGGGGGTTTCTAAAGTTGATCTTGTGAGGAGTCCGGACAAAACTAGTTCCTAAGGATTATGTGTAGTGTGTAATGAAAGTCGAGGACTTTGATGCGTACAGAGGCATTTGATGACAGTGTAACTCGATGTCACTGCGATCTACTGCAGACCATAGCAAAAATTATGTGTGCCGCTGAGAGCCAACGGTCTACTTTTGATTTTATATCGGTAGACTGCGACCTATGGTAAAATAGCGAAAGTCGTGTGTGCTGCTGAGAGCCAACAATCTGCGTTTGATTTTACATCGATAGACTGCGACCTATGTGGGAGTGGAGAAGTTTCATTTTTTGCAACGAAAATCGAGGGCGCTGATGCCTACAGTTACATGGACTTTTGCTGCGATGGCAACGTAACCTGGAATGTAACTGCGATCTGTTGTGGGTTCCATGGCGTAATCAAGGGCGCAGAGTGCCTACAGTTACATGGACTTTTGCTGCGATGGCAACGTAACCCACGATGTGGCTACGACCATGGATGGGGGTGATGATTTCCAGAGCATTCGCACCAAAGATATTTCCTCGTTTTCAAAAATGTTTTCCATATTTTCAATAAATTTATTTTCCAAGTATTTTCACTAGGTGTTGAAAACGGGTTACCAAGTACTTATAGATATTCGGTCTTACGCCTGATCAACGTACGACCGAATTTCTGTAAGAACAAGGATGGACTTGTTGAAACATCAAGTTATAAAAATATTTTTATATAAAAACTATTATGGCAAAATTATATAGATTTTAAAGTATTTTACAAAAATGATCAAAGAATAATTTTCTGATAATAAGTATTTAATAAGTTCTGGCTTCGTTCCTTTTCGAGGACGAAAAGATTCAAAGGGGAGAGGAATGTGATAACCTGGACTTTTTGGATAGCTATTAATTTGTAATTAACAAGATTAAATTTATTAAAACACTGATTTATTGATTGAACAAATTAACTTGATAAATCTGTTAATAAATATTTATATTTGGATAAATATTTATTTAATAATCTCCTGATATAATTGATAATATCAGTTTAATTATCTTCTTTTATAATTATTTAATTTGACAAAATTTATATTTTCAAAACAAATGAATGCCTTTTCTATTATAATGTCAAAATACAAATTAATATAAATTTAATTAGCAATAAACCAATGTATGAATATATGTATAAATACTGGAAAGGATGTTGATATAAATATAAAACATAAACATGTAATTTATGTACAAAGCTAAATAATGAATATAATATAAAATTTATATCAAAAACATATTAATTTTTTTAATACTTGCATATTTACAAATGTAAATGATTTTAGCATACATTTAAAATATGTGTAATATTATAAACATAGGGCAAAATGTGATATAAATTTTTTATTAACATATTTAATATTAATGTATAAATTAAAGACAAGTATAAATCATGTAATCTTCTTTAACATGTGTTAGTTAATTTTATCATAAAACTTAACATTTGTAAGAAAAAAATTTAATATGCAATTTACAATTGTATATACTTTTAACAAGTGCCATAATTTTTTTTTTATTATTTTTTATTATTTTAAAATCATAAAAAGGGTATAATTATATCTATTCATTCTCTACTCAATCTTTCTTCTATTATCATACTAGGACTATAAAAAAAGGAAAGTTTAAACACATAAAACCTAAGAGATATTTAAAATAAGTTTTAATATTTGTAAATGTATAAAGCATGTAAAATACAAGTGGAAGCTAAGGTAACATATATTGACATTTGTTAGCTTAGTGTTAGCATAATGAATACAAGTAGCAAGCTTAATTTTCTTTTAGAATTTAATTAAATAAAAATACAGAAAACCTGGTTATGAGCCTTTGGTTTAAACATTTTCTTTCAATTTCAAAACATAGGAAATCAAATCTAAAATATTAAACAAACAGAAAATTTTCAAAATCTAAATCTGGAAAAAAGAAAGAAAGGGAATAAACAATCTTTGATCAAAAATTCAACTTGGAGGTTTGCGAATCAAAACTGGAAACCAGAAGCAAATAAAACAGCAATAAAATTCTTTCAAGTTTTCAAAACCTTAAGCAACCTAAGATTCAAAAAGATCAATTCAGCAACCTAGATTCAAACTTTCAGATTCCAGATTAACATCTAGTTCCAAAGCAAAATCAAGTTGTTCTCTGTTTGCATGTACAGGTGAGTAACTCTTTTAACTTGCTATATCGTGTTTTAGCATATGATAAATCTGTGTAGTATGATATGAAATATGTCTGTATGATGATATAAATAAAATTACTATTTATGTGTAGGAAGTATTATGTGCGTGCATGTCTAGATATTTCTATGTTTTAGTTCCAGTTTCAAAACCTGTTTAAAAATCTAAGATTCCTTCTTCCTGAATCCATGCTAGGCTTTAGGGTCTAAAGGAATCACGTTGGTATAATCAAGTTTTAACTACTAAAATATATTTCGAGATAAAATATTGACAAATTGGTCAGGGAAGAAGAAAATACTGTAAAAATTCAAAACAATGTCTTGATTCGAGTATCATAATTGCATGATTCACCTATGTCATCGAGTACGATCTGAAAAATTATGATTTTTAAAATAAAATTCAAGATTTTTAAACTTGTGGACGTAGAGTTATAACGGGTTGAACGGAAATCGATTTTTCGTCAAATTTTGGCAATTTGGAAGTTGATGATTTTTTAGATCGATGGTACGGGAGGTTGAAGTTCGGGGAGTCTCGAGAAAATTGGTCGGAGGAATTATTGGCCCCTGTGGTGGCGCGGCAAGGCTGATCTAGGGTTTAAGGTGAAGTTTTGATCGTAGCTGTTTTCTGGGCAAATGTAGCATTGGCATCGAATCGAGTTAAATCGGAGTTGCAGGGATAGGAACGTAGGATGTAGGCGGTGGTCTAGGCAAATGGCCATGGTTCTCGGTGAACGGAGATGGAAGAAGTAGGGAAGTTTGACGATGGGTTTTCAGGCTGGTGGGTTCGTATTTTCACGATCTGATTTCATGGGAAATTTCGGATTCCTGGGAGTTCGATCATGATGGGGAGGTTGTAGATTGACATGTCTGAGGTCGCGGTGGCGATCGGAGAGGGTCGGATCGGCGGTGTACGTGCACAAATGCATGATGTATCAGATGTAGTTGGAAGTTTTTGGGGAGAAGCTATTGTCTCGGGTTGATCTCGAGAATATTGCGTAGTTCCTCGAAGTATTGGACGGTTCGTGTATACGCATGGTCTGGCTCGGAAAATCAACAGGGTAAATTCGGTTTACTTGTTTTGTTAGCAGGTTTTTAATATTCAGAGAAGAATAACAAGTTTTAAGTTCAAAGTTGATTAAGTAAAAACAATGTATCAACCTTTCCTATTTAAAATAATTGAGGGTTGTTTTAACATGGAATTTTATTAGAAGTTTGAGAATAGAATTATTTTGGGTTTAAAGAATTTCAATATTTATAACCTTTAAAAAAAATATGTATAAAGGTTTATTTTAAATAAACTTGATAATGTAATTAAATAGGTTAAAGGATAAATTAATTTATGATAAAAAAGGGTTAATAAATTAATGTATTGATTAAAGGGTTAATCAATGTAATTTAATTAAAGGATAATTAATGCTGAATATGAGTAATTAAATGTTTAACCAAATTTGTGATTTGGAATTTAATTAAAGGAAATTATTTTTATCTTAATCTAATTAAGGTTTTGATAATTAATGAGGTAATGAAGAGAACTAATTAGTAAATTAATTAATGTTTAAGGATTAATTCATTAATGTGATTAATTAATTAAAGTAATTAATTTAAAGATGATTAATTTAGATTAAATCACTTAATGAAATTGATTTATAATAATAATAAAAGTTATTAAAGGATAATTGCTTAATGACATTCATTAAGGAGGGTAATTAATGAGTATACTAAATGTGATTTATTTAATGATAATTACTTAATGAAGTAATTAAGGATTGATTACTTAGTTTAATTAATTAAAGGACTGATTAATTAAGGAAATTAATTAAGAATTAGTTAATTAGTGAGTATAATTAACTAAAGGATAATTAATCAACATAAGTGATTATAGGGTAATTAATTTGAGTAATTAATTAAGTATAAATGTGATTAATGTGAATGGGTGAAGATTAATAAATTTGTGTTATTAATTAAAGGCTAATTACTTAATGTAATTAAAGAGGATAATTAAGGAATGATTAATTAGTGATATGTAATTAATTAATGTCAAGTAAGTAGGATTAATAGTATATGAGGTAATTAATTTAATTTATTTAAATTAATTAGAAATGGTGTGACAAATTAATCTTTCTTATGGATGATTGGATTATATGAAATGCCTTGAATTGGTTGATATCTTTGATATACATGTTTTGTGATATGTTATGTTTGGATTGTACAGTAATAATCTGATTATCTATCGATGATGAATTATTGGGTAATTAGTGACATCCTGTATATAAATTTGTATTGTTTTTCACTTGAATAATTTAGGTAAAGACGGTATTGAGTTCGAAGAGACCGGGGTCGGGTAACAGTAAATACCCGAAGCCACTTCAAATTGTAACCTAAATAATTCTTTATAGATTGATATGTGAAATCAATAGACTGAAATGGATTAATTTGAACTATTTACTATTTAACTAAGTAAAGGTACTTAGGAATTGATTGTGAATATATTTGTGAAGCAGTACAGTACGAGTTACCCTGGGTCTTTCAAATAGATTTTATATCTTTGTATTTCTTATTAGATGAGTTTGCTCACGCTGGTTTCTAGCCTGACCCGGGTGTTACTTTAATGTAATGCTCGGGTCAGACCGAGTATTACAGCCTTTTCAGGTAACGCCATTTTTGGGCTCAGAAGGCGAGCTGGATGGCAGGAACGTATGAAGTGTTTTCCGCTGTGATATATTGTGGTTATTCGGGACATGATTGTATCTATCCAATGTTTGAGTATATGTGTAACTCTGATGTATTAAAGTGTAACTTGATAAGTACATTTTTCCTTTGTATAACTGTTATTATTTGTTATTATATTTTATCCACTTTGAATGTGAGATTCTGAATTTGATTTTCTGTTTCTTCTTCTTCTATCTCTTTCTTTCTTCTCCTAACTATCTGGAATTTTCGAGATCGAAAATTCCGGGTCGTTACAATTAAATCACAAATTTTATTATCTTTTTAATGAGTGGTATTATGCATATTATCTTTCTAAATATTTATAAATTGATGTTTTTCAAATTTTCTGCAATTATATGGTATGATTGCAGGCAACTCAACAATTATATGCAATAATTGCAGAAAAGTCTGTAATTATATGTATAGCTACATTTTTCTACGATTACTTGGAATTATTGAAGATATCTCTACTATTTTTCGATATAATTGCATAAAAGTATGCAATTATATGCAATAATTGCAGAAAAGTCTGCGATTATTCCATTTAATTGCAGAAAAGCTATTATACGGAATAATAACAGAAAATCTGCAATTATTCCATATAATTGCATAAAAGTCTACAATTATACGGAATAATTGCCGACATTTGTAGAAAAATTGATCATTATCTCATATAATTGCAAAAAATGACAAGCACATGAAATAATTACATAAAAGTCTACAATTATATGAAATAATAGCAGAAAAATCTGTTATTATTCCATATAATTGCTTAGAAGTCTGTAATTATTCCATATAATTTCATAAAAGTCTGCAATTATATAGAATAATTGCTAAAATTTGAGGAAAAATTGATGATTATTTCATATAATTGTAGAAAATGGCAAGTATACGGAATAATTCCAGAAAAGTCAGCAATTATATGGAATAATTGTAGAGAAGTCTACAATTATTTCATATAATTGCATAAAAGTCTGCAATTATATGGAATAATTGCTGACATTTGGAGAAAAATTGATGTTTTCCAAGAATTGCAGAATTCTTTGCAAATATATGGAATAATTGCAGCCTTACTGCAAATATGATTATTTGGTATCAATAATGGATCTCATTTTAATGATTATTAAATTTATGGTTTTTTGGCGAAAACAGTATGTTGATCCGGTATTTCTACATAAAGTTGTGTGCACTTGAAATGCTAAAAATGTAAAGGGTATATGGTTCTTTTGGCGCAGGCGGACTTGAAAATAGGGACTAGAAACGTAAGTTTATTTTGGAAAGGATGTTTTCTCAATTTTGAAACTTAACGGGGATGTGAACCAAACTATCCTTATATTTTATCCCTTCCGCTACGAGATTCTGAAAGCATGGATAGATAGCTTTGTATATTGTTCGTTGTATCAATTTTACCAACTAACAGCCAGCTTTGGAACGGCTAAGATTCGATGAGCTTTTATTGCTTCGAAAATTAGGTCCATTTCAAAGAGGGTTGTTACATTCACGCCCAAACACGTGATATCGAATATCATCAACTCCCGCTAGCAACATCGATAAGCATCCCTAGATATGGAGTTGATATACTCTTGGGTTACCTAAACCCACTAGTTATGAGGCTTACTCTATTTTCTATCATTTCCGATGGTGAATTCATCTTCAGCATCGCTCACACGAGTCTTCATCACTTGAACAGATCTCAAACATCTCTATGGACTTCAACATAAGCTGTCCGATGAAAACTAACGTTGACCACTCCCTTGGACTTAACCTTAGGATAGACGGTTCAACTCTATAGCATTTATCTAAAATGTAAACACTGACGTCTCCTTTAGACTTAAACTTAGAATAGATGATTCAACTATGTAACATTCCACTCCGCAACCACTTCCAAAACATAGAACTAATATATCAGTTTTGAAGTGGTTTTCAATAAGTAATACATAAGTATACTTATTTGATCCTGGACTCTTCAAAACTAAATCACTTGAACTTTTAGTTAACTTATTCCAGTTATTTTAGTAGTAGTAAGTGAACGATATAGAGGAGTCCTCCCTGGAGGATCTCATATATGTATGTTCTTAAAGCAAGAGATGTTTCATTCTAATGCGTCCTCCCCAGGTGATCTCAAACCGTACGAAGTTGCGAAGCTTTTATATACTTCCTAAGTTAATTTGATCAAGTTCGACAGAAATAAAAATGATCGCATATAAAAATCAAGTCTCGTATACTTATCATCATTTTTGACCTTCTCAACTTATGTTATCCCTTGGTCAAGAATGAAGCTAGGTAGGTTAGAGCACTGGTGGCATCAAAACCCTACCTTGACTTTTAATCCCTATATTTGGATAAATTTGTTTGTAAATGCTTGTATATATACTTAAAATACCTTCACAAATGATATATACATGTATACTACTATTTGACAATCCATTTCAATTCTTTACATTTTTTAGAATGTATTCATATTCTTATCTTCAAGGTATAAGAATATTGACAAATCTCTTAATAAGATTTCACATTTTTAAAAGTATATTTAAATTGTTAAAAAGAAATGTTACTAGATCATTGTCACTATAAACCCAAAACCATTTTACACTTGTCATTATCTTTAAACTATTCTTTTTAAAGATCTACTTAAAGTATATTCAAATGGGTTAAAAACAAATGTTATTAAAATATGGTTACTATAAACCCAAAACCTTTTTTATACTTGTAATTATCTTTAAATATTCTATTCAAAAATCTTAGTATATCTAGACTTATATAACAAAGTAATATACTTTTAATTAACTTCTTAAAACCATTCAGTTAGCCTAATGTTATAACAAAACCTTTATCCTTTTCTACAATAGTTAACTTACGTTTTCAAACTTGTATACATAAAAATACTTTAAAAATTACTTATGAATAGGTTTTAAATATCTATAAAAAAATATTATTTAAGAATAAAAAATTTGCAATTTAACAAAAATCATAAATAAAAGCATGTTTTATATATATAACCCATTATTTCAAAAATTCATAAATAATTATCAAAAATATATTTAAACTTGAAAGCACTTTTAAAATACTTTAATTAATGTTACAAACGTCTCCAAAATGGTCTTGGAAAAATACTTTATTTGAACAACACTTTTAACCATTTTAAAGTTTCAAACAGCCAAAAACAGCATTTAACCGAACTGCTATCAAAAGTTCATAAACGCCCAAAATGTGTTGTAGTTGGAAAAATATTGCAGTTTCATGATTTCGCCACAAAACTAGTTTTAAAGCCCTAAATGTTTGACCAGTTTTCAACCAGCTATTAATTTATTTAAAGTCCAGCTTTTTGCAGTACGTGTGTTACTTATTTTACTAATAACAATGCGAATAAACCCTTGAGATGTCTTTTATAATCTTAAAAAAATTTTCAAAAACAAAGCATTTCAAAGTGCATCTATAGCTACCTCTTTGCCTATTAAATTTTGCAAAATTTATTCTATCATTTCTTTAATTTTCCAAACGAATTCTTTATTGCCTGATACACTATTATAAGTGTAGAGAATAACCAAAATATATTTTTTCACAATATATTTACCTACAACTATTTAACACGGTTTAAAGCAAGGGATTTCGAAGCGCACTTATAGTGACCTTTCTCGCTTTAAGCACTTTCAAACACACTTCAACTCAACATACAACCAAACTAAACATGTGAACATAAAGTCCAAGCCATGTTACATGTTGTAGAGGGTAATAGAAGCGATGATATACAATATAGAGTTGTCATTTGCATTCAAAAACAAGGGGGTCCAAAGTTAAAACTTTACTAACTAATTGCCTTAGCTTTATATTCAAGAACAAATTGTACACACACATTATACTCTTTTCAATGGTGAGTTAATTCACCAAACTCCTTGTTAACATCAAGCACAAGCACTAAGAAAACAAGACCACTTGCTTACTTCACCAACAATCCAAAAACATCACTTTTGCACCTAAAAAGCTCACGACAATGCTCTTAGGCCCAATATTACTTGCCCCTCCCCTTCCTCGAACCTCCCTTTGTGCTTATTTTCTTCCACTTTTGACTTAATATTCTTGTCTCCTATAATATGCTAGGCCCTTAGCCAAAGTTTGGAGAATTTTGGTATTGATTTGCATTGTTTAGGAATTTAAAAGCGAATAGGAAGAGAGTGAAGGGCTTGTGCTTTCTATCTTTTTAATTTTGCAAAATGGATTAATGAAATAGAAGAAGTGTTTATGTATACTAAAAAAGAGGATACCACTACCCCCTAACTTCCTTGGAAGTTCACCATGCATCCTCCTTTTCATTTGCTAAATTTACACCACTTTCCTAACGAAAATATCTCTTCAAAATATCTTCTACCCTATGACATCAGTCATGGCATCATCCTACCCCACCAATTACCATTAGTATTAAATATTTTTAGCTGCTAATTAATTACATATTAATATTCTAAGCAAGCCCAAAAGGTTTGAACAACTTATATTGAGTAAAAATTTGTTTATCGATAAAACGATTTTTGATCACATTATCGATATTTCTTCAAAGTATTTATTTTTGTATACCATTTTTCAAAAACAAGTTTACCATCATTTGTTATTAAGTAAAGGGGGTTAACATGATTATAAAAATCACTTTCATCACATTAAACCAAGATTCAAATTTTCAATAAATTCAAATATTGAAATACGAAGTTTTCGAAATTCCAGATCGTTATATCTCTAGAGATAAATTTTCCACAATTACTAAACCTAAGAAGCTTCAAATTGGAACCAGACTGGTTCTTAACTTGCACCTTCTAAGTTTTAAATTTCTCAAAACTTTTTGACTTGTCTTCATCACATACACCCAAAATTTTCAAGAAAAGTCATCAATGAAAGAAATAAAATATTTCACTCCCTCAACTGAAGTTGTAGCCCTGGTCCCCAACATTTGTATGCACATAAAAAAGTACTCACTTCGATTTATGAAGTCCAACTCCAAAAGATACATTTGTCTGCTTACCCAACACACATTCCTATGAAAAATCTAACTTATTAAAGCTTTCTCCTTTGATCATCTTCCGTCTGCGAAGCAACTCCAAGACCTTCGAATATGGCCTAATATAAGATGCCAAAGTTTGGTGGCATTCAAAGCATAAGAACTATCTACTCCAACACAGGACTCTCCAAGCATGGTGGTTCCATTAAGCAAATATAGATTCTGGAATGCACCACCCTATATCAAAACTAGAATGGAGGGTGGTTCCTTTAAGCAGATATAGATTTTAGAAGCTAGAAATAGAATGGAGGAAGATGGGATGATCCCGAGAGCAGTTAGGCCGATCGGTGCCGAACCAGGACCATTCGGTAGCGAGCCATATGGACTCGGGGGCATGGCTAGAGCTATTCCAGGAGGAGATGGTACACATTAAGGGAATGGTACTAAGTGATTGAAAGTAAATCAAAATGTTGATACATAACCATAAGAGTATGTGCCAGAGTTCCCTCACGCAGTCGAGGGGAGAGGGGAGTAGGGTGAGAATGTGAACCTAAGGATTCCTTTGGATGATGATAAGAGATTTGCGGAGACGGTAAGGCGAGCCATGAGGGACTGGAGCCGAGGATGTGAACAGGAGTCCATTCACTCTAAACATTTGTTATGTTAGGAATCCTCTTGATTTTAAGATGCCAACGTTGATATGATTTTCACATTCAAGTAGTTGGAGAAAGCGTAGCTCCGAGGGAAGGTGCGTATTATTCCATCGGAGCAAAGTCTCCTAGCAAGAGATGAATAACGACTGTAATGGAAGGAGTATTCCCACTCACAGTAGTCGTTCTACTCGCTCCTCGTTGCTGCCATCGGTCCATCCTCCCTGTCGTACTCCTCAGGTCCTTGCCTTAGAATTTACGGCCCCTCAGACCCCTAATTTACGCATGAGAACGTCAGCTTTGCCTCCTTGGCTGTGCTTTGCTTGTTGTGCTGTTTTGTTGTGTTGTCCCCAAAAAAACAATGATTTAAGGTGGCATTGTCCACGGAGAAACCACCCCAAAGCCAAGTCACAATGGTATCTCCTACTACAGGTATGGCGCTAGCTAAGCTTGTAATTACTGTAGCTCCCCAAAAGCTCATCTGGCCCCAAGAGAATGGTCTGTTCCCACTTCCCCACGCATATTGTGTAAGGCATTGTGTTAGTGATCGACCCCGTTGATAATTTAACGGACAAATGGTCAACAGTAACAGGCATGGAACTAGATAACTAAAAGAAACTGTTATAGATATAGCTTCATGCTACCTCAGACGTTTATCGTTCCCTCCTTCTTATGAGGAGGAAACTATGCGTCTATGTGGAGAGATGTATTTTTTTTATACGTGAATCTTAACATGAAGAAATACCATAACAAAGAGAGGATTACTTGACTAGCGGGGAAAAAAGCGACCGTCGGGGAGGTATGAATAACCCCGACCTCAGGGGACCAATCCATTCTATTCCCAGTATAAACATTGGCGACCTCTTACTAGTAAGGTGCGACTAACAGGTGCGCCAATATATTAATTGATGCGTAGCGAGCTTTTGAGCTACTCAAGCTAGAGGTGCGTAGCGCTAGATCAACTATGAAATGGGCTAATGGGTGACACTTTGGCCAAGTATCCTACAAAGAGACTCCCGAGAGCCAGAAGTATTGAAGGATGGCCATAGGAATGGGCGCATCATGACATCATAACCTGTCTTTTGCCCGAATGAATTAGTTGGTACTAGAAATGTTAGAATTAGTAAACGAAAAGAGTAATAAGAAGTGAAAAGGACAAAGACACTTCCCAACCAGAAAGCAAAGTTCCCACTTCTGGTGTCCAAGTAAGGCCAGCACCTTACGTGGCATCTATTCGACTTCCTCAAGCACAAGAAGAGTTTCTCTTTCCCAACTTTTTGTTATTATGGAAGGGCAGCACAAGAAGGAGTAACTTCTCCTGGAGCGAAGAACTAAGGTCAAGTAAGTGATTCAGGTGGTGGTAGAGAATCTAAGTATTCACTTAGACCGCTTCTTCTTCTATGGTGTTCTAGGCATATTAATAGCAGAGAACTAAGAATTTTATCTGCTAAAAAATTTCGACCTTCTGATTGCGGAAATGATGACCATCAACGTACCATAGGCATCCTATCCCAGACCCCTAGGTACCCGGCCTCGATCTTCGTCTTTGAAAGAAAAAAGGAACTGTCGAAAAACTGGCTAAGATAGCTCATAAATAGGCCCTCATCCGCCCGCTTGAACTGACTGACTTTCCAACCGGACTAAATCTTGTCAAATAAAAAGAGGAGCCGGTGATCCACTCAGCCGAGTCTTATTTCACTTTTCTTAATGCAGTTCTAGCACCATATCTCATGACCCAAGAATGTGATGACGTTGCCAACTGTGAAGCAGAGGGCCAAAGAGTTCCTTAGGAATTTTTTGACAAGATTTAACGCGACGGTTGCCGTAGTTGATAGGCCAGATCCATCAATGGTTTTGATGGCTGTAGTTTCTAAAGTGGCTACTAAGACGGATTTTAAAGTTGCTTTGGAACAAAATCCATCGATGGATCTCATGGAGTTCAATTATGAGGCTGAAAGGTTTATGCATCAGGAGGATGCTGAAGCTGATAAAGAAGAGGTCAATGCCGTGGATGGTGAAGGACTGCTCGGAGAACGATCCAGCAGAGACAAAGGAAAAAGAAAGATGAATGATGGCTCTGAAGGATCAAAGCGGCAAAGAAGGAAACCAAAATTATCTTCTTATATAGATTTAAATGAAACCCCAGAAGAGATTTACGTGGATACCAAGGGGATAGGTCCCCTACCAAAAGCCGGCAAGGAGAGAGCCCATGGAGCATGAAAGGACATCAGGAAAGTGCAGCCTATTCCATGAGCTAGATGGGCACAGCATGAACGATTGCAGGTATCTACATGACCGATTGAGGAATAGATTAGGAATGATCAATTGCAGCAGTATGTGAAAAGTCAAGCTATGGTGGTGGAACTGAAGCAGCCATCATCCGCAATAAATGGAAGCGATCTTGGATCAAAGTCGAGGATAGTCATCTCTTGATTGAGATGATGTGGATTCAAGTTTATTTCCTTTGGTTTTTTTTTATTCCTAATCAACAATGTAGTATTGTAGTTGAGCCGCTTACCCATGCATGGAATATCGATCGATCCCTAGGCATACTTTAAGTTGGATGCAAGGCTGCAATACCTGGATGGATGTTGCGATGTATGTTTGGTGTTTATGTTTTAACCCTATAAATGAATGCTTTATTTTATCCATTTAATTGTGATGGCCGATATTGATCGCATTAAGTCCCAGCCAGAGAGCAGGGGCCAGAGTGCAAGAAACAAGTCCCCTCACCAGAGAGTGAGCGAATGGGCTTGCTTTCCATTGAGTCCCCTCGTTGAAGAGCGAGCGGATTGGGCTCAGCAATGGTCCATAGACACCAAGGATTTGACTACCTGTCGCGAACATCCAAGGATTTGATTATCGACCCCGAACGGACATGGATTTGACTATCGGCTACAGAAGACCAAGAATTTGATTATCGGCCCCAAATGGCCATGGAATTGATTATCGACTCCTAATGACCATGAATTTGATTGCCGACCCCAACGACCTTGGATTTGATTATCGACCTTGAATGGCCATCGATTTGACTGTCGTCCCTAAATGGTCAAGGATTTGACTATCCTCCTTAAACGGACATAGACCAGATCGTCGGCTCTGAATGACCATGGATTTAATTAACAGTTCGGAGAACCATTGATTTACTTACCAGCCCCAAATAGCCGTGACTTCAAATAATAATCCAGAAACGTGGATTTAACTATCAGCCTCGAACATCCATTTATTCAATTAATGATCTCGGAAGGTCGTAGACTTAACTATCGGCCTTTAACGGCCATGTATTTAGTTAATGATCGGGAAGGATCAAGATTTTAACTAAGACCTAATCATTGGCTCGGAACAGCCATAAATTACACTAACGATCCAGAGAGATTGTCCCTTAATTAAACATTAAACGAGCCGGAGAGATCGCACTTTTAACTGAATATAAAATGGTCCAAAGAGATCAAATCTTAGAGTAGATATAGATTTGATAAAAGGGTTTGAATGCCTCGAAATTAGAATAAAATAGATAAATCCCGTATGAACACAGGATGATTTTGATACATAAAGTAATAACTTTGAATGTAATTAGAATAATAATGATGTAAATGTCGGATGAACACGGAATGATTTTGATATGTGATGTAATAAGTTCGAATGAAATCGAAATTGTGATGTTATACAGGCTACACTTAGGAATAGTCTGGAGTCTTGGACAATAACAGGTCTAGAACGATTCATGTTTGATGAGAAAAGCCAAAGGATTAGGGTGATTTTCAGTAGCTTGATCGGCTAATGATCAGGAAATTTTTTAATGTCCCATCGAGTTCAACATCTTTTCTTGAGTAAATCACACCTGCCATTCGCAAGGCATTCTTTAAGGTGTAAGTGTTATCCTTCCTTTTGACTAGGCAATACCCAGATAGACTTAACGAATCAAACTCAAAAGTTATCAAGGAAGGAATCCCAAAAAGATAGCTACAAAGCCTAGAAACCAAGTACAAGTGGAATAACAAGGCGAAGAGAAAATTATCCCTAAAAATTCCATAGTCAAAAAATCACTAAGTGTTAGGTCATCATCAACCCATCACGGTTCATCATCGACCCATTACAGTCCATCATCGGCCCATTGCGAGCCTTCCTAGAAGCCATCATTCAAGAAACATGAAGGAATTCCACTAAGTATATGGTTTGGTACCGACCCATAATACTTTATGGGTTTGGTCCCATTTTTCACTACATGCTAGCCAAGGTCCTAGAAGCTCATTCCAAGCTCCAATAATTGTTCGCATGCTATGCTTCATCGATCTCCTCAAGCTCTCTGGGTCAGAAACTTCAACCTTCCATAGACCCATAAATTGGACTCCAAAGCAAGCAAATTATGGTTTATGCTAATGAAGAGTCGACCAATTTCCAAAAGTAAATCCATTTTAGTGATGTTTTATGGTTAGGTACCGACCCATACAGATTGCTGAGCTGACCATATCTTCTTCTTCTTCACCAACTCCTGGAAGATCATGGAGAACATGAGAATGGGTTTGTCGGACACTTTCCCGTTGACCTACACCTATAAATAGAACATGGGAGGCTTCATTTTGAGGATCTTTTTGCTCTTCCACCATTGTTATACATTTCTTGTGATTGCTAACTGTTAGGTGGAGAAGCATAAGAACTGTACTAGTGCTCTTCAGTAATAAAAAAGAAATTCCTTGAAGTGGATGTAGGCCAGAATATGTCAAACCACTATAAATCTCATGTGAATTATTTTCTACTCGTTTTCATTTACTTTTCCTCAATTCACTTCTATTCATATATCTATTAGGTATTTATGTCTGACGCCAACAATTTTAGACTTGATTTTTTCTTACCTTCATACCTCCCTCATACCAAAACCACTCATTACTAGATAGTGAGCTATATACTGATAAGGGTACCGATGATATACATAATCAACAGAAATTCTATCGAATTAGAAAATCGTCGAAAAATTTATAATAAAATTTATACCGCAAGTGCACAGCGTACACTTATATTACGTAGCGAATACGGGTCGATCGGTAGGGAATTGATGAATTTAGAAATCTATTCAATCAAATTATACCAAAGTCGAGTGAAAGTTAAGCTAGAGAATTAGAAAATTAGCTAACTAACTAAAAGAAAAGAGATGCAAATATAAGAGTTAAATGATAATTTAGAGAATAAATACACTCTCTAGATCACATAGTTCAACATATATGAAATCATGATCTCTCTTTTATGGGCATTAGTGCTTTAATTGATATGCTTATCATAAGTATGGCATATTTGCGCTATTGATTAGCCAAATAAGCCATCAAACTATAACACATCCCTTAAAGCACTTACTAACTTTCATGAAACTTGATAAAGGAAATGAAAATGAAATCTATTTTAAGTACGGCCTATTAACTATTGATTAGAAATATAGACCATCAAATTTAAATTTCAAATCACTTTCTTTTGTCATAATCATATTTTGATGAAGAGGCATTTATGTTAGTGATTGTTTAAGCATAGCCTATTTGATGTCAAAAATATAGGCTATCAAATTCAAAGCAAAAATAACAAATAAAACACTTCATTGATCATCATTAAGCACAAAAAGAGAGCATAAATTAACAAATAGTTGAAGCTACGTAATTAGAGAGCTTCATTACCCCCTAAATTGAAGGGATTTAGCCTCTCATATTTGTCATTTGATTAACAAATGTGGCTTACAACATGAAAGAAAAAGAAAAGGGAAAGAGAGCAAAATGAAAGGAAAAATTATTCTACTTGCATAAAGTAAAATAAATATGCACTACAACATGAAAGTAAATAAGCATGAAAAGGAAAAGAACATGTATTGAAGTTGCATAACAAAAAGATACATAAAGAGAAATGGCTACGTAGCCATTAAAAGAAAGAAGAGAGCTTGATTTTATTTTGAGCCTAAAACTAACTAAAGAGAGACTAAGTAAGAGAGATTACATGAAACATACGGGAATTTATAAATGTATGAAACCCTAATTTATATTTTTTGTGAATGCCCAAATTGCCCTTAAGGTAGTGTGGTGGCCAAGTAATCATTAACATCCATTAATCCCCCACTTAAATGTAGATGAAGCTTTTATGTCGTTTTATCATGTGCTTAGTTTCCTAATTGAAAATCAAGGTAGGTGGGTGGGGTCCTCCATGTTCTTCACTTTGAATTATTTCCATCTTCATTTTTGCATCTTCTTTATGCATGCATATTTCATCATAAAACCACTTGTAAAATTCACCAAATTTTCTAAAAAAACAACATAGAAAAATCCAAGTAAATTTTCACAATTTACTAAATGCACAAAAATGACCATTTTACCCCTGTATAAAGATGAATATATGACAATTTGAAAATAATTTGAATTTTTGTTTAAACAGGTTAAAATACCCAATATGATCATTTATTCAATTTAAATAGATTAAATATGGTAGTAAAAATATGCACGTTTCCATGCACATAAATATACATAAAGGGATATCGTGTGTAAGTGGGCAAAAGAAAAGAGTCGCCTAAATTTTCGATGACTTTCCAAGGACTATTTAATAAAAACAAAAATACCATCCAATGTCACATAAGTCGTCGGTACGTCGTCGAAATTTCTAGCGACATGTTCCCACTATAGCCCAATCCATACCCGACTTTCCCACTTCACTTTCCCTAAATCACAAATTAATACCCTCCTCTACTTCAAATTTCGCCCAAGCCACCAATGCCCCCACCCTTAAGCCACCAACCTCCTTCACTTTCTCATCGACCCTATACCCTTGATCCACCAACCACTCCAGTACCAAGCCGCCAGCGAATCGACCTCCTTTTTTGTTCAGATAATACTATCAACAACATCAATTTTTAGTTTGGGTTGTAGTGTGCTATGGTTTTTAGTTGCATCGGTCTAGATTGTAGTGCACAATATGGGGAAGAAACTTGGCTAAAATAAAATTTTAACCTATAGACGGCGCTGGGCAGTGAGGTAGTTGGAAGTAAGGTAGTGACTGGGGTGGAGAGAATGGCAATGGTGATGAAGGGACGACAATGTCAATTTTTGAGTGAGTTAAATTTTATCTACATTCAATAATCTATCATTTGAATGGTTCTGACCTTGCTTTGGTTTATATGTTCTTTTTCGACATTTTAGTAGTATGAACTTGCAAACAATTATTGGTTTGTCTAGTTTAATCAAAGTGTTGAATATTTAACATGTTCTTAATATGTTGATGTAAGTTATATTTATTGGTGATTGAGTTACTGGTAGTTATTAAATTTAGACGATCAAGAAAAAAAAATTACGGGATGATATATGTGATTTGGTTGTATGAGGAGTTATACTTCTTTGTTTCAATCAGTATAAATGTGACAATTGTCAAGTTTTGTTGTGATCTATATGCTATGAACTTTGACATTACAATAAAACAAGTTTGTCAAAGATGATTGCTTAATATAGTTTTAGATGAATAGATGTACATGATATGTTTATATAATACTATCTTGTAAAAGATAATGTAATTTTGATTAAGAAATGATTCAATTACACTTGAAGGTGATGCACTTGAAGGTTTAATGGTTATTTATCATATAATACAATGATTATTTTTTCTAATGATGAACATTGCTCCTTTTTTGCAGATTCTACCAATATTTCGATCACATCCATTTGATGATAGTATGTATATGATCGAAAGATTGATAATTGTAAAAAAGGAGCAACATCCATCATAAAATAAACTACCATTGTATTAGATGGTGAAAAACAATGATGGTATAAAGACATAGCAGTGGTGACTGGGCATGCATAGTAGTGCTGCTATAACTGACGATGGTGGAATAGTGAAGTGTTGGGGATGCTATTAACGCTGGAGTCGATGACCATCAGTGATGGTGGTAGTCGCCACTAATGGTTACAGTATAGCTACCAATACTTCCTTATACACCATCACTAATTATAACAGCACTACCACTCATGTCTCTAGTCACCGCCTCGGTTGCATGTCATGGAAGGTGGTAGTTGTAACAACCTGATGTTGAGAAGTAATTAAATTAAAAATAATAACGGTGATTAATTGATTAAAATAGATATTTTTAAAGATTTATTAAAAATGACTTGGATTACTTGTATATTTGTGAATTTAAAACTGTTTTTTATATGATAAAGGTAATTATATATTTTATATATTTGAATGAATAAGCAATGATGGTTTGGGATAGTAATAATTTTTAAAGCAAAGGTTTGACTTGATTTTAGTTAATAAGAAGGGATATTTATAAAGTGGTCTAAGATAATAGTTTTGATTTTATTAAACAAAATAATGGAATTTATTACATATAAAGTCTATAAAATTTTGTGATGCTGAATAAACATTTTAGTGATGTGTATATGATTTTTGTTTGAATTTTTATGGAGTTTCATATTGATTAAAAAATAGTTTATACAAGAAGAAGAAGTAGAAAAAGAAATGAAATGGGCTCAAAAAGTCGAGATTATGTCCTCGATGAGATAATGTCATCATCCCTTGAAATCTCATGACCTTGTTGTTCTTCCGCACTCTCCACCTTTTCTTTCTGTTGCCTCCTTCTCTGAAATGCTTCCTCTCCCTTCCATGTCGCAACCCCGGGTAGCTTTTGAGCCTCCAGATTCTATGGCTTCATTAACCAGATCCGACAGCCCTTGCAACGCCTCCTCTTTTTCCGCCGCTGGCCATGTGACCGAATCTGTTCCTTCATTGTCATCTAATTCTCCTTTGCAAGCTCTTATTTCCTATTTGGTCAAATTGAAGGGTAAGCCAAATGTTTCCTTAATTTTTGGCATAGCAGACTTCGGCTCTCAAGTAACCCTCTAATGCCTATTATTAATGCCGCTGCCACTGATGAAATTGGACAATGGTTCGATTTGGTTTAGCAAGTTTTTGGCGAAGTCAGTTCTGATATTGAAACTAATGATGGTAATGGAATCTCTGTTGCTCCTATCAAATTGGTTCATGTGCAAGGAAATGATTATGTACACGATAAGGATCGTTCTATGTGTAATGATGGTCCGACTTTACATATGTGGCCTGCGGTAGCAAGCTCTGTTCATTTAGATGATAATAATGATCGCGCGGAAGTTGGTTGCGGAACTATGGAATAATGCAGCCAGCCTTGGATTGTTGTACATCCATATTTTTCTCTTCAGAAGTTGACTATGAAAGATTCTGTTAACCAGTAAGTGGTCTTCACTTTATTCATCCTTGCCAAGGATGCAGGCGCTTATGTGCCTCGGTCTTTTGATTTGGTTGAAATAAATGGGGTTATGGTTCTTCCCGTGGAAGTGATTCGGGCGAGTGTTGGTTTATGGTCGGATTATCTGTGAGGTTAGTCAAAGAGCATCGTATCAAAGTTTGGCAGATAAAAGGTGGTCTTCAGGTCCATATGGACAACTCCATGTTCTTTTTCAAGTTTTCGCATCCCGAGGAGCATCTTCGAGTTCTATGTGTTGATCTTTCTTTTATTTGGAGTAAGCCATTTATCATTACTCCTTAGAGTCCTTTTGTAGACTGTACCAGAGAGCAGTTTTATCTGTTCTTGTATGGATTTATTTCTCTCGCATTCCTTCTGTTTGCAACCTATGCTTGGTCTTAACTGGTTAGCTGGTAATGATGGGCAATTGAAGTGTTTTGATGCTAATACTGTTGCAAGGGAAAAGCTAGTTTATGCTAAAGCGCTAACTGAAATTTCATCGGATATATTGCTTCCGAATAAGATCAAGGTTCGTATTTCGGAGGGTTAAGTTGCTGAAGTTGTTGTAAAATATGGCTGGAAATCGGGTATTTGCATGTCATGTCATTCTTTTGGCCATCTTCTCGAGGCTTGTCCTCGTTTGTCAGCTATTCCTTTACCATTTTCGCACAGGACCCCCTCTTCAGTGACCCCTTTTCATGAAGTGGGTCCCGAAGGTGCATGTGGCGCCTTCTATTTCTCCTCATGTGGTAGTTAAGGAGGTAGATGATGTTATGTTTCCTTTGGATGTCGTCGTTGTTGATATTTCAGTTCCTATGGTTTCTTGCGCAGGTATAGCCTCTTGTACTAATGATGTCCTTGTTATTGAACCCCCTATTGCAGTCCGTTCTGTCTCTCCTGCCATTTATTGGGATGAGGAGGAAACGTCTTGGATTCATCAGAAGTGTACTATGAGATATACCCCTTTGGATGATCATTTTTTTAGATTTGTATCAGATGACTACTTGGACCTAATATGTCTTCTTTATAGTATTTCAGACGATACTTTGGTTCTTGCTTTAGATGGTCAGCTTGCGAAAAGGAATGAGGTTACTCTAGTTGATGCCACATGGGATAGGTCCTTTATTTACTCTTCTCATTCTGTGCACTTTGACCCTGGTCTTGCTGTGCTTTTTTAAGCCTTCGCTCATCTTGTTGGGCATGCCCCCAGGCCGATTGTGGAATCTTCAGACGTTGGGGGTTGTTTCTCTTCTTCTAAAGAGGTCTAATTATCAAGTCATTTATAGTAGCAGCGACAATTCTGCCACACTCTTATGTTGTATTTTCGTGTTTCATAGTAGTTAAGGCTTTTCTGCCTTTCTTCTGTACTAAACTGTGTTTTATTGCTTTGGTAATAAAAAGTGGATAGTCCACTATGAAACCAGCTGGCTTTGCCAAATAAAAAAGGAAATGAAATGGGCTAAGCGTTGTGTAAGGTTCAAACTTAATAAATGGGTTCATGAAGCTTATATATATGTATGTATATATGTATGTATGTATGTATGTATGTATGTATGTATGTATGTATGTATGTATGTATGTATATGTATATGTGTATATATATAGAGTTTCTTTCTCTAGAGATGTCTTCACTTTTCTTTTATGAAGAAAGTTACCTTTATTTACAAAATAATTCATGTACAAGTTACCTTTCCATTTTTTTGGTCTTCATGAGCAAAATAAAACAAACCCTCTTCTCCTTTTAATTAAAATAAAATCAAATAAACTCCTCTGAATTCCAAAATTAAAGTATATTGCTCTCATCACCAAGCTACACCAATATTCGTGAAGAAGTTGAGGTTCGATTAAATTTATAGCTATGAAGTTTTCTTGTTGAAGAACTGAAGAAGATGGAATACTATTTTAGCTATGGAGTATCATTTAGCCAAGATGAGCACTTTACCACTCACATATCTATGTCTTGATGATTAATTTTATATCTATGAAGTTTAACATGTGCATTTCATGGATTTTTGATGAATTATGATGATTTGAATTTCAAGTTACATTATATTAAATAAGAGCTTATATCAACATCGTGAATTTGATAAATTATTGATCGACGAGGGAGTTGGATGGTGATGAGTTTCATGTATATACACTTCTCTTGAAACATATGTCGCTTTTATTTTGCTTAATTTCGAATAAGAATGAGATATAGTAGATTTTGTATTGACACAAAATAGTCATTTTTCCATGCTTCAGGAATTCAGTCGACCGAGTGTTTCATGCAATCGACTTAACTTGTATAAATCTTAAACCCAAGGAGAACACCCAGTTTTGGTCGACTCTGTTATAGTCCCAGTCAACTGAAACCAGTCAACTACAGTTTTTCCTAATCGACTGAACCTAGGAATTTTTGTTTCCAGAATTGATTTGTTTTATATATTTTCTATATTTTAAATCGTGTTCCTATTTAGTTTCAAAACATGATTGTTTGTGTTTGTTTGACATTACAAATTATTTAAGATTTCTCTGAAGATCATTTATAATGTTCGGAGATTTATTTATTATGTTTTAAATGATTTAATAATTCTATTTTGGAAATTTATGTTACTTAATATATATAGTTAATAGAAGTTAAATTACTTTTATGAATATTATCAAATGATTTTATAATGTTATTGAATGGCTTTAATATAATGATTAATAAATTTAAATATATATATGCTAAAGATTTCAAATAATATTAAATGCAAAGGAATTACTTTGAAAGTTAACTTGTAATTGACATTCATAATTATATCTAACTCTTGAGGTAATTTGGAAATTTGAATTATATGCATCTATTTATGTATGTTTGTGTATATGTATGTATGTATGTTGATTTGGAAATGGATTCCTATATTTAAATTGAAAGGGACAGCGGATTAAGGATCTTAAGGCTAATTTAACACTAGAGGGGAGTGAATAGTGCTTAATGGATTCTAAGACTTATACGAACTAATTTAAAATTTATGATATAAAAAAATGCAGAACTTACGTACAGAAAAATCACAGAAACAAACATAGATGCAGAATGTAAATAAAAAGCAGTAAAAGGAAAGAACACACCAGATTTTATATTGGTTCGGAGTTACCGTACATCCAGTCATGTACTAAGGCAAACCACCTCATACATATTTTTATTATACCAATGTCGAGATTACAATCCTCAATTTCCAAAGGCCTTGAGGTACCCTCTTGTCTCACGAGTCCGGGGCAAACTCTCTTGATTTACGGGACTCAAGATCACCCAATTGATTTCCAGGCACGACCACACCTTATAAAGAGACTCAATAAACTTCTGATTACAAATTGATCCTATAACTCTGAATAACACTTTGATCTTCGAGAGAGGGAAGAGAATCAAGCAAGAATGAGATTCTAATTTGATTCACTTAAGAATTCGATATAATTTCGGCATAATCTTGAAAATATGAAAATTTTAGAGTATGGATTTGTGGAGAAGAAGAAGTGAATAAAATAAGAAAAAGTTGGTTAAAAAATTCGTTTGTGAAGGCTATTTATAAAGCACAAACGGTCATAACCATTCGAGAAGAGATTTAAACGAATAGACTCTTCTTTTGAAAATTGAAACTTTTGAATTTAACGGCCATCATGTCGACATGGGGTATCCCATGATGTCGACATCCCTAATTAAAAAACAATGTAAAATTTGTTTTGAAAATGAAGTTTAAAACAAGAGTTTATTTTAAAACAACAACAAACAATATTTTTAAGGCTAAAACGTCTTTTTGAAAATCATATGAAAAGATAATTTTAAGGCCAAAACATTTTCAAAAATATTTTTTAATATCATTTTGAAAAACATTTTGAAGTAGTTTTGCAAGCTTCTTCCTGCAGAATATCTCATTACATCAGGACTCGAGAACTTGTACAAAACCAGGATGTTCGAAGGTTTGTAAGCCACTTGTCATAGGTTTGTAAGCTACTTGTCGTGGGTTTGCAAGCCACTAAGAAGGTAGAAATGGGTTCCATCCCAAATGAAATTCGAAATGAAGATTTCTGTGTTATTATGAAGTTTTAACAAAAACTAGACACTTATCTTGAAATCTTGATCTTGATACTCATGAGTCTTCAAACTTGATTTCTTCATTCCTGATATTTATATTATACAGTCTTCAATAATCAGTACTTCTTTATATATATATATATATATATATATATATATATATATATATATATATATATATATATCCTGCATAATAACGTTCATATATATTGTAACGATCTGGAATTTTGGTCATTAGTTTTTGAACATTTAATTCGTTTTAAATGTTGAATATGGATTGTTAATTGATTTTGAGATATGAAGATTTGGTTGAATCCATATAATTAGTTATAACTTCAAATGTGGCAATTTAATTGGATTGGATAAATAATAATTTAATATTTGAATTGAGATAATTTGTAAATCTGAGGAATAAATAGATATAAAAATGGGTTCTAAAATTTATTTAAGTATAGTTGGATTAGAATTTTAATATTAGACTTTTGAATGGAATCAAAAGTCGATAAGTTAAAATTAGAATTTTTATATTAATTTAATAATGGAATTTAATATATAATAATAATGTAAATAATCAAATTTTGGTTTAAAATGAATCAGAGTGATCTAAAAATCTAGTAATAAACTCCGTATGATTTATAATTATGCTGGTAAAGTTTTAAAATGGAATTTTTAAATGATTTTGACAATTTCGTAATCGCTCGATTTAAATCGACGATTTAAAATAGCCTTCCGGGGCACAATCTCAGAATTCGACGAAACAGTTCCATTGGATCCGTAATAGTGTATTATTATCGGATTTCCAATTTCGTAACATTTGGAGTTACCATTTGTTCGTACGGGTGAGAAACGCGTTGAGATTTATATCGAAAATTAAATATTTTAAATCGATTCAAAAAGCTATCTGCCACATATGATTCAATCAGGCTCCAAAACACATTCCATTATGTTTGAAATACAGGTAAAACCTTATAATCGCCAGGTAGCTCATGTTGTTTGGAGTTCGTTCGAAATAGCAGTTAAAATTGAGAATAATAATAAAATATATTATAAAAATTGTTTATACAAGCATCAAAACAGTTAAGCCCCAGCTTTATTCTCGGTCGCCACTTCAAATTTTCAATGGCCGTAATACATCGACATTCATCTCCAATTTTCGATTAATCCTTTGAGTTATAACAAATTCTTCCATCTGGAATATCCTAGAGGGTGGAGAGATGCACAGATCCAACGGTGGAGATTCGTTTTCGTTGTCGCGATTTGCCGGGCCGGGCTCGAGAAGTACTTCGTTCGCATGCGTTTTTTCCTTGGATTTGGGGAGCCAAGCTTGTCGCGTTTGCTGGCAATGGCGTGGCATATGAAGAGCTTCCCGACGATGTTGGTAGATCGTCGTCAAGTGGGACGTTAGGGGGCGCGGTTGAAGGATGAACGAGCTCTGATGGTTCGTTCGTATAGCCTAGAACGCATTTGAAAAGGAGAAGAAAACGAGAAAGCGGCCGAGATTCATTTGGTAAAAAAAGAAATTATTTTAAAATTATATTCAGACGTTTAAAAATTCATAACTTTTGCATGCATGGTCAGAATTCGAAGAAATAGGAAGCGCCGTAATTACATCGACTCGAACTGCGTGTTGCAGCAGATGTGGAGGCAAGTTGAGCGAGTGGAAATTTTTGAGTAAATCGAATGGGCTCAATTTAATTTGAAATTTGTAATGCCGACGCAAGGTGAGTTAATCTCACTCACATCTGGATTTCCAAAATTAATTTAAAATTTAAATTATTTGTTGATTGATGAATGTGATTGTTATTATCAGTCTGGATATGATATTATATATAGTAGTATATATTTTTTTTTGGGTGATTGATTTCCCGTATTATATAGTGGATGAGACCCTAGGCGCCCTACATAATAGCGGATGACCCTTGATACCGCGATGTCCCCCTCGAAGTGAGATTTGGTATTTTATTTGTTGTGGTACCATCTGTGGATGCAGGAAAAACAGGTTGAAGGGATCCATCTGGATTCCTCAAATTATTATAATTATTTTTCATATTTGTGATATGTTATGTGATATCCTGTGATAGATTGAATTAGAAATTAAGTTATTCGGTGTTATGGATTGGATGAATATAATTTAGTATTTTAAAATATGGAATAGAATGAATTGGGTTTTTAAAGGAAATGAAAAGAAAATTCTTTAGTAAATAATTATTGGTAATTTGAATAAATCGAATAAAAAATTAAAGGGAATTTAAACTAGGATACCAGTTTGAAATTGATTAAGTGTTTTGGAAACTGTGATTTAAAAGGAAATAAGCAATGGGAATTTGTAAACTGGGTTTATGAATAAAGTGGAATATTATCAGTGGATAAATTTGGAAGTACAGATTCCAGTGGAATTTATAAGGAAAGGTGCAATTCATTTTTAAAATAAAATGGATGATTTTATTTTAAAAGTTGGAAAGTATATTTTACTTGGAAAACTAAGTATATTTTCAAAGAAAGGATTTCAAAGTATAAACTAGAAGTTTAAAAAAAATATTAAAAATGTTTTAGAATTTTTTTTAATTATTTGTAAGTGAAAAGTAAATATTTATTTAAGTTAATTATGATGGTTAATTATTTTTAAGGGTAAATTAGTATTATGATTTTTAAAAAGGGAATTTTAACATAAATATTTGATATAATAACTTTAATTAAAGGGCAGTTTTGGTTTAAGTATTACTCAGAAAATCTTATAGAATTTCTTAAGTATTATTTTATTTAAGTAATTTTAGTAGCCTTGATGTAAATAATTCAAGAATACATTTTTGAAAGTGATTATATGGAAATGGGAAATGTGTTTAAAAATAAAAAGTGGTTTATTTTAAAGTGTTGAAAGAAATTTATGGGATTGGGACATAAATTAAATTGAGATAAATCGAGCAGGATTTATAAAGGATTATATGGGTTATATTGAAATAGAAAGTGTTTCTCTAAAAAGCCAACTATATTTTCAAAGGAGATTTTTATGTATAAGTTTAAGGTTTTAAGAATTTGTTTTAAAGAATGTTTTAGAGAAATTTATTACTTTTAATTATTTTGGAATTTTAAAGTAAATATTATTCAAAATTATTTTAGTTGTAATTATTTCTAAAAGTTAAATTAGTATTATGTTTTTAAAAGAAATTTTATAATATTTATACTTTATATAAAACTTTTATTTTAAAAATAGTTTGTGGTTTAAGTTTTACTTGGCAATTATTATAGGGTTTCATAACTATATTTTTGAGTAAGATGATTTAAGTAGTTTTATTTTTAAATGTTTTGAGTATATATTTTTGGGTAAAGTGATTTAAATTATTAAAAATCAAATTTAATAAGATCTGAAGTTTTTCAATGGAAATAAAAAAATTGGTTGAATTGATTGTTTATTTGATACTTAAATAACTGACTATCAAATCTGGACCCGAATATAACTTTGGAAATATCTAGAAGGAGTACGGGAATTATATGGTACAGTTACCGTTCGAGTTGCTATACTGTACTTATAAACTCGTTCGTTCTTCTATGACTTTTGTAAGGAAATTTGTCCACTGACGGTTAGGAGGTGATCTCCGATCTTATTTTTGTCTGTGTATTTCCTAAAGAACCAGGGTTGAGTTTACCAGGAAATAACGAACGTTGTTTCGAAGAGACCGGGATCAGATTTGAGATCCGAAAACCACTTCGATCCAACGGGAACATTTTCGTGATGAAGACAAGGCTTGGAGTCGAAAATGGAGCAGTGAAGTGCAAGGGCTAATCGCTACTAATCCTGAGGGTGATTCCAAAATGGTTGTAGTAGAGGTAGTGTATTCGGTTCCATTCGGACCTGAAACGGACTTGTATGGATGAATGCTATCAAAACATTGTCAGGAGGACGATGAGCATTCTAAGTGAGATGTTCTCTACAAAGGCAACGCTGAGCCTCGAACCTCATCAACCGGGAATTACTGAAAACCAGGAGTTATGCAGCATGGCTAAGTGGCTAGCAACCAATTAGGATAAGGTCATCTCTGCCTAAATGTCCCTTTTATTCAGATGTGTGGGCGGTTGCTGATCCCAACCGCGGGGTGATCTTATTTGGGTTATCCAGTAAGCGGTAGTCCGGTTTTATGTTGCAGAGGATCAGGGTGGATCCTCGGTATGCAGATCTGGACCAGGTACCGTGGCAGGTGGTACCCCAGTGCCTGTCATTAGTTGGAAATCCATTCTCCCTACGTGTCTTTTACGGTTTTAATTGTAAAGCCTATTATTGCTGGAATTTAAAGAATGTAACAATTTCGACTATTTGAATAAATATTTGTATTTAGACACTATTATAATATCAGAGGACTTTATAAGAAATGTTTTGATTATCGTAAGGTAAAAACCCGACATATTTATTTGTGGCGTGATCTTATGAGATACCTTTGATTTTCAAAGGATTTTGAAAACTTTAATAATTAAGTTGAGTGTATTTTCTTACGCTGGTTTTTTAGACTAACTCGAATGTTATTTTATTATAATGCTCGGGTCAGACCGAGTGTTACAAATACAGGATAGGATGCTGTGAAGCTCAGGAGACGAGCTGGATGGCGAGACGTATCACACGTACTTGAAGTATATTCTGCTATGTGGTATAAGCTGTATAGTCAATTTTAGTGGGGATAAGTTAATATAACTGTCCAGTAATTGTTTTCATTATGATGTACTCTGATGATGTAATGTATAAAACAGATATAGTTCTTTTTATATAATGATCAGTCATTTATCTATTATATTTTGTTCCGCTGTGATTGTGGGATTTTGATGTTGTTTTGTTTTCTCTTCTTCTACCTCCTTCTTTCTTCCCCTCAGCAGCCCATCTTTTTTGGCACTCGATCGCCGGCATATTATACAGTGGCATATTTGTGTCAATTTTCGATGGTGGAGAAGGGCGGATCTTCACAGTGGTATCAAAGCTTAGGTTGGCGATAGCCTAGGCTTTGGTGGGGGAATTACTCATTTGAAATAGAATCAATAGTACTTTAGAATGAGCTTGAGTGTAATAATAGATATGAGCGCGTAATTGTTAGTGAATATAAAAACTGTTTTTTATATTGTGTTGACTTATCGGTTGAGTACTTATGAATTCTGATCGGCACAGGAAGTACAACCATACCGATAGGAGTTTCTAAACTCTTAAACATGATAAATCAATAGAGTATTGTTTTAAAGTGGGTAAATGAAATAATTTTACCTAAAATTATATTTTGATATAAAAAGAAATAATTTTCTGAAATTATTATATATATATAGATATTTGGTTGTTAATATTATAATCTAATAAGAATCTAAAATTTGAAATGTTCTATATTTATAACTAAATAGAATTTTATATGTACGAAGTAATACAATGGAACATAACCAAAATTTGATCTAAAGCAGAATTTAAATCCCGGAAATTTTGGAAAATGATTTTAAATGAATTGGAACAAAAAGTTTGGGAATTTTAAATCTTGGAAATTTTGGAAATATTTTCCAAAGTATTTGAAGAAAATAATGGAGTATTATTTTGGGAAATTATTTCTGAATAGAAGTATTTTGAAATAAATTTATGGAAGTAAGGAAGCACTGAACTCACTTCAGTCGCTGGAAAATAATCCTGGTGATGATGGCCACATCATTTGTATTCATTTTCATCTTTCCAAGTGATGGATTGCTACTGGGGTGGTTTGGTATAATTATTTGTTTGGACTTGTTTGATAAACAAGTTCGTTTTAGAAATTTCAAAAGGGAAATTGTTTTGGTAAAATGAAGTCGTTTGGGAAATCCGGAGACATGATTTGATATACCAAAGTGGGTATGTGTTAATTATGATTTCAAAATAGTTTTGAAATGAAAATGGGTAATTGAATTCTGGGAATTCTATTTTAAAATAATGTGGAAAGTTAAGAGGGAAAATCAGGAATTAATTTATAAAATGAAGTTCATTTAATCAAGAAAGGAAATTGTAAAGTTTAATCCTGAAAATTTAAATTTAACCTGAGTAAACGAAAGGGAATAAGATATATTGGAATTTAACTTAAGATAAGTTAAATAAAATTAAAGTTTGGTTTGAATTGAATTGGATATTAAGTGATAAGGTAGGGTAATTATATAAGTATATGTAAAATTATTGAATTGGATGAATACACTTAGTCCTTAAGGGAAACAAATAATCCATAATTTTGGATATAAGATGTAAATAGACTCAAGTAAGTGATATAAGATTTTAAGTAAATAAGTTATGAACTTATGAATAGGAAAATGGAAAGTTTAAAAATTTAATTCTAAATGAAATGTGAATTGAAATAAGATAATGAAAAATATAAAATGTGAATGGGCTTAAGTAAGTAAAAAAGTTTTTGAACTTATAAATTGGGAAATAAAAATTTAAAATTGGATTGAATTGAATTTAACTTAAATTAAATGAATTTGAGTTGAATTTGGATTGAATTAAAATCCAAATTCAGACGAACAATAAATGATATTTAATGGAATTAAATTCTTATTTAAATTAGTAAAAGGAATGGCATGGATTTGAGTTGATTAAATAAAATTTAGTTGAACTTGAATTAAATTGAAATATAATTGAATTGAAAGGAAAAATGATATTGAATAAAACTTGTTTGGATAATGGAATAGAAATGCAAGAGTAGGGATTTAAATTAGTAATATAATGAAATGAGAATGAATTGGTTGTGAATAATCCAGAATGGAATGAAATTAATATAAATTGAGTTGGAATTAATTTAAAAATGGTTATAAGCTTAAGAAATTGTTATTCGCTTGAATAACGGCAAACTTGCATAGAAATTTGTTGTTTTGTCATAAACTAAGTAAATGAATTAAAAGAAGTGAATAAAAATTGGTTTTTTTGAATCAATTCGAATAGATTGAAGGTTACTAAAATGGATTTGCATATAAATAGAAGTAAATTATGTATGTAATGCAAATTAATTAATTTGTAATTGGGGAAGGCGAAATTATGTAAGGTAAGGCATATAAACCAATTTGATATGAATATGAGATTAGTTGGTGCAAAGATGAATTGAATATAGTGAACTTGGTTGTAAATCATTCCGAGTGGAATGAAATGAAATATGGATTTATGAAGGAAATTAAAAATAGTGGCGAAACCTTATGATTTCTTATAATATATGGATAACATTTAGGATTTTGAAGTTTATTTGCTTGGACTATGTAATTGATATGTTTGGCTAGTTAAATAGATTGAATGTTGTTAAAATTTCATGATTTTGAGAACTTATGTGCTTGTCGAGTAAGTACAGGTACAGGAGGCTATCAGATAGAGTTTGGAGGGTGTAAATGCATAATAAATTAGCCGCTCGCTTAGAAAATGCTAATGTGAGGTACGCCTATGCAATAAATTAAGAAATGAATATATATTGTTATATATTTTGTTTTCTGACCGTGTAGGTCGATCTATATATTTTTATATCTTTTGTGATATTGTAAAAGGCTCTCCGCACAAAGGAGACGCTGTAAAAAAATTCGAAAATTTCGGGAGCTAGGAATTTTTTGAAAATTTTGAAATTTTGGTTAACTAGAAAGTTGATTTTTGGAACGATGTTAGAAATCAAACTTTTGAGTTGGAAACGAAGGCTAAGGGTTTTGGTTAACTAAAGGGTTTTGAGAAGTGAATATAAGTATTAATTAAGTGGGTTTTGGGTAAGTTAATGAGTTTGGAAGCATTTTCCTATCTTAGCAAATTTCAAGGATGAAATTTTTATAAGGGGGAATGTAACGACACAGAAGTTTGGTCGTTATTTTTTGAACATTAATTTATTTTAAATGTTGAATATGGATTGTTAATTGATTTTGAGATATAAAGATTTGGTTGAATCCATATAATTAGTTATAACTTCAAATATGGCAATTTAATTGGATTTGGATAAATAATAATTTAATATTTGAAATTGAGATAATTTGTAAATCTGAGGAATATACAAATATGAAAATGGTTTCTAAAATTTATTTAGGTATAGTTGGATTAGAATTTTAATATTAGACTTTTGAAAGGAATCAAAAGTCGATGAGTTAAAATTGGAATTTTTATATTAATTTAATAATGGAATTTAATATATAATAATAATGTAAATAATCATATTTTGGTTTAAAATGAATCAGAGTGATCTCAATATCTGGATATAAATTCTATATGATATATAATTATGTTGGTAAAAGTTTTAAAATGGAAATTTTAAATGATTTTGACAACTTCGAAATCGCTCGATTTAAATCGACGAGTTAAAATAGCCTTTTGGGGCACAGTCTCGGAATTTGACGAACCCAGTTCCATAGGATCCGTAATAGTGTATTATTATCAGATTTCAAATTTTGTAATATTCGGAGTTACCATTTGTTCGTACGGGTGAGAAACGCGTTGAGATTTATATCGAAATTTTAATATTTTAAACCGATTCAAAAAGCTATATTCCATATATGATTGAATTGGGCTCCAAAACACATTCCATTGTGTTCGAAATACGGGTAAAACCTTATAATCACCAGGCGACACGTGTTGTTTGGAGTTCGTTCGAAATAGCAGTTAAAATTGAGAATAACAATAATTATAAAAATCATTTATATAAGCATCCAAATAGTTAAACCCTAGTTATTATTCTCGGCTGCCACTTCAATTTTTCAATGGCCGAAACACATCGACATTCATCCCCAATTTTTGATCAATCCTTTAAGTTATAGAAAATTCTTCGAACTAGAATATCGTAGACGGCGGGGAGATGCACAGATCCAACGGTGGAGATTCGTTTCCGTGGTCGTGATTTGCCGGGCCGAGCTCGAGAAGTACTTCTTAGCATGCGTTTTTTCCTTGGATTTGGGGAGCTAATCTTTCTGCGTTTGCTGGCAGTGGCAAGGCATGGGAAGGGCTTCCGAACGACGTTGGTAGATCTTTGTCAAGTGGGTCGTAGCGTGGCGCGGTTGAAGGATGAATGAGCTCTGATGGTTCGTGGCGCGGTTGAAGGATGAACGAGCTCTGATGGTTCGTTCGTATAACCTAGAACACATTTGAAAAGGACAAGAAAACAAGGGAGCGGCCGAGATTCGTTTGGTAAAAAAAGAAATTGTTTTAAAATTATATTCAAACGTTTAAAAATCCATAACTTTTACATACATTGTCAGAATTCGACGAAACAGGAAGCGCCAGAATCGCAGCGAAGCGGCCTACGAGCTGCAGTAGATCTGGAGGCAAGTTAAGCGAGTGGAAATATTAGATTAAATCGAATGGGCTTGATTTGATTTAAAATTTGAAACGCCAGAGAAAGGTGATTTAATCTCACTCACATCTAGATTTCCAAAATTAATTTAAAATTTAAATTATTGGTTGATTTATGAATGTGATTGTTATTATCAGTCTGGATATGATTTTATATGTAGTAGTACATATATAATTTGGAGTGATTGATTTCCTCCATTATATAGCGGATGAGACCCTATGCGTCTCGCATAATAGCGGATGACCTTTGATACCGCGATGTCCCTCTCGAAGTGGGATTTGGCATTTTATTTGTTGTGCTAACATCTGTGGATGTAGGAAAAACAGGTTAGAGGGATCCAACTGGATTCCTCAAATTATTATAATTATTTTTCGTATTTGTGATATGTTATGTGATATCCAGTGATAGATTGAATTATAAAATAAGTTATTCGGTGTTATGGTTTGGATGAATATAATTTAGTATTTTCTTGCAGAGCAATATAATTGAGTATTTTAAAATATAGAATAGAATGAATTAGGATTTTAAAGGAAATGAAAAGAAAATTATTTAGTAAATAATTATTGGGAATTTGGTAAAATCGAGCAAAAAATTTAAAGGGAATTTAAACCAGGATATCTGTTTGAAATTGATTAAGTGTTTGACAACTTTGATTTAAAAGGAAATGAGGAATGAGAATTTGTAAACTGGGTTTATGAATAAAGTGGAATATTATCAGTGGATAAATTTGAAAGTATAGATTCTGGTAGAATTTATAAGGAAAGGTGCAATTCATTTTAAAACTAAAAAGGGTGCTTTCATTTTAAAAGTTGGAAAGAACATTTTTCCTCGAAAACTAGATATATTTTCAAAGAAAGGATTTCAAAGTATAAACTAGAAGTTTGAAAATGTTTTTAAAGAATGTTTTAGAAAATTTATTATTTTAATTATTTGTAAGTGAAAAGTAAATATTTATTTAAGTTAATTATGGTGGTTAATTATTTTTAAGGGTAAATTAGTATTATGATTTTTAAAAGGGAATTTTAACATAAATATTTGATATAATAACTTTATTTAAAGGGTAATTTTGGTTTAAGTTTTACTCAGAAACTCTTATAGAATTTCTTAAGTATTATTATATTTAAGTATTTTAGTAGCCTTAATATAAATAATTTAAGTATATATTTTTGAAAGTGATTATATGGAAATGGGTAATGTGTTTAAAAATAAAACGTGGTTTATTTTTAAAGTGTTGAAAGAAATTTACGGGATTGGGACATAAATTAAATTGAGATAAATCGAGCAGGGTTTATAACAGATTATATGGGTTATATTGAAATGGAAAGTGTATTTCCCTAGAAAGCCAAGCATATTTTCGAAGGAGATTTTTATATAAGTTTAAGGTTTTAATAATTTGTTTAAAAGAATATTTTAGAGAAATTTATTATTTTTAATTGTTTTAGAATTTTAAAGTAAATATTATTTAATTTAGTAGTAAATATTTTTAAAAGTTAAGTTAGCATTATGTTTTTAAAAGAATTTTTTTTAATATTTATACGTTATATGAAACTTTTATTTTAAAAATAGTTTGTGGTTTAAGTTTTACTTGGCAATTATTATAGGATTTCATAACTATATTTTTGAGTAAAGTGATTTAAGTAGTTTTATTTTTAAATGTTTTAAGCATATATGTTTGGGTAAAGTGATTTAAATTATTAAAAATTTAATTTAATAAGATTTGAAGTTTTTCATTGGAAATAAAATAATTGTTTGAATTGATTGTTTGATAGTTAAATAACCGACTATCAAATCTGGACCCGAATATAACTTTGGAAATATCTAGGAGGAGTACGTGAATTATATGGTACAGTTACCGTTCGAGCTGCTATACTGTACGTATAAAATCATTCGTTCTTCTAGGACGTTTATAAGGAAATCCATCCACTAACGGTTAGGAGGTGATCTCCGATCTTATTTTCGTCTGTGTATTTCCTAAAGAACCGGGGTTGAGTTTACCAGGAAAAAGCGAACGTTGTTTCGAAGTGACCAGGATCGGATTTGAGATTCGAAAACCACTTCGATCCAATAGGAACGTTTTCGTAATGAAGAAAAGGCTTGGATTCGAAGATGGAGCAGTGAAGTGCAAGGGTTAATCGCTACTAATCCTGAGGGTGATTCCAAAATTGATGTAGGAGTAGTGCCTTCGGTTCCATTCGGACCTGGAACGGATTTGTATGGATGAATGTTATCAGAATATCGTTCGTAGGACGATGAGCATTCTAAGTAGGATGTGTTCTAAAAAGGTAACGCTAAGCCTCGAACCTCATCAACTGGGAATGACTAAAAATCAGGGGCTATGCAGCAAGGCTAAGTGGCTAGCAACCAATTAGGGTAAGGTCATCCCTGTCTGGATATCCCTTTTATTCGGCTGTGTGGGAGGTTGTTGATCCCAACCACGAGGCGATCTTATTCGGGCTATCCAGTAAGGGGTAGTTCGATCTTGTGTTGCAGAGGATCAGGGTGGATCCTCGGTATGCTGATCTAGACCAGGTACCGTGATAGGTGGTATCCCAGTGCCTAGTCATTAGTTGAAAATCCATTCTCCCTACGTGTCTTTTATGTTTTTTGATTGTAGAGCCTAGTATTGCTGAAATTTAATGAACGTAACAATTTCGGCTATTTGAATAAGTATTTGTATTTAGACACCATTATAAAGCAGAGGATTTTATAAGAAATGTTTTGGTTATCGTAAGGTAAAAACCCGACATGTTTATTTGTGGCGTGGTCTTGTAAGATACCATTGATTTTCAAAGGATTTTGAAAACTTTAATAATTAAGTTGAGTGTTCTTACGCTGGTTTTCCAGACCGACTCGGGTGTTATTTTATTATAATGCTCGGGTCAGACCGAGCATTATAAATATAGGATAGGATGCTGTGGAGCTCAGGAGACGAGCTGGATGGCGAGACGTATCACACGTACTTGAAGTATATTCCGCTATGCAGTATAAGCTGTATAGTCAGTTTTTGTGGGGACAAGTTAATATAACTGTCCAGTAATTGTTCTGATTGTGATGTACTCTGATGATGTAATGTATAAAAAAGATAGTTCTTTTTGTATAAAGATCAGTCATTTATCTTTTATATTTTGTTCCGCTGCGATTGTTAGATTCTGATATTGTTTTGCTTTCTCTTCTTCTACCTCCTTCTTTCTTTCCCTCGGCAATCTGTCTTTTCTGGCACTCGATCGTCAGCATATTATACAATGACGTACTTATGTCGATTTTCGATGGTCGATAAGGGCGGGTCTTCCCATATATCTATACAATAGTGTTAGTATATAAGTTATAATAAAATAAGTTACAAAGGTTGTTGTCATCAAAACCACTATCTTCGGTTCCTAAAAACTTCCCCCTTTTTTATGATGACAACCTTATAAAATATACTTACCACTTCGATCATACCATAACTCCCCCTTACACCAACAACTCCCCCTTATTCCAAGCCTATTATTTTACATAACATCTCCCACTTTGTCGTCAACAAAAAAAATAACCTATGAACTTTGAACTTAATAGAAAATGAGATAAACAAACATATGATATAAGAATAATAACTATGTATGAGTGAAATATAGCATCCCAAGTTAAATGGAATTCAAGATCTTGTACAAAAATGATTGTTTTATGTATATTAATTAAGATCACACTTATATACAAATTAACACATCGATATACAACTAAGAAAATGAAAAAATTCTTAACGAGGACCCTTAACTATTGATTTATCGACCAAACAATTTGGATAGTGGAGAAAAAAGTTTCCATGTTGTTCGACCAAGTTCCTATTAGCATCAAAAAGGACCTCTCTAATGCAAATCATGCCATCATCTTCGTCCATATGAACATCCGGATTCGGCAGAGGATATTCTTCTTCTTCATCTTCTTGTGGCTCTTCTAGAGTCTCTTCTTCTTAGGAATCCATGGCTTGTGATGATTCTTCGATGACAATGGGATTGGCATGGTTATCCATAAGGAAGTTTTGTAAATTCCTAAGGATTCTGCCTTGCCTATCTTGTTCTCTTTCCATTCGCAGTTGACTCACTTGAATCTCCGTCATCATTTGAAGCAAATCTTTCATCTTCTCTTGCAATTTGATGACTCGTACATGTGTGGAACGTTGAAAAGGACCGGAATGAGGAGAAGTGGGTGAAGAAGGTTCATTATTAGAAGAGGAAGCCATTAGTTTACTATTTTAGAATTTTGTTACAGAGAATAGAACAGAGAAAAGAAGTAAAAGTCGGAATATATAAATATATAACTTAATAACTAATTTTAGAGGGAAACTTGTATTTGAAAATCACGGCTAGTATGTAGACATAGGGGATGGGCCATGTCGACATGCCTTGTTTAATTTTAGAGAAATTTTTATTTATATTAATTATTAACTATACTTGTATTATTTGTATTTTATATTTCAGTTAATGAACATATGCCTATTCTCTTCTAAATTTAGTAAAGTTTTGTTCATTTAATGGTTTGGTTAATATATCAGCAATTTGTTTTTCAGTATTAATATATTCCAGAGTTATAACTTCATTACTAATATCATCTCTAAGAAAATGATGTCTAATATCAATATTTTTTGTTCTACCAAGATGAATTTGATTCTTAGATAGGTTTATTGCACTAGTATTGTCACAATAAATTGGCGATTTAATTATAGTTAATCTAAAATCTTTTAAAGTTTGTTGTATATATATGACTTAAGAACAAGCCAAAGCAGCAGATATATATTCTACTTCATTTTTTGATAAGGATATAGTGTTTTGCTTCTTACTAAACCAGGAAACCAGAGAATGTCCTAGAAAGTGACAAGTTCTACTTGTACTTTTTCGGTCTGATTTACAACCAGCGTAATCAGCATCAGAGTATGAAACTAAATCAAATATGTCATTTTTAGGGTAAAATAAACCATAATCTAAAATATGTTTTACATATCTTAAAAAAAATTTAACAGCTTTAAGTGAGTTTGTTTAGGTTGAGATTGGTATCTTGAACAGAAACAAGCACTATGCATGATGTCAGGACGACTTGCTGTTATATAAAGCAGCGAACCAATCGTTCCCCTACATAATTTTTTATCAACAACTTTTGATTGATCTTCTTTACTTAAAGCTACATTAGTTGTCACTGGAGTTAATTTTCCACCAGAAGTGGTCAATCCAAATTTATAAATTAAATCCTTAGCATATTTTTCTTGAGTAATGAAAATTCCTTTATCTATTTGTTTGATTTGAAGTCCTAAGAAGAAATTTAGTTCTCTCATATGAGTCATTTCAAATTATTTAGTCAATATATCTAAAAATTCTTTATTCATTATGTTATTAGTTGATCCAAATATTATATCATCTACATATATTTGTACTAATTGAATATCATTTTTGTTTCTTTTAATATAAAAAGTTGTATCTATTTTACCAATTTCAAAACCGGATAGTGTAAATAAGATCTTAGTCTTTCATACTAGGCTCAAGGAGCTTGTTTCAGACCATATAAAGCTTTCTTTAATTTATTTAGATGATTTGGAAATTTATTATCTTCAAAAAGTGGAGGTAGTTCAACATAAACATCATCCTTTACAAAACCATTTAGAAAAGCATTTTTAACATCAATTTGATATAACTTGAAATTATTGTGGTTTGCGAAAGCAAGTAGAATCCTGATAGCTTCTAGTCTTGCTACAGGTGCAAAGGTTTCATCATAACCAATTCCTTCTTCTTAACAATAATCTTGCACGACTAAACGAGGTTTATTTCTCACGACCTCACCAAGTTCATTCATATTATTTTTATAAACTCATTTTGTTCCAATTATACTTTTATCCTTAGGTCTAGGAACAAGTTCCAAACATCATTCCTAGTGAACTGATTCAATTCTTCTTGCATAGCAGAATCCATGAATCATCAGATGATGCTTCCTTTGGATTTTAGGTTCAATAGTTGATATGAAAGCTACATTACTCATACAATTTAGTTGATTTCTTGATTTAACTATAGATTCAATATTTCCTAGTATATTTTCTACAGGATGATCTTTTAATAGCCTAATTCTTTTATTAGGTTGGATGATTCCACAATTAGTTTTATTAGGTTCAATATTTAAAGTTATAAAATCTTCTTTATCTTTTATTTGTACAGTATCTTTAAAATTTTCATCAAAAGGTACATGCATTGTTTCTTCAATAGAGTTAGTTCTTAAATTATAAACTTTAAATGCTTTACTTCTATTAGAATATCCAATGAAGATACCTTTGTCGCATTTAGGTTCAAATTTATCTAAATTATCTTTTGTATTAATAATAAAACACTTACTACCAAAACTTTAAAATAAGCTACTATGGGTTTCTTATTGTAAAGTATTTCATATGGTGTTTTATTAGTTAATGGTCTAATTAAAATCCTATTTAATATATAACAAGCTGTAGCGACTACTTCAGCCTAAAAGTTTTTAGGTAAGCTACTATTAGAAAGCATTGTTCTAACACACTCTTGAATCGTTCTATTCTAACGTTCTACCACTCTGTTTTGTTGTGGAGTTCTTGGAAAAGAGAAATTATGATTAATTCCTTTTTGATTACAGAAATTCTCAAAATTTCGTTTTTGAGTTCTCCACCATGATCACTATGAATAGTTTTTGTTTTTAAAGAAAGTTGATTTTGAATTCTTTTATAAATTTTTTAAATAATTCAAAAGCATCACTTTTAAGTTTAAGAAAAATTGTCCAAGTATATCTAGAATAATCATCTAAAATTACAAAAACATATTTATTGTGATTAATTGATTGAACTTGAGACAGACCAAATAAATCTAAATGATGTAATTCTAGAGGTTTAGAAGTTAAAATTATATCTTTTAAGTTAAATGAGTTTTTCTTAAGTTTTCCTTATTGGCAAGCATCACATATACTATCTATTTTAAAGTTTAACTTGGGAAGACCTTTAACTAAGTCAAGTTTTGATAACCTGGATAACAGTTTGAAATTTAAATGACCAAATCTTTTATGCCAAATCCAAGGGTCATTTGGATTAGCCAAAAGAAATAAGTTATCATTTGAAACTTTCATATTAAGGATGTAAATGTTTTTCTTCCTAATTCCTTCAAAGATAATATTTGACTGATTATCTTCGACATGACACTTATCTTTTCCAAATTTAATTTTAAATCCTTTATCGCATAGTTGACTTATGCTAAGCAAATTATGTTTTAAATTCCTAACTAGGAAAACATCAAGAATAAGAGGAGTTTTAGAATTACCGACATTGCCGATGCCAATCCCATATCCTTTTGAGTTATCTCCAAAGTTGATCAATCCACCATCTTCATATACAAAGTCATTGAGTATCTCAACATTTCCAGTCATATGCCTTGAACATCCACTATCAAGTATCCATTTATCTTTCTCAATTTTCACAGTTTGTCCATTGGTTGTTGACTCTTCAACAGCCATGTAACATGTTTGTTCCTGCATAACAAACCAATTCGGCAGATAACTTGGATTTTCATAAAAACTATATGCAGACTTATGATACTTTGATGAAATGCACAAATTCAAACTAGTATTAACAAAATTTCCTTAAAATGCCATTTTTTAACTTTTCAAGTTTCAAATTATGAAAACATATGCTCCGATACCAATTGAATGGGACAACAGATTAAGGATCTTAAGGCTAATTTAACACTAGAGGGGGGTGAATAGTGTTTAATGGATTTTAAGACTTATATGAACTAATTTAAAAATTATGATATAAAAAATGCAGAACTTAATTGCAGAACAATCACAGAATCAAACACAGATGCAGAAAGTAAATAAAAAGCAGTAAAAGGAAAAAACACACCGGATTTTGTATTGGTTCGGAGTTACCCTACATTCAGTCTTGTACCAAGGAAAACCGCCTCATACATATTTTTATTATATTAATGTCAAATTACAATCCTCAATTTCTAAAGGCCTTGAGGTACCCTCCTATCTCACGAGTCTGGGCAAACTCTCTTGATTTATGGGACTCAAGATCACCCAATTGATTTCTGGGCACAACCACACCTTATAGAGAGACTCGATAAACTTTGATTACAAATTAATCCTATAACTCCGTATAGCACTTTGATCATCGAGAGAGGGAAGAGAATCAAATAAGAATGAGATTCTAATTTGATTCACTTGAGAATTCGGCAGAATTTCAGCACGATCTTAAAAATATGAAATTTTAGAGTATGGATCTATGGAGAAGAAGAAGTGAAGAAAATAAAAAAAAAATTGGTTAAAAAATTCGTTTGTGAAGGCTATTTATAAAGCATCGGTGATCATAACCATTCGTGAAGAGATTTGAATGAATAGACGCTTCGTTTGAAAATTGAAACTTTTGAATTTAACGGCCACCATGTCAACATGTGGTATCCCATGATGTCGACATCCTTAGTTAAAAAAGAACATAAAATTTGTTTTGAAAATGAAGTTTGAAACAAGAGTTTATATAAAAACAAAAACAAATAATATTTTTGAGGCTAAAACATCTTTTTGAAAATCATTTGAAAAGATAATTTTAAGGCTAAAATATTTTGAATAACATTTTTGAAAATCATTTTGAAAAACCATTTTGAACTAGTTTTGCAAGCCTCTTCCAGCAGAATATCTCATCACATCAGGACTCGAGAACTTGTACAAAACCAGGATGTTCGTGGGTTTTTAAGCCACTTGTCGTAGGTTTGTAAGCTACTTGTCGTGGGTTTGTAAGCCACTAAGAAGGTAGAAATGGGTTCCATCCCAAATGAAATTTGAAATGAAGATTTCAGTGCTATTATGATGTTTTAACAAAAACTAGGCACTTATCTTGAAATCTTGATTTTGATACTCATGAGTCTTCAAACTTGATTTCTTCATTCTTGATCTTTATATTGTACAGTCTTCAATAATCAGTACCTGCCTTATATATATCTTGCATTATAACATTCATATATATATATATATATATATATATATACAATAGTGTTAGTATATAAGTTATAATAAAATAAGTTACAAAGGTTGTTGTCATCAAAACCACTATCTTTAGTTCCTACCATAAATCTCTTATTGTTATATATATCTTTGTGTGTGTGTAAAGATTTAATAGTATACTTTTATATTTAAATATTATTTTGTAAAGTGTGTGTGTATTGAAAGTATTATCCAAGGTTCTAATGTTTTATGATTGTCTATGATCAATATGAATAATTAAATGAGATATTAATTATATACATTAGACTAATATCATTTTATTATATTATTATTTCTTGTTTCTATTGCTTGATTTATTTATTATGAATTTTTCACCTTTAATATAGATTTGAGTTATATTTTAAAATGATACACGATGACCACTTTCTATTTTATTGGTGTTATTTTATACTATATGATGAGAAATTTAAATAAATGGTTTAGTGATACAGTAGTATGGGACTTTCGGTAACACTTTTTTGGTTATCCTTTAGACTCGTTATATAGAATATAGAAGGAGCGAGTGTAATATGTGAGCACTGAATAAACGGACTCGTAACACATGGGGCTATGGGAATGTGATATTTATTCGGTTATTCTTTACTTATGGATGACAAACAATGCGGGGTATATTGCATGTGATACTCGCTACATTAAGTACTTTATAGGAGAGCATCGTCTTATTTGTAGATCCATGTAGCGGTCATTATTTATGCTATATGTCTATTAACTTGTGTCTAGATTCCTTTTTATTTTGGTAGCGAACCAAATTGGCCAGTATCCACCATAACAATCGATCATGGGGTCGCACCCTAGATCCGTGACACCGCTGTTGTATATTATATTTGATGTTCATCGTAGTAGTGGTTCATGGGTTGTTGCCCATAGCCCCTTGTGTCGCATAAGCTAGCAGTCTGTTACCATTAGTGCCAAAGTAGGGTCGTGACTGAGGCTACGTGAAGACAAGCTATTAGTAGATGGGGTTACAATATCCGTTGATGTAAGTGAAGACTATAGGAGCAAATCCGGCTATTAGCGTGAGGCTAATAGACTCTATGTTCCTAGAGTAGGCATGCAACTATCTGCCTTCCTTTTGGTTCTGGTATGGAAGATAGACATATATGACATCCGATTATACCTGAGATAGTGTCCGGAGTATGGTCAACCCGGTATCCTTCTTTGACATGTATGATCATTTATCTATTTGGATGATGACTCAATTTATTATTTTGATTATGGAAGACCCGAGAATGTCCACTATATATATATATGTGTGTGTGTGTGTGTGTGTGTGTGTGTGTGTGTGTATAGCTGTGTATGTGTATAAAATCTTAGGGCATTGTTATGTTAGCCCAATTACTTGATGACTTCATTTTGTACGATGATGTTTTACATGGTGAGATTGAGAGATATATTTAGGCATTATAGTGTTCTTTCTTGACTATACTCTAGGACATCTCGTTATTGATGGTTCCTAGATTTTCCTCATATTGACATGTCATCTCCCGATACTCTAGGGTCGGTAAAAGCTTGTATTCCTCATACTGAAATGTCATTTCCCCTCTTTATTTTTTAGTTTAGATTCAAGTTTGAATCGAATAAAAAAAGATGTGTAGGTCTTTTTGATTGCTAGCATTTTCTACAAAGTAGTGAATCATATTCACGAGTACATTCAATTTAAAATTCAAGGTGTTTCTTTAAGGCTACGGTTTTGTAACATCTTCTTTTGTTCAATTTACACATATACACACGTACAATTATGTTGTTATATGTGAATAGGTTAGAATTATATTATGAATTCAAATATTTATTTTCTATCAATTAACATATGAATATATTATATAAAAAATTCAATTTTCAATATGCATGTTACTTTCTTTTAGCCATAATGTAAAAAAATTAATTTAAAAACATTTTAAAATTAATTTTTAAATTTTAACTATTGTTAACATACATATATATATATATATATTCATAAAGAAATTTAAAAATAAAACATATGCGTTATACACGTGCATATAATAAAAAAACATTTTTTCATATATATTTTTATTTAAAAACTAAAATGTAATATTAATTAATTTAGAAGTATTAAATTTTTTGTTAATATATTTATATATACATATATAGACATGAATGTATGTTATCCAAATAAATTTTATCTACAAAAAAATCATTTTGATTTCCGTAGGAAAATTTTAAATTAAAATTTAAAAAAACATTTTAATCCATGCAAAGTAAATCAAAAAATTTGAATTTCTCAAAAGTTTGTGTGGTCGATAATAAATTAATTATATGTGTATATATATATATATGTGTGTGTGTGTGTGTGTGTGTGTTATCCAGCCTTGTGACCAAGCATTTATAGACAAGGCAGAACAGTCGAATGGTTCGATAGCAAATCAGAAATCCAGAACGATAACTGCATGATTCAAACACTAAGTGAATCTCAGAGATATGGCCATAAACTTGTCAAATATTAAAGAAAAATATCTATCCATTAAGGTAGTTCGATGGCAAAGTCGATAGTAAGCGATCCAACAGCTATTATTGGATCGATACCAATATGACAGGCTCAGGTTGGTACTGATCCATCTTACTTCATCAAACTGAAGTGCATTACTTCTCTGACAAAGTCCACGGAGAAATGGAAGTGGAACATGGATTGTTGACAATCCGTAACTACAACCTTAATTAAGAAGTCAAAACCGTGTAGTATACATTTTGTTTGATAATAACAAATATATTCTATATTAGTTTTGTTTTCAAAGTGTGTTGCAATTTAGAAATCATCATAGCACAATTTTGTTTCGGATTAAATTTTCATCCACTGTATTTCACAGATCTGATTTTCACATAATACTTTTCAAATACAAAAATTTTTATTTGTAAAATAATATATATTTATTATTATCAGAAAGGAAATATTGTCATAGATTGAAGTTAATTTCCGTTTGATATATATATAATATCTAATGTGTTTGTCCGGTGTTTTATCTATAGGTTTATTATAAAATCTTGGCTGTGAAAAAGTTTCCTTTCAATAAAATGAAAGTATGCATACATCAATAAATGGAAACAAATTAAAGATATGAGGCAGAGGATATTTCAAGTACGTAAACACATGTAGTATATATGAAGAAAGAGAAATAAATAGAGATTGGAAGCGAAGATTTATATACACAATCATACATTATATTTTGAAAGATACAATAAAGTTTTTTTCCATTATATACAGATTTTATTCTTCAGCGTGGGAAACAAACTCTTGCAAATCCCCCTCAATATCTTCTTCATATATTTTCCACATATACACATTTCCTCTTTCATCCTATATAAACTAAGGGATCAAAAGAAAACGATTATTGGATACAAATAAACATTTCTTATTAAACCAAAATCAATATGTTATCCTCAATCCATTATCCGATCATATCTCCATTTATCTTCATCATCATTTCGAACATCTCAAGTTCCAACCAGTATATAAATCAAAACTGCATATCCATAAATTAGGATAGTCTCGACCATCATCCCCTTAGCGAAGCATCTCCATCCATCAACATAGCTCAAACAATTCAAAGATCAGTTTGGGTTGAACATAACTACTTACAATAGTTCCGGATGGATCAACAACTCGTCGCCAAACATCATCACCTTCAGTACTCAATTATCAAATCACCACAAAAGAGTTACAACCGCTACCGTTCACACCAACCACCAGCAACGTGGATATAGACCTATATCACTCAATGACATCAAAGTATAGTGAACAACCAAAGCACTCGAATATACCTAGATCTAAGAGACGGAGCATCGTAAACTATTGAACCTCATCCATCTTTAGATCAAAGATTTCAGATCGTGGCACCCTACACTCTAGCATAACCAAGCCTCTTGGCAACAAAGGATTCGATTGTGTCAACATAGAACATTTTCGGCCGTTGATGGTGAGACAAAATCAAATACAGCATCAACGTTTCTCTTTCAAGGCGATGGCAATTTTTTGAAAGCAGCGATGATGTTATGTCTAAGCTAACCCATATTAGATCTCGACACTAAGGCGAAGCAGTAGCTGTGATATCCAAAAAGCGGTGACAAGCTCCAGCGCATGTGTTGAAGTCAATATTTAGGAGTTGAATTTGTCTTCTCACTTTGCCTTAACCATCTGTAACTTTGCCTTAACCATCTATAGAAAACGTCGATGAATTCTATGTGTATTGTCTTCTCACTTAAGAGGTTCCACGTATCCAATAAATGAGTAACACAAAGCTATAGGTGGCTAAGGATCTATTAGAACAAAACATGTCAACTAAACGAACATCTCATCACAGAACAGATATACATACATGAATGAACGTTTCATATACAATGATACATCATTTTATAATACCAATACTATAATTAGTGGTATGACAACCACATGAATACAAGAACGAATCAAATGAATATACATCATCTCGGTGAAATAAACCTCTAAAAGAGGAGAGACACGATCTTGACTTCAAAGCATCATCAACGGCAACAGCTAAAGAGAGCATCCTGAAACAACTCGGTCTGACCCGAGTGAAAACACACGGGTCAAACTAGCTAAAAAAATCAGTTAAATATGAATGATCGATAAGGTAAAGCATAAGATATATGGTATCCTTCACGCAAACGAAAGAATACACTAAATATTACTTCAATGATGTAAGGGAAATATCATTACTCTTCCTAAGGATGAAAGAGATGATATTAAACAAGGTATACTCAAGTGGTGTGATGACACTTGAGTAAAAGAACTATTACTAAATAAGGGTCCATAAGAAAAACATATCAAATAAACGCTCCCCTCGTATCACTGGCGAGATTATATGGATGTCGATAAAAATATACAACCACCATCGTCTTGAAAGACACAACTACAACATCCATATAATACAATGGCACTAACCTTATTAAAAGAATGGAACATATATAGGAATGCCTTATTTCATCGGCATATCCTAAGTGCCAAAACAACAAAAATAACATTCACAATATAAAAGGAACTTCAAATATACATATGCACCTCATTTCATCGGTACCATACGATCGCATTCCAAATCCACCCCAAATCATCAAATAATTCAAAGAAGTCATCAAATCATCAATTCAAAGATAAAGTGCATAATCAAACATTATAATATGACTGATATCACCATATATATAAACATCTCTTTTAGCACAAGGTTATCGATGTGAAGATCGTCGAGAAATGGTGAAATCGAAATCATCTAGAACCTTCAAAAGAAAACATTGGATTGGCCAAATCCTTACATGCCGAAGCATGCCGCACATGCTACCCACCAGTACTTTCTGTTTGCACCAAAATTGGTCACAACAGTCTTCGAAAGTTTTTGAAGAGATAATAATGAAGAATATAAATTGAAAATGAGGAATATCTAACAAAAACTCCAATGAACAAGAAAGTAAATGCACAGACAAGCATTTTAGAGTGGTTTGGCGTGTTGCGTACGTCCACTATGAAGTTTTATTGATTCTCTTTCAATGATTACAATCAAGTACAGCAAACAACACCAAGATACAACTGCAAATTCGAATTCAACAGTAGTAGAATGATGGAGATCTTGATCCGACAGAGTCTCGGCGCTTGAGAAATAAAAGATCAAAGAGATCCCTCTTCTGTAGGCTCTGGGGCTCTATTTATAGGCGTAGGAGGCTGAGACTTCTCTCAAACTTCGAGGGATTCACTCTGGCACGTGAGGGGTCCACACAACCAATTCCAGAAAGTTTCGAGTCGATCTGTGATCTATACGAAATCATTTCGTATCAATCAAGATGATGTCCAATCGAGCTGAAATTTTGTATGAACGTTCCTTGTCTCGTGTGCAATCTCCAGTGAAAATTTCATGGCGTTTGGATCGGTAGATTTTGAGATATAGTCGATACGAAATGGAATTTCGTAGAGGTTGTTTGGTTCGAATCAATTGCTTCGAATCGATGGTGGCAGGCGCCTTCGTGATGACGTGGAGCGCAATCTTCGCCTCGATCCGGCCTTTACTCCGAGTTGACCGCATCGACTCCATATATCTCGCCTTGTTCGTATGGAGGGATGACACGTCACCTTGGTGTGTTGACTTGATGGATTCGAATAAGGCCTCACTCATGGATTCGAATGGCAGTCATCAATGGATATGACCTACTGATGGTTGATGGATACAAATAAGCCTTTCTTTGATGGATACGAACCATGTAGCGTCTCAATGGATACGAAACCAATCGATGCGAACTGGAGCTCTTTGATGGATACGAAGTAAGGTGGCCTGATGGATACGAATTGCTCTGCCCAGATAGATTCAAAGAGAGACTTCCACGATGGATACGAAGCAGTATCCATTGGCTTAGTTGATGGATGCGAATTAGGCTATCTGCCGATGGATACGAAGTAGGGAGATGCCAATAGATTCGAATAAGGAGTAGCTGATGGACTCGATGAGATCGAGTCGAACCGAGACTTCCCGATGGATTCGAATGAGATCGGGTCGAACCAAGACACTTCGATGGACAAAGTTGCTGAAACCTGATCGATACAAACGTGATCGATTCGAACCGGAGTTCGATGATGGATACGAAATCAACAATGGCGATGGATACGAGAGTTGGGCTGTTTTCTCTAGATTGAATCGATCATAACATGAGCATATGAACTTGGGTTGACTTGAAATTTGGAACGTTGGCTCTTATGATATTGCTTGTCATGTCCTATCAGTTGTACCCTGATCCGGGCTCAGACAAAATTCAGCGATATCCGTAGTGAAGCAAAGTATAAACAATCTTTGAGACGAACTGTCTTTTGTTTTCGATCGACCTTTTGGTATCACGGCTTTGCCAAAAAGCGGGATAACATTTTCCCCCCAAAGTACGTTTTGTGGAAACATGACGTGCTTTGAAAAGCAGCAGCCTTCATTCTGAACAGTCATTGCTCTTTTGTCGAAGGTTGTAATCTTGCGTTGATATAACTGATCGTTGTATGATAGTGCTTAGCTGTTTCTTCTCGTAATCGTAATGAGATGAGTATTCGATCCCTGTGAATGTTGAAAATTGAATATTAGTCTGACATACATGCACATATGTTAACTTGACTCTCGTTAACATCGCATGTTCACGAGTCGTTGTCAGTTTAGTTTGTTATCGAATTTCGTATCGATTCTCTCCTGAACCGATTTGAAATTCGAGTTGAAATAACGCTTGATGGTTGTTTTGGACTACCCTCTTGTATCGATCCTCTCCTGAATCGATGTGAAATTTGAGCTGTAACAACGTTTGTCGGTTGTTTAGGAAGTTCCTTCGTATCGATCCTCTACTGAATCGATATAGAAGGTTGAAAGATTGACTTTGCATCAGTAAATGGAGAATTCAGTGGATGCGAAATGTTCACTCGTATCGATGCTTAATGACTCCAACAGGTCTTTATTGTGTTGTCTGTAACGATGCTAATGTTTATATACTGAAGGATACGAAATAGTCGTTCGTATCGATGGGCAGCGCACAAGTTATGATGGATACGAAATCGCTGTTCGTATCAATGTGCAGCGGATGGAGTTGTGAACTTGTTGACGCGAACATGGACTTCGAATCGATGTTTTCACTGTCCACTTTGAACCGATGGGAATCTTTGGTCAGATGGAAAGGTAAAGAACGAATCAATCTGGGGGCTGGCGTTCGAACCGATGATGATAGTGATATTTCTCCTTGGATTTCGCATCGATCCCTGGAATATTCTAATGGAGGTGAAACAGTTCGTATCGATTATGATGGTGGTGGATCGTATCGATACGAAATGATCGATACGAAAAATAAGTAATTGGTCGTTTCGAAGTCCTCAGCTTTAGGTCGATACGAATTTTACCTTTATGTTCGATACGGAAAGTATCGATTCGAACGTGAGCAATGTAAAGCTGAGAACTTCTGACCGGTACGAACCAAGCAATCAAGGATCGATTCGAAGTCATCTTTCTTTAACCGATTCGAACTTGTCAATCGATTCGAAGCGTGCCCCTGGGATCGATACGAACACGTATCCTGGTGGATTCGAACAAGCTTCTAGTGATCGATTCGAATCCATTCCATGATGGATTCGAAAATTTGAACTCTCGATAGCATGACTTCGACGAGCTTCATTCTTGCATATACGGACTTGATAGTTAAACTGCATACTTGACTACTTTTCGAGGTTCGTCGATGGAACCGTAACAACTTTAATCCAGATCGATTGCCAACATTTTTATAGTACGGTTGTGACGGTCAGCGATGACGGTCATTACAGCTAGACTTTGAAGCTTTGTCGTATAATGATGATTTCTCGTGGGTTAGCTAGTTATGGAAACTTCAAGCTCGCAGCTGCTAGGAACTCAGAGTTTGATTCCCCCTAGACTTGAAATACCAGACATTGAGGCCGAAGAAGAAAAAGTGGATAAGCCACCTTTGGCGCATTTTTGGCAGTTAGAAAGTTGCTTTTATTCTTCTTTTTGTAGGCCGTGTATAGATGCAGGCTCGACCCCCTGCTAGTACGAATTTTTGGAATAACTTGTACATGAATCTTCACATACAATTAGTTGAAATGACATTTAGTTTCTTTGCTTTAACTTTCATTTCTTTTGTTCTTAAGTATTTGCAGCATTTAGCTTTTATTCCAATGTATTTGTGGTGTTTCTACCTTCAAGTTGAGTTCGTTTTATTTGCCAAGCTTGAAAATCTTGATCACACGTCGTAATTGATGAATGAGTTGAATTTTGGAATCTCTTCGTTTAGTGATTAACACTTAAGCTTTTGCCCCCAGTTCCGGGGACCAGCATTTGTATTTCGGTGGTCGATCGCACCTATTGCAAATCTTGAGCACATGTCCACACTCTGGGGACCAAGAATAATCTGTGATCGATAATCTGGTTCGCACTCTGGGAATTCGAGAGTTACCGATGTTTGTAGCACAGTTCGCACTCCGGGAATTTTGACTTAGTATTTGTACTCTAATTCACACTCTGGGAATTTGGAGTCAGCATTTATATTTCGGTTCGCACTCCGGGAACCTGGAATTGATGTTTATACTCCAATTCACGCTCTAGGAACTTGGAGTTAGCATTTATGTTTCGGTTCGCACTCCGGGAACCTGGAATTGATGTTTGTACTCCAACTCGCGCTCCGGGAATCTAGAGTTAGCATTTATATTTTGAGTCGCACTCCGGGAACTTGGACAGGATGTTTATTCTCCAATTCACGCTCTGGGAACTTGGAGTTAGCATTTACGTTTTGGTTCGCATTCTGGGAACCTGGAATTGATGTTTATACTCCAACTCGCGCTCCGGGAATCTGGAGTTAGCATTTATATTTTGATTCGCACTCCGGGAACCTGGACTGGATGATTATTCTCCAATTCACACTCTGGGAACTTGGAGTTAGCATTTATTTTTTTGGTTCACACTACGGGAACCTAGAATTGATGTTTGTACTCCAACTCGCACTCTGGGAATCTGGAGTTAGCATTTGTATTTTGGTTCGCACTCCGGGAACCTGGAATCGATGTTTATACTCCAATTCATGCTCTGGGAATTTGGAGTTAGCCGATAGATGGTCAGTCACATCTATTTGGGCTTTTTAGGAATTTGTTCACACTCTGGGAACAATGGATTTGATGTTTATACTCCGGTTCGCACTCTGGGAACCTGGAGTCGATGTTTATACTCCAATTCGCACTTCGGGAATTTGGAGTTGGTGTTTATACTCCGGTTCACACTCTGCGAACCTAGAGTTGATGTTTATACTCCAATTCATACTCTGGGAAAGTGGAGTTAGCCGATAGATGGTCAGTCACACCTATTTGGGCTTTTTAGGAATTTTTTCACACTCTGGGAACGATGGATTTGATGTTTATACTCCAATTCGCACTCTGGGAACTTGGAGTCAGTCGATAGATGGTCAGTCACATCTATTTGGGCTTTTTAGGAATTCGTTCTCACTCTGGGAACGATGGATCTGATGTTTATACTCCGGTTCGCACTCTGGGAACCTGGAGTTGATGTTTATACTCCAATTCGCACTCTGGGAATTTGGAGTTAGTGTTTATACTCCGGTTCGCACTCTGAGAACCTAGAGGTTCATGTTTATACTCCAATTCACACTCTGGGAATTTGGAGTTGGTGATTATACTCCGGTTCGCACTCCGGGAACCTAGAGTTGATGTTTATACTCCAATTCGCACTCTGGGAATTTGGATTTAGTTATAGGACTGTCGTGTGTCAGTCCAGTTCAGCCTTTGATGCGATGGCTTGCCCCCAAGCTGAGGGTTTCACTTAGCAAATGATCGGTGGGATCTCGATTACTTTCCACTTATCTGCCATTAACGAAGGATGAGATATAGTTTATGGATGGTTGAATCGCATCTGTGTTCATTTGGATCCCGCTTCTTCCAAGCCTAAGGAGTAAGATCAGTGATCTGGCAAGCTTTGAGCTTGAGCAGAGGAGAGGATGGCTGAACTACATCTGCTTTGAGTTGTGTATTTTCCTTTAGGTTGAGGGCAAGAGTTGGAGAGCAGACGGTCGAGTAACATCCACTTAATGCTTTACGCTCTTCCGGTCGAGTTGAGGAAGAGAGTTGGAATGATGGCTCATGATGTTAGCGATTAAGCAGTCGGTTGTTGATGACAATAATTTGATGGTCGACCCTCTGATGAAGTCGGTTTTGGACAGATTGTTTTGTCGAATCACATAAGCAAATTAGGGAGTGAATGGTCAAATCGTATCCATTTTAACCATGTGTTCTTAAATAACCTCAAGTGTCCAATGCGGGATTGGATGCATGGACGGTCACGTCAAGTCCATCTTTAGTGTGATTTCAATTTTACTGGGAGAAGAAGCATAAGTATTTTCGTAAGTTTCAAGTATGAGATGGAGAGTGCACTGCCGGGGCATATAACTCTAAGTCTTTCTCAATTCTCCTAGTTAAATTGCATAGGCATATGTGTGGATGGTCGGTTGCATCCACTTTGTACTGGATCCTGACCTTGTCGGTCTCTTCTGCTTTGATGCCCTAACCCCAAGTCAGGTGCAAATAGCAGCCGACGAGTGGTTGAATCGTGTTCGTCATGATGATTCCTCAATGATTTGCTCATAGCCCATGGAGGTTGTTTTGCACTTATCCTTAAGTACTTGGTTACCTGCATCATTTGCAAGTAGTTTAATTCGTGTCGATTATATTTTGCAACATAAACGAAATAGAAAAAATTCAAAAGAGATCGGATTAAATCTCAGTGATAAGCGAAGCAGCGTCATATGCTTGCTATTGCACTTCATTCTAGCCCTTCTCTGTTGGAAATTTAATGCAAGTGGCTCAGTTTTACCAAAGTTCGTGATTGACGGGGATCAGGAATTCCCGGCCCTTCGTTCTATAGGGCTCAAACATATTGTCAGAGCTATCCTTTTCGAAGCAGCCTTATGGCGTCGGCATTCACGGTAGCCATCTAAAGAAGAGGAGCTTCCAGATTTAGAGTATGGAGCAGGTTTTCTCCTTATCTTGCGACACTGATCCTTCATCTAGTTCATCAATTCAATATTAAATACGATATGCTGGTGTAGTTGTTGGTGGCTATCCGCCAGTTCTCTTATCAAACTGATCGATGGTCTTCTTTGTGGAATAGGGGAGACATCTGCATTTGATGGCGTTCATCATTCTTCATGGAATCCATGCACCATACTCCCTTTATGAGATAGTTCCGGAGGTTGAATTTCCACAGTACACTGACATAGTCAGCATGCTGAATTTTTGCTAGAAATTTTGCATGTAGGATGATTTCAATGAATGGGTCCTGACTGGGAAAGAAACTAAAATCGACATTACCAAGTTCATTTTAAGGCTACAGGGTCTTGTAATACTAGTGAATGATGTATGTCTGATTTCCCAATGTTCGAGTGGTTGGTAATGTCGATTGGATGGTGAGTAGACTAAGATGGGCTCATAGATTAGTGATTATTTCTAATTTTCACCAGGAAGTTCCCCGTATAAGATAGTAAGGAAGTCCTCTTAGAGTTGTACGTCATGCTTTTAGTCATATGGAAGTGGAATGATTAAGATGCGAGCACACGAAGATGGTTCAGTGGTGAACAACTACGTTTTGAGTTGGCAGAGTAGACAAGGCAGGTTAGTTGTTATACTAGCCATCTTACCATAGTTGTCAACTCAGGAGTTTTAAAAGCTAGTCAATTGGAGGAAGTTGCAGTCCACCTTAGAAGCATAAGACATTAATCAACTTTGGTTCTTGGCACATTAGTTAGGTCCTCCAACCTCTGGGAGCACCAGTTCAGTAGTATTTCTTTATCCATTCCTTGATTGCAATCCAACAATTGCTGCTGTAACCCCCTACATCCTGTCCAGTCATGGAACGACCAAAATGTTCCTCTATTAAGTTGATATGAAGTGTTTGAACGATATAAAGTGTTATCTGAGCATCGATATGAAACACACACGGCTAAGGTTCAGTCGATTTCGTATCCATCAGCAAATAGTCATTCTTCATATCGATCAGCATTTCGTATCGATTAGCTTTCGTATCGATCTAATTTCATATCGATCACTTTTCGTATCGGTTGTTGTTGCTCCAACTTGATGGATACGAACAGTGATTCCGTGATGGATACAAAGTAGTACATCCAGAACGATTCGAACGGATGCTTGGTGGGGGATACGAATAAGGTCGATGCGAAGGGAGCCCGCCCTTGGATGGATACGAAGTAGCACTTCCCTATGGATACGAAATAGTCAATAGGCGGTCGATACAAAGGGAGTACGAAACTCGATCGATACGAATGTTGTCATATTTTTTGGATATGAAAACATAGATACGAAAACTTCATATTTTCATGGATACGAAAGTACGGATATGAAATTGATCATGTTTTCTAGGTTCAAAAATATGGATACGAAAAACAACTTTTCTGGATTCGAAAATATGCATACGAAAACCATCATATTTTCATGGATACGAAAATATGGTATGAAATGCAACATATTTTCTGGGTTCGAAAATATGCATACGAAAACCATCATATTTTCATGGATACGAAAATATGGGTATGAAATGCAACATATTTTCTGGGTTCGAAAATATGCGTACGAAAACAATCATATTTTCAGGGATACGAAAATATGGGTGTGAAATTCATGATGAACGTAGTTCCTCTAAGATCTAAAGCAATCTGAAAAGAATAGAAGGAACCAATGAACGATAGATCTGGATCTCCTCCTTAGATTTTTGTAATCCAGCGACGGTAGTAGATCCATAGAGCAGGAGAAAATTTGGGTTTTCGATGAAAGCACCAAAGTGTTTGCACCAAAATTGTTCACAACACTCTTCGAAAGTTTTTAAAGAGATAATAATGAGGAATATAAATTGAAAATGAGGATTATCTAACAAAAACTCCAATGAACAAGAAAGTAAATGCACAGACAAGCGTTTTAGAGTAGTTCGGCGTGTTGCCTACGTCCACTATGAAGTTTTTTGCAGTTTTACTGATTCTCTTTCAATGATTGCAATTAAGTACAGCAAACAACAGCAAGATACAACTGCAAATTCGAATTTAACAGTGGTAGAATGATGGAGATCTTGATCCGGCACAGTCTCGGCGCTTGAGAATCAAAAGATCAAAGAGATCCCTCTTCTGTAGGCTCTGGGGCTCTATTTATAGGCGTAGGAGGCTGAGACTTCGCTCAAACTTCGGGAAATTCACTTTGGCACATGAGGGGGCCCACACGACCAATTCCAGAAAGTTTCGAGTCGATCTGTGATCAATACGAAATCATTTCGTATCGATCAAGATAATGTCCAATCGAGCTGAAATTTTGTGTGAAAGTTCCTTGTCTCGTGTGCGATATCCAGTGAAAATTTCATGGCATTTGGATTGGTAGATTTTGATATATAGACGATACGAAATGGAATTTCGTAGAGGCTGTTTGGTTCGAATCGACCTGTTCGAATCGATTGCTTCGAATCTATGGTGGCACGAGCCTTCGTGATGACGTGGAGCGCAATCTTCGCCTCGATCCGGCCTTTACTCCGAGTTGACCGCGTCGACTCCATATATCTCACCTTGTTCGTATCGAGGGATGACACGTCACTCAGGTGTGTTGACTTGATGGATTCGAATAAGGCCTCATTCATGGATTCGAATGGCAGTCATCGATGGATACGAACTACTGATGGTTGATGGATACGAACAAGGCTTTCTTTGATGGATATGAACCACGTAGCGTCTCAATGGATACGAAACCAATCGATGCGAACTGGAGCTCTTTGATGGATACGAAGTAAGGTGGCCTGATGGATACGAATTGCTCTGCCCAGATGGATTCGAAGAGAGGCTTCCACAATGGATACGAAGCAGTATCCGTTGCCATAGTTGATGGAAACGAATTAGGCTATCTGCCGATGGATACAAAGTAGGGAGATGCTAATGGATTCAAATAAGGAGGAGCTAATGGACTCGAATGAGATCGAGTCGAACCGAGGCTTTCCGATGGATTCGAATGAGATCGAGTCGAATCGAGGCACTTCGATGGATCGAAGTTGCTGAAACCTGATCGATACGAATGTGATCGATTCGAACCGGAGTTCGATGATGGATACGAAATCAACAATGGCGATGGATACGAAATTTGGGTCGTTTCCTCTAGATTGAATCGATCATAACATAAGCATATGAACTCGGATTAACTTGAAATTTGGAATGCTGGCTCTGATGATCTTGCTTGTCATGTCTTATCAGTTGTAGCATGATCCGGGCTCGGACAAAATTCAGTGATATCCATAGTGAAGCAAATTATAACCAATCTTTGAGACGAACTGTCTTTTGTTTTCGATCGATCTTTTGGTATCACGGCTTTGCCAAAAAGAGAGATAACACTATCCATCTATATGGTACCATAACCATCTATTGACCAAGGTCCCGCCATCACAGTGATCGAGCCAAACATCAAAATAGGCATGACTCGATCGGACCTAGTCTATGATGTCGTCTACATCCATCCTGAATACCCGCCATCACAGTGATTGGAGTCTTCACTCCAACCGGTGTCCGTTGAGCCCCCGCCATCACAGTGATCAAGCCAAACACCAAACTAGACTTGACTCGATCGAGACTCAAGAATTGGTGGTCCCCTAGAATGTGACAGAAACTCTCGGTTAGTAACCCGGAAAGTGGTAACATACGTCTCATACCGTATGCTCACAGTTAGTAGTTTTCTAGCCGCTAGTCGATGCCACACTATGAAAATCATCTAAATCATCATAAGAATCGCCTTATGTCATCGACGAATGGTATGAAATACCAAACTTGTATCATCTCATCGAGAAATACCATAAAGTCATCAATCATCATCAAATTCCATTGAAATATTTGCCTCATATCATTGGCAAGAGTGTCTCCATCAATATAGCCCATTATCGAATATACTCCTATTTAGGAGTTCTCGGACTATATATATCAACCAAATAAATTGATATGGAATATTCCCCAATTAGGATTTAAACACATCAAAAACATACCACGGAGTGGTTGTCATCAAAGAGGAATTCAAACAATTCCCAAAAGTTGTTTCGATCGTACAAGTGCGAAATTAACCGATAAAGTAAATTCACGAGTCTCATACCTCGTAATTTTACTAAACCGTTTAATTTACTTTCTCATACGTTCGAAAATGCATCAAAGTAATTAAAATAAATAAAATTAATTATAAAAGATTTTACTTAAGAAATTGGGGTTATAAAACAAATTTTAGAAATTTATCTAAAAGATTTTGAGAGAAAACACACCATTAAAAAGGATTTCCATAATTTTTAAAAGCCTTAAAAATAAAGAATAATTATTTAAAAACCTCTAAAAATACGTAAAAGCATTTATTACTCCAACCATGATGTTAGAAGATTTTGTGGAATTTATTTGAATTTTTTTAAAACTCAAGATAACATCAATTTGCAATTTAATCGGCCTAAACCGATATTCAAATTTAAATTCAAATCTCATCCTAACTTGACTAGTCCATTGCTGGACAAAATGATCAAATATTAGCATCAAATTTCATGTAAATTTTTTTTGCAAAAGAATGCAAATGAAATCGTCGAAATCGGACAAATATATAAATATTGTGGCTGTCAATGACAAGCCAGCAGAAAAAACGTTAATTTTCCACCATGTAAACTCTGAAATTATACAAAACACAAAACATGAAAATTGTAGCCTACATCCTAAGGTTTTCAGACTTCAAAAATTTGGATATTCCGATCGGTAACGAATAAGTTATGAGCGAAATACCACATAGAAAAATTTATGTGCGCTAGCTATCAACACAGGCTGGCTATAAAAAAGTCATTTATTCACTATGTAGACCTCCAAATCATTCAAAATCGAAAACAGGAAAGTTGTGGCATATTTCACAAGGATTTCAGAACATCTAAAATTTCTTAATTCCGATATGAAACAAGAAATTTATGATCAAATTACTAAAAAAAAATCAAACTCAGCCTGAACTTATGCATTTGCAGGACAACGAAAAACAATTGCACTTTTAGCTTAGACACCTTTGAAATCAGGCAAAATGAAGAAAAAGAAAGTTTTACCTTAGTTTCTAAGATTTTTGGAATGACCAAGATCATCAAATTCTGATCATTGATTCAAATATTATGGCCGTTTTACTAACAATCTTAATCTCAGCCTGTATTATTCTAAACACAGGATAAAGGTAAAAAAAATATGATTTTTAGTAACAACTCATCTTAGAATTTAACAAAAAAAAATTGAATCTTATTATAGTACATAGCCTATAACATATCCAAATTTGGCAGCATTTCGCTACAAATCGAGCAACTTATGGTTTTTCAAAGATTGGATAATTTCAGACAACGTATATGAGCAAACAAAGACCAACATGCAACGGAATATTCAAAATCAAACCAAATTTTGGAAAAAATCATTTTAGCTTGCTATAGCATGTTGCTTACCTTTGTTTTGGCAGCGATTTGGCAAAATTTTGCATGCAATATGGAAGCTTTGGAGCTGGAATAGATGCTAGAGATCTGAAAATAAGATTATGCAAGCATGCAAAGCCAAAAGTGTCAAAAAGACAACTACAATAAAGCAAAAATCAGAAATTAGGTGGATAGAGGGATTATAGAAAATGGAGATTACCTTCTCTTCTTTGATTAGCTAGAAAAAACAAAGGATTTGAAGGCCTTAAATTTTGATTTGGATGAGAAGCCATGAATTCTCAAATAACAGAAAGAAGAAGAAGAAAGGTGCTAAAGAAGAAAAGAGAACGTGCTGGAGAAATATTTTCTCCTCAACCAGGCCAAGTAATAGAAAAGATATGAGTTAATTGGGCCTGGGGTCAAAACAAATAATAATTAATTAGGCTAAATAAAAAGAATAAATTAATTCATACAATTCTATATATATACACAAATACAAAAATCATTAACTTCCAAATTACACAAGATAAAATCACTAAATTTTCTACACTTGTATATTAAGACATTTTCAACCCAAAGAAAAAATAAATCTCCATTTTAAACACTTTTACAATAAAGCCCCTCTTTCGTTATAAATTGCACACTTTTAATTAAATAAAGAAAATAGCCCATATTTTAACTTCTAAACTCCACAAAATATATATTTTTCCCACATGGAAAAATACACAAGACCATATAGAGCCATAATTTATGTTTAATACAAACCTCAAACCCAAATTCATGTTTTTATTTAATAAACACTTAATGAAAAATAGATTACTTGTATTAAAACCAATCATTAAAAGCAATTGGCATTAACTGTCCAATTATTTCATTTTTATCGAAATAAAAACATTTTCCATTCATTTCCACTTACATAGCATGAAATAAAATTCTCATACTCTATTTTCACAACAAATCCTCAATTCTCACAATCATTAGATTTTTTAACTCTAATTTTAATCTCAAGATCAATATTAAATTATAACCTTTGATATAATTTAACATAAAAAGATGACCCCAAACCCAGGGTTGTTACAGACTTCCCCCTTAATGAAATTGCGTCCTCGCAATTTCTAAGGAAAAGTTTGTACAAAACAACGAATTCAATCAATCGAAAGAAGCTTGGATAAGCATAGATTCGGAAAATTCCTCATTTTACAACTTAAGATAGAGGAATAGAATAACCAGATTGCTTGAAATTCCCATAAATCTCCTCGAACATCGGAAAGGGGATAAGCGGAATATAAAAATTTCTAGGCAACATCCCGAAATATTGAAGACACTTCGTCCTCGAATAGCAACAAGAAGGAAAAAGGCCAACAAAACCAATCAAAATAGATAGATTACCCGGATAGAGCTGGGATTTAGCTCAACCTTTACCTCAACTCAAGACATAAAAAGGGCAATCGAAAAAAATTTCCCATGTAATACCATGGAAAATCCCATCAATCAAAGGATACCATCAAGTTACAAGCATAATTTCGAAGAAGAGGTGGGTATAACAAGAGAAACCAACCTCATTGACCGCACGAAAGTGAGTCGTACAAATACTGCTCTAAGGAAAATAAGCATAAAGGACACGAATATTTCAAATTTCCAAATCAAAATCCTAAATTCAAACTTTTTAAATAAAAACCTATCGTGTCTGATTGTCTCATCCTAGCGTTTAGAAAATTCCTATCGATGACGTTGATCAGGCGTATCGACTAGAACTCTTAAACACTCGACGGGCAACCCAACACTAAGAAAACTTTTTCTATTAGAAATTTCCTTCAGAACAAAGCTCATTACAAAACGGACGTCTCACCCGAAAATAATTCATAAAACACTTTTCATTTGTAAACAAAAATTCACCTCTATTAAAACCTCCTTAAATTAAAAAAAAATCCCGGAAAACAAACCTTCAAATTCAAAAGTTTTAAAACCCAATTAAAATCCACATCAAAGAGAATTCATTGAGATATTATAGTAATACTCAATTCAATGATTGCTACGATAAGCTCGAAGGTTCGTTATTACCAACGGTGTAACAAACCATTCAAGGAAATCTCACAACAAGGCATCAAAGATCATCAATTAATTTCCTTTGGTACGGATAAATATCATACATCCGCATCAAAAGAAACTCAAATGGAAATATCCCAAAAGAATTGTTCTAAGGATAAGACATCACCAAACCGAGTCGGAATACTACGGAATAACTATATTCCGAGACGTACTCCAAAATATTGGTTCGAAGATTGTAGAAAGGTGAAAACCAACAAGATAAGATTACTAGTAATACTCGTACTATATTTGGATGTATCATCATATATGTTTATGTTCTGCGTTTATCGTATTTTGTTCTGAAGCTCGCTCTGATAGCAAACTATGACGCCCCACCCGAGGCCCACCTTACTAAAGAGAATTAACGTGAAATTTTTTCTACTAAAGCGGAGAATAGGGGTGGTTAAGGGCGACCATCTGTAACTTTGCCTTAACCATCTATTGAAAACGTCTATGAATGCTATGTGCATTGTCTTTTCTCTTAAGAGGTTCCACGTGTCCAATAAATGAGTAACACAAAGCTATAGGTGGCTAAGGATCTACCGGAACAAAACATGTCAACTAAACGAACATCTCATCACAGAACAGATATACATACATGAATGAACGTTTCATATACAATGATACATCATTTTATAATACCAATACTATAATTAGTGGTATGACAACCACACGAATACAAGAACGAATCAAATGAATATACATCATCTAGGTGAAATAAACCTCTAAAAGAGGAGAGACACGATCTTGACTTCAAAGCATCATCAACGATAACAACTAAAGAGAGCATCCTGAAACAACTCGGTCTGACCCGAGTGAAAACACACGGGTCAAGCTAGCTAAAAATATCAGTTAAATATGAATGATCGATAAGGTAAAGCATAAGATATATGATATCCTTCGCGCAAAGGAAAGCATACACTAAATATTACTTCAATGATGTAAGGGAAATAACGTTACTCTTCCTAAGGATGAAAGAGATGATATCAAACAAGGTATACTCAAGTGGTGTGATGACACTTGAGTAAAAGAACTATTACTAAATAAGGGTCCATAAGAAAAACATATCAAATACACGCTCGCCTCGTATGACCGGCGTGATTATATGGATATCGATAATAATATACAATCACAAATCTTGAAAGACACAACTACAACATCCATATAATACAATGGCACTAACCTTATTAAAAGAATGGAACATATATAGGAATGCCTTGTTTCATCGGCATATCCTAAGTACCAAAACAACAAAAATAACATTCACAATATAAAAGGAATTTCAAATATACATATGCACCTCATTTCATCGGTAACATACGATCGCATTCCAAATCCACCCCAAATCATCAAATAATTCAAAGAAGTCATCAAATCATCAATTCAAGATAAAGCACTTAATCAAACATTATAATATAATTGATATCAACATATAGATATAAACATCTCTTTTATCACTAGGCTATCGATGTGAAGATCGCCGAGAAATGGTGAAATCGAAATCATCAAGTACCTTCAAAAGAAGACATCGGACTGGCCCGATCCTTACATGCCGAAGCATACCGCACGTCGTACCCACCAGTACTATCCATCTATATGGTACCATAACCATCTATTGACCAAGGTCCCGCCATCACAGTGATTGAGCCAAACATCAAACTAGGCATGACTCGATCGGACCTAGCCTATGACGTCGTCTACATCCATCCCGAACACCCGCCATCACAGTGATTGGAGTCTTCACTCCAACCGGTGTCCGTTGAGCCCCCACCATCAAAGTGATCAAGCCAAACACCAAACTAGACTTGACTCGATCGGGACTCAAGTACTGGTGGTCCCCTAGAATGTGGCAGACACTCTCATATAGTAACCCGAAAAGTGGTAACGTACGTCCCATACCGCACGCTCACACTTAGCAGTTTTCTAGCCATTAGTCGATGCCATACTATGAAAATCATCTAAATCATCATAAGAATCGCCTCATGTCATCGGCGAATGGTATGAAATTCTAAACTTGTCTCATCTCATCGACAAGTAAGAAATATCATAAAGTCATCAATCATCATCAAATTCCATCGAAATATTTGCCTCATATCATTGGCAAGAGCATCTCCATCAATATAGCCCATCATCGAATATACTCCTATTTAGGAGTTCTCGGACTATATATATATCAACCAAATAAATTGATATGGAATAATGCCCCGATTAGGATTTAAATACATCAAAAACATACCACTAAGTGGTTTTCATCAAAGAGGAATTCAAACAATTCCCAAAAGTTGTTACGATGGTACAAGTCCGAAATTAACCGATAAAGTAAATTCACGAGTCTCATACCTCATAATTTTACTAAACCGTTTAATTTACTTTCTCATACGTACAAAAAAGTATAAAAGTAATTAAAATAAATAAAATTAATTAGAAAAGATTTTACTTAAGAAAATGGGTTATAAAACAAATTTTAGAAATTTATCTAAAACATTTTGAGAGAAAACACATCATTAAAAAGGATTTTAATAATTTTTAAAAGCCTTAAAAATAAAGAATAGTTGTTTAAAAACCTCTAAAAATACATAAAAACATTTATTACTCCAACCATGATGCTAGAAGATTTTATGGAATTTATTCGATTTTTTTAAAACTGAAGAAAACATCAATTTGCAATTTAATTGGCCTAAACCGATATTCAAATTTAAATCGAATTTAAATTAATTTAAATTCAAATCTCATCCTAACTTGACTAGTCCATTGGTGGACAAAATAATCTAACATTAGCATCAAATTTGATATAAATTTTTTGCAAAAGAATGCGAATGAAATCGTCGAAATCGGACAAATATATAAATATTGTGGCTGTCAATGATAGGCTAGCAGTAAAAATGTTAATTTTTCACCATGTAAACTTCGAAATTCTACAAAACACAAAATACGAAAATTGTAGCCTACAATCTAAGGCTTCGAGAACTTCAAAATTTTCGATATTCCAATCTGTAACGAATAAGTTATGAGTGAAATACTACTTAGCAAAATTTATATTGGCTATCTACACAGACCTGCTATAAAAAAGTCAGTTATTCACTATGTAGACCTCAAAATTATTCAAAACTGAAATAGAAAAGTTGTGGCATATTTCACAAGGATTTCAGAGCATCTAAAATTTCTAAGTTCCAATTTTAAACAAGAAAGTTATGATCAAATTACAAAAAAAAATATCAAACTCAGCCTGAACTTATGCATTTACAGGACAGCGACAAACAATTACAATTTTAGCTTAGACAACTTCGAAATCAGGCAAAATGAATAAAAAGAAAGTTTTAGATTAGTTTCTAAGATTTCCGGAATGACCAAGGTCATCAAATTCCGATCATTGGTTCAAATATTACGACCATTTTACTAACAATCTTAATCTCAGCCTGTATTATTCTAAACACAGGACAGAGGTAAAAAAAATATGATTTTTAGTACCAACTCATCTTAGAATTTAACAAAAATTTGCAGAATCTTACTACAGTACATAGACTATAAGGTATCCAAATTTGGCAGCATTTCGCTACAAATCGAGCAACTTATGGTTTTTCAAAGATTGGATAATTTCAGACAACGTATATGAGCAAACAAAGACCAACATGCAACGATATATTCAAAATCAAACCAAATTTTGGCAAAAATCATTTTAGCTTGCTGTAGCATGTTGCTTACCTTTGTTTTGGCAGCGATTTGGCAAAGTTCTGCATGCAAGGTGGAAGCTTTGGAGCTGGAATAGATGCTAGAGATCTGAAAAGAAGATTATACAAGCATGCAAAGCCAAAAGTGTCAAAAAGACAACTACAATAAAGCAAACATCAGAAATTAGGTGGATAGAGGGATTAGAGAAAATGGAGATTACATTCTCTTATTTGATTAGCTAGAAAAAGTAATGGATTTGAAGGCCTTAAATTTTGATTTGGATGAGAAGCCATGAATTCTCAAATAACAGAAAAAAGAAGAAGAAAGGGGCTGAAGAAGAAAAAAGAACATACTGGAGAAATGTTTTCTCCTCAACCGGGCCAAGTAATAGAAAAGATATGAGTTAATTGGGCCTGGGGTCAAAACAAACAAGAATTGATTAGGCTAAATAGAAAGAATAAATTAATTCATACAATTCTATATATATACACAAATACAAAAATAATTAACTTCCAAATTACACAAGATAAAATCACTAAATTTTCTACACTTGTATATTAAGACATTTTCAACCCAAATAAAAAATAAATCTCCATTTTAAATAAAAAATAAATCTCCATTTTAAACACTTCTACAATAAAGCCCCTCTTTCATTATAAATTGCACACTTTTAATTAAATAAATAAAATAGCCCATATTTTAACTTCTAAACTCCATAAAATATGTTTTTTCCCACATGGAAAAATACACAAGACCATATAGAGCCGTAATTTATGTTTAATACAAACCTCAAACCCAAATTCATGTTTTTATTTAATAAACACTTAATGAAAAATTGATCACTTGTATTAAAACCAATCACTAAAAGAAATTGGCATTAACTATCCAATTATTTCATTTTTATCTAAATAAAAACATTTTTCATTCATTTCCACTTACATAACATGAAATAAAATTCTCAAACTCTATTTTCACAACAAATCCTCAATTCTCACAATCATTAGATTTTTAACTCCAATTTTATTCTCAAGATCAATATTAAATTATAACCTTTGCTATAATTTAACATAAAAAGATGACCCCAAACCCAGGGTTGTTACAGACTTCCCCCTTAATGAAATTGCATCTTCGCAATTTCTAGGGAAAAGGTTGTACAAAACAACGAATTCAATCAATCGAAATAAGCTTGGATAAGCATAGATTCGGAAAATTCCTCATTTTACAACTTAAGATAAAGGAATAGAATAACAAGATTGCTTGAAATTCCCATAAATCTCCTCGAACATCGGAAAGGGGATAAGCGGAGTATAAAAATTTCCAAGCATCATCCTGAAATATTGAAGACACTTCGTCTTTGAATAGCAACAAGAAGGAAAAACGCCAACAAAACCAATCAAAATAGATAGATTACCCGGATAGAGCTGGGATTTAGCTCAACCTTTACCTCAACTCAAGACATAAAAAGGGCAATTGAAAAAATTTTCCCATGTAATACCATGGAAAATCCCATCAATCGAAGGATACCATCAAGATACAAGCACAATTTCGAAGAAGAGGTGGTTATAACAAAAGATACCAACCTCATTGACCGCACGAAAGTGAGTCGTACAAATACTGCTCTAAGGCAAATAAGCATAAAGGACATGAATATTTCAAATTTCCAAATCAAAATCTTAAATTCAAACTTTTTAAATAAAAACCTATCATGTCTGATTGTCTCATCCTAGCGTTTAGAAAATTCCTATCGATGACGTTGAGCAGGCGTATCGACTAGAACTCTTAAACACTCGACGGGCAACCCAACACTAAGAAAAATTTTCTATAAGAAATTTCCATCAGAACAAAGCTCGTTACAAAACGGACTTCTCACCCAAAAATAATTCATAAAACACTTCTCATTTAAAAACAAAAATTCACCTTTATTAAAACCTCCTTAAATCAAAAAAATTAATTTCCCGAAAAACAAACCTTCAAATTCAAAAGTTATGAAACCCAATTAAAATCCACATCAAAGAGAATTCATTGAGATATTATAGTAATACTCAATTCAATGATTGCTACAATAAGCTCGAAGGTTCGTTATTACCAACGGTGTAACAAACCATTCAAGGAAATCTCACAACAAGGCATCAAAGATCATCAAATAATTTCCTTTGGTACGGATAAATATCATACATCCGTATAAAAAGAAACTCAAATGGAAATATCCCAAAGAATTGTTCTAAGGATAAGACATCACCAAACCGATTTGGAATACTACGGAATAACTATATTCCTAGACGTACTCCAAAATATTGGTTTGAAGGGTTGTAGAAAGGTGAAAGCCAACAAGATAAGATGACTAGTAATATTCGTACTATATTTGGATGTATCATCATATATGTTTCTGTTCTGCGTTTATCGTATTTTGTTCTGAAGCTCGCTCTGATAGCAAACTATAACGCCCCACCCGAGGCCCACCTTAGTAAAGAGAATTAACGTGAAATTCCGTCTACTAAAGCGGAGAATAGGGGTGGTTAAGGGCGACCATCTGTAACTTTGCCTTAACCATCTATTGAAAACGTCGATGAATGCTATGTGTATTGTCTTTTCACTTTAGAGGTTCCACGTGTCCAATAAATGAGTAACACAAAGCTATAGGTGGCTAAGGATCTATCAGAACAAAACATGTCAACTAAACAAACATCTCATCACAGAACAGATATACATACACGAATGAACGTTTCATATACAATGATACATCATTTTATAATACCAATACTATAATTAGTGGTATGACAACCACACGAATACAGGAACGAACCAAATGAATATACATCATCTCGGTGAAATAAACCTCTAAAAGAGGAGAGACACGATCTTGACTTCAAAGCATCATCAATGACAACAACTAAAGAGAGCATCCTGAAACAACTCGGTCTGACCCGAGTGAAAACACACGGGTCAAGCTAGCTAAAAATATCAGTTAAATATGAATGAACGATAAGGTAAAGCATAAGATATATGGTATCCTTCACGCAAAGGAAAGCATACACTAAATATTACTTCAATGATGTAAGGGAAATAGCGTTACTCTTCCTAAGGATGAAAGAGATGATATCAAACAAGGTATACTCAAGTGGTGTGATGACACTTGAGTAAAAGAACTATTACTAAATAAGGGTCCATAAGAAAAACATGTCAAATACACGCTCGCCTCGTATCACTGGTGAGATTATATGGATATCGATAATAATATACAACCACAATCGTCCTGAAAGACACAACTACAACATCCATATAATACAATGGCAATAACCTTATTAAAGGAATGGAACATATATAGGAATGCCTTATTTCATCGACATATCCTAAGTGCCAAAACAACAAAAATAACATTCACAATATAAAAGGAACTTCAAATATACATATGCAACTCATTTCATCGGTAACATACGATCGCATTCCAAATCCACCCCAAATCATCAAATGATTCAAAGAAGTCATCAAATCATCAATTCAAGATAACGCGCTTAATCAAACATTATAATATAACTGATATCACCATATATATATAAACATCACTTTTAGCACTAGGCTATCGATGTGAAGATGGTCGAGAAATGGTGAAATCGAAATCATCAAGAACCTTCAAAAGAAGACATCGGATTGGCCCGATCCTTACATGCCGAAGCATGCCGCACGTCGTACCCACCAGTACTATCCATCTATATGGTACCATAACCATCTATTGACCAAGGTCCCGCCATCACAGTGATCGAGCTAAACATCAAACTAGGCATGACTCGACCGGACCTAGTCTATGACGTCGTCTACATCCATCCCGAACACCCACCATCATAGTGATTGGAGTCTTTTCTCCAACCGGTGTCCATTGAGCCCCCGCCATCAAAGTGATCAAGCCAAACACCAAACTAGACTTGAGTCGATCGGGTCTCAAGTACTGGTGGTACCCTAGAATGTGACAGAAGCTCTCATATAGTAACCCGGAAAGTGGTAACATATGTCCCATATCGCACGCTCACACTTAGCGGTTTTCTAGCCGCTAATCGATGCCACACTATGAAAATCATCTAAATCATCATAAGAATCGCCTCATGTCATCGACGAATGGCATGAAATGCTAAACTTGTCTCATCTCATCGACAAGTAAGAAATGCCATAAAGTCATCAATCATCATCAAATTCCGTCGAAATATTTGCCTCATATCATTGGCAAGAGCATCTCGATCAATATTGCCCATCATCGGATATACTCCTATTTAGGAGTTCTCGGACTATATATATATATATCAACCAAATAAATTGATATGGAATAATGCCCCGATTAGGATTTAAATACATCAAAAACATACCACGAAGTGGTTTTCATCAAAGAGGAATTCAAACAATTCCCAAAAGTTTTTTCGATCGTACAAGTCTGAAATTAACCGATAAAGTAAATTCACGAGTCTCATACCTCGTAATTATACTAATCCATTTAATTTACGTTCTCATACATACAAAAAAGTATCAAAGTAATTAAAATAAATAAAATTAATTAAAATATTGTACATAAGCAAATGGGGTTATAATACAAATTGTAGAAATTTATCTAAAAGATTTTGAGAGAAAACACATCATTAAAAAGGATTTTAATAATTTTTAAAAGCCTTAAAAATAAAGAATAGTTGTTTAAAAACCTCTAAAAATACATAAAAACATTTATTACTCCAATCATGATGCTAGAAGATTTTCTGGAATTTATTCGATTTTTTTAAAACTCAAGCAAACATCAATTTGCAATTTAATCAGCCTAAATCGATATTCAAATTTAAATCGAATTTAAATTAATTTAAATTAAAATCTCATCCTAACTTGACTAGTCCATTGTTGGATAAAATAATCTAATATTAGCATCAAATTTCATATAAATTTTTTTGCAAAATAATGCAAATGAAATCGTCGAAATCGGACAAATATATAAATATTGTGGCTGTCAATGACAGGCCAGCAGTAAAAATATTAATTTTTCACCATGTAAACTTCGAAATTCTACAAAACACAAAACACGAAAGTTGTAGCCTACAACCTAAGGTTTTGAGAACTTCAAAATTTTGGATATTCCAATCAGTAACGAATAAGTTATGAGCGAAATACTACTTAGTAAATTTATGTTCACTGGCTATCAACACAGGCCGGCTATAAAAAAGTCAGTTATTCACTATGTAGACCTCAAAATCATTCAAAACCGAAAATAGAAAAGTTGTGGCATATTTCACAAGGATTTCAGAACATCTAAAATCTCTAAATTCCAATTTTAAAAAAGAAAGCTATGATCAAATTACCAAAACAAATATCAAACTCAGCCTGAACTTATGCATTTGTAAGACAGCGACAAACAATTGCAATTTTAGCATAGATGACTTTGAAATCAGGTAAAATGAATAAAATGAAAGTTGTAGCTTAGCTTCTAAGATTTCCAGAATGACCAAGGTGATCAAATTCCGATCATTGGTTCAAATATTATGACAATTTTACTAACAATCTTAATCTCAGCCTGTATTATTCTAAACATAGGACAGAGGTAAAAAAAATATATACGATTTTTACTATCAACTCATCTCAGAATTCAACAAAAATTTGCATAATCATACTACAGCACATAGACTCTAACATATCCAAATTTGGCAGCATTTCGCAACAAATCGAGCAACTTACGGTTTTCAAAGATTGGACAATTTCAGACAACATATATGAGCAAACAAAGACCAACATGCAACGATATATTCAAAATCAAACAAAATTTTGGAAAAAATCATTTTAGCTTGCTGTAGCATGTTTCTTACCTTTGTTTTGGCAGCGATTTGACAAAATTATGCATGCAAGGTGGGTGCTTTGGAGCTGGAATAGATGCTAGAGATCTGAAAAGAAGATTATACAAGCATGCAAAGCCAAAAGTGTCAAAAAGACAACTACAATAAAGCAAAAATCAGAAATTAGGTGGATATGGGGATTAGAGAAAATGGGGATTACATTCTCTTCTTTGATTAGCTAGCAAAAGTAATGGATTTGAAGGACTTAAATTTTGATGTGGATGAGAAGCCATAAATTCTCAAATAACAGAAAGAAGAAGAAGAAAGGGACTGAAGAAGAAAAAAGAACGTACTGGAGAAATGTTTTCTCCTCAACCGGCCCAAGTAATAGAAAAGATATGAGTTAATTGGGTTTGGGCTCAAAACAAATAAGAATTAATTAGGCTAAATAAAAAGAATAAATTAATTCATACAATTCTATATATAGACACACACACACACACACACACACACACACACACACACACAAATACAAAAATCATTAACTTCCAAATTACACAAGATAAAATCACCAAATTTTCTACACTTGTATATTAAGACATTTTCAACCCAAATAAAAAGATAAATCTCCATTTTAAACACTTTTACAATAAAGCCCCCCCTTTAATATAAATTGCACACTTTTAATTAAATAAAGAAAATAACTCATATTTTAACTTCTAAACTCCACAAAATATTTTTTTTTCCCACATAGAAAAATACAAAAGACCATATAGAGCCATAATTTATGCTTAATACAAATCTCAAACCCAAATTCATGTTTTTATTTAATAAACACTTAATAAAAAATTGATTACTTGTATTAGAACCATTCACTAAAAGCAATTGGCATTAACTATCCAATTATTTCATTTTTATCTAAATAAAAACATTTTCCATTCATTTCCACTTACATAACATGAAATAAAATTCTCAAACTCTATTTTCACAACAAATCCTCAACTATCACAATAATTAGATTTTTAACTCCAATTTTATTCTCAAGATCAATATTAAATTATAACCTTCGATATAATTTAACATAAAAAGATGATCCCAAACCCAGGGTTGTTACATGTTGTGTGCATTTTTAATTTGTATTTTGTTTTTAAAGTTGGAATTCTAGAATTTTTTTCTAGGAATGAGCTATATGGTTTTGTAGTTCGGGGATTCTGAACTCAGGGCAACGAGTTCATGCCGAGTTACTAGGCATAGGGTTAGTATATTCAGGTTAGCAGAGAGTGTGAGTTTACAGGTGTTGTAAGAATCAAATATATAATCCTAGTAGTAATTTTGGGGGTAGCAGTAGGCATTAGGCCAAAGCTGGGTATATTTTGTGTTATTTGTTTTATACATTTACGTTTCTTCACTTTGTTCTATATTTTATTAGCATCTCTATGAAATATTTTTAAATACCCTATTCACCCTACCTCTAGGGTATATTACTCGATCCTACAAGTGGTATCAGAGCTTTGGTGCTAAGTATACTTTAGAGTCATGCATGTGTCTAATAATGTTTTTTCTGAGGGTCTATCAATAGCTAGACCACCTATATTCAATGGGACCGATTATGCTTACTGGAAAGCTAGGATAAAAATATATTTGATCTTTGCTGACTATGATGTTTGGGATATAGTAGAGACAGGGTATATTCTATCTACAATGACAATCAATGGTGTAGAATTTCCTAAGCCCAAAAACAAATGGGATATAGCTGACAAGAACTCATTCAAATGCAAAATCTATAAATGCTCTTATTTATGCTCTTGATAAGATCGAATTTAATCGAATTTCTCATTGTTTGACTACGTAGGAAATTTGGCACACTTTGGAATTACATATGAACGTACATCTCAAGTCAAGGAATCATGTCCCGCCCTATTAGCAATGAATATAAGAATTTTGTGATGTTAAAGGATGAAAGCATAAAAGATATGTATGGACGTTTTTCAGTGTTAGTACACAATTCTAGAGCTTTGGGCAAGGTGTACATTGAAGATGAGTTGGTTCGGAAAATTCTGAGATCTTCTAAAGAATTTTGAGGCAAAGGTGACTGTTATACAAGAATCCAAAGATTTGAACAAACAAAGCATGGAGGAACCAATTTGAAATTTGATAACCTATGAAATAGAACTGAAAGCTTAGGAAGACCATGACAATTCAGACTCCAAGAAGAAATCAATTGCACTTAGCATCACTCTTAACAATGATGATGAAAATAATCCTATCACATTAAATAATCTTTTAATTACTCTTGTAAAGTAATTAACAATGATTTATTACATTTATCCTTAATTAATTATACTCATTAATTAACCTTTAATTACTTTCATCAAGTAATTATCCATTGGTTAATTTAATTAATTAGCTTAATTAATTACATTGATTAATTAACTTAATCAATAATTAATCACTATTATTAATTATTCTTCTGCTAATAATTTATTACTCTTAATTACTCATTAAAATAATTAGTCATTAATCATCAAAATTTTAATTAACTTTAAAAATAAAACTTTACCTTTATTTGTTACCTAATCATAATTTAAATATATTTTTAAACCATCTTTAATCTAAACTTTAAAATTTAAATTTAAGATTTAAAATAACTTACAAATTTAACTTAACAAATTTCAAGTTGATCAAATTACCAAACATCTATGTCAATGTTTTTAAGAAACATTTAATTTTACAAAATAGTTTAGAAGTAGATTTTAAAATTTAAAACTTTTTTTAAAAAAAACTTTAAAATCTGCATTTAAAACTACTTCGGGTTCTAACCGAGAATAGCTCGAGTCCAGACTCGAGTTTCTTCCATTTTTGCAAAAACTTTGCTAAATTTTGAAACTTAGATTGGTTTAAATTTTTAAAAACTGGACCATGCTTTTCTCTCGTGAACAACTCAAGAATGAACTCGAGCAAACGACCCTCAAATCCGATCTCATTCCTCCTTCTTCTTCTCTTATTTCCACCTTCTTATTTCCCACCCAAAACCTGCTTTGACATGCACACCGCTTCCTCGTGCACGTGTACGCTGCGTCATGGAACTTCAATGGTCAACCCTGGCCACTGTTCCAACCCATCTCCTGCCATCGACCTCCTGATCACCCCAACATTCTACGATAAAATGAAAATCAAAATCGAGGATGCTCGAACTCAACCCAGCCAAGAACCCTCACTTCCCTTTGCCCTGTCTGGCCATCATCGATCATCAGCAACTTCCAAAATTTTAGCAAGTCCAGCTTGTCCTACTTCTCCTTTTCCCCCTATACCGATAGCCTGAAAGTTCCCCTTTATCACCACCACTGGTCTGCAGTTCAACCCAAAATCACAGTGCTTAAACCTTAAATCCCTTTGCCATGCCTCCACAACGCTCAGGAAAAATCGCTAACCAATATTCCCACAAACCTCAGACGACCCACCACCTCCAGTTCCAGTCTGACGTAAAAACCCCCCCTCTTGATCGCCTGAATTCGCCCAAAACACGATTTTCGATCAACTAGGAAATTCTTAACATCCCTAGTTTTAAAAATCATGAACTTCATTCCAAAAATCATGATTTTTATACTATAATTCCCTCATGAATTCAAAACTTGAAATTTAAATATTTGATTTTTTTGTAAAAAGAAATTCTGTTACTTCTTATTTCACAACATATACTTAGTATTTCTGCCTGAATTTCTTTTTAAAAAAATTACAATGTCATGATCAATTTCTCTTTAAAAATCTTTACCTAATATTAACTGTAAAATGAGAAATAAAATTTTAAAACTTGATTCATAAGCCTGTAACTAAGAACAAAGGGTTCATATATATATGAACAGGCTTATAGGTTTAACAACAGCATATCTATCTATATATGTAAATATATTTTCATAATGCAAACAAAATCACATAGAGTTATTTTAATGATTTATCACAAACATCAAATTTAAACAAGTTTAAGCATAAAATAAAGGTAGCAGTTCACTCACCTTTCATATTTTAAACCCTGTACATAATAACAGAACAATTATCTTGCTAACAGATAAATACAGCCATTCGATTAATCATATATACACATATGATCATATAAAATAATCATGTAACCACTTCAAGATTCTCTGCATGCAACCAAACTGAGAATAGATTAAAAGTTTGTTCACTTACCTTGCATTATTTGAACAGAGCAGTTTGGGAGTTGTTTGATTTTTGATTTCTAGCTTGATTTAATTGATGTTTTGATTGGAATGATCTGAAACTTGTTTTCTGGCAGAAATACTCGAATGCGTTTTGATTTTTCAGGTTGAATATAGTTGAGTTTAATCTGAGAAAATTGCTTTTATTCTCAGGTCTGTAAATTTGTTACAAGTTTTGGTTTTTGGTTTGTAAAGTTTTTTTACAGGTTTGTTCCTTTGTTTTATTGCTTCAGATTTAAAACATATAAAAGAAAAATGGGAATAAGAGTAGAAAGATATATATAACTTTGTTCTTTATTTCATTTATTATTTTAAAAAGAAAATGACACTTGTATTACATGTTGCATTTTAGTATACACTTGTCGTTATTAATTTATAAATTGTTTACACTTGTTATAATGCATAATTAGTTTATATTTGTAATTTTGTATATTAATATATGTTTAATATATATATATATATATATAAATGTTTTAAGTGTTCTTAATATTTAACCTTTCCTTAATTTATCTTTAATAAATTTGAAAGAAAATTAAATAAAAACCCAATTATATATTTAGAAATAATTATACTCATTTAATAAATCTTTTATAAAATCCTTTAAAGAAAATAATAGAAAACCAATTATATTTTAAATAAAATCACTTATAATATATTTTTAAATCCAAAATATATTTAATATACATATCTTTTAAAATTCAAATTTAAATCCAAATCCAAATCCAATTCAAAATCCAATTTTAAACAACACAAACAAAGATATAAATATTTATTATCAGATCTATTTATATATATATATCAACAGCACATTATTATTTTTGTTTGAAATAACAATTTTGCCAATTTTATATGAATTAAATTAAGATATTGTCAAATAAATATTTATCCAGATATTTATAACTCAATTTTTATTATATTTCCAAATTCATTTGCATATCCCGGTATCTTTTATTATCAGCATTTTATCTGTTCATTTGATTAAAATAGTTAATTATCCACTTATCAAATGTCCCAAAATCCGGATTATCACATTCCTCCCCCCTTAGAATCTTTTCATCCTCGAAAAGGGACGAAGACAGAATTTTATTCAATAATTTAAAATCAGATAAATTATTCTTTGATCATTTTTAAAACACTTTCAATTGCCAAATTAGCTTTTATAAAAATATTTTTTATAACTCGACGTTTCAACAAGTCTATCCTCGTTCTCATAGAAATTCGGTCATACATTGATCCGGCGTAAGACTGAAATTCTGTAAGTACTTGGTAAACCCGTTTTCATCACCCAGTGAAAATACTGGAAAAAATAATTTTATTGAAAATACAGAAAACATTTTTGAAAGTAGGGGAAATACCTTTGGTGAGAATGCTCTGGAATTCATCAACCCCATCCATGGTCGCAGTTACATCCTGGGTTACGTTGCCATCACAGCAAAAGTCCATGTTATTGTAGGCACTCCGCGCCCTCGATTACGCCATGGAACCCACAACAGATCGCAGTTACATTCCAGGGTTACGTTGCCATCATAGCAAAAGTCCATGTAACTGTAGGCATCAGCGCCCTCGATTTTCGCTGCCACTCCATTCCCACATAGGTCGCAGACTACATTAGTCAAATCCCAATGCAACCTTAGGCTATCACGACCTCTCGACTTTCGCTCTGTCACCATAGGTCGCAGGCTACCGATGTAAAATCAAACGTAGACTGTTGACTCTCAGCGCACACATGACTTTCGCCATGGTCTGCAGTAGATCGCAGTGACATCGATTAAACTGTCATCACAGCATAACCCAAATGCCTCTGTAGGCATCAGCGCCCACAACTTTCACTACAAACTACACATAATCCTCAAGAACTAGTTTTGTTCGGACTCCTCACAAGATCAACTTTAGAACCCCCCCCCCCCCTTAGGGTTCAAGGCGGTACCACCATGTAGCACTCCTGAGAAGTTCATTTCAAGGGAGCGCCTTTTTCCCCAGAAACAATCTCAAAACACTTTATACTGTACTTTTATAGTATCTTCCAAATCATACCCTTTATGATTTTCATCCAAATCTCCTTTACACAAAATGGATTCCCAAAATCGATAATTCTCAAACTAGGCTTTCTAAATTCCAATATTGATTTTACCCAAAAATCAAAAAGCCTTTCCAAATCCAAAGGTTCCAAAAACCTTTCTTCTAAAGTCATTCTCATAAGATCCTTTATATATATATAGATTTATATAACTTTGAAAAATCTTTGGATCATTTCAAACTTGTGTAAAACCCTTTTTTTACTTCAAATATTTTCAAAACCCTTTTCTTCTGGCAAAAGATTCAACAAGGGGAGTTTATCATATATATAACAAAGATACATAACTTTTTTTTATGCCAAATCAAATATTTAAATTTGATTAATCTTTACAAAACCACTTACCATATTACTTATTTCCATAAAGTAAATTTCTATTATAGAAATATCCAATTCCCCTTTATTTTATCATATATCTCACAAATTTTACTTTTCATTTCAAAATCATTTTACAATTTTTATCCATAAATTTCCAATGTCAATTTATTCAAACCCGTAAGATGTACACATATCATTCGTATGCTATATCAATTTGATCGCTCACTCAATCAAACAATTTCACTTTCGAACTAGTATCGTCCACTCGACTTCCTACTGCAGACGCGGATCTGGTTTCTTGATCAGAGACCGTCATTGTCCTTACATAGCCATAAATATGATAGATAATATACTACCTCGAAATTTTGTGCTAGAATCTGGATCAAATCACTATGCGAATAGAATAATATACGTACATCCGACGTATTCATCCTTATTGATTATTAACCAAATCAATTCTCTTTTCTATTCACATTCACTTATGATTTCTATACACTTATTCCCAATGGGCATTTCACTAGAAGGACAAACTTTGCAGTCCAATTAGTTTCTAGGACACACGTCCACAGAAATTTATTTCATGGCCAAAGTCAGTAGAATAATATTTTTAAGGACAAAGACAGTAGTCCAATTACTTTCAAGGACATAATTTCACTGGTTCTTACGCCTTAGAAACTAATTATTTTGCATTTTGTCTTTAAAAGTAATTATTTCAGTTGTGTGTCCTAGAAACTAATTGCACTTGATAAAGAGGCCCTTGTGGCTAATTTCCACTATTCACAATTGCTTCAATCCCATTTGGATTATCACCTCAATTCTTATCTCAAATGGATATTTAATCATAAATAGTTTGCACTCTGACCAGCTTAAATTTAGAAAATAGCTTAAAAGTTAAAAATAGATAAGTAGTTGAAAAATAATTATTAGTTGCAAAATAGCTGTAAAATAGTCAAGTAACTATAAAATAGTTAGAAAGTCAAATAGTTATAGAAATTTAAATAATTACAAAATAGTTGTAAAATAGTAATTAGATATAAAGTAGTTGAAAAATAATTATTAGTTTATAAAACAGTTGAAAAATTGTTAAATAGTTCCAAAAATAATTGTAAAGTAAGTATAAGATAGTTTGGCTTTAAAAAGAAAGATTGTATAGTAAGTAGTTTGGAAAAATAGATTTATATTAAAATGATTTATTTTGAAAATAGTCCAGAGCCAAACTGTTCAATTCCCAATTCTCCATTCCCGTCAATTCAATTTAAATTTCCTCTTTCATTTAAATTGACTCAATCCCAATTTAAATAACTTCAATTTCCATTGAAATTGATTTAACCCCAATTCAAGTTGAATTAACCTAAATTTCTTCCCAAATTCAAATCAAATTCCATTTGAATTTGAAACTATTCAACTTTAATCACAATTCCAAATTATTCAAATAAATTTCAAATTGAATCAATTTCAATTCATTTCAATTCCATTTGAATTAATCCCAATTCCCATTTGAATTTGAACTCATTCAACTTCAATTTCATTTCAAATCAATCCAATTCAAATTTTCCATTTGAATTTTTAAACTTATATATCTTCAATCACAATTCTAATTAATTCAAATCAAATTCAATTTGAATTTAATTCAATTCAAATTTCAATTTTAGACCATCCCGAATTATATAAATTCGAGTTAAATTTTTAAATATTGATTTGATCCTTTAAATCAAATCAACCAATATCTTTAAACCATTTAATTCTGAATCCAAATTTCAAATTTCCCTTTTTAAATTAATAATGGATATATTACCACAATCCATTTCTTCATTCACTTAAAAAAAATCAAATTCACAGTCTAAAGATTATTAATAACAATAGGATGATATTATCCAAATTATTTTAAAACATCCGTCCATTTCCAATTCAGGTTGCTTGTCCTAACTTATTTAACTTTCTCTTAAGTTAAATTCAATTAAGTCTTGTTAACCTTACACAAATTTGAATTCCCTCTTCAAATTTTAAACCCTTTATCAATATTCTTTTCCATTTATAAGTTCAAAACTTATATCACTTTGGGTTATCACTCTTCAGGAAAATCAAAACTCAAGCTTTAGAGTTTATTTCAAATTATCTTTGATATTATGTATGTCCACACATATATACATATTTACTTCCTCTACATACCATGTTATCCTTAAATTGTAAACCACCCTTGGTTTTTAATTCAAAACAAATTTCTTTTAAAATTTCCAACCAACTTCTTATTTTAAAATAAGATTACATTCAAAAATAATCTAAACTATATTATTTATTCTTTTCTTTATCACTTTGAAACAATTTTCAAATTTCTAGCCCTAGATTTAAATCTTCACAATTTAGGTCATCTTTAGTTCCAATTTATAAGTCATACTTACTCAAATGTGTTACTTCCTTAAAATATTTTATTTTGCTTTCTCATTAATACACATTTTATTATTAAACGCAACAATCATTTATGATAATAACCAAGATTATAATATCTGAAAACCAGTTTATTATTATCTTATTCTGAAAAAACTTCTTCAAATTCAATATTATAATTTCAGTTTGAATGCATTTCAAACTTATCTTCATCCAATATCGGTTTAGTTGTATTTCTATTACCACTAAATTCTCATTATTTTATTTAATTCCAAGGATTTGACAACCAATTACCTTAATTTTTATTAGAAAGAAATATTGCTTTATATATCAAAATATAATCTTATATAAAATCATTTACCTTTAAAATCATTCAAAAACCTTTATATAAGAAAATAACAAGTACGCTCTCATATGATTATACACTCAACTCATTTTAGGGTATTACTTACCCTATCCTTAATGAGTAATCCCGCCAGAGCCAAGGTTCTCGCTTAACCTTGCTCTGATACCAAATGCAACGACCCGGAATTTTCGACCTCGAAAATTCCATATAATTAGGAAAAAAGAAAGAGATAGAAGAAGAAAACAGAAAAACAAGACACAGAATCTCACATTCGCAGCGGATCAAAATATAATACCAAATAATAACAGTTATACAAAGGAAAATTGTACTTATCAAATTACACTTTAATACATCAGAGTTACACATAAACACAAACACAGGACAGATACAATCATGTCTCATATACTACAATACCATCGTGGAAACTCTCCATACGTTCCTGCCATCTAGCTCGCCTCTTGGGCTCCAGAACGTCCTTACTAGAAAATATGTAATACTCGGTCTGACTCGAGCATTACATCAAGGTAACACCTGGGTCAGGCTGGAAACCAGCGTGAGTAAACCCATCTAACAAGAAATACTAATACAAAAAGGACTATTTAAAACCCGGGGTAACTAATACTTCTCTGTTCACAACTTATTAGTCAATGCTTATTTCACAAATCAATCCCTTAGTTTCAAGGTCCATATTATTCCATTTCAACCTATTGATCTCACATATCAATCTATAAAAAGTCATTGTAGGTTACAAATCGAAGCGGTTTCGAGTAGTTACTGATACCCGACCCATGTCTCTTCGAATTCAATACCATCTTAACTCAAGTTATTTAAGTGAAATACAATTCAACTTTAAATACAGCATGTCACTTTTTTACACAGCAATTCATCATCAATAGATAACCATACTATCACTGTCCACCCAAACATATCATATCACAAAACATTTCATATCAGAGATATCAACCAATTCAAGGCATTTAACATCATTCAATCATTTATAAGCAAGATTGATCACCTCCAAAATTAATTTAATTTATCTCTAATTTAATTAATTACTAATCTTTAATCACTTAGATTACCTTTACTTAACATTAATTAATTACAAAACAATTAATTAATAATTTTTCAATTATCCATCTTAATTAATCACCCTTGACTAATTATCATTTAATTACAATAAGTCATTAACTCTTAATTAATTTCACAAATTAATTAACCTTCACCCATCACATTAAATAATCCCTTAATTACTCTTGTAAAGTAATTAACAATGATTTATTACATTTATCCTTGATTAATTATACTCATTAATTAACCTTTAATTACTTTCACCAAGTAATTATCCATTGGTTAATCTAATTAATTACCTTAATTAATTACATTAATTAATTAACTTAAATCAATAATTAATCACTATTATTAATTATTCTTCCGTTAATAGTTTATTACTCTTAATTACTCATTAAAATAATTGGTCATTAATCATCAAAATTTTAATTAACTTTAAAAATAAAACTTTACCTTTATTTATAACCTAATCATAATTTAAATACATTTTTAAACATTCCACTTTTAATCTAAACTTTAAAATTTAAATTTAAGATTTAAAATAACTTACCAATTTAACTTGACAAATTTCAAGTTAATCAAATTACCAAACGTCTGTGTCAATGCTTTTAAGAAACATTTAATTTTACAAAATAGTTTAGAATTAGATTCAATTTAAAATTTAAAACTTGTTTTTAAAAAAAACTTTAAAATCTGCATTTAAAACTACTTCGGGTTCTACCCGAGAACAGCTCGAGTCCAGACTCGAGTTTCTTCCATTTTTACAAAAACTTTGCTAAATTTTGAAACTTAGATTGGTTTAACTTTTTAAAAACTGGACCATGCTTTTCTCTCGTGAACAACTCGAGAATGAACTTGAGCAAACGACCCTCCAACCCGATATCATTCCTCCTTCTTCTTCTCTTATTTCCACCTTCTTATTTCCCACCCAAAACCTGCTCTGACATGCACACCGCTTCCTCGTACACGTGTACGCCACGTCACGGCACTTCAACGGTCACCCCAGGCCACCGTCCAACTCATCTTCGGCCATCGACCTTCTGATCACCCCAACATTTTACGATAAATTGAAAACCATAATCGAGGAGGCTCGAACTCAACCCAGCCAAGAACCCTCACTTCCCTTTGCCCTGTCCGGTCATCTCGATCATCAGCAACTTCCAAAATTTTAGCAAGTCCAACTCGTCCTACATCTCCTCTCCCCCTATACCGATAGCCTGAAAGTTCCCCCTTGTCACCACCACTGGCCTGCAGTTCAACCCAACATCACAGTGCTTAAACCCTAAATCCCTTTGTCGTGCCTCCACAACGCTCAGGAAAAATCGCTAACCAATATTCTCACAACCCTCAGACGACCCAAATGTAACATCCCGCCTTTTCGTACGCTTTAAATCGAAGATAACCCACACACGTCAGACTTAAACCATACAAAAGGGCGGATTGTTATGGGGTAAATAAGAAAAAGCAGCGAAAGAAAAAGAACAAAATAGAGTCTTGCAGCAGAACAATAAAATATAATAATCAAATATACAGTTCATGAATCTGTTTTACAAAACATTCGATTATACTTATACAATACATATCAGAGTTATACATACCAGAGAACAATAAATAATGCAGTGGAAAATGTGATGCAGTGGCACAATATAGTATATAATAGTAATAAAATCTTTGTCTTCATCCTCCATAAGTAGGGCCTTCAAACCCTGAAATGCTCAGGCTGACCTGAGCGAATTGAAAAGACAAAACACTCGAGTCAGAACTAAAAGATCTTATGTAAGTTAAATCAACAGTAAATAATATGAGTGGAACGGCGTCAGAGATGTTTACGGGATTTGACATCTCCTATCCAGTGTCAAACATGAGTGCAGTAACTTAAGAGATGCTCGGGATTCACATCTCCTAAGGATCCATTATACTATTTACTATGTAGTAATATTTCGCTATTATAATAATGTCTAATAGTAAAGTAAACTTACTTTTTAATAGCATTAAGGGGTTACCCATATAACCCTTAACACGTAATAGTCCCAGTAGTCCATCCAGTATCAGTGCATCTCCAGATCGGGAGACTACCCTAAATACTCCACGGGCACCGTGAGAAAACCAAACTCGTACAAGGCGCGCTAGGGTAGGTGACACGGCACAACTAGGTAATGCCAGGGTAGATATACCAATTACGCTTTCGAACCGGTGGTAACGCGTAGTAGCTACTACCGCCCACCTCGAGCCACACCCCCAAATCAAAAATCAAAAGTGGCCACCGAATCAATCCAAAGTCAGAGTATAATATCGAAGGGATGTGTCCGAAAAAAGTTGCTACCTTATTAGTCCGTCAATCGATCCTGTTTTAGCCACCTTATGCTAGCTCACGGAAGTCGGGTCCACGTATTTACCTCAAAGGAAACGCTGCCACCATCCTATTTCATTTTGGAATCTCCACAGTGTACACGGTTGTTAAAGTGGTTTTCGGAGTTGGTAGAGAGTATGACAACTTCCGATCTCAGTCTCTTTATCAACCAAACGTTATAATAACACCGCGGTCATTTTAAAATAATAATACTTCAAAACCAGAATATAATATCCATTTCAAAACCATATAAATACGATATCATTTTCGTTTTAAAAACCTAAATCAATATGATATTACTTTTATAAAACCTAATCAACGTAATATCATTTTTGTTTCAAATATATCTCTTTTATAAAATCATAGCGCTTCCAAAATTATAATATTTCGAAACGAAACGCTTCAAATATAACCTTTCAAAACATAATATTTCGAATTTTATAGCTTCAAAACCATAACTTCCAAAGCTTAAATAATTTGAATATTCAAACAGTATATAAAATAAAATAGTTTGAATCTAAAATTACTTTATAAAGTAAAATAATTTCATCAACTTTACAATTTTATTCACTTTACATTAAATCTAAATCCATAAATTTTCAACTCACTTTCGGTTGCAATAAACCACTTCAATTTCAATATATTTCAAACTTTGAGTATTAAACAATTTCAAAGCTAAGGTTGGAAATTACTATTCAACAATTCAATGTCCTATTATTTAGTTTTGAAATATTTGCATAATAAATCCATAATCATTTAAATAAAACTCAAATTTTCAATAACTAAATATTTCCTTCAATTTATTTATACTAGAAATATTCATTTAATTCATCATGAATAAAAATCCAGTTATAAATATCATACCTTTTAAAATTTCAAGTTTAATAAATTTTACATCAACTTATGGAGTTTAATTCTTAAATAAGTTCAATTTCAAATAAATTTCCAATTTACCTTCCAATCTTAATTTATTTAAATCATTATAAAATCTATATTAAAGTATGATTTAAATAATTAACCATTTTTTATTTCAATAAAATCAAACTCTATTATTAAACTTATTGTTATTAAACAAATTTATACATATCTTAAATACATGAATTTAACTATATATAAAATATTTTTACATAATATCAGAAAGAATCCATATTTATTAAACCGTATAATTCTATCCAGAACCCTAGAAATCATTTCCAAAATATGTATATACACACACACACACACACCCCGACGATGTCTGTATAAAATTTTCTATCCTATGGTCAAGTGATACAGATATTTATCATTTCAATCCGTAATTTAAAATAAAAATACGGTTATATATCATTTCAAACCGCAATTCCGAATGAAATAAAAATGCATAATAACTTGCAGTTTATAACAATATAAAATACAACATCCATTCACCCAATATCAATCATCAACCATTTATCACAATCATTATCCAATTCAAACAATAACATCAATATAGAACAGATAATAAATAACAGGTAATTACTGGCAGTTTATATTCAATAATAAATAAAATATCAATTTAATTTAATAAATTCAATTTAACCGGAATGATGGTAAAAATATACCAAACAGCAGTAACTAAATTTCTAATCAAATCAAAAATAAATTTAACACACATAAGAAATTTTAGAAGTTGTGAGTGGGTCAAAACACTCACCTTTTCATTTTAAATTGAATTCAAATCCAATTTAAACCCAAAATTCCACAGTCTCAGAATCCATCCAAACCAGCGTCAAAATGTCCGGAATTCCAATACGAACCTAGCAGAGAAAACTGCACGTAAAACCGACCCGCCACGTCACTTCATAATCGTCGACTCAGGCACTCAAACAGCAGTAACATGCAATGCACGCAGCTTGAAGCCGTCCTCCTTCACGATCGCACGTGGTCGGCGCCACGATCCCCTCTGGCAGCGCCGCTCGCCTCGGCATGCTCGGTCGACCACTGTAGTCCCTTCGCCGCCTCCACCTCAACAAACGACGAGCATAACCGGCGGCCGCCACTTATTGCTTAACCCTAAACTGAATCTTGCATGAAATCCAACCGTCGATTCTACGAATGACCACCACCGATGAGAAGCGTAAGAGCCTCTCTACAAAACCAAGAAATGGTTCGACGATCCGACAACGTTCATCGACGCGCGATGAACGACCGTGAATGTTTCATTGATTTTCGGCCATATCCAAAGTCAAATTGAAAAACGAATCACAGAATTGAGATGCGCTCTTCAAGAGCTTTCCGACGATATAAAATAGATATTGTTTGGAGAATTTGAAATTTTTGCTTTGGATTTGATTTGGAATTGTATTTGGGAATTAGGGTTTGCAGTCATTGGAAAGAGGAGCTAATAGAACTGAATGTACAGAAATGAGGAACAATTAGGGTTTATAACAGGGTATTTATAGAAAAACTGAAATTAGAATGGACCGGATCGATTGGATATAAGCGTTGAACGATAAAATGGCCCGAAAAGCCCATTCGGACTCCGGAACGAAATTGGGTCAACCCATATATCAAAATAGATATTTTTAATATTTTAAACGCAATGGAACAGGTTTCAAGTCCAAATTCCATCTGTGAAGAAGTTATGCTAAAATCAAATTATTTCAAATTGACTTCGATTTCGTGGATTTCAAGGCGTTTTGAGTCCGTGTGATCAAACGACAAGTCCGATCGCTACGAAACTTGAAATCCTATAATAATTCACCATTACGGATCTAATGAAAGTAGTTTCGTCGAAATCCGAGTCAGTGGCCAAAATGGCTATTTTTACATTAATTAAATAAGTTAATAATTAATTAATTAAATCCAATTTTTTTATTTCGATTCTATAATTGACAATTTTTATCGCTTTTATATTTCTTAATCATTTATACAAATTTTAAACAAATTTAGATATCACTTAAATGTTGATTCAATCATCAATTTCAGCGTTAAATTACAATTTCATTAAATTCAGAAATTAGAAATTAAATTTTCAATAATTCCATTTAATTGACTTTTCATTCCATTATTCAATCTGTCATTTTCAATTGGATGAAATTTTCATTGGTTCGTAGTAATTGCATTAATATTCGTAAATTTCACCCAAATTTCCATTAACGTAATATTTTAATATTAATTTCCACTTATTTGCAGTTAATCCACTTATTGCATTTTAAATTTCAAACAAATTAATAAATCTTGATTTTCACTCCTTAAATCAACCAATTGTCATATTATAAATAAAAATTAACTTTCGTTACATCCTATAGAATTAAAAATCTTCAATGACAATCAAATCTACCCTAACTACACAAATTAAGTCAATTAACTGCTATTGATTTCACATTTAATTTTATTAATTATCAATTAAAATCTCAATAAATCCGTTTTTTGATTTAAAATCTTTCTATTCAATAAATTGACATTTTATGGATATAATTAACATTGATTTATATTACATTTCATACATGTATGCTTCATTTCATATTAATTCCCATTATTAACTAAATTCACATTAACAAAATATTTAATCTAGATTTATTGCAATTTTTACCACATTTAAATTAATAGGCTAAATAAATAAGTAACCTAAAATATTTGTTACCATTTACTTTCAATCACACTTATGAGTTATTATTCCCAAACAATTGTTACAATTGTTTACATCACACAAAGTTTATTCAATCATCATTACATACTATTTAATTATATTTATCTAAATTTATTTCCAATTTTCTAAATACAATCAATTATAACCTTACCGTTGTTGCAATTAAATTGGGATTGCACTAAATTGGTTATTTATCAACTGCCATTAACATTACTACCTTAATTTACATTCAGTTACTATTAATCAATATATTAGTGCATTGGTTAATTAAATGCTTACTTTATTTACTTATTTTAAATTTTATACCCAAGTGCAACAATTAACACTATTTCTTTAATGGGATTTCACTTCAATTGTCAATAATAAATTTTAGTTATCATTGCTACATTTCATTTTTTTAGTATTTGCTTCGTTATAAATTATAAAGTTTTATTTCATTCTAAATTTTATTACAAAAATTCTACTATTTAACAAATTTAAATTGTCGAAAATTACGGGTCGTTACACTCTCTCCCACTCAAAACTTTTCGTCCCCGAAAAGGAAAAAAGAAAGGGAAAATAAAGAATTGAGGAATCAATATATCTTACTTAAAATATTAGATTTATAAACAATTAAATTTATAATTAATTTAAATAAAATGTACCAATTTATAACCAATAAATCTTTTTATACTCAAATTAATAAAGTTTGGAAAACATTTTCAAAATATTTTCTAAGTCCAATATTTACGGAAAATTTCGACAGAGTCTCCTTTGTACAGAAAGGCTCGGGAGAAAATATAATATCAAATCTAACAATATACAACAATAATTTCCAAAATAATATATATCCTAACATGGAAAAAACAATATAATAACGCTATAAACCGTAATCCAAAAACGTACCTATTTGTCGGGCAAACAACGCTTAAATTATGAAACCAAAAGCAGTAGCAATTGTTTCCATAACCTGTATTTCACTTATATAATCTAAAGAGAGTTAATAATTACATAAAATGAAATATTTAAGTAGTTTCAATCACAAACAAACAAATCAAAAATAAACAACAATCACTCGAAATCACAGCATACAATCATCATATGAAATCGATAAAGTCAATCATCTATCCATAACAAACAAAGCAAATGGTTTGTTTGAGTTCAAAAACTTTGAATTGTCGAATGACAAATAACTATTAGTACACCATATACTCAACAGCCCTTGATAAACTCAATAGCTTTTCGTACATTCAAGAAATTAAAGTATCTTTATCCAAACAACTCATAGGCCAAACAACAACAATTTCAACAATAGATTACGTTCATTCTCATTAATTTCATTGCATAATTGTTTCATTTATTTTCTTCATATAATGATTTATCTTTTTAATTGACATGTATTTCTTTCAAAGTTTCCCTTTTTATTGCATTACATTCATTTATTCATTTACTCAAGTTTATAATCTTATACCTGCAATACTTACTTCCTATTACCATCATTTCAGTTACATTTCAATTATAACTTAAGTTCACAACAATTACAACATAAAGTTCTTATTTATAAAATGATTTCATTTATTTACTGTCTTCATCTTTCTACTTATTTTTATTATAAATAAGTTCAACATTTACTCCAGTTTATTATCATTTCTTTATAACCTTTCTATCGTATTTAATTAGTGGCCCTTCAGTCAGGCTTAAGTTTATAACAATTATAACCTTAAATTCTTATTTATAAAAGCAAATTCATTGAATACTTTCATTACTTCAAGTTTTACTTGTAAAATTTCCCATTACATTTCTTTTAACATTTTAACCCTTTTATAGTTGGTAAGTTATATATATGATAAACAATGCAAATGAAACTTACACAAGTTTTATCTCAATTCTTTAAATTAATTAAATGTTCAATAATCCTATCTTTTGCTTTATAGGTTACACATTTCAAATTTTCTTGAAATTTCATTCATATCCTAGCATTTAATCTCTAATTTCATTTAGGGGTTCCAATTTTTAATTAGTTACAACCTATTTCACTACAATAATTGAAACTATTAATAAATAGAAACTTAAGAACTAAATATCGGGTTAAATTTCAAATCATTTTAAAATAATAGATAGATATATATACTTGCAACTTATATCCAATTATATTTAAAACAATTTAAAATTTATATTTGTTTATCAAAATAAATCTGTAGTAAAACTACTACAGTGGTCTTCCCACTTCGAAACTCGAAAATGAATGTCGATGATGCATGCACTCATCATCGAAACTATTTTCCAGCGATAGAGAGGGAAGTGCAGAATTTATTTCTTTCTAAAATTTCTTTAAAATAGATCTTTCCAAATTATATTGAAATATTTATCAGAAAATACTTCTAAATAATATTATTATTATATTCCAAAATCATTCGAAAAAAGTTTCAAAACCCCGGAACTTAAGTTCTAAATTCCCTATTTCCATTTATTTTTATTTTCAATCTCATTTCAAATATTATTTATAAATTTCATTACATAACAACCAATATATTGCAACCAAATATATCTTATTTATAAAAAATTATTTTATATATAGAAAATATAATAGGCAAGATTATTTCATTCGCCTATATTAAAAACAAATATTATGTCAGTCTGTCCTATTAAGTGTTTAGAAATCCCTATTGATGTCATAGCGTCCCATGCACCAACCAGAATTTATAAATACAGAACGGAACAGATTAACACAATATTAAAACCTTTTTATAATACCAACAAATAGGCTCTCTCATATATATACACTCGGCGACTCACCATAGGGTATTACTACCCTATTAATAAAGAGTCAAACCCCATAAAGCTAAGGTTTATCGCTAAACCTCGCTCCGATACCAGATGTAACATCCCACCTTTTCGTACGCTTTAAATCGACGATAACCCACACACGTCAGACTTAAACCATACAGAACGGTGGACTGTTATGGGGTAAATAAGAAAAAGCAGAGAAAGAAAAAGAACAAAATAGAGTCTTACAGCGGAACGATAAAATATAATCAAATATGCAATTCATGAATCTGTTTTACAAAATATTTGATTACACTTATATAATATATATTAGAGTTACACATACCAGAGAAGAATAAATAATGCAGCGGAAAATTCGATGCAATGGCACAACATAGTAAATAATAGTAATAAAATTTTCGTCTTCGTCCTCCAAAAGTAAGGCCTTCAAACCCTGAAATGCTCAAGTTGACCCGAGCGAATTGAAAAGACAAAACATTCGAGTCAGAACTAAAAGATCTTATGTAAGTTAAATCAACAGTAAATAATATGAGTGGAACGGCGTCAAGATGTTTACGGGATTTGACATCTTCTATCCAGTATCAAACGTGAGTGCAGTAACTTAAGAAATGCTCGGGATTCACATCTCCTAAGGATCCGTTAAACTATTTACTATGTAGTAATACTTCGCTATTATAATAATGTATAATAGTAAAATAAACTTACTTTTTAATAGCATTAAGGGGTTACCCATATAGCACTTAACACATAATAGTTCCAGTAGTCCATCCAGTATCAGCGCATCTCCAGATCGGGAGACTACCCTAAATACTCCACGGGCACCGTGAGAAAACCAAACTCGTACAAGGCGCGCTAGGGTAGGTGACACGGCACAACTAGGTAATGCCAGGGTAGATATACCAATTACGCTTTCGAACCGGTGGTAACGCGTAGTAGCTACTACCGCCCACCTCGAGCCACACCCCCAAATCAAAAATCAAAAGTGGCCACCGAATCAATCCAAAGTCAGAGTATAATATCGAAGGGATGTGTCTGATAAAAGGTGTTACCTTCTTAGTCCATCAATCGCACCTATTTTAGCCACCTTATGCCAACTCATGGGAGTCGGCTCCATGTATTTATCTCAAAGGAAACGTCGCCGCCATCCTACTTCATTCTGGAATCTCCACCGCGTACACGGTAGTTAAAGTGGTTTTCGGAGTTGGCAAAGAGTACGACAACTTTCGATCCCGGTCTCTTTAACAACCAAACGTTATTATAACACCGCGGTCATTATAAAATAATTATACTTCAAAGCCAGAATATAATATCCATTTCAAAACCATATAAATATGATATCATTTCCGTTTTAAAAACCCAAATCAATATGATATTATTTTTATAAAACCCAAATCAATATAATATCATTTTTATTTCAAATATATCTCTTTCCTAAAATCCTCGCACTTCCAAAATTATAATATTTCGAAACCAAATGCTTGAAATATAACCTTTCAAAACATAATACTTCGAATTTTATAGCTTCAAAACCATATCTTCCAAAGCTTACATAGTTTGGATATTCAAACAGTATATAAAATAAAATAGTTTGAATTTAAAATTACTGTATGAAGTAAAATAATTTCCTCGACTTTACAATTTTATTCACTTTAAATTAAATCTAAATCCATAAATTTTCAACTCACTTTCAGTTTCAATATACCACTTCAATTTCAATATTTCAAACTTTGAGTATTAAACAATTTCAAAACTATGGTTGGAAATTACTATTCAACAATTCAATGTCTTATTATTTAGCTTTGAAATATTTGCATAATAAATTCATGATCATTTAAATAAAACTCAAATTTCCAATAACTAAATATTTCCTTCAATTTATTTATACTAGAAATATTCATTTAACTCATCTTGAATAAAAATCCAGCTATAAATATCATACCTTTTAAAATTTCAAGTTTAATAAATTTTACATCAACTTATGGAGTTTAATTCTTAAATAAGCCCAATTTCAAATAAATTTCCAATTTACCTTCCAAATTTAATTTATTTAAATCATTATAACATCTATATTAAAGTATGATTTAAATACTTGACCATATTTTATTTCAATAAAATCAAACTCCATTATAAAACTTATTGTTATTAAAAAAATTATACATAGCTTAAATACATGAATTTAACTATATATAAAATATTTTTATATAATATGAAAAAGTATCCATATTTATTAAATCGTATAATTCTATCCAAAACCATAGAAATCATTTTCAATATATATATATATATATATATATATATATATATATGTCTGTGTGTGTGTGTATAACGACGGTGTCTGTATAAAATTTTCTATCCTATTGTCAAGTGATACTGCTATTCATCATTTCAATCCATAATTTAGAATAAAAATACGGTTATATATCATTTCAAACCGCAATCCCGAATGAAATAAAAATGCATAATAACTTGAAGTTTATAATAATACAAAATACAACATCCATTCACCCAATATCAATCATCAACCATTTATCACAATCATCATCCAATTAAAACAATAACATTAATATAGAACAGGTAATAAATAATAGGTAATTACTGGAAGTTATATTCAATAATAAATTAAATAACAATTTAATTTAATAAATTCAATTTAACTGGAATGATGATAAAAATATACCAAACAACGGTTACTAAATTTCTAATCAAATCAAAAATAAATTTAACACATATAAGAAATTTTAGAAGTTGTGAGTGGGTTAAAACACTCACATTTTGAATTTAAATTGAATTCAAATCCAATTTAAACCCAAAATTCCACAGTCTCAGAATCCGTCCAAACCACGCCAAAATATCCGGAATTCCAATACGAACCTAGCGGAGAAAACCGCGCGTAAAACCGACCTGCCACGTCACATCATCATCGTCCACTCACGCACGCAAACAGCATTAACATGCAACACACGCAGCTCAAAGTTGTCCCCCTTCACGATCACACGTGGCTGGCGCCACGATCCCCTCTGGCAGCGCCGCTCGCCTCGGCATGCTCGGCCGACCACCGCAGTCCCTTCGCCGCCTCCATGTCAACGAACGACGAGCATAAAACCGCCTGCGGCCACTTATTGCTTAACCCTGAATCGAATCTTGCATGAAATCCAACCGTCGATTCGAAGAATGACCACCACCGATGAGAAGCGTACGAGCCTCTATACAAAACCCTGAAATGGTTTGACGATCCGACAACGTTCATCGACGCATGATGAACAGCCGTGAATGTTTCATTGATTTTCGGCCACATCCAAAGTCAAATTGAAAAACGAATCACAGAATTGAGATGCGCTCTTCGAGAGCTTTCCGACAATATAAAATATGATATTGTTTGGAGAGTTTGAAATTTTTGCTTTGTATTTGATTTGGAATTGTATTTGGAAATTAGGGTTTGCAGCCATTGGAAAGAGGAGCTAATAGAACTGAACGTACAGAAGTGAGGAACAATTAGGGTTTATAATAGGGTTTTAATAGAAAACTGAAATTAGAATGGACCGGATCGATTGGATATACGCGTTAAACGATAAAATGGCCCGAAAAGCACGTTCTGAATTCGGAATGAAATTGCATCAACCCATATATCAAAATAGATGTTTTTAAATATTTTAAACGCGATGGAACAGGTTTCGAATCCAAATTCCATCCTATGAAGAAGTTATGCTAAAATCAAATTATTTCAAATTGATTTCAATTTCATGGATTTCAAGGCGTTTCGAGTCTGTACGATAAAACGACAAGTCCGATCGCTATGAAACTTGAAATCCTACAATAATTCACCGTTACGGATCCGATGAAAATGGTTTCATCGAATCCGAGTCAGTGGCCAAAATGGCTATTTTTACACTAATTTAATAAATTAATAATTAATTAATTAAATCTAATTTTTTATTTCAATTCTATAATTGACAATTTTTACCACTTTTATATTTCTTAATCATTTATACAAATTTTAAACAAATTTAGATGTCACTTAGCTGTTGATTCAATCATCAATTTCAGCGTTAAATTACAATTTCGTTAAATTCAGAAATTATAAATTAAATTTTCAATAATTCCATTTAATTGACTTTTCATTCTATTATTCAATCTATCATTTTCAATTGGATGAAATTTTCATTGGTTCGTAGTAATTGCATTAATATTCACTTTTCATCCAAATTTCCATTAACGTAATATTTTAATATTAAATTCCACTTATTTACAATTTATCCACTTATTGCATTTTAAATTTCAAATAAATTAATAAATCTTGATTTTCACTCCTTAAATCAACCAACTGTCATATTATAAATAAAAATTAACATTGGTTACATCCTATAGAATTAAAAATCTTCAATGACATATCAAATCTACCCTAGCTGCACAAATTAAGTCAATTAACTGCAATTGATTTCACATTAACTTTTATTAATTATCAATTGAAATCTCAATAAATCCGTTTGTTTGATTTAAAATCTTGCTATTCAATAAATTGACATTTTATGGGTATAATTAACATTGATTTATATTACATTTCATAAATGTTTGCTTTATTTCACATTAATTCCCATTATTAACTAAATTCACATTAACAAAATATTTAATTTAAATTTATTGAAATTTTAACCACATTTAAATTAACAGGCTAAATAAATAGGTAACCTAAAATATTTGTTACCATTTACTTTCAATCACTCTTATGAGTTATTATTCCCAAACAATTGTTACATTTGTTACAAATTTCATTCAATCATCATTACCTACTATTTAATTATATTTATTGAAATTTGTTTCCAATTTTCTAAATACAATCAATTATAACCTTACCATTGTTGCAATTAAATTGGGATTTCACTAAATTGGTTATCTATTAACTACCATTAACATTACTACCTTAATTTACATTCAGTTACTATTAATCAATATACTATTGCATTTGTTAATTAAATGCTTACTTTTATTTACTTATTTTAAATTTTATACCCAAGTGCAACAATTAACACTATTTCTTTATTGGGATTTCACTTCAATTATCAATAATAAATTTTAATTAACATTGCTGCATTTCATTCTTTTAACATTTGCTTCGTTATAAATTATAAAGTTTTATTTCTTTCTAAATTTTATTACAAAAATCCTACTATTTAACAAATTTAAATTGTCGAAAATTACGGGTCGTTACAACCCGCCACCTCCGGTTCTAGTCCAACGCTATAACCGCCCTTTTGATCGCCTGAATTCGCACAAAACACGATTTTCGATCAACTAGGAAATTCTCAACATCCCTAGTTTCAAAAATCATGAAATTCATTCCAAAAATCATGATTTTTATTCTCGAATTCCCTCATGAATTCAAAACTTGAAATTTAAATATTTGATTTTTTGTAAAAAAAATAAAATTTTCTATTACTTCTTATTTCACAATATATACTTAGTATTTCTATCTGAATTTCTTTTTTTAAATTACAATTTCATGATCAGTTTCTCTTTAAAAATCTTTACCTAATATTGACTGTAAAATGAGAAATAAAATTTAAAACTTTCATAAGCCTGTAACTAAGAATAGAGGTCCATATACATATGAACAGGCTTACAGGTTTAACAACAACATATCTATCATATATATAAACATATTTTCATCATGCAAACAAAATCACAAAGAGTTATTTTAATGATTTACCATAAACATCAAATTTAGACAAATTTAAGCATAAAATAAAGGTAGGAGTTCACTCACCTTTCAGATTTTAAACCCTGTACATAATAACAGAACAATTATCTTGCTAACAGACAAGCACATCCATTCGATTAATCATATATACACATATGATCATATAAAATAATCGTGTAATCACTTCAAGATTCTCTGCATGCAACCAAACTGAGAATATATTAAAAGTTTGTTTACTTACCTTGCATTATTTGAATAGAGCAGTTTGGGAGTTGTTTGATTTTTGATTTCTAGCTTGATTTAATTGATGTTTTGATTGGAATGATCTAAAACTTGTTTTCTGGGAGAAATACTTGAATGCTTGAAAACTGAGATGATCCGGTTTTGATTTTTCAGGTTGAATATAGTTGAGTTTAATATGAGAAAATTGCTTTTATTCTCAGGTCTGTAAATTTGTTACAGGTTTTGGTTTTTGGTTTGTAAAGTTTTTTACAGGTTTGTTCCTTTGTTTTATTGCTTCGGATTTAAAACATGTAAAAGAAAAATCGGAATAAGAGTAGAAAGATATGTATAACTTTGTTCTTTATTCCATTTATTAATTTAAAAAGAAAATGACACTTGTATTACATGTTGCAATTTAGTAACACTTGTCGTTATTAATTTATAAATTGTTTACACTTGATATAATGCATTATTAGTTTATATTTGTAATTTTGTATATTAATATGTGTTTAATATATATACATTTATAAATGTTTTAAGTGTTCTTAATATTTAAACTTCCCTTAATTTATCTTAAATAAAATTTGAAAGAAAATGAAATAAAAACCCAATTATATATTTAGAAACAATTATACTAGTTTAATATATCTTTTATAAAATCCTTTAAAGAAAATAATAGAAAACCAATTATATTTTAAATAAAATCGCTTATAATATATTTTGAAATCCAAAGTATATTTAATATACATATCATTTAAATTTCAAATTTAAATAAAAATTCAAATCCAATTCAAAATCCAATTTAAAATCAACACAAATATAGATATAAATATTTATTATCAGATATATTTATATCTATATATATAAACAACACATTTTTATTTTTGTTTGGAATAACAATTTTGCCAATTTTATACTAGTTAAATTAAGATATTGTCAAATAAATATTTATCCAGATATTTATAATTCAATTTTTATTATATTTCCAAATTCATTTACATATCTAGATATCTTTTATTATCAGCATTTTATCTATTCAATTGATCAAAACAGTTAATTATCCACTTATCAGATGTCCCAAAATCTGGGTTATCACAAGTCTGGGACTGGATGTAGGACGGAGCTCCGAACCAGTATAAAAATCTTTGATGTTATTTTTATTATACTACTTTTATATTCCACACTATTTACTATATTGCTATCATCACTATACTCTGTATTATCATATATCCATATTACCCTATCCATAGCACACTTTCATTTGGCATCAGAGCCTGGAATTTTATCGATCGTCACAACATCATAGAATAATGACTAGAAAACGATCCAGTCAAAATACAATAGGCAAAATCCCTAAAGCCACAAGGGAGGACTACAAAAAGGTACTTTCTGATTTACAAATTTCAGTAAAAGATGATAATGAATTAGTTAGTATAAGCAATAAGATTTCAAAGCTTACTTTTATTATTTTAGAAAAATGAAATCTGTTGAACTTGAAAATGAGAAACTGAAAAATGAAAAGTTAAATTTAGAAAATCAACTTGGTGTTTTAAGAAAAGTTTTATAACTGTTAAGATTTTCTAGATGAACAAAACACCATATTTGAAAAAGAGAGAGAAAAATTTTCAAAAGAAAATTTTGATTTGAAAAGACAAAATGATTTATTACAATCCTCTTTAGATAATTCAGAATCTCATATTTTCCATCTCAAAAATGAAAACTGTACGTTGAAAAACATGAATTCTGAATTAAATGAGAAAATTGATATTTTGAATAACAGTAATATTTCTTTGGAAAATAATAATTGTGACTTTAAAACTAAATTTGATAAACTTAACACTGAAGTCACAAAATTTAATAAAGGTCAAAATGATTTAAACATGATTTTATCTAATTCTAGACCTTTAAATGATAAAAGTGATTTAGGATATGATAAAACAGATCGTAGAAATAGCACTAGACACGCTTTCGTATATAGTAAATATGTTAGTGCTAGTACTTGATTAGGAGAAAAGTCTAAATCCAATTTTTATAGAAATTCAAATACTGTTATGACCAATAATATTTATAATTTCTTTAGAAGTACAAAATCATTGACGGGAATTATGAATAAAAATTATCTCAATATTTGGGTTCCTGTTAATTAGAAAAATAGAGAAAAATACATTGATGATTATTTTGATATGGTAGTTAATAATGAAAATTATATTCATAAAGGTTCAACCACACCCAAATGGGTATGGTTTCCTAAAAATTAGGAAACTATAAGAACCTTGGGTATCGCATGCTTTAAATGTTAATTTTTTTCTGATACCTTACATTATAAGTAGTAGTTATTTTGTTTTATATTTTTCTATGTTAACACTTATGTGAAATATAATTTATATCATCGTATAAACTCTCCTTTTTGTGGACGACAAAGGGGGGGAAAGATATTGCTCTAACACTATTTGCCGGAATAAACCATGCAAGCACAGATTACGGGAGAGAAAAAATTAATTATTTACAGGAATATATAGTATAGATTTAGCGGGAGAAATCTACAGCACAATTACAGGAATATATACAGTGAGAGAGACAAGATCAACAAAGCTTGTCAAAGATTCGTTCGTAGAAAATGAATTTGTCATCATCAAAAAGGGAAGAATGTTGGATCATAGGTTTTGATTGCTGACAAGACATAACAATTCACGAATCTATGACTACGATAACATCCAGACTCATCGGCTCAATTTATGGTTTGTATAGTTATATATTTTAACAAGAGTCATCAAAGGTGCATATAAAGTCTAGTTTAATGCTTTGCTAAAATCTTTCCTCAAGAATCATGTTACATATTCAAATAAACGTGCATGCATATTTTAATCAAAATCAAGTTTTCAAAAAATGCATGGAACGGGGCTCAAATCCGGGTCACTAGTTTAGAAGGCAAGAACTCTAGAGCTACTTCAATCTTTGCTTAACAATAGAATTCAGTCGACTGAATACAGTCAGTCAATCGACTGAATTTGTGTATTTTAACATATCTATGCACAATTTTTTTTTACATGATTTCACTTTTCAGTCGGGTGACCATTTTCGACCAGTCGACTGACCTCAACCCAACTGCCATATTTTGAAAAGACGTTTCCAATCTGCAAGAGGTTGTGATCCTTCTATGAATGGGAATGGTTGATTCTTTTGGTCAGAACTCTTCACCGATGGCAGCAACCCTCTATCTACTATAAATATATGTTTCCAAACACTTCATCATCGAAAATCTTTCTAACTATCTTATATTCTTCTTGTGCTCTCATACGTGCATTCAAACAGCAAACATGCATATTATTGCTTTGAATCTCAAAATAAACTTTCATAATCTTTGATTCTTAGCATCACCTTCTTTTCATATCTTCACATACACTTCAGACACTTGAGGATTTGATTATAGGAGGTTTGTACTATCAGAGACAAATCAGTGTTATCAAGAACACACAATGTCTGATATTCTTTTGCATTTGTTGAAGTCCTGTTCTGCTGCTCAGGCGTGTGAAGTCCTCTTCGGTTGTTGAGGTGAAATCCTGTTCTGCTGCTCAGGTCCATGTTCTGCTGCTTAGGGGTTTATAAACATGTTCCTCCGGGTTAAGTGAGGGTTGTTGTTTTAGTGAAATTCCAGAAGGAGTCTGAGACTGGATGTAGGACGGAGCTCCAAACCAGTATAAAAAACTTTGGTGTTATTTTTATTATACTGCTTTTATATTCCGCACTATTTACTATATTTCTATCATCACTATACTTTGTATTATCATATATCCATATTACCCAATCCATAACACACTTTCATAAATATGTTTTTGGGAAATCAACTATACGTAAGCAATAGGAAAGATCTTGATTTTGGTAAATCATTACGCAATAGGGAAAACATAATAGACAATGCACGAGGTAGAAGCGTATTTCTAAAACAACTATGTTGCGGTAAAATTGGACATAGTGTTGACAGATGTTGGTATGGAAACAAGAGCAAAAATGTTAGACAAATTTGAGTTCCTAAAGGTTCTCTTGATAATTTTAGTTGGAATAGGAACAGGTGCAAAGATGTTAGATAAATTTAGGTTCCTAAAGGCTTCCTTGATAATTTTGGATTATTAAGCTCTTGTGTCACAAATACTAATAGACCTACGAAGTTTTCTAGGTCTTCTTTTTCTTCCTATGTGTAGATATGTTGACGGGCTAAGGTGCAACTACGATGGATGCAGATATCAAGTTATTTTATACATTTGATGAGTGATAATTGTAATGTTCCTTAGCCTAGGAAAATGAAGTGGAGATCCACCAACTTTGGATAAACATGGTAAATACAAATCAACTTCAAAGATGAACAAAGAGAATTTTCGAATATTAAAGAAAATTTGTTTGATATTGTGGATTACGTGATACGCTTGGTGGATGATTCTTGATTTTTGCTTGACATTCATGATGAGAGCTCATGAAGTTAGATATAAAAAAAATGTCTGAGATACCATTTTTACCACCATTGGAAGCCCAGATAATAAGTGGTATGCTAAAATCATAAATTTTTATTTTTTGTCAGAACATCAGGTATGCCTTCTAACCTTTGTGATTCCTTTAGTTTGATAGCTCATATGTCTTATCACACAATTGCTCATGCACAAATGGTGAGTTTGCATTTTGTTTTGTTTTGTTTCAAAAAAATCCAAAAACATGTTTTGTTGTTTCCTTCTTAGATTTTTATATGTTTAAAAAAAATAAAAATAAAAATTTGCTTTCTTAGGATTTTTTAATTTGTGCTCTAATTTACCCGTGATGTGAATATTTTGAAATGAGACTTTTTGGCTACATCTTTGTCATGAATTTTTTATGAAAAACTTGTTTTGATATGAGAGCCTTGACTAGAGAATTCTTTGACTCGAAATTGTTGATATGAAACTTCTTGTGAGAAGAGCTTTCACATTCTATATTTGACATATTTTTTTGAGCTTTGTGATGAGATTTTCTAAGGCTGAACATTTGATTTTTATTCTGAGATATTAATGTATATACCCTTAAGCTATGTGCTCCTTTTTACACAAATAGCTCTAAAAAAACTCATTCTTCATGTTCAAGGATAGAATACAAAACTAAAAATATTTTTAAGGTATTTACAAAGGATTTACTTTTGAAATCATATCACGATTAATTGGACTCTTTTATGTGTTTTTTGAAAGTATTTATATTGATTACGTAGATGATTAAGGTTATTGCATTTTTTACTTGATTAAATAATGATCTTATGATATATTTTTGATAATCAAGCATATATTATAGTTTCTATTTTTGAGTATTGCATATCCTACATCATCTCTGAATCTACCATTTGAAGATCACTATTGCCTCACCTTAGTATCTTTCTTTTCACTGCTGTTCTTGTTCTTATATGAGTTGGCAAAATTAACATACCCGAACTTTCTTGTTGAAAGCCTATGAAAAATATGAGATAACGGACTCCCTAAGCCCCAAAATGGATGTGTTGGTACTCGTCAAGTAACATCCATCTTCATCTAAGAGACATCACAACAATGCATGGATGGAAGATCTTGATCTCATCTACGATGAGGTAGGGATAAGTTATTCTAACTTGATTTCATAATATAAACCATTTAATTATGTAACATCTTATGGGCTATGCATTTAAAACACACTACATTTAGCTACATTTTTTGTCTCCATTCGCTCATGGGATATGACTTGGCCGATATAGTTACTATGATTAATGGTTGATTTTTAATTAAATATTTAATTTCATTTTTAGTTGAGATTCATTACACATTATCACTTTCTCAGTATATTAATTTGATATTTGTACTTTTGATGGGAGCAAAAGGGGGGAGAGCGGTTAAGATTTGATAATATTGTGGATTCACTGTTAATATCGAAAAAATATTATTGTTTTAATAGTTTATTCTCGAACACATATGTTACATATATATGGAAATCATGTTATACATATTGAAACAACTATGCTATGATTTTGATCTTATAATATCGAGAACACATTCAACACACGTTACACTCATTAATTCTTAAAATGTTGTTTGCTGTCATCAAAAGGGGAAGATTGTGAAGTATACTTTTCGTTCCATGATAACAAATATATTCTATATTGGTTTTGTTTTTAAAGTGTGTTCCAATTAAAAATCATCACAACACAATTTTGTTTCCAATTAAATTGTCTCCACTGTATTTCACATGTCTGATTTTCACGTAGTACTTTTCATACACATAAATTTTTATTCGTAAATAGTATATTTGTTATTATAAAAAAGGAAATATTGTCGGTTATTGGACTTTATTTCCATTTGATATTAATATATATATGTATATGTATATGTATATATTATCTAATGTGTTTGTTTAGTGCTTTACTTACAGGTTTGTTATAAAATCTTGGTTGTGAAAAGTTCTCTTCCAATAAAATGAAAGTGTGCATACATCAAGAAATGGAAAAAAAATTAAAGATATGAGGCAGAGGATATTTCAGTACGCAAGCAGATGTAGTATACACGAAGAAAGTGAAATGCATAGAGATTGAAAGTGAAGATTTATATACACAATCAGACGTTATATTTTAAAAGATACAATGGAGTTTATTTCCCATTATATACATATATTTTTTTTCAGCATGAGAAAAAAACCCTTGCAAGTCCTCATTAATATTTTCTTCCATATATTTTCCACATATACACATTCCCTCTTTCAGCCTATACAAACTGAGTGCCTAAAAGAAAAGGATCAACGGATACAAACATTTACGTTAAACCAAAATCAATACAGTATCCTCAATCCATTATTAGATCATATCTCAATTTATCTTCATCATCATTTTGAGTATCTCAAGTTCCAACCAGTGTATCAATCAAAACCGCATATCCATAAATCAAGACAGACTCGACCATCATCTCCATAGCGAAGCATCTCCATCCATCAACAGAGCTCAAATAATTCAAAAATCAGTTTGTGCTTAACACAACTACTTGCAATAGTTTCAGAACGCTCAATAATTCATCGCCAAACATCATCACCTTTAGTACTAAATTCCTCAGATCGCTGCACAAGAGTTACAATCGCTACCGTTCACACCAACCACAAGAAATGCAGATTCATACCTACATCACTCACCTTCAGTACTCAACCACCAGCAACGTTTCTCTTTAAAGGTGGCGATAATTTTTTTCAGGCAGCGACAACATGGTCTCCAAGCAAATCCATATCAGATCTCGACACTAAGGCGAGGCGGTAGCCTTGATCTCCAAAAAGTGATGACGAGCTCCAGGCGGATGTCTTAAAGTCGATTTTTAGGATTTGAATTTGTTTGAGGAAGAAACATAAAGTGGGCATGGTGGATAATAAAATAGTGAAGTCACGCGAGAAAAAGTGAGTTATTTTGTTGTTGTGTGCATTTTAATTTGTATTTTGTTTTTAAATTTGGAACTCTAGATTTTTTTTCTAGAATGAGCTATAGGGTTTTGTAGTTTGGGGATTCTGATCTTAGGACATCGAGTTCGGGTAGAGTTCTTGGGCATAGGATCAGTATATTCAGGCTATCAGAGAGTGTAAGTTTACATGTGTTGTAACCAATGAATATATAATCCTAGTAGTAACTTTAAGGGCAACAGTAAGCATTAGCTTTAGGGGCAGTAGTAGGCATTAGGCCAAAGCTGAATACATCTTGTGTTATTTATTTTCTGCATTTACGCTTCTACACTCTATTCTATATTTTATTAGCATCTCTGCGAAATATTTTTAAATACCCTATTCGCATCCCCCCTCGGGTCTAGGTTTATTACTCGATCCTACACAAACTTCATAGCGACCAAATTAAGCTCTATTGGATCATCATTGAACCAAGGATCTCATTCAAATTCAAGCCCATTCCAAGATAGTTAAAATCCAAAGGAAGATGTGAACCATCAATAAACTTCGAGGCATGAACTAAAGCTCAACGAACCATTAGTGTGGTCCGCAACTAATCCATATGCCTCACTTAGGTACTAATCCATGGAATAACTCCAAATTTGACTATGAACTTTTCAGGCAACCTTTTTTAGAATGTGGAGAAGTGGGGATAATATGGCAGAGATAAATCTGTTGATTTTAATCTATAAATAGGAGATGGGAGTCACTATTTCGAGATCTTTTTTTCTACATTCTAAATTTCCATATTAGGATACGTATTTATGGGATCATCGCCTATCCAAGATAATCATCCATAAGATCTTACTAGAAATTTTTTGAAAAAGTCATCAACTAAGTTCAAGTGGATGTAGGGCAGTGTTTAACCGAACTACTATAATTATTATGCGTTGTTCTTATCCATTTTCTTTTTAATTTCTTCATTTTATTCTCTTCTACAAATTTCCACCTTGCCTGTGCCAACTTTTGATGTAAGTATTTTGGTACTTTCACTGAGAACGTTTCAATCTCTTGATGTTTAGATCTATTTTCAACCTTTGGATTGCTTTAGTCCACAAAGTAGACATTCAAGTTTTGTTTTTGAGGTCCGTGATTTTTCGTATTTTGCAAAAATCTATTACAGGATCTACCAATGTAATGGCCCTAAGAAATACAAGGAAAAGTCGATCATGTCCAAACCTACTAATGATGCCGAGAATGCTGACTCTCAACCATTAAAGAAACCATTCAGCCTAACACCGCTGAAATTCAGAGTGCTTCAGATTTAATCACCAGAATTGAGTTGGATAACATGATGAAAGAATTGAACGATAAGCTGCTTGAAAGTCAGAATGCAAAACCCAGCTCTCTTGAGGTTATAGAAGGAACATGAAGGAATTGTCGGCTTCCAACTCAAAAAAGACGGTTCCTCCTCATTTGGTGAAAATCATGGAGAAGGAAAGCGGAGAATAAAGGGGCTGGAACCTCAAAAAATGGGTTGGGCGGAACTCGAGTTGGCAATACATAGGTCGGTACTGAAACAACTTTTCAAGTCGGTACCGAACTGAGATGCCTAGGCCTGAATGATGGTGACTTTATTGACTTACATGATGGTACTGATAATGATGATGACCCTGTTGTGGTGATCAGAATGCTGGAGTTCAGGCGGCTTTTGCTGACTCATTCCTTAGAATTCATAAAAACTGATCAACTAGACAAACGGTTCTCCCATATATAGGAACTAACCGAGATTGTTTGCTAGGCCAAACACTCGAGGCAGCTAAAGATGATTGTCCTTCAGTCAATCTGATAGAGCCGGAGTATCTAGCAGATATGGCAAGGAAGCTGGTGAGTAAAAACTAGCATAGGAGAAATGATGCTTGGGGTTCTTTTCCTAGTAGGAACCCATTTGCTGAAGAAATATTGCGAGAGGAATACCTTAGAAGGTTCACTGTGCCCACAATGTCGTCTTATAATGGAACTGCTGATCTAAGACAGCATTTGTTAAAGTATGAACAGCATATATATAGCTCAAGAGCTATTGACGCCACGCATTGTAGATGTTTTCAAATATTTTTCGAAGGAGTCACTATGACATGGTTTACCCAGCTGCATCTAAGGTCTATATCTTTGGTTGATCAGTTAGACAGAATGTTCGTGGAGTAGTTCAGGTTGCATGCAGCTCGTCCAAAGGATGCGACATTATTGTGCAATATATTTTTCAGAATTTTAGGGAATCTTTGAAAAACTTTTTGAGTATATTTAACACAACTACGAAATAGGTATACAATGCCAACACGAACATTGTTTTGATGGCTTTGATCATAGGAATACATCCCAATAGGGATTTCAGTAAATTGTTGGAAAATGAAACCCAATAAACCATAAAAGATTTTTGCAAAAAAGGGTGACTCGGTACTTGCGCTTGGAAGAGGCAAGTATGTCTATTGGGAAAGTCAATGGTGATAATTATCCAAGGTGGTTCAGAGTAATGTGGCTATAAAACAAACTAGTGAGAGTTTCGGGAATGTTGTTATGGTAGGAAACAAGAATAATAATCCGAAGAAGAACAACCAAGGCAATGGAGGTATGAAACCATAATACAACAAATATCCAAGGTTTCTGAAACATGAAGATTACACATTGTCAAATGCTACAGTTGAGAAAATTTACCTTGCAACACAGGGTAGTGAGCTTTACAAGAAGCTGGCTCAAAGGAAGTCGACTGAAAGAGAGAAAATTTCTAGGAAGTATTATCGCTTTCATAGATGCATGGCTATAATACAAACAAGTTTAGACATTTGAGAGATGTGGTCAAGGATTTAATACGAAAAAAGAAACTACAACAAAATGAAAGCCTCGCAAGATGACAGGCAAGGAAGTGCTCAACCCCAGGGGCAGTTGCTCTAATGAAGCTGGGCTAGGCCCAGTGAAGATGAGGCTAGGCACCTTGGGAAAAGACTTATCATCAACACAATAATTGATGATCTTATCCAGCTAAGAAGAGCTGGGATGAGACAGAAGGATATAGAGCTCATTAAGGCATGTGGTACAGGAGAGTTGCTTTACCATCAAAGATGGAGCTTCAGCAAAGAAATTAAAGACTATGATATATGATATTGTGTTTAGAAATTGCGATGTTGGTGGGGTGAAGTTCCAATGTTTGACCCTTTAGTGATAACGGCCATGATTGGGCCAGCTAATGTGAGGAAGTTCTTATTGATTGCAGAAGTTATGTAAATATTTGTCCAAGATAGCATATGGCTATACGATGATGGATGATCAGGATCTGAAGCCAAGTAAGTATCGGATTTAGGTACTTACCAAAGAGGTTATAGGGCCTATTGGGTATGTTGACTTACCGGTGGGTTTAGGTAGAGGCAACCGTAAGATAGTGTGGGTCATGACCTTTATTGTGATGCATACATTTTCTGCATATAATGCCTTTCTGGGTTGATCGACCCATATCAGCTTCTGGGTGGCACTAGGCCATGATGTCTAACGATGGAATTCCCTATGAAGAATAAGGCAGGAGTCATCCAACGTGCCCAAAACGTAGGATGTGAATGCTAGGTCGTAGAGCTAGGAGAAGCATAGCGGCATGAAATAGGGAAGGATGTGGAGAAGACTCTCTGCATTAAGTCGATTGATGCATAACAACCACCGCATAAGCCCTAGCTTGGTCGATATAGCAAATTCCACAAGTCTATGGATCTAAGGAAAGAGCCAAAGGATGCAACGGCGACCTAGTTGAGTTGATGATCAACATTCTGGCCGATCAAGATGATCCTACTCGGTTTCTGAAGATCAGATTTCAACTCAATATGAAGATGAAAAAGGAGTTGGTAGGTTCCTCCAGCAAAACCTGGGCATGTTTCCTTTAACACATTCAGATATATGTGGAATAGTGCCGAAGGTAGCACGCCATGAATTAAATGTGAACCCCAAATGTCCTTTTATGAAGCAGAAACGATGCAGCCTGGGTCTAGAGTGATTAGTTGCGCTGAAGGAAGAAGTGGATATGCTAAAGCTAATAGCTTTACCTATGATGCTTTATACCCTGAATGGGTATACAGCGCAGTGCTGGTCAAGAATCCCAATGGAAAATGGAAAGCATGCTTCAAATATTTAGACTTGAATAAGGTATGCCCAAAAGACAGCTTCCCACTACCGAAGATCGACAAGCTAGTGGACTCTATAGAGTGCAATGAACTGTTATCGTTCGTGGATGCTTATTCCGGCTATAACCAAATCCCAATACACATCCCAGATCATGAACACACCGATTTCGTAGCTAACCTAGGATTATATTGTTACTTGTTATGTCGTTTAGTCTGAAGAATGCAGAAGCAATCTACTAGAGATTGGTAAAGTCAATATTTAAGAATCAGATCGGGCATAAAAGAAGGGTTATGTGGACAATATGCTGGTGAAGTCGTAGCGATCGGTGAACCACTTGGTAGACCCGACAGAGATGTTTGGCATGCTCCAAAGATATGGGATGAAACCCAACCCGTCCAAATGCTCGTTCGGAGTCGTATCAGGAAAGGTCATAGGTTTCATATGTATATCTAAAACATATGATTTCAGATTAATATTTAATTCAACCACCTATAATATATATATATATATATATCAAATCATTACTACTTAACACATACTAAATTTTAAATAAACTCCTATACTATATTTGAAAACCAACTCAACATATACTTATATGTGTAAACCAATATATATAAACTGATATATAACATACGTACACATCATAATTTCAAATCAATATTTAATTTAAATAGATATAAAATAAAATCTCCATATATTTTGAAAACCAAATACATATACAATTTATATATATAAACTGATATATAACATATATATATAAACTCATGTACCTATTTTATATATATATATATATATATATATATATTTATAACAAAAACAATGCAATTTACTTTATTATTATATCCACACTTAAAGAAATCATAACTAGCTTGCATAAGCTTATATACACAACCAACAGATTCTATATAACTTTCAGAAGCTCATATATAAAATGTCGGGTTATTACAACTTACATAAACTTATATATATATTTAATAGGTTATATACGACTTACATGTATAAACAGCAACTTATATATACAATAAACTGTTACAAATTTATATATTAAAACTCAACCGTTTTATATAAACTATTATATATATATATATATATCTTATATATATCATAACACTTTTAAACATATTATAATTATACTTTTCATACAGATAAATGTAAGAATACATATAGAACTGCAAAATAAAAGAATATATATATATATAACAAAAGAATCATAACTTAGGCAAACTATTATATATATACACATACATACATCGATAAATGTAAGAATACATATAAAACTACAAAATAAAAGAATATATATATATATAACAAAAGAATCATAACTTAGGCAAACTAATATATATATACATACATACATATATATATTTCTTTTACAATATAAACTGATATATCTTTGTAATGGCGGACGAGGCGGACAGGGTTGCAGATGAGACCACACTAAATAATCCTATCACCATGGATAATGTGGTGGATGACACAGGTTGGATAGAGGTTAGATACAAGAATAAAGGTCGAAATCTAATTAGAGATCAGAAGTAGCTTTCTAGGGTTCCATCATATGCGGGACCTACTAAAAGGGATTCTGCACAGACAAAACCAAATCTCATTAAGATCTCTACCGATCTACCTAAGGCGGGGCATACCATCAGCAGTGGTGTCAAATCGTGGGCAAACGCTATTTCTGGAAACACGTATATTTATGGGGGGATAAATAAATTTGAATCCTTGAAAGATGATGAAGGAGAGTGCGCTGATCTGGATGAAGATGTCTTTGATAATGCGAAGAATATGTAGGGTACCTCGTTATACATGTACATTGTTGGTAAGAAGCCTTATTATATTCATCTCAATGCATTTATCAAAAGAGAATGGAAACCTTCTGGAAGATGGGATGTATTCCCTTGTGAAAATGGGTTCTATCTTATAAATTTTAGTTCTGAAGCAGATTGCAATAAAGTTTTAGAGGGGGGTCTCTGGTTCATCGATTGTAAACTTATTTTTACAAAATGATGGGAACCAAACCTAAGACTTGAAAGAGATATGTTAGAAACACACCCTGTATGGGTAAGACTGAAAAATTTAGACTTATCTCTATGGAATGCATGTGGAATCAGTAAAATTGCTAGTCTAGTTGGTAATCCTTTGGACATGGATGATAATACAAGACATGTTAGAAGATTGAAATATGCTAGAGTACTTGTAGAAATCAAAGCAAGTGACAATATTAAAAGACAGGTGAGAGCTAAGGATAGAAATGGCAATATTAACATCCACGAGATTGAGTATGAACACATACCATCAATATGCAGTAACTGCAAGTGTTTTGGTCATTCGTTGGAACAGTGTGAAACTGTGTCACCCTCCATCAAACAAGTATGGAGGCAAAAAATAACTACAGATCAAACTATACAGCAAAAAATGACGCAGAATGATACAGAAGAAACACATAAACAAGACATGATCACAGACCTTGGGGGTAATAATAATGTGACTATGGAGGCATCATAGGAGGCAGGCCATTCATTGGATAAAGAGGAGGTGGATAATGCAGTGCTCCAAAGCTTGAAAGAGGCCACAGCAATGAGTTCATCTGTAATGTCAGAGGATGAGGAAGATATTAGCAATGTGGAACTTGATAACATGGAATCAGGTACCGAATCTGACGGGGAAAAAAATTACACTAAATCTAATATGAAATGTGAAAATCAGTTCAAAGAAAAAGAAACAGAAGAAAAGGCGATTTCAATTCGTGAGGTGTATTTTATGAAATTGAGGAGTCGACCTCCCACACCGAAATGTCTATAATCAGTTGGAACGTAAGAGGTCTAAACAATGATACTAGACGTTTAGACCTCTTAAACCTTAGGAGAAATTATTATCCTACCATCCTAAGTATCTTGGAAAATAAATTTACTACTGAAAATCTTTTATTATTTATGGACTCATTGGGCCAGGAATAGGATTATATATAGAACACTGAAGCAGGTGACAAATGTAGAATTCTACTCCTTTGGAATAAAAAAATATAGGATGTCAACTTGATGAACAAAGATGAACAACAATTAACTGAAAAGGTTAATAACTTGGGAGGACTTAAATTTACTTTAAGTTATGTTTATGCAAGCAACTTAACATCTCAACGAACACAACTTTGGAGAGTAATCACAGAGAATAACAAATTGATTAATGAACCTTGGGTAATCATGGGAGATTTTAATTCTATTCTTAGAGCAGAGGAAAAAAAGGGAGGACTTACTGTCAGAGTATCCCAGTTTGAAGAGTTTAATAATTGCATCATTAGCGCTGGATTGCTAGAACCCGTCCACTGCGGCCTGAAATATACAGGGAGAAGTGGAGAATGTAAGAAAATATCCTGCAAGTTAGATAGAGCCATAGTTAATGTTGCATGTATAAATAAATTATCTAACATTACAGTCAATGTTCTTCCCCTTCAACTAGTGATCACTGTCCCATTCTTATAAATCTAGTTGAAAAGAATATGACTGAGAAAGGTAAGTCTTTTAGATACTGTAATCATTGGCATGAAATAAAAGGTCACACAGAAGCCATTCAAATCAAAAATATAACTCGGGAGGAGGGTACACAATGTTACAAACTTGTACAGGTTCTTAAAAAGGACAAGACAAAACTTAAAGAGTGGAACAAAAAAAGGAAAAAAGAAGGAGACCAGATTAGCAATCTACAGAAACAATGTTAAGATCTTCTACCAACTATTGATAATGGCGTGTCTACAGATGAAACATGGAGTCAATATTATTATGCACAAAGCAAGCTAAAAGAGACACTGAGAATAAAAGCCATTGAACTCAAGCAGAAGGCTAAAGAAAAATGGTTGGCCAATGGTGATGAGTGCACAAAATTTTTCTACACAAAAATGACTGCTAGGAACAATACTAATAATAATATTCAACCGCTGGATCAGGATGGGAATATAACTAACAGTATTTCAGACATAGAAGAAGAAGCTATCAAATTTACTCTGACATGTTCAATGGGGAAGTCAGTAATGACTTACCAGAAATTCATTGCAGGGGGGTGATAAATGCTAAAGGGAGAAGGATCTTGTCCAAAAATATTTCCATGAAGGAAGTCTGGGAAGCTCTGCATTCCATACATGTTGATTCCAGTCCAGGGCCAGATGGTCTGGGCTCCAAATTCTTCCTAATTCACTGGGAAGACCTAAAAGTAGATATTACATCAGCAATGCAAGATATTTTCCAAAGTGGTGAATTTGTAAAAGAAATTAATCACACATTTATTTGTCTTATTCCTAAGAAGGATAATCCAGCTAAAATTGAAGATTACCGACCTATCGCCTGTTGCAATGTGGTTTACAAAATTCTAAGCAATATTCAACAGAATGAAACTCATATTACCTGATCTTATATCAGAATGTCAAAGTGCATTCATCAAGGGCGGAAGCATTTCTGAAAACTCACTGATGGCACATGAATTGATAAGAAACTTCAACAAACCAGGTGCGGATAAATTCTGTCTAAAGGTGGATCTTCACAAAGCATATGATAAAATAAATAGAAATTTCATCATACATATGCTACAAGCTATGGGGTTTCCTTCTAAATTCATAAACATAGTCAAAGAATGTATTACTACACCGACCTTTTCAATCCTGATAAATGGCATACCAAAAGGATTTATAGGATCCACCAGAGGTATCAGGCAGGGTGATCCTCTCTCCCTTTATTTGTTTGTTATAGCCATGGAATATTTTTCACTACAGATGGAGCTGGCTACATACAATAAACTTATTCAGCCTGTCTACAATTTTCAGCCAATTGTGACTCACTTACTCTATGCAGATGATTTACTCATATGTATCAAATCCAGTCAAACATCAGCTAGAGCTGTCAAGGAAATTTTCTACAAACTAGAGATATTTTCAGGACTCAAATTGAATGAGCAAAAAACCAAATGCTATTTTAATAAAACATGCAAAAGTAGATATGAAGTCCTGGAGTATTTAAATGTGAAAGAAGGTACACTTCCTGTTAAATACCTAGGCGTTCCTCTATCATCCAATAAGATAACTGACAGAGAAAGTGCAGTTTTAATCACTTCGATAAGGGACAGATTACAAGGATAGAGCTCCAGACTCTTATCGCTAGCAGGCAGAATAGAACTGGTGCACACAGTTATCCATTCCAAAATTAATTTCTGGTTACAAACATTCCAATTACCTGATGCATCAATACAGAAAATAGAAAAAGTTTATGCAGACTTTATATGGAAAGGAGGATTACACAAGATCAAATATGAGAATTTGTGTAGACCTAAGGAAGAAGGGGGAGTGGAACTTAGAAGACTTACGAACATGAGACTGGTCTACACCCTGAAACAAGCCTGGCGAATTATTAAATGAAAGGGTTTGTAGGGAAATTGGATGAGGAAAAGATATATCAGAGGAAATTTCTAGTGTATGCAAATTGATAATAATGCTTCTTCTGTCTGGAAAGCAATTATGAAAGTGCAAAAGACACTAGCATCTTGTTGTACAAAGGAGATTGCTATAGGCAGAGATACGAACCTCTGGAAAGACCCTTGGATTTTTGGAGAATCCTTGATTGATATCCTAGGGCTTAATACATACTCAGACTATGGTTGTCCAGATAAGAAAGTGGCAGATGCAATCAATAATGATGAATGGAATTGCTCGGTGATACCAGTGAATCAAGAAATTAAGGAAAAAATTCAATATATGCCGATATTTAGTGGACGAGAACATGACCTATGGGTATGGAAACATACTGGAAACGAATTTACCACTAAATCAGCTTGGAACGAGATCAGAGACAGAGATAATAAAGTGAACTGGTGCAAAATCATTTGGAATCGAGTTAATTGCCCGAAAATGGCCTTTGTCACGTATAAGGCGGTGCTCAAAAGACTACCTACAAAAGATTGACTTTCAAAATAGGGGATTGTAAACGAAAAGAAATATGTGTTATGTGAACGAGATGAAGAAGCTCACGAACACCTTGTTTTACCTGTAAATACTCAGCTGAGATTTTGAAAGCGTGTAAACTATCAATAAATTCAACAGTGCAAGGAAAAATACTAGCAGATGAAATAAATCACCTGATTCACAAAAGGAACAGCGAAGACATGGAATCCAAACTTAGTAGCATCGCCATTACTGTAGCGGTTTGGAGTCTGTGGAAGGAAAGAAATCGACGAATATTTCAACACAAACAAAGAACAATTTCAGAAGTTAGTAAGCTAGCTGTAAACGACATGAAACTAGTACAACGTCGCATTCAAGATCTCACCTTTTGGGGACGAGACGAAGCTCGAACTAGAGTAGAGGATCTGAATAGCCCATTGGTAAGAAACCCGAGTATAAGCTACTCTCACGACTGGCCGCCATGAACAAGATGAAGAAGGAGATAGATGTCGGTTTTGTATTTTTATTTTTGGTATAAATGAGTTCGTCTGTACCTAATTAAATATATTAACTTAGCTTTTATGTTTGCTTGGGCCGGAACTAGGCCTCAATTATAGGCTGAAATTGCCTTAATAAAAATCTTACCAAGTTTCAAAAAAAAAATTGCTATAACACATATATAATCTCTACCTTCATATATATATATATATATATATATATATATATAAGAAAGGAGAAGGGTAGCTGCTTGCCAGGTGGAGATGCGGTGGAGTAGTGGGTGGTCGAAGCAGATGGTTGAACTTCGGGCTGAGGTGGTGGAAAGGTGGATCTTCCGTCAATGACGTGGGGGTTCGGGTGATGTCATGGGAGGATGGCCGAGCTTATGTGCGGCAGGTGGTTGCGAAGCAAGGAGGAAGATCAGTGATGTGGGGTCAGGTCAGATCAAAGGAAGAGGGGACGTTAGTGATGAGGCTCACGGGGAGAAGATGGGGACAAGACTGGTTGTCGTTGATGGGAGGAGATAAGTGGACAGTGTAGTAGGTCCAGGTGAAGGAAGGAGATAGAGAGGGTGGAGTTTAAGGAGGCGATGGGCAGTGCTCTAGTGTGGAAAACATAGGGAGGCGAGGGAGGGCTTGGGGTTAGTGGAAGGTGCAGATATAGTATAAGTGAAGGGCGGAATTAGGTGAGAAGGTGGAGTGGCAGACGAGGTTAGCATTGGTGATGGATGGACATGCTTCGTTTGCACATGGTGATGGAGGAGGGGAGTGGAGCAGGCAGCGACATGGTTGTGAGCTCGGCAATTAAAAAGAATATAAAAATATAAAAGTGGAAGAGCAGCTCATAGGAAGAAGACGAACCTCATGGAAGATATATATATATATATATATACACTTTATATTAGATGAAGGGTCGCAAGTGGAAAGTAAATAGGAAAGGTTGGAATTGGTGACAAAAATAAATAAATATATACATTAATATTTTTCTCGAACGGATTAACTGAATGGTAGGGGACGAACGGGCATAAATTGAAACGTGATTTTCAAGTAAAATATAAACAGATAAATTTGAAGAGTGGCAGGCCCAATGCAGAAAGCAATTATATAACATATATATATATATATATATATATATATATATATATATATATTATTTACTTTCACAACTGAAAGGACAGGACTAGCACATAAATCAGAGTAGGAGAACAGTGAAGGCCATGGGTTAAATGCAGAAAATATTAATAATGAATGTGTATTGGAGTTATATGGTGGATAATTGAATGGTCACAGAAACAAGTAGACTCGAACGGGTACTGATACAGCTGATCATTTTACTGATTTCGCTGTGTTCCTGATGTCGAATTGCACAAATGAATATACTGCGAAGATTAGCATGACGACACGAACAGAATGGTACACAAATATCAGCGGTACGACCATCCTACTGAAAGTCAATATTCGCTGTCATACTGCTGTAGATTCGGTGAAAATATAAGATGACGAGGCTAGAGAAGTCTAAAATTTGGCGAAACAAAATATGACGTGTCGCTCAGAAAATAGTCTACATTTTTATTACATAAAAATATTCATATTTTGAAAATATTTAATTTACATCTACTTTTAACTGATTTAAATTGAAACTGAAATTACACAACAAAACTAACTTCCATTTATCAACGAAAATTTGCCATTTGTTATGTTTAAATAGACGCATACCAAATATCAAATTTTCATTACTAAATTTTAAAAATTAAATTTTAAGTAAAATTTCAGTTAATTACGTTATTTAAAACTTTTAAAATTTTGGATCGTTACACTCTCCTCCACTCAAAACTTTTCATCCCCGAGAAGGAAGGAGGTAAGAGAATTGAAATAACTGGAAAGAAGAGATAGATTGAAATATAGAATACAATAATTGATTCCCATTTAGTCTATTTACATTTGTTTTATTTTCATTTATTTTATTTTATTCAAACTTCTAATTAAAAACTGTATTTATAAATTTTATTAGTTTTAAGTTGATTAATATTCAACAAATTTGGTTGATTTCAATTCAATGGTTTTTATTCAATTGATTTGCTTTTAAATTTATTAACATTTGTTACAAAATATTCTTTCAAAACAAAATTTATTTTATTTAACTCATTTATTAAATCCATTAGACTTAAGTTACTTCCACTCATAATTCAATTTTGACTATTCTTTGTTATATAAACAGTTTTCAAAATATAAATTTCATTTTGTCTATTTTCTTAAGTTCATAATCATTTGCTTAAATAACGTCTTCTTTTCAGATTATTCCTCTTAACAAATTCTTATAATATAAATTAACTGTATAAGCTTTTGTTATATCCATTCAATCTTCTATTTAAAATTTCCTTAACACTATTTCATTTCACAATCTCATTGCCTACATTTATTATTGTATATTATTCAATTGCATTCAATTCCTTTCCAGGTAAATTTTATTAATGTTTTTGAATGTAATCTAAAACTATACAAATTTTCAGTCATTTACCACATCTTATTAACAAAATTTTAGCTTGGATATTTTGTTGCTCAAATTTCTCTTGTATAACCTCTAATTACATTTTCACACTAACATTTTAACTTTTTTGAAAATTTCAGGTAAACTGTATATATTAGAAAGCAAATATATTTTATCCTGTTTCAACCGTTTCAAGGTGTTTTCAATTCCAATTTTAAAATTTAAAACACTTCAAATATTTCAAAATTTTTGATTCATTTCAATAATTGAAAACCATCACTTATAATTTAAGAGTTAAATTTCCGGTTTCACTTCAACTATTTCGAAATGAATATATAATATACCTATATATTTCATAAATCAAATCACACTCAAGAAATTCCAATCAAATCCATCTTCTAAACAAAATTCACAGTCTCTCTACTTTGAGACTCGAAAATGAGTGTCGAAGATACTGCAGTCATCACCGAGATTTTTTTCTAGTGACAAAAGAGGAGAGTACAGGCTCACTTATTTTAAAATCTCTATGGAAAAAGTTTTCATTCGAAATTACTTTCAAATAATATATTTCAAAACTTTGAAAACTAAATTTTGAAAGGCACCGAAAATTAAATTCTTAAATCTTAAATTTAAATTCATTTCATTTCAACTTAGATTTATAAATCATACTTATAAAATTTTCAATTCTTTATAGCTTACAACAATAGTTAACAGTTAAAGAATTTTGACAAAATAGTAAATGATAATTTAGTATTATCATTTCTAACAACCAATACATTTAACTATCTAATTTTCAGAAAATTAAACTTATGTATATATATAAAATATAAAATTCGTTCATTATTAATTTCGAAAATAATATTTTGTCAGTTTGCTCTGTTCAAGTGTTTTCGAATTCCTATCTATAGCGTTGGCCAAACGAATTGATCGAAACTCAAAATCAAACTTAGCAACTCAAACAATACAATATAAAACATTTTTATATTAATTATAAATACACTCCCTCATGGGATGATACAAGAACGGATTTCAAAATAAGGATAGAGATTCAAATTTAAATGAACCCTAGTCAAAGAGAATTCTAACTACTAGGATAGACTCGAAAAAGAGATAGACAGCTTACAAAAGAGAAAAGATTGACATGTTAATTCATCGCGGGCGACCTTAACCAAATCAACCGAGACTTAGAGAAAGTGAGAATATCATCAACTAGAATAAGGACAACAAGTCAAGCTTTAGGGAAAAGATCGGTGCGGAATTAAATTTCTCGCTGAGAAGGGAAGAGAGGTGACTTTACCACAACATCAGAATAATCCCTGACTGTAGGGGTGGAGTCGAGATCAGTAAGCTGAACATTGGACGAAAAGGTAGAACTACCTACTTAACCCAGAGGTATTCGACATTCAATAAGAAGAGAATTACTATGGTCATCTGCTAGAGAACGGTCCAGGTTTTGCAAGAAATAGCAGCATCTAAACTGGGGATTTAGAAATCTCTAGTGAATCGATGCCTATTGTAAAGGAGTTTCACCCCTTTACAAACTACACTAGGATTGGTGGGGCCCCCAATGGCATTAGACACACACAAGGACGAAATTCATAGTTGAGGTTGGAGCTATGGGATGCCCCAGTATAAAGAAGAACACGAATAGGGAGAGACAAGATTGGATTTCAGAGCGAAGGGAAAGTTCCGAAATTCAGAAGAAAACCTAAGCAAAGAGAATCTGAACGAAGAAATTCAAGCTCGAATGAATATGATTCAATGATTAAATTTTTACTCTACGTGCTAAGTTTTGCCTAAACCAGAGTTCTGATACTAACTGTAACGACCCGGTATTTCGGACCATTCGCATCCGCACATGTCGGACTTGAATTGCTCAAAACAACATATTGTAATCTGTCTTTGGAAAAACTCGGCATATATAGTAAATAAATAAATCATAGGATCACAGACACGGAGTAATATAACAATACACAGCGAAATAGATAAATAGTAGTTTATGAAGCTACTATAAAACATTAGAGTCTGAAACAAAATACAATAGAATCTCAAATACAAATGAATCTCAAATACATAAGCAACCGATGAGTCTGAACATAAATGACTGGAATAAACTGGAATAACTGAAAGCTGGATAGATAGATCTTCAAACAAAACTTCAATCTCTAAAGGTGAGTCTCAAATGTTGTGAAACACAGTCTCACCCGAGTGTAAAGCAAAACATAAAACACTCGAGTCGGGATCAACATCCTTATATTGATAAATTCAAATCAAGTGAAATGTCAATTGAAATACAAGTAACTTAAAGGATGCTTGGGATTTCCATCCTCTAAGGATTCGTGGAACTATCTGCTATATAGTAATATATGCTATTATAATATGTTTATAGTAAAGCAAACTATTAAAATAGTGTTAAAGTGTTACCATATCCCCCTTAACATATTTTATATATTCCTATAGTCTATGAAATGTCGCACGCTCCACCATACCGGTGGTTCACACAGAGGACACCACATAGATACGGTGCAAAACAAACTTATAGAAGCCGCGATAGGGCATGCGACAAGGTACTCGAGGCAATGCCAAGGTAGATATACCGTTTGAGTATCCGGACTGGTGATAACGCATAGCAGCTACTACCGCCAACCTCGCGACACACTCCCAAATCAAAGGTGCACCCAATCAAATCACAAAAGCAATAGAATGGTATCGAAGAAGTGTGCCCGATCAGAGGAATGACCTCACTTGGCCCGGTGTGGCTCCTGCCTTAGCCATATCAAACTGACTCATGGGAGTCAGGGTTGTGCTAATACCTCATATAAATCGTCACCAAACCATCCCACTTCATTCTGGAATCTCCACCACGTACATAGTTGTTAAAGCGGTTTTCGATAATGGCAGAGAGTATGACAATATATGATCCTGGTCTCTTTAACAACCAAATGCTTTTTTCACACCGTGGTCAAGTCATTTCAAACAGTTCATACTTTAAAATCAAAATATCATATTCATTTCAAAATCATATCAATTCGATATCATTTTTCACTAAAAAAATATTCATTTTCAGAATCGTAACACTTTAAAAATTATAACACTTTTGAAATCATAGCACTTTCAAAATCATAGCACTTTTGAAATCATAGCACTTTTGAAATCGTAACACTTTTTGAAATTCATAAGTTCCAACTTTAACTGTTTAGATATTGATAACAGTATATATATTAAAATAGTTATAAATTAAAATAGTTTATATAAATTAAAAATACATTATATAATAAAATTAGTTTCCTTCAATTTCGCAAGTCAATTCAAATCATCTTAAATTCCAAAATTCAATTTACATCAATTCAGTTTAATCATTTTAATTTAAAGTTCAAATATTCAATTCAAATTCTTAATAAACTATTTCAATTTTTATCGATTTCAAATCCAGGTTCTGAACTACCACTTCAATTCCAATAAGATTCAAGTTCAAATATTCAACATTTACAATATAAATTTCATTTATATTTCAACATTAAACTTAAATTTATTCAAATTGGAAATTATTCACTTAATCATTATAACAACAATTATTTAAAATCCCAATTTATAAATTTATATCAATATTCAATATTCAATCTCAATTTTATTTAAAATTGAGAACTCATTTCATCACCTTTTTATCAAATTAAATTATAAATCAAAATTTTCAAAATCTCAAAAGCAATAAGCTTAAATAAATTCTTATTTAAATTCAATTACTTACTAATTTAAATTTCAAGTCCACAATAATTTATCTTCCCAACCTTTATTAAAGTTATAAAATCTATTTTAAATTTATCAATATAAATTTTTAAATAAATATTTAAGCATATACATGTATACTAATTAAATTTAATTTTATTTAAATAAATTTTCAAGTTAAATCTTATTGATAAATCTATTTTAAATCTTATTATATATATTTAAAATAATAAATTTATAAATAAAACTTTAAAATTTAAATTTTCAAAACTAACTAAAATATTTTAGACATATAATTTAAAAGTCTAATTTTACAAAATGAAATATCTTTATATTATATTTAAAATCAATACTTATTAAAATCCTTCCAAAACTTTGGAAATCATTTCAAAATATAGGCCAACGGTGTCCTTATATAATTTTCTCTCCTATGGTCAAGTGATATGGATATTTATCATTTCAATCCGCAATTTAAATATCTACATGCATATATCATTTTAACCCGCAATCCTAAAATTCAAAATCAATGAAAATTGCTTGGGTATATCATTTCGACCCATAACGATTTTCCCTTAATCTATAATGTTGTTCGAGTATGTATCTTTTCACCCATAGGGAATTTTAAATTAATAGGAACTTGCAGAGTGAGATCAAATATAATAATAATATAACTTATCAACGGCAGGAATATATCATCACTAACAAATTTAATTATAACAGATTATGGTGTCAAATGTCACAGGTGAATAATAACAGATAATGGCATATCATATATAACAATAACTAACAGTTCAAATTTTAGTTGCATATTTCAATTGTTGTTTCAAGTGAAATCAAATCTACTAAATATAAGAATATTAATCGTGAGTGATCGCTCACCTTTTCTGGCTGGAGAAATACAAGGATGAGATGCATTGACACAGATACGCACATGGATACGGACATGAATTAGTGGGACGGCGGCAAGTTAGGAATTTGTTGTGACAAATTCGATATTGAGAAAGCAAGTCAGGATGGACTAGAGATCGATGAAACGAAATATATGTTATATAGACACACACACACATGTATTCTAAAATAAATTTAAAACATATGATTTCAAATTAATATTTAATTCAAACACCTATAAAATATTATATATATATATATATATAAATTTCAAATCATCACTACTTAACACATACTAAATTTTAGATAAACTCCTATACTATATTTGAAAACCAACTCAATGTATACTTATATATGTAAACTAATATATATAAACTGATATATAACTTATGTGCACACCATAATTTCAAATCAATATTTAATTTAAACAGATATAAAGTAAAATCTCCTTGTATTTTGAAAACTAAATACATATATAATTTATGTATATAAACCGATATATAACATATTCATAAACTCATATACCTATTATATATATATATATATATATTTAACAATATTTATTATAAAAACAAAGCAACTTACTTTATTATTATATCCACAATTAAACAAATCATAACTAGCTTGTATAAGCTTATATACGCAACCTATAGATTTTATATAACTTTCATAAACTCACATATAAAATGACAGGTTATTACAACTTATATAAACTTACATATATAAACAGCAGCTTATATATAAAATAAACTATTATAAATTTATATACTAAAACTCAACAGATTTACATAAACTAATATATATATCGTATATATATCATAACACTTTAATCATATTATAATTATACTTTTCATATATATAAATGTATGAATACATATAGAACTGCAAAAATAAAAGAATATGTATATATATAACAAAAGAATCATAACTTAGGCAAACTAACACACACACACACACACACACACACATATATATATATATATATATATTATAATATAATTTGCTGTAACACATGTATATAATCTCTACCTTCATATATATATATATATATATATATATATATATATATGTATGTATATGTTTATATGTATATATATGTGTGTGTGTGTGTGTGTATAAGAAAGGAGAAGAGTAGCTGCTTGCCAGGTGGAGATGCGGCGGAGTAGTGGGGATCAGAGTAGATGATTGAGCTTCGGGCTGCGGTGGTACGAAGGCCGAGTTGAGTTGTTGGAAAGGTGGATCTTTCTTCAAGGACGTGGGGGTTCGGGTGATTGCATGGGAGGATGGCCGAGCTTATGTGCAGCAGGTGGTTGCAAAGCAGGGAGGAGGGTAGATCAGTGATGTAGGGTCAGGTCGGAGAAAAGGAAGAGGGGATGTGGGTGATGAGGCTCAAGGGGAGAATATAGGGACGAGACTGGTTTTCGTTAATGGAAGGAGATAGGTGGACAGTGCAGTGAGGTCCAGGAAGAGGAAGGAGATAAAGAGGGTAGAGTTTAAGGAGGTGATGGGTGGTGCTTTGTTGTGGCAAACGGAGGGAGGCGAGGGAGGGCTCGAGGTTCGGTGGAAGGTGCAGGTGTAGTATGGGTGAAGGGCGGAAGTAGGTGAGACGATTGAGTGGCGGACAAGGCTAGCATTGGTGATGGATGGACGTTCTTCAGTTGCACACGATAATAGAGGAGGGGAGCAGAGCAGGCTGCGACATGGCTCTGAGCTCAGCAATTAAAAAAATGAAAGAGTAGCTCACAGGAAGAAGCCTAACCTCATGGACGATATATATATATATAGACACACACACTTTATATTAGATGAAGGGACACATGTGGAAAGTAAGCAGGAAAGGTTAGAATTGTTGACAAAATAAATAAATATATACATTAATATTTTTTCTTGAACAGATTAACTGAGTGGTAGGGAACGAATAAGCATAAATTGAAACATGATTTTCAAATAAAATATAAACAAACGAATCTGACCAGTAGCAGATCCAATGCAGAAAGCAATTATATATATATATATATATATATATTCTGTTATAATATTTACCTTCACAACTGAAAGGATAGGACCGGCACATAAATCAAAGCTAGGAGAATAATGAAAGCCGCGGGTTAAATACAGAAAATATAATAAGAATGTCTACTGGAGTTATATGGTGGATAATTGAATGGTCACATAAACAAATAGACTCTAATGGGTACCATTACGGTTGACCATTTTACTGATTTCGTTGTGTTTCGGATGCCGGATTGCATACATGAATATATTACGGAGATTATCACGACGAGATGAATAGAATTTTACATAGATATCAGCGGTACGACCGTCCTACCGAAAGACGATGTTCGCTGCCAAACTGCTGCAAATTCGGTTAAAAAATAAAATAACGGGGCTTGAGAAGTCCAAAATTTGATGAAATGAAATATGACATCTCACTAAGAAAATAGTCTACATTTTTATTATATAAAATTATTCAGATTTTGAAAATGTTCAATCTACATCAGATTTAAACTGATTTAAACCAAAATTGAAATTACACAACAAAACTAACTTCCATATTTATCAAAAATAATTTGTCATTTGCTTTGTTTAAATAGACGCATACCAAATATCAATTTTTCATTGCTAAATTTTAAAAATTAAATTTCAAGAAAAATTTCAGTTAATTACGTTATTAAAAATCGTTAAAATTTACGGGTCGTTACATACCGGTTATGTCATCACCCGGTCGTTACTGACCTTTGATGGGTACCCGAGTCATACATTCACCACATACTTAGACATGTGTAGAGTAAATCTAGAAGGATGATGACATCTCCGAATGGGAGTGACCCACTTAGCCTTGCTGCTTCTACCCTATTTTAGTGATTTCCTGGGTGTAGCGCCAAAAGAGGTATCGAATACCTTTCACATATCACATCATCTTTGACTGTCACATTGTCATTTCTGTTGACTACTAATTGCCTTCGACAAAAAACAACCTTTGAGCTTGTATGTCTCAAGGAGGGTGTTAAACTAAGAGAAGTTGTCTTCTCCGTGTAACGACCCGTAATTTTCGGGTAAGGAAAAAGAAGAAAGAGATAGAAGAATAAGAAGAACAAAAACACCAACATTTCACATTCGCAGCGGATAAAATATAATAACAAATAATATCAGTTATACAAAGGAATTATGTATCTATCAAATACATTTATAATACATCAGAGTTACAGGCACTGGATATACACAATCATCATGTCTCAGATATACAACAATATAATATAGCGGAAACACTCCATACGTTCTTGCCATCCAGCTCGCCTCCTGAGCTCCAGATCATCCTTACCTGAAAATCTGTAATACTTGGTCTGACCTGAGCATTACATCAAAGTAACAATCGGGTCAGGCTGGAAACCAGCGTGAGTAAACCCCATCTAACATGGAATACAAAGCATACGACTTATATAAAACCCGGGGTAACTCATATCAATTTACAACTTTACAATTTGTTATAGATATCACTTATTTCACACATCACTTTTCCGAGTACCAAAATTTAGATCAAATAGTCTGATTCACTTAAATCATTTCATTCCAGCGTATTTATTTCACATATCAATTTCTAAAGAATCGAAGTGGTTTTGGGTATTTTCTAATACCCGACCCCGGTCCCTTCGAGTCTCATTCAAGGCATCCAATACCATTCAATCATCCAAAAGCAAGCTTGATCCATTCCTAGATAGTTAGGAAAAAGAAGAAAGAGATAGAAGAATAAGAAGAACAAAAACACCAACATCTCACATTCGCAACGGATAAAATATAATAACAAGTAATATCAGTTATACAAAGGAATTCTGTATCTATCAAATACATTTATAATACATAAGAGTTACAGGCACTGGATATACACAATCATTATGTCTCAGATATACAACAATATAATACAGCGGAAACACTCCATACGTTCTTGCCATCCAGCTCGCCTCCTGAGCTCCAGATCGTCCTTACCTGAAAATCTGTAATACTCGGTCTGACCTGAGCATTACATCAAAGTAACAACCGGGTCAGGCTGGAAACCAGCGTGAGTAAACCCCATCTAACATGAAATACAAAGCATATGACTTATATAAAACCCGGGGTAACTCGTATCAATTTACAACTTTACATTTGGTATAGATATCACTTATTTCACACATCACTTTTTCGAGTACCATAATTTAGATCAAATAGTGTGATTCACTTAAATCATTTCATTCCATCGTATTTATTTCACATATCAATTTCTAAAGAATAGAAGTGGTTTCGGGTATTTTCTAATACCCGACCCCGGTCCCTTCGAGTCTCATTCAAGGCATCCAATACCATTCAATCATCCAAAAGCAAGCTTGATCCCTTCCAAATTAATTTAATTAATTCTAATTGAATTACTAACCTCAATCACATAGATTTCTTCATTTAACATTAATTAATTTCAAATCAATTAATTAATCATCCCTTAATTATCCATCTTAATTAATCACCCTGAATTAATTACTCTTCAATTACATTCAAGTAATAATCTTTAATTAATTTCACAAATTAATTATTCTTAACCAAAATCAATACTTAATCTTTAATTAATTCACAAATTAATTAACTATATTAATTACATTAATCCTTAATTACCTATATTTATCAATTTCTCATAAATCACTTAGTATTGATTAATTAATCTTAATTAATCAATCTTTAATTACGTCATTGATTATATAAGTTAATGATTTTCCATTTGCATTTCAATTTATCCTGATCTAATTTAATTATATTAAATAATTAATCATTAATTAGACCATAAATATTAATCACTTTTGATTTATCTCATCCTGTAATTATCTACCTTATCATTTACTTCATTAAATAAATAAATTACTCCTTACTTTATTATCTTATTTAATCTCTTGATTAATTGCACAAAGTAATTAAACCCAATTTACTTCTATTAACAAATCATCATTCAACTAATTACATCCAGTAATTATTTATTGATTACTTCCCTACGTAATTATATTTTATTAATTACATTAAGTAATTACCTATCAAACCATCCAATTTATTCTATTTATATTTTAGAATCCCAAATTATACTTATCCAATCATAACACAGCACAATTTAGTCCCCAAATTTATCTTTCACAGTATATAAATAAAATGCATCATCAATTATGAAAATAATTTCTATATTGTGAGGAATCTAGTTGGATCCCTCCAACATGTTTCCCTACATCCATAGGTGTTAGTACAATACTAATTCCACTTCGAGGTAGAATATCACGGTATATGGGATTTATATAATATCATCCGCTATTATGCGGCGTATAGGGTCTCATCCGCTATAAAATGCGGGAAATCAATCACTCCAATATATACTATATATTACTATATAATATACCACATCAAATCAATTCAATCATTCAACCAATTATTCAAATTCAACCATTTAAATTTAAATAAAAATCCAGAAGAGTGAGATTAATTCACCTTTGCTTTTAAGTTGCAACTCTTTTCAATCTCGACCCGATTTCCCCGACTTTTGACCTTATATAAATAATTATATGATTTATTAATATTAGGAACAATCGGAAAATTAATTTTCATTTAATAGATTGCTCAACTAATGATTTTATTTTAAACAAATAATTAAATTTAAACTAATTTTCCTTTTACAAATCTTTAGTTACTTGAATAAATTAAATAAGTTTATTAAACAAATTAATCTCCGCAATACATTAATTTAAAATAAACTAGTAACTAAAAATGTATTTGTATATTTATTTTATTTTTGAAACTTCACATACTTGTAATAATAATCTATAGTTTTTAAAACTTAATTTTATATAAATTCTCAAACCCCTGAAAAATTCCTATTATATTTTTATTTATATTTTTCTTCAACCCTTGTCCAAATATACACATATTTACTATTTATTTATACACATTAAAACATGTATGAATATTTCATATATATATATATATATATATATTTCTTTTGAAAATATATAAACACGTATTTACACAATTTAAATTAATAAAACGGAATCGTTACCTCATTGTCGTAGATCAGACCCCTGCCACAACTCGACTCCGGTCTCACCTGACCACGCACACAAATCACCAAGCCCTCAGACCCTAGCTGTCACCACAACCTCCAGATCTCGTGAGCTCCCTTACTCATCGCGTGAACCTTCCGCCTACCTCGCGATGACGAACGTGAATCACCATCTTCCCAGATTCATCAGTCACGACCTCACAACCAAGCAAACCAAGCCTCCTCAAATCGCGACACCATCTCACGATTCCACCCGCGTTTCGTCGTCGCCACTCCAGCTTAGCGCGCATCATTGCTTCACGCGTCCTTAAGTCGCGATAGCCCACACTTACCAGAGTCGAACTCGATTTGAAATATGCTAAATTTGACAATGTATCTCGACTCGAATTGATTTGTGGAATTTGGATCAGGATTGAGATCCATTTTCGATTTTGTTCTAAGGAAGATGAAAAGGAAGAAGCCATGTTTTGTTTCTTTTTTTATAAAATGAGTTCGGCCATTTTTAGATGGGAAGAAAAGAAACGAAGGTATTCGATTGAAAGCCTGGAATAAGAAAGAACTTTCGTGATTTAAAAAGAAAAGAAACGAAGGTATCCTCAAGAACTAGTTTTGTCCGGACTCCTCACAGGATCAACTTTAGAACCACCCTTAGGGTTCAAGATAGTACCACCCGGTGGCACTCCTGAGAAGTTCATTTCAAGGGAGCGCCTTTTTCCCCAAATCCATTTTCAAAACACTTTATATTATACACATATAGTATCTTCCAAATCATATACCTAGTATGAATCTCATATAAATATCTTTTTCTCAAAATCGATTATCCCAAAATCGATAATTCTCAAACTAGGCTTTCCAAATCTAATATTGATTTTACCCAAAAATCAAAAGCCTTTCCAAATTCAAAGGTTCCCAAAACCTTTTTCCAAAATCCTTATAAGATCCTTTATATATATATATATATATATATATATATATGTATGTATGTATGTATGTATGTATGTATGTATGTATGTTTAAATATAATTTTTTTATAAAGTTGTTTCCATCTTACTTATCATCATGAAAATATCCAACTTTCACCTTTATCTATTGCATATTCCACAAAGTGTACTTTCATTTCGAAAGAAATCATTTCACATTTCTTATTCACAAATCTTCAATATCAATTTCATTTAAACCCGTACGATGTACTCATAACATCCGTACGCTATACCAGTCTGATCGCTCACTCGATCACACAGTTTCACCTCCGAACTAGTATCGTCCACCCGACTTCCTAGTGCGGACACAGATCTGGTTTCTTGAGCAGAAACCATCATTCTCCTTGCATAGCCATAACTACGATAGAGAATATCCAGAACCAATCAACAATCCATATCCAGGTTCGCCGTCGAAAATCGAGTGAAAAATCCCAACTCGGATCAATAAACTATCTTAAAATTCTGTGCTCAAATCTGGATCAAATCACTATGCGAATAGAATAATATACGTACATCCTACGTATTTATTTTCATTGATTATTAACTAAATCAGTTTCTCTTTCTATTCATATTTCCTTTAATTTTTATCCACATAGTTACAATTGTTTCAATTCCATTGGATTATCACTTTAATCCTTATCCCAAATGGATATTCAATCATAAACAGTTTGAACTCTGTCCAGCTTAAATTCAGATAAGTCATTGAAAAATAATAATTATTTTGTAACATAGCTATAAAATAGTTAAGTAATTGTAAAATAATTGGAAAATAGTCAAATAGTTATAGAAATTTTAAATAATTGCAAAATAGTCGTAAAATAGTAATTAATTTGTAAAATAGTTGAAAATAGTAATTAGTTTATAAAACAGTTGAAAATTTTGTTAAATAGTTCCAAATATAATTGTAAAATAAATATAAAATAATTTGGCTTTAAAAAGAAAGGTTGTATATAATAAACAACTTGGAAAAATAAGTTTATATTAAACAATTTATATTGAAAATAGTCCAGAGTCAAAACTGTTCACTTCCCCATCAATTCAATTTAAATATCCATTTAAATTGACTCAATTCCAATTTGAATAATCTTCAATTTCCATTGAAATCGATTTAACCCCAACTCAAGTTGAATCAATCTTTATTTTTTTTCAAATTCAAATCAAATTCCATTTGATTTTAAACCTACTCAACTTTAATTACAGTTCCAAATTATTCCAATCAATTTGGAATAATATCAATTGAACCCACTTCAATTTAAATCATTTTAATTCAATCCAATTCAAATTTTCCATTTAAATTTTTAAACTTATACTTCTTCAATCACAAATCCAATTAATTCAAATCAGATTCAATTTTGAACTAATTCAATTTCAATCTCAATTTTAAACCATCTCGAATTATATAAATTCGAGTTAAATTCTCAAATGTTGGTTTAACCTTTTAAACCAAATTAACCTTTATTTAAAGCTTTTAAACAATTTAATTTCTGAGCTCAAATTCTAGAATTTCATTTTAAATCAATTTAATCTTTCAAAAACCAATTTATTACCCAAATTCAACCTTTAAAATAAATTCAACAATTTCAGTTGAAATTTTATTTAATTCCAATAATTAACAACCAGTTAACTTAATATTAGAAATATTATTGTTTTATATATTAAAATATAAGCTTATATAAAATCATTTAAAATCTTTATGTAAGAAAATAACAAGTACGCTCTCATATATATATATATATATATATATATATATATACATATATATATACTCAACTCATTCTAGGGTACCATTGACCCTATCCTTAATGAGTATCTCCCACCAGAGCCAAGGTTCACGTTTAACCTTCAGCTCTGATACCAACTGTAACGACCCGTAATTTTCAATCCCGAAAATTCTAGATAGTTAGGAAAAAGAAGAAAGAGATAGAAGAATAAGAAGAACAAAAACACCAACATCTCACATTCGCAACGGATAAAATATAATAACAAGTAATATCAGTTATACAAAGGAATTCTGTATCTATCAAATACATTTATAATACATAAGAGTTACAGGCACTGGATATACACAATCATTATGTCTCAGATATACAACAATATAATACAGCGGAAACACTCCATACGTTCTTGCCATCCAGCTCGCCTCCTGAGCTCCAGATCGTCCTTACCTGAAAATCTGTAATACTCGGTCTGACCTGAGCATTACATCAAAGTAACAACCGGGTCAGGCTGGAAACCAGCGTGAGTAAACCCCATCTAACATGAAATACAAAGCATATGACTTATATAAAACCCGGGGTAACTCGTATCAATTTACAACTTTACATTTGGTATAGATATCACTTATTTCACACATCACTTTTTCGAGTACCATAATTTAGATCAAATAGTGTGATTCACTTAAATCATTTCATTCCATCGTATTTATTTCACATATCAATTTCTAAAGAATCGAAGTGGTTTCGGGTATTTTCTAATACCCGACCCCGGTCCCTTCGAGTCTCATTCAAGGCGTCCAATACCATTCAATCATCCAAAAGCAAGCTTGATCCCTTCCAAATTAATTTAATTAATTCTAATTGAATTACTAACCTCAATCACATAGATTTCTTCATTTAACATTAATTAATTTCAAATCAATTAATTAATCATCCCTTAATTATCCATCTTAATTAATCACCCTGAATTAATTACTCTTCAATTACATTCAAGTAATAATCTTTAATTAATTTCACAAATTAATTATTCTTAACCAAAATCAATACTTAATCTTTAATTAATTCACAAATTAATTAACTATATTAATTACATTAATCCTTAATTACCTATATTTATCAATTTCTCATAAATCACTTAGTATTGATTAATTAATCTTAATTAATCAATCTTTAATTACGTCATTGATTATATAAATTAATGATTTTCCATTTACATTTCAATTTATCGTAATCTAATTTAATTACATTAAATAATTAATCATTAATTAAACCATAAATATTAATCACTTTTGATTTATCTCATCCTGTAATTATCTACCTTATTATTTACTTCATTAAATAAATTAATTACTCCTTACTTTATTATCTTAATTAATCTCTTGATTAATTGCATAAAGTAATTATACCCAATTTACTTCTATTAACAAATCATCATTCAACTAATTACATCCAGTAATTATTTATTAATTACTTTCCTACGTAATTATATTTTATTAATTACATTAAGTAATTACCTATCAAACCACCTAATTTATTCTATTTATATTTTAGAATCCTAAATTATAGTTGTCCAATCATAACACAGCACAATTTAGTCCCCAAATTTATCTTTCACAGTATATAAATAAAATGCATCATCAATTATGAAAATAATTTCTATATTGTGAGGAATCCAGTTGGATCCCTCCAACCTGTTTCCCTGCATCCACAGGTGTTAGCACAATACCAATTCCACTTCGAGGTGGAATATCACGGTATATGGGATTTATATAATATCATCCGCTATTATGCGGCGCATAGGGTCTCATCCGCTATAAAATGTGGAAAATCAATCACTCCAATATATTCTATATATTACTATATAATATACCGCATCAAATCAATTCAATCATTCAACCAATTATTTAAAATTTAACCATTTAAATTTAAATAAAAATCCAGAAGAGTGAGATTAACTCACCTTTGCTTTTAAGTTACAACCCTTTTCCAATCTCGACCTGATTTCCCCGATTTTTGACCTTATATAAATAATTATATGATTTATTAATATTAGGAACAATTGGACAATTAATTTTTATTTAATAGATTGCTCAACCAATGATTTTATTTTAAACAAATAATTAAATTTAAACTAATTTTCCTTTTACAAATCTTTTAGTTACTTGGATAAATTAAATAAGTTTATTAAACAAATTAATCTCCACAATACATTAATTTAAAATAGACTAGTAACTAAAAACGTATTTGTATATTTATTTTATTTTTGAAACTTCATATACTTGTAATAATAATCTATAGTTTTCAAAACTTAATTTTATATAAACTCTCAAACCTTTAAAAATTCCTATTATATTTTTATTTATATTTTTCTTCAACCCTTGTCCAAATATACACATATTTACTATTTATTTATACATATTAAAACATGTATGAATATTTCATCTATATATATATATATATATATATATATATTCTTTTGCAAATATATAAGCACTTATTTACACAATTTAAATTAATAAAAGGGAATCCTTACCTCATTGTCGTAGATCAGACCCCTGCCACAACTCGACTCCGGCCTCACCTGACCACGCACACAAATCACTAAGCCCTTAGACCCTAGCTGTCGCCACAACCTCCAGATCGTACGACACTCGCAAGCTCCCTTACTCATCGTGTGAACCTTCCGCCTACCTCGCGATTACGAACATGAATCACTATCTTCCTAGATTCGTCAGTCGTGACCTCACAACCAAGCAAACCGAGCCTCCTCAAATCGCGACACCATCTCACGATTCCACCTGTGTCTCGTCGTCGCCACTCCAGCTTAGCGTGCATTAATGCTTCCCGCGTCTTCATGTCGCGATATCCCGCACTTACCAGAGTCGAACTCGATTCGAAATATGCCAAATCTGACAATTTATCTCGACTCGAATTGATTCGTGGAATTTGGATCAGGATTGAGATCCATTTTCGATTTTATTCTAAAGAAGAGGAAAAGGAAGAAGCCGTGTTTTGTTTTTGTTTTTTTATAAAATGAGTTCGTCCATTTTTAGCTGGGAGAAAACAAATGAAGGTATTCGATTGAAAGCCTGGAATAAGAAAGAACTTTCGTGATTTAAAAAGAAAAGAAAGGAGATATTATTTTTCTCTGCATCAACTGTGATTTGAGCGAAGTGAAAGAAATAACGACGGCATGTAGAAGAAGGTTGCAGTGATTTTAAAGGGAAAAAATATCGATGTGAAAGGAATACGGCTGGAGGTTGTCTAAGATATATATATATATATATATTAATCAATTCAAATTGTCTCGATAAATGCAAATCAAAATCTCGAAATCCTATCGAGGCATGCCACTAGGCATTTATAATGTTATAACCCTATTCCGAATGCAAAGGAAAAGGTTTCGAGTTCTAATTCGATCGTATGGAGAAGATAGCTTTTTGGACCAGTTATTAAATTAAATTTCGATATAAATATCAGCGCGTTTATATATCGTACGTTCCCACGACAACCCCAAATGCTACGAAAATTGAAATCCGATAATAATACAATATTACGGATCCAATGAAACTAGTTTCGTCAAATTCCGAGACTGTGCCTCGGAAGGCCATTTTTAAATATCATTTTAAAGGATATATTTTCAAAACTGAACAAAACACTTCCGAATAAATTTTAACACTTTTAATACCTTCAATATTATCGATATAAAATTTGCAAGCCTTTAAATTATTTTAAACAGGCTTAGAATTTCAGATTCAACAATTTACCCAATTCTAATTATTAAATTCAATATTAAAATTATCCAATAAACAGCGATATTTGAAATTCAAGTTAGAAACTAACTTTTAAATACTTAAAATTAATTAAATATTCCAATTTCGAATATTCAAAATTTCCGGGTCGTCACACTCCACCGCCACAGATATATGTTTTAAAAAACCAATGTACGTAATCTCAGAAAATGCACTGTCAAACGTTCATCCATATAAGTTGTCCAGGAATAGGACAAACTAAAGATACTTTCCTACCACATCCTGTCGGGAATGACCCCTAGGATTAGTAGCAAATAGTTTTTGCATTAGATATTGCATAATGAAGAGACTACTCTTACTAGATTTATATTAGGATTTTAATCCCAAATGATCAACAAGCAGTCCTTCACTATGAAAATCCTAAATATCAATATCATCAACAAACTTGCACAATCGTCGCATATAGGTTGGTCCGAAGTGGTTTTTGGATAAACCGATCTCGGTCACTTCACACCAATAACGTAAAAGCGTTACTCAACCTCATACAGAAACCATGTCTCGTAAACTTATCATGTTTCCAACTTTCAACTTTCTATCCTTCAGTCAAGAAAGAAGCTCGATAGATAGGAGTAATCACTCCGCACTACTCAAATCAACATCCTTTACACCAAACGATAATCAAGCCTTCATAGATGGCTACGAACTAAGTGTACTACTAAATAGTTTCCACATCAAGTCGAGAAACTAAAATGGCCAAAAATATAATTTAGCACTAAAGCAATCACTTGGCCTGATTTATTAATCTTTCATTAATTAAATCGCTTTTCCAAATCATTTACTTCAAATTATCTTTAAAAGGATATAATTACAAAACCATTTCAATACCTCAATACTTGGAAAACATTTCCATATATTTATTTTAATAATAAGTGGATTCTCAATTTATTTTATTTTCAAACCATATAAACTCCATTTTCAAATATCACTTTCCAAAACATTCATTTTAAGGAATTATTCTCTTTTAAAAATGTGAATATATTACCATTTATTAAAATCCATATTTAGCTTATTAATTAAATTGATTTTACATTTATAAAACTGTGTTTATAATTCACATTTCTATTTTATAAAAACTTCCATTTATAAAATTCCTTTAACCAGTTTCCCGTTTATCTCGTTTATATATCAAAATCCCATTATAAGCTTATTTACATATAAATTTATTTACTTACACATTCATTCTTTTGTAACCTCAATATTTATAAAGTCCATTATAAATTCATTTCTATATTTCAATTCCAAATCCATTTACAAATTATATTATAAATCCATATCTAATATTTATAAAACACTGTTTATAAAAATCCATTTCATTAAATCTCTTTATTAATAGCATTCCTTTATAAACTTTCATTTTAACACTTATAAAACTCATTTTTAATTCCATTACTTTTATTTATAAAATATCAATTTTATGATCTTATATATAAACCATTTATAATAAGTTCAAAATTCTCAATTTAACTTATTTTATAAAATAGTTAACTTCATATTTCAAAAATCATATTTAAGTATATTTCACAAAACCATAATTTTTATAACATAAAAAGTATAACTTTTTATTCATTTAAAACAAATCCATTTCTTTAATCATTCGAAAATTTATTAAAACATATATATTTTTTCAAAATCACTTTGAAATCTTTTTTAAACTGAAATCTTCGTTTTAATATTTTTAAATTCAAAAAATACGGCCCAATGTTGCAAAGATACTAAATAATGGGATTCACATCAATAATAGAAAACATGGCATCCATCACATCAAAAATCACATAATACAGCATATATAATAATATGTGTAAATAAACATCAACCATAGTGAGGAGTCCTGTTGGATCCCTCCAACCTGTCACTTGCAACAAATATACATATAAGAAAATATGTATAAGGTCTGCTTCGAGGCAGATGCGCGTGCAAATGACCATCTGCTCATACACGGGAACGTATAGGGTCTCATCTGCTCCAATGGGCAGGAATATATCTAACTACTAATAATATAGCATAACATCCAAACAATAATCACATAGCATAAAATAAATTTATTCCCACTTATATAAAAATATAAGCAGGCTAGAGAGAGTGAGTTTTACTCACTTTGGTTGTAGTCGTCGTTCCAGCGCTTATTTCGATTAAAAAATAAAACTAATGTTTAATTTTAACCAAAATTCTCAACAGCTTTAAATCCATCGAAACTAGCTCTATAATGTAGTATTTGCGAATACGAACCCAACGCCACTTGTTTCGTTCAATTTAGACCTTGTATGAATCAGTACGCATTTTATAAGGTTATGCATTTTAATTATGATTAACAATGTCATTAGCGAACTAATTACCTAATTAACGTTTAACTTCATCTCCCTCCAACCTGCTAAAAGTCGCGCATGAATAACCCATACACACACATGCTCCATCAATTGATGCTCCACCATCGAGCAGCCACGCCCTGATCGAACCTTACGCACGCATGCGCCATCCTCCGCCACATCCATGGCCAGAGACCGGTCTTCCCACGCCTCGCCATCGCTTCGAAAAACGCGCACAAACTCCACCCAAACGCGACTCGATTTTGGCCTCCACATTGTGAATTAGCTCAATTCAACCATAGGATGCGAAGATCTCGTAGTGCTCTCCAATTTTCATTTAGGAATCGAAGCTTGAAATTGGATGGATCGTGAGATATTTAAGGAAGAAGAAACCAAAGTTTCTGGCCGTTCAATGTTTTAGTGGCGGCTGGCCCTAATTTCTCTAGGGTTTTAGCAAATCAAGGTCCCTATATGGGCAACCAAATGACACTATTCACCCAATATAATTTCGAACTCCAAATGAAGTGTGCCTCGTGACGTACATAATGTTTTACCCATATTCTGAACACAATGGAATATATATCAAGAGCCAATTCCATCGTATTTGGAAAATAGGTTTTCGAATCGAATTATTTTATTTGAATTTACTTAAATAAATTTCTATGCGTTTTAACTTCGCATGGTCAAACCGTAAGTCCAATCGCTACGAAATTTGGAATCTTATAATAATATACTATTACGGATCCAATAAAACGGTTTCGTCCAATTCTGAGATAGTGTCCCGAATGGCTATTTTTACTCGTTCAGTCAAATTACAAAATTTTCAATTTCTGTTTATTCACTTTCAATTCAATTTTAAAGTTTACTATCTTCATTCTAATTCAAATAGAATTTGAATCAACATTGGAAACCATTTTTATTCACATACGATTCCAAATTCAATTATTTAACTGATTTTACTTATAAAACTTACTTTAAAATATTTAAAATCGATTAAATATACAAAATTCAGATGACCAAAAAATTGGGTTGTTACATACTCCCCCTTAAAAGAATTTCGTCCTCCAAATTACAAGTAAGAAAATGCCATAAAATCCATTAACTTTCCAAAACAATTCGTTCAAACTAGATTACCAAATTCATTCAAACCTTTTAACTTTTCCGAAATCCATTAGTTAAACTTCTTATAAAAACTTTTCTAAATTTTCATATCCATTCATAGTTATTTTTTCACAACCAACTAATATCGTTTACCTTTTAACTCAAAAACCAAGTTTTTAGTTATTAAAATTTTCTAACGCCTTAAATTTTCAGAAAAAGTAGACAGTCTCCTTTGCGCAGTTCCATCGTAGTAAAATCATAATAAATACGTACATATACATATATATATCACAAATATACATCTCATCTTCGAGGATGAGGCATCTCATAGGAAAAAAGTGTAAAGCACGATATGTAATCCGAGATATGTACCTATATATTATTTAGCGAGCATATACGGCTAATATAGCACGAAAGCGAGCTCCAAATACGAAGCATACACCATCCGCACATAGTAAACACTCAACAAACCAATGAGAACATATATATAGAAAATAATATCAACAAATAACATATCTATACAAGAATCATATGCAAATGAAACACATGCAACAAAAGAAACCATCCAATGACTAACATCCGTCTAATTGCATAATCAAGTTAATATACATCTCAATATTAATGGTTTTAATTTTTATTAACTTTCCTTCTTATTAACATTCATTTGATTTGTTTTTAACTTATTCACATTCCTTTTATTAACATTCAATTATTCATATTCAATTAATTTTCATTCAACCAATTTACATTCCTTTCATTTACATCCAAATCATTAACATTCAATTTTATTCACATTCACTTTCAAATTGATTAACATTCATTCTACCACTATTCGGTTGATTTACATTCAATTCAAATTCATTATGTTCGCATTCAATTAATTCTCATTCAATTAATTTACATTCATTAACTTTCACTTATTAGTATTCACTTAAATTCAATTCATGTTTAGTAGCATCTCATTCCATATTTAATTACTTAGTATATTTTATATAATACTAATAAAACTTAACAACCATTACATAAATTCTTACTTTAAGTTCATGTTAACATTTTTATACAACACTTTTTATGTTTATTATCACTTCTTAACTTAATTTATATTCAATTTTAATAAATAACATTCCAAATCATATTCAATTAATTAATTTATTTTCATTAGTTCAATATTATTCATTTTCCAACTTAAGTTGAATTTTATTTTATAACTCAAGATCATTATTCATTTCATTACTTCATTTCATTGATTCATTTTAAATAACAAAATCAACTTTATTCAATTTTTACTTAAGTTAAATTCCTTTTTAAACATTATTTTATTTCACTTAACTTAAATTTTATTTCTAAAGTCATTTTACTTAAATTTTACTTAAGTCAAATTTCATATCACTATTTAACTTCAGATTTTATTTCTTAACATTCATATACAACAAACAGAAAAAAAATTAACTTACGATCCTCAAATATATAAGTTATACAAACTTAGTTACCTAAATTTCATGAATATTTACTTAAGTTTACGTCCATTCTATAATTTCAATTCATGGTTATATAAACACTTTACAGCCTAAGTTTATATTCACTTTTATTTGATTTATTTCAAATATCTATCTAATATATTTCAAATTCGATTCAATTCCATTTATGTAACCTTTCTTAAGTTAAAATTTCAATTCCACATCTTAATTTCAAATTTATATGTACATAACCTTATTTTCTCATATTTATCAAATCATACTTTAGATTTTTAAAATAAAACTTCTTTTATCCAAAACAAACTTCATTAGTAAATTACTAAGGTAGCAAATCCATCACTTAGAAACTCAAAAATGAATACTGATGCGGCCGTCACCATCCTTATTATTTCCCAGTAACTGTAGTGAATTCAGTGATTTTTATTTCTTTTAAATCTTTAAATTTATAAATCATATTTATAAATTTTATAATAATATATAATTTCCCTTATTTCACTTTGCTGATATAAGTTCATTTCAATTTCGTCTATCTTTATAATGATGACATCTTTTATTTAGACCCAACATTTATTATTAGTACACAGACAATGAATGATAATAATCAAGTATTACCATCCACTAACAACTAAACATCCATATATAATTAGAATATTTCCTAAAAAAATTATTCCTTCATACATAAAATATAATTTAGGTAAAATTATTTCATTTTCCTCATTTTAAAATAATATTGTGTTAGTTTGCTTGCGTGATGACCCAGAATTTTATGCAATATCAATTTAATAATCTTTGTTAATAATTAAATTAATTTGATCATTTTATATTATAAATTGACAAGTTAAAATTCTTTCAAAGGCTAATAATGAGTAATTTGACAATACCTATTAATATTTTTTCCTAACAACATAAAATTGGTAAGATTTATTTTTCAAAAGCTAATCAAAATGTTTCCGATTTATAATATATGTATATATGTATGTATGTATGTATGTATGTATGTATGTATATTGTGATTTGAAATTGTGTTTTAAAATTCAATATAGTAATATTTAAAACTAATGTTAAAATGTTTTCCATTTAAAATGTTTGTATATATATCAGAAATGGGAAAAATTATTGTTTTGAACTTAATAAAGTGTTTTCAAACTATAAATTATATATAGTTTGTAATTTGGAAATTATAATTTGACTTAATACTTTTAAAGTGATATTTGAGATTTAAATTTTTAACAGCAAGGATCATTTCTTATTTATTATAAATATATATATATTTTAAACTTGAGTTTTAAATAAGATTTAAATTAAAAAGTTCATTTGTTTTTAATATTCTTTCGTTTTAAAATTCTAACATAAGATAAATTTGGTTTAGAAATTTTATATAAAGAGTTAAAATAAATTTCTCAAGCTTATAAACATATGATACATTTAATTGGATCAAAAGCATAAGTAATTTATAATTGTTTACATGAAGTCACTTTTATATATTTTATAAAACTAAAAGCTTAAATTACAAATAGATAAACACACATTATATAAATGTAAATATTTCATAACTACATATACATAACTTAAATAATTTTTTAAAAAGAATTAACACTTGTAAAACGTAAATGAAGCATTTAAAACACTTGTAAGTATATTAAGCTTATTAAAGACATTTGTAAAAATATAAGCATAGGTGGAAGCTAATTAAAACATAAAAGGACAAATGGCAATTTCTCTTTGTAAATTAAAAAAAAAATAAGAAGAAGAGATTTACTTTTAATTTTCAGCTGAATTCTTCTTCATTTCAACTAAAAGTTTATACAAATAAAAGATCAAAAGAAATAAAACTGAGATTCATCTCAGATCTTCTCTGTTCTCTAGTTCTTCATCCTTTCAACAAAAATATAATTCAAATCAAAAGAAGTAAAAACTGGAAATCTGAAAATAAGAAGAAGCAAATAAAAACCTGAAATCTAAGATCTGAAACAAGAAAATTCAGAAGAAGATCAAAGAGAAAATTCAACAAGTTTAAATTCTTCAAGAGAAATCAGGCAAGAAGATTAATCAACAAGCAACCTGAGATCAGCATCAAGATAAACAATTCAGAGATCAACATCAGATTAAATTCAACAAAAAGAAAATTCATGAGCTAATGAAAACAAGCCTGGAAATCAAGTACAGGCTCTCTGTCCTCTGCATATCTAGGTGAGTAAACGAATTTTAAAAACAGTTTTAAATCCTGGATTTCATCTTGTTATTGTGAATGAATATCATGCTGTTATTTGAAATATTTGAATTGAATTAAATGCATGTTTGTATATGAGTGTTTGAATGCCTGTATAGTTATAATATAGTCTATGTGTGACAATAACTGGCTTTGATTTCTTAATAAATTCAATAACTCATTTTAGAATTCAAATTAGCTTATGATTTGTAAATGGAAAATGTTTGGAAACATGTAACATCTCACCAAAAATAATTACAGGTATTCAAAATGAATAATTGACTTAGGATTTTTAAATTTACAGTAAAAAATTAAAACGGGTCAAAATTTTATTAATTCAATTTTAAGTTTTGATTTCATAATTGAATTCATTATAGAAAATCATGATTTTTAATGTATATATCATGATTTTTAATTTGGAATTTGATGTGTATTCCTATATTGAATGTTCGAGCTTTATTGGCCAAATAACGACGATCGACGGCGAACTCGACGTCGTGATTGAGCTTAAAGATCGAGGGGAAGGAGTTCATTGGATAAATAGAGTTGGATTTTTTTAGACGTCGGCGTGGATACGTGAAGACAATATAGGGTTTTTTTCCCTGTGATTGTCGTGAGTGTTCCATCGGGTTTCGAGGCGTCGAGGGATGGTCAGTGGCGATCGCGAGGGCTGCGATAGGTATAGGGAAACGTGAGGGAGCTACGGTGAAGGCGGCGGAGTTTCTCGAGGCAGGGGTCGCCCGTGGTGGTCGATTTTCTGATGAGGTTTGGTTTAGGCAGATAGGTTTAGGAGTCGATTTCGATTCTCGTTCGAATCGTGGTTTCTGGGTTATCAAGTGTTATTGTCGTAGTCGAGAGTGATGTGTCGGAGGCCGGAGTAGAGTTAATCGGCAGCCAGGGGAGTTGTGCATGTGGATGTGCACGTTTTCGTGCATCTGGAAGTAGTTGGAGAAGAAGGTGGGAGCTCGTGTTTTACTTCGGGAATGTGATGTTATTTCTCGAAGCAGGGTCGGCAGAAATGGTTTCGTGTTTACTTCGGGAAGGTTTGGATTTTGCTCGAGTTTGAGCAGTGTAGGATTCTAGCAGTTCAGAGCTTAAGAATTTTACAGGCTTTAAAATTGTATGGATGCTTAAGTTTAAACAAAGGAATTTGATTTTTAAGATGTTTACAAATTCTTAAAACAAAAGTAAAACAAGTTTTGCTTATGAGATTTATTTGTTCCCAAGAATAAGTTTTGATAAGTTTTATATAGAAAATATAAGGGTTTTTTTAAAGAATATAAAAGTAGATTTTAAAAATGATTTTTATATTTGAATTTACTCAATAACTTAGAGAAGTTTCAAAGATTTAAAAGTAAATTTGAATGTTCAAATTGTTTTAATTATATTTGATTTCTAAAGTATTTCATTTTAAATAAAGTTTAATGATTAAGATTTAGTAATCAATTATAATAAAGGTTTGTTATCTTAAGTAATTAAGAGTTTTGATTCATTAAAGATATTTAATGTGTGAAGATAATTAAGATAATTCAATTATTATTAATAATTAAAGAGTTATGAGTTAATATAAATAATTTAATTAAGATAAATGATTTTCTTAATTAAGGATCTTTTTAATATAAAAAGTTAAGGAATTATTTAGTTAAATTTAAACGATTAGTTAAATAATTAACTAAGTAATTGACTAGTGGTTAATTAAAGATAATCACTTATGATTTAAATTAATTAAGTGTAATTACTTGGTGAAGTAATTAATTACTGGAGGTAATTAAGTAAAGGGTAATTATTTAATAAGGTGATTAGAGGTTAATTACTTTATGCTAGTAATTAAGTGGTAGTGATTAAGGGTTAATCACTTAGTAATTAATTAAAGGAATTAATTATATAATTAATTAAAGGTTTAAATTATTAATTAAAGAATAATTAATTAATGAAAGGATTAAGGGTAATTAATAAAGTTATTAATTACTTGTTAGATAATTAATTAGAAAGGATTTAAATAATGGAAGTAATTATTAATCAAAAAAATTAATTAGTAATTAATAATTAAAGGATAATTAATCTATAATTAAGTTTTAATTACTAAATGTAATTAAAGAGTAATTAATCAAGTGTGATTAATTAAAGAATAATTAATCAAGGATGATTAATTTAAAGGGTAATTAAGAGATAATTACTTGGTATAATTAAGAAGTAATTAATCAAGATGATTAATTAAAATTGTAATTAAGGAATAATTAATTAAAGTAATTAAGAAATAATTAATCAAGGAAGATTAATTAAAGTGGAAAATTAAGTGATGATTAAGTAATTAATTTGTAATTAACTAATGGTAAGTAAGTTGGATTAATGATAATCCAAGTGATTAAGTAAGGAATTAATTTAATTAATGATTAATTGAATTAATTTAGCTTGGATCAAACTTTGTGTATGAATGGGTAAATGATATTGAATGATATTGGATGTCATTGGTTGATATTTGATGGTTTGAATGTGATATATCTGAGATGTGATATATGTGCTGCTTTGTGATATGTGCGGATGAATTAGACAATAGTGAATTATCTATCTGTGTGTTATGAATCATCCATTTATGTTAAGTAATATTCCGAATATCTACTGTTTAAACCCTTAAGTGCAACTTGGACATTAAAATGGCGTTTTGGATTCGGTGAGACCGGGATCGGATTTTATATCCGAAAACCACATCGATCCAAGTTAACGTTAGGTCGTGAATCCAAATGAAGTGAAGTGAAGACTCGAAGTGTAAGAACTATATATCGTTATAACTCCAAGGGTGATTCCAGAATGAGTTTAACGAAGATAGTACTTTCAGATTCGAGATGAAGATTCAGAGTGCAAGGGCTATTGTTGTTAACTCTGAGGGTGATTCCAAAATGAGTGTAACGAGATAGTGCCTTCGGTTCCGTTCGAACCCGGAACGGACTTGTATGGATTGAATGCTTTCAGAACATTGTCAGGTGGACGATGAGAATTTTAAGATAGATGTGTCCTATAAAGGTAATCACAGCCTCAAGCCTCATCAACCGGGAATGGCTAAAACAGGGGAGGTGCAGCAAGGCTAAGTGAGTCGGCTCAAGTAGGACGAGATTTACCCCTGTCTAGATGTCCCTTTTTATTCGGCTTTGTGGGCAGTTGGATCTGCAGCCAACTGCGGCATTGTCTTGTTGGGGACTATTTAGTAAGGAATGGTTCCTGCATTGTGTTGCAGGGGATTTAGGGTGGATCCTCGGTACATTGATCTAGGCCACGTACTATGACGGGCGGTACCCCAATAGCCCTGCCATTGATGGAAACACATTCTTCCTACGTGCCTTTACGGTTTTGATTGTATTACCCACTTTTGTGGCTAGTAGATGGAATTTAATCATGTAACAATTTTAGCTATTTCTTATTTACTTGAAAACCCTAGACACTATTATAATATCACTGGATTTCCAATCAAATGTTTTGGTTAGTGTAAGGTAAAAACTTTTCCATGTTTATGTGTGGGAAGTCTTACGTGATACCTTTATTTTCAAAGCATTTTCTAAAGTTAAGAAATTTTAAACCGTTTACTCACACCAGACCCCTTTCTGACCTAAATGTTTGTTTTCTGTTTTATTAAACTCTTGGGTACTCATATTATATATGAGTAGTCAAGTGATTTATGTTAGCCTTGACGAATTCTGGAAGGGCTTTGGAGCAGGAGGCTTCAACGTATAGATATTTAGAGTTTTCGTTGTGATGTTATTCTGTATTGATGTTCTTGTGTTGTATATTAGAAAGAAATGTTATAACTGTCTAAATTGAGATGTATAGTCATGTACTCTGATGTATAAGATACAAGTATATGTTATGTATTATATTTCATTCGTTCCGCTGTGAGATTCTGATGTATCTTTGTTCTTTCTTCGTTTTCTTTTCTTCTTCTATCCTTTTCTTTCTTAAATAATGATGCGTCTTTCTGGTGATAGGAAGGTGGGTCGTTACAGTTGGTATCAGAGCACTAGGTTGAGTGAATACCTAGGCTTTGGAGTGACTTCTTTCTTGAGAGAGCGTATTTGTAATTATATGTGTGTATATATATATATATATATATATATATATATCAACCTAATCTGTTGGGTTATCTGTTCGGGTTTTCCAACATAAGTTATAAAGGTAGATAAGGTAGAAGTTTGTGAAGCACGGCTACCACTAATGGAAGAGGCCCCTATGTTGTGGTTGGAGGTGTATCTGTCGAGATTGTAGACCTAATACCGTCTCGAATAAGCTTTGCAGATTGGTGAAAGGATTTCATTGATCCCAGAGAAAGTATTTTCAAGAATTAGAGTATATTCTTGAAGTGTAAGGTTGGTTTGCTCTCGAGTGAGCGGAAATTCCAAGAGTTGAATCTGTCAGCTGAGCGGAAGCAGGTGATGGTATCTTGGTGACTTCAGGAAGGAATAGCTGTGTAGTGAGATGCAGTTTCCATAGATGGTTTTGAAGATGTTCTTTTGGAGCAAGACTAAGATGGTGTTGAAGGAACAGTGATGCCTACTGTAGGGAAGATTCGGATATTTATGGATCTTCTGGATCTCAATTAAGGGAATCTTATCTATATTGAAGTATGAGACTAAGGTTGATGAGTTACCTCATTTCAGACATGGTCTCATTGTTTCCCTTAAGAAGGACAAGTGGTTGGTGTTTAGTTTGGAGCCCGAGTTTCTTGGGAAGATGTCTACCCGTCTCAAGGATCTTTTAGTGGAATTAGGTGATAGTTTTGAGTTTCAAGGAGCTTTTGGTTAAGGAAGATCTTTTGGCTTAATAGTATCATTGAAGTGAAGTTTGGAAACAGCAGCGTGGACCCGTTTCTTCGATGATTCAGAAATCTTTGGGATTCTACTATCGACAGTCCAAGCCGATAGTAAAGGCTTATCCGCTTCTTCGGAAGGCTCAATAGAGCAGGATATTAGTTGGAAGCGATCTATCAGTTTTTCAGATAAATAAGCCATTATGGAAAGATTGACCTTGGTTAGGGAAGCCGTTCTAGTTAGTGAAGAGGAAACAGTTCCTTTGGAATCTGAACTGAGTATGATCGCAAAAGTGACTTGCGATAAGTTTAGAAGTTCATAGAGTATTCTTTGGTTTGAGATTGAGGAATCTCATGTGGAGGTAAAAGCTATTAAAGTAGACAGAGATTATCCAGGGGTTTTTGAGGAAATCAGAAGTCTACCCGCATCGGAGATTGAGTTTTCTTATTGACTTGGATTTCCGGAGCAATACCAGTTGTTCAGCATAGAGGAAGGATGACTCTTAGAGCGAGAAGAGTTGGTGAGGCAGCTCAGGATTCTTTGGAGAGGGATTGATCACATCTAGTTTTCTAGTTAAGATTCCGCTGGGACGTTTTGACCAAGTGGAATGGGTCACTAAGATTCTATGGGTCTGATAAACTGTGTATGGATCCAGTTTGTGCTCGAGTTCTCCGATAGCATTCTCGTTTACTCCAGATCAGAGTTGTGCAGCGGAAGCGAGATAGCAGCTGTTCTAGAATGGGAGCAACTGGGAGTTGCGGTTTTTTTTGGATTAGAGGATTACTACAGGAAATTCAAGTATGAAGGAATTTTCTAGATTTGGAAGGCAAGGTTGTCAAGTGCAACTATTTTGTCTATTCCAGATTAGACAAGTAGGTTTGAAGTCCACTGATGCTTGTGGAGTAGAGTTGTGATTCTGGTTTTGGCGAATTTTTGGGAGAACCATTTTGTTGAGTAGGATCTGGAAATTGGTTTAATTTTGGTCCAGTTTGTTTCATAAAGCAATTGGCAAGGGTTAAGCTCATCAGGAAAGATGGAGGTGACCCAGGATCATCAAAAGGGTTATGCAAATAAGAATTGAGGAGATTTGTAATGTGAAGTTGGAATTTGGGTATCGCTTTAGTTTTATCCGATCAAAGGAGATATAAGATTGGGTAAAACTGGAGAGCTAACTCCGGAAGTATTTTTGAGATTTTCCTGTGTTCTCTAGAGATTAGATTTTGATCTACAGGATTGAATTGCTAGTTCGAATAGCTGGAATTCATTGTAATTCACGTATCTCTGAGGAAATACGTGTATGATTCATCACGAGTGATAGAATCAGCAATTCAGAAGGATATGGCAGTTGAGCTGGTTTTGAGTTTAGACTGATATCTTTTTCGGATTTATAGATCCAGATGAGAAGGAGTTCTGGGTTATAGTAGTGTAGTTACTTAAGGTCCTGTAGAGCGAGTATTCCAGTATAGGTACCTGGAAACTCTAGATGATATCAGGAAATTCTATCCAGAATTTTGTCTGATAATTAAATTTTTTTGTTTGAATTGGTTGCTATGGTTGCTATGATTGGTAGTGTATGATTGATTTGTATGATTGCTGTTTGAAGTTAAAACTTTTGCTGGGTTATTAAATTATCTTTGCTTTTAAATTTCGGGGACGAAATTCTTTTAAGGGGGGAGGAATGTGATGACCTGGAATTTAGAGCCATATGAATTTAATAATCTTTGTTAATAATTAAATTGATTTGATCATTTTATATTATAAATTGACAAGTTAAAATTTTTTAAAGGCTAATAATGATTAATTTGACAATATCTATTAATATTTTTTCCTAACAACATAAAATTGGTAAGATTTATTTTTCAAAAGCTAATCAAAATGTTTTCGATTTATAATATATATATATATATATATTGATATATATTGTAAATAGGAAGTCTCTAATGTATTAAAAGCTATGTTTTCAAATTGTAATCTATATATATGTATGTATGTATGTATATTGTGATTTGAAATTTTATTTTAAAATTCAATATAGTAATATTCAAAACTAATGTTAAAATGTTTTCCATTTAAAATGTATATATTTGTATATATATTAGAAATGGGAAAAGTTATTGTTTTGAACTTAATAAAGTGTTTTCGAACTTTAAATTATATATAGTTTGTAATTTGGAAATTATAATTTGACTTAATACTTTTAAAGTGATATATGAGATTTAAATTTTTAACAACAAGGATAATTTCTTATTTATTATAAATATATATATTTTAAACTTGAGTTTTAAATAAGATTTAAATTAAAAAGTTCGTTTGTTTTTAATATTCTTTCATTTTAAAATTCTAACATAAGATAAATTTGGTTTAGAAATTTTATATAAAGAGTTAAAATAAATTTCTCAAGCTTATAAACATATGATGCATTTAATTGGATCAAAAGCATAAGTAATTTATAATTGTTTACATGAAGTCAATTTTATATATTTTATAAAACTAAAAGATTAAATTATAAAAAGAAAAATACACATTATATACATGTAAATATTTCATAATTACATATACATACCTTAAATAAATTTTTAAAAAGAATTAGCACTTGTAAAACGTAAATGAAGCATTTAAAACACTTTTAAGTATATTAAGCTTATTAAAGACATTTGTAAAAATATAAGCATAGGTGGAAGCTAATTAAAACATAAAAGGACAAATGGCAATTTCTCTTTGTAAATTAAAAAAAATAAGAAGAAGAGATTTACTTTTAATTTTCAGCTGAATTCTTCTTTATTTCAACTAAAAGTTTATACAAATAAAAGATCAAAAGAAATAAAACTGAGATTCATCTCAGATCTTCTCTGTTCTCTAGTTCTTCATCCTTTCAACAAAAATATAATTCAAATCAAAAGAAGTAAAAACTGGAAATCTGAAAATAAGAAGAAGCAAATAAAAACCTGAAATCTAAGATCTGAAACAAGAAAATTCAAAAGAAGATCAAAGAGAAAATTCAACAATAGTTCAAATTCTTCAAGAGAAATCAGGCAAGAAGATTAATCAACAAGCAACCTGAGACCAGCATCATGATAAACAATTCAGAGATCAACATCAGATTAAATTCAACAAAAAGAAAATTCAAGAGCTAATGAAAACAAGCCTGGAAATCAAGAACATGCTCTTTGTCCTCTGCATATCTAGGTGAGTAAACGAATTTTAAAAACAGTTTTAAATCTTGGATTACATCTTCTTATTGTGAATGAATATCATGTTGTTATTTGAAATACTTGAATTGAATTAAATGCATGTTTGTATATGAGTGTTTGAATGCCTGTATAGTTGTAATATAGTCTCTGTGTGACAATAACTGGCTTTGATTTCTTAATAAATTCAATAACTCATTTTAGAATTCAAATTAGCTTATGATTTTTAAATGGAAAATGTTTGGAAACATGTAACATCTCACCTAAAAATAATTACAGGTATTCAAAATGAATAATTGGCCTAGGATTTTTAAATTTATAGTAAAAAATTAAAATGGGTCAAAACTTTATTGATTCAATTTTAAGTTTTGATTTCATAATTGAATTCATTATAGAAAATCATGATTTTTAATGTATATATCATGATTTTTAATTTGGAATTTGATGTGTATTCCTGTATTGAATGTTCGAGCTTTATTGGCCAAATTACGACGATCGACGGCGAACTCGACGTCGTGATTGAGCTTGAAGGTCGAGAAGAAGAAGGAGTTCATTGGATAAATAGAGTTGGATTTTTTTAGATGCCGGCGTGGATATGTGAAGGCAATGTAGGGTTTTTTTTTCCCTATGATTGTCGTGAGTGTTCCATCGGGTTTCGAGGCGTGGAGGGATGATCAGTGGCGATCGCGAGGGCTACGATAGGTACAGGGAAACGTGAGGGAGCTACGGTGAAGGTGGCAGAGTTTCTGAGGCAGGGGTCGCCCGTGGGGGTCGATTTTCTAATGAGGTTTGGTTCAGGCAGATCGGTTTAGGAGTCGATTTCGATTCTCGTTCGAATCGTGGTTTCTGGGTTGTCAAGTGTTGTTGCCGTGGTCGAGAGTGATGTGTCGGAGACCGAAGTAGAGTTCATTGGCAGCCAGGGGAGTTGTGCACGTGGATGTGCATGTTTTCGTGCATCTGGAAGTAGTTGGAGAAGAAGGTGGGAGCTCGTGTTTTACTTTGGGAATGTGATGTTATTTCTCGAAGGAGGGTCGACTGAAATGGTTTCGTGTTTACTTCGGGAAGGTTTGGATTTTGCTCGAGTTTGAGCAGTGTTGGATTCTAGTAGTTCAGGGCTTAAGAATTTTACAGGCTTTAAAATTGTACTGGACGCTTAAGTTTAAACAAAGGAATTTGATTTTTAAGATGTTTACAAATTCTTAAAACAAAAGTAAAACAAGTTTTGCATATAAGATTTATTTGTTCCCAAGAATAAGTTTTGATAAGTTTTATATATTGAAAATATAAGGGTTTTTTTTAAAGAATATAAAAGTAGATTTTAAAAATAATTTTTATATTTGAATTTATTCAATAACTTAGAAAAGTTTCAAAGATTATAAGTAAATTTGAATGTTCAAATTGTTTTAATTATATTTGATTTCTAAAGTATTTCATTTTAAATAAAGTTTAATGATTAAGATTTAGTAATCAATTATGATAAAGGTTTGTTATCTTAAGTAATTAAGAGTTTTGATTCATTAAAGATATTTAATGTGTGAAGATAATTAAGATAATTCAATTATTATTAATAATTAAAGAGTTATGGGTTAATATAAATAATTTAATTAAGATAAATGATTTTCTTAATTAAGGATCTTTTTAATATAAAAAGTTACGGAATTATTTAGTTAAATTTAAATGATTATTTAAATAATTAACTAAGTAATTGACTAGTGGTTAAGGTAATCGCTTATGATTTAAATTAATTAAGTGTAATTACTTGGTGAAGTAATTAAGTAATTAATTACTGGAGGTAATTAAGTAAAGGGTAATTATTTAATAAGGTGATTATAGGTTAATTACTTTATGGAAGTAATTATGTGGTAGTGATTAAGGGTTAATCACTTAGTAATTAATTAAAGGATTAATTAATATAATTAATTAAAGGTTTAAATTATTAATTAAAGAATAATTAATTAATGAAAGGATTAAGGGTAATTAATAAAGTGATTAATTACTTGTTAGATAATTAATTAGAAAGGATTTAAATAATGGAAGTAATTATTAATCAAAAAAATTACTAAAGGATAATTAATCTATAATTAAGTTTTAATTACTAAATGTAATTAAAGAGTAATTAATCAAGTGTGATTAATTAAAGAATTATTAATCAAGGATGATTAATTTAAAGGGTAATTAAGAGATAATTACTTGGTATAATTAAGAAGTAATTAATCAAGATGATTAATTAAAATTGTAATTAAGGAATAATTACTTAAAGTAATTAAGAAATAATTAATCAAGGGAGATTAATTAAAGTGGAAATTAAGTGATGATTAAGTAATTAATTTGTAATTAATTAATGGTAAATAAGTTGGATTAATGATAATCCAAGTAATTAAGTAAGGAATTAATTTAATTATTGATTAATTGAATTAATTTAGTTTGGATCAAACTTTGTGTATGAATGGGTAAATGAAATTGAATGATATTGGATGTCATCGGTTGATGTTTGATGGTTTGAATGTGATGTATCTGAGATGTGATATATATGCTGCTTTGTGATATGTGTGGATGAATTAGATAATGGTGAATTATCTATCTGTGTGTTATGAATCATCCATTTATGTTAAGTGATATTCCGAATATCTACTTTTTAAACCCTTAAGTACAACTTGGACATTAAAATGACGTTTTGGATTCGGTGAGATCGGGATCGGATTTTATATCCGAAAACCACATCGATCCAAATTTACGTTAGGTCGTGAATCCAAATGAAGTGAAGTGAAGACTCGAAGTGTAAGAACTATATATCATTATAAATCTGAGGGTGATTCCAGAATGAGTTTAACGAAGATAGTACTTTCAGATTCGAGATGAAGATTCAAAGTGCAAGGGCTATTGTCGTTAACTCTGAGGGTGATTCCAAAATGAGTGTAACGAGATAGTGCCTTCGGTTCCGTTCGAATCCGGAACGGACTTGTATGGATTGAATGCTTTCAGAATCATCAAGTGGACGATGAGCATTCTAAGATAGATGTGTCCTATAAAGATAATCGCAGCCTCAAGCCTCATTGACCAGGAATGGCTAAAACAGGGGAGGTGCGGCAAGGCTAAGTGAGTCGTGCACAAGTAGGACGAGATTTACCCCTGTCTAGATGTCCTTTTTTATTCGGCTGTGTGGGAAGTTGGATCTGCAGCCAAACGCGGAGTTGTCTTATTCGGGACTATTCAGTAAGGAATGGTTCCGGCCTTGTATTGCAGGGGATTTAGGGTGGATCCTCGGTACGTTGATCTAGGCCACGAACTATGACGGACGGTACCCCAGTAGCCCTGCCATTGATGGAAGCCCATTCTTCCTACGTGCCTTTACGGTTTTGATTGTATTACCCACTTTTGTGGCTAGTAGCTGGAATTTAATCATGTAACAATTTCAGCTATTTCTTATTTACTTGAAAACCCTAGACACTATTATAATATCACTTGATTTCCTATCAAATGTTTTGGTTAGCGTAAGGTAAAAACGTTTCCATGTATACGTGTTGGAAGTCTTACGTAATACCTTTCTTTTCAAAGGATTTTCTAAAGTTAAGCAATTTTAAACCGTTTACTCACACCAGACCCCTGTCTGACCCAAGTGTTTATTTTCTGTTTTATTAAACTCTTGGGTACTCATATTATGTATGAGTAGTCAAGTGACTCAGGTTAGCCTTGACGAATTCTGGAAGAGCTTTGGAGCAGGAGGCTTCAGCGTATAGATATTTAGAGTTTTCACTGTGATGTTATTCTATATTGATGTTCTTGTGTTGTATATTAGAAAGAAATATTATAACTGTCTAAATTGAGATGTATAGTTGTCTGCTCTGATGTATAAGATACTATGTATATGTTATGTACTTTATTTCATTCGTTCCAATGTGAGATTCTGATGTATTGTTATTCTTTCTTCTTTTTCTTTTCTTCTTCTATCCCTTTCTTTCTTAAATAATGATGCGTCTTTCAAGTGATAGGAAGGCGGGTCGCTACAGCTTGCTCAAGTGCTTTGGAATCATAACCGATAACGTTAGCTAGACGCATCGACCACAACCTAAAATTCAAACTTAACAAAACAAACAACCCAATATAAAATATTTTTATATCACTAACAAATAAGCACTCTTATATATATATATACACTCGGACTCATTCTACAGTATTACTGACAATATCTATAATGAGTACCCATTAAAGCCTAGGTTTATCGCTAAGCCTAAAGCTCTGATACCACGCTATGACGACCAACAAATCCATACCTTTTGAATCGATAATAAACCACACATGTCTGATCCAAAAAGAACATAATAATGGAAAGTCATGAGAAAGAAGAGAGAGGGTGAGAAGAAAGAAAGAAGAGAGAAGAAGAGAAGAGGGAAGAAGAGAAGAGAAGAAGAAGAGAGAAATTGAACCATAGCAATATAGAATCTCACACTGCAATGGAATAACATATAATATAGATGAATAATCTTTACAAAAAAGAAACTGTAATATAAATACATCAATCAATTAGAGTACAAAAATCAATCACCAATCATCAGTCTGGATAGTTATAATAACTTGTTCTGACAAATGCCGATAATTTACAACAACAATGCAGCGGAAAATAACGTATATGTGGAATATGACTAGAAGGATTCCAGCTCTCCTGTTGAAACTCTAAAGCATCCAAATCTACATCTGTAGATATACTCGGTCTGAACCGAGCATTGAAAGGAAAGAACGTCCGGATCGGTTTGGTAAACCACATGTGAAAACACATCTCAACTAAATTTATTTTAAAGTTTATAAAAGCGTTCTTTTATCAAAACAAAGGTATCTCATAAGACACGCCCACACATAAACACGGATGGGATTTTCCCTTACAATAACCAAAACATTTCATATCAAATTCTCTTATATTATAATAGTGTCTATTATACAAATAATAATTAATCATAGCTGAAACTGTTACATTATTAAATTTTAGCATAATTGGTTTACAAACAAAATGGCAGGCACGTAGAGGATATTGGATTCTATACAAATGACAAGGTAAGTGATTACCTTTTCGAATTCGGTACGCCTCTAAGGGAATGTACCTAGGGTCGAGATACTCGGCGCCTAAACCAACACTATACTGGCCTAACCCTTCTTGGATAGTATCGAATATATCATCACCCTGGCCGTTACCGACCTTTAACGAGTACCCGGTGATACATTCACCCTATACTTAGACATGTGTAGAGTAAATCTAGAAGGATGATGACATCTACTAATGGGAGCGAACCACTTAGCCTTGCTGCTTCTACCATGTTTTAGTCATTTCCTAGGTGTGAGGCCAAAAGAGGTATCGAATACCTTTCATATATCGCATATCACATCATCTTTGAATGCCACATTGCTATTTCCGTTGACTACTAATTAACTTTCACAAAAATACAACCCTTGAGCTCGTATGTCTCAAGTAGGGTGTTAAGCTAAGAGAAGTTGCCTTCCGCCGCCACAAATTGATGTTTGTAAAAACCAATGTACGTGATCTTAGAAAATGCACTGTCAGACATCCATCCATATAATTTGTCTAGGAATAAGATAAACCTAAGGTACTTTCCTACCACATCCTATCGGAATCACCCCTAAGACTAGTAGTGAATAGTCCTTGCATTGGATATTTCATAATGAAGAAACTACTCTTACTAGATGAATATTGGGATTTTAACCCAAATGATCAACAAGTAGTCCTTTAATATGAAATCATAAATATCAATATCATCAACAAACTTGCACAATCGTCGCATATAGGTTGGTCCGAAGTGGTTTTCGGATAGACCGGTCCCAGTCTCTTTGCACCAACAACGCAAAAGCGTTACTCAACCTCATATAGAAACCAAGTCTCATAGACTTATCACTTTCCAACTTTCAACTTGCTATTCTTCGGCCAAGAAGGAAACTCGGTAGATAGGAGTAATCACTCTGTACTACTCGAATCAACATCCTTTACAACAAATGATAATCAAGCCTATATAAATGGCTATGTACTAAGTGAATGACTAAATTGTTTCCACATTAAGTCGAGAAACTAAAATGGCCAAAAAAATAATTTAGCACTAAAGCAGTCACTAGGCCTGATTTATTAATCTTTCATTAATTAAATCGCTTTTCCAAATTAATTACTTCAAATTATTTATAAAAAGATACAATTCCAAAACCATTTCAATACTTCAATATTTGGAAAATATTTCCATATACTTATTTTACAAAATAGTTAACTTCGTATTTCAAAAATCATATTTAAGTATATTTCACAAAACCATAATTTTTATAACTTTTATTCATTTGAAATAAATCCATTTCTTTAATCATTTGAAAATTCATTAAAACATATATATTTTCAAGATCACTTTGAAATCTTTTTTAAGTTGAAATCATTATTTTAATATTTTAAAATTCCAAAAATATGGCCCAATGCTGCAAAAGTAACAATGTGTGTAAATAAACATCAACCATAGTGAACAATCTTGTTGGATCCCTCCATCTTGTCACCTGCAACAAATATACATATGAAAAAGTATGTATAAGGTCCGCTTCAAGGCAGATGCACGTACAAAGGGTCATCTGCTCATACACAAGAACGTATAGGGCCTCATCTTCTCCAATAGGCAGGAATATACCCAACTACTAATAATATAGCATAACATACAAACAATTATCACATAGCATAAAATAAATTTGTTCCCACTTAAATACAAATATAAGTGGGCCAGAGAGAGTGAGTTTTACTCACTTTGGTTGTTGTCGTCGTTGCAGTGTTTATTTCGATCAAAAATTAAACGAGTGTTTAATTTTAACCAAAAATTTTAATAGCTCCAAATTCATCCAAACTAGCTCTAAAATGTAGTATTTGCGAATACGAACCCAACGCCGCTTGTTTCGTTCGATTTGTCACTCGTATGAATAAGTTATGCATTTTATAAGGTTACACGTTTTAATTATAATTAACAATGTCATTAGCGAATTAATTGCCTAATAAACGTTTAACTTCCCCTCCTTCCAACTTGTTAAAAGTAGTGCACGAAGAACACATACGCACGCACGCTCCATCGATTGCCGCTCCACCATCGAGCAGCCGGACCCCGATCGAACCCTACCCACGCACGCACCATCCTCCACAGCACCCATGGCTTAAGACTAGTCCTCCCACGCCTCGTCATCGCTTTGAAAAATGCGCATGAAATCCACCCAAATGCGGCTCGATTTTGGCCTCTATATCGTGAATTAGCTCAATTCAACCATAGGATGCGAAATCTCGTAGTGCTCTCCAATTTTTGTTTAGGAATCGAAGCTTAAAAGTGAATGGATCATGAGATATTTAGGGAAGAAGAATCGAATGTTTCTGGCCGTTCAACATTTTAGTGGCATCTGGCCCTAATTTCTCTAGGGTTTTAGCAAATGAAGGTCCTTATATAGACAACCAAATGACACTATTTACCTTAATAAATTTCGAAACTCTAACCAAAGCGTGCCGCCTGGCGTTCATAATCTTTTACCCCTATTTCAAACACAATGGAATATATATTGGGAGCTAATTCCATTGTATTTGTAAGATAGGTTTTCCAATCGAATTATTTTAATTAAATTTACTTAAATAAATTTATATACGTTTTAACTTCGCACGAACCGTAAGTCCAATCGCTAAGAAATTTGAAATCTTATAATAATATACTATTACGAATCTACTGAAACTGGTTTTGTCCAATTCTAAGATAGTGTCCCGAATGGTTATTTTTACTCGTTTAATTAAATTACAAAATTTTCAATTTCTGTTTATTCACTTTTAATTCAATTTCAAAAGTTTAGTATCCTCATTCTAATTGAAATAGAATTTAATCAACATTGGAAACCATTTTATTCACATACGATATTCAATTATTTAACAGATTTTACTCATAAAACTTACTTTAAAATATTTAAATCAATTAAATGTTCTAAATTCAGATGATCGAAAAATTGGGTCGTTACAGTAAGCCTCCTTAAGCCCGAAACCTAAAAACGAAAAAGTAGAGATTAGAGACATCAACGTGTCATATAATCTATCTCAAATATAGGTGATGTTTATGATATACTTCTAGGAGATACATAAGCCATATGAATTAGAGTACCTACAGAGCCTCCTTCCAGAATAGGAGATATGTTGGGTAACTTCAAAAATGATTCGGTGCGAATGAAGCCCAGCACTTCGAGGTTATAATGGACATCCAATGAGGATGCTAGGGTAAATGAAATATCGAAAATTGTTTCGGCAGCAGAAATAGCAGTGGAGATGGGAAGCGGAGTAACAGTCTCTGTGGCTTGCAACCTTGATGTGAAAGAAGTAATAATACCAAACATTGGCATAGTTGTCCCAACCATGGGTCCGTAGGGCAAAAACCAGAACTCTGGCCCAAGCCCTTTAAACCAAGTTTGGATTGGACCCCAGCAGGTACAATAGTTTGAGGAATATCTTCAGAATGTAAGAGGAGCCTACCGGCCTCGAGCGCCCTTATGTCTTCCTCTTCCAAAAGATCAAACTTTAACTCCTCATCATCAATTTCAATTCTATCGGAGTGCTCGTTCCTGCTTCAATATTTCCTTTTAAGCAATATCCATAGCCTAGGGATGACCCTCATCCAACCACCTTTAGTTATAGAATTTAATGACATTCATATAGAATTGCACAAGAGTGGGTTCAATTTCAAACTTGACTCGGTCCTCAAAGGCTTAGACTCGGTCACCGGCTATTTTTGCCCGTGCCTCAGCATCATCTCTCATCTGATAAGTGTCCAATAAGTCATTGCAATAATCTTGAGCCTGAGTAAGGATGTCGTCTTTCTCCTTCTTTTCCACCTTAAGCACTGCCATGTTATCCCTTTATCTCTGAGGCCTTCTCCTCCAAGGCTTTTGGAGCTTTTCATTTTCCAATGAAAGAATATGACTCCAGTGGTGCACGGCCTCAACTATTCTCTGCTCTCTCTAATGGTCATCTTCGAAAGACTTGGTCTTTTCCTCTAAATTTTTATCAGCCTTAGCAAGTGAAGCTTTAAGCTCTTCAACTTCTTTATCAAGGGTTTTGATAATATACTTGTTATCTTGCTCGAAATGCTCTAACCCTTAAAGAGCTACTTTTCTCTTATAAGACACTTCGAAAATGGCTTCAGCTATCCTTTTTCATTTGCGATATTGATTATACATCACCTGCACAAGCTAGAGCGTAAGAATTAATGTTTTGAGGAATATCTTTTAAGTAAGGAACAAATACGATGTCACCAAATAGAATTTTGGAAAGGCGCTCTTCATAGCAGCCTAGTGTGGATTTGAAATAACTCAGTCTCCGTAGTAGTAATAGGGGGAATGAAGCTGCTTATTCCAAGGCCTTTGTTTGGAGCTGTCAGGAGACATATGCATAGAAGACTGCTCAGATCATTGCGGCATATGGCAAGAACCAATAGTTGCATCATAGGTGGGGCTAAAATTGAAGCAATTGGTACTTCAATAGACGAAATAGAGTCGGTCTCGTTGAAAACCTATCCATACCATGCGGCAGCGAGGAACGAGGTCTATGTCGAGAAGTTAAAGTTCTACCAGATTCTCCATGACGCTCATCACGGACCTATAATCTCTGTCCTGCCTCTTATAATCCTGCTTTGGCATTTACCAAAATCTAACTCATATGATGACTCATGAGGACGATCAAATGAACCAAGCTTCTTATACTTTCTTCCATGGCTCTTGAGATCATCAAACAAATACTTGCATTCCATGGAATATAAATATAAAGAATAGACGAGTTAATACTAGTAAAATAGAGAAATATGCAGGCAGTGCGAAAGTGTGGTGTTGTATAAGTGTTGATGTGTCCTAATGCCCCCATCCATAGATCATGGACTTGAAGTTTGCTCATGGGGTTATTTCTTCTGCTCTAGTTATAGGCACATCAGTTGGTAGACGAATAAGAGAACCAATATTGCAAATACTAATGTTCTCGAGACCAAAAGAACCAATTTCATCTGGTAAACTCCCGGAGAATGCATAAGTATCCTCATATGGTGGAATAGGCGTTTTTCTTAACTGTAGAAGCTGGTGGAGGCTGCAAAGGCATCCAAGACAAGATGATTTTCATTTTTGGCATCGAGAAATAATTGTGCGTGAGCGTTGCCACTTTCATCGCTAGAAGACTCATGGCGAAAGTATACATCCATATCGCCACCTCCATCATTATCTTTCTCTCCACCGTTATCTACAGCCCATTGCCTCATTCTAAGACCAATAATAGGATCTTGCACAAGGGGCACTTCATGACCCTCGTCAACATAAACTTCAGCCTTGAGCTCCTGTATATGTGGAATATCCTCTTGAACCTCATGCATGTGGCCCAAGCTACGACCCTCCTTCAAAAGATTATAAGCTTATAGGTTCTCATCAGTGAGGAGGAGTCTCGTATCCCTTTCTTCAAGCGTAATAGGTTTTCATTGGTGAGGAGGAGTCTGGTATCCCTTTCTTTAAGCGGAATCTTTTAAAGAACGGCAAGGGTGATTGCTAGGATCATGCTACCAGGTCTTCTCTAATCATCTACAAATACAAAGAGTAACGAAATTAACAGTTAAATATGTAATATCTTCATCTGTGAAAAGACTGAACACAAGATTTATGTCTGGATAACCATTTTTATGCAAAGCCAGTGGATGACAATGCAATAAAAAAGAACTCATCTTTAAAATAACTCAATTAATTCCAACGCCCAAATATTATGTGGCAACCTCAGGAAGGTTCTAAAAAGGTGAGTAATGGGGTCCTCTTTCGACGCTTAAAGACGTATAAATAATGGATCTCTTCAATAGAAGGCACCTTGTTCAGATGGCGAAAAAATATCATATACATGCTAATTAGAGAGGCATGGCTATTTGGATGTAATTGGGCTAAGGAAAGCTTCATAAATTGGAGAGTTGTACGAATAAAGTGATTGAAAGGAAGAACACATCAAGTCATACACATATATCAATTGTTGGATGTATAACCCTCAGGTGGATCATGTGCTCGTTGAAAGCGTGCGGGGACCATTACATATTTGAAAGGGATTCCATGTCTTTCACATATTTGCCTAACATATGCCTCATCCACTTTCGAACCTAGATATTCCTGATGATTTGTTAAGACAACAACATCACCAATATCGATATCGGGGGCAACCCCAATTACAGCTTCTTCAGCCAGTACAAAAGGAACCATCTGGAAAGGTTACTCTGACTGATGGCTAGGTGATTGAGGTTAGAAAGGTGCTAAAGCAGTTCTTGTGGTAGGAAATTCCAAAGAACTGGATTCTGTAATGGATTCAACATACTTTGATGTCGATGGACCTGCTGCCATCGTCGAGAGATGTAAAGAACGTCTACAATCCATCACTACTAAAAAACTTCATACATAAGGGAGGTCGAGCAGGATAAAAACTTTAACATTCATATAGAAAAGGAGCCTTGTGTAGCCAATGTATACGACCCAATGGATACCAAATTGTATTGGTCACCTAGATCCTATACAATAACGGGGCAATAATGTAATTCAATCTATGTCATGTGTGTTCAGTGTCCAGAGCATTACAAACGTGAAAGTTTTGTATCAAAAGCTCGTTAGAGTAGTTATCCAACCCAAGGGGGAGAAGAGAAGGAGTTCGAACGGTGAATGAGCAAGATCAAAGTTTAGTCGTCGACAATCCATGTAATATTGGGCCACCACCTACCTATATTGATTCGAAGAGGTATTCAAAATTTGATTTGTTCTAAATTTCAAGTCGAATGCGTGGTTTTGTTCTTATGGTTGAGATCCGAAGGCGATAAACTTAGCAACGATGATGGTAGAGATGGTTGGCGGCGATGATTCAAAGCGACTGTTCAAAGTCGAAGGAATGGCTTGAAGAAAAGTTCGACGGTGAAGGATTGATGCTTGAAGGTCCTAAAGAAGAAGAAATAAGTAAGTGAGAAAACTGTAAGTATCAGTTCGCTTATTTGGGGCCTGAACCAGGAAAATACACTAGAAAAGAAGGTATCGATCTAGGCTTCTTAGATCAGTACTGAACTGTAAAAAAAGGGAGAAAAAGATGGAAAAGAAAAAATAGTCATAGAATGATAGTGAAGGATGGTACGAGATGATGCAAAATAAAATGAAATTTAGAGCAAGTAATCCTACCTGATCGGTTCAGGGAAAAGATTATCGAAAACCTTCTAGAATCTGAATGGCGAACATAAAGAACACGCTTCAGTCTTTATATTGCCCAAGAGTTGCAAATCCAAAACCGTTCGAAGTGATATGACACTTGACTGAAGATACACTACTTTGCGATAACAATTCATGGAATAGAAATCACGTGTTCAAAGAATTTGGATCGATGGTTTGTCTTGATCCAAAGCATATCTTGTTAACACAAGATATACTTTAGAGGGCAAATGTTATTCAGCCTTGTGACCTAGGCATATTTGGACAAGGCAGAACAGTCGAGTGGTTAGATAGCAAATCGATAATCCAGAACGATAACTGCATAATTCAAACTCTAAATGAAGCTCAAAGATATGTCCACAAACTTATCAAATATGAAAGAAAATCTTCTGTCCTTCAAAGTGGTTCTGATAGCCAAAGTCAATGGTGCGCGATCCAACAGTTACTATTGGATCGGTACCGACTTAAGCCTCTCATATTGGTATCGATCCATCTTACATCATCAGAATGAAGTGCATTACTTCCCAAGCAAAGTCCATGGAGAAATGAAAGTGGAACATGGATCTTCGATAAATGAAATGAAAGTGAAACAAGATAGAAGCTGACAACATAATGACAATGACAATTCATATGTTTAACTAGGCATTTAAGAAGAGAAAAAGGTGGAGGTCTTTTCTCCTTCCTTTAATTCATTTATTTAATACGATTTAAAAATAATTTTTGGACATTCAAGCCCTCTCTTGTCATGTTATTTGCATCTAGAATAATCCAAAGGAGAAGAGGCAAAACAATGACAATCAATATGTTTATGTAGGCATTTAAGAAGAGGAAAAGGTGGAAGACTTGTTTCCTCTTTTACTCATTCTTTTAATACCATTTCAAAACTATTTTGAACATTTGAAATCTCTCCCTTATGAACCATATGGTCGGCCATGCTAGAGTCTTGAGGGGCCTTCGAAAATTCCCAAATTCATTTAGTAATTAATCGTTTTAAATCAAATTTAAATATTTTATCGATAATATCAATATGTTCATATACAAAATTTATATATGCATATTATTAAATTCTAATGGCATCTAAAAATCAAATAAAATTTAATAATTAATATTTCATAAATATTAATTTTAATTAATTTACAACAATTATAAATTAGTTAAATTATGTGGTTTTTCAATGTATTCATCATTACGATTATGTGACTGTAGATGCAAATTCAGCAAGCGATTAATATAGAAAAATTCGAATTAAAGTTCACATGTGACATTTGCTAGTGATGTTTGCGATAACAATTCACGGAATAGAAATCACGTATTCAAAATAAAATTTGGATCGATAGTTTGTCTTGATCCAAAGCATATCTTGTTAACACAAGATATACTTTAGAGGGCAAATGTTATTCAGCCTTGTGACCTAGGCATATCTGGACAAGGCAGAACAGTCGAATGGTTAGATAGCAAATCGATAATCCAGAACGATAACTACATAATTCAAACTCTAAATGAAGCTCAAAGATATGGCCACAAACTTATCAAATATCAAAGCAAATCTTCTGTCCTTCAAAGTGGTTCTGATAGCCAAAGTCAATGGTGCGCGATCCAACAGTTACTATTGGATCGGTACCGATATAAGCCTCTCATATTGGTATCAATCCATCTTACATCATCAGAATGAAGTGCATTACTTCCCAAGCAAAGTCTATGGAGAAATGAAAGTGGAACATGGATCTTCGATAAATGAAATGAAAGTGAAACAAGATAGAAGCTGACAACATAATGACAATGACAATTCATATGTTTAACTAGGCATTTAAGAAGAGAAAAAGGTGGAGGTCTTTTCTCCTTCCTTTAACTCATTTATTTAATACGATTTAAAAATAATTTTTGAACATTCAAGCCCTCTGTTGTCATGTTATTTTCATCTAGAATAATCCAAAGGAGAAGAGGCAAAACAATGACAATCAATATGTTTATGTAGGCGTTTATCACTTACACATCATTTTGATAAAGTCCAATTTTACTATTTTAAGTGGTACCAGACAGTAATGATTGTTAACACCAATTCTCTCAACCAAAACTAAATCGCTTTGGGACTTATGAAATTTGGTTTTGGTTAAAATTCCAATATAATCCACATTCAATTCAATTAGTCCAAACAAAAAATCTTTAGTTCAATAATAACAATTAAAATTAACCGTACTACTCTAGTTGGAGACATGAACTTTGAGTTGACTACAGTTGACCGTGATACTAATCTTTTATAACTAAGGAGATAAATTCTCCACTGAATAGTGTTTCACTTTCAATGATTTAACTCAGAACCAACTATAATCGCTCGATGCATTGTTATGCCATGATTTAACTATAATCAAAGTGGAGTATCCACATTGAAGTTCGACGATATTCTCCAGCGGAGGGAACTGTGTAACATCGTCACTTCGTGATCTTCTATTTAACCTTACTCATAATTAATCAATAGAAAACTCTGGAGTGGATCATTCCTTAATTATCCAATAACTATCATTCAGCCATGAGTAATACACTATTCGACATTTGGAGAGCGTTACTACTTTGGTCTCAACCGATGTGTTGATAACCTTTCTTGAAGCATCTCGACTAGGAATATTTAAAATAAAATATTATTTATATTATGATTAATTATCCATGATTAAAACTATTTGCAAATTCAATCACATAATATTTCATTTAAGGATTTTCTTATTTATATATGTCTAATTAATTATATCACTATATAACAAATATATAACAGAAATCAAAAAAATTTATCATGAACTAGATCAATCATAGAGTTAAATATATGTAACAAATTACACAATCGCTCATAGGGCATACCCCTAACTCTATCAGGTGGAAGTTGGTTGTTTGTGATACTTGTTACTCTTTTGGTCACACTTCCACAACATCTACCCATTTTGATACCCTTCCATCAACCCTACCTCCAAGGATACCCCTTATAAGACCTCTAGCATGCCATTGGAAGGTAAAGAAGGTTGCTCCTCTAAAAAACCTTTCTCCCTCTGCCACTCTTCCCATGTCTGAACCCGACCCTTCTCCGATCTCTCCTGGACGCCTCGAAACATTTAATAGCTCATAGTCAGCTATAAATGTCAGCCCTTCCCCATCCGACCCTCAACCCGACTCTTACCCAAACTCCCTAATTTTTTTAAAGTAGCGGCTAATCCAAATAATCAGTCATGAGTTTGAACAACTTGTTGAGGACCTTGCATCTAAAATCTCAGAGGGCATACCCTTAAGCCAGTGTTAAAATGTGAGAACTCTGAACTACCTTGATATTGGATTATACTACAATTCCAAATGGTACATTTTTTCCAAATAAGTCGTGAATGAAAAAAATGACGAAAGGTAGCTTTTCTACAAGCTGTTGGACAATGATTTGGTTCTACACTGATGGTAAGTTTGAAGCCAATAATAAGGAAAGTTTGACCGTTTATGAAAACCACACCGACGGTTCTACACTAATAGTGGGTATGCCTCATCTCAGCGATATCCAGTTATGATAATTAAGGTGGTGGTTATTTTATTATTATTCAATTATGCTATTTAGCCTGACATGTTGGCTACTATCGTCTATGACTCTGCTACGTCTTTATGGCCTTGTGCAGTTAAATTTTTTACCAATCTTATAGCAGGAGAGGTGCAAAATGCTATAGCAGAGATAAAGTAAGGATATATCGAAAAACGAGAAAGGTGTAAAAATATTTATTATAGATAAAAACAAATTTCCACGGTTGTTTTATTTTTATTCTCACATCGTTCATGTAAAAAGACATTGTTCATTCCTACTATATAATATAAACTAAATAATATCATAATTCATGAAGTCCAGATTTGATGAATATAATAGAGTTCTATTCAAGTTAACCTATTTAGAGTAAAGTTTTTAAAGTGGGTGCTAAAATTTCCTAATTCAGTTGGCATAGCGGAAAATGAGATGATTTAATAGTTATGGCCTTCTTGTACCCCTTCTCTTATTTATATCTATATGTATATGGTAAGCTTGGTCATATGATTCCTTGAATTAGACATTCTTTCCCAAAAAATAAATGAAAATTCAACTGGGGTTATACCCCCAAAAAAAAATAAAAAAAATAAAAAGAAGAAGAGCAAATCGATAAGACGTCATTAAAATTATTATATACTTGTTATACATATATCAATCTGCAATATATGATTTTTATTTTTGAAAGTAGAACAAATGAAAAAAGGTATAAAATACTCAAGATCTTGGACATATGTATGCCAGAATCTTCAAAACAGACGTCAACTGGACTAAATAAAACTTTGTGATAGTACAAGAAGATGTAACTATGTCAAATATCAACTTTACCTTGTGACGAATTATCCCATAGCATCCAGAATCATGAAACTATGACACCTTTACCTTATAAAAAGTGATGTTTGTTGTGTTCAAAGCATGGTCGGCCTAAGAATTATTTATTAGTCAGTTTATCTCAGTCAAAGCTGATGGGATTTGGTTAAAATAAATAATTATTTCATTTTGACTGGTTTTTAAGTATAACCGGTTTGGTTTAGTTGAACCATGGCTTATGATTCTCGGTCTTTTCAGCTGGACTGTTATCCGGTCCGGTTAAGATGATAGTGCTTTAGGACCAGACCCGGCTGTGAAACTTGGGTTGCTCTAGGCGACCTACGGCTGAAGTGGAAAAAAACTGTAAAATCAATAATTTGTTGCCCCTAAGAGAGGAACTCCCAACCTCCCATAATGCAAGCAGGTATACTACCAACTGAACTGAAGAACCTTACCGTAAATATATAACAAAACTTATTTTTTTAATAATTTATCATTCATTATGGGCATATTTACCCTCAGTTGTTGCCCCGTCCAGGGGTTGTCCCAGACGGTTGCCTGATCCGACTAGCCCTGAAGCCGGCCCTGTTTAGGACATGTTATATATTGTCTGGCAAAAGGATGTGCTTCAAGTTGATGAGGAGAGCTAAGAGAGATTGCTTGATTTTAGAAGAAAAATTCAATTCCTACCCATAACGAAGCCATTAAAATCTATTCTATATTAAGCTTTGTTCTATTTGGAAAAAGATGTATACTAAGAATAATGATGAAATTGCATACAAATTCTATTTGCTAACGACACGTGTGCAACGCAAGTATTGTATGTTAGTTACGGAAGGAACAGATGCAACACAATTTTGCTGCATAATCTCCAAAACCCAACAAAATAATAATAATAATAATAATAATAATAGTAATAGTAATAGTAATAATCTTGTTTGTTATAGACGTTCCTAAATTCAGAATGAAATTTTAACGTACTATTAAATATATATATATTTCCTTTTACTAATACCATGCTACGGTAAATACAAATAAATTTGTCTAATACACGGTTAATATAATTTAGTTGCTAATATACTTATCCGCATCCATCAAAATTCCATAAATACTCAAGAAAAATACAAATTTATCATGTCTTCAGCCTGCTTTTGAGGTCTTTGGAAGAACAAATTTCTCATGCATTAAAATACGTACATTATCACTTGAAAATACAAATTTCTCAGTACTAATCAAAGTACATCAAATCACCAAAACCATATACAAATACACATTATACACACATACAAATCAAAACCAAAGCAATTAACAAACAAATATTAGATACTACAAATCAAATACCCTGTCGATGTTTCATTTTGGATCAACCCACAAATGGTGCTCCTTCTCGATGAAATTGTCAGCTTCTTTGTTTACTTGCTTCTTTCTTCTATATTGTCCAAGCCATGAATAATGCTTTTTCTTTATGAATTTCTCAGCTTTTTTATTTACATCCCTCTCCTCACTGCCCTGAACTTTGATATCATAAATCTTCCTATTGCCCGTGTTTTCTTCATTATAATGATTATTTCTATCACTCTTGAAAATTGAAAACAAGTTACTCATAACTTTTCTCATTTTTCTTTCTTGTGTTTTTGAACTACAATATGTATGATTATTTCAATGACATGCACATATATAGAGATAAAACTGACATGTTTTTTTTTTTTTTAAGAAAAAGAATTTAGCATATGTAACTCTAAGCTGGAAAAGGATAGAGGAGAATCGTAGACGAAGAGTTGAAGTTAGAGATGATAATAACTTTATGACTTGGACGTACTGAATATGAAGAAAAATCAGGACAATAAAATTGAATCTTTTCCCCTATTATTTGTCTACTTTTGTGTGGAGCAAATGGGCTTATTGTGCAAAATTCAAACTAGTACAGAACTTATATATCCATAAGCAACCTATCTTTGAGCTTCAATTATTCTTCTTTTTTGTTGTTTATGAAAACAGACCCGACAGCGAAGTTTTACTACTGAAAAAAGGAAAGACAAATAACATCGGTGAAAAAGAAAACATTGGATAAAGGTAAAAAGTCCCAGATTATTAAATATATTTACTTTAACCCTTAATTAAAATGTTCAAATGCTTGCCAATAACCAATATCCAAGTTAAACCTTTATGTTGCGCATGTAGTATTGTGTGTGTATAGTATTGATTGTTATAATTAAAGTACAAATGTACAACTAATTTTGTTTTAGTGGTTGAGTGTATATAATTAAAGTTTATCTTTTTCAGTAACAGTAATGGTTATTATAAAGGTATTTTATCTTTCATTACATAGATCGCCGAGGGTTTGATGAATGAGTGTTGATAAGACTTGGTGGCAGATGTGACAACGAACGTCCCACATAGACTGCATTGAGCATAAAGATTTGTGTCCATGAATATGGCCTTACGCATAACTTGAATCTTACAGCTGAAAGCATATTGGAATCCAAATCCCCCACTATGACCATATGTGACCCAAAAAAAAAAAAAAAAAAAAAAGGTGACAAAGGTAGATTGCTTCTACTCGACTCCATAATTGCTTGCTCAACTTTCCAACTCTTTTCATCTAGATCAACAAACAAATTATTCCTAGTACTTGCACCAACATAATATATACTCCACCGTCAATAAAATGCATGTCATAATACTGAAGTTCAAATAATTACAATGTGAACAACATTTTATTGACATTACATAACAGATTTTCTTGAGCATCATAGTATGGTAGAAAACTCTAAAAAAACGATTCAGTATGTTGATATAAAACCATTAGATATCTTACAATGTACATAAAGCAAAAAATTCACCTTTACAAAAAACATTATATTTAGACCAATATACATCTTTACAACATAAAGAGAAGGGAAAACATAAGCTATACAGCATTTGCTGCACCAATGGGGTTAGACTCGTTATCTGCCCCTTTTTTTTTCCCTTCTTTTCTTTGCAACTTCTTCCCTTGCTCTTGATTTTTGACCATCACAGGTCGGAACTACATAAACATTTCATAGTCAACAACATCCCAATGAAAGAACTCCCAAAATAATAATAATAATAAAAATAATAATAAGAAAAAAAGAAAGAAACCTGATAAATAGAGTAAATGACATTTCTTCGAATCTGGGCCATCATCTCTAGGAAAAGATTATAGCCTTCAACACTACAAGAAAATGGCCTATTTATATTTATGGTCATTTATGTTAAGTTATGACTCCATGTTCACGCTGTTACTAATGAAAAGAAAATTTGGCGGTACTTTTTTTCCTCCCCCCTCTCCTAAAATTCCTATTCCGCCACGCTTCCCCCTTTTCAGTTCCAAAACCCTAAATTACGAGCTCGTCTTCACTTCAAATTCATGAACTTTGCTTAAGCTTCAATGACACTTTTCTTCTCTTACATAACCATCTGAAGCTCCAATTCCTCGGCTTCGATGAATGGCTGCTTTGATACCAAACTTCGACCAAACCAAATCTCGTCCTGTTGCAAAATTCGATGAACGGCTTCTTCGATGAACGGCTGCATCTGTATTTCTCCTTTTCTCCCTAGTTTTCTCTTTCTATAACCAATAATGGAGGAAGAATATGATGTAATCGTACATGGAACAGGCCTCAAAGAATGTATTCTAAGTAGCCTTCTCTCTGCCAATGGAATGAAGGTTCTTTTTTTTTCAATTTATTCCTTTAGTTTGTTCAATACTCACTTATTCATTTGCTAATTTAAATGAAATAAGAAAAATGCAAGTCATTTTTCTGTATTCAAGTTCTTCATATGGACAGGAATGACTACTACGGTGGAGAATCAACATCCCTCAATCTCGTTCAGGCGCTTAACTGGTTTACTTTTATAAGAAAATCCAGACCAAAAATGGCTATCAAAAAATATTTACATAAAAGTTAACAGATAATTGATTGATTTTTTTTTTGATGAATTATGTAGTTTTGGAAACGATTCAGAGGCGATGATAAGCCACCTGAGCATTTAGGACCAAGCAAGGAATATAATGTGGATGTGGTTCCCAAGGTTATTGGCTTATGCTTAACTGCATATATATGGTTCTCAGTTATACTGATCACTGTTACTTTACATTCTTTGGAAAATGTAAGCTTTTTACCTTCTACGATCCTAATTACATTACATTCTGACAATATTTTTAATGTGATTTTGCGGTTTACAATGGAAAAAGTGAACTGGTTCGAGTACCGATCCACACAAATGTGACTTAATATATGAATTTTAAGGTTGTTGATGGTAGCTTTGTGTACAATGAAGGAAAGGTACAATACAATGTCATAACATAGTTATCTTTTAGTTTAGCTATTTGTTTCAAACTGATGAATATTATCACTTATCAGATATATAGAGTACCGGCCACAGATGTGGAATCGTTAAAATCTACATTGATGGGACTATTTAAAAAGAGGCAAGCAAGAAAATTATTTATATACATACAAGACCACTACAAGAAAATGGTACATTAATTACAGGAAATTTATTTATATACATACAAGACCACTACAAGAAAATTATATTGTCAATAACATCGACTCAGTACAAGTATAGTAAATATGCAGTTAAAACAATTGATTGGTTACTACTTATTTCAGTATGATGCATTATACAATATTACCTCTCAAAAATTTGTTTTGTCAATTTTCATCTGTTCCACTACATGAACATGTATGTAGCTCAAATTTTCTATTCAAAAATATGCAACTTCTATATTTAAAAGTTAAATAATCTCTACTTTCAATGGCATATCTTGTGAACTGTCTTAAATCATATTGGGTTCCAATTCACTGCTCATTTCTCATTATGACGTCTTCCTTTTGGATTACTATTATAGACTGCGTGGAATGATAATTTGCTACAATCCTTAAAAAATCTTGTATTTGACTTTTCTCCTCATCCTTTCACTCATTATTCTAAAATTTTAATATTGATCTTCACTAGAAATAAGCTTCTAAGCGAATGTTGGTTTGATCAAATGTTAGATTTCCATTATAGCCTTTAACCATTTATGAACTTCATATCACACAATTTTATGTCTATCGGGTAATATGCGTCTTTTGGTTCTCAATGTGTCTTAACTACTAATTTCATTTATATGATTATTTTTTAAAATTTTGATGAATTGTGAGATTGGATGAAATACGGAGACACGTTTTTAAGGACATGAATTTGATCTTTTTTTTGCTTAATACATCATTGATTTTCAGTCCTCCTTTCGCCAAGCATTTTTATACATACCCTTATTTAGTGAGGTGTCAAAATACTAAACTAATTATGTAAATACACATAAATTTTTATACTCAATTACATCTGCAATGTTTATTTGGATGTCTTTACCTTATTTTCAGTACCATATGAATAAGAAGATAACAAAAGCACCAGGGCACAATGGAAAACACCAGAACTTGACTGAGTATGGAGATAAATTAAAAGAACGAAGTATAAATGGTGCAAAAAGAAGGCAACGTAAACTACATTAGTCGAGATTAGGAAATCAATGACTCGGTCTTTTCTTGTAAGAATAATAATAACTTGTTAAAGTTACATCACATATCTGTATTGTTTAATCATTTCTATGCTTCTAGCTCTTTGTTAGCTAACTTTCCATATGTTGGTGGTCTCTTAAGAGTGTGAACAGACAATTGCAAAGAAAATAAATTTTGTTCATACCTACATGAATTCGTTTAGGTGTATTCGGAGTTAGTTAACTCCGCTGACAGCTGAAATGCAGATACAAACATTTACCTAATGTATACATATTCATATCCATCTAATCTACTCTAAATACCTAAAGTTGAAACAATTTTTTCTTCAAATTAAAATTGATTTGCGAAGGAATATTTTATTTTGAAGTTAGAGTACTTTTCGGTGTGATGTAGATTGTGATGTTTTCTAATATGTTCTCTAACATCTTATGTTGTGTGTTAAGTTTACATAAACTTTTATAAATCATTTGTTTTGACTATAATAGTCTGCCTCTGTTGCTTAAATTAAAGTTGCACCGGTCAACGTTCTCCTATGATTTTATCATATTATAGAGCAACTGCTTAAATTTTGACCACTAAGTAAATTGCTCATTGTTTAGTTTTATGTATACACATCTGCATTGTAGTAAAATAAATGGACCTCTTCTAATCATTTCTTGGTGTATGTACGATTTACTATGGAACATACCTATATAAATAATATTTTGACTAAGCCTACTTGATTATAATATTAGTAAGGTGAATATCTTATGATTGCTTTATGTTTAAATAAATGTAAGTGCTGAATCAAACTGTAGGTTTCATACTTCAGAGAATTCAATACTGAAAGAAGCAACTTTCAAATAATAATCTTTTAGATGATGTTGGATAGGAATCCAAAGTTGACTTTGGCATTATTTGTAGCTATTTGGATGAGACTAAAGTGTGATAAACCTATGATGGCTTTTATTGATAAGGATTACTTTGATATGAATGAATATCCTGTTACCACTGAGCTTCAGTTTTTTTCTTTTCATTTAATACATGTAATACTATATTATCTAGTTAAACCTATGATGGCTTTCATTGATAAACTTTCATGTGTACTCCAGGTTTTTTGGGTATGCAACTGCAGGAAAACAAATGAGCACATAATGTCTATATGACGCAATGGACAAAATGCACAACTACTTGTCTCAGGGATAAGGATTGGAAATTCATTCTTAACGAAGCGGTAGGAGGAGATGATGTTAAAAGTCTGCTGAATAAACTACTACCCTTATTGTCCTCATCCTGATTTAGCTTTAGGCGTGGTAGCCCACATTGACATGTCAAGCCTCACCATTCTTATGCGAATTGAAGTTCCAAGACTGTAGGTCGGTAAGAATGCCCACTAGTTTGATGCAAATTATATCCTTAATGCCCTCATCTGTCATATCGCTGATCAAATTGAGGTACGCCCATGTTTCTCAACATCAGACAATATATTCCACAAATGAATCTGTCATAGCATTTTTTATTTTGATCTTCACCTTCAGATCTTATGACCGAATACATTATTTTTTACAAATTTAGCTTTTCATTTACCATCAAGAATCTATTTTGCTAAATTTTAATCCCAAGATCATATTTATGTTAAATGATTAGTTATTGTGTGCTATGATAAAATTACCTTGTCAATCAAAATTACGTTAAATACCCTTATTTGACCATGCATATTTTACTGCTAGGATGAAGCTCAATGGCTTGTGGAACTTGATGATATATTTTCAATTATAACTAAAAGGTAATATAGGTATATCAATTTATATTTTTCTCATTCATGTGCAACTTTTTATGCTAACAACTGTATTATTTTTTATGGTAGAATGTCACTTAAGAATTCAGTTTACTTGGATATTGGATGTTAACGGAGCTAATATTGGATATGTTTGCAGGCATATAGTGAGTGTTGTTTTAGCTCTGTAGAATGTAGTGGGATGTTCTGAGATCATATCCAGTAAGTTACTACAAAACATAATATAATTGGCTTTTTATCCTCGGTAGGATATCATTTGCTAGCGACCTTTTATCCTTGGTAGGATATCATTTGCTAGCAAAGAGTGAAATTATATATGTGATTTTGTAGGTGGGTATACCATCATTATGGTACTATGCTCATGGCACGTGTCAATCTTACATGGTAGATAAATGGGTAATCCAAAATGAATCTTACATGGTACTATGCTCATTTGCTTGCTTCTCAATTGCTTTTATTTTCAATTATTTTATTTTTCACTGTACAGGGTTCAACTTAAACTTTCTGGACAGTTGGTAGTCTGTAGAGCAACTACCTGTGAGTATGTTCTCCTTTTAGTCATAATTAATCGCTTCAACAATTCCTTTTTGTCCGGTTTCATGAAATCATCTTCTTCATGTTATTTTCATACAAGCAGATGAATCTATAACAAGTCGAAGTGTCACAACAGTTCCTTCGAGCTTGTTGGTCGCTGAATAAGAGGAGGCAAAACCTGTTTTATCATTGTTTCTGCGGAAGCAAGGCTTGAGTTATGCTGTGGCAGCAAGAACCATTAACAAATCTGACCAGTTCATTGACCATCTTATATCAAAGCTTCATGCCATACACAACACTCGATATCTAGTAGGTTTGAATTTATCACCTCATTTTTTATCATACAATTACAAACATAGTAATATGGCACACAGACAAAATCTCTGTATGTTTTAACTTTTTATTTTTATATGTGATTTTTGTGCAATGTGCACAAGTGGTCGCATGTATGATAATGTCTCGATATGCTTTCTGATACAGCAAATAGGAAATAATTTGAGACTGCATTTTAAACTTTCTTGAAGAAAAAGATGGTGCATGTTAATCTTAATTAGCATAAACTCTATCTGTCATTGTTCATGACTAATTTAGCCTACTCTAAATTTTTGGTTGTCCTCTTTTTCCTCACACTGCATAACTAGTATTTTAAACATCATACACTGCATTCTCTTCAATAGAAACCGTCTGAAACATCTTTAGTGTGTAGAATAACGTTTATTTAAGGAAATATCTTCTGCTCTGATATTTATCTATCTACCATCAAATTACAATTTATCGATTGTATATTTTCAATCTAACTGTTAGAGTCAAGATTCAATTGTTATGTTTGGATGAGTCAAGTAAGTTAGTATGCAGAACATCCTGGTTCATAAAGATGGTTTATACAGTATTCACAAGGCTGTGAAGTAATTAGTTTTTGACTACTTATGGCTTTAATCACAGTTTGTTTTGAGCTACTTTTGGCTTTTGAGCGCTTTTGTAATAAGCTGGTATTTGTAAACTTTTTTCCCTAACTTTTTCAGCCATTATTTTTTAGCAATGCCTTAGTTAAAACTAAGGCTAATTATTAAATTGCCTCAGTTTAACTGGGGAATCTGTTATTGCCTCAGTTTAAATGAGGCAGCCATGATTTAAACTGAGGCATTTTCCTCCGTTCTTATTCCATCTTAACAATGGATTAATATGTATGCGAAGATCCTTTTGCTGAGGCAAATGCTAGCGACTTTTGTGTTGGAACAAAAGTGTACGCTTATGTCTGAATACAACAGTGCAACGATAGAAAGAGCCTGACAACTATGCAAGGACTAAACAAAGAGTTCGGCTACAACAAAATTCTTAAAGATCTCAAAAAGAAATTTTTCTGTAATGGGCTGTAGTCCAAGATCCTGAACTTAGCTAGGTAAATTTTATATCGCACTCTTAATCATTACTGCAACTCTTTTTTATCATTGATAATATGCATGCAATGTGTTTTTTAGGTTATTTAGCTCCGAGATGATCAAATGAAGAACGTCACTGCATTCCTTGTTCAGGTATAATCCGAGTATTTTATATTTGTATTGAAATATTAGTCAGGGGTCGATATGCAATATAGAATTTATCATATGCAATATCAATATGCCTTACCGACATGCCTGACATTTTTATGAACTAGTGTTTGTTAATTTTCGAATATGCCTAGCCCATTATATACGCATTCCTACTCGTGAACAAATGATGATGGTTTCAGTAACTTGTTTCAGTAACTTAGTCTTTGGCGATGCATCTTTTGTACTTATACATACTTGTATATATTGACTAACATATGTATGTTTGTGTTTCTTCTTCACAGGTGTTGTACGATGCTTTTGAGGTTGATATATGATGTCTCACTCTTTCTCCTTTAAATCGGTCATGCTTATCGACGGTCATTAAAATATTTTTAGTATGTATCGTTTTGGTATGCTACACTCAATTTGTGTACTTATGTTTAATTTTTATCACAAATATTTATGTTTAATTCTTCATGTATGAAATATTATGGATATATATATATATATATATTGTGATTTGGCTTATGACTCAATTTGTGTACTTATGTTAATGTGATGAATGTGGTTTTCTGAGTTATAATATACAAGTAGAATTGAAAATTGTAAGCTTTGAATGTTATGGCAGCAAAAAATGTGCAATAGAATTTTTTTATAGCGTTCTAACTATGCAATAAAAAGAAAAATTGTTTAGCTTTGTTATACTATAGCATCATGTTAGTGCTATACAAAATATTTTGTAAAGAGTAAATAATTTTCATAGCAATAAGACAGTGTTATAATAGATAGTAATGAATTTTCTATAGCATTTCAATGTGTCATACGTGTGCCAGCCTGTTTTTACATAGCAGTCATGAAAACGTTATAGTTTCACTTCATAGCGACTTTCCAAGGCTATTAAAAGTCATGTTTACAGCACTCATAAAACGCTATGAAATGTCCTTGTCCTTAGCGTCTCTTATAGCGTTTTGTATGTTGCTGTTATAGGTCACTGACCTATTACAACATGTTAATATACAGCGTAAGAAAAAACGCTGTAATAGCTTCTAATAGCGTTTTTTCAACGCTATTAAAGGGTGTTTTTGTTGTAGTGCAAGTTTGTATTCGATTGAGGGATCTCTCTGTGCATATCCTCTTAAGCCAACAACTTGCTGTACAAATTTTATGGCTTGCAAATGTTCTTTCCATAGACGATCTATGCTGCTTAGGACTAAGAACCTCTCTGCTTCCTTCATTAGCCCTGGTGCTTCTTTCTCCACCATTTCCTGATATTTGTGCATTTGTCTTGCTCAAAATATACATGTATGACCACAAAATATATATTCTAGCACTATAGTTTAAATATTAACATAACATATTATAGATCATTAATTTCAGCATATAAGAAAGGACAAATTTCTAAAGTAAGCCTAGAAAAAAAACTAACTGCCATAATAGGTCTCATTCAAAATTTATTGCAGGCATAGACTTGATTTTCACCATATAGGAAAGTGAACTTGAACATTTTGAAAATGCACATGAACAAATTTAAATTTGTATTTTGTAAATGTGCATGTTATGGTTATGAATGTTTTTATGTACTTCGTAGTACTTATGTATAGAATTTTTTTCAAGGATAAATTTGTTCTTGTACGCTTTCAATATGCTGAGTACATTTATTTTTCACAAATTTGTTTTTGTCCACTTTTAAAGTGCGCAAATACAGTATCTAATCTGATGAAAATCATGCATATTTTTGCAATAAGTTTTGAAAGAAGCTTATTGTTGTAATTAGTTTTTTTTTTTCTGGGCTTATTTAATAACTGTTATAGAACATATCTAACTCACAGTTTTCTGGATATATGCTTCATGTCCACGATATCTGAGATATTCTCGCAGCTCTTCGTATGTTGAAGATTCACTTTGAAGCAATTCTGGTGTCAAATCCTTCAATAAAAAGCAGTACCTATGTTTTGAAGTTATAACTTTTAAAATTCAAGTGAATGATATTATAGAAGAAGAAGAATGTATTATACGACATTACACTTACTGTTGCAGCTTTGCAATAAGTTTCTCATAGTCCCAACTCTCCTTTGGAGCATCTTGAGGAATATTGGCCTATGAAAGGAAGTTGTTAGCATTTATGCAACAGAAGTAATATTCACATGCTTTGTTATCAAACAACTTAAAATATAATGATTTGAATCCCATTTCAAGTAAAAACTGTCCTACTGCAATTCAGTTCTCAAATTACAATTCAGAAAACAATTAAAATAACAATTGGGAAAAATAGTTGAATTCTTGTTGACATACAAAATATTAAAATACCAATTTGGGTCTACAATTTGAAATTTACTATTTTTTAGACACAAATATAAATAAAAGAGAGAGAGAGAGAGAGAGAGAAAATTAAGATTTAGCTTTAGATGTAGAAGTTCAATCATCAAAAACAATTTCAAAAATCTAAATTATTACTAGGGACAGATAAATGTTACCTGATAACTTACATAGAGCAAAATTTCTAGCATATAAGATATTAAGATTTTTTTGGTGATACAATATTTCCAAAATTAATAGATTTTGGAAATATTCTCGGTATTTAGTTACCCGTTCTGTGCATGAAGGAAATGGAAAGAGAAATTAAAGAGATAGGGATGTGATGATATTTGCTATATATATTTGATTGCCATATTTTATAAAAAGAATCAAATAGGGAAATAATTGATTGATGGAGAAAATGGAATATTATCAATCAATTACATGGCAAGACAATTAATGGGAATATTATTATTCCATGAATTGATTTATTTACATAAATCAATTGTTTCATCCCTAAGTAACTTTTCTCTATATATAAAGAAAGGCATAGAGAATGTTAAGATATCAGATATGAGAGAACAATCTCTTGTTTATTTTTCTTCATTTCTTTACTCTGTAATCTCTTCAAATAGTAATAAATCTCTTCCCCATTAAAGTGGACGTACACTATCTCGCGATGGTGGAACCACTATAAATCTGTGTGTTCTCTCTTGTTTCTATATATTTTTTTTCTGTGATCTATAACTATCTGTTTGTTCTATCACGTCAAATTGCAAGATCCTATTTTTCTGCTGAGAGGGATTGATCACCCCTCCCCCTAACAACTGGTATCAGAGCTAGATTCGCAAAGAAGGTGTTTGGTAGAATGGCAGGAGGAGATGAAAATAGTACAAATAGTACTTTAGCGCCAGTAGGTGCTCCATACGTCAGAGGCTCCTATGTGGCTTCAGGATCACAGTTGACGATAGAGAAGTGGAATGGTGAAGGAGATTTTGAAAAATGGCAATAGATGATGAAAGCAGTTTTGAGAAGAAATCGCGTTCATCGAGTAGTATTTGATACAGAGACACTGCCTGCTGATATTTCATCAGTGGAATTAGAAGAGATGGAAGAATGGACCTTTACTACTCTCCAGCTTGTTATGGGAAAGAATGTAATTTCTGAAATCAGTCAGGAAAGCACAGCCAAAAGAATTTGGAAGAAGTTGGAGGACCTCTACACGAATAAATCCCTAACTAACCGTCTGATCCTATTGAAGACTTTTTTCACTTATAAAATGAAGGAAGGTTCTTCAATTAAAACACACCTAAGTGTGTTTGATGACCTGTTGATGAAGATGAAGTCTGTTGAGTTGAAAGTTGATGAAGAACAGAAAGCAATGATTTTGTTGTGTTCGCTTCCGGAACGATACACTGGTTTCGCTAACAGCCTTATCTATGGTAGAGATACATTGACATTAGATGATGTGAAGACAGGTTTGCTCAGTGAGGAGTTGAGAGATCAGATGAAAGAGTTTGGTGTTGGTGATAGTAGTGGAGGAAGTAATAGTAGTTTAGGTTTATTTGTTGAGAGAGGTAGAGCAGAGAAGAAAGTGAAGAATTACAGGGGGCGTTCCAATTCTAGGAAGCCTCATCGGCGGAGTAAGTCAAAAGATGGAAGGTGTCATCATTGTAAGAAACCAGGCCATTGGAGAAGAGACTGCCCAGATCTGGAAAAGAAGACTGAAGGTTCTTCATCTATTGCGATGGAGAAAGATGATAGCGATTTATTGACAGCGGTTGTATCAGATGTTGCAGACCACTGGGTATTAGATTATGGAGCATCATTTCACATGACTCCTAATAATTCTTCCTTTGATGCTAAAGAAGGAAGTTCCATCCTTATGCGAAACGATGCTACATGTAAGTCTATGGGAGTTGGTTCAGTTCGCATTCGCATGTATGATGGGATTGTTCGCACACTTTCAGATGTTCGCTATGTTCCTGGTCTTCGGAAGTCATTGATATCATTAGGCCAATTGGCATCATTGGGATGCAAGATAACCATTGTCAAAGATGGTTTGAGAGTTTCTAGAGAGGCACTTGTATTGATGAAGGGTGTTATGGTAAGAAATCTGTATTTGCTGATGGGTACCACTGTTCATGGAGAATTATGTGTTGGAGTTGATAGTTCTAAAAGTTTGGATGCTACCAAACTTTGGCATATGAGACTAGGTCATACTTCGGAGAAGAACTTAGAGTTGCTTCGTAAGAAGAAAAAGATCAAGGGAGAAATCTTCAACAAGTTGAACTTTTGCAAGGAGTGTGTATTGGCAAAGCAAACCAGAGTTTCTTTTGGTGACGGTATGCATACTTCTAAGAGTGTACTTGATTATGTACATTCAGATGTTTGGGGGCCATACCCTACTGCTTCCATTGGTGGAGCTTATTATTTTGTTTCATTCATTGATGACTACCCGCGCAAGGTTTGGGTGTATGTAATGAAAGCTAAGTCGGAAGTATTTCAGAATTTCAAGGTTTGGTTAGCTCTTGTTGAAAACCAAACAGGAAAGAAATTGAAGATTTTTAGATCCGATAATGGTGGCGAATATGTCTCCAAAGAGTTCCTCGACTACTGCAGACAACGCGGTATTAGAAGACATTTTACTACACCTGATGATCCGCAATCCAATGGGGTTGCTGAGAGGATGAATAGGACTCTACTTGAGAAGGCCCGTTGCTTGATATTGACTGCGGGTATGTCTAAGGGTTTTTGGGCTGAAGCTGTTTCGACTGCAGCACATATTATTAATCGGATTCCGTGCTCAGCCATTGGTGGGAAGATTCCAGAGGAGTTATGGAGAGGTAAAAACACTTTATTAAGTTATTTTCGTATATTTGGATGTCCAGTTTATGTTCACAATACAGGACAAGATAAGTTGGAGCCTAGGGCCTCCAAGTGTGTTTTTCTTGGTTATACAGATGGAATAAAAGGATACAGAATTTGGAATCCAGTTACGAAGAAAGTTATACACTCCAGACATGTGACTTTTGACGAGTCAGCGATGTTTAAACCTTTGGAAGGTTTATCAGACGGTTCAGATTCAGTTGATGAGAAGGCCGAAAAGACCGAGATTCCCAACTTTCAAACCCGAAGTACAGCTATTACTATTGGCAATAGTGATATAACAGTTGATGATACATCACATGATAGTCCACAGATTTCCTCTAGTAGTGATGGAGATGGTCATGAAGCTAGAGAGGATTCAGCTCAAGATGGAGCTCAAGGTGGAGCTGAAGGAGAGTCAGGCGATATAGTCATTCGGGCTAGTCAGAGACCAAAGAGAGCTCCAATTAGATATGGAGTTTGAGATTATGCAAATTTGAGCCTTGATGATCAGTTTGAGTATGCTTTACATGTTGTTCATGATGAACCATTAAGCCTTGAAGAAGCCATGAAGTCGAATGATAATTCGAAGTGGAATTGGGCTATGGAAGAGGAGATACAGTCTTTGCAGAAGAACAAGACTTGGGATTTGGTACCACTACCTCAAGGAAGCCGAGCCATAGGTTGCAAGTGGGTGTTCAAGCTGAAAGACGATGGTAGATACAAGACAAGATTGGTAGCCAAAGGATTTTCACAAAAAAAGGGGTTGGAGTATGATGAAATATTTGCTCCAGTTGTTAGACAAACTTCAATTCGAATCCTACTTGCGATAGTTGCTGCTCACGATTTGGAGTTAGAACAACTTGATGTGAAGACTGCTTTCTTGCATGGTGATTTGAAAGAAACCATTTACATGAAGCAGCCAGAAGGATTTATTGTAGATGGAAAATCAGATTGGGTATGAGGGTTGAAGAAATCTCTTTATGGTCTAAAACAGTCGCCTAGACAATGGTACAAAAGGTTTGATTCTTTTATGCTTTCACATGGTTTTAATCGTAGTACTAAAGATGCATGTGTTTATTTCAAGCATTTAAAGAATAGTAATTGGGTGTATTTTTTTTTGTACGTGGATGATATGTTGATTGCTTCTAAGGATAAAGCTGGAGTTGATGAGTTGAAATTAAAAGCGGAATTCGAAATGAAAGACCTTGGAGAAGCAAAGAAAATTTTGGGGATGGAAATCCAAAGAGATAGAAAGCTTGGACTTTTGAGACTTACTCAAAAGGAATATATTCAAAAGGTGCTTGCTCGGTTTAGCATGGATGGAGCAAAGGCTATCAGTACACCCATGCCTTTGCATATACAGCTCTCTAACAAAGGCTCTCTGATCTCAGAAAAGGATAAGGCCTACATGAAAAAGGTGTCTTATGCGAGTGCGGTAGGTAGCTTGATGTATGCTATGGTGTGCACTAGACCTGACATTGCTCAGGCTGTTGGATTAGTTAGTAGATATACAGCAAATCCGGGAAAATCGCATTGGGAGGCAGTGAAGTATATTTTTAGATATCTTAGAGGAACATCAGATTATGGTCTTGTCTTTGGCGGCAGAAATAAAGATTTCAACTTGAATGGATTTTGTGATTCAGACTATGCCGGAGATAGAGATAGAAGGAAGTCAACCTCAGGCTATGTGTTCACTCTTGGAGGAACGGCTATTAGTTGGAGAGCGAGGTTGCAGACTATAGTTGCTTTGTCTACTACAGAGGCAGAGTTGATAGCTGCAGTTGAGGCAGCTAAGGAGGCACTTTATTTGAAGAAGTTGTTGTGTGATTTGGGCTTTGTACAAGATAATTGTTTGGTGAATTGTGATAGTCAGAGTGCAATTCATTTAGCTGAAAATCTGGCTTTCAGCTCTAGAACAAAGCATATAGAGGTAAGAGAGTCTTTCCTTATCTCCATGAATGAAGAGAAGTTAGTTCGCCTTCAGAAGGTTCATACAAATGACAATGCAGCGGATATGTTTACGAAGGCCTTACCTGCTACTAAGTTCGAGCATTGCTCGAACTTGATTCACTTGATGAAGTGCTAGGTGCCACATGGTGGCAATATGGGGAAGAGAGTAACTTGGTTGAAATTAAGAGAAGATGTGGCATTCTTCTTGTATGAAGAGATATGAGTTTATTTTTTTGGTTGCACAACGTCTGCCTTATTTTTTTTTGAGTGTTTCCAACACTATGTTGGTGGGCGGTGGCCTTGCCGGAGTTCATTAACAAAGTGCAATGAGAGGTGGCTTTTGCAGGAACTCATTGGGAAGCATTCATTTTGGAGTATCTTGGTTTGGAAGAGATATTGTATCAAGGTGGAGATTATTAAGATTTTTTTGGTGATACAATATTTCCAAAATTAATAGATTTTGGAGATATTCTCGGTATTTAGTTACCCGTTCTGTGCATGAAGGAAATGGAAAGAGAAATTAAAGAGATAGGGATGTGGTGATATTTGCTATATATATTTGATTGCCATATTTTATAAAAGGAATCAAATAGGGAAATAATTGATTGATGGAGAAAATGGAATATTATCAATCAATTACATGGCAAGGCAATTAATGAGAATATTATTATTCCATGAATTGATTTATTTACATAAATCAATTGCTTCATCCCTAAGTAACTTTTCTCTATATATAAAGAGAGACATAGAGAATGTTAAGATATCAAATATGAGAGAACAATATCTTGTTTATTTTTCTTCATTTCTTTACTCTGTAATCTCTTCAAATACTAATAAATCCCTTCCCCATTAAAGTGAACGTACACTATCTCGCGATGGTGGAACCACTATAAATCTGTGTGTTCTCTCTTGTCTCTATATATATATTTTCTGTGATCTATAACTATCTGTTTGTTCTATCACGCCAAATTGCAAGATCCTATTTTTCTGCTGAGAGGGATTGATCACCCCTCCCCCTAACATAAGAATATATAATCAATAAAGTATGAATCTCTTGAATCATAGTATGAATCACTTGAATCTATGATTCGCAATTTAAATCTAATTCCAATTTCAAATTCAGACTTTATGACTTAAAATTCACATTCTTTTTTGAAAACCAAGTCCGTTCACATGGTCTTTTCCAAGCAATACAACTAATATAGTTTTAACAAATAAAATAAAATAAAATAAATGACAAGGAAATTCAAACTCAGTACGTATGATATTCTTAAGTAATAAGGCACATAGGAGATATGGTTTGCTTATACATTACCTCTAAGATATCATCCATGATTAACTCTGCGTACTCTACAATAAGAGATTGAAGATTGTCAGATACAAGTGCTCGCCTTCTTTCCGTGTAAACCCCATCTCTTTGGCTGTTCAGTACCTCATCAAACTCAAAAAGCTGCTTGCGGATGTCAAAAAAGTAATTTTCCACTTTTCTTTGAGCTTCATCTAATACCTTTGTCAGCATTTTAGATTCAATTGGTAGATCTTCAACTCTAAAAGCCCTCATCAAACCCTGTAATTGAACTCATATGAAGTGACGATTCAATGATTTCACATAAACATGGTTAAAGATTATAAACATATTAATAAAAGTGAGTACCTCTACTCTATCCCCACCAAATATTCGGAAGATGTTATCTTCTAAACTAAGAAAAAATCTAGAACTTCCTGGATCTCCTTGTCGACCACTTCTACCACGAAGCTGGATATACAAAAATAATTCTAGAAAATGTTGCTATGCAAGAGCAAATATTTCCAATTTTTGATAAATGTTTTTCATTTTGTGACCTGATTATCAATTCTACGCGATTCATGACGTTCAGTTCCCACAACATGAAGTCCACCAGCAGCGACAACCTACAAGATTGTTGAATATCCACCTATTCAGTGATATAGGTATGTACTCATGTTAAAATTTTAATAATATTGCTTATTAGTTAGAAGTTATAAAGAGGACCTTTTTCCTTTCTTCTTCTGTATAAACTTTATACTCAGCAACAATCTTTTTGAATGCATCTCTAAGCTTTGCTATGACATCATCTTTGATAGGTCCCTACGAAATTCAAATCAACTTTCACTTATAGGATGATGCATGTGAATCAAAGCTTTAGTTACACCTTACACACTGGTAAAAAAAAAACTTTAAAAAAACCATAAAATTCACCACGCAAAATACCTTTTCACATGAATAAGAAAGCCGCTCTTCTGCTTCAAGCTCAGTGAGTGATCTTTGACCCCATTTTTCTACAGCAAATTCTACTGCATCTTTGGCTAGTGATATAGCATCTTTAGAAAGATCGCATGGAAATAAATTTTCATTTACCTGCATAATTAAATCAAGCAGATAATAAGCACATTAGTTGGATACTCTTTACATGAACTGAATAAAAAGACAGAATGTTCAATAGTTTTGCTTTCATCTTTTCAAATTATTAATCAACGCTTATATTTCTCTTCTTTAGACTGATATACAATCAAGACCTTAATATTATCATTACTAGAGAACTTACGCTTATTGAGCAATGCTTATACTAATAAAAAGATAGAACATTCAATATACAAATAATATAAAAAATCAAAAATGCGCCTGCCAAGTTTTCTTCTGAGGAAGCTTCTTCACTGAAAATGCTCCTTCAATAGGCTTGACAACTCTGTAGAATTATATTACTCTGAAATATAGTAAAAAAAAAATTCACATACAGGTATTCTAAGATGATTTATACCTAGGCATAAGCATTTCACGGAGTTTCAATCTTCCTATAAATTCTGCATTGCCTCCAAGAATGATATCTGTTCCTCGACCTGCCATGTTAGTTGCTATAGTAACTGCCCCCAAACGACCACTTTGTGCTACTATTTCTGCTTCCCTCTCAACGTTTTCAGGTTTAGCATTAAGAACCTACAGAAATAAATTGGGGATTTTTGAATTAAAATCCAGTAAAAAGAGGTGTCTGGTATCTGTCAGGAAGAAAATAACTGACCGTTATGTTCTAGACTAAGATAAACAGATTGAAGATCTTGTTGCTTCAGTCAATGTTATATTTGGAGTACTGTTAACTTTTTACATTTTTCCTTTCAACTGTTTTAGTAAATTTTGTGGTAAATAAATTTAGTATGTACAGATAAAATAAACAGTATAGTTACAAGACAAAAGTAATATATGATACTAGAGAAGTATACTGGTTATACTCTGTGCCTGGTAAAATTTAATCAGTGAAGAAACATATGGGTTTTCTACCATATCAAAATAAGTATATCGTATCTGAATTAAGTTTGATTGCTAAGTTCATTACACGCTGAACATTAGCAATGTAAAATGGCTGCCCAACTATTGACATAAATTTGTTTCAAAGTAGTTGCACAAACAAATGAAAATGCACAGGCTATTTTTTGGCGATGGTGGGGCTGTTACCATCTGAAAGTATAGATTATCATGCTAAATACAACTCATACAAAATTTATCCTAGTTTCAATAGGATACTACTACGAGTAACGAAATTAACTAGGACATTCTAGTTAGACATTAACATCTGAATATAAGAAAATTACATTAATAACACACATTGTCTATAAATGCATTCATTAAAATGCCCAAGATCTTACTTCATGGGGAATTCCAGCTTCTTTCAACTGTTGTGATAAAGAATCACTTTGTTCAACACTGGTAGTACCAACAAGAACTGGTCGACCAGTCTTGTGCATTCTTGAAATTTCGACAACAACAGCACGCCATTTACCCATACTTGCCCTAAAAACAACATCAGAGTCATCCTGCAAAAATAAAATTGATGTGGTTGATCTTTTAATAAAGATCATGTAACATAAAATTTATGAATTTTTTTTTGTTATGGTACAGAAATACTACCTTTCTTATCATTGGCTTGTTTGTGGGAACAATAGTGACTTTCAACTTGTAAATGCTTTCGAATTCTGTGCTTTCAGTAGCTGCAGTGCCAGTCATACCACAGAGTTTGGGGAACTGTCAGTTAACGCAACCACTGTATTATGATCCTGAAGTGAACATGCATTTAGAACTGCCAAGGGTAAAGCTCACCTGAAGAAAGAAATTCTGATAACTAATAGAAGCTAGTGTGATCGTCTCATTCTGAATAGGAAGGCCTTCCTTCGCTTCTACTGCTTGATGAAGACCATCACTCCATCGTCTTCCCTGTTAAACCCATAAATGCATGGTCATGCATATAAAGAAAATCAAAATTGAGTTGTTGCATTTAAGATGAATGGTTGTCATAAAATGGTGTTAAACTTACTTGCATGACTCGTCCAGTAAATTCATCGACAATCAGTACTTCCTTGGCACGGAAGATGTAGTTAACATCCCTAAGAAAGAGCTCTTTTGCCTTTATGGCATTTATAATATATGAAGCCCATTGTTCTCGAGGATCATAAAGATCCTTAACATCTAATATTTCTTCAGCATCCTCATAACCTTGCTCTGTGAGTAGGACCGTTTTCTGCTTCTCATCCACCTAATACAGATAGCAAGTTTAGTATTATTAGTTAATAACATTTTGATAATGCTTACACTATCAAGTATCATCTTTCAATACTCGATTAATTTATCGGGTTTGATGAATGTACAGAATTAAATATAACTTTAATTGTCTTTCTTCTTAAAAAGCTCTTCTACTAATTTGTAAAGTATGTATTTTTGTTTGTTGAAGCTTTAAGTATGTTTAATGTTATTATACCTTCTATAATAATAATTTACAGTATAATGTTTAATATAACAATGATTCTTATTTAACATGCGGTAAACTAATACTACGTAGCAATGTCCTGTCCACTTTTTTTTTTTTTTTGAAGAAAAAGAAAGTTAAAATGTATTTGCTTCCTAGATATCATAAGGCTTCATTCTTACAGTGTAATGCAGATCTCGCTCAAAAGCTGCTGCAATCTTTGCTGCCTTGTAGTAGCGATCACTTGGTTTTTCTGCTATGCCCGATATGATCAAAGGTGTTCTAGCTTCATCGATTAGAATAGAGTCAACCTCATCAATCACCGTGAAGTTGAAGCCTCTCGGCACAAGCTCATCTACGCTCTGAACATATTGAAAGAAATGCAAATAGTCACAATCTGTCTGCAAACATGCCTATATTATATGTTTAAGGAATAGAAATATTGCCAACGTGACATGGTAAAAGAATAAGCAAAACCCCAAGGCTAAACATAAGATGTTATACTTTCCGTGGCAAGATTGTCTCTTAAGTAGTCGAATCCAAGTTCACTGTTTGTGACATATGTTATATCACATAAGTAGTTTTCCCTTCTTTGCTCACTTGACATATTTTCTGCAACCATAAAACATCATTTAGAACAAACCTTGGCAATGTTTATAAAAGATTGAAAATTTTGATGCAACAAACTTATATAAATGCAGATAATAGACTATAATGACTAGATTGGTCGGCCTTTGGTCACATCAAAAAACATAGCTTTAGATAGAAAATGTAGCAAACCACAAAACCACACAGGAGGTAAAATGCAATACCATTATAAATTTCCTAGTCAAGGTTACGTAACAGAATGGTTACTTTGTTCCAGCGTGTGTACACAGAGCACTTTCAGGTAATAAAATGTGTATAGCTACTTTTGAAGGGTACATACATAAATTTATGGCATGCGTACGTGAAAGATAATGTAACATACGTTGAATTAGGCCAACCTGCAGTCCAAGAAATCGAGGAACTTGACCAACCCATTCACAATCTCTTCTTGCAAGATAATCATTTACAGTGACAACACGCACTCCTTTTCCGCTCAATGCATTCAAAAACGCCGGCAATATAACCACTGGTGTTTTTCCTTCTCCAGTCCTCATCTCTGCAATCTCCCCTTTATGAAGAACCATTCCCCCTGTAAATTAAAATAAGGTACTTCTTTACGTCTATTTTTGGAATGTAACAAGACAATATTTTTTGTGACATACAAACCTATAAGTTGCACATCAAATGGACGGAGACCCAGAACTCTTTTCGAGGCTTCTCTTACCACTGCAAATGCTTCCTAAACATTTATGTCTATTAACCTTTGTTTTGAAAGTGGGCAAACAAAATCAGAACAAAAAAATAACGTGTCTTTCATTTCTAAATTTTGGATCAACTGTACTGATTTATTATTTGCATATACCTCTGTTAAAAATTTAATTAAAAAGCAGCCAAAAATTAAGTGTGTTGTTAAAGGCAGTTTACTCTTACTAATACCATGTCCAATTAATAACAAATTCGCCTATTAATAACCAATGCTTCCTAAACATTTATGTCTATTAACCTTTGTTTTGAAAGTGGGCAAACAAAATCAGAACAAAAAAATAACATGTCTTTCATTTCTAAATTTTGGATCAACTGTACTGATTTATTATTTGCATATACCTCGGTTAAAAATTTAATTAAAAAGCAGCCAAAAATTAAGTGTGTTGCTAAAGGCAGTTTACTCTTACTAATACCATGTCCAATTAATAACAAATTCGCCTATTATACTTCGGGCTACCAATACATACATCATTGGTTAAAAAATTATAATTATTTTTAAAAAAATGAATAAATTGAACTCATCTTCCACCTTAATTTCGAAAATAACACCGAACGTGCTAAAAATAATCGATCCACTCAGTTGTCGACGAGCCGAAATCACGAGCAGGTGCCTCAAAAAAAATCTATGAATTAGCATATGTGGTTTTGTAATAGAAAAGAAGTGTATATTCTTCCTGATTCTCTGAAATTCAAAATTTTGAAAGATGCATTTGGATTTTTATTAGCTTTCAAAAATTTGTTTTCATATATGTTGTTATGGATGATTATTTAAAAATAATAATTTCTTGAAATAATTCGGAAAATTTTGACTGAAATTGCTAGGCAGCGGTAATGTTTGTTATATCAAATGTGAATTTGGTCGGTTGGGTTTTGCATTAATCCAAAAATTGCATGTGAATTTCAGTTTGCATGGTCATGAATATGTTTCATCATCTATTAACGGATTATTAAGTGATGAATATTAGGATTTTTTTTTTTTGTGATACAATATTTTCAAAATTAATAGATTTTGGAGATATTCTCGGTATTTAGTTACCCGTTCTGTGCATGATGGAAATGGAAAGAGAAATTAAAGAGATATGGATGTGGAGATATTTGCCATATATATTTGATTGCCATATTTTATAAAAGGAGAAACAAAAGGAATCGAATAGGGAAATAATTGATTGATGGAGAAAATGGAATATTATCAATCAATTACATGGCAAGGCAATTAATGGGAATATTATTATTCTTCATCCCTAAGTAACTTTTCTATATATATAAAGAGAGGCATAAAGAATGTTAAGATATCAGATGTGAGAAAACAATCTCTTGTTTATTTTTCTTCATTTCTTTACTTTGTAACCTCTTCAAATAGTAATAAAGCTCTTCCCCATTAAAGTGGACGTACACTATCTCGCGATAGTGGACGTACACTATCTCGCGATAGTGGAACCACTATAAATCTGTGTGTTCTCTCTTGTCTCTATATTATTATTATTTTTCTGTGATCTATAATTATCTGTTTGTTCTATCACGCCAAATTGCAAGATCCTATTTTTTTGCTGAGAAGGATTGATCACCCCTCCCCCTTACAACTGGTATCAGAGCTAGATTCGCAAAGAATGTGTTTTGGTAGAATGGCAGGAGGAGATGAAAATAGTACAAATAGTACTTTAGCGCCAGTAGTTGCACCATACGTCAGAGGCTCCTATGTGGCTTCAGGATCACAGTTGACGATAGAGAAGTGGAATGGTGAAGGAGATTTTGAAAAATGGCAATGGATGATGAAAACAGTTTTGAGGAGAAATTGCGTTCATCGAGTAGTATTTGATACAGAGACACTGCCTGCTGATATTTCATCAGTGGAATTAGAAGAGATGGAAGAATGAGCCTTTACTACTCTCCAGCTCGCTATGGGAAAGAATGTAATTTCTGAAATCAGTCAAGAAACCACAGCCAAAGGCATTTGGAAGAAGTTGGTGGACCTCTACATGAAGAAATCCCTAACTAACCGTCTGATCCTATTGAAGACTTTTTTCACTTATAAAATGAAGGAAGGTTCTTCAATTAAAACACACCTATGTGTGTTTGATGACCTATTGATGAAGATGAAGTCTGTTGAGTTGAAAGTTGATGAAGAACAGAAAGCAATGATTCTGTTGTGTTCGCTTCCAGAACGATACACTGGTTTCGCTAACAGCCTTATCTATGGTAGAGATACATTGCCATTAGATGATGTGAAGACAGGTTTGCTCAGTGAGGAGTTGAGAGATCAGATGAAAGAGTTTGGTGTTGGTGATAGTAGTGGAGGAAGTAATAGTAGTTCAGGTTTATTTATTGAGAGAGGTAGAGCAGAGAAGAAAGTGAAGAATTATAGGGGGCGTTCCAATTCTAGGAAGCCTCTTGGCGGAGTAAGTCAAAAGATGGAAGGTGTCATCATTGTAAGAAACCAGACCATTGGAGAAGAGACTGCCCAGATCTGGAGAAGAAGACTGAAGGTTCTTCATCTATTACGATGGAGAAAGATGATAGCGATTTATTGACAGCGGTTGTATCAGATGTTGCAGACCACTGGGTATTAGATTCTGGAGCATCATTTCACATGACTCCTAATAAGGATTATTTTTCTTCCTTTGATGCTAAAGAAGGAAGTTACATCCTTATGGGAAACGATGCTACATGTAAGTCTATGGGAGTTGGTTCAGTTCGCATTCGCATGTATGATGGGATTGTTCGCACACTTTCAGATGTTCGCTATGTTCCTGGTCTTCGGAAGTCATTAATATCATTAGGCCAATTGGCATCATTGGGATGCAAGATAACCATTGTCAAAGATGGTTTGAGAGTTTCTAGAGAGGCACTTGTATTGATGAAGGGTGTTATGGTAAGAAATCTGTATTTGCTGATGGGTACCACTGTTCATGGAGAATTATGTGTTGGAGTTGATAGTTCTAAAAGTTTATCAGACGGTTCAGATTCAGTTGATGAGAAGGCCGAAAAGACCGAGATTCCCAACTTTCAAACTCGAAGTACAGCTATTACTATTGGCAATAGTGATAGAACAGTTGATGATACATCACATGATAGTCCACAGATTTTCTCTAGTAGTGATGGAGATGGTCATGAAGCTAGAGAGGATTCAGCTCAAGATGGAGCTCAAGGTGGAGCTGAAGGAGAGTCGGGCGATATAGTCATTCGGGCTAGTCAGAGACCAAAGAGAGCTCCAATTAGATATGGAGATTGGGATTATGCAAATTTGAGCCTTGATGATCAGTTTGAGTATGCTTTACATGTTGTTCATGATGAATCATTAAGCCTTGAAGAAGCAATGAAGTCGAATGATAATTCGAAGTGGAATTATGCTACGAATGAAGAGAAGTTAGTTCGCCTTCAGAAGGTTCATACAAATAACAATGCAGCAGATATGTTTACGAAGGCCTTACCTGCTACTAAGTTCGAGCGTTGCTCGAACTTGATTCACTTGATGAAGTGCTAGGTGCCACATGGTGGCACTATGGGGAAGAGAGTAACTTGGTTGAAGTTAAGAGAAGATGTGGCATTCTTCTTGTATGAAGAGATATGAGTTTATTTTTTGGTTGCACAACGTCTGCCTTATTATTATTTTTGAGTGTTTCCAACACTTTGTTGTTGGGCGGTGGCCTTGCCGGAGTTCATTAACAAAGTGCAATGAGAGGTGGCATTTGCAGGAACTCATTGGGAAGCATTCATTTTGGAGTATCTTGGTTTGGAAGAGATATTGTATCAAGGTAGAGATTATTAGGATTTTTTTTGGCGATACAATATTTCCAAAATTAATGATTTTGAAGATATTCTCGGTATTTAGTTACCCGTTCTGTGCATGATGGAGATAGGGATGTGGAGATATTTGCCATATACATTTGATTGCCATATTTTATAAAAGGAGAAACAAAAGGAATCAAATAGGGAAATAATTGATTGATGGAGAAAATGAAATATTATCAATCAATTACATGGCAAGGCAATTAATGGGAATATTATTATTCCATGAATTGATTTATGTAAAAATCAATTGCTTCATCCCTAAGTAACTTTTCTCTATATATAAAGAGAGGCATAGAAAATGTTAAAATATCAGATGTGAGAAAACAATCTCTTGTTTATTTTTCTTCATTTCTTTACTCTGTAACCTCTTCAAATAGTAATAAAGCTCTTCCCCATTAAAGTGGACGTACGCTATCTCGCGATGGTGGAACCACTATAAATCTGTGTGTTCTCTCTTGTCTCTATATTATTTATTTTTTTCTGTGATCTATAATTATCTGTTTGTTCTATCACGCCAAATTGCAAGATCTTATTTTTCTGCTGAGAGGGATTGATCACCCCTCCCCTTACAATGAAGCATAACTGTGGTATTAGAAAGAGCAAAAGATTAATGTGTTTTAATTGGTGTTAGTATGAATAAAAAAAATAGTACTTTTACCAGCACACAAAATTGAAGTTTCCATATGACATTAATTTGTGCATTAAACTTACAGGTAATAAAGAATCCAAAGACTCCCCATTTCTAGCTTTCTCCTTCAAACTAAAAGTCAACTCTCTCAAACCCGAATCAGATAAAGCTGACATTTTTGGTTCTAGGCCGTTAACCAACGCAACTGAATCCGCATATTTTTTCCTAGTAGATTCACCCGTGTCGTTCCCTTTGAATATTCCGCCTAATAAACCACCCAAAGCACCAGCCTTTGCTTCGAATATCCGATTTCTACTCCTTTTCATTGAAATTTCTCCACTTGCATGTGATTTCTTAGTGGCACTACCGATGCCCATATCGAATTTTGAGAAGAAATTCGAATGGGGAGTCAAAAATGTTTGTGGCGTGCAAGGTTTAGGGTTTTTAAATGAAGTTGGGAATGGAATCGACATTTCTTAGCTCGAATCCGGGTTGCAAGGTAAACTTGATTTGAATCAAAAGTTCGATTTCGGAGCTCAGGGTTTGAGGAAACTAAACAAATAAATTACTGATATTTTAATGTTATCTTTTGAGAAGAAAAAATGATATATGGAGGGAAAAGACACGGTGATGAAGATTATCTTTTGGATAGACATTAAAAGTCAACTTCTATTGTGGCATAGACAATTGCTTACTTGCCCCGAGAATTTTAAAACAATGGAAACCCCGCAATTTGCTAAGTTTACCCCATGAAAAAATCCAAAAATATCCTCCCGACACTACGTGGTGTCTTCATGGTGTCACGCAGTGGGTGCTTGAAAGCACACCGTAGTGGCATTGTGTGATGCATTCAGAGCACCACGCAGGAGCACTGCGTAGTACACTGTTCGATGGATAGGAAATTTGAAGAAGAAAAAAATAAAACATAAATTAAGCAAAAAAAATTAAAGGGACATATTTATCAGGAAAATAGGCGCAAGGAAGAAGTTGCGAAAAAATTTAGTCTCAGGAACAACAAGTTTGCTTTTTAGTCTGAAGGACATTTGTTAGTGTAAACAGAAAAAGGTTGGTTACAAGTATCATTCTGTGATTTACACTAAAAAGTGTCATCCAGCCTAAAAAACAAACTTCTTATCCCTAGAACTAAATTTTTCTGCAACTTTTTCCTTGAGCCTAAAATCCTCCATTTTTATCATGAATTTTTTTGTAAAAATAAGGGACAACTTGGCAAATCCTAGAGTTCAAATAGAATTTGTCATTCTAAAATTAAGAACGGTGATATTGTTGCCTTCTTGGTTGATAGTTCTTGTCGTTTATTTTTAGTAACAAGTTCAACAATAGATACATATGTTAAGTACTTTTTATTTTTATTTTTTTAAATTATCTTCTTTAAACCACTTATTCGGATATGCAAAAAATTAGTTATCAACCGCTACCAACTAAAATGACACCGAAAAAATGATAACCAATTTGATTGGTACGGTTCTCCGAACCACATGAAAATATGCGGTTCGATGATGTTAATTAGCTAATAAATATGGTATCCTTCCACATACCTTATACACACATATATACAAACATATACATGCATACATACATACATACATACACACATACATACATACATTTTTAGTGTAAATCACAGAATGATAGTTGTAACTATCATTTTCTGTTTACACTAGCAAATGTCCTTCAGACTAAAAGGCAAACTTGTTGTCCTTGAGACTAATTTTTTTTGCAGCTTCTTCCATGCGCCTATTTTCCTGTTTCTTATTATATAGCATCGCACTTAATGTATAATGATTTAATAGAAAATCTAGCAAAATACTATTATGATATTCGATTGAATGCATTTCTTATCATGTATTTTCAAAAATAATATGATTTTATACAATATTTCACCTTCTTGCACAACGTTTACTTCTATGTTTAATTACCCAAAATAAAATTGATAAATAATCATATACTAAAAAAAATAAAAAAATTTATTACAAACCACAAACCGAAGTATCGATATGCCGATTACTTTGGTTGGTGATGGTATGATTTTTCTATTACCATATGACTCAGTATGCTAATGATTTCGAATATGAATTTTCAGTACCGAACCAAATCCAGCCCTACATAGAACTTTGTTTCTGCTTAATACCTCTATTAACATTTACAAATAGTAATAAATTCAAAATTTAACATTTAAAGTCTATAATAAATTCAAAATTTAAAATAAACTTTAATTATTTTAAAATTTAGAAAATTCAAATAACGAAAGTTCAAACTTTAAAAATCCAAACTTTTAAAATTTGAAAATTCAAGTACTTTACCCTTTAGTTTTGAGAATATAATAATTTGAAAATTATTATTTTCTTGAAATCAAAAGTTAAATTTTTTTGTAAACTATTATTCAAACTAAATATTCCAAAAAAAATAATTTAAATTTTAAAAAATCATTACCTTTCAAAGTTATGATTCTAAACATAGAAATTCCATAACTTATCATTTCGAAAACGTAATTTTCCAAAATAAACTCTCTATAGTTTATTTTAGTATTCAAATTTCTCTTATTTCAAATATTTGATAGTTTAAAATATTTATATTTAATTTCTCCTTTAATATTCATTATTTAAAAGAAACTAATAAAGATGAGTATTATATTGTCAAAAAAAATCATATTTTCTTATTAGTTATCAAAAGTTTTAAAATGCAAACAAATAAATTAACGATTATTCTGCACTCAGCAATCAGCATTCAGACTTACCATTCAGCAATCGGTATTTAGAATTTAGCATTTTAAACAAGCATAACCTTACTTTCAACCATGATTGTTTTGTATTAAAACAAAAAATCAAAGAGAGAGAGAGAGAGAGAGAGAGAGAGAGAGAGAAAGAGTAAGAAAGTTCTCATATTTATGATATAGTTGTAAGAAAAGTCTTTGTAGTAATGAATTTGTAAATCAATTTGTCGTTTTTCCAAAAAAGGGAAGCGCAAAATAGTTTGCACTTTTTGGAAAGTACAAATTAAAAATGCAAAAGTTTTTCAAAATTAAAAGGCTGAATTTGTGTATTACTAAGTAGCTATAATTGTTATTTTTAAGTATACTATGATTAAGCTATATTTTTTCATTTTTACCGAATTTATGGAATATTCGAAATTTTTTATTAAAAATGCAAGTCAGCCTGTGCTCTTTATCAGAAAATTTCAAGTTACCTTGCATTTTTTTTCTGTTTTTCAAAATAGGGACTTAATTTACATATTCATTGTTAAAATTAATTTTCTTATAACAATGTTAAAATGAAGATATGTAGCTTTTTAACTATTTGTAGAATCCATTTGATCATTTTATTTTATTGTTGTTTGTTTAGTAGAAGTTGATAAGTCTAGTATTTTTACTTTTACCAAACATGAACAGTATATTATTTTACTAAACACCATATAGCATGGATAACATTATTTTTACACCTCTCTTTAGTTAGAATTTACAAAATCTTCGTATGTCTTGAAACTTCTCTCATGGCAATGTTGTCTTCACACTCAAAAGCTTTTGGTAATTCTATATGTCCAACCCCCATTGGTTGATATTTCAATGCAAATATTTAGGATATATTATGCGATCAAACCTGAAGCGCTAATAGTTTTTTATTGTTCATAAATACTTACTAAAAGCTAATAAGTTAAATGGTTTTTCTTACTTTTTTTTAGCATCGATAATGTATATTTTTACCGTTCATGCTTACATGAGTAAAATGACACTATTAAGCATTTTCTAGCTTCATTCTACTTAGGCGTCCCTTAACCTAAGCTTTGGTACTAAATTGTAATATCCCTTACTTGGAGATTCAAAATTGAACATCGATGATGCTACAATCATCACCAAAATTATTTTCAAGTGACAAAAGTGAGTTCGGCTTATTAGAACCTCAATTGTTGGATTTTAATGACAACTATACAATTATGTCAAAGAATCTCTAAACTAATTTGCAGGTACATGAACATCAAAAAGAGATAAACAAATATGTTCAAAATGAATATTCACGGTTCAAAAAAGAATGAAAGTATGTATATGGAGATACAAGAAGAGATATACACGATAGAGACAAGACGAAGGTGACAAACAATGTTTTATTAGTCATATAGTATCGTGTCTAGAGTTTACAAATGTTAAAATCTTCTCCAAATGGTATACACACATATACATTCATATTTTAAATGAAAAATCAAGTTTTCAAAAAATTCCATGGAGCGAGACTCGAATTCGAGCCTTTAATTTAGAAGGCAAGTGCTCTAACCAAATGAGCTATGATTCTTTTTGTTATATGCTAAATTCAGATGTCTGAAATACTTCACTCAGACGTTTGAATGCTGAAACTAGAATATTGTTTCACAATATTCAAACGTCTGAATGGAAACATTCAGACTTCTGAATAAGGCCAAAAATAGCATATTTCCTTGTTGTTTGCGTATTAATCCAATTCAAAAGTCTGAATTTTTTTACTCAGACGTCTGAATATTTCTAACTGCTATTTTCTTGAAAAGTCACTTCTCTTCGCCAAAGAGAAGCATCTTCAAAATCAATGGTTGCACATGTTCTTTTCAATATAAATTTTCATATATGGTTGCAACCCTTTATACACTATAAATAGATTACAGAATTCAACAAACAATTAACTGAAACCGAATTTACTTTTAGCATTCTTGAATTCTCATCTATTCTCAAGCTTTCAAATTGCACTCAAATTGCTTACATACTTTGATCATTGATCACTTTATCTTCCACAATTTTCAAAGCACATCACACTATATATCATAAAGGAGAAGATTATAGGAAGATTGTACTTAATTGACTTATCAGTGTTATTTAAGAACACACTACAGTTAGATACATTTGTTATTTATAGAGAGGTCTTGTTCGGTTGCTCAGGCGGTTGAAGTCATATTCGGTTTCTTAGGCGGGTGAAGTCTTGTTCGATTGCTCATGCAGTGTAAACGTGTTCCTCCAAGTTAATTGAGGGTTGTTCTAGTTGAAATTCCAGAAGGAGTCTGAGACTGGACGTAGAATGGGAAGTTCGAACCAGTATAAAAATTCCTCGTGTGCTTGTTTTATTTTACTTATTCACATTGCTATAGTAACTTGGTTTATTTCCGCACTAGTATAATATAATTCCATATAGCACAATCCGCACTATCGTTTCATTTAGTATCAAAGCCTAGAATTCTATCGATCGTCACAACATCATAGAATAATGACTAGAAAACGATCCAGTCGAAATACAATAGGCAAAATCCCTGTCAAAGCCACCACTGAGGACTACAAAAAGGCACTTTCTGATTTACAAATTTCAGTAAAATATAATAATGAATTATTTAGTATAAGCAATAAGATTTCAAAGATTAATTTTATTATTTTAGAAAGATGAAATATGTTGAATTTGAAAATGAGAAATTAAAAAAGGAGAAATTAGATTTAGAAAATCAACAGGGTGTTTCAAAAATAATTTTGAGGCTCTTAAAGATTTTCTAAACGAACAAAATACTATGTTTGAAAAAGAGAAGGAAAAATTTTCAAAAGAAATTACGGATTTGAAAAGACAAAATGATTTATTACAATCATCCTTAGATAATTCAGAATCTCGAGTTTTTTTTCTCGAAAATGAGAATTGTACGTTAAAAAAGGTGAGTTCTGAATTAAACAAGCAAATTGATATTTTGAAAAATAGTAATATTTCTTTTGAAAATAATAATTGTGACTTTAAAGATAAATTTGATAAACTTAACACTGAAGTCACAAAATTTAATAAAGGTCGAAATAATTTAAACATGATTTTATCTAGTTCTAGACCTTTACATGATAAAAGCGGTTTAGGCTATAAACAAGCTAAAGTAAAAGTAGTACTAGATATGCATTCATGTATACTAACTTTAGTGCTAGTACTAGTAATCAAGATAGTTTTAAAACCAGTTATAGTCATAATAGTACTTTGTTTAGAAATGATAGAAATTATTCTTCAAGTACTAAGCTAATGACTAATGGTATTAAGATATGGATTCCAGCTAGTATGATTGATCATGATAAACAACTTTATATTAGCAACTATTATAAGAATGTGATTTGTAATGAAAATTATATTTATAAAGTTTCAACCACACCCAAATGTGTATGGTTTCCAAAGACCTAACCCCCCGGACCCTAACATAGTAAGTGGGTACCGAAAATGATTATTATTTATTGTAGGTACTCGGAGAAACAAAAGGAAAAGGATAGATTTAGGAATTTTAAAGAATGATCCATACGTTTAATAAAATTACGTGCTTACAATGAAATATGGACTTCAGCAAATATGGTAAAGTCTATTTTATTTTTTCTCCACAATTAATATTGAGTTTATCCCACTATTCACAAGATATTTTATATAATTTATTATATTCCCTCATTCTTTTTTATAATGACAAAGGGGGAGAATTCATATGCATATTGATAGAGGGAGATATTATACTTAGGGGGAGATTTAAACATATTAATATATTTTTTATATCGAATCAATATTTTTTTTAAATTTTATAGTTGTCATCATCAAAAAGGAGGAGAATGTTAGTACCTCAATTGTTGGATTTTAATGACAACAACTATACAATTATGTCATAGAATCTCTAAGCTAATTTGCAGGTACATGAGCATCAAAAAGAGATAAACAAATACGTTCAAAATGAAGATTCACAGTTCAAAAAAGAATGAAAGTATGTATATGGAGATACAAGAAGAGATATACACGATAGAGTCAGGATGAAGGTGACAAACAAAGTTTTATTAGTCATATGGTGTCGTGTCCAGAGTTCACAAATGTCAAAATCTTCTCCAAATGGTATACATACATATACATTTATATTTTAAATGAAAAATCAAGTTTTCAAAAAATTCCATGGAGGAAGACTTGAACCCGGGTCTCTAATTTAGAAGGCAAGTGCTCTAACCAAATGAGCTATGATACTTTTTGTTACAGGCTAAATTCAGACGTCTGAAATACTTCATTCAGACGTCTAAATGCTGAAACTAGAATATTGTTTCACAATATTTAGACGTCCGAATGGAAATATTCAGACGTCTGAATAAGGCCAAAAATAGCCTATTTCCTTGCTGTTTGCATATTAATCCAATTCAGAAGTTTGAATTTTTTTATTCAGACGTCTGAATATTTCTAACTGCTATTTTCTTGAAAAGTCACTTCTATTCGCCGAAGTGAAACATCTTCAAAATCAATGGTTGCACCTATTCTTTTCAATATAACTTTTCATACATGGTTGCAACTCTTTATACACTATAAATAGATCACAGAATTCAACAAACAATTAAATGAAACCGAATTTACTTTTAGCATTCTTGAACCCTTATCTATTCTCAAGCTTTCAAATTGCACTCAAATTGATTATATACTTTGATCATTGATCACTTTATCTTCCATAATTCTCAAAGCATATCACACTATATATCATAAAGGAGAAGATTATAGAAAGATTGTACTTAATTGACTTATCAGTATTATTTAAGAACATATTACAGTCAGACACATTTGTTATTTGTAAAGAAGTCATGTTCGGTTGCTCAGGCAGCAGAAGTCCTATTCGGTTGCTTAGGCGGATGAAGTCCTGTTCGGTTGCTTAGGCAGTGTAACCTATTCCTCCAGGTTAAGTGAGGGTTGTTCTAGTTGAAATTCCAGAAGGAGTCTGAGACTGGACGTAGAACGTGAAGTTCGAACTAGTATAAAAATTCCTGGTATGCTTGTTTTATTTTACTTATTCACATTGCTATAGTAACTTAGTTTATTTCTGCACTAGTATAATATAATTCCATATAACACGATACGCATTGTCTTTTCACGGCTTGTATGTGTGTGTATATATATAATAGTCTATGTAAACATAGCAACTAAAATATTTATATTACATTTAAACTGCATTAATATTCATTACATACATTTTTTTAGAATTAATCTCAAAGTTGTACCTATATAGGGGCCAAATTACAATAGAATATAAAATAGAAGAGTGTCAAGTCGACATATGATGATGCCATTTCGAAGTCTTTAAACATTGAAAATAAATAGTCTTTACTAGCTAACAAAGCCTTTTGTTTCATCTTTGATCCTCGTCCTTCGGCTCCTAAGATAACCTACCTCATAAACTCATCCTACTCAAACGCGTACCCAATGTGAAAAACAATAATAAAAGTACGATTCATATATAAAGCCTGGTGTGAATCATACCTTACCCTAAGCATAACATATAGTGAGACCTCTCTATCATATACGGAATGGGTTTTTCCCTCACTGGCGTGAACATAAAACATAAATGAAACATTTGCAATACATATGTCAAATTTAGGCTCTTTTGAAACCCTTATATGATTTCAGTCTTGGCCAACCCTTGACCGAACACCCTTTTGAAAACAGCGCATGAGAATCTAACTACCAAAGGTGCTTTCCCTACCAGTCTAGTTGTCAAGTGCACCCTTCATATTCCTTAATTTCGCAATGTGTAGTTCGACATTCGAAACTCATTACCCCAACACACCCCAGATGTAGCTTGGTTTCACCTTAGTTTGAACTGCAAAGTAAAACCCTAAGTAGTTCATCTTTTGGTTAATACTAAGGATTAGCCACATGCAGTTTCTCATTTTTCTTTATACTGTAAAGAATCAAGCACATGTAGTCTCATCTTTCTTTAGTTTATATTACAAAGAATCAACCACGTTCAGTTTCATGTTTCTTTAATTTATACTATATAGAATCAGCAACATACAGTTTTGTCTTTCTTTAATTTATACTACGAATAATTAGCCACATGCGTTTTCAAGAGTGTACAATCCACCAAAACATCCCATATTCCTTCGAAAGTTGTATATCTCTCCATACCTTCCTAAGGTGTGCATTAAAGTGAGCATCCTCACTCGACATCAATATCCCTTTTGAAGCTGCATTCTTATGTAAGTTGTTCTTTAACTTAGTCATCTTATGCTCCCCAGTTTACCTAATTGTTATGTCTTAGGTTTCTGTTTCAAATTCATTTCGATGCGGTACAATCCTACCCTCATTCATATTGCGACACAACGTGCATCACTCATATTACGGTGCGGTACATCCTACCTTCTTTAGGCTTTGGCGTAGTAAATCTGCTAAATCTTCAGCTCAAATGACGTACGAATTCAGTGTAGTTCCCTATTGTGCCTTTTGGCTTTCAGTTCTTTCCTACACCTTTCGATTTCAGACTTTTGCCAACGTTTTGTATTTTAACATAGTACTTCACCATGTAGTATTGACCCTCTTCGAAAGTCAATAAGCTCTTATAGTAATTCATTACCTTCGACCCTGGGTTCTTAAATTATTTTCTTAATGTTTAGACACTATCTCAGCTCCATATCAAACAAAGTTTGACATGTTTGTTACTAATCTTTACATGTGTCGTCATTTGATACATTCAGACTCCACTTTTTGCTAGTGATGGTGTCATTTATCTATCTTTTTAGCATATGTATAGGATCCTGTCCCTTAATAATTTAACACTAATTTTGCCAAGTTTATATAATAGGTTTTGAAATCACCTTCGGCCAGCGCAATTCTTCCTTTGGCAATGACTGATTTTAACATAGAAAATCCTTATAAAATTATAGAACAATTATGAATAATTTTTTATCTCATTTTACACATATTTCTATTTCATGGTTATTTTCTCCTATAAAACTCTACAAATAATAACTCATTTCTAGAATTATGATTAAAACATCATACTAAATTTTCATAGCATTTCGAAGTCATCAGAGTATGGAAATATATCTAAACATTTCATGTATAGCTAATTTCCCTAAAACATTAATTAGTACATCATTTATCTCATTTAAATACTAACGCATATGAACTCCATCATATTAAACCAAAAATCAAAATCAAACACAATGAAAATAGAATAAGAGTTGAATATTACTTACCTGGTTTTCGAATAATCCTGTTTTAATCTTCTTATTTCCTTCCAGCTTGCATTTTCTTCTTCTTGTTTGCAATTCTTAGGCCGCTGCCATTAATGTGCTACTTAAGTTTTTATTTAATTTATAAGTATAATGAAATGAAGAAATGAGGTAAGGTTGTTTTTATTGTCCCACAATAATTTGGGCCTTAACCTATAACTTTCCCCCCATTGCTTCATTGTCCTCTCTTTTATTTAATTTCTATAACTATACACATTTCAGTTATCTTATCAGTAATTAATTATTTTTTTAATTATTGATTTTGGGTAGTTACAAACTATGTAACGCCGTCACATTGAGATTTCCTATGTGACCTAATTATTATCAATCAACAAAAACTCTCAAACGAGTTAGTCCATAGTTTTGCAAAAAATACAAGTGTATGACCTTGGTCCTTCTAGTAGTCATGAGTAATATAGTGTCAGACATTTAGAAAGCATTACGCACTTTGGTCTCAATGAATGTATTGATATATTTTCTCGAAACATCTTGATAATGAATATTTAATGCAAAATGTTATTTTATTTTCTGATTAATTACTCATAATTGCAACCATCAACAACTACAACCACATAGTATTTTATTTAAGGATTTTCTTTTTATTATACTTTAAATTAAATACTTAATTAGTTATATTATAATTTAACAGAGTATATAATATAAACACTGTTATTGCGAGCAAGATCGATCACATAGTTAGATATGTATTTCAACTACATATAAGTGTCCCTTGGACATAACACTTCGACATACCACCGACTCTTTGAAATAAAACATGTGGAAGGCTTTAAAAACTATAACGTGCATTGATATTAAAATTATAGCACCTCATAGCATTCATATTAACATGCATTAGGTTCTGCAGTAACTACCCTATGCATTCAGTGGCTCTTTCATCACGCTTTGCGACGATCACTAAAATTTGGAATAAAAAATTGCCACCAAAAAAATTGCATTAAGCTTTCAGCTTAAGAAAGTTTTTTGTTTATGCTCGTAATTATAATAGGCATAGGCTTCAATATTAGCGGCAACATTACTCTTTACAACTTGCGATTGTTATTTACTTCAAAATTAGCAGTAAACTCACTATATAATTTGTAGTAGCTTTTGTTTAATGATTTTTATGGTTCTCTAACATACCATACCAGTGAATACATTTTGCATTTTTACGACCCATGCATCTTTCTTTATTCTTTCCACGTAAGATAGCCCTTTGTATATGAACTATAAAATGACTTCACGCAAAATATTAAAACATTATTTGTATATGATAAAAAACAGATGGTATGATGGTAAATAAAAATACTGAAACTTAACTTTATAATGCTCATTTGTGTAATATAGAAACCTTTTTATTTATCTTTTGAACACTTCACAAAAAGTGATATCGATGTAACCATAAACTTTAAAAAAATTAGGCTTCTGATGTGAATATGTTGAACTCTAATAACATCCATTATGATTACAATGACGTTAATTCACAACAACCTTGGCTGATGACAAATTCAAGAGGTTCTAACAATGGTTGTGGATCTTGTTTAGTTGAATTGAAAAATCTACCATAAAGATTTGTTCTTTTTTGTAGATGGAAATGTTGAGAGCGGGAGAAACTAATATTTTGAGCGCCACAGTAGAATTGATAAGAAAGATCTAGGTGGTTAGCTCTATTAACATCTCAGAATTTGCTTTACACACCCCGTGTTTACCAAGGAAAAAATTGCACACCACGCTATCTTCTTCTAACCCCTTAGTTTATTGCATAAATAACCTTGTTTTTAAAAGTTTTTATGCGGTAACATTTTTAATAGTACAAACCATGATTGAGTTGAATGTGGATTTTATAAAACCTAGTTCAGACCGATCAAGGTTTTGCGTGAAACCTTGGTTGGATCAAGTAATGTTATATATGAAACCACATTCACATCAAGCGAGGTTTTAAAAGAACCCATGTACAAAGAAAATGCATATTACATATGCATCAAGTGAACGTGTTTTGTTAGAATTCCTCACTCGATTTAAGCTTGCTTATTAGGTTTCCAAACTTGGTTTGTTGGGTTTTCTCACTCGCTATAAGCTTATGTTTCATTACTCACTCAGAGCTTGGTTTCTTATGTATCCTCTTTTTTCGTAAACATAAATTTATTAACGTTACAGTGTTGTGGATAGCTTTATCCAAATAAATTTTTAAAATTTACCAAGGTGTGTGAAGCAAAACTTAGGGTGTTAATAGATGGAGTGGATCTTGGTTTCCTTCAACATTGTTGTCTTTTTTAATAAGTTATGTTCTTAGTGTTTTTGGTATTGGCTTAGAAAAGTGCCTCTTTGTTTATTTAAAGTAGTATCTTGAGATGACTTGGATTATCATGTAGGGCTAACTTCTTCTAGTTGTCATTTTACATCATTAAACTATTTCACTAGTTTTGGTTGGACCGGGCGTGCTATGTAATAAGAGGTAAAAAGGCAAATTTCAGAAGAAAAAAATTTAAAATCGCATTATATCTTCATGTTTTATCCTGAACAAACATTTGTTTTATATTAAATCATATTTGACATATTTTTGTTTTGTATTGAAAATTTACATTAATAATTAGTTTTATATGTGTGTGTATGTATGTATGCATGTGTATTGATATTAATATTATAATAATGATATGTATCTATATACTCAAAACATATAAAGGGGATGTATACCTGTGACACAATATTGAAATCTAATGATATAAGCATCGGTATACATCCACATATGTGTTATGTTAGGCAAGAATCGGCTACACCTCAAATCTTCATTAATATCAGCCACAAGTTCCTAAATAAATAATAGAAGTGAATGAAAAAAGGAGAAAGTATATTATTTAATTCGAAACTTGTGGCTGATATTGAGGAAGATTAGAGGTGTGGCGGATCTTTGCCCGTGTGTGTGTGTTTATGTGAAAATAGGATCCATAGCCTCCATTATTTAGCACCATCATGAGCCTCCTGATATCAGCCATATATTTATATTTAAATAATCCATTCATGTGACAAGCTTGAGAAATGTAGATATCATTTAAATATAAACATATAGTTGATATCGAAGTCTAGGTAATGGTGCTAAATAAGAGGGGCTGTGGATCCTAGCTCATACACATACAGACAAAAACACAAACACAAACACACACATATATGGATTTATAACTATACACATACATGTTTTAACATTGCAAGGCAAGTCGGTTTTTCCCATTTTTAAAGTGGATCGTTATTGTTTTATAATGCAATTAAAATAGGTGTCTTGCTGGAATGCCAAATAACTACATGTTTGAGATTTCCACAACGCTTACACTAGAACTAAGACATGGTATATAGAGGTACAAGAACTACAATATTTAGGCAAATGCTATTTCGAAGATGTAGCGAAGCTACACAAATGGCAACCAACAAAAGCTAAAGGCATGACAACTGACCTCAACTAACAAAACATGAAAAACGAGTTTAGCTTCAAAAATTAAGCCTCTTATTGGTAGCAAGAAATCACCTTGGAGCTTGTTGAAGAGAAACTAGAAAAAGACAAGGAAGTATGGCCATCATAGCAAGAACAAAAGCATTAACACAAACAAAATCCATTCCCTAGAAACCGGCACTTTAGCAACACTTTAACTAGAATAAAAGGATAACCAAGTCTAAGCTAATAACCAAGGAGCTAGTAGGCCACCTCATTGACAAAACACAACCGTAACCACACACCCAAAACAAAGCAAAAATCCGCCTATTAAGCAACATTGCATTGAGGCAGCAGAAGATGCTCAACAATACCAAGCGGTATAGCCTTCTACAAGTGTTTTTAGATTTATGAAGAAGATGCGAAGTTGTATTTCATATATTTTCAAAAGAATGAATCCTTTACGTTGTAACATCTCTTTATATAATATGATTTCAACAATTACAAGAATAAGTGAATATTGGACTTTGGGCTTCTATATAACCCGAACTGTAAATAGAAGGAAATGATATTATATCAATTTGTTTAACTGATTCATTCTATTACCCCCTCTTAACATTATATAAGGTTTTTTTCTCTTTCTCATCACCTCCATCAATTATCTTCAGCTCCTCCTTTAACCTTGTAAAATTCTTTGTAGCGAGAGTCTTTGTTAACACATCTGCTCTTTTTAATATGCTGCTGGAATGTGTCTAACTTCAAGTTTTCCTTTATTGATTTTCTCACGAACAAAATATAAATCAATTTCAATGTGTTTTGTACACAAGCAAAGAATCAGATTTGTTGAGATTACTACTGTACTGAGATTATTACGCCAAATGATAGGCTTTCTGATAATATCTATCCCAGTTTCATGAAGTAAAGATTTGATCCATATAACTACTGCAATTATACTTGCGACACATCGATACTCAGCTTCAGTGCTAAATCTAGAGACATTAGCTTACTTCTTTGAGCACCAAGAGATTGGGTTGTTATCCTCATAGATGTAGTAACCGGACGTTGATCTTCTGCCGTTTGGGTCGGCGGCCTAGTCGGCATCAGCGTAAGCTTGTAAACTTAGTTATTTGCATGACTTTAGAAATAATCCATGATTATAGTTCCTCACAGGTAGCATGATATTCTTTTAACTGCTTTCTAATGTACACTTAATGGAGTTTGCATAAACTGACAAACCTTGTTGACACTGTAGCTTATCTCTGGTCGAGAAATTGTGACTATTGTAAAGCTCCAACTATGCTTCGATATTTTTTTCATTTGTAATATGTTCACCTTTATTTTTGGAAAGATGCAGATTGGTAGTCATAGCAGTAGGAAGTTGTTTAGCTACATTCATTTTTGCTCTAACCAATATCTCTACAATGTATGTCTTCTACCGTGGTATTATTTTTGAATCACCATTTCTTATAACCTCTATACCCAAAAATTATTTAAGTTACCAGATCCTTGACGGAAAAAACATGATTTAAATGCTGAATAATGTTGTTGATTTCCTTTTCATTACTTCCTGTGATTATATGTCATAAACATACATAAGTATGTATGTTGTTTTTCCTTCACTGGTTTTTATGTACAAGGAGTTGTCAGATATGGTTGACTTGTAGCCTAGCTTGAGTAATGTTAGCTAATGTATTCCCTACCAAACCCTTGGTGCTGGCTTTAATCCATAAATGGCTTTATGTTTCTTAAACACAAGACTTGCATTCTCATTTTATATATACCCTTTTGCTTGTCCCACATAGACATCCTCTTTTAAATCCCCATTCAGGAAAGCATTACTAACATCTAGTTTCCTGACTTTCCACTGATTATGTGGAGCACTTGTGAGAATAGTTCTTATAGTGGTTGACTTGCTGGTGAAAAAGTCTCTTTGAAGTCAAAACCATACTACTGAGTATAATCTGTTGCTACAAGCCTTGCTTTGTACTTAGATATGCTTCCATCTGAATTTCTTTTAATTTTGTAAGTCCACTTGCTGTCAATAATATTTTTTATGGTTAGGAGAATGAACTAAGCTCCAAGTTTTATTTTTCATGAGGGCACTGAACTTTTCATTCATTGCCTTTTTCCAGTGGCTGCCTCTGATAGCTTCTTCATATATGGTAGGCTTCTTATCATTCATCTGCATAGAATATATTTGGGTTTAAATATTCCACTTTTGCTTCTGGTTATCATGTGATGTTTTGTTCTTGCAAGAGGTGTTTCATGACTTCTTGCAATTTCACTTAACCATTGAGAACCAATTGTATTACTTTCATCCTGTACTGAACCTTCATCTAGGTTGGAATTATCTAAAGGTCGTTGATCAAAGTTTCCAAGTGAACCAGTTGAATTGTGACCTGATCTGCTTTCAGATAAAGTGTGTTATGACCCTGGATCATCTTGAACACCTTCATGATTCTGTCGTTATTCCAATCATAGAAGGTCGGTATTGGCGGTATGAGTACTTTAGCATTATATATTTTTTGTGTGGTCTTTATTCTTTTCTATACATAAGGAAAAATATTTTCATTAAATATGGCATGTCTGGAAACATAAATTCTCCCATCATTACTAAGACATTTATACCCTTTTTGAATAGCATAACCTAAAAACGTACAGGGAGTAGATCTAAGACTTAATTTATGAGAATTATACGGTCTAAGGTAAGGAAAACATAGACAACCAAAGGTTTTTAGTATAGTGTAATCAGGTTTTACATCAAATAGTACTTCTGTTGGACTTTTCCCTTACGAAACCTTGGTAGGCAGTCTATTTATTAAGTAAACTAATATATCAAATGCATCAGGCCAAAACCTCATGGGTAAAGTACCTTGAGCTAATAGAGTTAATCCGGTTTGTACAATATGTCTATGTTTTCTTTCTATTAGACCATTTTGTTCAGAAGCGTGAGGATATGTAACTCTATGATTAATTCTCTTATTTGAAATTACTCTTTTAATAGCTCAAATTATGCCCCCCATCAGTTTGTATAACTCTTACCTCATTGTTACATTGTCTTTCAACTTGAGTAATGAATTGTATTACAACCCTACATGTTTCAGATTTTGATTTAAGAAAATATATTCATGTAAATCTTGAAAAAGCATCTATAAAAGAGATATAATATTTGTATCCATAATCTGAATTTACTAGAGATGGTCCCCAAAGATCTGTAGCTATGAGATGAAGTGGTTTGCTATAAATAGTTGATGAATCTATAAATAGTAGTTTATGACTTTTACCTTACTAATAGCATGTACAAATTTAAGGAGTAGAAATGTTATTAAAAGAAATATTATGATTCCTTAATACTTCTTTTATAATATTTATACTAGGATGTCCCAGTTTACAATGCCACAAATTAAGTACACTTTTATTATCACTACATTCATCATTATTGCACCATGTTCCATTATTAGTAAAGTTTCTTGTGTTTCCACTACTGAACTTGTATGATCCCTTGTGTAATCTACCCTGTAACAGTATATCTTAACTTAGTAGGTCTCTAACTAAACAGAATTTTGGATGAAACTCAATGTACACATTGTTTTCATTGGCAAATTGTGTACACTTAAGAGATTCTTTTTAATTTGTGGTACTCTCAATAGGTTATTGAGACATAACTGTCTTTTACCTCTAGTGCTACCTCTTCCAATGTGTTATACTTACAACTTCACTATAACCCATATGTATATACCTGTGCAGTCTCTATTGCCAAGGTTTAAATTTTGAATTTTGTTTGTAAGATGGTTGGTTGTTCCTGAATCTGGTTACCATTCCTCACCGAGTATATCCTCTGGTTTGGTAAGATTATCTGAACTTGATTATTGATTTCTTGGATTTTTAGATTGGTTCTTTGCTTGCTGATTTAGTTGAGCAACATTGAAATTTGGGTTGTAATTCCTCTGTATGTTTTGACTTTGCTTATTTCTACCAAATTCTTGGTTGAACCTGAAATAGAAACTGGCTGCAATATGACAGGCTTTTCACAAATTTGACATTTGACCCTATTATTGTTGTTCCACCTCTTCCTCTTCCTCTTTGAGTTGAACCTCCCCTTTGGTTTTATGATTTTTGTCTGATATTTTGATTAGTTATATGAAGACCTTTCTTGAATCTTGCCTTTGAAGTTGGATGCATTGTTCATTGTGTAGTCATTTGATGTAGTTTTCTTTGTTCAATCCGTCTTTCATGAGCAAGAAGTGTGGATTGAACATACTGCATGGTGGGAAATGCTTTCTTTGAAGAGATTACTGCAATTATTGATTCATACTCCTCAACTAGCCCATACATTATCATAATAATTTGTTTAGTTTCAGAAATCTTTTGGCATGTGGTTTCTAACAAATCATGGTGTGGTATAATATTTGTTTGATACTCTCTCATTGACATATTTTCTTTCCTGAGATTCTACAGTTGTCTTTTACAATGCATCATCCTTGCAGCTGACTGTAAGTTGAAAATTTGTTCTACAGTATTCCATATTTCGAAAGATGAATTGCATCCAAAAATTTGAGATAAGAGACTTACACTTATAAATGAAAGAAGCTAAGAAGATAGTAAACTATCTTGACTTTGATACATTATGTGATCTTGATTGCTTACTCATTTTCCTTCTTTATCTGCAATCATTTTGGGTAGAATTACAGTAGTTCCTTTAATGAAATCCTCAAGATCATATCCTTTAACGGCAGTTTAAACTTGGTATTTCCATAATTAGAAGTTGTATAGAGACAATCTGACTTTTGGGTTTATGGGAGTGAGGGTGGTGGTTTTAGTGGGTGATGTTGTGGATGAGGCCTCATCATCTTTAGACATAATTAAATCTTTGAGTTAAAGGAAAAAATGAAGGGTGATGTTTGGCGAGGCAGGTTGAAATATAGCAGCAAACTGGTTTTCAATTTGTAGCCAAGTCAAAGATGATCATATGACGAAAAGCAGTTAATGAATTTTTTTCTGATGGTGTAGCAGTGGGCAGCCAAGGTTCAAACTGATGAGTGATGCTGACTAAATACTTCGGCGAGGCACACTTCAAGAAAACTGATCAATAACCAAATTCTTGATCACAATGGCAAGTGAACAGAGGGTAAGACCTTCTCTGATGATGAAATGAATTTTTGAAGAGAACAAACTACCGAAACTCCAAGTAATAAAGTTTTCATGATGGAGTTATTGCAGTGATGGTTGCTTTCAGGCCTATTACGCCGTTAGGCTATGGCTCTAATACCATATAAGAGTTTTCAGATTTATGAAGAAGATGAGAAGTTATATTTCATTATTTTTCAAAAGAACAAATCCTTTACATTGTATACATCTCTTTATGTAAGCTGATTTCAACGGTTACAAGAATAAATGAATATTGGGCTTTGGGCTTCTATATGTGTAATGACCCACCTTTTTGGACAGTTTAAATCGACAGTAAAGCATACATTATCAACTCAAACTGTTCAAACGGGAGAATTTTTAATGGGCTAAATAAGAAAATAAGAGAAAGAAGAAGGAAAAACAAAACACAGAATCTCATAGTGGAATGACAAAATATAATAATCAAATAAACATTCATGAAGTTGTTTTACAAATAACATTTAATTACATTTTTACAATATATCAGAGTTATACATACATCAGGAATAATAAGATAATGCAGCGGAACAACATGATATAGCGGGATAAAATAATAATATAATACTAAACTCCGTCTTCGTCCTCCAGAATAATGTCTTCAACATTGAAAAAGCTCAGGCTGACCCGAGCTAACAAAAAGGCAAAACACTTGAGTCGAAACTAAAAGATCTTATGTAAGTTAAATCAAAATAAGTAAATATGAGTGTAACGGCTTCAGAGATGTTCACGGGATTTTACATCTCCTATCAAGTGTCTGACATGCTTGCAATAACTTAAGAGATGTTCGACATTCCATCTCCTAAGGATCCATTTAACTATCTACATATATAATACAATACGCTATTATAATATGTCTACAGTAAAGTAAAGTATTTGTTAACCCGCCTTTTTACCAGGCCATGGACATGCGGGTTTAACTTAATCGGTTGCACGTTCGTCAAGGCTGGTGTACGATGGATTCAGTCGACTGGATGGATGGATGACGCAACGTGCTTAGGAGATGGAAATATGACTGGATAAAGATGGATCAACTATAGTTTGGGTCTAGGAAATATGGTTCGGCATTGGCAATCATTCGGCATGGTAGGTCGACTGGCACGATGGATCGTTCGGCATACGAGGTCGCTCGGCACGTTGGATCGTTCGGCATTGGTAGGTCGCTCGGCATCAGGGATCGTTCGGCATGGTAGGTCATTCGGCAGGATGGATCGTTTGGCATCAGGGATCGATCGGCATTAGATGTATCGCTCGGCATCCTCGCAGCGTTCGGCATGGAAGTAGCGTTCGACATTAGACTAGCGTTCGGCATGATGACATCGTTCGGCATTGGACGAGTGTTCAGCATGGAAGCATCATTCAACATCCAACCTCGTTCGGCATCAGACATCGTTTGGCATCGGGGTAGTTCGGCACTCATTAGTGGCTCGGCCTTTGGATGGTTCGGCATCCGATGGTGGCTCGGCATAAGGAGAAGGACGGCAGATGCCGCTCGGCATAAGGTCCTGGTTCGGTATAAGGAGGTTGGCTCGGCATTAGGAGGTAGGACGGCCTGAGGGTTTAGCAAAGGATGGTACGGCCATGGTTGTTGTTCGGCACGAGTAGTTCGGTTACAATGGAAAGCACGGTTCGGCAAATGGCCTTGGTGGGCCGGAATCATTCAGAGAGCCCAACATCTACCTAGACGTGCCTATAAATACAGCATGTGGGGGTTCAGAAAAGAGATCCTGATTCTCTCTCCTGCTCTCTAACTTTCTATCCCCTAAGGCTAAGGCTAGCCTATCACTTTGTAACTGTAATCGATTGTTACAACAATAAAAAAGAAATTATTGGAGTGGACGTAGGCCAGAGTTAGCCGAACCACTATAAATTCCGTGTCTTTACCGCTTTCATTTTAATTTCCGTTATTCTTCATATTAAATATCCTCTACATACATCCTACCCGTGAACTGTGATTGTTATTTGGTACTTTCACTTGGATTTGGGTGTTAGTGACCAATTTTGGCGCTAACATTTTGGTGCTTTCACTGAGAACTGAAGCAGTCGGGAATTTTGGAGTTAGAAACTTGGATTTAAAAGAGCAATGGCTAGACCATCAGCAAGGAAGCAAGTGATGGAAAGGAGCAATCAGGAGGGAAGTCAAGAGGCTTCCTCTTAAGATGGAGCAGGTGGAGCATCCATTTACATCACTAGAGAGGGAATGGAGGCGGTGATGAAAAGACAAGAGGAGATGATGCAGATTCTTCTCAGACAATTTGCAGAAACAGAAAATGCAGGAGCTCAGATCCGTGGAGCTGGATCAGAAGCACTCAACCAGCAAGCAGAGGGAATAGCTCGACAGGGGGCAACCCCCAATCAGCAAACAACTATCAATCCAGATGGATCTAGACTTGGAGGCATACCACCAGGAAATGTTGGACCAACCCATGGAGGGATACCAGACGATGTTGTGCAACCCGACACCAACAGGAGTGCAGGAGTGCGAGATGAGGAGTATGTGCCAGAATTCCCTCATAAACTCGGGGGGGGCAGACCAGAGGCGATGGACAAGGATTACATCTTGGGGACAACGACAGACTAGTGGAGATGGTTAGACGGGCTATGAGAGGTGGATTGGTAAATAGAGACTTGGAGGATGTAAATAGGAGTCCCTTTACTCCTACTATCAGACAAGCTAGGAACCCACCCGAATTTAAGCTACCAAATTTGGAAATGTATAATGGGAAGGCGGATCCAACGGTTCATCTGACGAAATACATAAGGCATATGGAGGTACCGGGGGCATCGGATGAGGTCATGGCTCGATGCTTCCCATTGTTTTTGACAGATATCGCAGCTATGTGGTTTAGACAGCTGGAGAATGGTTCTATCGACACATGGACGGAGCTAACTGAGAGGTTTATGAGACAGTTTCGGGTCCACATAGTTAGACCCAAGAACGTGATGACTCTGACATCTATGAAACAATGGAAAGGGGAATCGCTCAGGGACTTCTTAACCAGATTCAACGCAGTGGTAGCCTCAGTGAATCGACCCGATCCGTCAATGGTTTTGATGGCAGCCGTCTCGGGAATCGCGGATAACTCGGATTTCAAAATATCATTGGAACGGGACCCACCGAGGGATCCCGGGGAGTTCTATCATGAGGCGGAAAGGTTCTTGAGACAGGAGGATGCGCAGGCTGAGAGAGTAGGGAGAGAGGCTGAAGCTTATGCAGTGAGGGGTGGAGGTCCATCCAGGGAGGATCTAAGTAAAGATGATAAAGGAAAAAGGAAAACGAATGGAAATGGTGGCACTTCGAAGAAACCTCGGAGGTAGTCAAAGTTTTCTTCTTACACAGATTTAACCGAGACTCTAGAAAGGATTTACTTGGACACTCGAGGGCGGCTCCAAACCGAAGGCCAACAAAGAGGGAGCCTTCAGAATACGAACGGACATCGGGAAAGCATTGCCTATTCCATGAGCTGGATGGGCACAACACAAACGACTGTAGGCATTTGAGGGATATCATTGAGGAGCATGTAAGGAATGGTCACCTACAGCAATATGTCAGGAATCGAACTACGGCAGGGGAGCAAGAGTAACCACCACCTACCTCTAGCAATGGCGGCATTGGGTCTGGTCAACGCCGGTTTACTATCAACTAAACAGGTTCATGGTTTTGAATAAGTAATAGAACTCAAAGTAATACGGCTAGGTCACTTACACACGTACGGGATTGAGGACGGTCCCTAGGCGTGCTCTGAGATAGCTGAAAACCGTACTACTTGAGTCTATGAAATCCTTCTTTCTTTCTAGTTTTCTGCAAACTTTGGTTTTCTCTTTCGTATTTTGGATATTACTTTTCTTTGGTATGGTTTTGGAGTTTGAATTGAACTCCCGGTTTGGTTGGTTTTTTCTTGGTTTCCCATTCTGGTTTGGATTTTGATTTTTGATATGGATTTCTGGTTTTATATTTGGTTTTGGATCAATGTAATAAATAGTTCAGGTTTTATAATTACTGTCCCGACCGGAGAGACGGGGCAATGATCACAAGTTACGAGTCCCTTCGCCGGAGAGCGAAGAAATGGACTCGGGCAGAATATCAAAGTCCTTGACCGGAGAGTCGGGGCCGGAGAATATGAAAAGTCCTTGACCAGAGAGTCGAGGCCGGAGAATATAAAAAGTCCTTGACCGGAGAGTCGAGGCCGGAGAATATAAAAAGTCCTTGACCGGAGAGTCGAGGCCGGAGAATATAAAAAGTCCTTGACCGGAGAGTCGAGGCCGGAGAATATAAAAAGTCCTTGACCGGAGAGTCGAGGCCGGAGAATATAAAAAGTCCTTAACCGGAGAGTCAAGGCCGGAGAATATAAAAATTCCTTGACCGGAGAGTCAAGGCCGGATAATATAAAAAGTCCTTGACCGGAGAGTCCAGGCTGGAGAATGTAAAAAGTCCTTGACCGGAGAGTCGAGGCTGGTGAATATCAAAGTCCTTGGCCGGGGTGCCGAGGCTGGAGAGTATCAAAATCCTTTGCCGGATTGCTGAGGCCGATGAATATCAAAGTCTTTGACCGGAGAGTCGAGGCCGGAGAACATAGAAGCCCGTGATGGAAAAGTCAAGGCTGGAACAGGATAACACGACCCAGCAAGGTCTACAAAATCAAGATTAAGCCCAGAGAGGTCATGGATTTGATGATATGGTTACAAAAAGGATGTGGACTTTGGATATCAGATTTGAGGCTATTAAAAACACACCTTCCAATAGCAAGGCATGTTTTGGGGGGCAAGTGTTAACCCGCCTTTTTACCAGGCCATGGACATGCGGGTTTAACTTAATCGGTTGTACGTTCGTCAAGGCTGGTGTACGATGGATTCAGTTGACTGGATGGATGGATGACGCAACGTGCTTAGGAGATGGAAATATGACTGGATAAAGATGGATCAACTATAGTTTGGGTCTAGGAAATATGGTTCGGCATTGGCAATCATTCGGCATGGTAGGTCGACCGGCACGATGGATCGTTCGGCATACGAGGTCGCTCGGCACGTTGGATCGTTCGACATTGGTAGGTCGCTCGGTATCTGGGATCGTTCGGCATGGTAGGTCGTTCGGTAGGATGGATCGTTTGGCATCAGGGATCGATCGGCATTAGATGTATCGCTCGGCATCCTAGCAGCGTTCGGCATGGAAGTAGCGGTCGACATTAGACTAGCATTCGGCATGATGGAATCGTTCGGCATTGGACGAGTGTTCAGCATGGAAGCATCATTCAACATCCAACCTCCTTCGGCATCAGACATCGTTCGACATCGGGGTAGTTCGGCACTCATTAGTGGCTCGGCCTTTGGATGGTTCGGCATCCGATGGTGGCTCGGCATAAGGAGAAGGACGGCAGATGCCGCTCGGCATAAGGTCCTGGTTCGGTATTAGGAGGTTGGCTCGGCATTAGGAGGTAGGACGGCCTGAGGGTTTAGCAAAGGATGGTACGGCCATGGTTGTTGTTCGGCACGAGTAGTTTGGTTACAATGGGAAGCACGGTTCGGCATATGGCCTTGGTGGGCCGGAATCATTCAGAGAGCCCAACATCTACCTGGACATGCCTATAAATATAGCATGTGGGGGTTCAGAAAAGGGATCCTGATTCTCTCTCCTGCTCTCTAACTTTCTATCCCCTAAGGCTAAGGCTAGCCTATCACTTTGTAACTGTAATCGATTGTTACAGCAATAAAAAAGAAATTATTGGAGTGGATGTAGGCCAGAGTTAGCCGAACCACTATAAATTCCGTGTCTTTACCGCTTTCATTTTAATTTTCGTTATTCTTCATATTAAATATCCTCTACATACATCCTACCCGTGAACTGTGATTGTTGTTTGGTACTTTCACTTGGATTTGGGTGTTGGTGACCAATTTTGGCGCTAACAGTATTAAAATAGCATTAAGGCGTTACCCATATCCCCCTTAACACATTTTATATAATGCTGTAGTCTATACAGTACTGTAAACTCCACCAAACCGGTGGACTATCAAGGAGCACTCCATAAGTACAACACAAACTAAAATCGTAGTAGGCTCGATAAGGGAGATGACAAGGCACAACGAAGCAATGCTAGGGTATGATTCTACCGTTTGCACATCCGGGCTGGTGATAACGCATAGTTGCAGCTACCACCCATCTCGAAACAATACTCCCATAATCAAATCGAAGATGACCACCAAATCAATTATAAAGTAACATATATGGCATCGAAGAAGTATGTCCAATCGAAGGAGCGACCCCACTTGGCCCGTCAATTGCTCCTATTTTAGCCATCTCAAACTGACATGGGGGTCAAGGCTGCGTTTCTTACCTCATATGTAAAGTGACTATGTTATAGGATCGTGCAATATGGAATATATATAGAATATATATACTAAACTTATTGGTGCAGAAAATAATTATAAAATAAAATAGTAAAGTAAAATGACACCGGAGATTTTTATACCGGTTCAAACTTCCCGTTCTACATCTAGTCCCAGACTCCTTCTAAAATTAAAACTAGCAACCCTCACTTAACCGGGGGAATAGATTTACACCGCCTGAGCAACCAACAGGACTTGACCGCTTGAGCAACCGAACAGGATTTGAACACTTGAGCAACTGAACAGGACTTGAATACGAAGTAGATTGATTGTCTTGACCTTTTGTGTTCTTTTAACAACACGGATTTGTCTATTGCAGCACACTCTTCCTATAATCTTTTCCTCAAGTATAATGTGTGTAGTTGTGTGTATATGAAGATTAGGAAGTTTCAAATTGCTTAAAAAATATAGATTTATGTTCGTAAGCAATGAATATATGAATTCAAGAGAACAGTAATTTCAGAAAAGATGAATCAAGTAAAAGCAAGAAAGTTGAGTAATTTGATCTTGAAATTCATGCATATATGTGGTAGATAGAAAATTACAACTTCTGGTGAAAAGATGTTATCAAACAACAATGGTCATAACCTTCTGCGAAGAAGAAAACTATTCATGAAAGGAAGTGTCTATTTAGAAAATGATAGTTGGAACTAGGTCAATCGACTGTTCTATGAACTTCAGTTGACTGAATTGGAAAATATTAACGTGCATACATATGCGCACAAGTTCTGTAGACTGCATATAGATATTCAGTCGAATGAATGACCTTGTTCAGTCGATTGAATTCTATTGGCAAACAAAAATTACCATAACTCATTTGGTTAGAGCGCTTGTCTTTTAAACAAGTGACCTGGGTTCGAGCCTTGCTCCATGCATTTTTGAAAACTTGATTTTTTTTATTTAAATTATGATTTTACCATTGACCCAAGTTCAAGTCTTGCTTCATATATTATTATTGTTGTTGTTTTGTTTTGTTTTTTGATAAAACTTTTGTTTCTTTTATAGAATGTTTCGAATGTGTGTTTGTAAACTACTTGCGGATAGATTTTAACATATGCTAAAACTTGACTTTGACTCTAAACAACATATATATATATATATATGAGCCATACTTTATATTGTTGATTCTAGTCTTCGTAGTTCTTTGTCGTAGATTCATGAATCTTCGTGTCGGTTAAATTTCTTGCCATTAATCAAAACATAAGATCCAACACATACCAGAAGTGTTCGCCAAACCATCCTACTTCATTCTGGATTCTCCACCACGTGCATAGTTCTTAAAGTGACTTCGGAATTGACAGAGAGTATGACAATATACGACCCTGGTCTCTTTAACAACCAAACGTTATATTTTACACACCGGATGGTTCTTTTACATTTCAAACAGTTCATACTTTATATCAAAATATCATATTCACTTCAAAATCATATCACTTTCGAAATCATTATTTACTTCAAAATCATATTCACTTCCAAATCATAATCATTTCAAACCATATTCACTTTCAACATCATTATTCACTTTAAATCATATTCGTTTTCAAAATCATAACCAAAAAAATAGGTTAAACCATCGTATCAAAATATTCACATTTAGATCAAGTGAATCTAAATCATAACAGTTTCGACTTTACACGGTTTGAATATTGAAATTAGTTTATATATGGAATAGTTATACATCAAAAATAGTTTATACATTAAGATAAATTTACCAAAAGTTGTTTATTAATTTAAAATAATATATATATAAATAGTTTATATATAAAAATAGATTATAGATTAAAATAGTTTATATATAAAATAAGTTATATATTAAAAATAGTTTAAATATTAAAATAGTTTATATATTAAAATAGTTAATGTGTTAAAAAAAATTAATATATTAAAATGGTTTATATGAGAAAAATAGTTTATATGTTAAAAGAGTTTGTATATTAAAAGAGTTTATTTTGAAAATAGTTTCAAATTAGAATTTTTTCTTCCAATTTCACAAATCAATTCAAGTCAAATTTAGTTCCAAAAATACAAAAATCAATCTCAGTTCAACAATTTCAATTCAAAAGGCTAAAGGTTTCAATTTAAATTCTCATTAAAACCATTTCAATTTATATCGATTTCAAATCCATATTTGACCTATAATTTAGACTATTTCAAATTCAATAGCTTTCAAAGTTTAAATATTCAAATGTTTAAAATAACTCAATTTTGATAAATTTCAATTATATTTCATATTCAACTTTAAGATTTCAATTCAGATTCTTTAAATAATTCATTTAAACCAATTTCAATTTCAACATTTTAAAATCTTGGATTTTGAAAATAATTCAATTCATATAAATCTAATTTATTTCATTTAAAATAATATCATCTAACTGGATTCAAAAATTAAGGATTTAAAATCATTTAATTTAACCAATCTGGTGTCTATAAACAATTTTCTACACTATGGTCAAGTGATATGGATATATATCATTTAAACCCGTAATAAATTTAAATTTCCAAATATATATTAGTTCAACCTGTGTCCCAAATTATAATTTTACAAATCCGTAAAATCGCTCGGGTTTATCATTTCAATCCATAACGATTTTTCCCTAATCTATAAGATTGTTCGGGTATGTAGCATTTCAACCCATAGCGATTTTCTTAACAACAACCAAAGGAACTTATAGCGTGATATCAGCATATAAAATCAACATAACATCAAATCATCCAAGATATCAACAATTAAGCATCCATCACAGTCATCATTCAAATCAACCAATAAATCACAATAATTAACTAGTTATCGTTATTAGGTATTTAACTAACAATTTAAATTAAATATTAATCAAAATGGAAATTTAATTCAATATAAATTGAAATTAAATTTAAACGACCGTTTAAAATACCAAATAATAATCAATAAATTTCTAATCACATTATAAATTTAATTATAAATTTAATTTAACGAACATAAGATGATTTAGTATTCGTGAGTGGGTTAAATCACCCACATTTGATTTTAGTCGATTTAACCAAATAAAGCCCAAAAATCCAACAGTCTTAGAATGTAACCTATCTACTTCCATGTTGTTTGAAATTTTGATACGATCGCAATGGAAGAAACCGCGTCCAAATCCAAGCTCGTATGAACAAGTTATTGATGTTAGAACACATAAACATTTAAATTTTAAATTAAAAATTAAATAAAAGGATAAATAGTGTTTAGCACATCACCTCTTCAATCCTTATTGCTATCATTCAACCTACGTTCGAGCCCAATCATATGCACCACCCACCGCCAATTGCAGATCCTCCCCATCGCCGTTCTTCGATCTAGCCATGCCACTACCGCCATCACCGCCTCGAACCGTGCCCCCTACCCAGCTCAGCGGCCCTCAAGTGCATTCCGGCCCCGCCGCAAACTAGGGTTCGAACCCTAAAACCCAAAATCCAATCGCCACAGACCGACTTAGGTGATGCGACCGCCACCGATAGACTCCTGGAAGCCACCTCTACAAAGCCTCTCAACCAATATCACCAATCGATGCTCCGATCAAAATGCCCAATTTGACTTTGACTGCGATTTCTAATAGATCCAATCACTGTCTCGAAAAATGAATGTCGGATGTAGGTTCCATTCACCCAGATCTTTCCAAGATATATTATCTGACATAGTTTTAGGAGTCTGAGTTTTTGAAATTGATTTTGAAATCAAAATTAGGGTTTTGGTTGTCTGCCATTGGAAAGAGGTGATGAGAAAGAAATGTATGCACAGACAATAGAAAATAAAAGGCTACTAGGGTTTATAATAACCTATTTATAGGCAGAGATAGATAAAATGAATGAACAAGAATGGATGGACAGATCAATTTGGGTCGAAACGATAACGACGACCCAAAAAGCCCGTTTCATTCCCCAAATAAAAATGGGTCATCCTATGTATTGAAATATAGATTTTCGAAAGTTTTAAACTCAATGGAACTAGTTCCAAACCCTAATTGCATTGTATACAGAAGTTAGCTTTCAAAATCAACTTATATTAATTTAAATTCCATTAATTGATTTCTACATGTTTCGAGCTCGCATGATTAAACGATAAGTCCGATCGCTACAAAACTTAAAATCCTATAATAATTTACTGTTACGGATCCGATGAAATTAGTTTCGCCAAACTCCAAGACAATGGCCAAATTGGAAAATTTTCATGTTAATTAAATAAATTATTATTAAATTGATTTTATTGCCTTTAAAATTCAAATTTAAAAGTTAACCATTTTCATCATTTCAAATTACACAAAAAATAATAATCTTTCACAATATAGTTTGCATGTTAAATCAAATATGTAAATATTGCACTAATTTCAGCATTCAATTACAACTGTAATAAAGTTCCAGTTAATTATATTTAAATTCTAATAATTCTTTTATTTGGATTTACACTCTTGTTATTAAATCAACTATTACCTTCCAAATGTAATTAATATTAGTTTACATTTTGTTACATCCATATTCTACGGTTATCATCTTGACTTATATTAATTACAATATTTAATTACATAATTTCAATTGATTTACAGTTAATTTCAGACAGATTTGATATTAAGATGATAATCAATCAATTGTCATACATTAATAATTCACCTCTGCTAACCTATTGTTTACAAACAAAGGTTAATATATTGCTTACCAAAACTTATTTCATTCTATATTAACTAGTCTCGATTTAGTACATATAATTTCACCATTAATTCAATCATTTGATTTAATTACTTATTGCCTTACAATTATTTTCAATTTAAGCTCTACTTTTACATTCTCAATTAGGTTTACCATTACAATTGATTGAAATCACATTGACAATTGTCACTTTCATGCAATCAACATTATTAAATTACATTTTTAATATTTTTTCCATTTATAAATCATAAAATTTTAATTTCTCCCAGTATTAAATTCCAAAAATCTTATTTAATTTAATATTTTTAGTTATCAAAAATACAAGTCGTTACAATATGACCTAAACTATAAAGAGAAGGAAATAATATTAGATCAGTTTGTTTGATTGATTCATTCTATTACCTTACTCAGATTATTCCCGACCCAATAGAAGAGAAACTAAGCCGGCCATCAACATTTCAAAAGTTCCAGCTCTTGCTTGACCGCTAGCACATAGTAGAGGTGGAAAAAGGCGAAGATAACCTACAGTTGGCAATGACAAAACATGAATCAGCACCTGAACCAAAAGAGGATATGGTTGGGGCAGTCAAATCTGATGAAGTAGCAACTGACGAGAGAAAAGCTTGCAGATATCACTCAAAGAAGCCAAAATGTAGAAAGGAGAAAGGGACGAAAGAAGATGGGGATGGAAAGTCAAGAGGTTAAGAAGTCGGAATATACGAGGTGGGAGGGCGAGATTACATATAAAAGGAAGATGGTAGCTAGAAAACCATAGTCCCCGTGGCTCTAAATTTCTAAAGCTCTTTTGCGACATACGTACGTTAATAACATGCACTATATACATGCATGCATGCATACACACACACACACACACACACACACATATATATTAAATATTTATATTTTAATAAAGATAAAAGAAACTAGATATATATGGTAACAGTTTCTTTTATTTTTTATTAAACTAAATACATGGATATTTATATATATTATATCTGTTATTTTTTTGGTAAAATTACATATATCCATATATAAATAAATGTGCATATGTGTATATTGTAGTGTGTACATATGTGAATAAACTATTCAAACCAGATCCTAAAATTTAGATTTAAGTTTCTACTTGGTCAATAAATTCAAATTGAATGAAGTGCACAAGTGTAAATTTATTTATAAAAAATTGTTTTTTCAGCCTTACATATTTTCAATATGCATTGATAATATATATATATATATATTTAAAATTTGAAAATTATAATATACAAACATACACGTACACTTACAATATGACTAGGACCACTAGTTCAATTGATAAGTGATATGATACTGTAAGTTGAGGTCCTAGTGGTCATAGGTTCACGCCCTTAAGATATCAAATGAGTACTTTTTCTAAAATAAAGTATCGCTCTTACTATCAAAAGGAAATTTCTTTATATATAAATACATTATTGAAATTATAATTATAATTATATAGATATGAAATATAATTTTAATATATATACAAGTATAAATATTATGCATATTTAATGTATATAAATCGAAATACATTTTGATATATATATATATATAACTTGAAATAATTAAATACATAATATATATATATATATATATAATATAGCTATAAAGTGCATATACACACACGCATTGGTATTGTCATAAAAAATAAAAATCTGATATATGTGTATGTATCTGTTATAAATAATTAAAATTTTCATGCCATATATAATATATGTTTATATGTGTAAAATAAAAAGAGTAACAAACATTAATTTAAAGTAATAGCTAATGATGCCACTTCAGATCATTCATACCACCTTCGGAAATGCTTCTTTCCAACTCGAAAGATAACCTGCAATATTTATTCGTAGAGTTGGATTAAATGAAGGTATAGATAAAGGAGACGAGATAAATAAAGGTGATCCTAAGTTCTTATTTATAGTGGTAGTGCGGAGCTGATGACGTCAACTGTGACGGCCCGGAATTTTCGAGCATTTGAATTGGAATATTTAATTGATTTTGGATATTTAAAGATTTAATTTTTAACTTAAATTCAAATATTACTATTCATTGGGTAATTCAATTATTAAATTAAATTATTTGAAGTTGGGTAAAATATGAAATCTGGAATTTTTAGCTTGTTAAAAATAATTTGAAGGCTTGTAAAATTTATATTGATAGTACTGAAGATAAGAGAAGAGTTAAAATTGAATTTAACCGTGATTTGTTCAGTTTTGAAATTTTATCGTTTAAATTGAATTTAAAAATAGCCTTCCGAGACACAGTCTCGGAATTCGACAAAACCAGTTCCATTGGGTCCGTAATATTGAATTATTATCGGATTTTAAATTTCGTATTGATCGGAGTTAGTGTGTGAGTGTACGATATATAAACGCGCTGAAAATTTAATTGATAATAACCGATTCGAATTTGAATTTAAAATAAGTGAACACTGTAGCAAGGCGTCTTCAACACGCTTCCTTTGCCTTCTCGAACACACCATCCCTTATCCTGTTTCTTTTCGAACACGAGACCATTATCCTTTCAGTTCAAAATCGAAAACCAAATTTATCTCCCTCAGTTTCAATTCAAATTCACGAAGCAAATTCCAATTTGTTCTCTTCTCAAAAGAACGCCGAAGCCCCTCTTCCTCCTTCCAGTTCAAAACCCAAATCAAAATCAAGTCATTCATCTAAAAAAAAGATTGTGGCGTCTCTGATTCGTTCAATATAGGAAGGCGAGGCGTCTATGATTCGTTCGATCGAGGATCGAAGGGGAGGCCACGATTTTCGTGGGTTCGGTGACTCAGGTGGTGGTCGCGATTTCTAGAACAAGGGAAATCGATCGAGGCTTTTGAGGGGTAGCGGCGCTCGCGAGTGAGGTCGGGAAGGCGATCGAGGGAGGCTCGGCGGTGAATTGAGTGTCGAGGCGCACACAAAATGGAGCAGGGGAGGCTCGCGTTCAATGGTTCGCCATCGTGAGGCTGTGAAGTCACGTATCTGTGAGCCAGGAGGAGACATTCGCGAGCAAGGCAGAGGTGAGTTTTGCCTGGTAATTTAATTCGCTTAGGTTATTTTCTCTATTCCAAATTTAGTAAGAAGAAAACTGTTTTGTTTTATATTTTTCAAATAAGGTTTCAACAGGAAATTGTTTTTCAAATAAGGTTTGAAATTGGTATACGGATTTTATAAAATGTTAAAGGATTATGTACAATTGGATTTTTGAAATCTATAGATTAAGTAGTGTTGTTTGAAATTAATTTGGTTTATACATAGGATAAAAATAGAAATTTTTGGAATTATTAAAAGCTGGATTTTTGGTTGACGGAAAAAATATATTATAAAAGGGAATTTGTTTAAAAATAAATTTTTGGTTAAACCCAACTTATTAGTTTAAAATAATTTACTGGTTAATTAAATTCATAAATGGATAATAGATTGTGCGATTAGTCAAATATTAATAAAACCCTAATATGTTTATTCAAGGTCATAAAAATCGAGAAACCAAGGCAATATTGGAATGGGTTGCAAATAAAAGCAAAGGTGAGTTAATCTCACTCAGCTGAATTTAAATTTAAATAATTGTTTGAATGGTTGAATTGATTGATGTGCTATAGTATGGTATATTTTGGAATTGGTGTATTATATTGTGCTAACGTTTGTGTATGCAGGGAAAACAGGTTGGAGGGATCCAACTGGATTCCTCAATATTTATTTAAATGATTTAATATTCTCTGTTGTGATTAATTGATATTCTATGATGAATTATATTGGAATGTTGAATGCTATGGTTTGATTGGATATAATTAAGTATAATGAATTACCAAAAATATATAAATTGGATTTTGGAAAGAAAATAAAAGAAATGAATTTGTAAGTGAAATAATTATGGAAAATTTGAATAAATTTAAGAATGAATTGGAAAAGGAATAAAGTGATTTTAAAATTCTAATAAATAAATCTTGAGTATGAAAAGGAAATTTTGAATAAACAGAAAGTTAATGAATTCTAAACTTCAGTGTTATTAATTAATAGAACAAAGCTTTTATTTTAAATTTAAGATTTAAAATTTGAAAAGAATAAAGAAGAAATTGGGAAAATCTGAAATTGGTATATTTCTGTTAAAAGTTTTAAAATCAAATGGAAAATAATAATAATAACAATAAAGTCTATAATTAACAAATTTTGAAATGTTGAGTAAGTAATGGAATTTATTTCAAATGGAATAAACTGGAAATCAATTTGGAAAATTGATTTAAGTGATTGATATTGGAAATTCTCTCTGGATAACCAAGTACGTTTTCAAAGTAAATTTTTAAATATAAATTTAAAGTTTTTAAGTTGTTTTAAAAAGCAAGTTTTGGGTAATTTATTGTTTCTAAATATTTAAATTCTAAAAGTAAGTATTTCCTTTAATCTATTATAGCAGCAATTATTTAAAGAGCGACTTAGTATTTTGTTTTTAAAAGTGAAAATATTGTTTTATATTTTATTAAGTAACTTTATTTTCAAATATTCATATAGTATGTATTTTTAACCAATTGTTGAAGTAGTTTTAACATAAATGTTTTAAAGTATCTTTTAAAGTAAAGCGTTCTAAATTATTTTAAAAATCTAGTTTTGTGCTTGGTGATCCCACAGGAGACAGAAAGATATTTGGGAAGGTTTATTTTGAAAAGGAAGATGGTTTGAAACTGTTTTCAAAGGGTTTGGAAGTGGAAATAATATCTTGTGAAGATATTTTTGAGGTTAATAAATAATTTGGGAAATTATTTATTTTTGGATGGATGTTTGTGAATGTTAATTGATAGTTAAATAACCGACTATCAATATTAGCCAAATGCGCTGATCGTTTCGAAGAGACCGGGATCGAGATTTATTTCTCGAAAACCACTTCGATCTGGTTTATACGTTTCGTGGAAAACGATTTCGAAGTCGAAGATGGAGCAGTGAAGTGCAAGGGCTAGTCGCTACTAATCTTGAGGATATTTCCAAAATGGATGTAGTAGGAATAGTGCCTTCGGTTCCGTTCGAACCCGGGACGAACTTGTATGGATGAATGCTTTCGGAACATCGTCAGGTGGACGATGGGCATTCTAAGGGATATGTTCTATAAAGATAACGCTTAGCCTCAAGCCTCATCAACCGGGATTGACTGAAAATCAGGGGTTATGCAGCAAGGCTTCGTAGGTAGCCACCACTTGAGAGTAAGGTCATCCGTGCTTAGATGTCCCTTTTTATTCGGCTTAGTGGTGCGGTTGCTGATCCCAACCGTGGGGTGATCTTATTCGGAACTGTCCAGTAAGGGATGGTTCTGGTCTTGTGTTGCAGGGGAGCGGGCGTACTCCTCTATACGCTGATCTAGACTAGGTACTGTGACAGGTGGTACCCCAGTGCCTAGTCATTGTTGGAAATCCATTCTCCTTACGAGCCTTGTACAAGTTTTGTTTGTATTACCCACTTTGTGGCTAGTAGCTGGAATTTAATAAATGTAACAATTTCGGCTATTTTATAAGTATTTGTATATAGTCCCTATTATAATATCAGAGGATTTCTATAAAAAAGTGTTTTAGCTATCGTAAGGTAAAACCCGACATGTTTATTTGTGGCGTGGTCTTACGAGATGCTTTTGTTTTCAAAGGATTTTTGAAACTTTAATAATCAATTTGAGTGTGATTTCTCACGCTGGTATTCCAGACTGACTCGGGTATTACTTAACTGTAATGCTCGGGTCAGACCGAGTATTATAGGATACATGATTGATGCTGTGGAGCTCATGGATGACGATACGTACTTTCTTACTTGTTTTATATATATATTCCGCTATGTTGAGTAGTTGTGTATCCAGTTGTACGTTATTGATGTTGAGCAGTGATTGATGTACACTGATGATGTGATATATAAACTGATATATTTGATCTTTGAGTAAAGGTTATGTATTATCTATTATATTTTATTCCGCTGCGATGTTTAGATTCTGTTATTGTTTTCTATTTTCTTCTTCTACCTCTTCTTCATCAACCCAAATGGTTCGTATTTCTGTACCACTTGAGTTAATTTAGGTAGAATAGTGTTAACTCAAGGGGTACGGATTTGCGGGTCGTTACACACAAATATCCATATATATCTCAACATTTGGAACCTGGTCAACACACTTATTTAAGTTCAAAATAAAGATATTTTCCCCAACAAATACCATACGAGGGCTGAGCTAATTGTTGAAAAATTAAATAATATTTTTAAACTATTTTATTAATATTAATTAATTAATAGATTATTTAAAATAAATAAATTAACGTGCACTACAAGAAACTGGACTTTTGATAGTGTTTTAAAAAAGCTATAATAGCCTAACATAGCATTTTAAAGAACGCAATGTAATGACTTGCTGTAATAAATCAAGAGCATATGATATCATAAAAGAAAAGGCTATTAAAAATGAGCCTTTTATAGAGTTTTCTAAACGTCGTGAAATCTAGAATCCCATAGCGTTCAGTAAGCACTATGAAATCGTGCCTTTTCAAGGTGTATTAAATGCTACGAAAATTTTAAATGCTATAAAAGAAATGAAACGCTGTAAAATGGTCTTTATAGCATTTATTTGCATGCCCAATATACTTTGCTTATAATTTATTTAACATTTTACTCTTCTGTAGCATGTATACTTCTAATTTTCCTATTTTACCATGATAACATTTACTACTACCATCTCCTATCAAAAATATATCCATATATCATTTAACATCATTTCATGTACGTAGATGGAATAAGTTTTGATATTTATACAATCAAATAAATAAACATCAAACACATTTGAAAATATATAAACATCAAATATTTAATATAACCATATTCATACATAATATATCATTCGATGATGTTTTAAGCAAATATAATAGATTACATAATTACCATCAAATTCTTCAAGAGAATATTATATATTCTAATCGACATCACGATTGTAAAATCTCTAGATCCCTATGAAGTAGTAACTTTGCAATATCTTTTGCAAGACTTTTTTTTAACCTGCATTTAGACAAAGATAAAAAATTTCAAGTATAGTATGTACACATAATAATTGTACTATATAAATGGTTATAAACTGTTTATAAAGGTAAGTTATTACAGAAGTACACATAATATCTTACCCGCGATAGTTTGGCTAAAAAATACATGTACTTTTGAACTGTAGATTCATATAAAAAGGTTCATACATAAACTTACCACCTTGAAACAAAAGGCACGACACCCAAAGTCATTCCATAAGTAGCTTGATAATAGAAAGAAAAGAGCGATATGGCGAAAACTGATGAGCTAAGAGATTCCATTTTGCTAAGTAGCAAGCACATGACACCACCCAAATTTAAGGTAACCCACAAAAGCCACAACCTTCCTCTCACTCCATGCTTTTGATAAACTATATTCGAGTATTTTGATAGCCAACCTCCTCTAGGTCCTGTAAAGAAATTTTCTAAACCTAAAGTTTGGGGAAGGTGGAGAGTTTTATCTATTCATCGGGAGTTGGAGTAGTTTCCTATCCGGAGGGCACGGGTCTGATCTAAAGAGGCAGATTTAGACTTTTATTTACAGTTTGTTAATTATATACCATCTAAACAATAATCAAATAATTATATGCATGTATATATATGCAACGACTGGTATTTTACATATTGGAGGATCGTAAATATTAATTATAAATTCATATGAGGTTGTATGACTCTATAACTTTGCTAGATGTTAACAAGTGGCATTTTCTAACCTTGGAATTTTTGTCGGATGATTTTGGCCCCGAAAATATTGTATGGGCTATAAATTTTGATAGGAGCCAATTTAAGGTCTGAAACCACTTTCATTTGGATATAGGTGATGATTTCTCTTTCTGTAGAGTGGTCATAATAGGAATTTGGAATTACGCTTTAGAAGATATGACCAATTGAAGTTTGGAAAGATTTTGGCCATTTTAGTGAATAATTAATTAGGCCTGGATGAGGCCCACTAACCCATTTTGTGAATTGTGCCTGACTAAGGATGGGAGGACAATTTCTAGTCACTTTCCCACTTTCCAAAACCGAACCTCCATTAATATGAATTGTCAAAAAGCTTCACTTTTCCTTACTTTAATTAGCTTAAACATATCATTAAGAGGCGATTAGCAAGAGAACAAAGGGAACAGTATCTGAACCATCTTGGAATCTGTGTATTTACGTTTAATCACATATTTATCTTGAAATTTAGGTAAATTTGGTATAAGGTGAGTGATATTGCTTCTTTAACTATTCTATTCTTACTGGTATGGTTAAAATTATGGTTTTTAAATGATTTCCAAAATCTAAATGTTTTAAAGTATAGATCTAGTATTAATGACACCTTAAATCGTGTTTAAAAGATAGATTGGTTTCAACTCATTTTACACCAATTACCTGCCAATTGTCATTTTTATATAAAATTAGATCAAGGGAAATATATGCTCTTAAATCATGTTTTAATTGATCATAAGTGTTGCTTGATTGTTGTGAGATGTTATATGATGGTTGTATGGATTATTTTGATGTGCTTGCTAGTTGTTTTGCTTAGTTGGGAATACGACTTCATTTGGTGCAAAGTCACATCATAATGTTTGAAATGTAATGCGGTTGGAATATGTTATTGTTTGAAATCTTAAGAGACCCAAAAACAAGTCGCAAGTTATTTGAAGTTTATTTCGTAGCTCAAATTTTGATCAAAATATGGTTGGTGATAGCCAAAATATGGTTGGTGGTGGGAGTGCTTCGAGTCATGGAGTGGTTTTACTTCTAGTTTTTGGCATAGAAACTTTGGGTAGAGCTAGGTGAATTATAGTCGATGGTAGAGGTTTTTACCTAGAAATTATGGTGTGTAAAAATATGGCCAGTATTTGGGGAAGCTTGGGTCAAAATGGGATAACTTTGGGTTTTTAGTGTGCATGCTTTGGGTCATGTCAAGGAATTATACGGGGAAGAAAATTTTGGAATTGGTTAAAATTTGAGCATCGACAGAGCGTGGACATGGTCGGTACCGACCATGTCTGGTGCATGTTTTTTGTAGTTGTGCTTCAGGTTTTGCTTGGTGTTGCTTCAGGTCAACGTGGTATGACGAATTGATTTAGGAACTTCAGCTTTGGCTAAGTATAGGTGGATTCACATGGTCGGTGGTAACCATATATGGTCATTACATACCATGTCGGTGGTGGAGAATCGAGGCAAGAAATTTTAGAGGCATGGAAGATGTTTTATTGGTTTAACGTGGGCACGCATTTGTTCATTCGATGCTAATTTGTGACGATTGTAGCATGATAAAGAAGGATGATAAATAGTGAAGCGAAGGTGTGATGCTCCGACGTGATGGTTTGGAATTTCGATACATGGATTCTATGACTGATGTTGACGTCTAGAAGTGTTCTTATGATAATGAATCGATCGAAGGAGTCGTGATGATAATCCATAAGGACGAGTTTAAGGAAGGGAACTTATGGGTAGAATGAGGCAGGGTTCTACAATAAAAAGTGGAACGAGGAAGGGTTATATTATGAGGAATGGAAACAAATGGAATAATGAAGGGCTCAGATACGCATGCAAAGAGATAGTTGATAGTGTTTCTACTGTATTCGTAAAGATGGCACATGTGAGGATGCTCACTAGGTACTTAGCCGGTTACCCTAGATCGAAGAAGTACCCTGGATCGAGGAAGGGATCAAGTGTCCAACAATTGTGTGGAAATTAGGAGTTTTCCATTAATCCATGGCAAAAGAATGGTCATACGAGTTATCATATAACCAAAGCAAATAAGTGACAGTGATGATTATTTGATAGATGTTATGTTTGCCATGTTTGCTTATCGCTCTAGGGCTGTCACATGATGTATATATTATCTCGCCTCTTTTATTTATATCTGTAATGATTATTATATTTTTTTTGATGCATTATGAGATATACAATAGGTTCTACAAAAAAATTATTTACTGTACAACCCTTGACAATCGTCCTACATCAATCGAACACCACCATAGCACATTATACATGTATATTGGATGCTGGAGGTATTGGGTGATCGTCACACTTGATATTAGAGTTTAGGTTGCGTAGTTGATCTAAGTTGATACCGTGATTCATTAGAGATAAGGAGGACCTATATATCACCTTAGAATGGATCGAGATTATACAAGAGAGCACACTTGTTATATTTTTTGGTTTTCAAAACGATATAGTAGTGTATATATATAATATATAAGTTGCATTGCACACACGAGTACCACAAATGCAGATTTCTTTATGAGAGACCGATCATTCTTATTACATTTCAAGAATGAGCCAGCATATAAGAAACACTACCAAGAACCCATTATTTGGAGTTGAAGAGGAATGACTAGGTTCGGGAGCTGCTAATACTGATTTGCAGATGATGTTCAATACCATAATGAGGAACATATTGCAAAATTCTCAAGTAGCTGCTCCCAATGTTGATGTTAGGACTTAGAGCTAATATCATGAAGTTGAATAAGGATTTTTCTACTCCTAGTGGCAAACCGTTCCAAGGAACAGAATAGGCTATGGAAATGTAGGATTAGTTAAACACCTATGAGATGATCTTTAATGGTCTAGTGTTGGATGGTGCAATGAGGAGGAGGTTGGCTTCTTGACAACTCCAAAGGAGCTATAAACTAGTGGAATGTTATAAAGGTTGCTACTCCCGAGAATCAGTTCAAGGTTAGATTTAAGGATGAATTCATAACGGTAGCTTAGAAGTCGGTGTTGTTCAGGAAGTTTGCAGATCTGAAGCAAGAAGATATGTCTATCTCCAATTATGTGGCCAAATTCAATTCTTTATAGAAGTACGAGATTTCTTTTATCGATACTCCATTAAAGAAAAAAATGAGAAGTTTATTATGGGATTGGATTATTACTTGAAAGAGAAGTTAGTGGGATACATTGAAGAGTCCTTTGAGAAACTAGTTGAGAAAGCTCTCCGACATGAGAGTTTGTACCCTAAATCCAAGCTTACTATGGTTTCTAAAGAAAAGTCAAAGCCGCAATTGTGAGAGGGAGACTAGAAGAAATGGAACAACAACTGGAAGCTGTTCCAAAACAAGGATGCTCTGGAAAAAAGGCCAAATGGAACCCTATTGCTATAACCGTGGCAACAAGGGTCATTTGAGTAAGAACAGGCTAAAGGGAATATTTGTTATAACTGCAAACATGCTAGGGCATATGCAGAGAGATAGCCTTGAACCAATGAAGCAGAGGCTGATGGTGATGATATGTGCTTTAGATGCTATTCCAACTTTGTCGAATGCTCCCTCGATGATGGAGAAAGGAAAGGACATCAATATTCAAGGCATGATTTATATATATGATGTTCTTATACATTTTTTATTTGATACTCAGGATTTACATTCCTACATATCTAATAACCTATTAGGTATGTTAAGATTGAGACCCGTAATTGTTGATCGACCTTTGGTAATGACAAACCCTAGTAGAGGCTCCAACAGTTTGTGTATGCTTTGTCATAGTCTGGTCTTATCGAGTCATGGATATTATTTTTTGGGGTTTTGTATCATTTTGGGAATAGACTGGTGGAGGAAGTATGCGGCAGCGGTGGATTGTGAGAAGTTGTTGGTGATAATTGGGACCGAGGATCGGCAGAAGGTAGAGTTAGGCTACCGACCGGAGGATGAGGTTATGGTTAGCTTTCTATATTCAGAAGAGGTCCCATAGAATTAGTTTTCATCTGTATCTATCATTAGAGAGTATCCAAACATAATCGAGGAGGTCAGTGCCGGCCCTTTGGCTGGGCAACATGGGCAACAGCCCAGGGCCCAATTTCTAAGGGGGGCACAATTTTTTTCCAGTCCGTCTATATTTTGTTTTTCAATCCAAAAAAAAAAAAAAAAACCTAAAATCAACGCAGTTTCTCACGTACAGGAAATTACTTCGATCGGAAGCCGAAGCATTCTACGCGACTTCCAATTTCCGATTTTCAATTTCCAAAGCAGCTGTTCGATATTCAATGGAAATAACGTTCTTCTCCATGTCTCCTTTTGATTCAGGCTTCTTTCCCTCTTCTGATTTTACCAATCTTACAATCTATAAAGCCCTGAGATTAAGATTTCACAACTTATCAGCATCTCTAGATCCAAATCAATTTCGGATTCCTGTGGATTTCAGAATTCAATCACAAGGTATGCTTTAAATTTAATGTGTTTACTGTGTTTTTTTTTTTTTAATTTACTGAAAGAAAAACTAAAAGCGTAAAATGGTACTGTCTGTTTCAACAGAGCTGCATCTTTGTTGATTCTGATTTCTGAAGCCAAAAGCAATTCTGCGACTCCTTCTACTGCTTGTCATTATATTTTCACTTTTCAGGTTTGTTTGACTGTATGTTTTAATTTCAGTATTTTTGTCTATTGTTTTTTTGACTGTTTTTATCTGAGTAAAAAAAATATACATCAAGGAATAACATTTTGATCTTGTTTATTAACTGCAGTTTTTTTGAGATTAATACCGGTTTGTTGGATGGAAGAATGATGTCATGAGGAGATGTAATTATTTGGAGAATGGAGAAGAGCTCATGAATCAGGTTGTATTTCTCTAATTGATAATTTTTACTATTTTTAGAGCTTAATTTAGTAGTTGGTACCATCATGAAACAATTATCTGGATCTCAAAAAAGGAAAAAACGACAAAGACAAGAACTTATAACTCAAAGTTTACAAGGTTCCCTGAATAAATATTTCAACAAACAATCAGATTCATTAGTTGAATCTAAACAACTAGTTAGTATCATAGAAAACGAAAATGGCGATCAATTGATAAATCCACTTGAGGTAAAAAATGATGTTGAAAAATCGAAAGAGGAAGATAGTGATGAATACGAAGAAATATATGAAAAAGGTGAAGATGCGATTAAAGTAATGGATAATAGTGATATTGACAATCCTCATGAAAACAACCGTATTGTCAATAATTTTAAGCGTTTGGAAAATGACTTGAGCTTAAACATTTATGATCCTAGAATTTGGGATAATCTTCAAGGAGAACTTAGAAACTTGCTTATTGAAAATGGACCTAAACGGGAAACTAATCTTAATTTTCCAAAAGATGAATACTCAAGAAGATTTTCTTCAAACTATTATATTCAAAATTTACCGAATGGCGAAACTCGTGATAGGGAATGGTTAGTGTATTCAAGAGATTTAGATAGAGTTTTTTGTTTTTGTTGTAAGCTATTCAAAACAAAACCATCAAAAAGTCAATTAGCAAGTGAAGGAATTAGAGATTGGAAACATCTTAGTAAAACACTTGAACAACATGAAAATAGCATTGAGCACCTTCAAAACTTGAAATCACTGAAAGTGCTAAGACTTGGGTTGAAGAAAAATCAAACTATAGACAAAGAATTGCAAATGCAAATTAAAAGCAACACGCTACATTGGAAAAATGTAATGGTTCGAATCATTGCTGTTGTAAAATGCCTTGCAATAAATAATTTGGCTTTTCGTGGAACAAACGAAACAATTGATGATGATGCTAAAGGAAATTTTTTAGGTCTTGTTGAAATGATTTCAGAGTTTGATCCTGTAATGCAACATCATTTTCAATTGATTAGAAATAAAGAAATTCATCATCATTATCTTAGTCATAAAATTCAAAACGAATTGATAACCATTCTAGCGTCCAAAGTTAGAAATGCTATAATTAACAAAATTAAAGAGGCAAAATATTTTTCTATTATTCTTGATTGTACACCCGACTCAAGTCATAAAGAACAAATGACTCTGATAATAAGATGTGTTGATGTGTCGTGTTCTCCGATAAAAATAGAAGAATTCTTTTTAGAATTTATAAATGTTGTTGATACTACTGGACTTGCTCTTTTTAATGAATTACAAATTGCATTAAAAAACCATGGACTTAATATTGATGATGTGAGAGGGCAAGGGTACGATAACGGATCTAATATGAGAGGGCGACATCAAGGTGTACAAACAAGATTGCTTGAAATAAATCCAAGAGCATTTTACATGCCATGTGGTTCTCATTGCCTTAATTTAGTATTATGTAACATGGCAAATAATTCTCATAAAGCGAAGTCATTTTTTGGAGCATGTCAATGCATATATCTAGCGTTTTCTAACTCAACAAAGCGATGGCACGTTTTAATTGATCATATAAAAGGTTTAACTTTAAAACCATTATCTAACACACGATGGGAGAGTCATATTGAAAGTATTAAGGCAATAAAATCACAACTTTTTGAGATTAGAGAAGCTTTATTCAAATTAGCAGAAGTTACAGATGATGCGAAACTAAGTAGAGATGCTCAAACTTTAGCTACATGTGAGCTTTCAAGTTTTGAATTCATACTATCTTTAGTTATTTGGCATGATGTTTTAAACAAGATAAATGTGGTGAGTAAAAAGTTACAATCAGATGATATGCGTCTTGATATTGCTGTTAAACAACTAGATGGTCTTGTTTCTTTTTTTGAAAAATATAGAGAAAATGGATTTAACTTAGCGATTGAAGAAGCGAAACAAATAGCTATAGATATGGAAGTTGAGCCAACGTTTCCTACAAAACGACGAATTCAAAGAAAAAAACATTTTGATGAAACAATTGATAATGATAGGGAACGATTGTCTGCACAAGAATCATTTAGAATTGACTATTTTATTCATATAGTTGATATCGCTCTCTCCCAGCTAAGGACCAGATTTGAACAAATGAAACTTTTTGAGTCTGTATTTGGTTTCTTATTTGATGCTCAAAAATTAATGAACTTAGATGATGGGGAATTACTAATTGCTTGTGTAAATCTTGAAAATGCTCTAAAAAGGGATGAAATTTCTGATGTGGTTGGAAAAAATTTATGTTCTGAACTACAGGTATTGCAAGTAATGTTGCCAAAGGAATCATATGAAACAGACAAGCCATGGACTTCGACAAGAATGATTGAGTTTGTGAGAGAAATAGATATGTTTCCAAATGTGATGATCGCTTACAGAGTATTATTAACAATCCCTGTGACTGTCGCATCTGCTGAACGGAGCTTTTCCAAATTGAAATTGCTAAAATCATATTTGCGAACTTCTATGTCTCAAGATAGGTTGAATGGGCTAGCGCTTCTATGCATCGAAAAAGACATGTTGGAAAATATTGAGCAAGATGACATAATCAATGATTTTGCTTCAAAAAATGCATTAAGAGCAATTTTTAAATGATGTTGTTGGACTTAACTTTTTGTCTTCTGATGATTAGAAAGTTGTAAGTTTTATGTTTTCGGAGATGTAATGAACAATTTAATTAGCTTTTAAGAAAATCATTGTTGTGTTTGATTTATGTGTTTATTATCGTTTTGAAGTGTTGTTTGTGTTTGTAAGAAAGGGCCCAAACTTGAGTTTTGTCCATGGCCTAAAATGACGTTGGACCGGCCCTGATTACTATATGACTGTGAAACTACTAACCCATCGTAACTATAAATTAAATTGAATAAAAATTTAGAGAGGATCGTGATTAGTTGGCATATGAGTCATATGATGAATGGGGATAGTAGATGTAAATATATTAGGAAAGCTCCAAGCGACTTGCACAAATTCATAATAAAATAAAATAAAAGATTCAGGCATGCTTATTAAAGAGAAAGAAGAGGTAATTTGCATGTTTTGGTAATATAAAAAAGAAAAGGTGAACCAATATGAGAAGCGATACTTATACTTTATGAAAGGGGGTGATGATGATAAGAGCCGTGGTAGGAAATAGACACATTAATCAACCTACTCTTCTTCTTCTTCTTCTTCTTCACTATTCTAAGTTGCTCAACCTACTCTTCTTCTTCTTCTTCTTCACTATTCTAAGTTGCTGATATATTGATTATAAAGCCGTGGCATGTCAGAAATTCTTTACTGTTCGATCTTTCATGATTAATGATGAACAATTCAAGTAATAACCAAAGGATCACCAATACAGAATATTTTACAAACAAAGCTTAATATGATTTTTTTTGGGTTTAAGATGACGTAACTTGATTAACAGCGGAAGATGTAATGGTTGCCATCTTCTTCTTCTGACTTCTAATAATTACTTTCTTCTCAGAATTCGGTTTCTCTCTCTAACCCTATTTCTTTATATGTTTCTTGATGGAAAAGAATACATCTATATCTCAGGAGAGAGAGGACTCAATCCTTTATATAACATTTAACTCTAAAACTGATACTCCCATCATATACCAATTCAACATTTAAGATCAATCACAGACCTAATGTTCTAATTATAGAACGGTCTATTTATGACTTAATTAATCGGGTCACATTAAGATTAGAAATTGCATAACGTTAAAGGTAAATGAAACGTTCTATTTATGACCTAATTAATAGGGTCATATTAAGATTAGAAACTGCATAACGTAAAAAGTAAATGAAACGATTGCAGTTTCTAATAGCATTTTTCTAACATTCTCCCACTTGACCCGATTATTCATAATATCAAGTGTTGAACATCATACTATGATAAATTGCTAAAAGTTATGGCGGTTGTGCATTATTAATTCAATGCATTCCCTTCCATATACTACAATACCAGCAATCCATCCTTTTATACTCATAATTTATATAAAACATCATAATGGTCCACATAATGTCTTATATCATAATGATTAAACATAATATCTTTATAAGTCTCTTTCTTGTTTAAAATTACATAAAGTACATACTACCACATTAAAACAAGAGACACACAATTGTATATCAGAAACACACAAAGGAGCTCAGAATGTCATACATCAATTATTATTAATACAACCAAGACCCATTCTTTGAACATGTTCCTTAAATTGTCTTGGCTGTAACCCTTTCGTCAAAGGGTCTGCAATTATAAGTTCTGTCCTGATGTGCATGATTGACACTATTTGTTTCTGAACCTCATCTTTCACAACAAGATACTTCAGTTCCATATGTTTGACACCTTTAGAGTTCTTGTCGTTTTTTGAGAAAAACACTACTGTAGAGTTATCACAATAAATTTTCAGCGGCTTGCTAATGGTGTCGACAACCGCAAGTCCTGAAATAAAGTTTCGCAACCGTAATGCATGAATTGTGGCTTCATAACATGCCATAAATTCTGCCTCCGTAGTAGATGAAGCAACGATAGTTTGTTTCGCACATTTCCATGATATGTCTCCTTGAGCAAACATAAACAGGTAATCAAAAGTCGATTTTCTAGTATCGATGCATCCAGCAAAATCTGAATCGCTATATCCAATCATCTCCAATTCATTGGATCTACTATACATGAGCATGTAATCTTTCGTGCCTTGTAATTACCTTAACGCTTTTTTTGCAGCTTATCAACGTCCCTTCCTGGATTACTTTGATACCTCCCTAACATACCAACCGCAAAACTAATATCCGGTCTAGTATAGGTTTGAGCATACATTAGGCTACCAACTACAGATGCATATGGAATTGATTCATTTCCTTTCGTTCAGCATCATTCTTAGGACATTGCATGAGATTGAATTTATCACCTTTCTGTACAGGAACTTTTCCAGGTGAACACATACTCATTCCAAATCTCTCTAGAATCCTTTTGATATATCCTTTCTGAGACAATCCCAATATTCCTTATGATCGATCATGAAATATTTCTATTCCAATCACATAGGATGCCTCTCCCATATCTTTCATTTTAAAGTTCGTTGAGAGAAATTCCTTAGTCTCATGCAATATGCTTAAATTATTTGCAACAAGCAAGATGTCATCAACATAAAGGACTAGATAAATAAACTTGCTCCCACTGATCCTTTGGTATAAACAGTGATCAACCGTATTTTCCTTAAAATCAAAAGATGTAATAATGGTATTGAACTTTATATACCATTGTCGGGATGCTTGTTTAAGCCCATATATTGACTTCTTAAGTTTACACACCAATTGTTCTTTACCTTTTACAGAAAAACCCTCAGGTTGATCCATATAAACATCCTCATCAAGATCTCCATTCAAAAAGACTCTTTTCACATCCATTTGATGCAATTCCAAATCATAATGTGCTACTAATGCCATTATTATTCTTAGTGAGTCCTTTTTCGAAACAGGAGAAAATGTCTCCTTGTGATCAACACCATCTTTCTGAGTGTAACCCTTAGCAACAAGTCTTGCTTTATACCGTTCGACATTACCACTAGAGTCGTGTTTGGTTTTAAAAACCCATTTGCATCCGACTCTTTTACAGCCATGTGGTAACTCAACGAGATCCCAAACTTCATTCCGTTGCATGGACTTTAGTTCTTCTTTCATGGCATTAATCCATTCCTTTGATTCTTTACTTTCTACACCATGTAAAAACGAAATTGGGTCCTTATTGATTCCTATATCATAATCTTATTGTTGCATATAAACCATATAATCATTAGAAATAGCTGACCTACGATCTCTTTGAGATCTTCTTAATGCTACTTGTTGTGGTTCATGCATATCAACATTATGTAAGTCATTTCCTTCAAGAAGTACTTCTTCATTTATATGTTGTTCATCATCATGTTGTTCTCCAACAGTTGGAACAACATTTGGAGTAATAGTAGATGGAGGAACTATTCTAGGCAATGTAACATTTATCCTTGTTTCCTTTATTTCCACTATTTCTCTTCTAGTACTCCCATTGACTTCACGAATCTCAATGAATCTTGCATTACCAGTTTCTATAATTTTTGGACTATGTTTAGGACAGTAAAATAGATATCCTTTAGATTTTTCAGGGTAACCTAAAAAATACCCACTAATCGTTCGAGATTCTAATTTCTTTTCATGTGGATTGTAAATTCTCGCTTCCACTGGACAACCCCAAACATGCAGATGTCTTAAGCTAGGTTTTCTGGTAGTCCATAATTCAAAAGGAGTCTATTGAACAGCTTTACTAGGAACCCTATTCAACAAATAATTAGCAGTTTTGAGAGCATACGACCACAAATTTTTAGGTAGTGTAGAATCTGACATCATACTCCTAATCATATCTATTAACGTCCTATTGCGTCTTTCTGCTACACCATTTTGCTGTGGTGTACCTGGCATTGTGTATTGCGCACATATGCCATGACTTTCGAGGAAGTTTGCAAATGGACCTGGACACTGACCTGACTTATTATATTTGCCATAATATTCACCACCTCTATCAGACCTTATGATTCCTTTTTATCTAATTGCCTCTCAACTTCATTTACAAACGTCTCAAGGACATTCACAGATTGAGATTTTTCATGGAGCAAATATACATAACCATAGCAGGAAAAATCGTCAATAAAAGTGATGAAATACTTTTCTCCATTAAAGGCTGGATTGTCCATAGATCCGCAAATATCAGTGTGTATTATTTCAAGAAGCTGGCTGCTTCTAGTGGCTCCTTTCTTATTATGTTTGGTTTGTTTACCTTTAATATAATCCACACATAATTCTAGATCACTAAAGTTCAAATTTGAAAAAATTTCATTACTTACTAATCTCATCATTCTTTCTTTGGATATGTGACCTAGTCTTTTATGCCATAAGAAAGCAGAATTTTCATTCAACATGCTACGTTTGCATCTAACATTATTTATTACATTCAACAAGGAATTCACATAAGTGTCATTCAGTTTCAATTTATATAAACCATCAATCAGAACACCAGAACCAACATTATCAACATTCTTATATAAATCAAAACAACCAGATCCAAACGTACATCTAAAATCAGAAATATCCAACTTACTTACGGAAATAAGGTTTTTAGATAATGAAGGTACATAAAGGGTACTATATAAGTCTAATACATATCCACTTTCTAGAATTAGACGATAAGTCCCAATGCCTTTTATTGTGGATTTCATTCCGTTTCCCAGAAAGTGAAAACGATCTTCATTTGGATTTATGGTTCGGATCATAAGAAATCCCTTTCTTTTTGAACCAAGCTATCCTTTTCGGACAGTCATTTTGATAATGTCCTTTTCTTTTACAGAAATGACATCGAACATTCTTTAGTTCCTTTTTTTCCTTATCCCGCACATTCTTAGCAGGTGCCTTTTTCTTCTTGAAATGACTCGATTTTCCATTCTTTTCTTTACCAGCTTTATTACTCACAAAACTTACTGAGTGATTCACTTGATTTTTCAAACGTCTTTCTTCCTGAACAAGTCTACCGGTCAATTCATTAACATTCCACTTGTCATTTATAGTGTTATAGTTAATTTGAAAAAGTCCATATTCAGAAGGTAGCGAGTTCAGGATAAACTAGACAAGAAAAGAATCTTCTACTGTAAGTCCAAGGGAGTTTAACCTTGCTGCAAGATTAGTCATCTCTATAATGTGCTCTTGTATAGTTCGGGACCCATCAAACTTTATGGTCGTGAGTTCTGCCATAAGAGTACCGACAAGTGACTTATCAGCTGAAAGAAAACGCTCTTCCACAAACTGCATATATTCCTTAGCACTTTCTGTTTGCGGAATTTTTGACTTGATGTTGTTAGCAACAGTCATCTTTATAAACATAAGGCTCAATCTGTTACTGCGTTCCCATGCTTTATGGTGTGATTTTTCTGTCTCATTACTAGCTGTTGTAAGAGCAACAGGTTTATCCTCAAGGAGTGTCAAGTCAAGATCCTGAACACCTAAATGGAAATTGACTTGTTCTCTCTATTCAGAAAAATTAACACCAGTGAACAATGTAACAGATGAAGCATGTGTATTCATAGGAACTACTGCAAATTAAATAAAAAAAATTAAAATAACTATAAGCTCATAGCTAACGCGATTCAGATATGTACATAACAGTATAATATAACACTCCTTTGGGTAGATACTATCTTATACTTAACATAATTAAATACCAAAACATAAGTAAGTAATAAATATATTCAATTAAATAATACTGACATCTTTGGATGATCAATATTTATTTAATCAAGATATCTATTAAACCTCATCATGTCAACTAGTTATAGAACAAGACTTTCCTTGGGTAAGTTCTCAAGTTCTACCATTAGTGACGCTAGTTTTTTTTTGTATTATTATAACTGGGAATTTCTATCAATAATCATTATGTAACTTATGCACTAAATGATTATTCTGATTTTGACCACTTTGGTGATTAACAAAATCATAAATCTCATGTGCATAATTGACTTATAATACATACTTGATTAAACATCGTGAGTAAAGCATAGAACAAATCAATTGCAATCATAGGAAATATTCAGTTATTGATTGGTGGCTCCGATACCAAATGTCAGAAATTCTTTACTGTTCGATCTTTCATGATTAATGATGAACAATTCAAGTAATAGCCCAAGGATCACCAATTACGAATATTTCACAAACAAAGGTTAATATAATTTTTTTGCTTTGTTTAAGATGACGTACCTTGATTAACAGGGGAAGATGTAATGTCTGTCATCTTCTTCTTTTGACTTCTAATAATTACTCTTCTTCTCAGAATTCGATTTTTCTCTCTAATCCTATTTCTTTATACGTTTCTTGATGGAGAAGAATACATCTATATTCCAGGAGAGCATTTAACTCTAAATCTGGTACGTCCATCGTATACCAATTCAACGCTTAAGATCAATCACAGACCTAATGTTCTAATTATAGAACGGTCTATTTATGACTTAATTAATCGGGTCACATTAAGATTAGAAACTGCATAACGTTAAAGGTAAATGAAACGTTCTATTTATGACCTAATTAATAGGGTCATATTAAGATTAGAAACTGCATAACGTAAAAAGTAAATGAAATGATTGCAGTTTCTAATAGCAGTTTTCTAACATGGCAGTCAAACAATCGCCATTGAATCACAAGGCTAAAATGTATGTTTTTGGAAGCAGATCAACTTCTACTCCTTCATCTCCTGGTTAGCTCGTTCCTATAGTTAGATTTAACAAGGACAAACGAAGAGCTCCCTGTTGTCCTAATCCACTTCATAATTAATTAATCCTTTTATTATTCAACAAAAATGCTCTCTTTCTAATATCTAGTCAAGTGATTATATTGTTGTTTTTGATGGAAGCATATGTTCTTCATAAACTCACGTATATCAACATTTGGTTCATTAACGAAGAAACTTGTTATTGTTCAAATTTGATTTTTACAACATTAACTCAATACTTTGCTTCGATCGGTGTAAAATGCTCTTTTATTTATTTTAAATTTTGACCTTTTTCCTTTGTATTGTAGTGGCCAAAGTTAAAAAATGTGTGAAGAAATCGGATCAATATGGTAACTAAATGTAGCTCATTTATTACTATTTGAGAGTGTTAGTGGCCAGAAAATTCGATCTGGATACAAATGGAAGCATAGTAGATTAAATTGTTAAATAAAGCATGCATACATGATTGTTTTGATTTTATGCTAAAGCTTTTACAACTTTTGTTAATATATGTTTCATCCAAACTAATATCTTTGTCCAACTTTTAATAACAATAAGTTTTTTTGAGGTACACAGTGCAAAATTTTGTTCGGAGATGAGCAGAATATTTACCTAACTCAAGCATGCACCGAAAATTGAATTTAAGCTACAATTGCAACTATAAGTGAAGACAGAAGCTTAGTTATAACATCAGCTGGTTGTATGATAAGAAGCAAATGCCAAATATATTAGTTGTCATTGTACAAACATCGAATTAGTTTAAGTTTGGTCTCTCTTTTGGAATAAATAATATTGACGAAACTGGATGAGTGATATGGAATAATGCTTATAATTGTATTAAATTTCTAACACATATTGTGTATAATATCAATAGTGACTGGTCTTCGATCGATTTTGCTATGTATGTTTTGTCATGGATTATAATGATGATGTAATCAAATGAGTACTTTCATAATATTTTATTATTCCATGTATTACTTGAGGTACTTACACAACTTTCTATCATAGAAATGATGCTCCTGTATACAATTTATCTATATACCCTTTACATAAAAATTAGCAAATAGATTGGGTTGGTAAGTTCGGTTGAATTTGACAAGTCTAACATTATGTTTGCTAACTATATTGATACATCTATATTGTTTTTGCCATACTGTTTGAGATCTTTCTCTGCAAATCTATATAACACTAACGTAATATTACATATTATTTTTGTTATGTTCAAAAAAACATCAAGAGAGTGATTAAAAATCAGCATAGAAATGAGGATGAATATAAGCAAGGTGTTTAAAACTTTATTGACTTTGTAAGACAACACTCACCACATGTTATCCAATTATGTGTGTGTCCTTGTAAGAAAGTGGCGCAGTGGTAGAGACACTTGCAACCTGTTAATGAGGTCACGAGTTCGATAACCATCCGCCCTATTCCCTCAAGGTGAAAAGTTATGTATTCCATTAATCCAGCAAATGCGGTTGGGAAACGAGTTCTTCCTGCTGGGCAGGCTAATCTCCCATTCCTGGCTCTGGTCGGACAAACTAGGGTGAGGCTCTACTCTTTGGAGTGGAATTTAAAACAAAATTCAACATAGAAATAAGAATGAATATAAGCAAGGTGTTTATGACTTTATTGACTTTGTAAAACAACACTCACCACATGATATCCAACTATGCGTGTGTCATGGTAAGAAGTGTAAAAACTCTAAAAAAACCTCAATAGAAATAATTAAGAAACACTTGGTGTTTTTTGGTATGCTTTTAACATATGATGTATGGTTCTTTTATGGAAAGAGAAACAATGCTATTGTATACATGACTCTTACATCATATTCTACCCAAGAGTTCCTTATTCAAGACCAACTAAAGGTAGAAGAGTCCGTTGAGGGCGCTCTCGAAAATCTCATTAATGGTGCATTCAAAGTGCATGATATGCAATAGGCTAGCGATGAAGTGAATTTTTAGGAGATGCATGTTGGGAAAATTTACCATGAATACAGAAGCAAAAAAAATGAGAAACTATATCCTTCTTGTGAAGATGGACTTACAGTGTTAAGTGTAATGATATAGCTTCATAAGTTGAAGAAAGAATCTATTTGGTCAGGAAATAGCATGACAAAATTGTTGAAGGTATTTAAAAAATCTCTTCCAAAAGAAGATACAATACTCGACAAGTATCCCACCATGAAAAAATTGTAAAAATGATTTGGTAGTGAAGGTACAAAATATTCATGCATGCAGAAATGGTTGCATGTTATTTTAGAAAGAGAATGCTAACATGGTAGAATGTCCTCATTGTCACATATTAAGATTTAAAGATAGGCAAATGCATCAGGCGTAAAAAAAATGACAACCCAACCAAGCAAAGTTTTAAGACCCTTCCCTGTAATTCCAAGGCTGACTAAATTGTACACTATACCATGGATAGCTTATAAAATGCAACGACATAAGTATGCTTATCCTTCTTGGAATTTAATGCGCCATCTTGTTGACTCGGCCGAAGGAGATCAATTAAATGTAAGTAGCCAGAATTTGCTAATGAAGGACGTAATGTTTGTCTTCGTATCGCTAGCGATGGATTTGATCCGAATGGGTTTCTCTCCATATGGTTGTTGGCATGTATATATGATTCCTTATAACCTACCCTCTTGGTTATGCATGAAAACACAATTTCAAATGCTAAGTTTATTAATCCCTGGACCAAAAGCACCAAATCAAGACATTGATGTATACTTAAAACCTCTTGTAGATGAGTTGAAGAAATTTTGGACGGAAGGATTAACTTCTTTTGATGTGGACAAGGGAGAAATATTTGCAATGTAGGCAATGTTATTATAGGAAATCCATGACTTACTAGCATTTGGTAATTTATTTGGTTGTGTGACACATGCTACCATGACCAATTTGTGCTATGGAGACCGAGTCAGAGTACATTGAATAACAAGGTTGTTTATCCAAACTTTAGAGGATTTTTGAAGGATGATCACCCATATGCATCTGTAAAATAAGGATGGTATAAGGATACCGAGGATAAAGAACCCCCAATAAGGTTAAGGGGATCATCCCTTTTGGAAAAGCTTAATTGTATAAAATATTTTTGTAACGTCCCGCCTTTTCGTACGCTTTAAATCGACGCACGTGCCAATTCGAACCATACGGAAGGGCGGATTGTTATGGGGTAAATAAGAAAAATAGAGAAGAAGAAAACTAACAGAATCTCACTGCGGAAGAATAAAATATAGTAATCAATATACAGTTTATAAAGCTGTTTAAAATATTCGATTATACTTATACAACATATATCAGAGTTACACATACCATATGACAAATGCAGCGGAACAATATGAGTGTAGTGGAATATAATAAATAATAATAATAGAAATCTCTGTCGTCGTCCTCTAGAGCTAAAGTCTTCGATCCTGAAATGCTGGGACTGACCCGAGCGAATTGAAAAGAAAAAACACTCAAGTCAGAACTAAAAGATCTTATGTAAGTTAAATCAACAGAAGAAATATGAGTGCAGTAACTCAAGAGATGCTTGGGATTTACATCTCCTAAGGATCCGTTAAACTATTTTCTATGTAGTAATATTTCGCTATTATAATAGTGTCTATAGTAAAATAAACATACTTTTAAATAGCGTTAAGGCTTTACATTTTCCACCTTAACACGTAATAATCCCATTAGTCCTAAGGATCCGTTAAACTATTTTCTATGTAGTAATATTTCGCTATTATAATAGTATCTATAGTAAAACAAGCATACTTTTAAATAGCGTTAAGGCTTTACATTTTCCACCTTAACACATAATAGTCCCAGTAGTCCATCCAATATCATAGTCCCTCCTGATCGGGAAGCCACCAGAGGATACCACACGGGCTACGGGAGAAATCCAAACTCGTACAAGGTGCGATAGGGTAGGTGATACGGCACAACTAGGCAATGCCAGGGTAGATATACCAATTACGAATCCGGGCTAGTGGTAACGCGTAGCCGCAGCTACCGCCCACCTCGGACAAACTCCCCCTAACATCAAAAGTAAAATGGCCACCGAATCAATTCAAAGTCAGAGTATAATATCGAAGAGAAGTATCCGATAAAGGGCGCTAACCCCCTTGGCCCGAGAATCGCTCCTGTTTTACCACCTTATGCCAACTCACGGGAGTTGGGTCCACGTATTTACCTCAAAGGAAACGCCGCCACCATCCCACTTCATTCTGGAATCTCCACCGCGTACACGGCTGTTAAAGTGGTTTTCGGAGTTGGCAGAGAGTATGACAACTTTCGATCCCGGTCTCTACAACAACCAATCGTTATTATAACACCGAAGTCATTTTTAAAATAATTTATACTTCAAAACCAGAATATAATATCCATTTCAAACTTATAAATACGATATCATTTTCATTTTTAAAACCCAAATCAATATGATATCATTTTTATTTCAAATATTTCTTTTCCAAAAATCATAGCATTTTCAAATCTATATACCTTGAAACCATAGCTTTGAAACATATCTTTTAAATGGTTTAAATACTATATTACTTTATATAATAAAATAGCCTCTTTAAAGTTCAAAATAAATTCCCAATATCAATTTGAACCTCCAAATAAACCATTTTAATTCCCATATATTTCAAAGCTTAAATATTCTATATTTCAAAACTTAACTTTTTTATAGTTCATATATTTCAATCTTTAAATATTCCATTATTTCAAAATGGATTCTTTGATAATTTGATATATATCAAATCCAATTCTTATTATTTAAATTTTGAAATGTTTACTTAGTAAAACAAATATTATTTAAGTAAAACCCTTAAACTTCAATAACAGGATATTATTTTAATTAAAATAACTTGATAATATTCTTTAAATCAATTAAATATTCATTTAAATTCTCAAAATCAAAATCAAGTTATAAAATTATATCCTTTAAGTCTTAATTTATTTACATTTCAAACCAATTTTTTCGAAGAAAATTCTTAAATACTTTAATTCAAATCATATTCACATTTATCTTCAACCTTACTTTTATATGAGTTATTATAAACTCTATATACAATAGAATTTTTAACAGATACTTAACCATATCTTATAAAAGAAAACAGCTTCATTATTTAGCTTATTTTATAATTCAAAACAAATTTATACATAGCTAAATTCAGGAATTTAACTAAAATAAAATTTATATAATATCAACAATTAATATTTATTAAACCGTATTTCCTTTCCAAAACCATAGAAAAATCACTTTAAAATATTTTATATATAGACCGCGGTGCCTGTATATAATTTTCTATCCTATGGTCAAGTGATATAGATATTTATCATTTCAATCCGCAATTTAAAAGTAAAATTACGGTTATGTATCACTTCAAACCGCAATCCCGAATGCAATAAAATGCATAATAACTTGCAGTTTATAACAATATAAAATACAGCATTCATTCATCCAATATCAATCATCAAACATTAATCAATTTATCATCCAATTCAAACAATCACATCAATAAATAATAATTAATTGCTGACAGTTAATTTTTCAATAATGAACTAAATAACTATTTAACTGTAGTTTATATGCAATAATAAATAAATTTAACTAGCATTTTGTATGCAATAATAAATTTAACTAAAAGTTTAACTGGCAGTTTATATGCAAAATGAATTAAATAACAAGTAAATTTTATGAATGCAAATTAACTGAGATAACGATGAAATATATGCCAAACTATTATAAATAAATTTCTAAACACATCATAAATCAATTTAACAAACATAAGAAATTTTAGAAATTGTGAGTGGGTTAAAGCACTCACCTTTTGAATTTAAATTGAATTTAAATTCAACTTAAACCCAAAAATTTGACGGTCTCCAAATTCGCCCAAACCAGCGTCATCAAGTCCAGAATTCAAATACGAACCCAACGCAAAAATCCGTGCATAAATTCGACCTCGTAAGCGAAAGTTACATTCGTTAGACTATGAAACGATTTTTAATTAAACAAAATAAATAAACCAATCAACATTTCCGTTACCCAAGTTTACGCCACGTCACCTTTTATTTCCAGAACCCTACTTCGCTCGCAACCGAAGGTCGACCGCCCCCTATCAACGCAAATCGCCACCATCAGAGACACCGCAACCCAAATCCAATGCCACCCTCAACCACGCCTCGCCGCCACGTCCTCCTGCGCCCCTTCTCGCAAATCGCGCCGCCGCCTACTGCACAAAGGCCGAGACGAAATCGGCCCTTCCTCACCAATTTGTGGCCAATCAAATGACCATCTTGATACCCTAACCGTACCGATGTGCTCTTCTCGACGCCCTCTTCGCAACAGCACTTCCCAATCGAGCCATCGCTGAAGACCTACCGTTGATCGAGTACATGGCCTATGAACGGCCGAGGTTCACCTCGAATTTCTGGACAAATGGAGATTCGAATCAAAAAACGAATTGCACCATTGAATTACGCTCGTCGAGAGCTTCAGCATATTTTTTTTTTAGACTTTTTCGAGGACTTTGAATTTTAGGCTTTGGATTTGATTTTTGAATTTTGAAATTGGATCTAGGGTTTGCAGCCATTGAGGAAGAGGAGGAGCTGATGAAATTTTACGCACAGACAAATGAAAATAGCCGTAGGCTATGGTTTAGTAGGGTATTTATAGATAAAGTTGGAAAAGAATGGACTGGATCCGAATTATAAACGTGCTAAACGATAATTGGCCCAAAAAGCCCGTTCTGACTCCGGAACGAAATTGGGTAAACCCATATATCAAAATAGGTTTTTTATAATATTTTAAACGCAATGGAAAAGGTTTCACGTCCAAATTCCATCGTATGGAGAAGTTATGCTAAATTCAATTTTTTTCAAATTGATTTCAATTGATTTCAATTTATCGATTTCAAGGCTTTTTGCGTCTGTACGATCAAACGACAACTCCGATCGGTACGAAATTTGGAGCCCTACAATAATTCATCGATACAGATCCGATGAAACTGGTTTTTTCGAAATCCGAGTTAGTGGCCAAAATGGCTATTTTTATATTAATTAAATAAATTAAAAATAAGTAAATTAAATCAAATTTTACCAATTCAACTTTAATTATTTACAAATCTTATCAGTTTTGATTACTTGGTAAATTTAGAATCCTTTAAACAAATTTCTTCATCAATTTCATTGAAAATTCCCAATTTACAATATTAAGTTTTAAAATCTCAATTTATCCAGTAATTAAACTTAATTGCCCATGAAATTCATTTATTTGGTTTTTAAATTCTTTTATTCACTCCATTATCCCCAAGTAGATAAATTAACATTGGTTCATGGTCTATTATATTGTTATTCTAAATTTCCATCTTAAACTCCATTAACGTAATATTTAACACTTAATCCCAATTAATTGCAATGACCAAATTTTCCAAAATTTAAATTCAAATAAATAAACAACTCTTTATATTTCTAAATCAATTACAATGGTTTAAACAAATTGAAAGTCAATTTAAAGTTGCTTAATTTATCGATTTCAGTAATTTTCTAAATTCCATTCAAATTCAGAAATCATATATTAAATGTCCAAAATTTCTATTAAATTAAATTAGCGAATCTTTATTATCAATTAGATGAATTTAATATTGGATTCAAACTATTGCGTTAAAATTTTCCAATTTCACTTAATTTTCAATTTACGTAATAAAAATTGTTTAATTTCTACTTATTGCGATAAACACAATTACCTTAATTCTTTACATTCAAATAAATTACCATATCTTGATTTACATTCTTTACAATCCAGCAAACATATCTAACGTTTGGTTACGTTTCGTTACACAAATATTTTCCGTTTCACTTTTATCCATATTAACTATTTTATTTCCACTTATTGTGTAATAACTAACATAATTCAATATATAACGCCAATTTTATTTCCTTGCATTAATATACACCTATTTACATTAATTAGAATAAATATTATATTCCTGAATGTACTTCTATCAATTAAATGCATTAATTAAGGTTTTAAAATATTCTACGTTCTATAAAAATTTTACAACATTAAATTTACATTCAATTAATTATTTTACATACTTTACGTATTAAATTCTCAATTAACATAATTTGAACTTATTTCCCAATCTATCAATTTCTACTTAAAGTAAATTTACGCTTCTAATAATCTACATTCACACTTCCGTTACTATATTATTAATTATTAGAGTAACGTTTATTATAAATAACAACATCATAATTACTTAACATTTTAATAAACTTTAATTCCAATATTCATTGACTAATTTATTAGGTAATTTATAATAGTTGTTATTCTACCCTCAAATTTATTTCCAACTAACGTACTACCTAATTACCTAAATTTACGAACAATTACCGTTACCGATGTTTATTGCATAAATCAATTTAATCCTTTCCTTTATCTCTCATATGCAATTACAATTAAATGTTGGCATTTATCTCCATACTACCGATTGCATTCACTTAATGTTCTATCCAAACATACATTTAGATTTTTTTTTCCATTAACTTATTCAATATTGACATCCACTTAATAAAATTTACTTCCATTTATATAGTTGCAATTCAATTCAGTTATTATTTCATTAATACCACTTTCAATTTATTTCTTCCAGTATCAATTACACAATCACATTTAATTAACAAATTAAAATGGTTTCCACTATTTCTTCAATTGGATTTCATTCCAATTGTCAAGAATTAGTTTTATTTACCAATGCAACATTTAATTTCTAACCTTTGCTCCAATATAAATTTATAAGAATTTCCTTTCTTTCTACATTAAATTACAAAAATCAATTTAAATTAACAAATTAAATGGTCGAAATTTACGGGTCCTTACACTCTCCCCCACTCAAAACTTTTCGTCCCCGAAAAGGAAAAGGAGGGAAAAGAAGAATTAAGAAATCAATATCTCTTATTCAAATCATTAATTTTATAAACAATTAAATTTACAAAATTAGTTACTTTAAATAAAATATAAAAAATTTTAAACATTAAACCTTTTTGTAACAACCCGCATATTTATCGATTTTATATTTAAATATTTTATCGTTTGTCAGATTTTGGTCCGAAAACCTACTTTTTGCATACGGTCGAATTGGGACTCGAGACCACCCCCATTGAGTTCAAAATGACGTTTGCGACCTTTTTGAGTATAAGCTTCGATATGTTTGGAGAAAGTTGATTTTTGCTACTTTTCACTTTGGGTTTGGTTTTGGGCTCAGCCCTATGTTTTAACTAATACTCCAAAACTGAACTACTCTCCCCATTCTCCCTCACTTCTTTCTCTTTTCAGTTTTCTTAGCATTAATGGTGGAGAGGAGTGGAAATTAAAACTCCAAAACCCTAGTTTCCCTTGCAAATCAAATTCCTAGCTCCAAACTCAAGAAGAACCCTTTGGTAAGCATCTCCTTCACCTTCTCCAACTCTTTCTCCATTCAATTTCAGAAATTTCCTAAACCTAATTTAGGGAATGTTTCTCTTTTAAGCTTAGATTCAAGCTTGTTGAGTTGGAATTGAAGAGTGCTTGTTCTTGCCATTGCTTTCAAGCTTCATCTTCATAAATTTAGTTTAAAGGTGAGATTTTTAATCTCACATCTATGCTTATATTTATCTTCGATTGTTAGGTATGAATTCCTAACACTTATTCGTGTGCATTTGCTTTTGGTTTGGATTGGATTGGTGTATATTCCAATTTTTAGTGTTTTGAGTTCAATTCGTTAAAAATCCTAACTTCTATGTTTGAACATGTTTTTGGTGATGCATCGAGGAGCATATAGGGCCGGGTAGTCGATTGACATAAACCCTTAGCGCCGTTGCTCGTGCGAATGCAATTTTGGTCGAGATTGAACCTCATTTGTAATAGGCATGGATGAGGCTAGAAACAGGCTCGGTCGACCGACCCCTCTGGTCCGGTCGACCGACCTGCTTCCAAGTGCATAAGCACTTTCTGTTTTAAGGTTCGGTCGACCGAGTACAGGGTTCGGTCGACCGACCTGGTGCCCCGAGCACATTCCAACCCCTGGTTCGGTTGACCGACTCAGGGAGTCCGGTCGACCGACCTGATGATTTTTGCCAAATTAGCATGTTTTGCTAATCCATTTGAATATCCAACTTTAATCGATTCGTGTGGTCTCCCTTTTGTTGTTTTCATTTATTATCGACTTTGATGACCTTTTCTTTGGGAATTTTAGATATATCCACTTTGATGGATTTTATATCGATTTCATTGGATTTTATTCACGTTTTCGAATGTGAATCTTTGTGATTGATTGTTCCTACAATCTTCTTTGTGATTTGTCACTTTAAAAATATAAAGGTTTTCTATACTAGTAGTAAATATCAAAACTCTTTCTTCAAATGATTTCAACACTATTTTATTACAAAGCTCGTTTTCTCAAACCGATTTCCAATTTATTAGTATATACAAACTTTTACCTCACTCGTATGAGAAATCTAATTAAACGACTTAGTAAAATAAGTGGTATGAAACGCTTGCGTTTACTTCGTCGGTTAATTCTTGGACTTGTTCGATTGAATCTCTTGTGACAATTTTCTAGTGGAGATCTACAATTTGTTCGTAAATATTTAAGTTAAGCTAGTGGTTATGGGACATGAAGCTAAGCTCATATATTTACTAGCTTACTGTAATCGACACTTCTCTTGGATCATGATGATCATTTTAGGTTTTAGACTAGCATTGAGCAATGTCTTAGAGATTTTGGTTCATCGGATGTCCCGCTGTACGACGTCGTTGTTCCCTTTGATTGTGATCAGGTTCATCGGATGTCCCGCTGTACGACATCGTTGTTCCCTTTGATTGTGATTTCTGGATTTCGTGTGTTGAATTCTGGAACTTATGTTTCACCAACTTTTACGATTGGCATAAATATATATGTCATTTATTGTGGCTTGGTGAATGAAATTAGGAGTATGACATTCCTTTTTATCTTGAGTAGATTATTGTGATATTGATTAATCTCTTGTTGATTTTCAATTACTTATTTATCACAGCTTGGCATTGTGATTATTATATGTTTATGCCATATCTCTTAATTCTATATCATGTTATCTGATATTTATAGCTAGACTAATCCGTTTATTATTTTCTTATTAAATAATACTCGGGTCAGACTGAGATATTACAGGTGCTTCCTCATGGCTTCCCATCTGGAACCATCTTTTGACTTTTGGCTAACTACTCTAGTTTGGTAGTTTTTGTTGTATACATTTAAGATACAGACTCCTTGATGTATACATATTTTTGTCTAGCACTTATATCTATTCCTTTGTATTATTGTGGATCTTTTTGACCAATACTCTGATGTACACTTTCATGTGTAATATTCATATCTTATTCCGCCTTTGTGATATGAATTTTCTGTGACTGATTTATGTTATGTTTATTCCTATATTTGTTTTTCCAAAGATATTTATAGCCACTGTGTAGTAGCTTTGAGTTTGTGTCGGTATGTCGGATTTCCTCTGGATAAAGCATTGCATGTTATACTATCTGACATATCGGTGCTCGCGCAAAGAAATTACACGGATGGTCGCTCCTCAACAGCCTTATTCTCCGTTCTAGTTGACAGCATTCACCGTAATGTTCTTGGCTAGCGTGGGTATAGAGGTGGGGCGTCACAGCTTGGTATCAGAGCCAAACTTCGGAACAATATAGAATAATTTAGCAAGGATCATGTCCTAAGTCTTTCTTAGGAGTTGTGCTTTAGGATTTTATTCGGGTCTTCGTACCGTTCTATCCTACTTTCTTTTATGATTCCTTGTTTTATCTATCAAGATTGCTTGATATTCATTTGTAAATAACCTTCTTCTTCTTCCTTCTTTCTTTCTTAAGGAAGAGAAATGGTTAGACCAGGCCGTTCCAGCGCCGGTCAATCTAGTGCTACTCCTCAAGATGGAGTATTCATGTCTGCTCAGTAGCTTTTGGATCTTGTTAAGAATGCTCAAGCTGCAGGACCCAATCCAGAGCCTACTCATCCTAGATCCGGTTTTGCACGCTTGTGCAGAGACTACACCGATTTGGGTGGAGGGCCATTCAGGGGATCCGAGAGTGTTATAGAAATTCAAGCTTGGCTCAAATCATGCGATCGCATCTTTTCTCGCATGAACCTTATTGATCTACATCGAGTCCAAGTGGCTTCTAGCATGCTCCAAGAAAGAGCGTTAGATTGGTATGAGCTCCTAATTTCTGAAATCGTTGAGGCGGATCTCACTTGGGAGCAATTCCGGGAAAGATTCGAATCGAAATTTGTGCCGGAGGCTGAAAAAGTAACTTTAGCCCGATATTTCATAGACCTTGTTCAAGTTGAATCTTCTGTGACAGACTATGTCGCATCCTTCGAATCTCTGTCCAAATACAGGGTTGAGTACATTAATACCCCATTGAAGAAAAATCAGAGATTTGTCTATGGCTTGAATAAGAATCTTAAGAAGCCATTACTTCTGAAACTTGAGGTTTCATTTGATCAGCTTATTGATATCGCTCTTCGTCTTGAAGAGGACGATAATGAAGGTGATGTTGAAGTTGTGCGTGCCTAACGGAACTTCGACAATAACTTGAAGAGGCCTATCAAATTCAAAGGCCCCGATTCTAATAAGAAAGGGAAGCAACAAACTCAGGTAGCAAAAGTTCCTACCTCTAGTCGTGGACGATGCTACAATTGTGGTTCCACAGACCACCATGTAGGGGAGTGCCCGAAACCCCTCTTTTGCCGTTATTGCAAAGGTTCGGGTCATCTTTTATCTTCGTGCCTAAGCTTCCAAGCAAGTGAGAAGGAAAGCTGCAGGCCCCTGGCGACTCTTCTCTTGGTCAAGGTATTTTCATTCAATCCTTGATGACATTGTTTTAATTCGTGAACTTTCTATTTGGGTTCTTTTTGATATGGAATTTTATATCAAAAGAACTTGTCGATTCTTTTTCTTTGAATATTTTGGGCTTGTTGACTTCTTTGAGGATTGCGAATCCGGATGATAGATCTGCAACACTCAATTTGCTTTTATTTGATGTCGAAATTATTTTATATGATTTATCTTTCCGAGCCGATATTTTACTTAGGCTTCGGAATTGATTTTTTTGAAGGGATCGGCTTAATCATTGTGAAGCCCATATCCTATTTCTCGTGTGGACTTTTCCTCTTCGACATTTTCAATCTGTTAAGCAGATTTCTATTTTTCCTTTATGATTTTGATTCCAACTTGATGGCATCATTTTATTCCTTAAGCCCACTTATAAGGAGAGTGTTATTTCTCTCATTCATGTGGTTAGAGAAATTTTCCGGTATTTTTAAGCTTGTCTTAGGATTATCACCTAAGTAATCTTTTGTGTGGTGCTAAGGCCTTTTCAGTTTGACCTTGCCACCGATTTTCATTTGGCTACGAGTCGCGTGAGTTAGCATTCCACTTACGCACTCCGCACTCGTTATGATTCTATGAATGAATTATTTTGTCATTCAGTTTGTCCAGCTTATTTCATCCATTTTTATAGATCGAATATTCTATGAATATCTCGATGACTCCATTCTTGTATTTATGATTTTGGATGAAAATAGCAATTTAAAATTTTGCAAATCTTTTTCATAAGATTTATTTATAAGTACAATTCGATTTGTTCTTAAACAAGCAAAGAATATTCTTAAAGGTTTTTAAGAAACATGTTTACTATATAGAAGATGATTTTGTGATTGTATTGCCCGTTGAGTGCTTTAAGAATTTTGGTCGATGCGCTTGATCAACGTTATCGATAGGAATTTCCTAAACGCTTTGATGAGACAATCAGACACGATATATTGACTTGTAAAAACGTAAAATTTTTGTAGAAAGATTATTACATAAAAATAAAAATGGAATTTTGAAAGTTTTAACTTTTCTGGAAAGAAGAATTATTTAAAAGAAATTCTTTCTTTTCAATACTCTTATTCTTTCTTGTGATTCCTGAAGGGGAACCAAGACTTTGCTATTTGTACCGATACTAGTCGTATTGGTTTGGATGCCATTCTCTTGCAAAGGAGAACGTGCTATCACTTGTGCTTCTAAATCATTATAGCTTATCGAGACTAGGTATGCCACTCATGATCTAGTGCTCGCGGCTATTGTTTTTGCTTTTAGAGTTTGACATCATCATCTTTGGGGGAGAAATTTGTTCTCCACCTCGATCATAAATCTTTGGAATAATTATTTTCTCATATGGAACTCCATGTCGACTCGAGTTCCTGACATCTTATGATCTTGATATTCTTTTTATTCCTGGAGGGGAAATCGTGTTGCCAATGCGCTTTGTCGTAAGCAACAAGTGGTTGATTCTTTGATGTTGTCTGAATGGAATCATCTTTTTATCAAGTTCATCGGACGTTTTGGTACCCCATTTTATTGAGCTTTATCTCATTCCTTTTATGGATTAGTGTCCGGTGTTCTTTTATGGTGTTCGGATCATCGGATGTACTGTTATTATACTACATCGATGTTCCGTCTCATTTGATTCATCGGATGTACCGTTTGTACTACATCGATGTCTTTGTTTTTGATTCATCGGATGTACCGTTTGTACTACATCGATGTCTTCGCTATTTGATTCATCGGATGTACCGTTTGTACTACATCGATGTCTTTGCTTTTGATTCATCGGATGTACCGTTTGTACTACATCGATGTCTTTGCTACTGGTACATTGGATGTACCGTTGTACTACATCAATGTCTTCGCTATTTGATTCATCGGATGTACCGTTTGTACTACATCGATGTCTTTGCTTTTGATTCATTGGATGTACCGTTTGTACTACATCGATGTCTTTGCTACTGATACATTGGATGTACCGTTGTACTACATCAATATCTTCGCTATTTGATTCATCGGATGTACCGTTTGTACTACATCGATGTCTTCGCTTTTGATTCATCGGATGTACCGTTTGTACTACATCGATGTCTTCGCTTTTGATTCATCGGATGTACCGTTTGTACTACATCAATGTCTTCGCTTTTGATTCATCGGATGTACCGTTTGTACTACATCGATGTCTTCGCTTTTGATTCATCGGATGTACCGTTTGTACTACATCGATGTCTTTGCTTTTGATTCATCGGATGTACCGTTTGTACTACATCGATGTCTTTGCTACTGATACATTGGATGTACCATTGTACTACATCAATGTCTTCGCTATTTGATTCATCGGATGTACCATTTGTACTACATCAATGTCTTTGCTTTTGATTCATCGGATGTACCGTTTGTACTACATCGATGTCTTTGCTACTGATACAGTGGATGTACCGTTGTACTACATCAATGTCTTCGCTATTTGATTCATCGGATGTACCGTTTGTACTATATCGATGTCTTTGCTTTTGATTCATCGGATGTACCGTTAGTACTACATCGATGTCTTTGCTACTGATACAGTGGATGTACCGTTGTACTACATCAATGTCTTCGCTATTTGATTCATCGGATGTACCGTTTGTACTACATCGATGTCTTCGCTTTTGATTCATCGGATGTACCGTTTGTACTACATCGATGTCTTCGCTTTTGATTCATCGGATGTACCGTTTGTACTACATCGATGTCTTTGCTTTTGATTCATCGGATGTACCGTTCGTACTACATCGATGTCTTTGCTACTGATACATTGGATGTACCGTTGTACTACATCAATGTCTTCGCTATTTGATTCATCGGATGTATCGTTTGTACTACATCGATGTCTTTGCTTTTGATTCATCGGATGTACCGTTTGTACTACATCGATGTCTTTGCTACTGATACATTGGATGTACCGTTGTACTACATCAATGTCTTCGCTATTTGATTCATCGGATGTACCGTTTGTACTACATCGATGTCTTTGCTTTTTATTCATTGGATGTACCGTTTGTACTACATCAATGTCTTTTCTTTTTGGATTCATTGGATGTACCGTTTGTACTACATCAATGTCTTCTCTTTTTTTGGATTCATTGGATGTACCGTTTGTACTACATCATTGACTTTGATGTTTGATTCATTGGATGTACCGTTTGTACTACATCAATGTCTTCGCTTATTGATTCATTGGATGTACCGTTTGCACTACATCAATGACTTGGCTTTTTGGTTCATTGGACGTACCGCCTTTGTACTACGTCGGTGCTCCAAATTATTCGAGTTTCTAGTTTCTCGGGCGTACCGTATTGGTACTACGCCGTTGCACCGGCTCAACTTTCTGCTATTCTTGACGTTTTCCATGTCTTTTATCTACGGAAATGCCTTGGGGATTCCGATTTTCATTCTTGAGCCCGGTGTTATTGTGGAAATTGAAGTTTCACCAGATTTCTTGCTAACTCTTTCGTGCACTTTATGGTGAACTTCCTATCTCAAATTTTCTTTTGTGTTGATATGCTTCCATGGTTGTTACTTCTTATTTTCCTCTTTAGTATTGCGAGGACGCAATTTCTTTAAGGAGGGGAGTCTGTAACAACCCGCATATTTATCGATTTTATATTTAAATATTTTATTTAAATATTTTATCGTTTGTCGGATTTTGGTCTGAAAACCTACTTTTTGCATACGGTCGAATTGGGACTCGAGACCACCCACGTTGAGTTCAAAATGACGTTTGCGACCTTTTTGAGTATAAGCTTCGATATGTTTGGAGAAAGTTGATTTTTGCTACTTTTCACTTTGGGTTTGGTTTTGAGCTCAGCCTTATGTTTTAACTTATACTCCAAAACTGAACTACTCTCCCCATTCTCCCTCACTTCTTTCTCTTTTCAGTTTTCTTAGCATTGATGGTGGAGAGGAGTGGAAATTAAAACTCCAAAACCCTAGTTTCTCTTGCAAATCAAATTCCTAGCTCCAAACTCAAGAAGAACCCTTTGGTAAGCATCTCCTTCACCTTCTCCAACTCTTTCTTTATTCAATTTCAGAAATTTCCTAAACCTAATTTAGGGAATGTTTCTCTTTTAAGCTTAGATTCAAGCTTGTTGAGTTGGAATTGAAGAGTGCTTGTTCTTGCCATTGCTTTCAAGCTTCATCTTCATAAATTTAGTTTAAAGGTGAGATTATTAATCTCACATCTATGCTTATATTTATCTTCGATTGTTAGGCATGAATTCCTAACACTTATTCGTGTGCATTTGCTTTTGGTTTGGATTGGATTGGTGTATATTCCAATTTTTAGTGTTTTGAGTTCAATTCGTTAAAAATCCTAACTTCTATGTTTGAACATGTTTTTGGTGATGCATTGAGGAGCATATAGGGCCAGGTAGTCGATTGACATAAACCCTTAGCGTCGTTGCTCGTGCGAATGCAATTTTGGTCGAGATTGAACCTCATTTGTAATAGGCATGGATGAGGCTGGAAACAGGCTCGGTCGACCGACCCCTCTGGTCCGGTCGACCGACCTGCTTCCAAGTGCATAAGCACTTTCTGTTTTAAGGTTCGGTCGACCGAGTACAGGGTTCGGTCGACCGACCTGGTGCCCCGAGCACATTCCAACCCCTGGTTCGGTCGACCGACTCAGGGAGTCCGGTCGACCGACCTGATGATTTTTGCCAGATTAGCATGTTTTGCTAATCCGTTTGAATATCCAACTTTAATCGATTCATGTGGTCTCCCTTTTGTTGTTGTCATTTATTATCGACTTTGATGACCTTTTCTTTGGGAATTTTAGATATATCCACTTTGATGGATTTTATATCGATTTCATTGGATTTTATTCACGTTTTCGAATGTGAATCTTTGTGATTGATTGTTCCTACAATCTTCTTTGTGATTTGTCACTTTAAAAATATAAAGGTTTTCTATACTAGTAGTAAATATCAAAACTCTTTCTTCAAATGATTTCAACACTATTTTATTACAAAGCTCGTTTTCTCAAACCGATTTCCAATCTATTAGTATATACAAACTTTTACCTCACTCGTATGAGAAATCTAATTAAACGACTTAGTAAAACAAGTGGTATGAAACGCTTGCGTTTACTTCGTCGGTTAATTCTTGGACTTATTCGATTGAATCTCTTGTGACAATTTTCTAGTGGAGATCTACAATTTGTTCGTAAATATTTAAGTTAAGCTAGTGGTTATGGGATATGAAGCTAAGCTCATATATTTACTAGCTTACTGTAATCGACACTTCTCTTGGATCATGACGATCATTTTAGGTTTTAGACTAGCATTGAGCAATGTCTTAGAGATTTTGGTTCATCGGATGTCCCGCTGTACGACGTCGTTGTTCCCTTTGATTGTGATCTGGTTCATCGGATGTCCCGCTGTACGACATCGTTGTTCCCTTTGATTGTGATTTTTGGATTTCGTGTGTTGAATTCTGGAACTTATGTTTCACCAACTTTTACGATTGGCATAAATATATATGTCATTTATTGTGGCTTGGTGAATGAAATTAGGAGTATGACATTCCTTTTTATCTTGAGTAGATTATTGTGATATTGATTAATCTCTTGTTGATTTTCAATTACTTATTTATCACAGCTTGGCATTGTGATTATTATATGTTTATGCCATATCTCTTAATTCTATATCATGTTATCTGATATTTATAGCTAGACTGATCCGTTTATTATTTTCTTATTAAATAATACTCGGGTCAGACTGAGATATTACAGGTGCTTCCTTATGGCTTCCCATCTGGAACCATCTTCTGACTTTTGGCTAACTACTCTAGTTTGGTAGTTTTCGTTGTATACATTTAAGATACAGACTCCTTGATGTATACATATTTTTGTCTAGCACTTGTATCTATTCCTTTGTATTATTGTGGATCTTTTTGACCACTACTCTGATGTACACTTTCATGTGTAATATTCATATCTTATTCCGCCTTTGTGATATGAATTTTCTGTGACTGATTTATGTTATGTTTATTCCTATATTTGTTTTTCCAAAGATATTTATAGCCACTGTGTAGTAGCTTTGAGTTTGTGTCGGTATGTCGGATTTCCTCTGGATAAAGCATTGCATGTTATACTATCTGACATATCGGTGCTCGTGCAAAGAAATTACACGGATGGTCGCTCCTCAACAGCCTTATTCTCCGTGCTAGTTGACAACATTCACCGTAATGTTCTTGGCTAGCGTGGGTATAGAGGTGAGGCGTCACATTTTTATACTCAAATTAATAAAGTTTGGAAAACATTATTAAAAAATTTCTAAGTCCAAAATTTACGGAAAATTTCGGCAGAGTCTCCTTTGTACAGAGAGGCTCGGGGGAGAAAAAATATAATATCAATTATAACAAAATATCACATATAATATCCAAAATATAATATCCCAACACGGGAAAATACGTAAAATAGCGCTATAAAACCGAAATCCGAGAACGTACCTATTTGTCGGGCAATAACGCTTATTTTATGGAACCAAAAGCAATAGCAATTGCTTCCATAACCTATATGTTACTTATATAATCAAAAAGAGTTAATAATTTTATAAAATGAAATATTTAAGGTTGTTTCAACCATAGACAAACAACAACAACCAACTTCAACAACAGCATACAACCATTCCATAGAAATCAACACAAATCAATCATTCATTCACATCATACAACATATGGTTATTCGGGTTCAAAACTTCAAATTGTACAGAATGAAAAATAAACTATCAAGTGAATCATTTACTCAATGGTCTTAGATGGAACAAAATAGATTATTTATTCATCCAAACAATTTCAAATTTCCTTACCCAACCAACCATAAACCAAACAATAACAATTCCAACCAACAATTTCAACAATAAATTAAGTCTATTCTTATTTATTTCTTGTATAATTTCTATTATATTTCTTATCAACATTTCAACTTTTAATATTTGGTAAGTTATATACATGCTTTTTAAGAATGTAATTGAAAGCTATACAAGTTTTTCTTAATTCTTATAATTAATTAATGGTTCAATAATTTCTTCTATGTTCTATAAGTTACAATTTCAAATTACCTTTAATTTCATTCATTCATTTAATTATAGTAACATTTTAATTACACTTAAATTTTATAACTTTATAACATCAATTCTTATAAATAAAGAATATCATCGACTAAGGTTTACAATCGTTTATTTACATTACTTACCTTCCTATTATATTAAATTTTTACTTTAATTAAAAGTTCCAATTTATAATTAGTCATATTCCAATTTACTACACTTAATTGAACTATTAATTAACTTGAACTTAAGAACCAAATACCGGGTTTAATTTTAAATCATTTAAAATGATAGATAGATGTATACACTTAATATATATATATATATATCCAATTGTAATTAAAACGATAATTTTTTTTTCTCAAACAAATCTGCAATAAACTACTTCGGTGGCCTTTCCACTTCGAAACTCGAAAATGAATGTCGATGATGCGTGCACTCATCACCGAAATTATTTTCCAACGACAGAGAGGGGAGTACAAAATTTATTTCTTTCCAAAGTTTCTTTTTAAAACAATTCTTTCTAATTATATTGAAATATTTATATTAGAAGATACTTCCTTTAATAATATTATTATTTATATTTCAAAATCATTCAAAAGAAATTTCAAAAACCCCGGAACTTAAGTTCTAAATTTCCAATTTTCATTTATTTTATTTCGAATCTTATTTCAACTATTATTTATATTTTCATTACCTAACAACAAATATTTAGCAACCAAATATAACCTTTATAAAATTTATTACTTTATATATAGAAAATATAATAGGCAAAATTATTTCATTCACCTATATTAAAACAAATATTATGTCGGCCTGTCCTATTAAGTGTTTAGAAATTCCTATTGGTGTCACAGCGTCCCATGACCAACCTGAATTTATAAATACAAAACGGAATAGATTAACACAATATTAAAACCTTTTATAACACTAACAAATACGCTCTCTCATATATATACACTCAGCGACTCCCATAGGGTATTACAACCCTATTAATAAAGAGTCAGACCCCACAAAGCTAAGGTATATAGCTAAACCAAAGCTCTGATACCAACTGTAACGTCCCGCCTTTTCGTACGCTTTAAATCGATACACTTGCCAATTCAAACCATACGGAAGGGCGGATTGTTATGGGGTAAACAAGAAAAACAGAGAAGAAAAAAAACTAAACAGAATCTCACAGCGGAAGGATAAAATATAATAATCAATATACAATTTATAAAGCTGTTTAAAATATTCGATTATACTTATACAACATATATCAGAGTTACGCATACCATATGACAAATGCAGCGGAACAATATGAGTGTAGTGGAATATAATAAATAATAATAATAGAAATCTCCGTCTTCGTCCTCCAAAGCTAAAGTCTTTGATCCTGAAATGCTCGGACTGACCCGAGCGAATTGAGAAGACAAAACACTCGAGTCAGAACTAAAAGATCTTATGTAAGTTAAATCAACAGAAGAAATATGAGTGCAGTAACTCAAGAGATGCTCGGGATTTACATCTCCTAAGGATCCGTTAAACTATTTACTATGTAGTAATATTTCGCTATTATAATAGTGTCTATAGTAAAATAAACATACTTTTAAATAGCGTTAAGGCTTTACATTTTCCACCTTAACACGTAATAGTCCCAGTAGTCCATCCAATATCATAGTCCCTTCTGATCGGAAAGCCACCAAAGGATACCACACGGGCTACGGGAGAAATCCAAACTCGTACAAGGCGTGATAGGTAGGTGACATGGCACAATTAGGCAATGCCAGGGTATATATACCAATTACGCATCCGGGCTGGTGGAAACGCGTAGCCGTAGCTACCGCCCACCTCGGACAAACTCCCCCCTAAAATCAAAAGTAAAGTGGCCACCGAATCAATCCAAAGTCAGAGTATAATATCGAAGAGAAGTACCCGATAAAGGGCGCTAACCCCCTTGGCCCGAGAATCGCTCCTGTTTTAGCCACCTTATGTCAACTCACGGGAGTTGGGTCCACATATTTACCTCAAAGTAAACGCCGCCACCATCCTACTTCATTCTGGAATCTCCACCGCATAGACGGTTGTTAAAGTGGTTTTCGGAGTTGGCAGAGAGTATGACAACTTCCGATCCCAATCTCTTCAACAACCAATCGTTATTATAACACCGCGGTCATTTTTAAAATAATTTATACTTCAAAACCAGAATATAATATCCATTTCAAACTTATAAATACGATATCATTTTCATTTTTAAAACCCAAATTAATATGATATCATTTTTATTTCAAATATTTCTTTTCCAAAAATCATAGCATTTTCAAATCTATATACCTTAAAACCATAGCTTTGAAACATAACATTTAAATGGTTCAAATACTATATTACTTTATATAATAAAATAGCCCCTTTAAAGTTCAAAATAAATTCCCAATATCAATTTGAACCTCCAAATAAACCATTTTAATTCCCATATATTTCAAAGCTTAAATATTCTATATTTCAAAACTTAACTTTTTTATAGTTCATATATTTCAATCTTTAAATATTCCATTATTTCAAAATGGATTCTTTGATAATTTGATATATATCAAATCCAATTCCTATTATTTAAATTTGAAATGTTTACTTAATAAAACAAATATTATTTAAGTAAAACCCTTAAACTTCAATAACAGGATATTCTTTTAATTAAAATAACTTGATAATATTCTTTAAATCAATTTGATATTCATTTAAATTCTCAAAATCAAAATCAAGTTATAAAATTATATCCTTTAAGTCTTAATTTATTTACATTTCAAACCAAATTTTTCAAAGAAAATTCTTAAATACTTTAATTCAAATCATATTCACATTTATCTTCAACCTTACTTTTATATGAGTTATTATAAACTCTATATACAATAGAATTTTAACAGATACTTAACCATATCTTATAAAAGAAAACAACTTCATTATTTAGCTTATTTATAATTCAAAACAAATTTATACATAGCTAAATTCAAGAATTTAAATAAAATAAAATTTACATAATATCAACAATTAATATTTATTAAACCGTATTTCCTTTCCAAACCCATAGAAAAATCACTTTAAAATATTTTATATATAGACCGCGATGTCTGTATATAATTTTTTATCCTATGGTCAAGTGATACATATATTTATCATTTCAATCCGCAGTTTAAAAATAAATTACGGTTATATATCATTTCAAACCGCAATGCCGAATGCAATAAAATGCATAATAACTTGCAGTTTATAACAATGTAAAATACAACATTCATTCATCCAATATCAATCATCAAACATTCATCAATTTATCATCCAATTCAAAAAATCACATCAAAAAATAATAATTAATTGCTGACAGTTAATTTTTCAATAATGAACTAAATACCTATTTAACTGTAGTTTATATGCAATAATAAATAAATTTAACTAGCAGTTTATATGCAATAATAAATTTAACTAAAATTTTAACTGGCAGTTTATATGCAAAATGAATTAAATAACAAGTAAATTTTATGAATGCAAATTAACCGAGATAACGATGAAATATATGCCAAACATCTATAAATAAATTTCTAAACACATCATAAATCAATTTAACAAACATAAGAAATTTTAGAAATTGTGAGGGGTTAAAACACTCACCTTTTTAATTTAAATTGAATCTAAATCCAATTTAAATCCAAAAATTTGACGGTCTCCAAATTCGCCCAAACCAGCGTCATCAAGTCCAGAATTCAAATACGAACTCAATGCAAAAACCCGTGCGTAAATTCAACCTCGTAAGCAAAAGTTACTTGCGTTAGACTATTAAATGATTTTTAATTAAAAAAATAAATAAACAAATCAACATTTCCATTACCCAAGTTTACGCCACGTTACCTTTTATTTCCAGAACCCTACTTCGCTTGCAACCGAAGGCCAGCCGCCCCTATCAACGCAAATCGCCACCACCAGAGACACCGCAACCCAAATCCAACGCCACCCTCAACCACGCCTCACCGTCACTCCTACGCCCCTCCTCGCAAATCGCGCCGCCGCCTACTGCACACAGGCCGAGACGAAATCAGCCCTTCCTCACCAATTTGCGGCCAATCAAACGACCGTCTTGATACCCTAACCGTACCGATGTGCTCTGCTCGACGCCCTCTTCGCAATAACACTTCCCGATCGAGCCATCGTTGAAGATCTACCGTTGATCGAGTAAATGGCCTATGGACGGCTGAGTTACCTCGAATTTATGGACAAATGGAGATTCGAATCGAAAAACGAATTGCACCATTGAATTACGCTCGTCGAGAGCTTCAACATATATTTTTTTAGATTTTTCTGAGGACTTTGAATTTTAGGCTTTGGATTTGATTTTTGAATTTTGAAATTGGATCTAGGGTTTGCAGCCATTGAGGAAGAGGAGGAGCTGATGAAATTTTATGCTCAAACAAATGAGAATAGGCGTAGGCTATGGTTTAGTAGGGTATTTATATATAAAGTTGTAAAAGAATGGACTGGATCCGAATTATAAACGTGCTAAACGATAATTGGCCCAAAAAGCCCGTTCTGACTCCGGAACGAAATTGGGTAAACCCATATATCAAAATAGGTGTTATAAAATATTTTAAATGCAATGGAAAAGATTTCACGTCCAAATTCCATCATATGGAGAAGTTATGCTAAATTCAATTTTTTTTCAAATTGATTTCAATTTATCGATTTCAAGGCATTTTGCGTCCGTACGATCAAACGACAAGTCCGATCGATACGAAACTTGGAGCCCTACAATAGTTCATAGATACGGATCCGATGAAACTGGTTTCGTCGAAATCCGAGTTAGTGGCCAAAATGGCTATTTTTATGTTAATTAAATAAATTAAAAATAAGTAAATTAAATCAAATTTTACCAATTCAACTTTAATTATTTACAAATCTTATCAGTTTGGATTACTTGGTAAATTTAGAATCCTTTAAACAAATTTCTTCATCAATTTCGTTGAAAATTCCCAATTTACAATATTAAGTTTTAAAATTTCAATTTATCCAGTAATTAAACTTTATTGCCCATGAAATTCATTTATTTGGTTTTTAAATTCTTTATTCACTCCATTATCCCCAAGTAGATAAATTAACATTGGTTCATGGTCTATTATATTGTTATGCTAAATTTCCATCTTAAACTCTATTAACGTAATATTTACCCAATTAATTGCAATGACCAAATTTTCCAAAATTTAAATTCAAATAAATAAACAACTCTTTATATTTATAAATCAGTTACAATGGTTTAAACAAATTGAAAGTCAATTTAAAGTTGCTTAATTTGTCGATTTCAATAGTTTTCTAAATTCCATTCAAATTCAGAAATCATCTATTAAATGTCCAAAATTTCTATTAAATTAAATTAGCGAATCTTTATTATCAATTAGATGAATTTAATATTGGATTCAAACTATTGCATTAATATTTTCCAATTTCACTTAATTTTCAATTTACGTAATAAAAATAGTTTAATTTCTACTTAATTGCGATAAACACAATTACCTTAATTCTTTACATTCAAATAAATGACCATATCTTGATTTACATTCTTTACAATCCAACAAACATATCTAACGTTTGGTTACGTTTCGTTACACTAATATTTTCCGTTTCACTTTTATCCTTATTAACTATTTTATTTCCATTTATTGTGTAATAACTAACATAATTCAATATATAACGCCAATTTTATTTTCTTGCATTAATATACACCTATTTACATTAATTAGAATAAATATTATAGTCCTAAATGTACTTCTATCAATTAAATGCATTAATTAAGGTTTTAAAATACTTTACGTTCTATAAAAAATTTACAACATTAAATTTACATTCAATTAATTACTTTACATACTTTACGCATTAAATTTTTAATTAACATAATTTGAACTTATTTCCCAATCTATCAATTTCTACTTAAAGTAAATTTACGCTTCTAATAATCTACATTCACACTTCCGTTACTATATTATTAATTATTAGAGTAACGTTTATTATAAATAACAACATCATAATTACTTAACATTTAAATGAACTTTAATTCCAATATTCATTGACTAATTTTTCAGGTAATTTATAATAGTTGTTATTCTACCCTCAAATTTATTTCCAACTAACGTACTACCTAATTACCTAAATTTACGAACAATTACCGTTACCGATGTTTATTGCATAAATCAATTTAATCCTTTCCTTTATCTCTCATATGCAATTACAATTAAATGTTGGCATTTATCTCCATACAACCGATTACATTCACTTATGTTCTATCCAAACATACATTTAGATTTTTTTTCCATTAACTTGTTCAATATTGACATCCACTTAATAAAATTTACTTCCATTTATATAGTTGCAATTCAATTCAGTTATTATTTCATTGATACTACTTTCAATTTATTTTTTCCAGTATTAATTACACAATCAAATTTAATTAACAAATTAAAATGGTTTCCACTATTTTTTCAATTGGATTTCATTCCAATTGTCAAGAATTTATTTTATTTACCAATGAAACATTTAATTTCTAACCTTCGCTCCAATATAAATTTATAAGATTTTCCTTTCTTTCTACATTAAATTACAAAAATCAATTTAAATTAAAAAATTAAATGATCGAAATTTATGGGTTGTTACAATTTTCTTGGAAAATTATCAAAGGATAAGAAGCGAACGATATTTGAATCTACCGATAAAAGTTTCTTTGTGGATGGAGATGGCGACGTAGAAAAATTGACTTGGTATAAGAAGTCAATTTTCTATGATTTAATTTATTGAAGTAGTCATAAAGTATGACATACTATTGATGTGATGAATACTAAGAAGTATGTTGTAAAGCATCTTATCAACTTAATGTTTGACAGGGGAAAGTAGTCATCTAAGTTTGCATGGGATAAGATTCATAAAGTAAACTGTTGTCAAGTTCTAAAAGATGCAAAATTTCCATCATGTCTTGCAACTAGATTTGGTAGCCTTGTTACTATTCGACCGCCTACTTCGCACATTAAAAAAACATATGAGTATCATATTGTTATGTAATACTTACTTCCTATAATGGTTTAATATGCATATTTCTTCGTGAGTTACGACAGACTATTTTACACTGAATTTGTATTTTAACAAAATATGCTCAAAAAAATTAGTTCGAGAACATGTTTAAGCCACCAAAGATATAATTTCCAAAGCATTATGTCTGCTAGCACATTATTTTCCTATAGACTTCTTTGATACAAGTATTCATCTTATGGTACATCTAACTGACCAAGCTTTGCTATGTGAACCTACAAACTATATATGGATGTATCCATTCAAATGGTGATATATTATATTTACTAGGTTTGTGAATATTATTTCATAATGATAATTTTCTAAATATATGTGCATGTGTACATGTGTTTAGGAGTATGAAAGAATGCAGAGATATATCTAGCAATAAACGCTATATAGAAGGATCAATCGCTGAAGAATATCTTATTTCAGAATCAGTTAGATATACAATGGAATATATCTCGAACCCAGGTGATGGAAATCATATTTCTACACAAGCATCCTTTTTAAATGACGATGATGTATATATGAACTCCCCATCATTAAAGGCAAGTATATTAAGCTAACTAGGATGCAACGTGTTCAAATTCGTAGGTGGATACTTTTCCGAATTAATGTTCTCGAGAGAGATGAATATTATATGCATGAATTTTCTCTATATTCTGATAAATACCAATGACATAAAATATCTAATGTACTTACATGATAATATCCAATTTGTAGTGCACATCGCTCTTCCTTAAAAGGTGTTTCCCGTGGTAAAAGAAAAGTTACCATAATGGCAGAAGTAATTATACAAACTAAATTTATTGATTGGTTATACAAAAATATATATTATTTCAATATGAAAATTGCAGGTTTTATTCCTTTTATGTTGTCATTCAAGTTTGTTCATTCCAAACAGCTGTTAGAAGAAAAATGCACAAATACAATGTTATAACAATATGTTAGGGGTCCAAAGTGGGAAGCCAAAATTTATCTCAAGTACAGAGTAAATGGATTATATTCTCTCGCAACGTTTTGATGACACTCTTTCAACACAAAATAGAGGGCGTTTGCATGGATGCAGTCACCACATTTGTTACAAGTACGAAAGATACAATCCTATGGATGATGACATTACTTAGTACGGTATCAATAAAGATATCATAGAGGTTGATTATTATGATTCTCAACATGTATTCTATTATGATTGGGTAAATATCACGGATAAGACAAATGGTTATAACATTTGTACCGCTTCCCATTTGCTGATGATGAACTTGAAAAGGAAAAAATGCTAACGGGGAGTAAGATGAGCCAACCCTTCTAGCAACTGAATCGGGTCAAGTTTTCAATGTGAAAGACACTCAAAATCCCGATTGGTCCGTTGTTTAACATTCTCGAAAGTGCATGACAAACAACTTAGATGACTATACCATACCAACTGATTTTCAGCCAGTTATGAAAGAATAACCCAACTTAGTACGATTACTGAAATGTGTTGAAATGAAATAGATATTATTTTGAAATGAATAGTTGTGTTGTTTTTCTTATTTCTGTAAAATGCATCAAATGTTCTTGGGTTTTTTTGATGTAATATATTGTTTTTGTTTTATCAATAAAAGCTATCTTTTTATTGATGATTCGTAAATTAGTTGGTTGCTATAGTTAATTTTTATATAAACACAGTTATTAATTATTCATCCAATATTATTCTTGTCTAACTTATGGTAATTATTGAAATGCGGTTTAAAGTTTCATTGAACGTTAAATCTCCTTATGCAGGTCTAAATGTCAAACAATTGCAATGCTAGTGCATCTGTATGTACAAATGAAGAGCTTGAAGCAAATAATCATCCTCCACCAAGTGATAAAAAATACTTAATAATTGTTGATTTTGAGGTTGTTAAAGGTAAAGGTGAAGCTAAATGGAGCTCCAGATGTAGTGCCTTAATTTGTTGGCATATACCGATTGGCTATGATAAGTGGAGATATGCAGATGATTAGTGCAAGAATAATTTGTGGCAAAAACTATTAGTATTTCATAAATTCACCTTATTTACTCATTTATTTTTTACACAAGATCTATCCATAATATTGAATTTTTTTTGTTAAAATGGAATAAATTTGACATGGATATAGATCCTGATCTAGCTCAGCCAAATATGGAAATAAAGTGTGATAACCCGGATTTTTGGACATTTATTAATTGGAAATTAACTGATTTTAACTATTGAAACACTGATTTATAAGTTGAACAAATAATTCTGATAATTAATAATATCTGGATATAAATATTAATTTGATAATCTTATAATACAATTATTTAAATTGACAAATTTTATCTTTTCAGAACAAATAAAAATATGTTTCTAATTACTATATATACACATTTATTGGTGATTTGGAAGCGTTGGTTTAAATTCAATATAAATTTTTAAAGGTTATTTAAGGTTAAACTCTATATTCTTTTAAATTCCAAAGATAAATATTTGTTTATTTAAAAGTATGATAACTTAAATAGGACTTAATAAAAGGTTTATTTACTTTCTTTTAAGTTTATACATAAAATAAATATAGTTTGTATATATATATAAATATAAAACATAAATATAAATTAATAAAAAGAAATGTATTAAAAAAATTGAAAATATAATATAAACTATATAAAAATATTAATAATATGCAAAATAGATAAGTGTAAAAGATTATAACATGCATTTGTAATTTGTAATTTATATATATCATGCAATAACAAGTGTAACTAAAATTAGACATGAAAAATACAAGTGTCAATTTATTTGTTTTTAAAATAAAAGAATTTCAAGGCTATATATACATCTATATCCCTTCTTTTATCATTTTCTTTCATTCAAATTTTATCAAAAATTTAAACCTGAAAAGAACAAACCTGAGAAGAAACAAAACTAGAAAAGAAAATCAAACAAGAACTTCTTCTATCCTTATTTCCAAAACTTTTTCAAAAAAACCAAACCTGGAAGCAACTCAACAAAATCAAAACAAGTTCCAGCTTTCAAATTTATCTCAACAGAAAGTAAACCATCTATCACATCAACATCAAGGGCAGATTTCAAATCCTCAAGCTCTGTTCTCTGTTTAATATTACAAGGTGAGTAAACATATCTTTTAGAAAGCTTAAATCAGTATTTCAGTTGATGTATATGATAAATTGAAAATGTAAAGTTTGAGAATAATGTTTACATGGATAAATGGATATGTTGTATGTATATAACTATGATATAAATTTGTGCATCTCTGGATAAATATAAATTCAAGCCTCTGTTTGTTTTCTTTATAGACCAAATCAGATTCAAAAATCATTTCCTTTCTTTCCAGTCTTTTTCTGGCTATGATCATAAAAGAGAAAATGGTTGTAACAATGTAAATTCATTTTTAAAAATAGTTTCAAGTAAATATATTAAGTAAATATTTTGAAAATAACAAATTACAGTAAAAATCCATTTTAGATCAGAAAATCGATCATCTAAATTCTATGATTGGATTATAAGATTAGATTCGTATTGGGAAAACTTGAATTTTTGGCTTGGTTTGAGGGTTTTTATTTAAATATGGAGGAAGAAATTGGAAGTTAAATGGAATTGGGTTTTAAATCAAATTCCGGTGAAGCGAGCAACGTTGGGGGTTTGGGCTTGATCAGGAGAAGGTTCCGAGGAGGAGCACAGGAAAAATGGTGGTTCAATCAATTAAGTAGTATGGTGACTGCTCGTGGGGGGAATGGGGTTTAACAATGGAAACTTTGAGCTTCAGTTCGGCATCAATGGCGACGACGAGGAGTCAAGGGAAGGGTGCGGTCCAGGGGTAAAGTAAAGAGGAGGTCATGGCGCTGGATTCAGTAGAGGATGGTTGTTAATGGTGGGTGGAATGGCAAAGACAAGGTGTTTGAGGGTGGTTCGTTCATTCCTGGTTGTGTTCATGAGCTCGAGATTTTGACTTTCAGCCCTTGAGAAAGTTCTGGATGGCCGGGAAAGACGATGGGGACGATCAAGACTTGGTGGAACAGTCGGTGGTGAGGTTTTGGTCGGAAGTTGCTTATAAATGTGCACGACAGCGTGCACATTTAGGTGTGAAAAATAGTGTGAGGACGGGAAGGAATTAGGAGAGGGGAAGAAGAAGGTTAGTTTCAGGTTGTATTAGGAATTTTCTCGGGTGAGACTCGGGGAGCATCGGGTTGTTTCGCGTGTAGAAGAGAAGAAGGCGACCGGAAAGATGGTGTAGACTCGAGTTTGTATAAGGGATAGGAACCGGGTTTGGCCCGGGTTTATGAACAAGTGTATTAACAAGGTTTTCAAAATTTTCTTAACGCACTTCTCAATAATAATAATGTTTGGTTTAAGTGTAAATTTGATAAAGGTAATATAAAAAATATTTTTTAACATTAATTAGTTAAGTTTAAAGTATTTTATTATGTGTCCATTATTTTAAATTAATTCTTAATTTATTAGAGTGGAATTAAATAGAATAATTAAGTCATTGATTTAAGAAGATGAAATGTTTTTAACTACTAATTAATTTAAAGGACTTAAGTTATTTCATGGGTTAACAATAAATTAATTTCAAAGGTTTAGTAAATAAAAATTAAACGGTAATTAAGTAGTTAATTAAGATAAATGGTTTATCTTAAATTAACTAAGGTCTACATTAATTAAAGGGTAATTAATTAATGTGATTAATTAATGGATAAATAATTAGTGTAAGCGATTAGGACAATTATTTAATGTAAGATGATTACATAATGTAATTAATTAAGGATCATTAATTAGTTATAATGTAATTTATTAATGTAAGTAATTAAAGGTTAATTAATGTGAATAATTAGGGGATGATTAATTAATTTCATAAATTAAGATATATAGTTTATAATTAATTAAGATAATTAAGCAGGATTTAAAGGTAATAAATTTAATTTATTTGGGGATTAATTAAATTAATTAGGGATTGTACAACAAATTAATCTTGCTTATGGATGATTAAGTTATGTTGAATGCCTTGAATTGATTGATACCTCTGATGTGTGATGCTCTGTTACATCCAATGCTTGGTTGTACTATGATGATGTCAATTATCTATCTTCGATGAATTGCTGTATAACATCCTGTATTTAATATTGAATTGTATTTACCTAAACAACTTGGATTAAGGATGATATTTGTTGAATATGCGCTTATATGATTTTTGTTTGATGATAATAAACATATATATATATATATATATTCATTTAAATGTATTTGTTAATGTACTATTTTATTTTTCATAGATTAAATAAATATTTGTTGAATAAAATAAATTACACAGAATTTGAATTCAAACAGAAATTTTATTCAAACAAATATTTATTACAATTTTGAATAGTACAAATTCAAGCTCTCACTATACATATACAATTTTGATTCTAATTACATCACAATTCAATTTACCTAAATTCCTCACTACATATCACTCACACTCGTAGTTTATCTTCAACTTCATTCCAGTTAGAATCCAGCATCTGAGCAATCTGCAAAAATATTCACTAATGTAGTAAAATTGAAAAAGAAATATTTTTGCAATATAAAATAAAATATGGATTTTGAAAATATTATTTGCCTCAGTTATTTGGGTTGTTCATCATCATTTAAATTTGAATTCATCATACACGAACAACTTGTGACATACACAGTGTATCACTATATATGCCACAAGACCGTGCACACCGAAATATACACTTGATCGATTTACAGGGACAAGTGAGCACAGGTCAAACCCAAATATAGGATTCAACTCAAGTGCAATAAAATAATGTCACAATTTTCAGCACAAGGTCAAACCCGAGTTTTTAAAAACTGGGTTCAACACAAGGCACAATAAAACTGAAGCATGGCAGATCATAAATGAAACAGCATAAAAGCTTATGTATGCAGACCAAATGACAGACCAAGCTTCTACAAAGGAAATGTAAACATACACAGGTGAAACAACTCTATCCAAACAGTGAATCAAGTCATGGCTCAAACCAGAGATCAATCCATGTCAACTCTACTGGACAATACAAGGCAATGAAAAGACTCAGCAATGCTCAAGATCAACACAAGCCAGTGAAACCACAAGAATACATATATGACAAATCAGTTCAGTACAAAACTGAACAAATTCATATGAATGCACAAACTGTACAAACTGAAACTCCAGAAGAATCAGGCAGTACAAAGAATGACCACTTCAGTGATAATAAAAAATGCACCAATGAAACCAATGCAAAACTCAAGCCTGGCCGAGAACCGATGCAAGTGACTCAGGCAAATGCAATATAATTGAACACAGCAAACTGTCTCATAACCAAAGTCAAATAGAGGTATATGCATATATGCACAGGAACAAAGACAGTGAGCTACATGATAATCAAAGTCACTCAAGTCAACAATATCAAGTACAAGCCAGCATATCAAATATGAATCAATTCATATGAGGAATGGCCAGAGATGAAGCTCACAGTGGCCAGAAAATCAAAGTCATAATTCACAGTGAAATCGAAAGAGATAAACAAGCTATTGTCAAAATTCATGAATGCAATGCTCAAGTGAAATTCAGGTTAAACCAACCAGAGAAGATGAACCAAACAGTACAAGCTCGAGGCAATATGAGTGCAATGAAAATATGAAGTGAATGCAACAGAAGTATGATGAAATCCAGAAACTAAACAAGGCAGACATGATTATCCACAACAAACAAGTCAGTGCAGCAAAGAGAAACTACACAAACCTCAAAGACCAGTGATGCAAACAATGAACCACAATATGAAATTATCCATATACAATGAAGACAGTAATTGAAGCCGAGAAACAATGTACCAAAGATCAGGTGACAAGTTCGAAGTCAAAGCAGAAGTAATCAAGTTGAAGTTAAGAAAAGAAATATAAATGCAGACCAACTAAGTAATATCGTAAAATAAAATCAAGTGAGTATATGCAATTTTGAAAAAGTCAAAAATCAAAGATAAAAGAGGAAAGTTTTTTTCCGTATCAACCAAGTAAAAATCGAACGCCTCAGAGTAAAAACCGTGTGAATCAAGGAAGTCAAAAATATCACAAACTGAGAAAGGAAAGTGATACAAACAAATTCTAGGGTCTCGGAATTCATATAAATACATCACCCAAGTTCATCATCGGCTGTGTGTGGAGAAAACAAGGACAATCAATAAATCCAAATTAAATCCTGACAAAGCAAAAGGTACGAACAACGTACCAAGGCAATTTGCAATCTTAAGGCAAGCAGTCGATCGACAGAGAAGCAGCGAGCAACACACTCGGTCGAGCAAGGCAACACACAAACCAGAGAATCGAATCTGAGAAAGCCCTAATTTTGAGCAACAAAGACAAAGCCGCCATTTTCAGAACCCTAAATTGCATCAGATAACAAAAGAGGGAAGTGGCCGTGTTTTGTTTTCTTTTGGGTTAGGTTGTTTTGTTTAAGGGCAAAAACTTGTACTCAAGTTTTTATTTATTTTTGCTCTTATTTTTATTTTTGAAGTCTGTACTTTTCGAACCAAATCTTGGTAAATCACCACCTAGGATTTAGGTTGTGTCAGATTGTCTAGTTAGGATTAGTTCAGTAAGCAGGGTTTGCGAGTTTGCAAAACTCTATAGGCGATAGCAGGGTTTGTGAGTCTGTTAGAGTGTTTGTAAGCGGGAGACTGTTTAATTCTAATAGAAGTCTAGGAATGCAGCAGTAGGCAGGGGTTGCCGAAGCTGGGTAAATTTTGTGTGTGATTTACTTTTCAGCATATTTACTTTTTTGCAGTTTGTTTTTGCGTTTAAATCGAGAAAATTTGCTATAACCCTATTCACCCCCCCTCTAGGGTTAATCTAGATCCTACAATATTGGATTCGAACAGACTGCGGTTGGGAATCAGTAAATACCCGAAACCACTTCGATTAGTAATCTATAAAATTCTTTATATGGATTTGATTATTGAATCAAATAGGCTGGAATGGAGTAAATTAAGTAAACCGGACTATCTAAACTGAGTAACGATACTTAGAAATAATTTTGTAAGGATTGATTTTAAACAAGATAAGAACCTATAGTAGAGTACGAGTTACCCTGGTTTTCAAATAATTTTTATACCTTAGTATTTCAAAATTATATGGGTTTACTCATGCTAGTTTCCAGCCTGACCCGGGTGTTACTTTATTGTAATGCTCGGGTCAGACCGAGTATTACAGATTTTCAGGTTAGGACGTTCTGGAGCTCAGGAGGCAAGCTGGATGGTAGGAACGTATGGAGTATATTCCGCTATGTATTTGAGATTGTATTGATAAGTAGTCTGAGCAAGCTGTTACAACTGTCCAGGCTATTTGTGAATGATTGTACTCTGATGTATTGAATGTAAATTAACAATTACAGCTTTTCTTGTACAAATGCTAATATTTGTATATTATATTTTGATCCGCTGTGAATGTGAGATTCTGTGTTTTATTTTTTGTTCTTCTTCTACCTCTTTTCCTCTTAACCCTAACAATATGGAATTTTCGGCGTTCGGATGCTTGGCACTTCTACAGTAAACATATTAGTGTCGAATTTTCAGGGTCGAAAATTTCGAGTCGTTACATTTTGGTATCATAGCTGAAGGTTAAGCGAGAACTTTGGCTCTGGTGGGTTTACTCATTAAGGATAGGATCAGTAATACCTTAGAATGAGTTGAGCATATTATATCTAAGGGTGTATTTGTTATTTTCTTATATAAGATTTTAAAATGGTTTAAAATTGGTTTTATAAACTTATATCTTGATATAAAGTAATGGTTTTTCTAATTATTATATATATTAAGGAAATTGGTTGTTGGTTATTGAAATTGAATAGGATAATAAGAATATGAAGAGAGAGGTGGCTAAAAGTGAAGAATGGAAGGCTAGACGTAGAGAGCAAAGAGCAGCTGCACGTAAGAATCGAGAAGAAGCAATTCGAGTACAAGAAACAGGTAAGGAAAGGGATGGACCAGGGCCTTATGATAATGTCACCGGCTATAGATGTTTTAATAAGGGTCATTATGCAGCGAAGTGCAGTAAAACAAGAGAGGAAATGAAGAGTACATTCCAACAGTTTCGCTCTAAGATCTTATGCTTTAAGTGTCATAAGAAAGGACATTTCCTAAACCATCGCCCTGAAGTGAGGAAGGTGAAGCGTAAACCTGTAAAACCAGTTAACGAATTGACTATTTGCTATCATTGTAAGGAGTTGGGACACATCGCTAGGAATTGTCTCAATAGACAGAAGAAGAATAAGGTTGTGGAACGTCCTGGAGGAGGCATGAAGGTTATCCAGTTTGATAGGAGGGTAGAAACCTTTTGTGGTACATGTTATAAGTGGGGACATCCTGTTGAAAAGTGTATGTTCGGGCTTTGCCCATTGGAAGGAAGTCCATAGAAAGGATTCTTGTAAGAATACTAAGGCTTTATTTTGTTCCAAACCCCTAGGTAATGGAGAAGGCATCTAAATTTATGACTTCTATAAGACTCTTATTTTGGATAAATGGATGTAATGTTTAAACTACTAGTGTGTAGTCTATAAAGATATGGAATATTCTGTGGCAGTACAATCTAATATACAATTATTTTTATTTATTTGACAATTGAATTGGAATTAATTCAAGGTGGAATTGTAATGAATTAATTGAAATTTGAAATTGCATTAAATTAATTAGGAATAAAATCAAAGTTAAATAAGTTTAGAACGAACAACTTGAATTGGAAATTTCAAGATGAAATTGAGATTTAACTTAGGGAAGTTAAATGGCTGGTTTGAATGGAAGTTATGTGTGATCTCAAAACAATTTTGAGATTAGGAAATTGGTAATGGGTGCTATTGATTGGTGTTTGGATAATTTGGATGTTTATTTACCTTGGCTTATCCTGATATCATCCTATTGTTATTCATAATCTATGGAACTGTGAATGGGATTATTTAAATGAATTAAGCAGTATATTGAGATAATATATACCCATTACTAAAATTAATTGGAAATAAAACTTTAATTGAAATTATTTAAATGATTTTGATTTTTAAAAATAAAATTTGAAATTAAGGAAATGGAATCACTTTGAACATAAGATTTAAATGGTAAAAAGAAACTTGTAAACTGAAATTGTTTAAGAATTGGTTTCAAAGTTAGAAGTTAAAATTGGGTAATAAATTAAATTCTGAAAACAAAATTGTTTAAAAAGGATTTGAACTATTATTTGAACCTAAAGATAAGTTTATGTAGAAGTAAAGGTAATTTAAAATGAATATTTAAAATTTGGACTCAGAATTAAATTGTTTGAAGACTTAGGCAGTTAAATTAAAAGTAAAGGATAATTTTTATTTAAAGGATTAAATCGACATTTAAAAGTTTAACTCGAATTTATGTAATTTGAGATGTTTTAAAGTTGAAATTAGAATTGAAATTAGTTCAAATTGAATTTGATTTGAATTAAATGGGAACTGTGATTGAAGTTGAATAAGTTTAAATTCAAATGAGAATTGATTTGAATTTGGAATGGAAATCAAGGTTAATTCAAATTGAATTGGAATTGAATCAATTTAAAAGCAAGTGGAAATTGGAAATTGACTGGAAATGGAGATTGGAAAATTGAACCAGTTTGACTCTGAAACTGTTTCAAGTAAATTGTTTTAATATAAACTATTTTAAATCTATCTTTTCTATTTATTACTATACAACCCTTCTTTTAAAACTCAAACTATATTATACTTATTTTACAACTATTTTGAGAACTAATTACTATCTTACATCTGTTTTACAAGCTAATCACTATTTTACAACTATTTTGCAACTATCTGACTATTCTACAACCATATAACTATTTTATAATTACTTAACTATTCTATAACTGTTTTACAATTAATACTTATTTTACAACCACTTATCTATTAAAATTTTCAAGCTATTTTCTAAATTCAAGTTGGTCAGAGCATAAAATGTTTATGATTGAAGTAATAATCCAAATGGAAATGGAGGCAATTGTGAATAAGTGAATTGAATCAAAAATGAAGGTGAATAGAAAGAAAATTAATTTAGCTAATAATCAATGAAGACAAATACATAGGATGTACGTATATTATTCTATTCGTATAATGATTTGATCCAAATTTCGAGCATAGAATTTCGAGATAGTATATCGATCTGAGTTGGGATTTTTCATTCGATTTTCGACGGCGAACCCTGGATATGGATTTTTGATTTGATTTGGAAATTCTCTATCATAGTTAGGGCTATGCTAGGAGAATGACTGTTTTTGATCAAGAAACTAAATCTGAGTCCGCATTAGGAAGTCGGGTGGACGATACTAGTTCGGATGTGAAATTGTGTGATCGAGTAAGCGACCAGATTTGATATTGCGTACGGATGGTATATGTACATCGTACATGCTTAAATGTAATAGATATTGATATTTTGAAGAAAATGAGAATGGTTTTTGGAAAGAAAAGTATATTTTGAGAAATATATGATGAATAAAAATGGAAGTTGGATATTTCTATGATTGAAATTCACTTTATGAAGAGTAAGTAATTTGGTAAATAATTTTATAAAAGAAATCAAACTTAAATATTTGATTTGGCATAAATAAAGTTATATATATATTTGTTACATATAATAAACTTCCCTTGTTGAATCTAAAACCAAAAGAAAAGATTTTTGAAAGTATTTATAAGTATAAAAAGGGAATTTATATAAGTATGAAGTGTTACAAAGTTTTTTCAAGATTATATATATATATATATATATGATTTTATGGGAGTGATTTTGGGAAAAGGTTTTGGAAACTATGGATTTTGAAAGGCTTTTGATTTTTTGGGATAAATCAATTTTGGGGATTTGGAAAGCCAAGTTTGGAACTATCGATTTGAGATATCGATTTTGTGTAAATGAGATTTTAATGTGAATCATAAAGAGTAGGATTTGAAAGATACTATATGTGTATAGTATAAGATGTTTTGAGATTGGCTCTGGGGAAAAAGGTGCTCCCATAAAATGAACTTCATAGGAGATCCACGCGGTGGTTCGGCCTTGAGCCCTAAGAGGGGCTCTAAATTTGATCCTGGGAGGAAGTCTGGACAAACTGAAGTTCTTGAGGATTGTGTGTGGGTAGCGAAAATCGAGGGAGCTGATGCCTACAAAGACATTTGGGTTATGCTGTGACGACAGTGTAACTCGATGTCACTGCGATCTACTACGGACCATAGCGGAAGACGTGTGGCAGTGAGTGTCAACGGTCTACATTTGATTTCACCGTGAGGGCGACGTAACATCGATAGACTGCGATCTATGAAGACATAGAGAAAGTCGTGTGGCAATGAGTTCCCACAGGCTACATTGGGACTCGACTGATGTAGTCTGCGATCTATGTAGGAGTGGTGAAGTTTCATTTGGCAGCGAAATTCGAGGGCGCTGATGCCTACAGTTACATGGGTTTTTGCCGTGATGGCGACGAAAAACCTAGGTGTAGCTGCGATCTATGGTGGGTTTCATGGTGTAATCGAGGGGCGCGGAGTGCCTACAGTTACATGGGATTTTGCCGGGATGGCAGCGTAACCATCGGGTTAACTGCGACCATGGAGCGGGTGATGATTTCCAGAGCATTCCCGCCAAAAATGTTTTCTATATTTTCACTAAAATATTTTCTAAGTATTTTTACTGGATGTTGAAAATGGGTTTACCAAGTACTTATAGATTTTCAGTCCTATGCCTGATCAATGTATGACCGAATTTCTGTAAGAACAAGGATGGACATGTTAAGACATCGAGTTATAAAAAGTATTTTTATAAAACTATTTTGGTAATATTATATAGAGTTTATAGTGTTTTAAAAAATTTAAATAAAAAGAGTTTATAGTTGAAAATATTCAATGGGTAATTTAACTAAAAATAAGCTTAGGTAACATAAATTCTGGCTTCGTTCCTTTTCGAGGACAAAAAGATTTAAGGGGGGAAGAAATGTGATAACCAGGATTTTTGGACATCTGTTAATTGGAAATTAACTGATTTTAACTATTGAAACAATGATTTATAAGTTGAACAAATAATTCTGATAACTAATAATATCTAGATGTAAATATTAATTTGATAATCTTCTAATATAATTATTTAAATTGACAAATTTTATCTTTTCAAAACAAATAAAAATATGTTTCTAATTACTATGTATATATACATATATTGATGATTTGGAAGCGTTGGTTTAAATTCAATATAAATTTTTAAAGGTTATTTAAGGTTAAATTCTATATTCTTTTAAATTCCAAAGATAAATATTTGTTTATTTAAAAGTATGATAACTTAAATTGGATATAATAAAAGGTTTATTTATTTTCTTTTAAGTTTATACATGAAATAAATATAGTTTGTATATATATAAATATAAAACATAAACATAAATTAATAAAAGGAAATGTATAAAAATTTTTTGAAAATATAATATAAAATATATAAAAATATTAATAATATGCAAAATAGATAAGTGTAAAAGATTATAACACGCATTTGACAGTCGTAATTTACATATATCATGCAATAACAAGTGTAACTAAAATAAGGCATGAAAAATATAAGTGTCAATTTATTTATTTCTGAAATAAAAGAATTTCAAGGCTATATATACATCTATATCCCTTCTTTTATCATTTTCTTTCATTCAAATTTTATCCAAAATTAAAATCTGAGAAGAAACAAAACTAGAAAAGAAAATCAAACGAGAACTTCTTCTATCCTTATTTCCAAAACTTTTTCAAAAAAAACGAACCTAGAAGCAACTCAACAAAATCAAAACAAGTTCAGCTTTCAAATTTATCTCAACACAATGTAAACTATCTATCAGATCAACATCAAAAGCAGATTTCAAATCCTCAAGCTCCATTCTCTGTTTAATATTACAAGGTGAGTAAACATATCTTTTAAAAAGCTTAAATCAGTATTTCTCCTGATGTATGTGATAAATTGAAAATTTAAAGTTTGAGAATAATGTTTGCATGGATAAATGGATATGTTGTATATATATAGATATGATATAAATCTGTGCATGTCTGGATAAATATAAATTCAAGCCTATGTTTGTATTGTTTACAAACCAAACCAGATTCAAAAATCATTTCCTTTCTTTCCAATCTTTTTCTGACTATGATCATAAAAGAGAAAATGGTTGTAACAATGTAAATTCTTTTTTTTTTCAAGTAAATATATTAAGTAAATATTTCGAAAATAACAAATTATAGTGAAAATCCATTTTAAATCAGAAAATCGATCATTTAAATTCTATGATTGGATTATAGGATTAGATTCGTATTGGGAAAACTTGAATTTTTGGCTTGGTTTGAGGGTTTTTATTTAAGTATGGAGGAAGAAATCGAAAGTTAAATGGAATTGGGTTTTAAATCAAATTCCGGTAAGGCCAGCAATGTTGGGGGTTTGGTCTTGGTCGGGAGAAGGTTTGGAAGAGGAGGAGCACAAGAAAAATGGCGATTCACTCAATTAAGTAGTATGGTGATGGCTCATGGGGGAAATAGGGTTTAACAATGGAAACTTTAGGCTTCAGTTCAACATCAATGGCGACGTCGAGGAGTCAAGGGAAGGGTGCGGTCCACGGATAAAGTAAAGAGAAGGTCGTAGCACTGGATTTGGCAGAGTATGGTAGTTAATGGTGGGTGGAATGGCGAAGACGAGGTGTTTGAGGGTGGTTTGTTCATTCCTGGTTGTGTTCGTGAGCTTGATATTTTGAATTTGAGCCCTTGAGGAAGTTCTAGGTGGCCGGGATGGACGGGGGGGACGATTGAGACTTGGTGGAATAGTCGGTGGTGAGGTTTTGGTCCGAAGTTGCTTGTACATGTGCACGGCAGCGTGCACATTTAGTGTGCAGAATAGTGTGAGGACGGGAAGGAATTAAGAGAGGGGAGGAAGTAGGTTAGTTTCAGGTTGTATTGGGAATTTCTCAGGTAAGACTCAGGGAGGCATCGGGTTGTTTCGCGTGTAGAAGAGAAGAAGGCGACTGGAAAGAAGGGGTAGACTCGAGTTTGTATAAGGGATATGAACCGGGTTTATGACCAAGTGTATTAATAGGGTTTTCAAAAAAAATCTTAACCAACTTCTCAATAATAATGTTTGGTTTAAGTGTAAATTAGATAAAGGTAATATAAAAAATATTTTTTAACATTAATTAGTTAAGTTTGAAGTATTTTATTATGTGTCCATTATTTTAAATTAATTCTTAAGTTAGTGGAGTGGAATTAAATAGAATAATTAAGTCGTTGATTTAAGAAGATAAAATGTTTTTAACTATTAATTAATTTAAAGGACTTAAGTTATTTCATGGGTTAATAATAAATCAATTTCAAAGGTTTATTAAATAAAACTTAAATGGTAATTAAGTAGTTAATTAAGATAAATGGTTTATCTTAAATTAACTAGGGTCTTAGTTAATTGAAGGATAATTAATTAATGTGATTAATTAAAGGATAAATAATTAGTGTAAGCAATTAGGATAATTACTTAATGTAAGATGATTACATTATGTAATTAATTAATGTAAGTAATTAAAGGTTAATTAATGTGAATAATTAAGGGATGATTAATTAATTTCATAAATTAAGATATATAGTTTATAATTAATTCAGATAATTAAGCTAGATTTGAAGGTAATTTATTTATTTATTTGGGGATTAAATTAAATTAATTAAGGATTGTACAAAAAATTAATCTTGCTTATGGATGATTAAATTATGTTGAATGCCTTGAATTGATTGATACCTCTGATGTGTGATGCTCTTTTACATGCAACGCTTGGTTGTACTGTGATGATGTAAGTTATCTATCTGTGATGAATTACCGTATGACATCCTGTATTTAATATTGAATTGTATTTACTTAAGCAATTTGGATTAAAGATGATATTGGATTCGAAGAGACCGGGATCGGGAATCAGTAAATACCCAAAACCACTTCGATTAGTAATCTACAGAATTCTTTATATAGATTTGATTATTGAATCAAATAGGCTGGAATGGAGTAAATTAAGTAAACTGGACTATCTAAACTGAGTAATGGTACTTAGAAATAATTTTGTAAGGATTGATTTTAAACAAGATAAGAGCCCGTAGTGGAGTATGAGTTACCTTGGTTTTCAAATAAGTTTTACACCTTAGTATTTCCAAATTATATGGGTTTACTCACTCTAGTTTCCAGTCTGACTCGGGTGTTACTTTATTGTAATGCTCAGATCAGACTGAATGTTACAGATTTTCAGGTTAGGAGGTTTTGGAGCTCAGGAGGCGAGCTAGATGGCAGGAACGTATGGAGTATATTTTCCTATGTATTTGAGATTGTATTGATAAGTAGTCTGAGACAAGTTGTTACAACTATCCAGATTATTTGTAAATGATTGTACTCTGATGTATTGAATGTAAATTAACAATTACAGCTTTTCTTGTACAAATACTAATATTTGTATATTATATTTTGATCCACTGCGAATGTGAGATTCTGTGTTTTATTTTCTATTCTTCTTCTACCTCTTTTCTTTTTAACCCTAACAATCAGGAATTTTCGACGTTCGGATGCTCGGCACTTATAAAGTAAACGTATTAGTGTCGAATTTTCGGGGTCAATAATTTTGGGTCGTTACACAATGTTTCCACAATATTTTTGTACGGTAAAGTCTACTTTGAGGAAACATTGCTCAAAGTTAGAGGAACTATAATACCTAAGAATATGGATATTACTAAATGTCCCATGGACATTGATAAAATATGATGAGAAAAGTTTATAGATAATGAATATACCGACAAAAACATGCAGTTTCGGAAAAACACTAAAGCCAAAGCTAAAAATTCAATCAATCATACAATAGGAAGAAAATCATACCTTAGAGTTTATGACGAAATGGTAAGAAATTATATTAAAAATATTTCTTATAAATATTAATAATTAATCGTTAATTGGTTTAACAATATTTGTCCTTGTAGGCAAGGAAAATCTGAAAGAGCAAGCCACAAGAATAATGTTTTGGAAGGTGTCACATAATAATAAAAAGTTTGGACAAGCTCTTTCATTTGCAGCAAAAACCTATATAATTATTTTTACTTCCAAGTAATTTATCCATTCACTTGCACTAATTTTGTATTTTTTTATACTAAATTAGGGTTCTTAATTTTTTTTAATGTATATTAAAAAATAGATAAGCTCTAACTTATGTTATATATGTTAAGAATCCGGGCACATATATTGAGTAATCCAATCAATATTCACCCGGTTTTGGTATGGTTCATGCATCGTTATTAGGAATACCAACCTACTCGTTGCATATATATTAAGAATCATTGAGTTTGTAGACATAAGGATCGTACTCATGACAATCGCTTTTCTTTTGTTTCTTAACGCACGTTAAATCACTCTTTTTCGATACATTTTTTCTCATATATTTCAGAATATTCTGCAAAAAAAGTTTAGACATTCAGGATTGAAATTAAAATTTTAGTAGCTTATTGAATGTCTATGCATCTTTTATGGCCACACACACAAAAGAAGTTTATCTCTCTTTTGTTAAAAAAATCACACATGTACAAAAAATAAATGGATTATTCAATATTTAATCTACTTTTAGTGAGAGTATACTAGTAGATCTATTAGCACAAAATTAAAATATAATAGTATGTGCAGGTTGATTCATATTTTATATTTATGATTTTGGTGCACCTTCATAACTGATTAGCTGCAGTGATTTCGCTGGAATGCACTAATTATACCGATGTCACAAATACTAATCATAGATTGAACAAATTGATTTTGGTTCATATATGGTATGAAATTGTTGTTTGTTTTAATTATGTGATGTTTTTTCCTTTTTTAGTTAAAAAAACTGGTTTTCAACCTAATATTTGATTATCATTCAAGCTCTTTTGCATTTTACTTCAAAAATATTTATGAAATGTAAGTTCAATGTATCAAGTTCAAAATAAGTTTCACAGTTTTATGAACTTCAAATAAGATTAAAAAATCTGTTGATTTGGAACAAGAAGGTTACTTGTAAAATATACAGCTCTTTAGGGTATGAATGTTCAAATTAATTAGATTTCATTGCTATGTTTTATGGAGATTTGCACTGGATTGATGTTAAAGTTCAGTAAATCATATGCAAATTATTTGGATAATCAAGATATATTTGAACGAATGCAATTACAAATAGTGAGCGGTAAGGAAAATCGGTAATTTATCCCAAATCAAGATCTTATCTAGCAACATCCAGTACGAACCATTTCTAAAATTCTATGCATCTTCTGTAGCAATATAATCAATGCATCACTAACATGTTGTAACGACCCACTATTTTCTACCATTCAAATCGACAATAATCCACACATGTCAGACTTGAATGATGCAAAATAACAGATTGTAAATTAATTTGGAGCAAATGAAATCAAACACACAGAATCACAGACACAGAAATATCAGAATAACTCGCAGCGGAATATAAAATACCATAGTAGTTCATGAAGCTACTATAATAAAGTCTCAAAACAAATACATAATATCTGTCTAAAACAACATAATAGAAATCACACATACATAGAAGTTCACCAATACATGAGATAAACTAGAACAGTTGAAATTGAAATAGATATATAAATAGATAGGCACAATCTTCAGCAAAGACCAGCTCCAGAAAGCAAATCCAAAGCCATGAATACTCAGGCTGACCCGAGCGTAAAGCAAAACACAAAACACTCGAGTCAGGACATATATACTTATATAATGTAAACTAACTCAAGTGAACTGTAATAAAGATACAAGTAACTTAAAGGATGCCTGGGGCCGCCCATCTTCTAAGGATCCGTTAAACTATTTATTGTTTTGTATTTTGCTTTACGCTCGGGTCAGCCTGAGTATTCACAGCTTTGGATTCTCTTTCTAGAGCTGGTCTTTGTTGGAGATTCTGCCTATCTATTATATCTATTTCAGTTTCAGCTGTTCTAGTTTATCTCATGTATTAGTGAACTTCTATGTATTTGGGATTTCTATTATGTTGTTTCAGATTGTTATTATGTATTTGTTTTGAGACTTTGTTATAGTAGCTTCATGAACTACTATGGTATTTTATATTCCGCTGCGAGTTATTATGATATTTCTGCATCTGCGATTCTGTGTATTTGATTTCATTTGCTCCAAATTTATTTACAATCTGTTACTTTGCATCATTCAAGTCTGACATGTGTGGATTATTGTCGATTTGAATGGTAAAAAATAGTGGGTCGTTACATTTGGTATCAGAGCTTTGGTTTTAGGCAAACCATTGCCCGCGGAGCAAAAAAAATCATTAGAGATAGGGTAGAAATACCCTAGAATGAGTGAAATCAATTTCAGAATCATATCTTTGTGAGAGAACGTATTTTCGAAGTATAAAATGATTTTCAAAATGATTTTAAAAGGATTTTCAAAGATTAGTTTGATATAAAAATTTTCTTGTTTTAAAAAGGATTTTTCAAATGTTTCTAACTTCCTTTCGTATCTACCTTGTTAGTATTCTCATTCATTAGGATATTCACCCAAGTAAATTTTATCTTATCTTCTCATTGTCATCTCTTTATCTTGTCTTATCTTAATTTATCTTTGGCTTCTCTATATCTTTTCCTAAATTCATTCTTGATTTTTCAGGATGAATCGAGGAAATGCCAGAGGTAGGGGTTGTGGTATTGCCCCAGCTCCTCAGCCTATTGTTATGTTAGATTCACTGTTCTCTGTACGGAATTCACTCAACTTGGTGGAACCCCATTCACCGGTTCAGAGAACATCATTGAGGCTCAGCAGTGGTTGTGGAGTCTAGAGAGGATATTTACCGGTCTTGAGATTAATTATGCTCGAAAGCATCTGTTAGTAGCTTGGCAGTTGCATGAGGGTGCTCAAGATTGGTGGGAGTTTGTTAGGGCTAACACCGTCGAGACTGATATTACTTGGAAGCAGTTTAGGTATCCTTTGTGTTATCTTGAATTTTTTTCCTATTTTCCTTCTCTTTTGAATCTATCTTAAGTTTGATCTATATCTCTTTTCCAGGGTGGCTTTTGTGGCAAAATGGAGCCCGAAGCCGAGAAATCTCAGCTTTATCGTGAATTTATGGATCTCAAGCAGGGTACCATGTCTTTTGTTGAGTATGAGAGGAAGTTCAATGAACTTTCCATGTTCGATCCTAGCCTGATTGACACTCCTCTCAAGAAGAATGAGAAGTTCGTTGCTGGCGTTCGTCCTGAGTACTATAGTCGTCTCATTGCTCATGTTCATGGCACTTTCACCCAGCTTATGGATATGGCTATCCGTTATGAGAACCCTACTTCTCAGGGTCCTACTGCTTCTGGTGCTCCTTCATCTCAGTCTTCCTCTGCTAATTCTAGGAAGAGAAAGCCTAATTATCATCCGCAGAAGAAGAATTTGCACCAGCGCCCTGGTTTGGGATCTTCATCATCTGCTCCTTCTCAGAGGCAACCGGTTGATCTTTCCATTATCACCTGCTTTAGATGTGATCAGAATGGACACTATGCCAATAGTTATCCTACTTTATCTGGTGTTGCTATTCCTCCACCTGCTCAGATGGCTAGGCGTGATCTCTGCCATATCTATCTCTAGCCTGGTCATTTTAGGAAGGATTGCCCTACCCAGCAAATGGGTAAGCCTTCTGGTATATTTGCTGTCTCATCTGCATCATCTTCAGTTCCTCCACCTACTCCTAGTGATGACCAAGGTACTCTTCAGGGCACATTTACTTTATTTCATCACCCAGTTCGAGTCTTATTTGATACTGGAGCTTCCCACAGTTTTATTTCAATTGATTTGTGTGATAAGTTCGAGCATCTCCTTTCTCCTGGGTATGCTTCTATTCCTTTATGTGTTTTTAATCCTATCGGAGGTCCTGCCAACCTTAATAGGATTAGTAGGGGAGTGAAACTCTTCCATTCTGGTTATCGTTTTTCTGGTGATTTCTATGTTTTGGGCTTCGATGTTTTTGATTTACTGCTTAGCCAGGATTGGTTAAGGAATCATGATGCCCGTATCTCTTGCATACCTTAAATTGTCACTTTTATCGGAGATAAGGGTGATTCTTTGATTATTCAGTGCCGCATGCCTCAGGATTTTGCTGACAGTTTTATTTATTCTCTGGATTCTTCTCCTAGTGATCTTGATTCGACTCTTGTGGCTAGACTATATCCCGATGTACCTCCTCAGAGGGAAATTGATTTTCGGATTGATCTTATTCCTGGTGCTCGACCTATTGTTCTTCCTCCTAGAAGAATGGAACCCCGCGAGAAGGTTGAGTTAAGGAAACAAATTGCGGAATTAGCTTCCAAATGTCTGATTAGGCCTAGTTTTTTAGAATGGGGAGCAGCGGTGGTTTTTGTCACCAAGTCCGATGGTTCGCTAAGGATGTGTGTTGATTATAGGGAGCTTAACAAGCTCACTATGAAAAAAAGATATCCAATGCCTCGTACCAATGATATGTTTGATCAGCTTTATGGTGCCACTAATTTCTCTCAGCTTGATCTTGCTATAGGTTTTCATCAGCTCAAGGTTGCTGAGGAAAGCATTCCCAAGGCTGCTTTCCGCACTGAGAATGGATTCTATGAATGGTTAGCCATACCTTTTGGTTTGACTAATGCTCCTGCTTTCTTTGTTGATTTAATGAATCGTGTTTTTCGTGATGTGCTTAATAAATTTATTCTAGTCTTTGTTGATGATATCCTTGTCTTCTCTAAGACTAAGGAAGAGCATGAGTCGCATTTGAAATCTGTTTTGAAGACTCTCAGAAATCATCAGTTGAAGGCTAAATTTTCTAAATGCCATTTCTGGAAGGATGAAGTCTGATTTCTTGGGCATATTGTTTCTGGTAATGGAGTTTTTGTTGATCTTGTCAAGATCGCTGCGATTAATGTAAGCTTTCTTTCCTCTCTTTTCTTTTATCATTTAATAATTCTATCTTTTCGGTTGTCCTTATGTTCTCCCTATTCTGTTTCAGGATTAGGAAACTCCAAAGACTCCATCTGATATTCGTAGTTTTCTGGGCCTTGCCGGTTACTACCGGAGATTCATCGAGAATTTTGCTCGGATTGCTATCAATTAAAATTCAAGTTTTCAATGCAATTTCATATACAATTAAGTTTTAATTCAAATCATTTTTAACTTATAAAATTATATATTTTCACTTTTAAAACAATCATTTAAATACCCTTATATTTATGATTTTATAAAGTTAAATTTTCATACAAAAATCAAAATTTAATAATAATTTACTTATTAAATTCAAACATTAAATTTTCTATTCTTTACAATTAAATTTTAACTTAACGCTTAAGTTTAAATTTCCAAATATAACTTATTTTCATTTTATTTACCTAATTTAAAATTCACTTTTAAACAAAATTCACAAATTTCCAATTTAAGTTATATTTCAAAATTCAACTTAAATATTCATTTATTTAACATTTTAACTTATTCAAAAATCATTAACACTTTATAAAAATCATTTTAAATTCATTTTAAATCAAAATATCATAAATTTACATTTTTAAAAATACTTTAGAAATTCCAGAAAAATATATATAAAACCACGGTCTGTATATAGTTTCTAACCTAGGTCAAGTGATACGGATATATATCATTTCAATCCGTAGTTTACAAAGAAAACCCGGATTCTATCATTTCAAACCCGAAGTCCCAAGTAAAATGAATCGTTTAGGCCTATCATTTCAGTCCATAACGATTTTTCCCTATTTTAAGGTCTGTTCGGGTATGTATCATTTCAACCCATAGTGGTTCTAATCTACAGGGAACTTGTAGTGTGATAAACTGATATAAATAAACAGAATAACATTATATAATAGTAACAGATCATATAACAGGTGTATAAATAGGGATGAACATCATATGTGAGATGACCCACCTTCTTATCATAATTTTTTTTATATACACAGTGGTCATCTAATCAAGAGAATATCATTTTCTAATTTCTCTTCTATCCAGGATCTTTAAGCCAATATAAAAATATTGTTGTGATCAAATTATCTTAAACTTACATACATAAAATTATGTATATGTAATACTTTCTGTTTAAATCTGAGTATAGAGGTTTTGGAAGCAGAGAATCTATTTGGGGATCATTATGTGATTCCCACATAGCAAAAGTATTTTCAAAGCAAGTTTTCTAGTCAATCTTATTTCTACATAACTATTGATATTATGCCTTCTAGACTTAGCATTAGTTTGTATTTCTCATAATTTCATTTCTGTGTGGATTGTGCTTTTAAATTTTGTATATGTGTGTACATTTACCTGTGCATGTATATTTACTGGGAAGATTTTGAGTGCCTAATTTCTTTTTTTTATCTTCCAAGTAATTGTTAACTTAAAATGATTAGTCTTACCCTATATATTTGAGTTATTAAGCTTCTCTGCAAACTGGGTTTAAAACAATTGAAGATGGTTGAACCCCGGGCTTAGTGATATGGTCAGGTTAGCCTTACTTATCTTGCTTCCATTCATACACAAATTAAAAGTATTTCTGGGTTCTTCTCAAGATAACGCAAACTTCTATTTACCAGATTTCTATATCCTCTTTAAACCTGAATTCCTCATATCAACTACTGGATTATTTATTCAGTTCATACATGCTTCCCATCTCATATTTTCTATTGCTATAAATTTGATCATTTTGAAAGCTAAAAGAAGAAACTACATTATTCAGTTAAAACATTTTCAAAAGCAACCCACAAGTTTCAACTGAATTACACCTTTAAGTTCCATACTTACAAAACAGAAAAGGACATTACATTAGTTTCTTTCTAAGCAACTTGATCAACATAGCATAACATAGATTTGACTTAAACTTCTATTCTTAATTTTCAGAAAATCTGTAACTATTGCATCCAAATTCTTAAGCAGCTAACACATCCTGAGCTTGATCAGTGAAATGCTTATTTACCTGCACAAACACCATGAACTGCCTCATATAAATATGAGACACCCAATGGTGCATAAACACACAAGGATCAGACTAATGTCTGGTATGAGTAATCTACCTTAAAACATGATTCTATTTGACTTTATTTTTGTACAAATTCTTTAAATAAATTAAGAAACCCAGTATCATCTTTGTGCATGTTTTTGTGGGGGCATGTGCATTCATATCAGAGCAAAGCAAATTATATATTATCCAAGTGGTTCGGTTTAAAGAAAACAATCATAAGATTCACTTATGTATGATCCAAGTGGTTCAGTTTAAAGAAAACAATCATAAGATTCACCAAATAAACATCATAAACTAACCAATGCAATCATCAATTCAGTCATCAAACCCTATTTACAAATTTTCTGGCCATCAGGGACTTCACCCAAGTCTCACCTGAACCTATTTCTATTGACTACTATCAAGTATATATATATATTATGGTCTTTAGCTACTTTCTCTTGTTAAATCACACACTGCCTGGGACAAATCTCTGTTAACCCAGCACAAACAGGCCCCTGGGTAAGCATACCATGTGTGAGCTTGCAATGTTCACCTTGCCAAGCCATATTTTGTAGCCCTAAGATCCAAAGTCCTTAGTTAAATTACTAAGTGTTATTTTCCCTTTTCTTAACTGTGCCAATCTTCTTCTGCAGGTCACATTTCAATCAGAGGAAAATAAACAATTCACCCAATCATGTATTCATTCAGAGATGTATAAATCATGTTCTCAGAAGCAACTATTTAATCATGCAAATAGATATGATTACTTAACATATTATTTTTCCTATGGGTTCTAATAGATCAAGTCATAAACATATGGTCATAAATAGTTTTTCTGGTTACTTCCTTTTTACCTCTGGTTCAATCAGATCCTTATTAATTTAGATCTGGCTAAACCATAAGTTTAAACTTTGATTTGGATAGTTTATAAAATCATAGAAGCTCAACACATGTATATCATTGCACTTCTATATATTTTTTTCCAGTTTAATATGAGACATAAGCAACAACACAATTTTACTGCCCCATATTGCTTTCCACTTTAGACCATATATTTACCACATAAATCCTGGAAATTCAAATAAATATTCATATGAAGAAAACTCATGAAAAGAACCCACTTCATCTCAAAGTTAATCCATAATCAGATAGACATTTAAAACATGAAATACATGACTCTTTCATACTGGATAAATCACTATGCAGAATTTCATACTTAAACAAATCATTCACATACCAGAAGCATCAAGTCATAAAATGAACACAGCTTGCAAAAATAAAATATAAAACCAATTAGGCTGCCTCAATATTCAGGGCTTACTGCCAAGTTCCCAGTGAGATTACTCACCTTAATTCCTCTTCCTAAGCCTTCCTTTTCCTTTGATCTTCTACTTCCTCTTAACTCTAATGGCCAGTGCTCCTCATTTTCTCTGGTTTATATTTTTATTGCTACATTTTTTCCTGTTTTAAAATGGTGATAGATCTCACTACCCTTAAGTCTTCTTATACCAGACCCTGGCTGCCACTAGGGTTTTAGAAAATACCCAATGTCAATTTTAAACCATAATGTGATCTGCCTTAATCTTGATTCAAATAAAAGAAAAGGGTATGTGGTCCTTGTTTTATTTTTTTTCTTCAGAAAATAAACCTTATTCTTTTAATCCTACCCCTGGGTCATGTTATATGCATGACTTAATTTTTTTTCCCTTAAGCAAAAAGAATTACTAAAAATAGCTAAAGTGTTTATTTAAAGATTCATACCATTTCCATGTAAGCTTTGTCTTCTACCAGCAGTACTTGCCTGTGTACATGCATATCATATGTAAACCTATTTTTTTTCTTTTGTTTTAAATGATTTTACTGTCTAACATTTCTACAGGTATTATTATTATTTCTGCCTATGTTTATTTTCTTTTATGCTAAATTTATTAAAGATCTGATCATATCTTCCTACATATGTGTTTGTAATTTTATTTATCCTAATATATATATATATATTAACTGTTGCCTATTTGTTTTTCACAAAGAAAAATGTGTGCATGTGTGTGCACCATCTTGTATACACATTTAGGCTGCAATCATACACTTATAAAACAGTTTCTATTCCTATCTATTTTTCTATGCAAAATTTTTAACAAGCATAAGCTAAATTAAATCATAAAATTGCTTATAAAATCAGGGCTATCACAATATGATCATAGCATAGACAGTTATAACATGATGATATGGTTTACACATTCAAATGCTATCGGTTTACTAGTTATACAAGTATAAAATGTCTAGTGAGAAATACTCACCTCTACAAGCTGGAGATGACAAATTCAGACACACAACAGAGATCCAAAAGGCACGAAAACACGACTACGATTCAAGTGTGGGGAGAGCCAAAATAGTTTTTTGTGCATATGAAACAAAAACAATACAAATCACATGAATATACACCCAAAATATATCATTAAACCATCTAGAAATCATGCACAACAAAGAATCAAACACTTGCACTTGCTTTCACAAATCTCATGCTCGACCATAGGTTGATAAAGAACGGCCATGATGATGTATTTGGTGAAGTATGAATCATATGTGCTCAGCCTAACTAAGGTATGAAGGTATGGAAGTTGTTATGCATGTACAACATAAGTCAAGGCAACCAAAATGAATTTCTATGCAACATAAGTCTCGGCCATAGGCATGTATTGGCACGGCCAGGCCTGGTGGGGTCAGGGGATGATGTGGCAGTGGTCTTGGGTTAGGTAGGGGCTGGTGGAAGGTGGTAAAATGGTGGCCGAGAGGGTGAGCATGGGTGGTGAAGGCAATAGTGAGGTCGGCTATGCATGTTTCAAGTGGTGTTTGCATTTTTTTTGTGGAACTTCTCATCAAGGATGGCCATGACTAGGTAGGTTAGTTGAGATGGAGGGGTTTTGTAGCTGGACAAGGTGGTAATGAAGGTGGTGGTGAAGGTGGAGGCTATAGGCCGAACACTCATAGTGAAAGCAAGGCATAAAATACACTAAAACAAAGAAGAAAATGGAAGAAAAGTGAATAACATTTACCAAATTTTCTTTCAGAAATGGAGGCCGAAATTTTTTAGGGTTAAGAAACTTTTTTTTGTGTATGAGAAAAAGAAAGTAATCAGCTGAAGATAGTTGATAAGATTTGCCAAAATTAATGCATGTGTTGATTGAATTGAAAAGGCAAAAGGAGGTGAAAAGTCGAAGGTAAATGAAAGGATTCAAAACTCTTCAAATTTCTTTTATTCTTTTGCATTTTTAAACAAATGAAAAATGAATATAAACAAAACAAAAACACAACAAAATAATGTATGAATAAAAATAAATAATTAAATTTTAGACAAATATAAATAAATTAAGAAAATAGCTCAAAAATAGAAACTAGGTCTTAAAAATTGTAAATAAATACAATAAGCTTTGGAAAATTTTTATTATCACTTTAAAATATTTAAGAATGAAATCTTGAAATAAAAATAAAATAGTTTCAAAATGAAATAAAGTCAAATTTAAAAATATAACAAAAATCTAGGGTTGTTACACTCTCCCCCACTCAAATCTTTTCGTCCTCGAAAAAAACGGGTAAGGAAAAAATAAAGAAAAACAAGATAGAAATCAAAATAGTACCTGAAAAAAACAATTCCAGATCCAAAGAACGAATGCTTTCCTCCGTCTCCCAGGTACAATCTCGATCATCAGTACTCTACTGTACTTTGACCAGACTAACATATTTCCTTCCGAACTGCTTCGTACCTCTGTCGATAATACGAAGTGGCTTCCCCTCGACAGTCAGATTAGGCTCAATATCCAAACTATCAAGAGCAGAATGTTGGACAATAAGAGATGGATTGTGAAGATATCGGCAAAGATGCGAGACATGGAATAGATAATGCACTCCAGAAGGCTTCTCGGGCAAACCCAAACGATAAGCCAAAGAACCAACTCTTCCCACAACGCTGAAAGTACCAATGAACCTAGGAGAAAGCTTCTGTCTACGACCAAAGCGAATGAAATTCCTCAAGGGAGAGACCATAAGGAAAACCTGATCACCAACAGAAAACTCCAAAATCCACCTACGCCTATCAGCATACTTCTTCTGCATATCCTGAGCAGCTCTCAACCTCCTCTTAATCTCCTCAACTCTCTCAGAAGCTTCCAAAATCACATCAGGACCAAAAATCAAATGATTACCGAATTCAATCCAACAAGATGGAGATCTACAAGGTCATCCGTATAGAGCAGCAAACAGAGACATATGGTACTGGCCTGAATGCAAAGATGGAATGAGATGGATAAAGAGATTAAGAATAGGCTTAGAACAGAAGATAAGATTATATCTGATAGCTATTATTGTAGGTGAATTCAGCAAGATGGAGATGATCTTTCTAAGATCCTCCATAATCAAGCACACAAGCACGAAGAAGATCATCGAGAATCTGATTCACTCTTTCCGTTTGACCGTCAGTCTGTGGATGGTAAGCAGTGCTCAGATTCAGTTGAGTAGTCAGAGATTCCTGAAAAGCTTTCCAAAACTGACTGGTAAAGGTAGGATCACGATCACAAACAATGCTGAGAGGAACACCATGGAGACGAACGATCTCTCTCATGTTGATCTCAGACAAGCTAGAAGCAGAACGAGTAGACTTGACCAGAATGAAATGAGCGAACTTGGTCATTCTATCCACAATAACCCAGATACTCTCATTACATCTCTGAGTCCTTGAAAACCTGTTCCCACTTCCAGTTGGGAATCTCATGGGTCTGCAACAAACCAGGGGTCTTCTGGTTATCGGCTTTGACTTGTTGACAAGTCGCACATCGACTAACAAAGATAGAGATATCCCTCTTTATCCCCTTCTACCAATAAAGCCTCATCATATCCTGATACATCTTCGACACACCAGAATGAATAGAAAGCGTGGATCGATGATTCTCCCAAAGCAACTCCTGCCTCAAACCATCAACATTTGGGACACAAATCCTGCCATTAATCCTCAAAATCCCTCTATCATCGATCTGAGCTCCACTACCATTACTACTACCACAATCACCAACCCTGCTACGAACACTCTCCTTCATCAATCTAAGCATCTCATCCTTATCTTGCTTAGCCATGATACAGTCTAAAAGAGGAGAAGAAGAAACAACAAGCTGACACAACAAAGCCTTCTTCCGAGTCAAAGCATCGGCCACAACATTAGCTTTACGGGAAGTATAGCTAATATCAAGGTCGTAAGAAGCCAAAAACTCAAGCCAACGAACTTGCCTCTGATTCAAATCCTTCTCGGAGAAGATATATCTCAGAGACTGATGATCGATGAAAAGCTCAAACTTGGTTCTTAGAAGATGATGCCTCTTCAAAGCAAAGACAACAGCAAGCAACTCTAAATCGTGAGCAGCATAATTTGCCTCGTGGGTTTTCAACTAATGGCTGGCATAGGCAATGACCTTACCATTTTTCATGAGAAAAGAACCTAAACCCTCACGACTAGCATCAGTATATACCGTCAATCCTGCACTTCCATTCAGAACGGTAAGAACTGGTGAAGAAGTTGGCTTACTTTTTAACTCATTGAATGCAGCTTCACATTTCTTATCCCAAATGAACCTAGCATTCTTACGAGTCAAAGCAGTGAGAGGTGCAACAATTCGAGCAAAATTCTCGATGAATCTCCGATAGTAACCCGCAAGGCCCAGAAAACTACGAATATCAGATGGAGTCTTTGGAGTTTCCTAATCCTGAAACAGAATAGGGAGAACATAAGGACAACCGAAAAGATAGAATTATTAAATGATAATAGAAAAGAGAGGAAAGAAAGCTTACATTGATCGCAGCGATCTTGACAGGATCAACAAAAACTCCATTACCAGAAACAATATGCTCGAGAAATCGGACTTCATCCTTCCAGAAATGGCATTTAGAAAATTTAGCCTTCAACCGATGATTTCTGAGAGTCTTCAAAACAGATTTCAAATGCGACTCATGCTCTTCCTTAGTCTTAGAGAAGACAAGGATATCATCAACAAAGACTAGAATAAATTTATTAAGCACATCACGAAAAACACGATTTATTAAATCAACAAAGAAAGCAGGAGCATTAGTCAAACCAAAAGGCATGGCTAACCATTCATAGAATCCATTCTTAGTGCGGAAAGCAGTCTTGGGAATGCTATCCTCAGCAACCCTGAGCTGATGAAAACCTGTGGCAAGATGAAGCTGAGAGAAAGCAGTGGCACCATAAAGTTGATCAAACATATCATTAGTACGAGGCATTGGATATCTGTTTTTCATAGTGAGCTTGTTAAGCTCCCTATAATCAACACACATCCTTAGCGAACCATCGGACTTGGTGACGAAAACCACCGCTGCTCCCCATTCAGAAAAACTAGGCCTAATCAGACATTTGGAAGCTAAGTCCGCAATATGTTTCCTTAACTCAACCTTCTCGCGAGGTGTCATTCTTCTAGGAGGAAGAACAACAGGTCGAGCACCAGGAATAAGATCAATCCGAAAATCAATTTCCCTCTTAGGAGGTACATCGGGATATAGTATAACCACAAGAGTAGAATCAAGATCACTAGGAGAAGAATCCAGAGAATAAATAAAACTGCCAGCAAAATCCTGAGGCATGCAGCACTGAATAATCAAAGAATCACCCTTACCTCCGATAAGAGTGACAATTCTAGGTATGCAAGAGATACGGGCATCATGATTCCTTAACCAATCTTGGCCAAGCAATAAATCAAAAGCATCGAAGCCCAAAACATAGAAATCACCAGAAAAACGATAACCAAAATGGAAGAGTTTCACTCCCCTACTAATCCTATTAAGGTTGGCAGGACCTCCGATAGGATTAGAAACACATAAAGGAATAGAAGCATACCCAGGAGAAAGGAGATGCTCGAACTTATCACACAAATCAATAGAAATAAAACTGTGGGAAGCTCCAGTATCAAATAAAACTCGAACCGGGTGATGAAATAAAGTAAATGTGCCCTGAAGAGTACCTTGGTCATCTCTAGGAGTAGGAGCAGGTGGAGGAACTGGAGATGATGCAGATGAGACAACAAATATACCAAAAGCCTTACCATTTTGTTGGGTAGGGCAATCCTTCCTAAAATGACCAGGCTAGAGATAGATATGGAAGAGATCACGCCTAGCCATTTGAGCAGGTGGAGGAATAGCAACACCAGATAAATTAGGACAACTATTGGCATAGTGTCCCTTCTGATCACATCTAAAGCAGGTGATAATGGGAAGATCAACTGGTTGCCTCTGAGAAGGAGCAGATGATGAAGATCCCAAACTAGGGCGCTTGTGAAAATTCTTCTTCTACTGATGATAATTAGGCTTTCTCTTCCTAGAATTAGCAGAGGAAGACTGAGATGAAGGATCACTAGAAGCAGTAGGACCCTTAGAAGTAGGGTTCTCATAACGGATAGCCATATCCATAAGCTGGGTGAAAGTGCTATGAACATGAGCAGTGAGACGATTATAGTACTCAGGACGAGCACCATCAATGAACTTCTCATTCTTCTTTAGAGGAGTGTCAATCGGGCTAGGATCAAACTTGGAAAGTTCATTGAACTTCCTCTCATACTCAGCAAAAGACATGGTACCTGCTTGAGATCCATAAATTCATGATAAAGCTGAGATATCCCGGCTTTGGGCATCCATTTTGCCATAAAAGCCTCCCTGGAAAAGAGATATAGATCAAACTTAAGATAGATTCAAAAGAGAAGGAAAATAGGAAAAAAATTCAAGATTACACAAAGGATACCTAAACTGCTCCCAAGTAATATCAGCTTCGACGGTGTTAGCCGTAACAGACTCCCACTAATCTAGAGCACCCTCATGCAACTGCCAAGCTACTAACTGATGCTTCCGAGCATTAGTAATCTCAAGACCTATAAATATCCTCTCTAGACTCCGCATCAACTGTTGAGCCTAAATGATGTTCTCTGAACCGGTGAATGGGGTTCCACCAAGTTGAGTGAATTCCATACAGAGAACAGTGAATCTAACATGAACAATAGGCTGAGGAGCTGGGGCAATACCACGACCCCTACCTCTGGCATTTCCTCGATTCATCCTGAAAAATCAAGAATGAATTTAGGAAAAGATATAGAGAAGCCAAAGATAAATTAAGACAAGACAAGATAAATAGATGACAATGATAAGATAAGATAAAATTTACTTGGGTGAATATCCTAATGAATGAGAATACTAACAAGGTAGATACGAAAGGAAGTTAGAAACATTTGAAAAATCCTTTTTAAAACAAGAAATTTTTTATACCAAAATAATCTTTGAAAATCCTTTTAAAATCATTTTGAAAATCATTTAATACTTTGAAAATACGTTCTCTCACAAAGATATGATTCTGAAATTGATTTCACTCATTCTAGGGTATTTCTACCCTATCTCTAATGATTTTTTTTGCTCCGCAGGCAATGGTTTTCCTAAGACCAAAGCTCTGATACCAAATGTAACGACCCACTATTTTGTACCATTCAAATCGACAAAAATCCACACATGTCAGACTTGAATGGTGCAAAATAACAGATTGTAAAAAAATTTGGAGCAAATGAAATCAAATACACAGAAACGCAGACATAGAAATATCAGAATAACTCGCAGCGGAATATAAAATACCATAGTTGTACATGAAGCCACTATAACAAAGTCTAAGAACAAATACATGATGTCAGTCTGAAACAACATAATAGAAATCCCAAATACATAGAAGTTCATTAATACATGAGATAAACTAGAATAGCTGAAACTGAAATAGATATATAATTAGATAGGCAGATTCTCCAACAAAGACCAGCTCCAGAAAGAGAATCCAAAGCTGTGAATACTCAAGCTGACCCGAGCGTAAAGAAAAACACAAAACACTCGAGTCAGGACATATATACTTATATAATGTAAACCAACTCAAGTGAACTGTAATAAAGATACAAGTAACTTAAAGGATGTCTGGGACCACCCATCCTCTAAGGATCCGTTAAACTATTTACTATGTAGCAATATTAGGCTATTATAATAATGTCTACAGTAAAATAAACTTACTTTAAAATAGCGTCGAAGTGTTATCCATATAGCCCCCAACACATAATAGTCCCAGTAGTCCATCCAGTATCAGCAGACGACCCTAAATACTCCATGGGCTACGGGAGAAAAACAAACTCGTAGTAAGGCTCTCTATGGTAGGTGACAAGGCACACGAGGCAATGCCTAGGTAGATATACCAATTACGCTTCCAGGCTGGTGGTAACGCATAGCTGCCACTACCGCCCACCTCGAGCCACGCTCCCAAAATCAAAGGGTGCACCCAATCAATCACAAATGTAATAGAATGGTGTCGAAGAAGTGTGTTCGATCGGAGGAACTACCTTACTTGGCCCGTCGATTGCTTCTGTTTTAGCCACCTTAAGCCAACGCACGGGATACGGGTCCACGTTCATATCTCAATAGGATCGTCGCCACCATCCTACTTCGTTCTGGAATCTCCATTGCGTACAAAGTTGTTAAAGTGGTTTTCGGAGTTGACAGAGAGTATGACAACTTCCGATCCCGGTCTCTTTAACAACCAATCGTTATTATGACCCGTGGTTATAATTTAAAAATGGTATTTATATTTCAAAAATCAGATATCATTTCAACAATTCAATATCAGTTTAAATACATTTCAAAATATCAAAATATCATATCGTTCAAAACCTCATTTATTTATTTTAATTTAAATACCATTTCAACTCACATTTCAAATGGTTTACTTTTCAAATATTCAATTCTCAAAGATTTAGCCTTTTCAAGTTTATTTATTCACGTAAATTTATTAAAACAGTGAAAATTCAACTTTCGCAGCACTTAGAAAATGCTACAGAGTTATGTTTTAAAACAATTCAATTAGCAAAAGACAGCATTTAAAAATGCTGTAATAAGTTTTAGGTTTCAAATAACATCTTAGTTAAATTCTGCAACTACATCACTTACAAAGTGTTGTAATACCCTTTAGTTCATTTTAGCATTTTTAGTTCATTTATATCAACTATAGCATTTATAAATGCTGTAATATCCTTTACATTAGAAATAATAACATTTCAAAAAAATGCTATCAATTAAAATTCAAGTTTTCAATACAATTTCATAAGCAATTAAGTTTTAATTTAAATTTAACTTATAAAATCATATATTTTCACTTTTAAAACAATCATTTAAATACCCTTATATTTATGATTTTATAAAGTTAAATTTTCATACAAAAATCAAAATTTAATAATAATTTACTTATTAAATTCAAACATTAAATTTTCTATTCTGTATAATTAAATTTTAACTTAATACTTAAGTTTAAATTTCCAAATATAACTTATTTTCATTTGATTTACTTAATTTAAAATTCACTTTTAAACAAAATTCACAAATTTCCAATTTAAGTTATATTTCAAAATTCAACTTAAATATTCATTTATTTAACATTTTAACTTATTCAAAAATCATTAACACTTTATAAAAAATCATTTTAAATTCATTTTAAATCAAAATACCATAAATTTACATTTTTAAAAATACTTTAGAAATTCCAGAAAAATATATATAAAACCACGGGCTGTATAATATTTTCTAACCTAGGTCAAGTGATACAGATATATATCATTTCAATCCGTAATTCACAAAGAAAATCCGGATTCTATCATTCAAACCCGCAGTCCCAAGTAAAATGAATCATCCAGGCCTATCATTTTAGTCCATAACGATTTTTCCCTATTCTAAAGTCCGTTCGGGTATGTATCATTTCAAACCATAGTGGTTCTAATCTACAGGGAACTTGCAGTGTAATAAACTGATATTAATAAACAGAATAGCATTATATAATAGTAACAGATGATATAACAGGTGTATAAACAAGGATGAACATCATATGATCATAGCATAGACAGTTATAACATGATGATATGGTTTACAGATTCAAATGCTATCGGTTTACTAGTTATACAAGTATAAATTGTCTGGTGAGAAATACTCACATCTATAAGCTGGAGATGTCAAATTCAGTCACACAACAGAGATCCCAAAGGTATGAAAACAGGACTATGATTCAAGTATGGGGAGAGCCAAAATAGTTATCTTCTGCATATGAAACAAAAACAATACAAATCACATGAATATACAACCTAAAATATATCATTAAACCATCTAGAAATCATGCACAACAAAGAATCAAACACTTGCACTTGCTTTCACAAATCTCATGCTTGGCCATAGGTTGATAAAGCACGGCCATGATGATGTATTTGATGAAGTATGTATCATATATGCTCGGCCTAACTAAGGTATGAAGGTATGGAAGGTGTTATGCATGTACAACACAAGTCAAGGCAACCAAAATGAATTTCTATGCAATATAAGTCTCGGCCATAGGCATGTATTGGCACGGCCAGGCCTGGTGGGGTCAGGGGATGATGTGGCAGTGATCTTGGGTCAGGTAGGGGCTGGTGGAAGGTGGTGAAAAGGTGGCCAAGAGGGTGAGCATGGGTGGTGAAGGCAATAGTGAGGTCGGCTATGCATGTTTCAATTGGTGTTTGCATATTTTTTGTGGAACTTCTCATCAAGGATGGCCACGGCCGAACACTCATAGTGAAAGCAAGGCATAAAATACACTAAAACAAAGAAGAAAATGGAAGAAAAGTGAAAAACATTTACCAAATTTTCTTTCAAAAATGGAGACCAAAATTTTTTAGGGTTGAGAAACTTTTTTATGCCTGAGAAAAAGAAAGTAATCCACTGAAGGTAGTAGATAAGGTCGGCCAAAATTAATGCATGTGTTGATTGAATTGAAAAGGCAAAAGGAGGTGAAAAGTCTAAGGTAAATGAAAGGTTTCAAAACTCTTCAAATTTCTTTTATTCTTCTGCATTTTTAAACAAATGAAAAATGTATATAAATAAAATAAAAACACAACAATATAATGTATGAATAAAAATGAATAATTAAATTTTGGATAAATATAAATAAATTAAGAAAATAGCTTAAAAATAGAAACTAGGTCTTAAAAATTGTAAATAAATACAATAAGATTTGGAAAATTTTTATTATCACTTTAAAAATATTTAAAAATGAAATCTTGAAATAAAAATAAATTTCAAAATAATTTCAAAATGAAATAAAGTCAAATTTAAAATTATAACAAAAATCTAGCGTTGTTAGACATGTCATTTTGCCTCCTTTTGGATTCTCTGGATTTTGGACGCAATGTTGTTACTACACAATGCCAAAAACATAGTGCTGCACTGAGTTTTTGAATCAGTGTACTTACTACACTGTGTCGAAAACTCGGTGCTTTAGTGTACCTGCATTGAGTTAAAAACTCAGTGCAAGCTTAACTGCACTTAATCTTTGACTCACTGCAAACTTGTTCTGAGTTTGACTCGGTCCAAACTTGCATTTGCACTAATCTATCTTAATGCATAGTAGTGCACAAATTCAACTTAGTGCACATAGAATTGTCGTGTGCTCTGTGTTGAACTTAGTGCATTGTTGTGCACTGAGTTGAACTTAGTTGCATTTCCAATCAATAATAACTTTGATGTTCTATTTTTTTTATAATAAAAGCTAGATCTAATTAATAGTAATTTTGATGTTTGAATTCTCATTTGACATATTGAATGTAGGAACTTGTGGAGGAGGAGGAAGAAAACAGAAGTTAGAATGTAGTGGCAATGAGGAAGCAAACACGTATGATCTTGATAATGACCCTATCTCTAAAGTTTTTGGCGTTGATAAAAAGAAAAACTATTTTCATACGACTCCACTTCCTCTATAAAGCAAGTAAATATGATACAAGCTTCAATAGCAATTGTTGATAAGAATAAAAAGAAAGATTTTCATCAATGGTCATCGAAATTACAAAACCAAGTGGCGAATCAAGTGTCGATCCATATCAATGATGCTCTTAAATCATTTGCTTCATCTTTCCTTAGTATGGTATCGGGGTTGCAACATACCTTTATGGGGGGAATCTGATGCCTAGGATGGAAATTGATTCAAACTTGGATAAATCTCCACTGAATATTGGTACCGCTAGTTCACTTGTTTCGTCAAATGATATTGGATCATCTATAAGAGAAAAACAATTTGTAATGCTACTATCATAAGATTTGAAGAAGGATGTAACAAAAGTTTATATTGGAACACAAACTATATGTCATTTTAGAGAGGTGGTACAAAATGTGGAGAAACTTTTTGGGTAACGAAAGTTTTAGAATCGGAAGAACCGATTTACGATGGTCCTCAAAATGGGCATTACAGGCTTTGTGAATTTTCAGATGGGGTATTTATGATATGACCCGTGTTTTGCCTTCGTAATATTTGAAATTCTACATGTCACTGGTAAAACTTTATCTTGTTTTTTGTAATTTGGATATGACATTGTTGTATTTTGAAATTGGAAAGTTTGCAGCTTATATTACAGTATTATTTAAATATGACATTGTTGTATTTGAGATATGGATGCATTTTAAATTTTGTATTGAATTGATATAATAAATCATATATGAGATATGGAAATTATTATTATGATAAGTTATATTCATTTGTTTTAAGAATTTTAATATTAGTTGTGCATGAAATTAGGTAAAAACATAATTTCAATTAGTAATGCATATAATGTTATTAATATTTTGGATTAACAAAGCCTATAAAAGTTAAACCAGATGATAAACAAATCAATTTATGTGTGAAACGTTTATAAGTGTTACTAATATGACGATGAAAACACTTATAAGTGTTACAACTATCTTATTTAGCAACACTTATAAATCTTACTAAATAATCATTTTTTGACGCTCACAAGTGTTACTAAATATTCTGATACCAACACTGATAAGCGTTATTAATAAGTATGTTAGTAGTACTTATAAGTGCGACACATTTGGCCGCTCTGTTAGGCCATTGGTAACACTTAAAAAGTGTTATTGAAATTATTTGTAACACTTATAAGTTTTAGGATTTGCCTGTTTTGGTGTAGTAGCGAAGGAGAGTGTGTTGATTATAGTGTTTCATACGCCATCCAGATTTTATGAGTTTGTTGGTTATACCGTTCGGGCTGACCAATGCACCAGTATACTTTGTTGATCTTATGGACCATGTCTCCAGGGATCAGCTAAATAAGTTTGCTTTTGTGTTCGTGGATCATACTCTTATGCACCCACGGACGGAAGAAGAACACAAGACACGTTTGAGGATTGTGCTTGAGGTGTTGAGGATGCACAGATTGAAGGTGAAGGTTTCGAAGTGTAACTTCTAAAGGAGGAAAGTAAGATTCTTAGGTCACGTTGTTTCGAAACAAGTTATTGCTGTAGACATGGCTAAGGTGTCAACAATTCAAGATTGGAACCAACCTAAGAGCATTATAGATGCGAGAAGTTTTCTTGGATTGACTGATAGTGTAGATGTTTTATCAAGTAATTCTCGAAAGTAGCAACATCGTTGACTAAGAAAAACTAGACCTTCATATAGGACATATGGTGCGAGCACACATTTGTGAGTCGGAAAGAATGATTGACAGTGCACCGATGTTAACCATTCCGAGCAGGAATGAGGAGATAATTATATACATGAATGTTTTTGTTACCGGAAGAGGTGCGGTACTAATGCAAAGAGGTAAGTTTGTTGCATACGATTACCCACGGCTGAAGCTACATGAGAGGAAGTACACAAACAATAATTTTGAATTAGTTGCAATAGATTTGTGCTTTGAAGATATGGAGGCATTACTTTTTTTGGGAAATGCTTGAGCTATTTACACACCACAAATGATTGAAATACCTTTTCTCCTAAAAAGACCTCAACGTTTGTCAACAGCGATGGTTGAATTTTTGGCCTCCTACGACTTTAGAATTTCTTATATGCATAGTAAGGGAAATATAGTCATTGATGCTTTGAGCAAAAGACATGTCAGTTTAGGGGCGACACTCCTACGCTGGACGCAGCTTGAGTTTATTGCTAGCTATGACTTCAGACCTCATTGTGAGTTAGAACCAAAGAGGTAGGAGTAGAGTCTGAAGAAATGAGGCAGTACAGACTCAACCGAGAGGGTTGGCTTCGTAAGAATGGGAGATTGTTTGGTCCCTGCATCGGTGGTTTGTGGGACAAGGTACTATGAGTTATCATCATTCAAGACTGATCATACATCTCAATGGTAATAAGATGTATCGTGATATGAAGAGGGGATTAAAAAGGATGTCAGGGAACACATCTCAAAGTGCATGAACTATCAGTTGGTAAAGGCATAGCAGAAGAAGCCAAGTGGACTGATGCAACCACATGAGATTCTCGAGTGATTGTGGTAATAAGTTTCGTTAGATTTTATCAATGGAATGTCAAGGACCATAGGAGGGTATGATAGTTTTGATTATAGTCGATAAATTGATGAAAAATGCTAGATTTATACCCGTTAAGTCTAATAGAATGATATCCAAATTTGCTGAGTTGTATGTGAAATGGATGGTCTATTTCTTGGTGTGCCATAAAGCATTATATTGACCAAGATCCTTTACTCACTAGTAGGTATTAGAAGAGCTTACGAGAGACTTAAGGAATAAAGCCACATCTCAATATAACTTGTCACCTACAAACTGATGGCCAGACCAAGAAAGCGAATCATATCTTAAAAGATCTCTTACAAGCTTGCATACTCGACATTTGGAGTCTCGTGGGACAATCACTTGAATTTGGTAGAGTTCACATACAACAATATCTAGCATTGGTATGGCGCCATTCGAGGCATTGTATGGCCGACCGTGTAACACTCCTTTTTGTTGGTGGGAAGCAGGTGAAAAACTTATACTCAGGCCATATATTATTCGAGAGACCTCAAAGAAGATCGAGATCATTCAACAATGGATAAAGGCTACTCAATATAGACAGAAGAGCTATGCTGTCAAAAGATGTAGAGATTTTGAGTTCGCTGTCGATAATATGTTTATGAAGATATCTCTATTGAAGAATGTTGTCAATTCGCTAATAAAGGGAAGTTGGCAACATGATTTGTGGGTCCTTTTCCAATATTAGAAAGGATTAGGAACTTAACTTACATAGTCGACTTACTTTAAGAGATTGTGAGCATGCATAATGTATTCCACATCTCTCATTTGTGGAGGTTTGTGCATGGTTCGGGTGTGATGATTACACCATATTAACTTGATGATATCGAAATTCAACTAGAAGATTTGAGACCTCGTAGGCCCATTTGTATTGTCACACGTGATATGAAGCAACTTAGCAAAAAAATTATAGAGTTGGTGAATGTTCAATGGAGTGAGAGAAAAAGCGATTTCACATGGCAACCGAGAAGAGCATAAGGACCACTTATCCGGAACTCTTTACTTGGTAAGGATTTCTGTTTATCGCATTTACTTTCCCTTTGATATTATATACGGTAGTTTAGTATCTCATGCTAGGATAGGGATATTTATATTGTTGGTTGCATTATTGTATATATGATGCTTGAGAAGGTTGTTTCTGTTTGTTAGGCATGCAAAATAACTATGCGTGACTTCTTTCTTCTTAGTTTTGGGATGCTGGCGGCAAAATTCCAAAAGCGAGAGAGTGTAATGACCCGTATTTTACATAGTAGAGGATTGTAAAATATTATTTATAAATTCATATGAGGTCGTATGATTCTTTAATTTTAGAAATGTTAACCGGTGACATTTTATTCCCTTACAATTTTTAACGAATGATTTTGACCCTGAAAATCTTAAAAGGCCTATAAATTTTAATGGGAGCGGAATTAGGTTCTAAAACGACTTTCATTGGAAAAGGACGATTGTTTATCTTTCCATAGAATATCATAATAGGAATTTGGACTTACGCTTTAAGAGATATGACCGTTTGAAGTTTGGACAATTTCTAACTAGATTAGTGGGTAATTAATTAGGTTCGGATTAGGTCCGCTAACCCATTTAAGGAATTATGCCTAACTAGGAATAAATGGACAGTTCCTAATCACTTTCTCACTTCCTAAAACCGAACCAAATCACCATCAATCCAAATTTAATCAAAAAGCTTCATTTTCGTTACTTTAGTTAGCTTAAATGCATCATTAAGAGGTGGTTAGTAAGGGAAACTAAAGGATTACTATTTGAACATCTTGGAATCCATGTAGTTACCATTCAATCTTGGATTTGTCATGAAATTTGGTATAAGGTGAGTGATATTGCTTCTCTCGCTATTATATGGTTATTAATATGGTTAAAATTATGGTTTTTAAAATTATTTTCAAAGTTAAATGCTACAAAACCTAGATCTAGTATTAATGACACCTTAAAATTGAGTTTAAAAAGATAAATTTGTTTTTCAACTCGTTTTACACCAGTTTTCGGTGAGCGCCAGGTGATTGCCAACTCGTGCGGTTCCCAAAAGCATGTCGATTTGTCGGACGCACGACCGAGTGCACGCTTACGGGGGATGACAGACATATTTCCCGACCCGACTCGGAGCACGCTTCTGTCGTTTGTACGCTCGATCCGTATCTATGTTTCGTACCCAGCTTCAAATTTTCAAATGCCCAAGCCAAATCAAGTTCCGAGTTCTCTCGGAGCAATGTCGTCCAGGACGAGCTTCGGGTATGTAGCCGCTTGCCCCGAAGCACGTGGCAGTTTTTTCGTCCTCGACTCTCGGAGCGGGGACTTCCTCGGGCTTGCTTCGGGAATGTTGCCAAATGACCTGAAGCGCGCTTCGAGTTTTCCATTGCGCGACTCGAAGCAGCGGCATCCAAGTGCACGCTTCGGGTATTTCCCACTCTAACTCGAAGCGACACCCGAATTTTCACATGCACGACTCGAAGCAAGGCCGTGGTCGAGCGTGAACTTGCGCTCCGACCCCTATGTTTGGGTGGGAGCATCGGGCCGGACCGGGGCGAGCGCCGGGTTATTGCCAACTCGTGCGGTTCCCAAAAGCGTGTAGATTTGTCGGACGCACGACCGAGTGCATGCTTACGGGGGATGGCGGACATATTTCCCGACCCGACTTGGAGCACGCTTCTGCCGTTTGTATTGTCATTTTTATACAAAATCAGATCTAGGAGATATGTGCTCTTAAATATTGTTTTACTCATCATGTGTTGCTTGATTGTTATGTGATATTGTATGATAGTTATATGGATGATTTTGATGTGTTTTCCAGTTATTTTGCTTAGGTAGAAATATGGTCCTCATTTAGTGCAAAGTGGCATCAAAATCTTCGAAACGTAGTGCGGTTGGAGTATGGTGTTGTTTGAAGTCCTAAAAGACCTCAAAACAAGTTGTAAGTCATTTGGAGCTAATTTGATAACTCAAATTAATCATGGAATATTGTAGATGATAACCACAATATGGTTGGAGATGGGAGTGCTTCGAGCCATGGAGTGCTTTTGCTTTTAGTTTTTGGTATGGAAACTTCGGGTTGAGCTAGAGGAATTATGATCAATGATGGAGGCTTGTACCTTGAAATCATGGTGCACAAAAATATGGTCGGTATTTGGGAAAGCTTCAGGTCAAGATGGGTAAAACTTTAATTTTTTGGTACGCGCAATTTAAGCCAGGGAATGATGCGGGAAGAAAATTTTGGACTTGCCAACATTAAAGCATGGACTTGATTAGCATTGACCATGTTTGCTCTAGGTTTTCTATAGTTATGCTTTTGGTTTTTCTAGGTGTTGGTTCAGGTCAACATGCTATGACAACTTGATTTTGGAGCTTCGACTTAGGCTAAGTTTGGGTAGACCATATGGCTAGTAATGTGCAAATACAGTCTATATCGACCATGCAGTGGTTGGTGATTCGATGAAAGAATTTTTGGAGGTGAGGACGATGTTTAGGTGGTCATGTGGTCTGTGTTCATTCGTTCGACGTTCGTTTTTGATAATTGTGGTGCAAGAAGAACAATGATATATAGCGAAGCGAAGGTGTGATGCTTTGATGTGATGACTTTGGAATTTTGATATGTGGATCCTACAATCGGTATAAACATCTAGAAGTGTTCCAATGATGATGACTCGATAGAAGGAGTCATGATGATGATCCATAAGGACGGGTTTGTCGTAGGGAACACTTGAGTAGAATGAGGAAGGGTTCTACTATGGACAGTGGGATGAGGAAGGGTTCTGCTATGAGGAATGAAAATAAATGGAGCAAGGAAGGGTTCAGATACACATATGAAGAGATCGTTAACACACGAAGTACTTCTAGTGTACTCGCAACTAAGGGTATTTAGAGGATGCTCGGTGGGTACTTAATCGATTACCCTGGATTAAGGAAGGAATATGTGTACCCTGGATCAAGGATGAGTTCTAATGTCCAGCATCTATGTGGCTAGTGCTAGGGTACATAGAAATTAGGGTTTTCCATCAATCCCTGTAAAGGGATGATTATACAAGTTATCATATATCCAAAGTACATGAGTGATAGTGAGGATTGTTTGATTGATGATATAGTTGCCATGTTTGTTTGTTGCTCTAGGGCCGTCATAGGATGTAGGTATTGTGGAGGCGGATAACTTGACACCCGATGCTGTACTTAGGATATTGTACACCTTATGATTGTAGTATATTAGCATATATTATCATGTGCTTACTCTTTAGATGCAGGGATGAATCAGGTATGATTCTTCATACCATTGTTCCTTACTATATCGGTTTTCATAACATTTTGAGACTTTCATATCGCTCAAACCGGACTATTATCTGACTCAAGATTTTATGCTTTGCTTTTTATTATCTCGGGTTCTCTTAAATGAATAGACAATATAATAGGTGTAGGTGACATATGGAGCTATACAGGTGGATTAGCAGAAGGCGATGCTTTCTCGTACTTATATTTGGGCTTATTATTGCTTAATTCCGCTGTGCGAGCCTAGACAGTGTTCATTTATTTTATTTAGAAACAGTCTATCTTTTGAGTTTATTTATCAGTTGTATAAACTTTGCAACTATTTTATATAAATGTGTGAACTTGTGCTCTCTCATTTTTATGGTTTATTTTGGTTATTACTGCCTTACCAGTTTTATATTTATAACGATTATTATATTTTATTTGATGTACTGTGAGATATACGATAGGTTCTATAATTGTTTTATTTAACTTTATGACCCCTGAAAATCGTCATACATTGGCCAGGCGCTATTGTAGTGTGCTATACAGATATATTGGGAATCGAAGGTGTAGGGTGGTCATCACAATATATAACCATTATATGTATAGAACTTATGATTAATAAACTATAACATTTATAAACAATTTTATTACGGCAATTTAGGTCGAATATCAAGAATTATAGTTATGTGACTCCTGTGCATGAACTCAACCCTCGGTAATACTTATAAAAAATTAAAATACTAAAGCCTATACCGACTTTATCGAAGTACCATAGTGAATATGAGTTTGGTTTCTTATAAGTCATCAAGGTAGATTCATACTTTTAATCATATTTTAAAGTTGTGCTTTTAAGAAACGATATGTTGTGCATGTTATGTCCTTTCATCATCATTATGTCACTTGGACATCTAGTACGTGGTCTAAAATCAGAACTCTAGTAATATATTTAATTGTGAATTTCAACTTTCAATATCAATTGGTTCTATATAATAACATTTATGATTAAAACTAATTTGATGAAGGACTTTGATTTTGAGTCAAATTTCAATCATGGTGGTAGTTACCTTTTGTATCAAAGGCGGTGAATCCACTTTGAGTACAAGAACTCCTAGAAGTATCAACTTATGTCAAATCAATGGAAGCCGAAAGCTATAAGAAGATGAAAAAGCAAGTCAATGCTCTTATTTGTGTCGTAGGAATTAATCAAATTGAAACAAGTCCAACAGTCCCAACACCGAGTTCGCTCCCAAGACAATGCAAGAGCTAGTCAACATTTCCATTCATACAAGGACTTAGGTCAGAATCATTAAAGATCCAGTCTTCTTAGCATATAAGAACCTGAGGACTTATAACAGCATGGAACGAACAAGTCCATCCCCAGTAGCAAGTCAGAGCGACGATACAACTATACTAATCCTTTCCATGTCAGCGAATTAATATATAAGAATCAAAGGAGACCAGACCTTGTGTTCGAGCATAGATGTCCATTCCAGTTAAATATTTCATAGAACGAATGGTATGTGCACCAAATCAAAGCGAGTTAGAGCCCAATACGTGGAGTAGTAATGAAGACCCACAAGATCCGCTCTTATGCAACAACAAACCAGAGTTAGCGCTGCCATAAAGCATTAAACTATTGTCTTAGATAATGATAATTAAATTTGTCCCTACCATAAAGCTTTAAACCATTATCTTAAATAATGATGACCAAAGATGGACCATCTAGAATGGTATAGAGCTAGGTCCGAGAGTGGAAACAGAGTTGATAAATTTTGTTAGATAGAGAATAGGTGTGTTCTCTTGGGGATGCACTAACATGACCGACATGGAACCTTTTATGATGTGCCATTCCTTTTACATCGATCCTAAACTCATCCAATTCATTAGAAAATAAGACCTCTCAACCTTGAAAATTTACAAGGCTTTGAAAGAAGAGGGCGAGAAGCTCCTCCATAATGGGTTCATTAAAGGGTCTGAATATCTAGTATGGATGCTAACCTCGTATTGATTTGTAACCCCAATAGTATTTGGAGAACACACATCGACTTCTCTGGCTTTAACAAAGCCTGAATGAATGACAACCTCCCTCTTTCCTGCATTAATATATCATGGACACAACTAGTAGACACAAACTGCCGACCTTCAAGAATTCTTACTTGGGATATAATCAGATCACTATGCACAGCCTCAGCCAGGAGCACACTTCGTTCATCGCCAACACTATACTTTAATACTACAAAGATATATCTTCTCCATTTTTGCAGGGAAATTAACCAAATGCCTATAATAAAGATGTTTATCGAGCATATAAGGAAGTCAATAGAGGTCTACATCAACGATATGTTGGTAAAATCCAAAAAGGCCGAGGGTCATGTATAGAACTTGGCCAAGACCTTTGGCACCGTCTAAAAATATAATATGAAGTTGAACCTAAAGAAATGCTTATTTGACATTCTTTATGGAAAATTCTTAGGGTGTGTGCTAATTGCGAAGGAGATTAAGGCCAACCCAGAGTACATCATGGCAATTTAAGACATGCATATCCATCACACTCTTATGATCAGTAGTGAGCAACAAGACATTTTGATGACCACACTATTGAAGTATTTGTGAGCGGGGAACTCCCCAAAGGCCACAAAGAAGCTAGAAAAATCCTTTATTAGGCACCTAGCTACATGGCCATAGAAGGAAAATTATAAAGAAGAGGATACTCATCCCCACTCCAATGATGCATCAATCAAGCCAAAGCCGAATACATCATAGAAGAACTACATAAAGTCTTCTATGAGGCCATGTTAGGAGGAAACCATATAAAGAAAGCTTCCTTGTAGATGTAATACCGACCAACACTGATAATTTAATTAATGGACTTAAGAAAGTGCGACCATTGCCAATATTTTGCCAAGACTCCCAAACCTCTACTAACCTACTAACCCCAATAACCTACCCATGGTCATTTGACATGTAGGAGATCGACTTGATTGGAAAGATCACAAATGCAAATAGAGAATATAATCATGCCATAGTCATTGTCAACTATTTTACCAATGGGTTGAGGTAGAGCCCTCTAAAGGCCACTATGCTTAGAATCCTAAACTTTGTCATAAAGAATATCATCTACATGTTTGGTCTCTCATAGAAGATTATCGCCAACAACGATGCCTAGTTTGAATGTTCCTTGGATTTTGTTAAATAAATAGGACTGGAAAGTGCTTCCCCTCTATTCTCAACCCCTAAGCCAGGTGGAGGCAATCAATAAAAATAAAATCAAAGCAACCTTGAAGAAGCACTTAACCAACGCCAAAGGAAAATAGGTCAAAGACCTCCCACTTATACTCCAAGCATATAGATACTTCATTTGAACATCAATAAGACACTCGCCTTTTTCCATAGCATATAGGTATGAATAAACGCTGCATGTAGAGGTAGATGTCCCCTCACCGTGGCATCTAACCCCCAATCTAAAAAAATGAAGAACTGTTGTGATTAGGCATCGACACCTTGGACGAGCATATAATGGAAGCAAAAGTTCAGACTGAAGCCCGTAAAAGAAAAGTTGCTAAAAAATTTAACTCTAAGGAAAGTAAAATAAACTTCATAGTAGGCTACCTCATCTAGTAATGAGTCTTCGCCGACATAAAGAATTAGACCAGTAGAGTTTCAAGCCCAATTAGGAGGATCGTACGTAATCAGTCTCACCTTGACCAATGAAGCATACCGCCTCACCTAACTGAAAGGAAACAATGTCCCTTGAACTTCGAACCTAGAACATCTTAGATCATACTATATTTAACCAATTTTTTACGCTAAATTACAAGACGATTAACTTTGGTAGTCAATGTGTGCACGAAATGAATAAAACTTCTCTCCAAGCACTGTAGCACACTGTCGGCTAAACCATGTGAGTTTAGAACTCATGGTTGATAATGCACTAAAAGGCAAGCATTGCACATGAATGCCCCTTTCTAGTAAAGTCGACACATAGATGGCACGACTACCCAAGCATAGCCTAGATTCATTCATTTAAAGTGTACCTGGATGTTCTCTTAGGTGCAGAATAGGGCATCAGTAAAATAATGGTGTGACCACCCATGTTATGTCCCTAATTCCTTCATTCATAGCTAGTGTCACACATTACCCTAGGGTAGAATGAGGACCTAATGAAAATATATGTATGAGTATTCATGTAGAAATCCTAATTCTTTCATCCGTAATGTGTTGCTCGCTCCACCAAGATAGAGTGGCCTTCACACGATGTGGATTAACTAAGAAAACTTTCCTGCTCTAGTAAGTTGGAATGGCCCCTCCATCTCGGGGATCTGCCAAGACAAACCTTCATGCTCCACTAACTTCGTTCTGGCCTTACTACAATCTGGCTCGACCAAGATGAACCTTCCCGCTCCACCGTGATGGAGTGGCCACATTACATTGGGCATGGCCAAGAAAAACCTTCACATTCTACTAACATGGAGTAGCCCTACCAAGATAAGGCTCCTAAATAAAAATCCATCCCCCTAAAAGAAAATCATGACCAAAAAGAAGGGAAAGAGGAAATCCCATGTATGTACGCAAGTCAAATTAGAAAGTTGGGCCATAGCTCATGTATGGGAGAGCCTAGGAGAAATGGTCCTATGGGGTATGCTCGCCCTTTCTCCCAGTAATGGTTATTGGGGGTTGATTTTTGCAAAATTATGCTTTTTGAGGACATTATAACATTTCCCATGTCCTTCCGCATCTTGGAAGGTACATCGTCGATAGGGCAACCAAACACAGAGGTAGTGTTGGCGACGTCTTCTTTCCTTTACCTTAACCGTGTACAAAACACAAATGTTGGCCTGGTTACTGCAGAGGAACACATTAGATTCAGGGGAAAACACTTCCTATCCGAGGCTAGTCGACCATGACTTTGGTTCTCCTTATAAAGTTTCACTTATATGTTTAAGTATCTTTTTACTAAGCAATTAAACAGGCTCCGACGAAATGCGCTAAGAATTGCATTCCTCCCTGTATGGAGGGTAATTCAGTAATTTAATAGTGTTCTAAGCTTTCTTTACCTAGGATATGACCCAGGTAATCAAACTGATCAAAACTAGCGACTTTACACCGATAGTGTACGATGGTCCATATTCTATCACATTGGTAACAGAAAACTAGGAAAAAATTAGCGTTGAAACAAGAAAGAAAGGGGTAAATATCAGTGCATAGATCGCATGTAAACAATGCAAAAAGAGTAAGAAAAGCTAAAGAGATGGAGGAATATTACTTTTGTTAAATCGGACTGAAGGTGAAAATTCATGAAGATTTCCTCTTTTTTGAAAGCTTTAAGGAGTGTTAATGACTTAATAGCAAAAGAAAAATAGTAAAGGGAAAGAAGAATCATGCCCTCTCCTTTTATAACTTTAGGTTTCAAATCTTAACCATTGAATGGATCGGGCGAGAAGTAATTCAAATCGTAGAACCTAATCAATTATGTTATATAATCAAACGTCTAATCATTACAACCATCTTGAAATACGAACAATCACAACCAATAGGAATATGCCGTTTGCCATCCAAATTAACTACAAATAAGTCAAATCCGGCCCTTCCCATTGAGGCAAACTTAGGATAAAATTGCTAAATTTTCTTGAAAAGTATAATTGGACCCATCACATCTGAAGCCATAGACAACTAAATAAGTAATGACCATGATCTCACACAGCCTAATTGCATGTCCATATAACAAGCCTAACTCTCAAAGCCTGTCCCCTCATCATCCCAGGCCGGAGATCTATTTCTCTCTTCCCTAAAAATAATAGCCTCCTTGGAGCCTTGTTGGGAAACATCTCTCGACCATCTTCCGGCTGCCTCCTCAAGTTGTCTTCTACCATACCAGCTACCCGAAAAAAGCCAAGCCCTAAATCCACATATTCGTCCATATGTAGTGTCCACACATGTTCCTGCCCTTCCAAACCGTCTTCTTTGCCAACCTTCATTCCCACCATGCTTTTTCGTATATGAACAAGGATCTATTAGAAGATCACATCCACCCTTACAAAAAGAGGCGGTGAAGTCATACTTTTCCTTTAACAAAAGGCACAACTGTGCAACAATCACTGCCTATATCGTACCAACCCATTGATGAAAGCATGTTATCATATGGCCTTCCATCTAACGCATATTTAAACCATTCGAACAACATGACATGTAAGCCAGGCATAAATCCTAATTATTGGATCTAAAGAAACTTGGCATCTAGAGCATTAATACAAGCCTTTTAAAGCATTAATCTCCAAAGTTATAGATAGGTGAACCCATGCACTTGTACAAGGATCAAATTCCCTTTGCTCTCTACTTAATTCTTGTTTATTTAAGCTCTTGAAGTAGTCATTGATCTTCGCTCTTGCAATTAAAAAAAAATCTAGAAATTAATAATCTTAAAAGTCGTAGTGGACGTAGATCTCTTCTAGATCGAACCACTCTATATTGTCTTTTGGTACTTGTTAATACCACGCCTTATCTATTTTTATTTCTCATTTTCCACTTTCATCAACAATTCTAATGAGTAACCTTAGAGAGCTTCTTTAGTCATTAATTTGAGGTTAATTAGAAATTTAGTCGATAATGGTGCAGAATGCAGATGTCATATATAACAATATACTTTCATTTATATATTATTATGTTCAATTACATGTTTATACCGTGATATTGACAATCACTAAGGAGAAGCACCATCTCAAAAATAGTTTAGCATGAGCACATAAATGCCTTTGAGATAACCTTTGGTATGAAGTATCTTATACTTACTTCATCAACTTGATTATCCAAGCCTAGTGTAGTGTAACTGTTGCTATAAACTACATGCATCATAGTGTCATATTCATCATTGATCAAGGGTAATAATCGAGTGAACTGTACCAAATTTAAGCAATTTTCAATGGCGTTCACTTGAAATGATGTCACCATGTCTATGTATAATTTCATTTGAAAAGCAATGCTTATCTAGGTATGCAAGTTGAGTTATGTTTAGTTGGATGACTATATAGATTATTCCTAACAAACATACTTAATCACATCAGAACGACCCATTTAGGCATATAAATAGTTGAAAAATAATGATAAGATGTAGTAATATAAACTATTTATCCTTATTATATCTCATTTTAGTATTTTCTACTCTTATGAAATAAAGAGAGCAACTACTAAGACAATTCTACAATGGATTTCAACCACAGGATCTCTATCAAATCTTAAAACAAATAAAAACACAACGAGATCTAATTGATTATCATGTCATAAATTGTGTTTTTATTTATGTCTCAATATTCATTCCCTGACTTAAAGATCAGTTGTTTTAACTTTCCGTTTATGTATCCTCTCTTACTTATGATACTTAAGCCATTTGTCCTATACTAAACATGCATATCACATACTTAATAATATATACAAATTATCACACAATATTATATCATATTTATTTGATTGAAGCACATCATGTTTTTTAGATGTTGTTTTAGATGATCTCGACTCAAATTATCCACTAGATGCATATGAGGATACTAATAGAGTTAAGGGTCCACCTTATGGAAAATTATGTTATGTTTATATAACTTAACTCCCGTATACAAATCTTATTTGAAATAAATTATGCTTCTCATTTTGTTTTCTATTGTATGTACTGTTATATTACAATAAAAGTAATGCTCTGAGAACATTAAATATACACAAGTAGAAAATCCCTAGAAAAATATTTAATTGATTATAGTTGCAAATGTATTTGTAACCACAAGTACTAAATCATGTATTTAAAATACTTATCTTTAAATGTACCTATAATATGTAATGAGAAAAAACATTAACGCATCCATTATGTCTAGTGTACATAATGCACTCCATATAGCATAAGGTGAATTACTCATGATTGTTAGGGAAACCAAAGGGTAATATACTTATGGTTGTTTTGAACAATCAAAGAATGATTAAATAAGAGAATTCTTTAGGTTAAATAAAAGTAAGTCAAAATAGAAGATCTCATGTGCAGTAATCTTTATACTTGGAAGTACTATGGATTTTAAGTGTTTAGAATGCACTTTGATTATGGTCAATCACATGACATGATACTTGTGTTATGTCCGTAGTTGAATATTCTTTGAATCGGTTGAAGTAAAATATTATCAAGAGAGGTGTAACGACCCATCTTTTTGGACGGTTTAAATCGACAATAAACCACACATGTCAACGTAAACCATGCAAAAGGGAGGATTGATAATGGGGTAAATAAGAAAATAAAAGAAAAGAAGGAAAGACAAAACATAGAATCTCATAGCGGAATGACAAAATATAATAATCAAATAAGAAGTTCATGAAGCTGTTTTACAAATAACATTTAATTGCACTTTTACAATACAAATCAGAGTTATACATATATCATGAATAAATAAATAATGCAGCGGAACAACATAACGTAGTGGAATATATATAAATAAATAACATATAAATCCAAGTCTTTGTCCTCCAGAAATAAAGTCATTGACATTGAAAAGCTCAGACTAACTCGAGCGTAATGAAAAACAAAACACTCGAGCTAGAACTAAAAAATCTTATGTAAGTTAAATTAATAGTAAATAAATATGAGTGTAGAGATGTTTATGGAATTTTACATCTCCTATCCAATGTCTAACATGCGCGCAATAACTTAAGAGATATTTGGGATTTCATCACCTAAGGATTCGTTAAACTATCTACATACATAATGCAATCACTATTATAATATGTCTATAGTAAAGTAAAGTATTAAAATAGCGTTAAGGCATTACCCATACTCCCCTTAACACATTTTTATATAAATGTCATAGTCTATATAGTATCGTAATTCCTCCATAAACTGGAGGGCTATCAGAGTGCATTCCATAGTGTACGACACAAATCAAACTCGTAGTGGGCGTGATAAGGCATATGACAAGGCATGCGAGGCAATGGCCAGGGTAGGATACTACTGTTTTGTGGATCAGGACCGGTGGTAACGCATAGCAGCTACTACCGTCCACCTCGAGACACACTCCCATAATCAAAATCGAGGGGTGGCCACCAAATCAATCACAAAGTAATAAATATGGTATTGAAGAAATGTGCCCGATCGGAGGTGCGACCTCACTTGGCCCGGCGTGGCTTCTGTTTTAGTCATATTGAGCTGACTTGAGGGGGTTAGGGCTACGTTCATACTCATACAGTAATGTTCGTTGAACCATCCTACTTCATTCTGGATTCTCTACCACGTGCACAGTTGTTAAAGTGGTTTTCGACATTGGCAGAGAGTGTGGCAATATCTGATCTCTGTCTCTTTAACAACCAAATGCTTATTTCACACTAGTTCATTCTTTTACATTTCCAAAACCGATTCATAAATGATATCGAAATATCATTTTCACTTTCAGAATCATATCACTTTCCAAACCATATTCAATTTATATCATATGACTTTTGAAATTATATTCACTTTCGAAACATATTCACTTTCGAAATCATTATTCACTTTATATCATATTAAATTTTGAAAATCACAACTAGGTTAAACCATCATATCAAAATATTTGCTTTTAAATCAATCAAATCAAAATCATAACAGTTCTAACTTTAAACAAATTTAATATTGAAAGTAGTTTATATTATTGAGATACTTATACACTAAAAATAGTTTATATTTTGAAAATAGTTTATACATTAAAATGGTTTATATATTAGAAATAGTTTATATATTAAAACAAGTTATATATTAAGATAGTTAATGTATTAAAATAGTTTATAATAGTTACAATACTTAAAAATTGTTTAAAAATAGTTTATAATAGTTACAATAGTTAAAAATAGTTTTATTAGTTTAAAATAGTTCAAATATTTTAAGGATTTTAAAACAGTTAAAAATAGCTTAGTACAAAAGGGTTTGATTATTGGAATGGTTTATATAGTAAATAGTTGAAAATCTAAATAATCTAAATTTTAAAATAATGGATTTTTAAAGATTTATAATAAAATAATGAATTTGAAAATAATATCAAACTAAGCTATTTCTTCCATTTCAAAAAAACTGGACCATATCCAGATTTCAAATCAACAAAACTCAATTCTAATCTTTCATTTCAAATTCTCGTTAAAATCATTTCAATCTATATCGATTTCAAATGCATGTTTGAACTACAAATTTAAACCACTTCAAATTCAATAGATTTCAAAGTTTAAATATTCAAACGTTTACAATAACTCAATTTTTGATAAATTTAATTTATATTTCAAAATTCAACTTTAAAATTTCAATTTAAATTCTACAAACAATTCATTTAAACCAATTTCAATTTCAACATTTTAAAACTTGGATTTTGAAAACAATTCAGTTCATATAAATCAAATTTTGTTTCGAAATATCATTTAACTGGATACAAAAAAATTAAGGATTTAAAATCATTTAATTTAACAAATCCGTTGTCCATATATAATTTTCTACCCTTTGTTCAAGTGATACAGATATATATCATTTCAATATGCAATAAATTTTAAATTTACGGGTATATATCATTTCAACCCGTAATCCCGAATAAAATTCAAAATCCATAAAATCGCTTGAGTTTATCATTTCAACCCATAGCGATTTTTCCTTAATCTGTAAGTCCACTCGAGTATTTATCATTTCAACCCATAGTGATTTTCCTAACAGCAAACTAAGGGAACTTGCAGCGTGATAGCAACATGTAACATAAATATAATATCCAATCATCCAAATATCAACGGTTATACATCCATCGTAATCATTATATAAATCAACCAATAAATCAAAACAAATAAACTGGTCATAATTATAAGGTATTTAAGTGGCAATTAAATTTCAATATTAATTTAAATGGAAATTAAATTAAATATATAAATTAAAATTAAACTTGAAGGACAGTTTAAATAAACCAAACAGCCATCAATAAATTTCTAATCACCTCATAAATTTAACTTAACTAACATATGATGATTTAGTAGTTGTGAGTGGGTTAAAACACTCGCCTTTGATTCGTCGTCGATTAAAAATCCAAATAAAGTCCCAAATTCTAACAGTCTCAGAATGTAGCCAAACAATTTCTATAATGTCTTGAATTTCGATACGATTGCAACGGAGAAAACCGCATGTGAATCTGAGCTCGTATGAAAAAGCTATTGATGTTAGCACATTGGAAAATTAAAATTAATAAAGGGCATTTATGTAAATTAACTTTACCTTCCATAACCCTACCTTGATGAAAAAGTCGAGCACGAACATCACCAACCACCATTCAACATCCATTAACGCATGCGCTTGGGGACCTCCGCCACCATATCTGACCACGCCGCCTCCTCAACCACCTCTGGCTGCCCCCAAAAACCCCATGCGCGACCGCCCCTGATGGCCCCACGGAGCTCCACCGCCATACATCATCATGGCCAAATTCCAGCAAACACGTGCTCCTAAAGATCAAAAGAACCGTGTCGATGAACACTCTTCGATGACCTCTACAAGCCCGAACCCTTTGATCGTCGTAAAATCGATGATCCACCATTGAAATCGAAAACATAATTTCGACGGTCGAGGATAAATCGACGATTCGAATCGAAAAACAATTTCTGTAATAGATTGCGCTCATCAAGGGTTTTCCAACGATATATAATTTGTTATGATTTGAGGAGTTTAATTTTGAAACTGATTTTAATTTGAAATTGAATTGGGATTTAGGGTTTTTTCCATTAGAAGGAAGGAAGGAACAGATAAGAAGTTGATGTACGTACTAAATAAACTGAAAGGCTACTAGGGTTTGAGAAACAAAATCTATTTATATGGACAAAGCTAGATAAGAATGAATGGACAAATCGAATTGGGTCGAAACGATTACGCGAACCCAAAAACCCTTTCCACTTCCAAAATGAAAGTTTGTCATCCCATATATCAAAATAGAAGTTTTCGATATTTTTAAACTCAATGGAACTAGTTTCAAGCCCCAATTCTATTGCACGAAGAAGTTCTCTTTGAAAATCAGCTTATTTGAATTGAATTCATTAAATTTAAATAATCACTTTTCAAATTCCAATTTAATAGTTAACAATTTTCATCATTTTTGATTACCTAGAAATTTATATTCTTTTAAAAAAAAATTCCCATGTCAAATTCAATATCAAATATAGCACTAATTCCCACATTCAATTTCAAATGTAATAAGTTCATTAATTATAATTTAAACTCCAATAAATTCATTTATTTTGATTTATATCTTATTATTCAATCGTCCAATAACAATATGAATTCATTCGACACTAGTTCACTTTTTATTACATTCTTATTCTACAATTATCATCCTAACTCATATGAATGCAATATCTAATCACATTTAACTTTTCTTAATTTCCAAATTAATTTCAATGGATTAAATAATAAGATGATAAATAAGCAATGGTTACTATACAAGTTTATTGTTACAACAAGATTATAAATTTACGTACAAATAATTTGATTCATATTATATACTAAACCAAAATAAAATAACAAAAAATTTTTATTATTAATACAATGTTGAATTTATTCCTTATTACAATTTCTAACCAAATTAACTTTACAATTATTTCAATTGATTGAAATTCTTTAAAATAGTTATCAAAACATTCAAACAATCATTATTCAATCATATTCAAATTACTTTCTAATTAATAAATTATAAATTTTTATTTCTTTCAATAATTAATTTCAAAATCCTATTTAATTTTATATTTTTAATTATCAAAATTTATGAGTCATTGCACTCTTTGCCTCTCAAAACTTTTCGTCCTCAAAAAGGGAAAAGAAGGAATTAAGGAACTAACTTATTTTTATTCAACAATCAATTTATAAACATTTTAAACTTACATAATTAAGTATTTAAATATATCAATTTATAAACAATTAAATCTTTCATATTCAAGTTAAATTAAAGTTTGAAGATATTTTCACTTTCACAAAAAATTTCTAAGTCTTAAATTCACGAAAAAATTCAATAGGGTCTCCTTTGTACGGATGGGTCCGAAAAAATAATTATATCAATAATTACCATGTATATCACATATCAGTAATAAAATATCTCAACTATGGGAAAAACAATAAAATATCATTACAAAATCATAATCCGAAAACGTACCCATTTGTCGGGCAAACAACTTTATTTATGAAACCAAAAGCAGTGGCTATTGCTTCCATAAACCTGTACTCCAGTTTAAAATCCAAAGATGTTAATAATTATGTAAAAAGAGTAATATTTAATTTGTTTCAATCAATAGCATAATAAAAAAACAATATGAAATAATTATATGCAAACATGACAATAAAAACTATCCATCATACATCCATAGCAACCAACACAAATGGTTTGTCTAGTCCAGAAAACTTTCATTGTACAAGGGTGATAAATAAACTATCGATTGTATCCTACGCTCAACATCCTTAGATAATTACTTAATAGATTATTTATACATCCTTAAACAATTCGAAGTATCATTCTCAAAAATTCCCATCACCCAAACAATACATAATTTTAAATATTATTTAAGCTTATTCGATTGGTTTTTTTCTTCTCATTATTAACCTTTCATTTATTTTCCTTCATTCGTACGGTATTATCCTTTGTAAATTTACATTCACTACTTACATAACTTATTTCCCAATCAATTATTTAGATCATCCATCAATCAATTCTTAAAATATTATATAAGTTTCTTTGCAAATTTAATTCGCAGTTATTATTTATTTTGATTTCCATTTAATGTCAATATTCATTTATGAATCAACTCATACTTAAATTGTTAACTCCTTTTCTTTTTCACAATTATTTCTTTCATATAAAGCTACTGAATATTAAATCTGTTTTCTGAATCATTTCAACATTTTCTGAAGTTATAATCATTTACTTAATATAGTATTCACTTTAATTATAAATAACTACAAACGTTAACTTAAGTTTATAATCTTTTACTTACAATATTCATTTTTTCTATTAAATTTAATTACTAGCATTTCTAATTATTAACTTAAGTTTATAACATTTTTGTAATCATCAAAATTCTTGTTTATAGAAATAATTCCATTTGAACACTTTTGTTACTTAAGTTTTACTTATATAATATTCTATTACCAATTCCTATTTAACATTACAACTTTTTAAACATTTCTGGTAAGTTATATATATGTTTTAATAATGCAATTAAATGTTTTTTTTGGCAATGACAACGGGGTTAAAAAATGGACCCCTACCATTTATTGATATACCGAGAAAGAAGTACAAAGATAGAAGAAACATGCCACCTAACAATTTGGCAAGTAGAAAACCAAGTAACAAGAAACAAGATAAAACAGGCATACCAATAGAATATAAAAAGAACAACAACACAAGAACACAAAGCAAAAAGTCACTCAAATAAGGAGAGTGCAGATAGCAATCCAGGATCAAAGACATGCCTGGAGGCAACAATTCCATGCCTCAATCCCTCAACAATGGATTGCTTCATTTGCATAGCAGATTTCCTTTTAGAACTAAATATTATTGCATTTCTTTCATCCCGGATTATCATGGTAAAAACTTTAAGGGTGAATAGAAGAATATAAGTCGCCTCACATTTCCATCTCGTTGCCTTGTGAATTAAGTCCCATTCAATTTCACTAACCAATTCAGCTCTCCTGCCAGTGGTAAGGTTATTCGAAAAGCACCATAACATGAAAACAAATGGATAGTTAAAGAATAAGTGAAGAGTATTCTCCTCAGATGATAGGAAAAAACAGCAAGTAGTATCAATATTAACTCCTCTCTATCTCAACAAAGCTTTAGTTTTCAATGCATTGATGAATATTTTCCAAAGGAATAGGTTCTGTCTCTCCGAGTTATGATTAAGCCATATTCGCTTATACCAGCTGAAAGTCACTATATTCCTCCATTTAGCGAGATGGCTGTACATGCCACTAATCTTGTACTTGTCCTGACAGAAGAACCACGAAATACCATCATACTGAGAATGGGAAATATTATAACTACTCAGCTAATTCCATTGTAGTCTGACATGTTGATTACTGGATATGGGAGAGCAACACGATCATGATGAATAAAGTTTTTCGCCAAAGCATTCCTGCCAATACCCGTTTGAATTTGCTGGTTGTAAGAAAGTAAGTTAGAGAGGATAATTCCTTCCTTTACCCACGGATCATTCCAAAAGGAGATTCGACCATTAAGGCCAATCTTAATCTTAGCGCAAGGAAGAATATCAGACCTAAGGTTTATCATACATCTCCATGTCCAACTGCAAGAATGAGGAACACTCATAGTCCAGAAATTTTTGCTGCCAATTATGTACTTATAAGACCACCTCACCTTGATATTGTCTTTATAATTGAGAAGATTGTCAATATGTGGAACAATGGTAGCACGATTCCAAAGAAGCATATTTTTAATTCCTAGGCCACCTTTGGTTTTAGGCAATTCAAGTTTGGAGAAGGCACAAGGAGAAATCTTTTTTGAGATGACAGATCCATGCCATAAAAAATTAGACATAGCACTCCTAATCATATTTATCAGCTTGACAGGAAGGATAAAGGATCTTGACCAATACACGGTCATGGAGAAGATAATAGAATTTATGAGAGTAAGTCTACCTGCTTGACTAAGCATTCTATTAGACCACACAACAAGCCTAGCAGTGATCTTCTCATACAATGGAATGCATTGAGAATAAGAAATTCTAGAAGTAGCTAAGGGGATTCCTAAGTACATGGAAGTGTCAGATCTTTGCGTGATTGAGGAAAGGTTAGTTATTTGATTGATCAAGTCATTGTCCACTCCAGCTATCATCAAATCAGATTTAGCTAAATTAATGGATAGTCCAGTAATTCTGAAGAATTTATCAAGGCCATTAATAATAGAGGTAACTGTGGACATAGTGGGCTTGAAGAAAATTACTAAGTCATCAGCAAACATTAAAGATGTAATGAGGGGATTTTTGCATTTAGGATGGACGGAGAAACTACCATTATTAACATGCTGAATAAGAATTTGAGTTAAAACTTCCATCACAATAATGAATAGGTAAGCAGACATTGGGTCACCCTGCCTTATTCCCTGTTTACTCTAAAAATACCCCAGATTACTGTTATTCACCATTATGGAAAACCTAGCAGTAGAAATGCATGCTTCAATCCATGCCACGAAATGTTTGGGAAAATTCATCAACCCCATGATACGAACAACATAGTTCCATTGTAAAGAGTCAAAAGCTTTAGTTATGTCAAGCTTGAACATGGCTCTGGGGGAAACTCGAGAGGAGTTGTACCCCTTCAATAATTCACGAGTCATCAGAACATTATCAAGAATACTTCTACCGCTTAGAAAGACTGCTTGATTCGTAGAAATAATGTTAGGCATAACCATCTTGATTCTATTAGCAATTATCTTAGATATGCACTTATATATGGTGTTACAGTAAGATATTGGCCTAAATTCAAAGACAAGACAGGCATTCTTCACTTTTGGGATAAGGGATATGTTAGTAGTATTAAGAGATCCAATCATTTTGCATTTGTTAAAGAAATTATGGATGGCCTTAAAGAAATTAGGTCCAACAATTCCCCGGCATGCCCTAAAAAACAGGCATTGAAGCCATCAGGTCCTCCAGTAGAATTAGTATTAAGAGAGAAGAGGGCTGATTTAATCTCAGTGTCAGAAATTACAGAAGAGAGGAAGGCATTATCTTCAAGAGAAATTTTGGGAATGTTGATCGAATCAAGAAGCTCAAGCGATGGAGAGAAGTCATTACAGTTGCCAAGAAACTTGCTAAAATAGTCAAGGAACATATTAGCAATAAGGGGAGGGTCAAAGATAAACTTACCATTCTCATCTTTAAGAACACCAATTAACTCCCTAGATTGTTTAGCCTTAAGAGAGGAATGGTAGAATAGCGAGTTTCTGTCACCATCCTTGAACCACTCCATTCTAGTTTTTTGCTTGACCATCATGCTCCCATGCTGAAGAGCCTCAAAAAGTTGCGATGACAAGGAAGCTTCAAGGGAAGCCCACTCACTGTTAGAAGGATCAGACAGCATGGACTCTTGAATTTGTTGAAGTCTGAGGGAGAGACATGAAGAAGCCAAGTTTCCTTTGCCAAACTTACTCAATGACCACACCTTTAATTCAGATTGGACCGCTCTAAGCTTACATTGCAAAACAAACATAGAATTACCAAAATAGTGAGTGGACCAAGCTTTGTTAACAATTGGAAAAAAATCAGGGTGAAGAACCCAAGCATTAAAAAATTTAGAAGAAGATTTTCTAATCCTCATAGCAGCACCAAAGGATAAAATTTGGGAAGAGTGATCAGATAGGCCAGGCATAGGAAGAAGATTATACATGTTCGGCCAACTGTTTAGAGCAAAAAGATTAGAGAGGGAGAATCAATTTTGGTGAAAGTTCGAGGAGTGGTCCTTCTAGAGTTGTTCCAAGAGTAGGGAGCACCCACAGTGGGAATTTCAATGAGGTTAGATAGAGAGATGGATGTGTTAAGGGGTCTAATTTCTCGTAAGGACATGGGATTACCACCAAGTCTGTGAGATAAAAGAAAGGAGCAATTGAAGTCACCCATAACAATCCAGGGATGAGTTTCTTGTCTAAACGATGGGAGGAGATCAAGATAAGATTGTCTGGCATTCACTGAGTTTTGACAGTAAATAACAATTAAGTAAACAGAAGTGGAGGTAGAGACATGGATACAGTGCAGATGGATAAGCTGAGAAGTTGTAATGATCGGAGATAATAGAAAGATAGAGGGGTTGTATAAATCAAGAATTCTGCCGTAGGGAGCTTCAGAAAGATTATTAAGCATCAACCAAGACGGGTTAATGAAATTAGCAGCTCTGGAGGAAAGAGATGCATTTAACTTTGTTTCTAATATAGCAAGAAGACTGAGAGAGTGAGTGTCAATGATGTTCCTGCATTGGTTTAATTTAATATCTGAGTGGGCACCTCTAATATTCCACGATCCTATGTTGTTCAACATTGATCAACAATTTGATTAATAAGGAGCTTATTTATGTTACCCCTTGTTAGAGGAGTGGTTTGGTTAATTCCTGGACATGAAGATGAGGATGCATTACTATCACTTGGGTTGAGGTTCAGATCATTTTGGAGTTTGGATTTTTTTTTGATGACTTGTAGTTATGTGCTGGAGATTGTCCAATAGTTTTTTGCATCACAAACTGACTAGTAGTTTCAGAGGGGCCATTAGCATTAGGGGGAGTTAGTGAAAGGGGAGGGTATTTCCATGCACTGGGAGCATTTATATGACCATAAGGTTGTTCAGATTGGTGGGTGTTGGCTGAAGGATCAGATTGAGAGGTTACAAGAGTTTTAGAGGAATTACTATTATTTTGGTTGTGTTGAGCATCCAAGATTGAATTGCTTATATTGAGGTTGTGCACGTGCACAGAGGATACATGTACAGGTTTTTCTTGATTATTTGATGGTTTCGCAACAAAGGATATTTGCTTATTAATGTTTGGCGGAGACGAAGTTAATGAGCAAGGCTGTTCAAGAATAGCAGGAAGATAGAGAAATTTGGATGTTGATGGGTTATTGGGGAAGGAGCAAATGTAAAACTGCCAGTGCAAGGATGAACATGAATGTTATTTTTTCCACTGATGTTGCAAGCATCAGAGAGTATTTCAGAAATAAGGTTATTTTCCAGAATTTGATTATCAGTGACACACTTTTCCCTGACATTAGAAAGTGCTTGGTTAGCACTACTAATCACCGCTTCATTCCCAATAGCATTAAGAATGTTGTCATTGTCTTCAGAGACCATCTCACTAATATCAGCAAGAACATGAAAACCATTTTCATTCAATATGACTGAGTTTTCAAAAGCACAATTCCTTTCTTCTTCATCCACTGTCTTATCAGGTACAACAATATCAATTTCTCCTTCCTCTATTTCCTCACTTCTCATCTCCTTTTCTTTTTCAGAAATGATAACATCATGTTTATCCACTAAATTGTTTTTCTTAAGTGTAGATCTTATCCTCTATCTTCTAACTTTATTCACAACTTGCCATTTTTGATTCCTCTGACTCAATAATTTTCTCTCATCTTTCGTGTTAACCTTGGAATTCTTAATATTGGCTTCAGTAGATGCAATTTCCTTTGCATTCAAATTAATTACCAAACTCGATTTTACTTCTATCTTTTCGCAGTTCGAATCAGTATGACCAAATACACCACAATGAGAGAAAATATCGGGCTTCCATAAATATTCAATATGAATAATTTGCGTTCCTCCATCAAGAAGCTGAACCAGAAAGGATTCAATAAGTTCACGGTTAGGTTTAATTTCCACCATACACTTAGAAAAAGCTAGCCTTTCCAACCACTCCGTTGATTCAACTAAACATACAAGTTTACCAGCCTACTAACTAACCAGTTAATTCCAATGTGTGTCCATGAAAACATAGGAATGTTAGAGAATTTTACCCATACAAGGACTGGTGAAATAATCCCACAAGCATTACCCACGTAAGGATCCCATTGTTTAACAATGAAGAGTTTGTTTCGCATAATGATGGGATCATCTTGTAGAATTTTATTTCTATCTTCATCACAGGACAGGAGGAATAAAAAACAAATCATTAGATCTGACTTTGATCGATCCCTTAAGTTTCCAGTATTTCTTCAGAAAGTTAATGACAGGCAAGTAGGAAAGCGGCTTATCAAGGAAGAAACCAACCAGGTAATTGCTCCATTCAAGAGCTCCAGCTTCATTAACAGAGGATGAGGGAATCATAATCTCGTTCTTGAAATCGGGGGACATCTCAACTGGTATGTACTTCCCTGCATTACTCGGTTTGCACTTGAAAAGGGAAGTCCATATCAGTTGAGAAGGCAGGGGAAGAAGAGGAGGCAGAGCATCAGAAGGATTCAAAGGAAGGGACAAAGAGGAAGGGTTGCAGAGAGAAGACACTGATGGCAGAGGCGGAGGGGGGTCAGGAGCAGGATGATGAAGACAAGAAGGAGAAGACGTGAGGGGAGAGGAGGTAGAAGCATGAACTACGGAAGAGGGCGATAGTGGTACGGGAGGGATGGGAGATGCTGCCATGAGGAAAACTTTTGATTATGAAAACGATGATAAAATTAGAATTTATTTCAATAAAATGTAATTAAATGTTACACAAGTTGTAACATTCCTGAATTTTAGCTAAAAATCATCTGATAATTGATTTAATGTTTAGGATTAAATTTGGAAAAAATTGATAATCAAATTTAATTTTGGATTTAATTATGAATTTATTTAGAATCTATTTGCATTTGAAATATAAAAGTAAAATTGAACTCTTCAAATTTAATAATATATATATGTATGTTCATTTAGTTATACAAATTAATTATAATTGGGAAATTTAATTTTGAAATTTAATAAATGTATAGACAATGAATGTTGTTAATGTGAAAATACTAAAATGAATATATTTAAAACAAATTTGGTTTATTTTGGAATAAATATGAAAATTCTAGAATTAGTTAAAAGTATGTGTTTATAAAATAGTATTTGGATTAGAATTCAATTTTAAACATTATGAAAAATAAATATAGTTGTATATAAATATATAAAAGCAATAAATACAAGATTTGAATTTTTACTTGTATGAAACATTAATAAACATATGTAATACATGGAAATAAAATTTGAAAATATAAAACTAGCTAAGGATTTGAATATAAATTAATCTGAATATATTTAAATACCAATATATAAAATAAAAAATATGTTAGATAGATATGAATCATTTTTTCTTATGGTTGTATAAATAGTTATAGAAGGAAATATAAATAGAAAATAATATAAGGTTATTTGGATGTAATGGATTTTAAAAGTTGTAAAAACGAAATAAATACAAGTGTATGTAAATAAGTTGTAAATGAATTAATAAAAGGCTAAAAGCATAAAGCATGTTTTCATAAATTGAAAATTAAAAATTACTTTTCTTTTTACTTGAAAATAAATATAATATAAAGTTATGTTTAAATACTACTTAAAGTGTTTAAAAGATAAAACATAAGTATTTAACTTAAATAAAAGTTAAAACATAGAAACATGTTAACAAATTAAAAATAAAGTAAGGGCTGAAACATAAACTTACTTGAATTTAGACAAGTGGCAAGAAAATCTATTTCTTTAGATTGAATCTTTGGAAACATGAAAAAGAAGAAAAGACAAGTCAAGATACTTTTACCTTTCTCAAAAAATTTGCAGACCTGAGAAATCAAGTTTAAAGCAACCACAAACCTAAGAAAATAAACATAAAATAATTCGAAAACCAATTCAAAATCAAAACCAGTGCAAAGGAAAAAGAAATCTGTCTTCAATCAAGAAAAAAAAAATATCTTCAACCTGAAAATTCAGAAACAAAAAGAAAAAAGAATCAGGTTAGAGCTTCAAACCTGAAGCAAGCTTCAATCTTGATCAAGCAATCAAAACAAACTTGAAAACAAAAAAAAGCCTGAAGCAATGCAAGGAATCAAGCAACAACAACTAAGCTTCAACCTTATTCATCAACAATTCAAAGATATAAGCAAATTCTTCTCAGCAACTCAAGGATCTAAAATTCAAGTTTAAGTTCGACCTGAAGCAAAGATTAAAACTCCAACTCAACATAAATTCAAAAGTTCCCTGTTTTCAAACTAAAAATCAAGATTTCCAGGTTTTCTCTGTCAAACAACTCAGGTGAGCAAACTACCTTGTTAAAGCTTAAAATCTGATTTGATCTTGCAAGTGTGCTGTGAGAATTTCTGGTATGGATATGAATGTGTTGTATATGCATGTTTGATTTATAGGCTATGCTGGCCTTTGTTTGATTACAGGCTTTCAAACCCTGTTCATAAATCAAAATCCCCTTTTCAAATTCATTTTGGACCTTAGAATCTAAATAAAATTTGTTATACAAATCCAGATCCAAGTTTTAAAAGTAGTTTTAAGATAAATTTAAGGATAATTTATATTGGGAAGAAGAAAAACAGTAGAGCTTAAAAAAACATGTTAAAAAAATTCCAGTTCTCAGTTTTCTTCAAAGCTGGGTGAGCAAATTTTTAACCTATATCTGTATTTGGTTGCCTATGATTAAGCATTGAATGTATTATGGTAGGATATGTTGCATGTGGGTAAACATGTCTGTGTGTAAGTATATATATACACCTGTACACTGTTTTGTTGTTCAACAGGCTAAAGGCCATTTAAACAAAATTAAACTGCTGCTCACATGATCGATTTTAGGCTATGATTCATAAATGAAAAATGATTGTAATAACATAGATTTGTTTTTAAAAATAGTTTTAAATAAATATATAGAGTATTTATTTCAAAATTAAGAAATTTCAGTAATAATTCGATATGGAAAAGAAAATTAATATCTGAAAATTATGTTTTGACCTTATAGACAGATTTGTAATGTGAAATCATGATTTTTAAGAACCATTTCAAAATTTTTAAGTATGAATCTGTGGAAACATGCGGTTTGTACAATTTTGGGTTCATTGACAAATTCAAATGGACGGAATAACTTGGGGTCTCGTGATTAAGGTTGAAGCTTGGTTGGTGTTGGGAGATGATCAGAAAAATAATGATTGAATTTATTAATAGCGGCGGTGCTCTGGAATCGACGAACTAGGGTTCGATGTTGGTTTTTCAACGAGGAGAGGCGTGAGGCAAATTCGTGGTCATCAATGGATCGAGCTGAACGAGGCCCAGGGGGATTGAAGCAGGGGTTGTTGGCTTAGCCCCAGTTGAGGTTGCGTGGTCATCTGCGGTCGGGGGGATGGTTCAGGGCGAATTTCGATGAACTGTATGTGTTCCAGTGTGGGATGAGTACCTCGATTTCAATTCCGTGTCGATATCAATCTTTGGGTGGTCAGAGTTGAAGTAGTGGGATGTCAGAGACTTGTCGGCGGTGATCTCAAAGGTCGAAGCGTCGCCATGCGACTGTGCACGTGCACGGGTTTCTTTAACGTGTCTGTTAATTTAAGTTTGGGGAAGATGAAGAAGAAGCTCGGGGTGGTCTCGAGATTTTAAACGTGTAAACTCGAAGTAGATTGTGATTTTTGCCGGGGTTTTGGTTGATTGGTCTCGGGCTATTTGAGTTAAGTTACCAGGTTTTCAAAATTAAAACAAGTAACAGGTTTTTAAAATATAGGAGATGTGAGGCGCGGGAAAGAACTCGAAGGTGAGCTCGGGTATAATGTGTGACACCTCGTGTTTTTAACAGTCTTGGCTCGGGTTTCCTGAGTTTCTAATTTAAGGCAAGTTTTAAAAAAAATATGAAAGGATTTGGTTTTAAAACAAATTAAAACAAAGTTGTATAAATTAAATTTCCAAAAGGAAGGTATTAACAAAATTTTCAAAACAAAACCCAAATCTAAATTTAAATGATTTTAAAACTTGTTTTAGTTTTGAATAATCATATTAAGTTAATCATTTAAATTACCCTAAGTGTCTTCAAATTTAATTTGATGATGTAATTAAGTGATAGTCGAGATAAATGATTTATCTTAAATATTTGAGGTCTCATTGATAAAAGTAATTAAAGATTAATTACTCAAAGAAAAATTACTTAATTAGAGGTTTAGTTAAATATTAATCAAAGATTTATTTAAAGATTGATTAAGGTTAATTAACTACATGATTTAGGTAATTAATTAATGATTAAAGGGTTAATTAATTTATAATTTAAGGATAATAGATTTATGTGATTAGTTAATTAAGGTGATTAATTTAAGGATAATTAATTAAAGGTTAATTAATTAATGAAATTTATTAGGGATAATTACTTATTGAAATTAATTAAATGGTAATTAATTAATGGTTAATTAATCAATATAATTAATTAAGATAATTAATTAAAGGTAAATTAATTAATGAAAGTGATTTTTAATTAAGAATTAATAAAAAATTGTAATTAATTAAGGATAATTAATCAAAAGATTAATTATAAATTAAAGTTTAATTAATAAACTATTAAAGAGTAATTAATCAAATTAATTTGTAATTAATTAATATTAACTAACCAGGATTAAAATTTTATTCATAAGTGATTAATCTGATTTAATTTAAATCAGATAATTTAATTTATTTTTACTTATGGATGTTTGGATTCTATTAGATGTTTGGATGGTTGATATTCCTCATACGTGATGCTTTGTGATATTTTGTGATGTGAGTTGATGTGTATTTATCTGTGATATCTGTGATATGTTTCTGTGTAAATACCCCTTGGCCCGTAGAACGGCATTTGGAGTTCGATGCGACAGGGAGTCGGATTCCAGTTGTTATTCGAAACCCACATCGAATCGTAATGGTGAATCTTGGTGATTAATAAATTTACTTTATCTGCGTATCTGTGTATATAGACAAGCATTATAGGATATACCGCTTATCGATATCGCTGTGATTGTAATCTGTGATGATTGACGTTGTTGCAATATTGGGTAAAACCCCTAGACCACACCTTACACACAATATGGATTGCACGAGGAAATCAGTTTAGTCACAGATTTTTTTAATGATTTTAAAGATTGAATTTTTGAATCCAAATGGTTTTGGAATTGGAATTGAAAGCTTTTGAAAACGAGTTTCAAAAATAAAAAGGTTATTTTGAATGAATTAATAAAGTTTTTAAATTTAAATAATTTCATTTAAATTCGAATTCAATATTTGAATTGAATTCAATGATTTGGGAATTTGGTTTAAAAGATTATACAAGTTATAAAGATGTTTATATGGGTTTTAAACCTTTTAAAAAAGCATTGTTTTGGGAACTTAAATTCAAAACCAAGTTTTTACTTAAATAGCTTTAACTTATGGGAAAGATTATTAACCCTTGTTTTGAAATCGAAGAAAGTTTTAAATGGTATATCTTTTATATTAAAGAATTGAATTGGAAATTGTTTGAAAAGTTATGAATTAAATCTTTAGTCAAAGATTGTATAAGTTAATCCAATATGAAGTGAAATTGTTTTGAAAAGCCATAAATTAACCTTTGTGGAAAATTGGTAAACTTTGTGAAATGAATCGTTTTATTGAAAAAGATTTGAAATGGTAACTTGTGTTAAACCATTTGATAAGAAGGTTTTGGATAATAAGTTGTGACTTAACTGAAATCCTATATCCATATGTTTTAAATTTTGCGCTCATTATTCGGTTTAGCCGGGAGAGGACCTTTTGTCAGATATCCTATTCCGAATAATGATACGGCGATATGGATAGCATTCGAAGACCGGTGGTGAAGACTGGGTATTTTCGAGAACGAAAGGATAACCCGTTGATTGTCTTTGCACTGAGTCGCGCTGGTATAGAGATTCCCTAAGTGATGGGAAGTCCGATCGGGATTGTGCATACCTGGATTTGCAAGGGCTTCTTCCTTTATTGGACGAAGTGCCTTCGGTTCTGTTCGAGCCCGGAACAGACTTGTATGGTCATGTGTCTGACACTACACTTCGAGATATAAAGCCAATTTCTTTCAAATACATATCTGTTGGTGGCGGAGAATTTATTCTCTTAGCTTAACACCCTTCTCTGAGACGTACGAGCTCAGAGGTTATGTAGTTGAAGGTTATCATCGATATACTCCCAATTTGGTAGTGTGGCATGCTAAGTGCTGCTGTATATTGGTGATTATTTGTTAATAATTTGTGATCAAAGTATGACTTTCATGTAAAGCGTAGCTTTATGGACGATACCTCATCGAGCCTCACAACCCGATAATGGTCGAAACAGGTAATATGCGGCAAGGTTTTAGGGGTAGCTCCCCTAGGGTATGACCATTCCTTCTGAAAAAGGGTGGTATCATGGTATGGAGCCCAGATACTTACTCATGTGGGCACTGTAGTATCTTTATTACTGTGTGATGTTGTTGGTGTAGAGGATCCTCGGTTAAAGGTCCCAAAGGAATGGGGGTGGCATATCTTAGGTTTTATTCCCTGGGAAGGGGGTAGCCGGCCTTGTGTTAGCAGAGAGCCGGGTAGGTTCTCAGGGCGTCCCTCCAAAGGCGTTCCTATATGGCAATAGGAAGTTCCTTAGCCTGACCATTTGTTGGAAATTCATTCATCCAATACGCGCCTTGTACGGTTTAGTTGTATTACCTGCCATCTACTTATGGTGGCGCCCCACTGTTTGGATGGTAGCTATGGTAGGCATACGATGCAGGTCATATGTTGGCTAGGATTAATATTATACTTGCGAAATAGTTTTTCCACACTTTGCACTTATAGTAATAATATCAAATATTTTTTTCTCGTATCAAACATATTTGACCATCATAAGAAGAAATCTCCTCCAATTCTGCGTTTGCATTGTGTGTGTGACGGGAGGCCTTATGGTAGTTTCATTTTCCAAAAAGCATTGCGGATTTCAAATTATAAAATCTGTTGTCTGTTTTAAAGATAAAATCTGTTTTTGTTTGCTCATACTAGTCCCATGACTGACCTGGAGTTTATTGGTCCTTTCCTAAACTCTGGGCGCGCACTATTTTCCACACGGGCATTCTAGAGTTGGCTTTTTCAAATAGTCGAATAGTAGGAATTGATTCGATAGCCTTCAAAGCTCTTTGGATTTGTGGATCGCTTTTGCTACACTTCAGCATTCGCGACCGACCTTGCTTATCTCTGTGCAACTTGATGAGGGTTCGAGCTAGCTTTGGATTGAAGATGGAGTCCTTGGAGTTTGGCATTGAAGACATTATCTTTCCGCTGCTATTTCTTGTATCTCTGATAGTATTGATATCTATTGTATCATTCTATTGTATCAGATATTGTATCAAATGTTGTACATCATATGTATTATTTCATTTCTTCCGATGTGTTGTACTTAATGTGTTATAAGCTCCGGCGAACCAGATTCGATGTTTGGATCTGCGGCATTTGAATACGAGTGTCGTATTCGGTGCCGATTTCCGAAGGTCGATTCAGGATCTTTACACAAGTTTGTCTTATTTATTTTAGTTAACAAAATTTTCAATAATTACATCTTCTAAATTTTCATTATCTTTAGATTTACAAGTTACAAATTTCCAATTTCTTACATGTTTCATTAATCACCTAGCATCCAATTTCTTATTTTCCATTTTAGAAGTTTTCAACTATTAATATAGTCAAGATTTCACTCATTATAGTAATTAAAATTCCTAATTTATGGAAACCTTAAGAACTAAATTCCAAATTTCATTTCAAATACTTTTTGAAATAATATATATATATATATATATATATTCATTTCTTTTATATATCAAATCATATTTAGAAATTTAAAATTAAGAATTTTTTATCAAAACAAATATGTAGTAACGCTACTGCAGTGGCCTTCCCACTTTGAAACTCTAAAATGAATGTCGATGATGTGGTCGTCATTACCGAAGTTATTTTCCAGCGACAAGAGAGGGGAGTACATAACTTATTTCCTTTTAAAATTCCTTTTCGAACATTTATTTCAAATCACATTGAAAATATTTATATCTAAAAACCTTCCAAATAGTACTAATATTATGTTCCAAAATCCTTTGAAAACAATTTCAACACCCCAGAACTTAAGTTCTTAAATTTCCAATTTAGTTGTAAATTCTATTTTACAATCAATATTTATAAAGTTCCACTTTCTAACAAACAAACATATCATGTACACCCATATCCATTTATAAAATTATTCTTTTAAATACAAAATATAATAGTAGGTAAAATTATTTCATTACCTATATTTCAAAACAATATTGTATCAGTCTGCCCTATTAAGTGTTTAGAAATCCTTATCGATGTCATAGCATCCTATGTACTGAGCAGAATTTATAAATACTCAAGAGAACAAATTAACACAATACAAAACATTTTATAACACTAACAAATATGCTCTCTCATATATATACACTCAAACTCATTCTTGGGTATTATTACCCTATCTCTAATGAGTCAAACACCAAAAAGCTAAGGTTATCGCTAAACCAAAGCTCTAATACCAAATATAACGACCTGCCTTTTTGGATAGTTTAAATTGACAATAAACCACACATGTCAACTCAAACCATTCAAAAGGGAGGATTTTTAATGAGGTAAATAAGAAAATAAGAGAAAAGAAGGAAAGACAAAACACAGAATCTCACAACGGAATGACAAAATATAATAATCAAATAAACAGTTCACGAAGCTGTTTTACAGATAACATTTGATTACACTTTTATAGTACAAATCAGAGTTACACATACAACAAGAATAAATAAATAATTTAGCGGATCAACATGATGCAGTGGAGTATATATAAAATAAATAGCATACAAATCTCCTTCCTCTTCCTCCAGAAGTAAAGTCTTCGACACTGAAAAGCTCAGACTGAACCGAGCGTAATAAAAAACAAAACACTCAATTCAAAACTAAAAGATCTTATGTAAGTTAAATCAACAGTAAATAAACATGAGTTTAATGGCTTCAGATATGTTTATGGAATTTTACATCTCCTATCCAGTGTCTAACGTCTAACGTGCGTGAAATAATTTAAGAGATGTTTAGGATTCCATCTTCTAAGGATCCATTAAACTATCTATATACATAGTACAGTATGCTATTATAATATGTTTACAGTAAAGTAAAGTATTAAAATAGCATTACGGCATTACCCATATCCCTCTTAACACATTTATATATAAATGCCATAGTCTATACAGTACAATATTTCCTCCATAAACAAGAGGGCTATCAGAGGGCACTCCATAGTGTACGACACAAACCAAACTCATAGTAAGCAATAAAGCATATGACAAGGCACGCGAGGCAATGCCCATGATAGAATACTACCGTTTTGCGGATCTGGACTGGTGGTAACACATGGCAACTAATACCGCCCACCTTGAGACACACTTCTACAATCAAAATCGAGGGGTGACAATCAAATCAATCATAAAGTAATAAATATGGTATCATAGAAATGTGCCCAATCGGAGGTGCAACCACATTTGGCCATGTGCGCTCCTCTTTTAGTCATATCAAGCTGACCCGAGGGGGTCAGGCTATCTTCATACCTTATATAGTAACGTTTGTCAAATCATCCTACTTCATTTTGGATTCTCCACCATATGCACAGTTGTTAAAGTGGTTTACAGTATTGGTAGAGAGTATGGAAATAACCAATTTCGGTTTTTTAACAACCAAATACTTACTTCATACCGGTTATATATCATTTCAACCCGTAATCTCAAATAAAATTCAAATTCTATAAAATCGCTTGAGTTTATCATTTCAACCCATAACGATTTTCCCTAATCTATAAGTTCATTCGGGTATGTATCATTTCAACCCATAGTGATTTTCCTAACAGCAAACTAAGGGAACTTGTAGTGTGATAACAACATATAACATAAATATAATATCCAATCATCCAAATATCATCAATTAAACATCCATCGCAATCATCATTCAAATTAACTAATAAATCACAACAAATAAACTGGTTATAATTATTAGGGAGTTAACTGACAATTAAATTTCAATATTAATTTATATGGAAATTCAATTCAGTATAAATTCAAATTAAAATCGAATGATAGTTTAAATATACCAAACAACATCAATAAATTTCTAGTCACATCATAAATTTAATTTAACTAACATAGTATGATTTAGTATTTGGTACAAATCAGAGTTACACATACAACAAGAATAAATAAATAATTCAGTGGAACAACATGATGCAGCGAAGTACATATAAAATAAATAGCATACAAATCTCCGTCTTCGTCCTCCAGAAGTAAAGTCTTCGACACTGAAAAGCTCAGACTGAACCGAGCGTAGTAAAAAACAAAACACTCAATTCAGAACTAAAAGATCTTATGTAAGTTAAATCAACAGTAAAAAACATGAGTGTAATGGATTCAGAGATGTTTACGGGATTTTACATCTCCTATCCAGTGTCTAACGTGCGTGAAATAACTTAAGAGATGTTTGGGATTCCATCTTCTAAGGATCCATTAAACTATCTATATACATAGTACAATATGCTATTATAATATGTCTACAGTAAAGTAAAGTATTAAAATAGCGTTACGGCATTACCCATATCCCTCTTAACACATTTTTATATAAATTCCATAGTCTATACAGTACAGTATTTCCTCTGTAAACAAGAGGGCTATCAGAGGGCACTCCATAGTGTATGACACAAACCAAACTCATAGTAGGCGATAAGGCATATGACAAGGCACGCGAGGCAATGTCCAGGATAGGATACTACCGTTTTGTGGATCTGGACTGGTGGTAACACAAGACAACTACTACCGCCCACCTCGAGACACACTTCTACAATCAAAATCGAGGGTTGGCAATCAAATCAATCACAAAGTAATAAATATGGTATCGCAGAAATGTGCCCGATCGGAGGTGAGACCACATTTGTCCCTGTGCGCTCCTCTTTTAGTCATATCAATCTGACCAGAGGGGGTCAGGCTATGTTCATACCTTATATACTAACGTTCACCAAATCATCCTACTTCATTCTGGATTCTCCAACATATGCACAGTTGTTAAAGTGGTTTTCAGTATTGGCATAGAGTATGGAAATAACCAATTATGGTTTTTAACAACCAAACGCTTACTTCATACCGGTTATATATCATTTCAACCCGTAATCCCGAATAAAATTCAAAATCCATAAAATCGTTGGAGTTTATCATTTCAACCCATAATGATTTTCCCTAATCTATAAGTTCATTCGGTTATGTATCATTTCAACCCATGGTGATTTTCCTAACAGCAAACTAAGGGAACTTGTAGTGTGATAACAACATATAACATAAATATAATATCCAATCATCCAAATATCAACAAGTAAACATCCAACGCAATCATCATTCAAATTAACTAATAAATCACAACAAATAAACTGGTTATAATTATCAGGGATTTAACTGACAATTAAATTTCAATATTAATTTAAATGGAAATTAAATTCAGTATAAGTTCAAATTAAACTCGAATGATAGTTTAAATATACCAAACAACGTCAATAAATTTCTAGTCACATCATAAATTTAATTTAACCGACATAGTATGATTTATTAGTTGTTAGTAGGTTAAAACACTCAACTTTGATTCATCGTCGACTAAAAATCCAGATAAAGGCCTAAATTCTAATAGTCTCGGAATGCAGCTAAACTAGTATTGGCAGAGAATATGACATATCTGATCCCGGTCTCTTTAACAACCAAATGCTTATTTCACACCGGTTGGCTCTTTACATTTCCAAAACCGATTCATAATTGATATCAAAATATCATATTCACAACAAAATCATATCACTTTCGAAATCGTATTCACTTTATATCATATCACTTTCGAAATCATATTTACTTTCAAAATCATTATTCACTATATATCGTATTAAATTTTCGAAATCAAAACTACAAATAGGTTAAACCATCATATCAAAATATTTTCTTTTAAATTAATTAAATCTAAATCATAACAGTTCCAATTATAAACAATTTGAATATTGAAAGTAGTTTATATTATTGATATAGTATACACTAACAATAGTTTATATTTTAAAAATAAATTATAGGTTAAAATGGTTTATATATTATAAATAGTTTATATATTAGAAATAGTTTATATATTAAAAATGTTGTATATTAAAATAGTTAATGTATTAAAATTGTTTATAATAGTTACAATAGTTAAAAAAGTTTAAAAATAGTTTATAATCGTTACAAAGTTAAAAATAGTTTTATTAGTTTAAAATAGTATAGTGATTTTAAAACATTTGAAAATAGTTTAGTGCAAAAGGGTTTGATTATTGAAATGGTTTATATAGTAAATAGTTGAAAATCTGAATAATCCAAAATTTTAAAATAATAGATTTGTAAATAGTTTATATTAAAATAATGAATTTGAAAATAATATCAGATTAAACTATATCTTTTATTTCAACAAATCTGGATTATATCCAGATTTCAAATCAATAAACTCAATTCTAATCTTTTATTTCAAATTCTCATTAAAACCATTTCAATCTATGTCGATTTCAAATCGATGTTTGAACTACAAATTTAAACCACTTCAAATTCGTTAGATTTCAAACTTTAAATATTCAAACGTTTACAATAACTTGATTTTTGATAAATTTTATTTATGTTTTATAATTCAACTTTAAAATTCCAATTTAAATTCTATAAAAAATTCATTTAAACCAATTTCAGTTTCAACATTTTAAAGCTTAGATTCTGAAAACAATTCAGTTCATATAAATCAAATTTTATTTCAAAATATCATTTAACTGGATTCAAAAAAATTAAGGATTTAAAATCATTTAATTTAATGAATCCGGTGTTCGTATTTAATTTTCTACCCTATGGTCAAATGATATGGATATATATCATTTCAACCTGAAATAAATTTTAAATTTATTGGCACATATCATTTCAACACATAATCCCAAATAAAATTCAAAATCCATAAAATCACTTGAGTTCATCATTTTAACCCATAGCGATTTTTCCTTAATTTATAAATCCATTCGGGTATGTATCATGTCAACCCTTAGTGATTTTCCTAACAGGAAATTAAGGGAACTTGCAGTTTGATAACTACATATAACATAAATATAATATCCAATCATTCAAATATCAATAATTAAACATCCATCGCAATCACCATTCAAATTAACCAATAAATCACAATAAATAATCTGTTTATAATTATTAGGGATTTAACTGGAAATTGAATTTCAATATTAATTTAAATGGCAATTAAATTTAATAAAAATTTAAATTAAAATCGAATGACAGTTTAAATATACCAAACAACCATTAATAAATTTATAATCACATTAGAAATTTAATTTACTAACATATGATGATTTAGTAGTCATGAGTGGGTTAAAACACTCAACTTTGATTCATCGTCGATTAAAAATCCAAATAAAGGCCCAAATTCTAACAGTCTCATAATACAGCCAAACCAATTCCATAATGTCCCAAATTTTGATACGAATGCAGTAGAGAAAACCGCACATGAATCCGAGCTCGTATGAAGAAGTTATTAATGTTAGAATATTGGAAATTTTAAATTAATAAAGGGCATTCATGTAATTTACTTTACCTTCCATAACCCTAGCCTTTAGAAAAAAGTTGAGCATGAACATCACCAGCCGCCGTTCAACATCCATTAACACACGCGCTTGGGGAACTCCACCATCAGATTTGACCACGCCGCCCCTTCATCCACCTCTGGCTGCCCCAAAACCCCACACGGCCTTGATGGCCCAACAGAGCTCCGTCGTCGTACATCATCACGGCCAAATTCTGGCAAAACGCGCACCTAAAGACCAAATGAACCGCGCTGATGCATACTCCTCGATGACCTCTACAAGCCCAAACCTTTTGATCGTCGTAAAATCGACGATCCACCGTTGAAATCGAAAACCTAATTTCGAAGGTCGAGAATAAATTGATAATTTCTGACCAAATGATGATTCAAATTGAAAAACAGATTGCTGCTGTAGATTGCACTCATCAAGAGCTTTCCAACAATATATAATTTGCTATGGTTTGAGGAGGTTAAATTTTCGAAATTGATTTTGATTTGAAATTGAATTTGGATTTAGGGTTTCTGCCATTGGAAGGAAGGACCAGATAAGAGTTTGATGTACATACAAAATAAGCCGACAGACTGCTAAGGTTTGAGCAACAAAATCTATTTATATAGACAAACCTAGATAAGAATAAATGGACAAATCGAATTGGGTCGAAATGATTACGCGAACCCGAAAAGCTTGTTCCGCTTCTGCAACGAAAGTATGTCATCCCATATATCAAAATCAATGTTTTTAATATTTTTAAACTCAATGGAACTAGTTTCAAGCCGGAATTCCATTGTATGAAGAATTTAGTTTTATAAATCAGCTTATTTTAATTGAATTCATTAAATTGATTTAATCACTTTTAAAATTCCAATTTAATAGTTAACAATTTTCATCATTTTTGTGTACCCAGAAATTTATAATCTTTTAAAATAAATTTTCCATATCAAATTCAATATCAAATATTGCACTAATTCCTGTGTTCAATTTCAGATGTAATAAATTCATTAACTATAATTTAAATTCCAATAAATTCATTTATTTTGATTACATCTTATTATTCAATCATCCAATACCAATATGAATTCATTTGACACTAGTTCACTTTTTATTATATTTTTATTCTAAAGTTATCATCTTAACCCATATTAACCAATGTTTAATTACATTTAATATATATCAATTTCTAAATTAATTTCAACGGATTAAATAATAAGACGATAAATAAGCAATGGTTACTTTAGAAGTTTATTGTTTACAACAAGGTTATAAATTTGCGTACACATAATTTGATTTCATATTATATACTAAAACCAATGAAATAAAATAACATACAAATTTCATTATTAATAAAACATTGAATTTATTCCTTATTTACAATTTCTAACCAAATTAACTTAACAATTATTTCAATTGATTGAAAGTACATTAAAATAGTTATCAAAACATTCAAACAATCATTATTTAATCATATTCAATTTTTTTTCTTATTAATAAATCATAATTTTTTATTTCTTTTAACAAGTAATTTCAAAATTGTTATAACCCAAATTTTGAATAACAATTTATTGGATAATTAACTGATTTTTAACTATTGAGATACAAATTTTATTTGGAATAAATAAATATTTTTTTTTGATAATTAAAGATGTATGAATGTATATATAAATGGGTTTGAAACTAAAATAATAGTTGAATTAAAATGATGACTCTTATAGTAAATTTATAAATATATTAATAGATATGTGTTAACTCTATAATATTGAAGTCTTAAGTATATACTTATACAAATTCATTATGAATATATAATCACAGTAAACATATTAATATAATAATTTAGTTTGGTAAGTTTTATCTTTGCAAAACTAATAAAATGCTTTTCTAATCATAATATACAATATATATATATTGAATTAGATATTAGGTTTTGAAAATTAGTATGATGATTTTCAAGAGTTATTTAGAAAGTTGAATTCTAAATTTTTAACACTAATGCTTCTATATATATATATCAATTTAAATATAATGATAACTTAAGTATAAAATGTAAACAAGATTTAATAAAAAGAGCTAATATTCTTTCTTTCTAATTTATACATGTGCTAAATATAATTTATATATAATTTAGTACATAAAATAAATTTTAAAAAATAAAAAATAAAATAAATATTTGAATAAAGGCTTCTTACATTTGTAAGCTCTATAATTCTTGGAATTAACACTTGTAGCTAAGATTTAGTACATTGTTAATAAGTGGCATTTGTTCTTTTTTTTTAAAAAGAAAATATAATTATCATATCAGAAGCAAGGCTGGAAAAAAATTAAAATCTGGAATGAAGATCAGGCCTAGAAAATGAAATTAAATCATCTAAAGATCAAAACAAAAGAATCAAAAATCTAGACAAAGCCAAGCCTGAAGCAAGCAGATCATTTCAAAGTTAAACTCTGACCAAAAGTTGTGCTCTCTGTTCAACTCAAAAACATGTGAGTAAATCCTCTGTTCTTGTTTCCCTGTGAGTAGATACTTTTAAAAATACAAAACATATGTTATAAGCACTAAACTCTCCTAGTCATTTTGTGATTATAACGTGCATGAATGTTCAATATGAAATAAGTATTGAATATAGTGAAGATCAATATGTATATTTGAATGCATGTTTGTCTATTGGAAATCATACTTCTGTTGTTTTACAGGCTAGAAGATAAATTCAAAAATCATTTTCCATCTCTCCAATCTTTATTTGGCTGTGAACTTTAAAAGAAAATTATTGCATTGATGTAGATTTATGTTTAAAAATGGTTACAAGAATTCTAATTTAATGATTAATTAAAATTTCAGAAATAACAGTAAAAAAATTATATGGGTCAAAAATCATTGCATGCGAATTCATGTTTGGACTTCATAATTGTAATCGGTGTAGGAAAACATGATTTTTGATATGTATATCCAGATTTTTAGGCTAATGCTTGTCGAGATAATCGGATTCGATCGTATTTGAAAATTTTGCCAAATTCTGTCGAACGAGTGATGGTTGATCGACACGCTTGTGGGTGGAGGAAGCGGGTGGCCACATGAACTCGAGAAAAATGGTTAATGATTTTTCCTTTGGTTGAAGAGTTCCAAAGGAGGTGATTTAGGGTTTGTCGACTGATGGTGGTCATCGATGTTTTCGTGGCAATTACGCTGCCGAGAAGTGTTAGAAGAGATCGCACGGGAGAGAAACCAAAGGCTGGAGGTCGAGGCAGGTGAAGTGGGCGAGGTTCATCGTGGTCGAGATCAATGATGAGGAAAGGATTTCCATTGATGGTTGTTTCCATATTTTTCAAGCGTTGGATTCGATTTCGATTTTTGGGTGTTTTCGACGATCTGAGTTATTGTGAGGAATGGCGGGGTTATTGATGTCTGGTCGATGATCAGAGGAAGGGTCGGAGAACGTTGGATCGGTGGTGTACGTGCACGGTACACCTTTGTATATCTGGCGAGGATAGGATTTGGGGAAGAAGCAGTAATCTCAGGTTGGACTCGAGAGGAATTGCAGTGCGACTCGAAGTTGCATGATCAGTGAGTGCCCGGTTGTTCATGTGGATTTGCTCGCGTGTGTCTCAGGTAAAATCGTAGTTGTCTCGGGATTGTAAGCAAGCTGTGTATAGGTTATGAAGTGTTGTACAGTTTGTATCAAAGCATGAATTTCAAGTTTAAAACATAAGGAAAGATGCAAGTTTGTAAGCATAATAAATCAAGTTTTTCCAAAACTAAAATGTACACAAATTTTTCCAAAGAAAAATGTTTAAGCAATTTTTTTAAAATATATTAAGTAAATAAGTTTTAAAGGTAATGATAATTAAGTTTTCAAAGTATAAGTATTTATTTAATTTATTTAACAAGTTTAAAACAGTTTTTCAAAGATTTCAATAATTAGAATCAAATGTTTAAATTTGTTTTGTTTTAAAGAAAATTTTATACTTTCAAATTATATAATTGATTAATAAATGTTTTACTAATGAAGTATAATGATGAAATAAAGTATTTAATTAAGATACTGGTTTGTTAATTACTTAATTAATTAAGGTTAATTAGTTTACTTAAGGTAAGTAATTAAAGAAGTAATAATTTATGGAAGTAATTAAAGGGACTAATTACTCAATGAAATTAATTAAATTAATGAAATTAATGAAATTAATTAAATTAATGAGATTAATTTGAGCTAATTAACTAGTTTATTTAATTTAAGATAATCACTGGATGATTGGTTAAGCATAATTACTTAATGTGATTTATCAAGGGTAATTACTAGTGAAGTAATTAATGGGTAATTACTGGATGTAATCAATTAAAGGATAATTAATTAATAAAAGTAAATTGGGTATAATTACTTTGTGTAATTAACAAGAAGATTAATTATTTTATGGAAAGGATTAATTAATTAGTGTAATTAATTAAAGCTTTAATTAATTTTAAGAGTTATTTAAGGTAAATAATTAAGGATAGATAATTAATGAATGTGATTAATTAAAGATTAATTATTAAATGTGATTAATTTGAACAATAATTAATTAAAGAAGTAATTAGAGGATCATTAATTAATGTAATTAGTGAAAGTAGTTAAAAATTTAATCTCTGTAAATGGTTAAGGATAATCAATTTGTGTAATTAATTAAAGGCTAATTACTTAATGTAATTAGAGAATAATTAATCAAGGATGGTTAATTAAGGTGGATAGTTAGAGGTTGATTAATTAATTGGTTTGTAGATAATTAATGGTTAAGTAAGCATGATTTATAGTAATGAAGTAATTAATTTAATTTATTTTAAAGTAATTAGAGATGGTGTGATTAATTGATCTTTGCTTATGGATGATTGAATGGTAGTGGATGCCTTGAATTGGTTGATATCATATATATGAAATGTTTTGTGATATGATATGTTTGGACATACAAGATAATGTGGTTATCTATCAGTGATGAATTGTTGTGTAATGTGATATCATGTATTTAAAGTTTGGAGTGTATTTTATTTAAATAACTTGGGTTAAGAAGACATTGGATTCGAAGAGACAGGAGTCGGGTATTAGTAAATACCCGAAACCACTTCTGTAACGAGTCGGATTTTGCCCGCTCAAAAATCGACATCCATACTTCATATCGTATTCGAATGCCATAGATTCGACCGTTCAAATCCGATTAGCCGGAGCTTATAACAATCATTAAGTAAACAACACAGCGGAATAAAAGAACAATACATTGATATACAGCTTTGATACAATATCTGATACAACAGATAATCCAATAGATATCAATATACATCAGAGATATGATACAATAAAATAGCAGCAGAAAGAAAATAGATGACATCTAACAGCGGAACAATATAACTCTAAGATAGTCTTCAAAAGAGAACTCCGAGAACTGTAACTCCATTTCCAAGAATCAATCCAGCAGAAGCTCGAACCCCCAATAACATATCACCAAGCTCAGCAAGACTGGTGTGGTCCAAAGACTGAACTAACTCTAGATAATCTACTAAACCTGACTATCTGAAAAACCCAACTCTAGACTGCTCGTGTAGAAAATAATGAGCACCCAGAGTTTAGGAAAGAAAACAATAAACTCCGGATCAGTCGTGGGACTGGTGTGAGCAACAAAAACAGTTTATCTTTTAATACATTCAACAAAAGATTTTCAAAGTCAATTCGCAATGCTTTTGAAAAATGAGACTACCATAAGGCCTCCCGCACACACACACAATGCAAACGCAGAATCGGAGGAGATTTCTCCTTATGATAGTCAAAGATGCTTGATACGCATTAAAAAGAAGCATTTGATATTATTACTAGTGTATAGTGTAGAGAAAAATTCATTTCGAAAGTAGAATATAAATCTTAGCCAACATACGACCATTATCGTATGCCTACTATAGCTACCATCCAAACAGTGTTGCGACACCATAAGTGAATGATAGGTTCTACAACTAATACCGTACAAGTTTCGTATTGTTTCTTTGGATTTCCAACAAATGATCAGGCCAAGGAACTTCCCATTGCCACATGAGAATGCCTCTGGAAAGACATCCCCGAGAACCAAACCGGAACTCTACCAACACAAGGCCGGGTTACCCCTAACTGGGTAACTACTGACACGAGCACGCCATTCCCTGATCGTAAACGACCTTTCTCACGGGATCCCGAAAACCAACAACCACAAAGTAATAAATTCGTAGTAACCACATAGGTTAAATATCTGGGCTCCATACCATGATACCACCTCTATCCAGAAGGAAATGTACATACCCTAAAGGGTGCTACCCCTCATAACCTTGCCACATCTTTCCTGTTTTGACCATTTCCGGGGTGTGAGGCTCGACGAAGTCACGTCCACAAAAACATACTTTATACAAAAGCCATGCTTTGGGTCAACAAATGATCAACACAATGATCACCAAGATAGACGATCAAATAAACGATCCTATCACAATAATCAACACAATGATCATTTCAGCAACACTCAACATGTCACATTACCAAATTGGGAATATATCGCTGATAACTTCAACTATATAACCTCTGAGCTCGTACGTCTCAGAGAAGGGTGTTAAGCTAAGAGAATAAATTCTCCGCCACCAACAGAAATATATTTGAAAGAAATCGGCTTTATATCTCAATTTGTAATGTCAGACATAACAATCCATACAAGTCTGTTCTGGGATCGAACAGAACCGAAGGCACTTACAAAGAAGTCCTTGAAATCTGGATATTCACAATCCCGATCGGATTTCCCATCACTTAGGGAGTTTCTATACCGGCGCGACTCGGTGCAGAAACAATCGATAGGTCATCCTATCGCTTTCACAAATACCCGGTCTTCATCACCGGTCTTCAAATGCTATCCATAACGACGTATCACATATTCGGAATGGGTTATACGACACAAAGGTCCTTTCCCGGCTAAACCGAATAGTGAGCGAAGATATTTTCAAAACATATGGATATGGGATTTCAATTAAGTCACAACTTAATAATTCAAACTTTCTTTCAAATGGTTTAACAAATTACCATTTTCAATCTTTAAACAAAAAGATTCATTTTCACAACCTTTAACGGTTTAAACAATTTTCACATTTAAATCTTTTAAACAAAAGATTCATTCACATATTTTCCAAATCAATTTTCATTTCAATTTGATTTAACTCGTTAAATCTTTAAATCAAAGATTTAACTTATAGCCTTCAAAACAAATTCATTTCAATTTGATTTAAACAAATCATCAATTTAAATCTGTTAAAAATAAACAGATTTAATTCATAGCTTTCAAAAAGAATTCATTCATAACTTAGGAAAATCATTTCTCTATTCAATTTTGCAATTCCCCTAATTAACTGGAATCTCAGTTCTTATCTAAAAGTGTTTATCATTTGAAAACAATAGTTTTCATTTTGGAAATCTGATTCATTTATACGAGTTGAAATCCTTGAGTTAAATTCAAATTCCCAAAAATAATACTTTAAAAATGGTTTAACTCATAATGACTAGTATAATATCATTAATCCCTAATTTCAAATTACAGAATTCAATTTCAAGTATTGAATTTAAATTTAAATCAACTTATTTAAATTCCAAAACTTAATCAAGTAATTTAAAAATAATAAATTCTATTTTGAAATTCCATTTTGAAATTCCATTCCAAAAGCTTTTCACATTTATTCCGATTCCATTTCCAAAACATTTGAATTTAAAAATTCAAATTTAACTATTTCAAAAATCTGCGACTTAATCGATTTCCTCGTGAAATCCATAATTGTGTGTGTATGGTGTGGTTCAGGGGTTCAACTCAATAGTGCACAACCATTCAATCATCACAGATCAAAACACAGAAATATAATTGATAAGCGATATAAACAATAACGCTTATCATATATTCACAGATTCACAGATAATATACAAATGTATCATCCATAAATGAACAAATTATACATACCACAATCTACAGAACAAAATATCACAGATCAGATAGGAAAAACAATTCAAGGCAACTCATACAATACAATTATTCATAAGTAAGGTCAGGCATTTGATAATCATTCATAAACAGGATTAATAAATCGTTTAATCCTAATTAATTCAAGTTATTTCCAATTTAATTAATTACTTATGAATAAATTATCCATTTATTATTTCTCTAAGTAATTACCTTTCCAAAATTATCGAGTGATTATTCTGAATTAATTAAATTAAGAATTTAATTTAAACAGATTTGATTAACCCAATTAATTATATTGAATAATTTATTTCTAAATTACTGTTATTAAATAATTATACTTAATACAATCCACAAATTAATTTATCACATTAATTATCAAGATTAATCACATTAATAAATTATCAAATAAATCTCAAGTAAATGATCCTTATTAACTATTCATAATTATTTAATTACTATTCTTAAGTAATTGAACTCAATTTAATTATTGTTAATTACCCTTTAATTAGCCTTTGAAATCATATAATTAATCACTAATTATTTAATTAACCATTAATTCTCAATTAATTAATCATTTAATTCTCAATTAAATTACTAAATTAATTAACTGTTAATCATTCATTTGTTAACTTAAGTAGTTAATTGCAAATTCATTTATTACCCATCATCCATTACTAATTACAATTAAAAATTTAATTAACCAATCTTTACCCACCGTTATGAAGAAATTTATATAAGAGTTTAAACCCAATTATTCAATTTCAAATCATTTTATGAAATATACGTGAACATTCTAAAGTTGTTTAAATACTTTAAATTTTTATAAACTTCATTTATTTCAAACTAGAATTCAAGAGTTAATCTGAATTCCATCTTGACTTCAATAAACATTTTAAAGTTATTAAACAAGTTTGAATTAAAACAAAATTTTATTCTATTCAAAATCTAATTGTACAATCTAAATTTGAATTTGTATTTAGACCTTTTATTTAAACTTGTTTTAAATCCTAGATTTCAAATTTTAAAACCCTTATTAAATTTGCTTTAAACATTTAAAATGGTTTAAATGTTTATATTTTATAAACTGGTTTTATTTCAAATTTGCATCTTAAAATTTGCTTTTAAACCCAGGTTTTAAAACTTGTCTTAAACTTCAGTTTTAAAACCTTACTTCAGTAAACAAACACATATTTAAAAACAAAACAAAACAAACAGGTTACTGTAAAACCTGTACTTCAACATTCACTCGAGCCTAACCCTCAGGCAACTCAACCTATTTCTCGAGTCACTCACGCAAAAACTCGAGCAACGTCCCGAGTTTTCTTCTTCAAAACAGAACAACCCAGGTACACGCGACGTCACAATGCACGTGCACAATGACGTTGGCCAGCTCCAGTCATCGCCGCGACTACAAGCATGTCGACGATCATCTCCAGATCGAGCTCCGACCACTCGCACCGTCCCACAAATTCGAAATCAAAATTTGGGGTCGTGTTTGAAAACCTGGAACACTCGATACTGTCGACCCCCACAAACCTGTCAACGCGCCACATCATCAACTCCGACCACCAGAAACGCTGCACTTCCGGCCACGAACGCTCTGACCATTCACGAACCCATCCCCAGTGGTCCCATCGAACTCGATGCAACAGAGGGAATGAACGAATCGATTTCATGATATTGCCTAAAACTAGGGTTAGAAATAAAAACTCCTCCCCATCATCGCCACAGTCTTCTTCTCCACCTCCAGCCATTTTTCCTGGCAACTCCATAGCCTCCTCCATCACCTCACATAACCCCGACCAACTCGAATCGCTCAATCACGAGAAAATGATTTAAAAGCAGATTTTGTTCTACCGTAAACTGCTCATGATACACACAACTAAAAATCACTATATTTGTTTCAAAAATCCTATCTTGGGATGTAAATTCAAGCTATATGATTTAATCCATAATTCATGATATTCGAAATTTCCAGAGACTTAAGTTTTTACTGTAAAAACTTGTTCTTTCACTCCACATACCTTTATTCTTCACACAACCATTTTTAGATGATAAATCGTACCAGAACAAACAAAATTTGTTTTGATCTCGAGTTCAAATGTTTAATAGATCAAGTAGAAATGGATTTTAAATCAAAGTTTTGTTTTGAAAACTCCAACAAAGAGCAGAGAAAAATAACAGCCTGTACACATAAGCTTGCAATATTCACAGGCATTTATATGTATATAAATTTAAACATACTCATCCGCATACATACTTGCAACAAAATTTTACTTTTAAATTTGTTTTTAGAGTGATATTACTCACATGTTTCCCAGGAAAGAGCAGAGCTACTTATTGTTGAACTTGCATGCTTGCTGAGATCTTCTTTGCTCCTTTGATCTCCATTTTGTCTGATTAAATGGTTGTTAAAGTTTAAATTGAATTTTTGTTTGAGTTTTCACTATGATGCTTGCTCCCATTTTACTCAGTTGTGATAATGAACTGAAAGGAGGGTTGATGTATATAAAAGATAGTGTGTAGGTTGAGGTTAAGTACAATAGGTATGTTGCATTAATTGTTGAGGTGTATGGCATTTATTGCCTTATACAGATATACTTTCCTCTCCATACTTGTTGTTATTATTTTTATTTATTTGTTTTCTACTTGCATGTATTTGCTCGGCTGATATGTTTTGTGTTGAGAAGATTTTGTTTTGCAATTTTTTTTTTTACAGGCAACATTCTTTTGCCTGATTACTTTTATACTTTCTTTTCTTTTGTTTTTTTTTCTTTACCTTACATTGTTTTGTTTACTTTGCTTATTTATATTTTTGTTTTCCATGCTTGCTTTGTTTTCATTTACAAGTGTACATACTTGTATGTATTTTTTGTTTTGTAATACTTCCTATATATGTTTACTTATTGTTTTTGTTTTATATATAATTGTTCTTATTTTTATTCATAGCTTAAATATGAAGTATTTTACTTTACAAAATAAGTGAACTTCTATTTTTATTTTACTCTTATTACTTTTGTAGCCTACTCCATTTGTATTATCTTGTATTGATTTATTAATATGAGATTAAGATATATATATTTACTTTATATTGTTGTATCTTATATTTTATTTACTTCTTATTTATTGTCTTGTATTTATTATATATATTTTAACCATCAATAATAAATTAACAATTCACTTATTTATTCATTTCGTACTTGTGTCAATGTATATACTTTAATATTTATTTTTCAAACCATTAATATAAGATTTAAATTCAAATCAAAATATATATATATACACACAAGATTTTAAAATTTCAAATTGACTCATATATACCCAAATATACACACACATATATATATATATATATTCACATATATACATATATATATATAATATAAAAAAAATTTAAATGATTTATATAGAATATATTTGAACTCGGGGAAACTCACATCACTATTTATAATTAATTTTATAAATTTTTATTCAAAATTTCATTTAATTATTAATTTAAATTAAATAAAAATTCAGGATCGTTACAACTTCGATTTGTAATCTTCTATAAATTCCTTATGAATTTGATATGTGAAATCAATGTGCTGGAAATGAAATGATTTAAGTAATTGGACCCTTTAAACTATGTAGTGGTACGTAGATATTGATGTGTGGAAAGTGTTGACTATAATAAGTTGAGAACTCGTAGTAAAGTACGAGTTACCCTAGGTTTTTAACTAGATTATGAATTAGAATTTCATGTTAGATGGGTTTACTCACGCTGGTTTCTAGCCAGACCCGGGTGTTACTTTGATGTAATGCTCGGGTCAGATCGAGTATTACAGCTTTTCAGGCAAGGACGTTCTGGAGCTCAAAAGGCAAGATGGATGGCAGGAACGTATGGAGGGTTACCGCTGTGATATATTGTAGTATCCAAGACATGATCGTATCTGTCCAGTGTTTGTGTTTATGTGTAACTCTGATGTATGAAAGTGTAATTTGATAAGTACAGTTTTCCTTTGTATAACTGTTATTATTTGATATTATATTTTATCCACTGCGAATGTGAGATGTTGGTGTTTCTGTTCTTCTTTTCTTCTATCTCTTTTCTTCATTTCCTAACTATCTGGAGTTTTCGGGATTAGAAATTCCGCGTCGTTACATTTGGTATTAGAGCTAAAGGTTAAGCAAGAACCTTGGCTCTGGTGGGATTACTCATTAAGGATAGGGTCAATGGTACCCTAGAATGAGTTGTGTGTATACATATATGAGAGTGTACTTGTTATTTTCTTATATAAAGATTTTAAATGATTTTGTATAAGAGTATATTTTGATATATAAAGAAATATTTCTTTCTAATAAATATTAAGGTAATTAGTTGTTAAATTATTGTAATTAAATTAAGTGGTAATAGAAATACAACCAAATCTAAATTGAATAAAGATAAGTTTGAAATAGATTCAAACTGAAATTAAATTTGAAGAAGAATTTTTAGAATAAGATAATAGTGAATTGATTTCCAGTTGTAATAATCTTGGTTATTATCCTAAAATGATGAAATGTTTTAGGGAAGTAAAACATTTAGGGAAGTATGAATTATAAATTGGAACTGAAGATGATCTAAATTATGAAGTTATAAATCTGGATCCAGAATTTGAGAATTGTTTCAAAGTGATAAAGAATAATAAATAATATTATTTAATGTATTTGAATGAAAGGGTCATATTTCTAACAAAAGTTGTTTGAAAATTTAAAGGAATTTGTTTTGAATTGAAACCGAGGTGGTTTAAAATTTGAAGTATAACTTGGTGTGTAAAGGAAATAATATGTATGCGGAATATACATAATATCAAAGATGGTTGGAAATAAACTCTAAATGTTGAGTTTTAAATGTGAATGAGATGTGATACCCAAAGTGATAAGTTTTTGAACTTATAAGTGGAAAGATTATTAATATGAAGTTTAGAATTTGAAATGGGAATTCAAATTGGGTAAGGTTGGTTGGATTAAGTAAATTGAATTTAAGTTTGGAAAGTTAAATAATTTAACAAGCAACCTGAATTGGAAATTTTAAGATGAAATTGGGATTTAACTTGGAAATTTAAATGGTTAATTTGAATGGGGAATTTGTGTGATCTCAAAATGAGTTTAAGATCTGGAAATTGAAAATGGATGGATTTTTTAAGTAATTCGAATGATACCATCCTGTTGTTATTAATTATCTTTAAGATGAAATAGGATTTGTTTAAATGAATGAAGAAATAGCGTGTGGTAATATATCCATTATTAAAATAAAATGGAATCATTTGGGACTTAAGATTTGAATTTTTAAAATAACACTTCAAAGGTTTGGTTTCAAAATTTAAATTTGGTGATAAACTGAATTTCAAAGATTTAGTTGTTTAAAAAGGATTTGAATTATTATTTGAACTTTGAAATTGGTTAAAATGGAATTTTGATTCATAATTAAATGGTTTAAAGAGATAAGTTGATATGATTTAAAGGATTAAATCAACATTTAAAATTTAACTCGAATTTATATAATTCGGGATGGTTTAAGTTTGAAATGTGAATTGAATTCGTTCAAATTGAATTTAATTTTAATTAATTGGAATTGTGATTGAAAATGAATAAGTATAAAAATTCAAATGGAAAATTTGAATCGGATTAATTTGAAATGAAATTGAAGTTAACTGAGTTCAAATTCAAATGAGAATTGGGATTAATTCAACTTGAATTGGGGTTAAATCAATTTCAATGAAAATTGAAGTTATTTAAATTGAAATTGAGTCAATTTAAATGGAAGTGGAAATTTTAATTGAATTGATTGGAAATGGAGGTTGGGAATTGAACAGTTTGACTCTGGACTATTTTCAAAATAAATTGTTTTAGTTCAAATCTATTTTTCCAAGCTATTTATTATATATACAACCTTTCTTTTTAAACCCAAAACTATCTTATACTTATTTTATAACTAATTACTATTTTACGACTATTTTGCAATTATTTAAAATTTCTATAACTATTTGACTATTTTCCAACTATTTTACAATTACTTAACTATTTTACAGCTATTTTACAAAGTAATAATTATTTTTCAACAACTTGTCTATTTTTAATTTTTCAAGCTATTTTCTAATTTTAAGATGGTCAGAGTGCAAACTATTTATAATTAAGTACCCATTGAGATAAGAATTAAAGTGAAAATCTAAAGAGGATTGAGGCAAATGTGAATAAGTAAATAGAAATTAAGTGAAGGTGAATAGAAAGAGAATTGATTTGGCTAATAACCAATAAAGATTAATACGTAGGATGTACGTATATTATTCTATTCGCATAATGATTTGATCCGGATTCGAGCGTAGAATTTCGAGATAGTTTATCAATCCGAGTTGGAATTTTTCACTTGATTTTCGAAGGCGAATCTGGATATGGATTGTTGATTGGTTCTGGATATTCTCTATCATAGTTATGGCTATGTAAGGAGAATGACGGTTTCTGATCAAGAAACCAGATCCGAGTCCGCACTCGGAAGTCGGGTGGACGATATTAGTTCGGAAGTGAAATTATGTGATCGAGTGAGCGATCAGATTGATATAGCGTACGAATGATATGTGTACATCGTACATGTTTGAATGAAATTAATACTGGGAATTTGTGGACAAGAAATGTGGAATGGTTTTTGAAATGAATGGTATATTTTGTGAAATATATGATGAAATAAAATGGAAATTGGATATTTCCGTAATAGATTTTTACTTTATGAAAGTAAGTAATATGGTAAGTGACTTTATAGAGTAATCAAATTTGAATATTTTATTTGGAATAAACAAAGTTATACATCTTTGTTAAATAAGAGAAATCTCCCCTTGTTGAATCTATTGCTAGAAGAAAATGGTTTTTGAAAATATTTGAAGTATAAAAGGGGTTTTAGACAAGTTTGAAGTGATCTAAAGATTTTAAAAGTTATGTATATCTTTATATATAAAGGATTTTATGAGAATGATTTTTGAGACAAGGTTTTGGGAACCTATGAATTTGGAATGGCTTTTGATTTTTGGAAAAAAAATCAATTTTTGAGATTTGGAAAGCCTATTTGAGAATTATCGTTTTTAGGATAATCGATTTTGTGAAAAGGATATTTATATGAGATTCATACTAGGTGTATGATTTGGAAAATACTATATGTGTATAGTATAAAGCGTTTTGAAAATGGCTTTGAAGAAAAAGGCGCTCCCTTGAAATGAACTTCATAGGAATACCACAGGGTGGTACTGCCTTGAACTGTAACAACCCACATATTTTGCGATTTAGTATTTAAAATTTTTATTTAAATATTTTATCGTTAATCGGATTATAGTCCGAAAAGTTACTTTTTGCATATGGTCGAATTAGGACTCGAGACCACTCCCATTGAGTTCAAAACACCGTTTGCGATCTTTTTAAGTATAAAATTTGATATGTTTGGAGTTAGTGGAATTTTGCCACTTTTTCACTTAGGGCTTTGGTTTGGGTTAAGCCCATTTACCCCACTTATTAGCTCAGTCCCAACCCCCTCTTTCCTTCATAACTTCACTTTCTTTTCCTAACACTCAAGCTTCATCAAAAATGGAGGAAGGAATGGAAATTAAAACTCCAAGCTCAAGTTCATTTGCAAATCCAACATCTAACTCCAAATTCAAAGAGAAGCCATTGATTCTTCCTTACTTTCAAGCTTCTTCTTCATTAATCTTGCGTAAAGGTGAGATTTTTATCTCACATCTTTGTCTATAACTATCTTTGATTGTTGGGTATGAATTCTTAACACTTAATTATGTGCATTTGCTTTTGGTTTGGATTGAATTGGTGAAAATCCCAATTTTTAGTGTTTTGGGTTCAAATCTTATAAAATCCTAAATTTGAAGTTTGAACACATTTTTGGTGATGCATCGAGGAGCCAATACGACCGAGTAGCCGATAGGCGTAATCCTCTAGCGTCCGCGCTCGATCGGTTGCAAATTGGGAGAGATTTTGCATTCCCAGGACTTAGGTCGCTCGGCCTGCACACATAGGCCTCTCGGCCTGCATATAGCTCGTTCCATCCTTAGGTCGCTCGGCAGTAGGTCGTAACACCTTAGGTCGCTCGGCCTATCTCGTTCCATTGCTTATCTCGGCAACGCTTAGGTCGCGCAACGTCTTGGTCGTTCCTCCTTAAGTCGTACTGCGGTGTTAGGTCGCGCCATGCATTTAGGTCGTTCCTGGCCTTAAGTCGCTCGCCCCTTCTTGGTCGCTTGCAACCCTTAAGTCGTTCACTCCTTAGGTCGCGCGCCGCGTTAGGTCGTGCCATGCTATGTTAGGTCGCGCCATGATTGGGTTGCGCCATATTTAGGTCGCTTTCCCCTTAAGTCGCAAACAATTAGGTTGCTCGGCCTGCTTGCACCCATTAAATCGCACCACTTAGGTCGTGTGCTTCTCCTTAGGCCGTTAACTCCTTTAGGTCGCTCGGCCATGTTAACTCGGCTAGCTCGCACTCCCTTAGGTCGCTTCCTCCTTAGGTCGCACCACTTGCCGCATGCTACTTCTTTTGGTCGTTTGCACCTTAGCTCGGCCACGTTTGGTCGCAAGGGTATTTCCACTTTGATGGATTTGGAATTGATTTCATTGAATTTTATTCATGTCTTCGTATGTGAATTTTTTTTTGTGACTTATTGTTTCTACAATGATTTTTGTGATTTGTCACTTTAAAAATATAAAGGTTTCAATACTAGTAGTAAATATCAAAACTCTTTCCTCAAAACGTTTTCAACACTATTTTATTAAAAAGCTCGTTTCTTAAACCGCTTTCCAATCTACTAGTGTATACAAACCTTTACCTCACTCGTATGAGAAATCTGATTAAACGACTTAGTAAAACAAGTGGTATGAAACGCTTGCGTTTACTTCGTCGGTTAATTCTTGGACTTGTTCGATTGAATCTCTTGTGACAATTTTCTAGTGGAAACTTACAATTTGTTCGTAAATATTTAAGTTAAGCTAGTGGTTATGGGACATGAAGCTAAACTCATATATTTACTAGCTTAGTGTAATTAACACTTCTTGATGATCAATGACGATCATTTTTGTGATTTAGACTAGCAAATGCGCGATGTCTCTTTGTCTACGAGGGAGACTAAACCCCATTTCTGTGGAGCTTCGGCTCAATTTGGTGGGGTAGCAACCCATGGTCTTCGGGCCGTCTTGTGGAGCTTCGGCTCAAAATTAATGGTTAGCTACCATGGAAGAGCGTTTCATTTTGTGATACACGTGTTGGTGAGTTATCATACTCACGTTTTGTGATAGGCCTCCCCCGTTTTGTGATTTCTGGATTTCTTGTGATGATTTCTAGAATTTGTGCTTCACCAATTTTCGTGATTCTCATTGATAAGTTTTATCAATTTTTGTGTGTTGGTGAATTTGCGTGTCATTGAATTTTCGTGAATAAAAATATAGGGTATGACATTCCTTTTGATCTTTGAGAAGATTCTTGTGATATTGATTAATCTCTTGTTGATTTTCAATTATATACTTATAGCAGTATGTCATTATGGTTATTATACGTTTATACCGTATCTCTTATTCTACATCATTTCATCTGATATTTATAGCTAGACTCATCCATTTATTATTTTCTTATTAAATAATACTCGGGTCAGACCGAGATGTTACAGGTGCTTCTGCTTGACTTCACATCTGGGATTATCACCCTGACTTTTGGCTAACTACTTAGATTAGTAGTTTTTGTTGTATACATTTGAGATATAGACTCATTGATGTATTCATATTCTTTTTTCTAGCACTTGTAGCTATTCTTTTGTGATAGAGTGGATCTTGTTTGACCACTACTCTGATGTACACTTTCATGTGTGATAATCGTATCTTTTTCCGCCTTTGTGATATGGATGTCTGTGACTGATTCGTGTCATGCTTATTTCTATATTTGTTTCCAAAGATTATATATAGCCACTGTGTAGTAGCTTTGAGTTTGTATCAATATGTCGGATTTCCACTTGAAATAAAATGCATGTTATACTACCTGACATATCGGTGCTTGCACAAAGTAATCACACGGATGGTCGCTCCTCAACAGCCTTATTCTCCATGCTAGTTGACGGCATTACCCCGTAGTGTCCTTGGCTAGCGTGGGTATAGAGGTAGGGCGTTACATGAACCCTAAGGGGGTTCTAAAGTTGATCCTGTGAAGAGTCCGGACAAAACTAGTTCCTGAGGATTATGTGTAGTGTGTAGCGAAAGTCGAGGGCGCTGATGCCTACAGAGGCATTTGGGTTATGCTGTGACGACAGTGTAACTCAATGTCACTGCGATCTACTGCAGACCATAGCGAAAGTTGTGCGTGCTGCTGAGAGCCATCAGTCTACGTTTGATTTTATATCATTAAACTACGACTATGGTGACATAGCGAAAGTCGTGTGTGCTGCTGAGAGCCAGCAGTCTACGTTTGATTTTACACCGGTAGACTGCGACCTATGTGGGAGTGGTGAAGTTTCATTTAGCAACGAAAATCGAAGGCGCTGATGCCTATAGTTACATGGACTTTTGCTGTGATGGCAACGTAACCCTGGAATGTAACTGCGATCCGTGGCGGGTTCCATGGCGTAATCGAGGGGCGCGGAGTGCCTATAGTTACATGGACTTTTGCTGTGATGACAATGTAACCCAGGATGTAACTGCGACCATGGATGGGAGTGATGATTTCCAGAGCATTCTCACCAAATATATTTCCTCTGTTTTCAAAAATCTTTTCTATAGTTTCAAAAAATTATTTTCCAAGTATTTTCAGTGGGTGTTGAAAACGGGTTTACCAAGTACTTATACATTTTCAGTCTTAACGTATGACCGAATTTCTGTGAGAATGAGGATGGACTGGTTAAGACATCGAGTTATAAAAAAAACTATTTTTATAAAACCAATTTAGTAATATTACATAGATTTTTAAAGTGTTTTAAAAATGATCAAATAGAGTGATTTATTTGATTTTAAATATTAAATAAATTCTAGCTACGTTCCTTTTTAGGACGAAAAGATTCAAAGGGGAAGGAATGTGATAGCCCGGATTTTGAATAACAGTTAATTGGATAATTAACTGATTTTTAACTATTGAGATACTAATTTTATTTGGAATAAATAAATAAATAAATTTGATATTAAAGATGTCTGGATGTACATACAAGTGGGTTTGAAACTATAATAATAGTTGAACTAAAATGATGACTCTTATCGTAAATTTATTAAATATATTAATAGATATATGTTAACTCTATAATATTGAAGTCTTAAGTATATACTTATACAAATTCATTGTGAATATATAATCACAGTAAACATATTAATATAATAATTTAGTTTGGTGAGTTTTATCTTTGCAAAACTAATAAAATGCTTCTCTAATCGTAATATACAATATATAAGTGTGTGTGTGTGTGTATATATATATATATATTGAATTAGAAGTTATGTTTTGAAAACTAGTATGATAATTTTCAAGAGTTATTTAGAAAGTTGAATTCTACATTTTTAACACTAATGCTTATATATATATATATCAATTTAAATATAATTACAACTTAAGTATAAAATGTAAATAAGATTTAATAAAAAGAGCTAGTATTCTTTTTTGATAATTTATACATATGCAAAATATAATTTATATATAATTTAATACATAAAACTAATCATAAATAAAAATAAAAAAAATTTGGCTTCTTACATTTGAAAGCTCTATAATTCTTGGAATCAACACTTGTAGCTAAAATTTAGTACATTGTTAACAAGTGGCATTTGTTCATTTTTTTTAAAAGAAAATATAATTATCATATTCGAAGCAAGGCTGAAAAAAAAATTAAAATCTGGAATGAAGATCAGGCCTGTAAAATGAAATTAAATCATCTAATGATCAAAACAAAAGAATCAAAAATCAAGACAAAGCCAAGCCTGAAGCAAGCAGATCATTTCAAAGTTAAAATCTGACCAAAAGCTGTGTTCTCTGTTCAACTTAAAAACACGTGAGTAAATCCTCTGTTCTTGTTTCCCTATGAGCGGATACTTTTAAAAATATAGAACATATGTTAAATCCTTAATATAAGCACTAAACTCTCATAGTCATTTTGTTATTATGATGTGCATGAATGTTTAATCTGAAATAAGGTTTGAATATTGTGAAGATCAATGTGTATATCTGAATGCATGTTTGTCTATTGGAAATCATACTTCTGTTGTTTTAGAGGCTAGAAGATAAATTCAAAAATCATTTTCTATCTCTCCAATCTTACCTGGCTGTGAACTTTAAAAGAAAATGATTGCATTGGTGTAGATTTATGATTAAAAATGGTTACAAGAATTCTAATTTGATGATTAATTAATATTTCAGAAATAACAGTAAAAAAAAGTTATATGGGTCAAAAATCAATGCATGCAAATTCATGTTTGGACTTCATAATTGTAATTGGTGTAGTAAAACATGATTTTTGATATGTATATCTAGATTTTTCGGCTAATGCTTGTCGAGATAATCGGAGTCAATCGTATTTGAAAATTTTGCCAAATTCTGTCGAACGAGTGATGGTTGATCGACGTACTTGGGGGTGGAGGAAGCGGGTGGCCACATGAACTCGAGAAAAATGGTTAATGATTTTTCCTTTGGTTGAGGAGTTCCAAAGGAGGTGATTTAGGGTTTGTCGACTGATGATGTTCATCGATGTTTTCGTGGCAATTACGCTGCCGAGAGGGTGCTGGAAGAGATCGCATGGGAGAGAAACAAAAGGCTAGAGGTCGAGGTACCTTTGGTGAAGTGGGCAAGGTTCATCGTGGTCGAGATCAATGATGAGGAAAGGATTTCCATTGATGGTTGTTTCCAGTTTTTTTCAAGCATTGGGTTCGATTTCGATTTTTAGGTGTTTTCGATGATCTGAGTTGTTGTGAGGAACAACGGGGTTGTTGATGTCTAGTCGTTGATCAGAGCAAGGGTCGGAGAATGTTGGATCGGCGGTGTACGTGCACGGTGCACCTTTGTATATCTGACGACGATAGGATTTGGGGAAGAAGCAGTAATCTCGGGTTGGACTCGAGATGAATTGCAGTGCGACTCGAAGTAGCATGATCAGTGAGTGCCCGGGTGTTCGTGTGGATTTGCTCGCTTGTGTCTCGTGTAAAATCCTAGTTGTCTCGGGATTGTAAGCAAGCCGTGTATAGGTTATGAAGTGTTGTACAGTTTGTATCAAAGCATGAATTTCAAGTTTAAAACATAAGGAAAGATGCAAGTTTGTAAGCATAATAAATCAAGTTTTTCCAAAATTAAAATATACACAAATTTTTCCAAAGAAAAATGTTTAAGCAAGTTTTTGTAAATATATTAAGTAAATAAGTTTTAAAGGTAATGATAATTAAGTTTTCAAAGTATAAGTATTTATTTAATTTATTTAACAAGTTTGAAACAGTTTTTCAAAGATTTCAATAATTAGAATCAAATGTTTAAATTTGTTTTGTTTTAAAGAAAATTTTATACTTTCAAATTATATAATTGATTACTAAATGTTTTACTAATGAAGTATAATGATGAAAAAAAGTATTTAATTAAGATATTGGTTTGTTAATTACTTAATTAATTAAGGTTAATTAGTCTAAGTAATTATAGGTAAGTAATTAAAGAAGTAATTAATTTATGGATGTAATTAAAGGGACTAATTACTCAATGAAATTAATTAAATCACTAAGATTAATTTAAGTTAATTGACTAGTTTATTAAATTTAAGATAATCACTGGATGATTGATTAAGTATAATTACTTAATTTGATTTAACAAGGGTAATTACTTAGTGAAGTAATGGGTAATTACTGGATGTAATTAATTAAAGGATAATTAATTAATGAAAGTAATTTGGGTTTAATTACTTTCTGCAATTAACAAGAAGACTAATTATTTTGTGGAAAGGATTAATTATTTAGTGTAATTAATTAAAGATTTAATTAATTTTAAGAGTTATTTAAGGTAATTAATTAAGGATAGGTAATTAATGAATGTGATTAGTTTAAAGATTAATTATTAAATGTGATTAATTTGAACAATAATTAACTAAAGAACTAATTAGAGGATCATTAATGAATGAAAGTAATTAAAAAGTTAATCACTGTAAATGGTTAAGGATAATCAATTTGTGCAATTAATTAAAGGTTAATTACTTAATGTAATTAGAGAATAATTAATCAAGGATGATTAATTAAGGTGGATAGTTAGAGGTTGATTAATTAATTGGTTTGTAGTTAATTAATGGTTAAATAAGCAAGATTTATAGTAATGAAGTAATTAATTTAATTTATTTTAAATTATTTAGAGATGGTGTGATTAATTAATCTTTTCTTATGGATGATTGAATGGTATTGGATGCCTTGAATTGGTTGATATCTCATATATGAAATGTTTTGTGATATGATATGTTTGGGCAGACAGGATAATGTAGTTATCTATCAATGATGAATTGTTGTGTAAAGTGACATCCTATATTTAAAGTTTGGAGTGTATTTTATTTAAATAACTTGGGCTAAGAAGACATTGGATTCGAAGAGTCTGGAGTCGGGTATTAGTAAATACCCGAAACCACTTCAATTTGTAATCTCTTATAAATTCCTTATGAATTTGATATTTGAAATCAATAGGTTGGAAATGAAATGATTTAAGTAATTGGACCCTTTAAACTATGTAGAGGTACATAGATATTGATGTGTGGAAAGTGTTGACTATAATAAGTTGAGAACTCGTAGTAAAGTACGAGTTACCCTGGGTTTTAAATTAGATTATGAATTAGAATTTCATGTTAGATGGGTTTACTCATGCTGGTTTCTAGCCTGACCCGGGTGTTACTTTGATGTAATGATCGGGTCAGACCGAATATTACAGCTTTTCAGGTAAGGTCGTTCTGGAGCTCAGAGGGCGAGCTGGATGGCAGGAATGTATGGAGGGTTTCCGCTGTGATATATTGTAGTATCTGAGACATGATTGCATCTATCCAGTGTTTATGTTTATGTGTAACTCTGATGTATGAAAGTGCAATTTGATAAGTACAGTTTTCCTTTGTATAACTGTTATTATTTGATATTATATTTTATCTGTTGCGAATGTGAGATGTTGGTGTTTCTGTTCTTCTTTTCTTTTATCTCTTTTCTTCTTTTCTTAACTATTTGGAGTTTTCGGGATCGGAAATTCCGGGTCGTTACAAAAATCTTATTTAATTTAATACTTTTAATTATCAAAAATTTTGGGACGTTACAAGTGGATTCATTTTTTCGTTGTAGAAGGTCGGTATCATAGTAATTTGTAGGGAACTTAAAATCAAAATCTCTATCCAAACTAAAATGTTAATCAATAAATGTTATTATACTAAAACAAGGGCTTTAAAGTTTACTATGCAATTAACCAGGGATATTATTAGATTTTTTGATCATTTACCAAAGTTTATATATCTCTGCGATATAGTGATGATGAAAAGAAAATATGCACAATATCTTATTGCTTAGGTTGTAGATTTAATAGTTACCAATTTGATTTCACTAAAAGGTTTGTAAGAAATTAAACTTGTGTTCACTACTAGCTTCGGTGAAGTCCATACAAGCTTTAGTATTTAAATAATTTAAATATACTAAGGGCTAAGTTCACATCCGGGGGTCATATAGTAATATTTGTCTTCATATTTCCATACTTAGCTTAATTGAATTAATTTATAAATATCATACGTAAAAATGGAGAAAATCGATAAATAAATATTATATATGATTTTATTTATTTGTTGAAGACTTAAAAATAACTAGATAATATATAAATGTTATATATTGATTAAACTAACTAAACATGCTTATATATATATATCTAAATAACTAATAATGGGTATTAATTAGGCCAAAAATCCAAGATAAAATGAGCTAGAGATATTACACAATAGTAAAAGTGTTTTTTACTTCCCTATTTTTACCTCATTAATGTATCTAATCAAACAATGGTATCAGAGCAAGTTGGTGACAGGGATTCTCACAGTATGATCTATGATCAAGCATTAGCTCTTACTTCTAGTTGTCATAGGTTAAAAATTTGACAAGTTGTGTATGAGTTGATGGGCTATACATAAAAATTGCTCCTAATGGATCTTGTTGGGTCACCTCAAAGTAGTTTTAACAAAACCAATAATGATCCAAGAGTTGATACAAGAATGGAGTTATCCGGCGTTATAACCTAGCAGATTTTATTCACACCTAGATATCAGAATAAAGATGAAATGGTTCAAGGACTTGGAAGCAAGTTTAGAATGACATTAGAAAGGACTTAAAAGAGTTAGAGGGCAAAAGGTAGGCTAAGCGAGTGATCAGTACCGGCCTCTTTTCAGGTTAGTGGCGATATGATATCGAGCATCTAGGAAGACTCTAGAGCAATCATCAAGGGATGGTTGGTTAAAGTGATCATCTAAGGGCTAATTTCTAAATGAGTGCGTGTGCAACTCCAAAAGATGTACATAAAAGGACAAGTAATAGACATGTCAGGACCTTTCGGTAACAACTTGATTTCTAAATCAAAAATGCTCGGGACTTAGTGAATCAAAGCTAGAAGATAGAATAGAGGAAGATTGCATAGTTTGCAACTAGTAAATCATATCAGTACCAATTTGATTCATGCCGGTACTGATATGATTTTATGAAATAAAAAGACCTCGTTTCTCCTCCTATTTTCTCAAATTTGGACTCCGAACTGGTATTTCATGATTGACGACTTCATTGGGAACTTCTTCTATATATAGCAGGCTTATAGCAAATCAAAGAGGACATTTTAGGCCATTCTATTATTCGTCTTATTTCTTCATTCGAATTTGTCACTTATGAGGCTACTTTTTGTTGTTCTAGGCTGATTTCAATTGTAGAACTCTGGTGCTCATGACAAAAACATTCCTTAATAAGATTAAAGTGGAGATAAGCCTTGGATTAGCCGAACCACTATAAAATCCATGTATTTTCATTTTATTTTTAGTTCGATCTAATCTCTTTAAATCGAATTGGGAGTGGTGTGCCACATTTTGGTCCAACATTTTTGGTGCTTTCATCAAGAATAGAGCTTTCCATGTACATATCTAACTATCTATTATGGATTAGAACGTCTAGGAGTTAGACCTAGAAGATTTTTATCTTATATCTAATAGAATTTCATATTGAAACTAATTGCCACTAGCAGATATGGTAGATCTAGAGCAGTTGCTGGTGGAGAAGGTGAAGCCTCCGACCATAATGAGGATACTAACCAATCGACGACCGCATTTTCAAGATCATCTGCACCTCAAGATATGGTGATATAGGTGGAGTTTGATTGGATGATGGTAGAGTTGAATCATAGGATGGTGGATAGTTAGAAGGCTCTCCTTGATAAGATGGATTCTAGCATTGCCTTGTTGAGCCAGTAGTATCAAAGACCTTGGAGGAGCAGGAGGGAAGCTTGCCTTCTGGTTCTAGAGAAGGAAATTCATCTACTTCTGGTCATAACAAAAGGGAATGAAAGTAGAATATGTAAGAGCGGACTACTGGAGTAGCATGGAGGAATATTAGAGGAAGTAGCTGAGCCCTAGTTAAAGAAATTCATATTGGTATCGACCAAAATTAGGTCGGTACCAACATGAATTTGAAAGACTTAGGTGGGCCATGGCCTGATGCGGCTAATCTATCAGATTTCAAGGATGATTTACAGGACATTGGCAATGAAGTTGAACCAAATGCTAAAGCTTAGAATGTTGGCGTGTAAATGACCACTACAGATCCAACAAGACATCAAAGAAGGTCCGAGGAGTGGTTCTCCTAGAGATAGGAGAACTAAACGGCAACTAATAAACTGAGACCATTTACGGAGTCAAACACTAAGTGTTACCCATGATAGTCATCTTTCGGATCACTATGAGAGCAAGGAACATTTTGCTGATACGATAAACGATTGATGGTCTAAAACTGTTGGAGAAAGAAAAAAGATTAGGGTTTTGTGCCTATTAGAACTCAGTTCATGGAAAATATCTTGCAGGAAGTATATCCTAAGAACTTCAAGATGCCTTCGATGTCATCGCACAATGGGACAACTGATCCCAAGCAATATATGTTCATGTACGAGTGGCACATGGATGGTGCCAAAGTAGCAGATGCAGTTTGATGTAGTGTTTCCTTATCTTTTTAGATGGGGTTGCATTGATGTGGTTTACTTGGCTCGTACTAAAGCCCATCTCGACTTTTGATGAATTAGCTAAGAAGTTCTTGGCGTAGTTCAGGCTCCACATTGCTCGGCCTAAGGATATGATGCCCTTAACGGGCATTTAACAAAGACATGAATAGTTGTTGAAGAGTTTTCTGAGCAAGTTTAATATTGTGGTATGGAGGTAAACAATCCAAATTAAGGAAGGAATTGGTTAGTTTTCTCTAAGCACACTTGGATGTATTTGCTTGGATACATTCAGGTATGTGTGGTATATCATCAGAGATAACATGCCATGCATTGAACGTAACCTGAAATATCCCCTTATAGAATAGAAAAGATGCAATCTAGGTTCGGAGCAGTCCACTGCATTGAAGGAGGAAGTGAACAAGCTGAAGGAAGATAGCTTTATCTACGATGCTTTATACCCTGAATGAGTATCGATTCCTATGTTTACTTGGATGTGAATGAAGCATGCCCGAAGGATAGCTTCCTGTTATCCATAAGTGACCAGTTGGTAGATGGGACAACCGGACATGAATTACTTCTTTCGTGGATGCTTACTCTGGGTATAACCAGATACAAATGCATGTTCCGGATCAGGAGCACACAAGTTTTAAAATGAACTTGGGATTGTACCACGACTGAGTTATTCCGTTTGGTTTGAAGAATGCTGAAGCTACCTACTAGAGATTGATGAATTCTATGTTTAAAGTCCAGATCAGATAGAAGATAGAAGTGTATGTGGGTGATGTGCTCATAAAGTCACTATTGATTAACCCATGGATGATCTCTGGGAAATGTTTGGCATGCTTTGGAGATATGAGATGAAGTTAAATCCATTGAAGTGTTCCTTTGGAGTCGTATTAGAAATTTTTTGGGATTCATTTTGAATTCAAGGACACTGAGGCTAATCTAGAGCAGCTTGATGCCTTGAAGCATGTGATAGCCCAAAGCATGAGAAAGGAGATGCAGAGCCTAAATGGAAAGTTTGTCATGCTGAGCAGGTTCATCTCAAAGGCGATTGATAAGTGTATTCTATTATTTGATGCCCTCAAAAAGGAGAAAGGAAAGTTTGACTAGATGAAGGAACATTGGGATGCTTTTGAGGAATTACCAAGACATATAAAAAGACTACCAATCCTATATATGCCTTTGGACTGAGAAGACCTGTTAATCTATTTAGTCGTGTCTACTAACACATTAAGTACATAATTGGTAAAAAAGGAGGTAAAGATTCAGAGGCTAGTGTTTTACATCAGCAAGTGGTTTACCAGAGCAAAAAAGATCTATTTAAAGCTAGAAAAGCTCGCTCATTAATTATTGATTGCATCGAGGAAGTTGCGACCATACTTCCAGCCCCACTTGATAAATGTGCTAATGGATCAACCCTTAAACCAAGTGGTGCATCGACCCGAGACTTCGGAAAGGTCATTGAAATGGAACATTCAATTAAGCCAGTATAATATTACTTACCATCTAAGGAGGGTGATAAGAGGGTAGGCGTTGGTAGATTTCAGTACTGAATTTACCTACCGAGATAGAGAGAAGGAAGATGATATGGTCCACTTTCTCAGGGGCAATTATTTGCATATGAGGTTTTTGATGAACGTAGTCCTGAGGCAGTAGTGGTACTCGCAACTCCAGAAGGAAAACCGATTTACTATACATTAAAGCTAGAGTTCACCATGACAGACAACGAGGCTGATTATGAAGCATTGATAGAGTGACTCAAGATAGCGAAAAAGTTGGGGGTAATGATGCTATGTATATTCAATGACTCCCAATAACCTGCTAGGTAAAAAAAAGAATTTTAGGCTAAAGGTGTGATACATATCCCTTACTAGACGAAGACTCTGGAACTACTGAATGATATAGAGAATTGCATGATTATTCACATCTCCAAGAGGAGAATACAAAGGCCATTTCGTTTGCCAAGCTAGCTAGTTCGGAAGATGCACAATTGATGGGACTGGTTCCAATGGCATTTTTGTTAGCTCCAAGCATTGACCAGATGGATGTTGACTGGATATTGGAGGCTAAGGAGGAAAAGAAGTCATGGATGGCTATGTCAAGAACTTTTATTAAAGGGAACTCTCCCAAAGAAAAGAATGAATGATGGAAACCCCTTTGTAAAGTGTTGCGATTTATAAAACAAGAAGGAGTGCGATACATGAGAGGTTTCTCATACCCCCTTATTCGATGCGTAAGCAAGGTGGGGCAAGTAAAATCCTCTTGGAAATCCATGAAGGTAGCTGTAGTGATCGCACAGGGGGAGGGGGTGCATACATTAGTGAAGAAGATACTTTACTACGAAGACTTATGGCCAACAATAAACCATGATGCAGCTGATTACACTAGATAGTGCAACTGATGCCAGTGATTTACAAAAATTTTAAGAGCCCCATCCACAGAACTTGCACAAATGGTTAGCCTATGATCGTTTATGGTTTAGGGAATCAATATAATCGTGTGCTACCAATGTCAAAAGGAGGGGTTGAGTACGCTATTATTGCGGTGAATTACTTCGCCATGATCACAATGAAGAAAGTGATCGGCTTTATGACAAAGAATATTATCTGTAGATACTGAGTTCCCTAGAAAATTATAACTGATAATGGAATTCGGTTCGAGGCCAAGTTCAAGAATTTCTACAACTAGTACAAGATAGATAAAATCTTTCATCAATAGCACACAGTAGGCGAATTGACAAGTGGGCGCGGTGAATAAAATCATCAAGTCCATCTTGAAGATAGGGTTAACTAAAGCCAAGGGAAATTGGGTTGATGAGATTTCACTTGTATTGCAGGCTTATAGGACGACCCATAAATCTACGATTGGATATATTCCATTCGCCTTAGCTTTCGTAGAAGAGGCCATGATTCCGATAGAATTGGAAGTCCCTTCTCAATGAAAAAACACTATGACCCTAAGGTGAATGAGGAACCCTCACTTGAGTCCCTCGACTTCATTGTTGAAAAGCGAAAAGAGGCTAAATTGAGGGCAACTGCTCACTCCAAAAAGAGTAGCACAACATTTGAACACCAAGGTATGGATTCGTACCTTGAAAGTAGGAGACTTCGTTATCAAATGAGTTATCTAGGTACATGGGCAGTTGGTCCAATATTAGGAAGGTCGCTATGCGATTGAATAAAAGCTTGGAGATGAAACTTTCAAGCTGGCCGTTGTCTTTAGAATCCCGATTCCACGGGCATGGAATATTGACTTATTGTAACGCTATTTGAGTTAGATTTATTTAGTTCATTTTCTAAAAATAAGCACCTTGGTGAAATTGGGGTAATTTAATAAGGTAGGACCTGCCACTTCTTTTGTTTATAAATAAAGTTATCTTCTTGAACCAATAGAATCGTGTTCTTGCAAGAAAAATCTTATGCTATGTGATTAGCGATACACTCAAGTGCCCGAAGATTGTACCAACTCCTTTAATCTAGGATCAAGACAAAGGTGTATAATTACAAGGGTCGATCGGATAATTTTCCCTTATCCCTCCAGTCTCGACTAATGCCCATATATTGGCAATGTCAATGAGCGATGCCTAGAATTAGGCAACTAAAGCGCCAGTTTCCAAATATAGAAACTGGTATGCAATTGAAATTTTAATGACCATGCTTGCAACATAGTAGTAGATGCATGGCCGAGGATACACGAAGACGGTCAGAGGATACTCTCAATCAACATCTGGAGATAGGTGAGACTAAGAACAGATGCTCAGAGTTAGGCACCCTATGCACTGGTCCCCGAAGTAGGAACTGATGTACAACCAAAGCTTTCACGATTGTGCTTGTGGTCCTAAAAGACATGCACGGTCAAGGATAATAGATGATGGTTAATGAATGACTCAATCAACACTTAGAGCTAGGCAAGATCGAAATATGGTGTCCGTAGACACACACTTAGAACGTCGTTTCCTGGATATAGGAAATGATAGGAAGTCGAGCATTCCTTTGACTACGTCTTTGTTTGTGGCTAAGTGGAACTCGATCGAGGATAAACAAGGTCAACCATGAAGATGGTCAAGTGAATAAAATATCTATTTGGCCAAAATAAAAATGCTTTGGAAATGGTGAACAACACTGTACAATGGTATATAACTAAAGTAACTGTAGAAACTTATGTATATGTACAGATTTACAGTAAGTAGTAGCATTGCACAGACACTTGTATGTATAATATGGATGAATTGCAGTACAAGCAATTATATTATATAATGCAGAAATGTAAATGGAGAAGAGATTGAAATAGAAAAATAATCTATCATTACATTCATTTTAAATACATTATCTATAGGGGCCGCTCCCGCACAAATGCGGCGTATGTATAAAAGAGAACAAAAAGGTACAACCAAAAGTGACCAATGGTAACTGTCTCAACATCACAAGCCAAATATGTAATAACCCCATATTTTCAGCCATTCGCATCCACACATGTCGGACTTGAATTGCTCAAAATACCGCGTTGTAAATAAATTTGGAGCAAATGAAATACAATCACAGAATCACAGACACAGAAATATCAGAATAACTCACAACGGAAATTAAAATACCATAGTAGTTCATGAAGCTACTACGGCAGAGTCTCAAACCAAATACATAATGCAGTCTGAAAACAACATAATAGAAATCCCAAATACATAAAAGTTCACTAATACATGAGATAAACTAGAACAGCTGAAACAGAGAGTAGATATAAATGTAGATAAGCAGAAACTCCAGCAAAGACCAGCTCCCGAAAGAGAATCCAAAGCTGTGAATACTCAGGCTGACCCGAGCGTAAAATAAAACACAAAACACTCGAGTCAGGACAATATATACTTATATAATGTAAACCAACTCAAGTGAACTGTAGTAGAAGTACACAATAACTTAAAGGATGTTTGGGATCGCCCATCCTTTAAGAATCAGTTAAACTATAAATTAATTACCTCCCGTGGTTAAAATTTCAAAATGGTATTTTATACTTCAAAATCAAATGTAATTTCAAAATTCAATATCATTCAAAATATCATATCTTCCAAATCACATCCATTTTTATTAAATTTAAATACCATTACAAAACACATTTCAAAATAGTTTATATTTCGAAACAAATTACTTCATTTTAAATCATAAAATGAAGTTATTATATTTAATAATTAAATTATTAAATTTCCAAAATTTTAGTCTTTCAAAATTCATTTATCCACTTAATTTATTAAAACAGATGAAAATTCAACTTTCACAGCATTTAGAAATTACTACAGAAAGTTACATTCAAAACAGTTCAATTTAACAAAAGGTAGCATAAAAAATGCTGTGATAGGGTTACATTAGTTTCAAATAAAACTTAGTTAAATTCAACAATTATAACATTTACAAAAATGCTACGATAGCCTTTAATTAAACTTAGCCATTTGGTTCATTATTATCAGCTACAGCATTTACAAATGCTGTATTATCATTTACATTAGAATTAATAGCACTTCAGAAATACAGTTAATTAACTTCAAATATTCAGTATAATTTCACAAAAATTATATTTTTATTTAAATCATTTTTAACTTATAAAATCATATAATTTCACTTTTAAAACAACCATTCGAAAATCAAAATTTAATAATAATTCACTTATTAGATTCCAACATAAAATTTCAAATTCATTAAATTAAATTTAACTTAACACTTAATTTTAAAATTTTCAAATATAACTTAATTTCATTTTTATTTACTTAACTTAAAATTCACTTTTAAGCCAAATTCACAAATTTCCAATTTTAGTTATATTTCCAAATTTCAACCTAAATATTCATTCATTTCACATTTTAAATTTATTCAAAAATCATTAATATATTATAAAATCATTTTAAATTCATTTAATTCAAAATATCATAAATTTATCATATTTTCATATTTAATTTAAATTCCATTTATCACCAAATTATAATTTCCAAAATAACTTACATTTCAGATTTTCTAACTTTACCATTTATTTATTTCACTTATAAATTTTCAGAAAACCAATAATGCTTTTCAAAAATCATGTTTAATCAAATTTAAATCAAAATATTATAATATTTACATTTCTCAAATAATTTAATTTTTTTACAAAAACATATTTTAACAAGTTTCATTTTCTAGCGTAGGTAAAGTGATACGGGTAATATATCATTTCAACCCGTAATTTACAAAGAAAACCCGGGTTTGATCATTTCAAACCCGCAATCCCAAGTAAATGAAAATAATTAAAAATCATTCAGGCCTATCATTTCAGCCTATAATGATTTTTTCCTATTCTAAAGTCCGTTCGGGTATGTATCATTTCAACCCACAGTGATTCTAATCTAAAGGGAACTTGCAGTGTGATAAACTGATGAAAATAACAGAATAGCATGAAATAACAGTAACATATGGTATAACAAGTGTAAATATATGTGAAATTCATATCAATTTAATATAGCAGTTATAACAGGATGATATGCATTTACAGATTCAGGTGATGTCAGTTTATTACTACATAAGTACATATTAGTCTGGTGAGATTTACTCACCTCTACAAGCTGGAGATAGCAAATACAGACACACAACAGAGATCCAAAAAGCACGAAAGCACGACTACGATTCAAGTGAGGAAAAGCCAAAGCTATTTGTCTTGTGCATATGAAACAAAACAATGCATATAACATGAGTTTCAAACCAAAATATGACATTAAACAAGCAGAATTAAGGAACAACAATTAATCAAACACTTGCACTTGCTTCCACCATCACTATGCTCAGCTTATAGGGTGATAAGTCACTGCCATGGGATTTATTTGGTCAGGTATGGGTCATATATGCTCGGCCTAACATGGGTAGTGAAGGTATGGAAGTTGTTTGAGTGATTAATGGCATAAATGTACAAACACAAGGCAAAGGTGCATTTTTATATAACAACAAGTCACCACTATGGCCTTATGTGGCACGACCAGACCTATTGGAGGCTAGGGGATGGTGTGAAAGTGGCTTTGGGTCAGGTAGGTGCTGGTGGAAGTGATGCAAGAGGTGGCCAAGGGGTGTGGTGAAGTGGTGAAGGCCATAGGAGCTCGGTTATGCATATATAGGAAGTGTTGCTTGCATTTTCGTATGGATCTTGCATCAACGATGGCCATGGCCTGGTAGGCCAGAGGAGATGGAGGTGGTTTGCAGCTGGACAAGGTGGTGATGAAGGTGGTGGTGATGGTGGAGCAAGGCCGAACAACATAAGGTTGAAGCAAGTGCAAGTAGAATAAGAAAACAAAGAAGAAAAGTGAAAAAAAACAAAGAATTATTTACCCAAGTTTTTTGCTCAGGAGATGGAGGTCGAATTTTTTTGAGTTGTGAAACAAAAAAATTCGTGAAAAATGATGAGGAAGTCGGTTGAACAAAGGAGATATGGGCACCAAAATTAATGCATGAGTTATTTGGAATTGAAAAGGTAAAGGAGGTGAAAAGACAAAGGCAAGTGAAAGGTTTAAAACTCTTCATATTACTTTTTTTTCTTTTGAAAATTTTAATAAATGAAAAATTACTTATAATTACAGATAAAACCCGAAAATATAGTAAATAAACAAAATTAAATAAATATATTAATTATATATATAATTTAATTAATAAAAACAACAAAAATTGCAAACTAGTCATAAAAATATGAAAATAAATGCAATGAAGTTTGGAAAATTTTTACGTACTTGAAAAATATTTATAAATCAAGATAAGAACACAAAATAAAAATTAATTTCACAAAATACATAAATAAATATTAATTTAATGAAGAAAATAGCAGAAAAATGGAAACTAGCCTTTAAAAATAGAAAATAAATGCAATAGACTTTGGAAAAATTTAAACACCACTTTAATAAAATTTAAAAGACAAAATATATATAAAATGACATATTGACACATTTTAAAATAAAATATGACAATAAAATATAGTTTATATTATTTAAAATAAACAGAATTGCTATATAAAGCAGATTACACTCAATATTGGAATATACATAACTTTCACAATTTAAATCTATTTTCAACGAAACGAAAAGCAGTATTCAAGTTATTAAGTCTATTTTCATAATAAAAGATAAAATTTAAGAATCTAAATATTTAAGTTTGAAATTTAAAAATCAAAGTTTGACCCAAATTTACCGAAATCAACATTTCAGTAAAATATTCAATTTATATTATTTTGGAATTATAAATCACACAATAATCGAAGTTTATATTTAAAAATGAAAAGTTTGAAATGGAACCAGTTAAAAAAATTTAAAAATGAAATAAAGTCAAAATTTAAAGTATACATAAAAATTTAGGGTTGTTACACTCTCCCCCACGCAAATCTTTTCGTCCTCGAAAAGGAAGGAAGTGGAGAAACAACTAGAAAGAGAAATATGTTGGAAGACATTCGAAAGAAGGTAGGGAGAAAGTAGCTAGGAGGGGAAGCATGTTGGAAGACAAGGGTGAACCATTATTTAAACCATTATACATTTCAATTAAAATTTCATAACATTTTAAACATTTTATAATATGATGAATAGTCATTTGATTCAAATCTGATGGTTCAAGGTAAACAATATTTAAAACATTTTAAATTTTTAGAAGGGAAAATAACTGATCAAAATATTCTTTATACAGTACTTTATCAAGATACTTTTATCAAAATACTTTTATAACTCGATGTCTTAACAAGTTTACTTTCGTTCCTGCAGACTCTGGCTATGCGTTGATCAGGCGCAAAGCTAGAATTATCCAAGTACTTAGTAGACTTGTTTCAACACCAAGTGAAAATAATGAAAACACTTTTTAAAACAGATATGGAAAGTACAATCCAAACAAATCAACCAAACCGAAACAGTTGTCTAACCATGGATCGCAAATACACAATGGTTACGCCTGGATCCCCCAGGAAACAATCCGTATCCGTAAGTTTTCTCAGCCCTGCGAGTTACGCCATGATGACGAGTAGAATGCAGGATACACAATGGTTACGCCTGGATCCCCCAGGAAACAATCTGTACCCCTAGTCCAGACTCAGCCAGGCACTTGCGCTACTATTCGCGACCTACATAGATTGCAGGATACACAATTATTACGCCTGGATCCCCCAGGAAACAATCCGTACCCCTAGGCAAGACTCAGCCAGGCAGTTGCGCTATGTAGTCGCGATCATAAGACCACGGGGATCGCCGTGGAATTCGATGGACACTCGAGTATCATATCCGGAAAACCCAAATCAAAGAGAGAGAATAATATCGATAGAATGAATCCACAGTGTGGCCACAAAGAGGATATCAAGCAGAAGGCACTTTTCATATCTTTACTTCGAAAATATGTATCATATAGTGCCTTTCAAAATCACTTTCAAATATCATACTTATATAAAGTCCATATATATAAGATTTCATTTCAAATCAAATACTTTCCAAAATAATAGTATATCAAATCACACTTATATAAATTTCGATTATATAAGATTTCATTTTTCAAAATTGAGTACCTTTTCAAATCAACAGTTCTCAAATCAATGGTTTACTTATACAAATCATTTTTATATAAGTTCGGTAGCTCCCAAATCAAGTATTAAATAAAACAGGTTCTAAATTTTAATTCATTTCAATAGTATTTCAGTTAAAAATCATATATGATTTCACCAAATCATTTCTTTCAAGTTATACATATTCAGTTTCAAAATTTCTTAAAACAATAGGTTTAGAAAATAATCCAAATTTCCAAATCAACAAAATTTAGGTCAAATAAATTCATTTCCATTTCAAACATGTATTCACTTCAAAAGTCATAATACTTTCAAAGTTATGAATCTTTCGAAACCAAAATACTTGAAATCATTTCACTTTGAAAATCATAACATTTTGAAATCATACATTTGAAATCATAAAACATGCCCTTAATTCTTTACATTTCAAAAAAAAAAAAATTCTTCCAATTAATCCAAAATCTAAAATTTCCAATTTTAGTTCAATTCAAACCATCAGTTTCAATTTAGTTTTCCAACAAAACCATTTCAAATATTATCAAATTTCAAATATAGATTTGATTTACAAAATAAACTATTAAATATTAAATATGTTTCAAGGCTTAAATATACCATATTTCAAAACTAGATTTCATAATTTCATATATCTCAAATTTTACTTCATTATTACTTAGTGTTGAGATATTTATTTCATAAATCCATTTTTTTTAAACTCAAATTACAGGTAAACCAAATATCCTTTCATACTAATATAAGCTTCAATTGTTGATTTATCAAAATCAATGGTTTTCAAAATCATTTTATACTTACATAAAGTTTATCTTATATAAGGATCAAAATTTTCAAAAAATAAATTTCGCTACATGAAAAGCCATATGGGATTGAACATCTTTGCTTACTAAAAGATTTTTAATTAAGAATAGTTTTGTATAAAAAAAATAGTTTTTATGAAAAATAGAATAAAAGAGTTAGTTTAAGAAGAAAAAAAGAAAAATAGTTTTGAAAAATGGTTTTAAATTTGATAGTAGTTTTTCATAAAAGAAAATTTTCAATTAAATTACAAAGATATCCAACCCAACAACTTTCAATTTCAACGTCAAGTATACAAGGATATAAGATGTACATATGTCATCATTTCGCAACATTACATTCGATCGCTCGCTCGATCACACAAGTTCGCTTTCGAACTAGTATTGTCCATTCGACTTCCCTAATGAGGACTTCGATATGGTTTCTCGACTAGAAGCCATCAGTCTCCTTGCATAGCATATACTATGATAGAGAATTCTAGAATCAAGCCAAAAATCCGTATCAAATATTCGCCATCAAGAATCAAATGAAAAATCCTAACACGAAATGGTATAATTCACCTCGAACTTGTGTACTCAAACTTGGATCAGATTAATTATGCAAATAAAACAGCATACGTACAACTTATGTACCTATTCCAACTTGTTAAATAAATAGTTTCATAAAGATGTTACTAAGTTAAAACATTTAAACCAAATTTTTCTCAAACATTTGAAGACTAATTTTTTATCCAAAACATTTCAAAACTAAATTTCATATTAGTATAATTCAAAATAGTCTTATTTATTTACTTAACAAAACAGTTTCAACTTATACAAATCATATTATTTCATACTTGAAACATACAAACTACACTTATATTCTTTATCAAATACCTTATACCTTTCAAAAAATTTAGCTTTGAAAAATTAACCTTGATTTGGAAGTGCTCGAATCTTAAAAATAGTTGAAGGAATCATATTTTCAAATCCAAGAGTTGGAAATCAACACTAAATCAGTGAACCAATTTCAAAAGATAGTGTTATACCAAAACAAATATGAATCTCGAGGACTGAACACCGGCTTACTTTAAATCATTTCAAATGTGTGTATATATATATATATCTTTCGAATGTCAAACCATACTTCAAAATAAAAAATCAAAATTGGTTTCACAAAATCACTCGCATAGCAAAGCTACTAGAGTGGCCTCTCCCTCACTCAGAAACTCGAAAATCAATGTCGATGATGCATGCATTCATCACCGAAATTATTTTCCAGCGACATAAGTGGGTTCTGGACTTTTACTTTCTTGAAACTTATTTAAAATCTCTTTAAAATCTTTGGAATTCATTCAAATACATTTGAAATATTTCTTATTCAGAAAATATCTTTAAATCATATTATTATTATATATTTTCCAAAATCTTAAAACCGATTTCAAAACACTAGAGTTCGATTCCCTGAAATTCAAATTCAAAACCTTTCAGTTATAAATCATTTTATATAAATTTAAATTTCTCATAAAGTTTCAAAATTTCAAATCCTTTCGAAATTTCAAAATTTCATTTTTGAAAGGTATATAATCCTTATCGAAAACATTTCACTTCTATATATAGAAAAATGGCAATCCTTAATAATTTCGATGTATGCACAATATTAAAATACAACCAAACACAAATTTCCAAAGGATGATTCAAGGAAGGATTCCAAACAAACAAAGATTCAAAATTAGAGGAACTCTAATCAAATAGAATTCTAGTTCGAAGATAAACTCAAACGAAGATGAGATAATTTAATTACCAAAAAGAGGATAGATAAGCCTATATAAATCATGGGCGAACTTAACCGGTCAACCGAGACTTTAGGAATATAATCAATATGGAAATCTAAGGCAAATCGACCTTCGATCGCCAGAGATAGAATCCGGGTAGAGCAGGAGATAGATAGCATCGACATCCGAGGATACAAAAATCTTCAGTGAATCAATGCCAATTGTAAAGGAGTTTCGCCCCTTTACAAATCATTCAAAGATTTACGGAATCATCGCTCTTTAGAGAGGTCATTCCAAAGTAGAGTTACGAATGCTCCAAAATTAAAAGGAAAAATGGGGAAAACAAGACTGGATTCAAGAACAAGTGGGAGTGTTCCAAAGTTCAAGGAATCCTAGTCGATAAGAATCTTAACCAAAAGATTTCTAACAAGGTGGATAACGAAGAGACGAAGTTTAGAAAATCTTGATTTCGAAATAAGAACATTTTTATACCAAAATAATTTTTGAAAAATCTTTTAAAAATCTTTCAAAAATCATTTTATGCTTCGAAAATACGTTCTCCCACAAAGAAAGGATTCTGCGATTGATTTCACTCATTCTAGGGTATTTCTACCCTATCTCTAATGAGTTTTTGATCCGCAGGCTAAGGTTTTCCTAAAACCTCGCTCTGATACCATCTGTAACAACCCCATATTTTCAGCCATTCGCATCCACACATGTCGGACTTGAATTGCTCAAAATACTGCGTTGTAAATAAATTTGGAGCAAATGAAATACAACCACAGAATCACAGACACAGAAATATCAGAATAACTCGCAGCGGAAATTAAAATACCATAGTAGTTCATGAAGCTACTACGGCAGAGTCTCAAACCAAATACATAATACAGTCTGAAAACAACATAATAGAAATCCCAAATACGTAGAAGTTCACTAATACATGAGATAAACTAGAACAGCTGAAACAGAGAGTAGATATAAATGTAGATAAGCAGAAACTCCAACAAAGACCAGCTCCAGAAAGAAAATCCAAAGCTGTGAATACTCAAGCTGACCCGAGCGTAAAGTAAAACACAAAACACTCGAGTCAGGACAACATATACTTATATAATGTAAACCAACTCAAGTGAACTGTAGTAGAAGTACACAATAACTTAAAGGATGCTTGGGATCGCCCATCCTTTAAGAATCAGTTAAACTATAAATTAATTACCTCGCATGGTTAAAATTTCAAAATGGTATTTTATACTTCAAAATCAAATGTAATTTCAAAATTCAATATCATTCAAAATATCATATCTTCCAAATCACATCCACTTTTATTAAATTTAAATACCATTACAAAACACATTTCAAAATAGTTTATATTTCGAAACAAATTACTTCATTTTAAATCATAAAATGAAGTTATTATATTTAATAATTAAATTATTAAATTTCCAAAATTTTAGTCTTTCAAAATTCATTTATCCACTTAATTTATTAAAACAGATGAAAATTCAACTTTCGCAGCATTTAGAAATTGCTACAGAAAGTTACACTCAAAACAGTTCAATTTAACAAAAGGTAGCATAAAAAATGTTGTGATAGGGTTACATTAGTTTCAAATAAAACTTAGTTAAATTCAACAATTATAACATTTACAAAAATGCTACGATAGCCTTTAATTAAACTTAGCCATTTGGTTCATTATTATCAGCACAGCATTTACAAATGCTGTATTATCATTTACATTAGAATTAATAGCACTTCAGAAATACAGTTAATTAACTTCAAATATTCAGTATAATTTCACAAAAATTATATTTTTATTTAAATCATTTTTAAATTATAAAATCATATAATTTCACTTTTAAAACAACCATTCAAAAATCAAAATTTAATAATAATTCACTTATTAGATTCCAACATAAAATTTCAAATTCATTAAATTAAATTTAACTTAACACTTAAGTTTAAAATTTTCAAATATAACTTAATTTCATTTTTATTTACTTAACTTAAAATTCACTTTTAAGCCAAATTCACAAATTTCCAATTTTAGTTATATTTCCAAATTTCAACCTAAATATTCATTCATTTCACATTTTAAATTTATTCAAAAATATTAATATATTATAAAATCATTTTAAATTCATTTAATTCAAAATATCATAAATTTATCATATTTTCATATTTAATTTAAATTCCATTTATCACCAAATTATAATTTCCAAAATAACTTACATTTCAGATTTTCTAACTTTACCATTTATTTATTTCACTTATAAATTTTCAGAAAAGCAATAATGCTTTTCAAAAATCATTTTTAATCAAATTTAAATCAAAATATTATAATATTTACATTTCTAAAATAATTTAAATTTTTTAGAAAAACATATTTTAACAAGTTTCATTTTCTAGCCTAGGTAAAGTGATACGGGTAATATATCATTTCAACCAGTAATTTACAAAGAAAACCCGGGTTTGATCATTTCAAACCCGCAATTCCAAGTAAAAGAAAATAATTAAAAATCATTCAGGCCTATCATTTCAGCCCATAATGATTTTTTCCTATTCTAAAGTCCGTTCGGGTATGTATCGTTTCAACCCATAGTGATTCTAATCTAAAGGGAACTTGCATTGTGATAAACTGATGAAAATAACAGAATAGCATGAAATAACAGTAACTTATGGTATAAAAAGTGTAAATATAGGTGTGAACTTCATATGAATATAATATAGCAGTTATAACAGGATGATATGCATTTACAGATTCAGGTGATGTCAGTTTATCACTACATAAGTACATATTAGTCTGATGAGATTAACTCACCTCTACAAGCTGGAGATAGCAAATACAGACGCACAACAGAGATCCAAAAAGCACGAAAGCACGACTACGATTCAAGTGAGGAAAAGCCAAAGCTATTTGTCTTGTGCATATGAAACAAAACAATGCATATAACATGAGTTTCAAACCAAAATATGACATTAAACAAGCAGAATTAAGGAACAACAATTAATCAAACACTTGCACTTGCTTCCACCATCACTATGCTCAGCTTATAGGGTGATAAGTCACTGCCATGGGATTTATTTGGTCAGGTATGAGTCATATATGCTCGGCCTAACATGGGTAGTGAAGGTATGGAAGTTGTTTGAGTGATTAATGGCATAAATGTACAAACACAAGGCAAAGGTGCATTTTTATATAACAACAAGTCTCGACTATGGCCTTATGTGGAACGACCAGACCTATTGGAGGCTAGGGGATGGTGTGACGGTGGCTTTGGGTCATGTAGGTGCTGGTGGAAGTGATGCAAGAGGTGGCCAAGGGGTGTGGTGAAGTGGTGAAGGCCATAGGAGCTCGGTTATGCATATATAGGAAGTGTTGCTTGCATTTTCGTATGGATCTTGCATCAACGATGGCCATGGCCTGGTAGGTCAGAGGAGATGGAGGTGGTTTGCAGCTGGACAAGGTGGTGATGAAGGTGGTGGTGATGGTGGAGCAAGGCCGAACAACATAAGGTTGAAGCAAGTGCAAGTAGAATAAGAAAACAAAGAAGAAAAGTGAAAAAAACAAACAATTATTTACCCAAGTTTTTGCTCAGGAGATGGAGGCCGAATTTTTTTGAGTTGAGAAACAAAAATTTTCATGGAAAATGATGAGGAAGTCGGCTGAACAAAGGAGATATGGGCAGCAAAAATTAATGCATGAGTTATTTGGAATTGAAAAGGTAAAGGAGGTGAAAAGACAAAGGCAAGTGAAAGGTTTAAAACCCTTCATATTACTTTTTTTTCTTTTGAAGATTTTAATAAATGAAAAATTACTTATAATTACAGATAAAACCAGAAAATATAGTAAATAAACAAAATTAAATAAATATATTAATTATATATATAATTTAATTAATAAAAACAACAAAAATTGCAAACTAGTCATGAAAATATGAAAATAAATGCAATGAAGTTTGGAAAATTTTTACGTACTTGAAAAATATTTATAAATAAAGATAAGAAAACAAAATAAAAATGAATTTCACAAAATACATAAATAAATATTAATTTAATGAAGAAAATAGCAGAAAAATGGAAACTAGCCTTTAAAAATAGAAAATAAATGCAATAGACTTTAGAAAAATTTAAACACCACTTTAATAAAATTTAAAAGACAAAATGTATATAAAATGACATATTGACACATTTTAAAATAAAATATGACAATAAAATATAGTTTATATTATTTAAAATAAACAGAATTGCTATATAAAGCAGATTACACTCAATATTGGAATATACATAACTTTCACAATTTAAATCTGTTTTCAACGAAACGAAAAGCAGTATTCAAGTTATTAAGTCTATTTTCATAATCAAAGATAAAATTTAAGAATCTTAATATTTAAATTTGAAATTTAAAAATCAAAGTTTGACCCAAATTTACCGAAATCAACATTTCAGGAAAATATTCAATTTATATCATTGTGGAGTTATAAATCACACAATAATCAAAGTTTATATTTAAAAATGAAAAGTTTGAAATGGAACTAGTTAAAAAAAAATTAAAAAATGAAATAAAGTCAAAATTTAAAGTATACATAAAAATTTAGGGTTTTTACAAAATAGGAAGCCTTCTTCTTCTTTCCACTCTTGCTGCTTGAACCATTATGTGGTCTTTTTACCTCGTATCATCATTGGGTTTTCCCTCCCTACGAGTACCGCCTTTTGAGTGGGTGGCCTCTCCTTGGGCGATGACAATAGGATCTTCGGGCTTGTCTATAATGGAATCATAATTCTTTGTAGTGTTTCCAGTGCTGCCACCCTTCGAAGGTTTCACTTTGATGGATGGAATTTTTAGGGTAAGGTTTAGATTCTTTGGATAGACAGGATTAGCTTGTCCAGAGTCGATCTTAGTTTTTTTTACCTTAGACATGTCAATCTACCACTTCTCCACCATGGAAATAGGATCAATCGGGCCTGTAGCAATAATGATCATGATATCTTCCTCGTCAAACTATTTAACTTCCTCTAGACCTTCCAAAGCACCTATCTTCTGAGAGTTAGGACCAAGATTGGAAGGGAGGATAAGAGCGATTGGTCCCATGGATGCAAAGGTTGATGTGGTTAAAATAGTAGTTTGGATCAATCCTCGAATTACTGGCGACAAAGGAGAAAGCGACATATGATATGTAAGTTCACAAACAAAAAAGTAAAGGTTAGTGACGATCTCAGGAGAGAACTGAAGCTACTCGAACACTGAAGAAATAAGAGAAATACCTTCTCCAAGTGGAGATTATTGGAGAGGAGGCTTAGCAATTTCTTCCCCTTTTATTGTGGATTGCAAACACTGAGAGACAAAGGGGGAATGCAAGGTTCAACGGAGGTAGATTCTATAGTAGCTAGGACTACAGTCTAATCAGCCTTGGAACTGGCCGTTGTGGAGATTAGAACATCCATTTAGGCTCTTGTTCTTTTAGAGTTGATGATTCTGCCTGGCCCAATGTAGTTGGACCATCAGGAGCCTCAATGAGAGCTTATGCAGCAGCAGCAGCCTGGTAGTACTGTTCCCTTTTCTAGATTTTCAAGGTCATTGGCATCCAGGTATTTGACTTTCAATTGGCCTTCAACAAGGCCTTTATCGGACGCAGCCGCTCGATGCATTATCTCTTCATAGGTGTCGGCCATAGTGACAGAATAATTATTTTCCAGCTACTTTAGGTTCTTAAATTGGATAACATTGATGAAGAACTATGGATGAGTGGATTCAGATCTTCTTACTCCTTTGCAACCCAATCTTTAAATGCAATAAATTCTTTTATAGTGTCAGCGAACTCGACCTAAGCGTCGACCTTTGCTGCTTTCTCGACCTATACTCTATCTTGAAGATTTTTATCTTTACCCTGAAGTGATTAGAGTTTAGATTTCTTGACCAGGAGTGCCTGTTTTGCAGCCTTGATTATTATTTCTTTATCTTGGATCATCCGGTTTTCGACCCTTATCTGGGCTGCAAGTTCGGCATTTTCATTGTGGGCTCTCTTACGCTAATCATTTATGACTAAGTAAGCTTGTTGATGAGCCAAGGACATTTCGTCGATCAACCTTTTGAAATCATTGGCCGACATCTAGGACCCATCTCTTTGCTTTAAAGTTTCAGTCGGTTGGATTTATAGCCTTTAATGGTTAGCTCGAAATTTCTTCTCTCTGACTCAAATGATTGATCGGTCTCGTCTATTTTATTGATGTCAGAGAGAGCGATGGTGAGTTTCTTCCACTCATACCCACAGTCTATTAGCTTGTGGACTCCTCCGACCCTATGGTTGGCCACTCTATTAGGAATATCTTTAAGGTCACGATGAATTTCACCCCTTCCCAACAAAGGTTTGGGCAGGCAACTTGCATTTTTTTGGCATGGTAGAAGTGGAACTAAATAAATAGAGAGCTCCTTGGACTGATGCGGAATAGAAGCAGTGGTGACTGGAGGTAGCGATGCTGGAAGGTTTTGCAAAGGAAGCTATGGTTGAGATTGAGGTGGGGAAAAGCCAAAGGAAGGACCATGGCGGTCATATGAGTCTTTGAATCTTTTCCCATGGTCATATAGTCTTTCTCATCTACATGTCTTTTCTTTCTATCTTTTTTATCTAGCCATCTCTTTCTGCTTAGCTTTCTCTTTCTTTTCTTTGCACTCTCTCCTCATCCATTTCTCTTTCCTTGCATACGCTATAACAAGGTGGGTAAGGTTAAGGAGTTCCTCTCTTTTGCTTAGTAAACACTAGACTAGAGGTAGTTGAAGCGGTCTCTTCCCATCTCACCTGAATGAAAGAAAGGACTGAATCAGTCTTGGAATAATGAAGTAAGGGCGAATGTAGGATATGAGTGTTCATGATCCTAGAAGCCTGTCAAGTGCTGATGTTGCCCTAAGTACTCTACAGACCGTTTTCGAAAGGTTGTAAAGATGGTGTTTCGCCTTCTTCGACCAGGAGACCCTCAAATGGGATGCTGAAACCTGAAGGATACTCCTTAAGAAGATTGCTGACAGGGATTGCAAGATTACTCAGTGAGTCGAAGTTGTTTTCTAAGTAACCTGCTAGAGTAGTTCCCTCGATTGTTGGCATCTCAGTAGGTTCACTAGACCGCCAGAAGGTCTGGACTATTATTCACTTCGGACATGATAAGGCATGAATTTCAATACCCTCTGGATTCGTCTCTCCTTACGACTTGTGTGACGAGCCAAAATTTTTGGATATTTGAAATTGAAATATTTAATTGATTTTAAATATTTAAAAAGTTAGTTTCTAACTTGAATTTCACATATCGCTATTTATTGGATAATTTAAATATTGAATTTAATAATTGGAAATAGGAAAATTGTTGAATCTGGAGTTACAGTCTTGTTAAAACTAATTTTAAGGCTTGTAAAATTTATATTGATAATACTGAGGATAATAGAACTTTTAAAATTGAATTTGGAAATGCTTTGTTCAGTTTTGAAATTATATCGTTTAAATCGATATTTAAAAATCGCCTTCCGAGGCATAGTCTCGGATTTCGACTAAACCAGTTCCATTGGATCCATAATAGTGTATTATTATAGGATTTCAGATTTCGTAGTGTTTGGAGTGATCGTTCGGCTGTACGGTAGATAAATGCACTGAAATCTTTAACGAAAATTTAATATAATAACTGGGTCCAAAAGCTATCTTCTCCATACGATCAAATTAGGACTCGAAACATTTTCCATTGCATTCGGAATAGGGGTTTAACATTATAAACGCCTAGCGGCACGCCTCGATTGGAGATCGAGATTTTAAGTTGCGGAAATCGAGACGATTTAAATTTGAATTTAAATTTAAAAAAAATAATTGCATTGAAACATTGTAGCAGGCATAGACACATAAAGAAAATAAAACACATGATCTCCTTGGTTTGACACGCATTTTTTCTTATTCTTGTTTTCGCTTAAATTTTTCAGCCCTTTTTCTTTCAAAAAATTTCTTTTCGCATATTAAAAAAATCAAAAGTGGAAAGCAAAATTTTAATGGCCGTGCCCTCCCTCTAATTCGAAATCAAATTCAAAAATGAAAAATAAAATCTCAAATCAAGATTTAAACGTGTTTCCTCGCTCGATCTCTCGGCAGTCCACGTTCACAGGAAGGAATCGGCGATGCAAAGGCCGGTGCGAGGAGAGAGGAAGGTCGCGAGTTCGATTTGAAGGCCGCAATGGGAGTTCGGTGGCTCGCGTGTGTGAGGAGGTGCGAGTTTCGGTGAGGCTGGAGTATGGGGTTTTGGTCGCAAGTTCGCGTGCGGCAGCGGAATCGTCGCCATCGCGATACTAGAGGTCGTGTCGACTACAGATTTGGGTGGACTGTAAGGTGTTATTTTGTAATTAATTTAAATTAATTTCTAAAAATTGGGTTGTTAACTTAATTGAAAATTTATAATGGAATTATATGATGTTTTCCTTTCCTGTAACCATGATTAAGGATAAAAGAAAAGGTAGATAAGATTTATGAAACAAGAATAATAATATAGATATAACTATAAATATATAATATACACGCACATATCTTAATTTAAAAATATGTATATGGATAACCAGAGAAATGTGTGTGTATATATATAAGGTTTCGGGGAAAATGGGAGTTTTAAAATGTTTAAAGGAATTATATAAAAAATTAATTTGAAATCTCTATAGACTATTTTATAATTATTTATATAGTTTCAAAATATAAAATAAATATACATATTTTCACTTACTAGTTTGATTTTAAATAATATAGATATTACAGGGATTTATTTGTTCAATCAACTTATTAAATTATTTTAGTTACTAGAAAAATATTTATCTTAGAAAAATTTGTTTAAAAATTAATTATTAAGTTTATCTGAAAAGGAAATAGATCGTTCGATTATCTCAGATGTCAATAAATCGTATAATTATACAAGGTCTAAATCGAGGAGATGACAAGCCGAATGGGTCTAGGTTGCAATTTCAATCAAGTTGAGTTGATCTTACTCATTCGGATTTCCTTTTAAATTTAAATAGTTAAATTTAAAATTATTGGTTGTTTTCTTAAATTGATAATCTTGGATGCGATATATTATATATAGTAGTATATATATACATATATATATTGGAGTGATTGATTTCCCGCATTATATAGCGGATGAGGCCCTATACGCCCCACATAAAAGCGGATGACCTTTTATACCGCAATATCCTGCCTTACAATGGGATTGATATTTTAAATTGTTGTGTTAACATCTGTGGATGTAGAAAAACAGATTGGAGGGATCCAACTGGATTCCTTAAAAATATTGAAATTGTTTTATAATCTGTGATATGATTCATTGACTATCTGTGATTGATTATTGAGTTTATTTGGAATTGAAAATATTGGATGCTATGGTTTAATTGAATATATTTGGGTATATTGAGTTATCAAAAATATAAGTATTGGGTTTAAAAAGGAAATAAAAAGAGGAATTCTAAGTAAAATAAATATAGCGAAATTGGATAATTAGAGGAATAAATTTAGGAAAGTACAAAAGTTTGATTTTAAAATTCTAGCGAATAAATTTCAAATATGGGAAAAAGATTTTTGAATAAATCAAAATAAATGAATTTTAAAGGCTTAAATGGTATTGTATAAAAAATTAAAGAATTTATTTTTAAATTCAGGTTTTAAATGGTTTAGGAAGAAATAAAAGAAGAATTTTGAAATAAATATGAAATTGGTATTTTCAGTTTAAATAAAATTTTAAATCATAATAAAGAAGTTAAATCTGAAATTAATGGGTTTTGAAATAAAAATTGAGTTAGTAAAGGAACTTGTTTTTTGTAAATGGAGTAAATTTTGGAAATCGATTTGGAAATTGATTTGGTGATTGAAACCGTGTTTTAAAAGAAGGATGAGACTATGGAAATTATAAAATGGGTTTATAAAGCGGAATAAGATATCTGTGGATATTTGAAAGTATAAATTCACGATGGGAATTTATAAGAATGGGTAATTGGTTTTAAAAATAAATAGTGGTTTATTTTTAAAAGGTGAAATGGAAAGTGTATTTCCCTTAAAAGCCAAGCACGTTCTCGAAGCAAATTTTTAAGTATAAGTTAAAGGTTTAAAGTTGTTTTAAAAGAATGTTATTTGAGAAATTATTATTTAAGTTGTTTAGAATTTTAAAGTTAAATATTTATTAAATTAGTTATAGTAGTAATTATTTTTAAAGGTATATTTGGTATTATGATTTAAAAATATAATTAGTAATGTTTATATTTTATAATAGTTTTATTTTAAAGATAGTTGGCTTAAGTTTTTATTTAGAAAACATGTATAGAATTTCATAACTTTAATTTTAAAATTTATTTTGGCTTAAAGTTTTATATGAGAAATTACTATAAAATTCATAACTAGTATTTTAAATAAAGTACTTAAAATAGTTTTTATGTTAAAATGTTTTAAAGTATATATTTTTGAATCAAGTGTTTAAGTAGTTTTAATCTAAATGTTTTAAAAGTATATTTTTAGAATAAAGTGTTTTAAATTATTTTAAAATCTAAAGTATTTTGACTTGGTAATTTTTAGTGGAAATAAACAATATTAGGAAAATTTATTCCACGAGAGAAAGGTGATTTGAAACTGTTTTCAAAGGGTTGAAGTGTGGAAAATAGCTTGCGAAGATATTTTGAAAATAAATAATATGGGAAATTATTAATGTCTAATGATTGTTTGTGGATGTAAATTGATAGTTAAATAACCGACTATCAATATTGACCAATGATCGTTTCGAAGAGACCGGGATCAGGATTAATTTCTCGAAAACCACTTTGATTCGGTTTGAACGTTTTCGTGATGAAGACAAGAGCTTGGAGTCGAAATGAAGCAGTGAAGTGCAAGGGCTAATCGCTACTAATCCTGAGGGTGATTTCAAATTGGATGTAGTAGGAATAGTGCCTTCGGTTCCGTTCAAACCCGAAACGGACTTGTATGGAAAAATGCTTTTAGAACATTGTCATGAGGACGATGATCATTCTAAGTGAATGTGGCTAAAAAGGTAACGCATAGCCTCGAGCCTCGTCAACCGGGAATGGATAAAACGGGGGAGGTGCACATAAGGTAAGTGTCTAGCAACCAATTAGGGTAAGGTCACCCCTGTCTACCCTTTATTTCGGCTATGTAGGAGGTTGATGATCCCAACCGTGGGGTGAACTTATTCGGATTATCCAGTAAGGGGTAGCTCCGGTCTTGTGATGTAGGGGATCTGGGTGGATCCTCGGTATGGTGATCCATACCACGTACTGTGACGGGCGTTACCCCAGTAGCCCTACCATTAATGGAAATCCATTTTCCTTACGTGCCTTTACGGTTTTGGTTGTAGAACCTATTATGCTGGAATTTAATAATGTAACAATTTCGGCTACTTGAAATAGTATTTGTATATAGACACTACTATAATATCAGAGGATTTTATAAGAAATGTTTTGGCTATCATAAGGTAAAAACCCGGCATGTTTATTTGTGGCGTGGTCTTACGAGATACCTTTGATTTCAAAGGGTTTTGAAAACTTTAATAATCCAGTTGAGTGCGTTTTCTCACGCTGGTTTTCCAGACTGACTCGGTTGTTAGTTAACTATAATGCTCGGGTCAGACCGAGTATTATAGAGCACTGATTCTGGATGGACTGCTATGGAGCTCAAGGAGTGCGCTGGTTAGCGAGACGTATCATACGTATTTGATAAATATTCCGCTGTGTTGATTAACTACATAGCCAGTTTGGGAGGACAAGTTATTATATAACTATCCAGTGTTGTGTTATATTTAATGTTGTACACTGATGATGTAATGTAATAAACAGTTACAGATTCTTTTGTCCAAAAATTCTGTTGTTACCTATTATGTATTATTCCACTGCGATTGTGTGATGTTGATGTGAAAGTCTATGTGAGTGGATCGTATATGATATATATGCAAGTATGAACAACTAACTATATAATATAATTTGATAGATAATAATAGAAAAGTAAATTAAAATAATGACACCAGGATTTTATACTGGTTCGGACCTTCCGTCCTACGTCCAATCCCGAAGCTCCTCTTCGGAATTTCCTTTCAACTAACCCTCACTTGACCCGGAGCAACATGTTTACAGTAGCAGAGTTTCTTTGTCAAGATTGTGTTCTATAACAAGGATGTTGACTATTGAGTACAAGTGCTTCCAATATATATATATATATATATATGTATATATATTTAGAGAATATTGAATGAGGAGTTCTGAATATATGGAAGAGTTAAATACAAGTAGTTGATTGCTAGAGAATAGGTATAAATCAGAGTATAGGAATAAAGAGCATAAGTAAGCAACGTGAAGATTCTCTTTGCATTCCTGATGCTATCTATAGAGATGATTTTCTTGTGTAGTTGCATCTGTTGTAATCTCCCTAAAGCCGCTTCTGATAGTGATGAAGAGTTGCAGCAGAGAGAAGCGGATGTGCCTTTTCGAATGTGACAGTTGGTCTTTGAAATTACTCAATCGAGTTCAAAATCAGACGTCTGGAGGAATGTTTCAGACATCTGGTCTTCATATATTTTTTGTGTCTGGTTGCTATTCAGACGTCTGAGTTTATTATGAGACGTCTGTTTCCTTCTGAGTTGTGAACCAGAGAGTTTAACCAGACGTATGAGCATATTATCCAGATGTTTGATTCTATCTGATTTGCAAACCAGAGAAAACATTCAGACGTCTGGCTAGTGCACTCAGATGTCTGAAAATGTGCTTGATGCTTTATTTGTGTCTGTGCTATTCCTTTTTGACTTCTACAGATTTGAAGACTTTTGATACTTCTCTTGAGTCTTGTTTTTGTCTCTTTGGTGATGTTACTCTATCTTCTACCTGTAAATATAGATATATATGTACATTCAATTTCCATTGTATAGTTGTTATCGTCGAAACCATAGAATTGATTTCCTAACAATCTCCCCCCTTTTGATGATGACAACTATTCAATGTACTTATATATAGATTAGAAATCTCCCCCTGAATATGTGCTTATTTTTATTATTTTATGATTATACTTGTCTCCCCCTTTGACATTATCAAAAAGAATTCATAATAATTGAGCCAATCGTCAAAAAGAAAATTTTCATTAATAGCAGGAAGGAGTTACATTCAAGGATTTGTACAAAAAATTACAAACAACTACAATTCCTAAATTTTAGATTTTCTTTGGAGAAGCTTGATTTGGATCATCTTGCTTTGGTGAAACTTGATTTGGACCATCTTCTTTTGGATCTTCTTTATCAGAAGTGCCAACCTTTGAAGGAGATGTCAAAGCTTCCTTTGGAGGTTCATCCTCAAATAATTTGGAATGTTTTGCAGGAGGAGAAGGTACAGGGGTTGCCCAATCCTCAGAGGGTGGTGTTGGACCACGAATTCATTGTAAATCTTCTTTAAGAACCGATAAAACAGTCGAAAGAGAGTCTTCAACTGTGGCTAGTCATGTAGAAAATGAACTTTCAAATTTGTCAATTCGCATAGCCAGATATTTTTGATTTTGGGATAATGTATGTTGGTTTCGAAGTGTGAGATCTCGAATACTTTCATTTGGATTTGTTTCCAATCGAGTCTCTATAATTTCGTCATGTCCCGGATAATCAAATGGTGCGGGAGGAGGAGGAGTGACTTCTCGATGTTGTTCTTCCTCTTGGGACGGACCAATGTGTGGTTGAGGAGGAGGCTCAACTCTTCGAGATTGACGATTATGCATCCAATCTTCGAAGGACATAATATCTGGAGGGATTTCTGGTAGGTGCATCAAAGAAAAGAATTTTGTGGAAGCATATTTTGGCGAAATTTCTTCGAATGTCGATAGATAAGAGGGAATATTATGTGCATGAAGAAGTCTCATAATATAGGTAGGATAGATGATCGAAGGCCTTGATCGAGTCCAAAAGTGTTTGAGCTCGTCGAAGATGGATTTTGCCCAATTTACTCTTGTCCTACTAAATAGAGCATATAATGCTTTATGTTCCAATTTAGTAATTTGCTCGTGACTACCCATACGTGGAATAATTGTATTAATTATCATCTGTGTTAGGAGTCGAGCTTTTAGACGTAATTTCGAAGCAAACTTTGGCATTTCGTCTTCCCAGATTTGATGAGTAATAATATTCCGAGGTTTGAATCTCATATCTGGTATGTTGTGTAAGTCTTCCCCGGTGTCGGAGCAACCCAGTGTTCGTCCTATTAAACCAGGAGTCAATCGAATCGTATTCTCGTATACGCTAGACCAAAGCCAATTGTCCTCGTCCTTAGTGTTCCATACTGAGGTACTATGTAGATTCGCATAAAATAGAAAAATGACTCATTGGTCTATTTGGATATCATTTGATGTAAAAGTGATTAGGGTCTCTAATCTGGCATTTTCACATAACTCATCCAATTCATACATAGGAAATTTTAAGAGATTGTAGAATGGTCATATGTCAAGTTTCATTTTTTGGATATCTTCATACCTTTTTATAGAATGTGGAGCTCTATTTATCCACCGTTCTATTTGGTCATTGGAGCAAACCTGGGGATTTGAAGATATAGTAGGTTGATCTTGCTTTCTTTTCGACATTTTAGGATTCTTAGTGCGAAGTGGCATCTTGATTATATCTGCATAGTTGATGATCTGGAGTGAAAATTGTCTTTGAGAAAATCATAGGAGGCAATAATTTTAGGATAGAAGAATAAAAGTGACGTTATCTGATCGAATTTAAATGGTCGATTGGGAATCAGACGTCTGGATTAGAAATCAGACGTCAGGTTTGCCCTAATTTTTGTCCAGAAAATAAAGTTAGACGTCTGCTTTTTGAACAAGACATCTGGTTTCGAGCATAGTTATGAAAATGTAAATACAGAGAGATTTTTCAGACGTTTGGAATTTGAAAACAGACGTCTGTTTTTTTAAATTTCGAGACAGAGAACCTAGGCAGACGTCTAGATCTCATTTCAGACGTCTGGAATGTTCTGAATTTTATTTGGGGAAGGCAGAACAGCATTTCATACGTCTGAGGGTATATCAGATGTCTGATATATGCACACTTCTAAATTTTGAATAGTATATCCTTGTGTGAGACGTCTGGAAGTTGCAGGTAGACATCTGAAAATTGCAGTTTGGCTAAAAATGACTTAAAGTTTGATGATTTCACTTATATATCGAATGTAGATAACAAATATCTTTATTGTTGTAAAAATATAGTAACACATAAGTTTAGATACATTCAATTATTAATATAATTTATTTATTTAGATGGAGACGGAGTTTTAGGATTTCTTGACTCATTATCATTCCATGGTCTAAGTGGAGACCATATATTTCCACGTTCGTGGGTCCGTGGAGAGCCAGAATATTGTCTTGGTGAGGGATCTGAAGGAGTACGATACGAAGAAGATGGATCCAATGAACTACAAGGTTTTGGTAGCAGTTCATGAACATCTGTCTTTCGTGACGAACAAAACTTCATCGCCACTTGCTCGAGAAAGCTTAACCTTCGTGTCGTAACTTTTTGTTCGAAATAAAGTTCTCGTTGAAGATCCGTCTATTGTTTTTGGTAATGATGAATTTCATCAATTTTATCCATTGTGTTAGGAGAAATAAATAGGCATCTTTTAGTTTTCTTATTATTTGGAGTGAAACCCGTACGATATGAGGACCACTTATTTGTTGGCTCTTGCTTTGGTGTATGTGTCGGAAGTCATTGTGGTGTGTCAACCGAGCTGTCCGTCGATGGTGTAGACATCGAGATAGATATATAGGAAACTTCTGACGACATTGTTATATTTTGTTTCTTCTTTAAAAAATTCTTGTAACATTCATGGAATATTAGCCGAAATAATTCAATAATTAATTTAATTTTAAAATTAAATTGTGGGATTATTTGTGAATTAATTAGAGATTTTCAGAATAAACTTAAAATTTTAGATTTTAAATAGAAATTTGATTACAAGTAAATAAAAAATTGAATTGAGTTGAAATTTGGAGATTCTAAGATTAAAATATATTGTAAATAGAATTTAAAGGCTTAGAGATTAATAAAAAAGGTATGTATTTTAAAATGGAACTTTTAATTGAAAATTCAATAATTAATATTTTTATCAAATTAGTTGGATTTAAAAGTTGTATTTTGAATTGGATACAAATAATTTTAGAACAATTGTTTAGAACTAAATACTATTATATATGTGTTTTTATTAAAAACATAATTAGTTAAAATCATTTCTTTCTTTAACATTAATAAAACAATGTGTGTATATATGAATATTGGTTAAAACAAAATTTTCTTTCAACATTGTACATATGTATATGCTAATGAATAAAAGGTATATTCATTTATAAAATAAATATGATATAAAAATAAAATAAACATTCTTTTGTCTTTAAAAATTTAAATGTAAACAATGAAATATACATGCATATGGTTTGGAGTAGGGTACTTAACAAAATCTAAGCTCATGATTTCATTCTAACAAATGGCATTCCATATTCATTGCTTAAATAAAATAATAGAATTAAGAATTAAAGAAAACTTTTAAGCTCCCAAGAATTCAAAATTTATTCAGTTGCCGAAATCTCTGTAGAACAGTAAACAAAAGATTTAGAAAATATCAAAAGCAAGCCTACAGTTCAAAAAAAATCAAAACCAGGCAGAAAAATATATACATACCAGAGAGTGGAATTCAAAAACAAAAGAAGAGAAAATCTGGAAACTAGAGGAGAAAAATTTCAAACTGAAGCAAATATCAATTTCAAGATTAAAAGCAACATCCTCTTCCCGTTCTAAAATCTGAAGCAAGCAAGTTAAGAACAGTTTCAAAAGTCAAGTACAACTCTAGTTGAATCAAGTTCAAAGCTGAAGAAATTCCAATAACCTCGAGAGCAAGTGCAGGGATTCTGAAATGAATTTAGGCAAGTATTTTTTTTAAGATTTGGATTTAATATTGTTAATCAGTAACTAAAACAAGGATTTAAACAACTTTATTAACAATTTGCAGAAAAACAATCAAAAACAGTTTAAAGTCTTCAAACCTGGAAAATAAAAGAGGAAAAAGCAAAGTCTGGAAATTCTTAAACAATGGCAATATCAAAACAGAAAAAATCAACCTGAAACAAGTTCAATTTAAATCAAGGGAGCGGGCTAAACTCATGTTCCAGGAAATAAAAGTATTTCTCTCTACTTCTCTGATTATCATCCCAGGTCAACAAAATCCATTCTCTGTCTTTCTTCATTGACAAGGTGAGCAGCTCTAAATCCCATTTTTTCTTTGGTTTGCATGCTTAATTTCCTCTGAATATATGTAGTAGATTCTTGGTTTCAGTTGTGAATGTTGGGTTGCATGGGGGTTTTCACTGGGTTGTGGTTTGAATTGCAATAAATACTTGTGTGAAAGAAACTAAAATAAAACCAAATCAGTAGCTTTCAAATTTCCAACCTGAAAACTTGGGTAGAAGAAAAAGCAATTTGAAGATTTAAACTCAAATTGATCTACGGTATCTCAATCATTTTTGGATGTGAGCAAACTCCTAAACCAAATCGCTCTTTTACCTGTTGTTGCTTGCGAATGAACTTTTACCTTGTATTTGTTATGATCTGGATGAATGTTGAAGTTTTGTCTGGGAAGAATAAAATACCTACAGGTTGTATATATGCATTACTTGTGTGCATATCTGCTCTGTTCTTAGCAACAGGATTCTAATCAGAAAAAGAAAAATCAAATATCTCTTCAGATGATTAGTGTTATGCCATGATTTTTTTTTAAAGAAAGTTTGTTCGTGTTAATCTAATGCTATTTTAAAAAAATAATTATAAGTAAGATTAAGCAAGATAATTTAACGGAAAGGGAAAATTTGCAGAGAAATCTTTAAAAAAAACATGATAAATTCAAATCTCGAAATATATTGATTCATATACATCATTGTGTTCAACATTGTAAACCATGATTTTTAAAATAGAATTCATGATTTTTAAGTTAGAAAATCACGAACAATTGGGAGTTGAACGGAAATTCTTTATTTGGTAAATTCATGGTGGTCAAGGAGGTTAGGGACATCGGAATTTTGGCCAGAGGTGTGTTGTGGGACGGCGAACACGGGAAAAATCATGGGCGAATTTATTATTCAACATGATGATGATAAGGCGAAGATTTAGGGTTTGTAAGTTCGTTTTTGTCAGTGATGGGTCTCGAGTTCGTTCGTTGCCGTGGAGGGATCGAGTCGCTTGAGGTTTGGGGAATGGCTATGTGGGAGATCCACGAAGACGTGGCCGGAGGCGGTGACGTTCTGGTGGCCTGGCGCGGTGGTATGAGGTGGATTTGTGAATTGGGTTTTGGGTTCCAGGAAGAATCGAAGTGTTCGATTTCGAGTTCCAGGCAATACGACGAATCTGAATGGTTAAGTGGATTGGGCAGGTCATCGAGGACCTGATGGTGACGAGGACGATGGTCGGAGGCGCGGCGATGGCATGTGCACGTACACCTATGTCACTGTGTATCAGGGATGATTTGTTTGTTTGGGAAGACAGTTTTCCTCTGGTTCGATTTGAAGGCCCTGATGTGTTTTCTCGAAGCACGATACGGGAGGGATGATGAATGGCTCGAGTGAAATAGCGTGGGTGCTGGGTAAACACTTGGAAAATTTTGAAGTTTGGAAATTTTTTTTGCACTCGGTTGGGTTTTTCAGAAAACTCGAAGAGAAGGGCGAATTTTCTCGTGTAAGACCCAAAGTGGCTTGGGCTTGTTAAAGCGAAACATGTTTCTAGGTCTTTAAAAAAAAATTTGAAAGTAAAAAAAATCTGTGCCAGGTTTAAGTTATAAAAATCATACCAAGGGTTAAAAAAAACTAAATAAAGAGCAAGACCTGGTTTTGGAAACCAAAGTATCAAAATAGTTTGTAAAATTAAAAATAAAAGCAAAAGTTATTAATAAATTTCTTAAGGTAGTTAATTAAAAGTTTATTTACTTAATTATTTAAAGGATAATAAATTATGTGTGATTTATTAATGTAGGTAATTAATTAAGGATGATTGATCAATTAAAGAACTAAATTAATTATTGGGGATTTACTAATTAAAGTAATTAATTAAAATATTAAAGTAATTAATCAAGTAATTTAGTGAATGATTTATATAAAAATAGTGATTACTTAGTGGAAGTAATGAAGGGAAGGTAACTAAAGATTGATTAGTCAATATTAAGAGTTAATTACTTTAAAGAATGATTAATTAATGTGGTTAATTAATTAAGGTAATCAAATTAAGAATAATTAATTAAAGGTTAATTAACTAAAAGTGATTAAGAAATCATTATTAATCAAGGAGTAATTAATTATCGTAATTAATTATGGAATAATAAATCTATTTATTAATCAATTTAAGGACAATTAACTAAAATTAAGATTTAATCAATAATTAAAGGTTTATTAATTAAAGTAATTAATTTAGGAATAACTTATTAAGATTTAATAGATACAATTAAGGTTAATTAATTAGGATAATTAATTAAAGAATGATAAATTATGAAGGTCATTAAAACTTAATCAATTGTAGTTAATAATAATTAATCATTGGTTTCAAATTTCTGATGAAAGTAATTGTGTAGGTAATAAATTTAAACCCCCCCCCCAATTATTCATCTTAATTGTAGATGTTTGATTGCTGTTGAATGCTTTGTGATGGAGTGATATATTTGATATGTGATGCTATGTGATGCTTTGTACTGAGCTGCTATATTTGGGATGAATATACTGTCGTATGAATATTAAAACCCCTTGACCCGTAAAGCGACATTTGGATTTCATGCGACAGGGAGTCGGATTCCAATTGATTATCCGAAACCCACATCGAATCATATTAGTGAATCTTTGTGATTGATGATCTACTTTATCTATGAATTTGTGAATAGAGATAAGCGTTATCGGTTATATCGCTTATCGATATGTTTGAATCTGTGATGATGATGTTGTGCACTATTGTGTTGAACCCTAGACCACACTATACACACACAAATATGGATTGCACGTTGAAATGTGTTAAGTCACAGATTTTTTTTGAAATATATTTAAAATTGTATTTTTGAATCCAAAATAGTTTTGGAATTAGAATTGAAGCTTTTGAAAATGGTTATTTTGAATAACTCGATTGAGTTTGAAATTTAAATAATTTGATCTAAATTTTAATTTAATATTTGAAATTGAATTCTATGATTTGGGAACTAGGGTTTTAAAAAAAAGGTTATTCAATCTATAAATGGGTTTATATGGGTTTTTAAACCATTTTAAAAAGTGATGTTTTGGGACTTTAAATTTAACCCAAGATTTTAACTTGTGTAGATATAATTTGATTTTTTTCTGAAACGAAAACTATTCGTTTTCAAATAATAGAAGCTTTCACATAAGAAATGAATTTCTAATTTGTGTAAGAAGGATTTCAAGTCTAAAATAAAAATGGTCTTCCAAGTTACAGATAAATCTTTGGAAACATGTTTTGAAAGCTATAAATTAAATCTTCAATTTAAAGATTTAATGAGTTAATCCAATTGAAATGGAAATTGTTTTGGGGATTCTATAAATAGATCTTTGTGAATCTAGGTGAACTTTGTGAAACTAATCTTTTTAAAGAAAAGATTTAAATGGTAATTTGTTTAACCATTTGAAAGAAAAGATTTGGATTTTAAAGTTGTGACTTAACTGAAATCTCATATCCATATGTTTTTAAATATTGCGCTCGCTATTCGGTTTAGCCGGGAGAGGACCTTGTGTCATATAACCCATTCCGAATAGTGATACGACGTTATGGATTGCAACTGAAGACCGGTGTTGAAGACCGGGTGTCTTGAGAACGATAGGGATTGACTCTGCAATGAGTTGCTCCGGTATAGAGTTTTCTCTTAGTGATGGGAAGTCCGATTGGGATTGTGGATACCAGGATTTGCATGGGCTTCTTCGAAAGTGCCTTCGGTTCTATTCGAACCCGGAACAGACTTGTATGGTTGTATGTCCAACATTACACTTTGAGATATTAAACTAATCTCTATCAAATACATTTCTGCTTGGTGGCGAAAAATTTATTCTCTTAGCTTAACACCCTTCTCTGAGACGTACGAGCTCAGAGGTTATGTAGTTGATATTTATCAGTGATATATTCCCAATTTGGTAGTGTGGCATGCTAAGTGCTACTGTGTGTTGATGATCACTTGTTGATCATTTGTGATCAAAGCATGGCTTTTGTATAAAGCGTAGCTTTGTGGACGATACTGCATCAGGACCTCACACCCCGGAAATGGTCGAAACAGGAAAGAAGCGGCAAGGTTATGAGGGTCGCGCCCTTTAGGGTGTGTCATTCCCTTCTGGTAAAGGGTGGTATCATGGTATGGAGCCCAGATACTTACTCATGTGGATACTGCAGATCTATTACTTTGTGATTGCTTTGTGGTTTTGAGGCGCCTCGGATAAAGGTCCCAAAGGACCAGGGGATGGCAAGCTCGAGTAATAGTTACCTAGTTATAGAGGTAACCCAGCCTTGTGTTGGCAGAGATCCGGTTAGGTTCTCGGGACGTCCCACCCGAGGCGATCCCATGGACAGTAGGAAGTTCCTTAGCCTGACCATTTGTTGGAAATCCATTCATCCAATACGTGCCTTGTACGGTTTTAGTTGTAGAACCTGCCATTTACTTATGGTGGCGCCCCACTGTTTAGATGGTAGCTATAGTAGGCATACGATACTGGTCGTATGTTGGCTAGGATTTATATTATACTTTCGAAATGGTTTCCCACACTTTGAACTTATAGTAATAATATCAAAGAAATTTTCTCGTATTAAGCATATTTGACTATCATAAGGAGGAATCTCCTCCAATTCTGCGTTTGCATTGTGTGTGTGGCGGGAGGCCTTATGGTAGTTTCATTTTCTAAAAAGCATTGCGGATTTCAAATTTAAATTCTTTCGTTTGTTTTTAATAGACCGAATGTTTTTGTTTGCTCATACCAGTCCCATGACTGACCTGGAGTTTATTGTTCCTATCCTAAACTCTAGGTGTCCACTATTTTCCCACACGGGCAGTCTAGAGTTGGGTTTTTTTTCCAGATAGTCAGGTTTAGTAGATTATCTGGAGCTAGTTCAGTCTTTGGATCTGAACTGCACTTGCTTATCTTTGTGCATCGTGATTGGGAGTTCGAGTTATTTCTGGATTGGTGCTTTGAAGTTGGAGTTCTTTCTTGAAGACCATATTAGAGTTGTTGTTCTGCTGCTGTGTTATCTTTTCTTTCCGCTGCTATTATCTTGTATCATATCTCTGATGTATATTCATTATATCATCTGCTGTATCATATTGTATCAAATGTTGTATATTGATATATTCTGTTCTTCCGCTGTGTTGTACTTAATGTGTTATAAGCTCCGGCGAACCAGATCTGCGACATTTGAATATGAGTGTCGTATTTGGTGCCGATTTTCGAAGGCCGAGTCAGGATCGCTACATTTGGTATCAGAGCAGAGGATTAAAACTTTAGTTCAGGAGTATGACACATTAAGTAACTCATTAGAGATAGGGTGAAGTATACCCTAGAATGAGTATATCCCTAAGATATCCGTTCGAATGCCTCAGTAAATTTTCTTACTATCCACTAATAGTAAGTATGGGTGCGAGAAGAGAACGAGATAGGGGACAGGGAAGTACCACTACAGATGGTCAATACCTATAACAACGGGGAACAATCTTATCTCTATCAATCTCATTTTCTTATCATTTCTTCTCAATCTCCTTTGATTCGATTTCAATTCTTTGTCGGCTTCGTGGCAGTTCGAGAGAGAAGCTTTGGTAGGATATCATTAGTTTGGTTAAACCAAAAGATGAGTTGATAGGGAACATAAACTCCAGATAGGCCAAAACTGTTTGTTTGTTTGTATAGATGTATTGGTTGCTTTGGTTTCTATGGTTGATAGGTATACTTTGGTTTCTAAACTAGAAGTTTGGATCGTATCCCTATATCTGTCTATTCTTTGGGGTCCGAATATATATTCTACGAATGGTTAGTTATCCCTTCGAACTAACCAATGCCGTGCCATATTTCGTAGATTTGGATAACCCAAACATCTTGTAAAGTGAATTCGTTCTTGTATCTATTTGTTGATATTCTGATTTGGTAAGCCAAATGCAGAATAAATATTCAGTTTGATCTGGAAAGATATTCCTCTATTTTTCATCCTACTCTTTGTTGTCTCCCTAGCAACTTTCGAGGACGAAATTTCTTAAGTAGGGGAATTTGTAACATTCCTGGAATATTAGCCGAAATAATTCAATAACTAACTTAATTTAAATTAGATTGTGGGATTATTTGTGAATTAATTAGAGATTTTCAGAATAAACTTAAAATTTTAGATTTTAAATAGAAATTTGATTACAAGAAATAATAAATTGAATTGACTTGAAATTTGTAGATTCTAAGACTAAAATATATTGTAAATAGAATTTAAAGGCTTAGAGATTAATAAAAAAGGTATGTATTTTAAAATGGAACTTTTAATTGAAAATTCAATAATTAATATTTTTATCAAAATAGTTGGATTTAAAAGTTGTATTTTGAATTGGATACAAATGATTTTGGAACAATTGTTTAGAACTAAATACTATTATATATGTGTTTATTTATTAAAAACATAATTAGTTAAAATCATTTCTTTCTTTAACATTAATAAAACAAAATGTGTATATATATGAATATTGGTTAAAACACAATTTTCTTTCAACATTGTATATATGTATATGCTAATGAATAAAAGGTATATTCATTTATAAAATAAATATGATATAAAAATAAAATTAAACATTCTTTTGTCTTTAAAAATTTAAATGTAAACAATGAAATATACATGCATATGGTTTGGAGTAGGGTACTTAACAAAATCTAAGCTCATGATTTCATTCTAACAAATGGCATTCCACATTCATTGCTTAAATAAAATAATAGAATTAAGAATTAAAGAAAACTTTTAAGCTCCCAAGAATTCAAAATTTATTCAGTTAACGAAATCTCTGTAGAACAGTAAACAAAAGATTTAGCAAATCTCAAAAGCAAGCCTACAGTTCAAAAAAAAAAATCAAAACCAGGCAGAAAAATATATACATACCAGAGAGTGGAATTCAAAAACAAAAGAAGAGAAAATCTGGAAACGAGAGGAGAAAAATTTCAAATTGAAGCAAATATCAATTTCAAGATTAAAAGCAACATCCTCTTCCAGTTCTAAAATCTGAAGCAAGCAAGTTAAGAACAGTTTCAAAAGTCAAGTACAACTCTAGTTGAATCAAGTTCAAAGCTGAAGAAATTCCAATAACCTCGAGAGCAAGTGCAGGGATTCTGAAATGAATTTAGGCAAGTATTTTTTTTAAGATTTGGATTTAATATTGTTAATCAGTAACTAAAACAAGGATTTAAACAACTTTATTAACAATTTGTAGAAAAACAATCAAAAACAGTTCAAAGTCTTCAAACCTGGAAAATAAAAGAGGAAAAAGCAAAGTCTGGAAATTCTTAAACAATGGCAATATCAAAACAGAAAAAATCAACCTGAAACAAGTTCAATTTAAATCAATGGAGCGGGCTAAACTCATGTTCCAGGAAATAAAAGTATTTCTCTCTACTTCTCTGATTATCATCCCAGGTCAACAAATCCATTCTCTGTCTTTCTTCATTGACAAGGTGAGCAGCTCTAAATCCCATTTTTTCTTTGGTTTGCATGCTTAATTTCCTCTGAATATATGTATGTAGATTCTTGGTTTCAGTTGTGAATGTTGGGTTGCATGGGGGTTTTCACTGGGTTGTGGTTTGAATTGCACTAAATACTTGTGTGAAAGAAACTAAAATAAAACTAAATCAGTAGCTTTCAAATTTCCAACCTGAAAACTTAGGTAGAAGAAAAAGTAATTTGAAGATTTAAACTCAAATAGATCTAGGGTATCTCAATCATTTTTGGATGTGAGCAAACTCCTAAACCAAATCGCTCTTTTACCTGTTGTTGCTTGCGAATGAACTTTTACCTTGTATTTGTTATGATCTGGATGTATGTTGAAGTTTTGTCTGGGAAGAATAAAATACCTACAGGTTGTATATATGCATTATTGGTGTGCATATCTGCTCTGTTCTTAGCAATAGGATTCTAATCAGAAAAAGAAAAATCAAATATCTCTTCAGATGATTAGTGTTACGCCTTGATTTTTTTTAAAGAAAGTTTGTTCGTGTTAATCTAATGTTATTTAAAAAAATAATTATTAGTAAGATTAAGCAAGATAATTTACAGGAAAGGGAAAATTTGCTGAGAAATCTTTAAAAAAAACATGATAAATTCAAATCTCGAAATATATTAATTCATATACATCATTGTGTTCAACATTGTAAACCATGATTTTTACAATATAATTCATGATTTTTAAGTTAGAAAATCACGAGCAATTGGGAGTTGAACGGAAATTCTTTATTTGGTAAATTCATGGTGGTCAAGGAGGTTAGGGACATCGGAATTTTGGCCAGAGGTGTGTTGTGGGACGGCGAACACGGGAAAAATCATGGGCGAATTTATTATTCAACATGATGACGATAAGGCGAAGATTTAGGGTTTGTAAGTTCGTTTTTGTCAGTGATGGGTCTCGAGTTCGTTCGTTGTCGTGGAGGGATCGAGTTGCTTGAGGTTTGGGGAATGGCTATGTGGGAGATCCACGAAGATGTGGCCGGAGGCGGTGACGTTCTGGTGGCCTGGCGCGGTGGTATGAGGTGGATTTGTGAATTGGGTTTTGGGTTCCAGGAAGAATCGAAGTGTTCGATTTCGAGTTCCAGGCAATACGACGAATTTGAATGGTTAAGTGGCTTGGGTAGGTCATCGAGGACCTGATGGTGACGAGGACGATGGTAGGAGGCGCGGCGATGGCATGTGCACGTACACCTATGTCACTGTGTATCAGGGATGATTTGTTTGTTTGGGAAGACGGTTTTCCTCAGGTTCGATTCGAAGGCCCTGATGTGTTTGCTCGAAGCACGATACGGGGGGAGGGGGGGATGATGAATGGCTCGAGTGAAATAGCGTGGGCACTGGGTAAACACTTGGAAAATTTTGAAGTTTGGAAATTTTTTTTGCACTCGGTTGGGTTTTTCAGAAAACTCGAAGAAAAGGGCGAATTTTCTCGTGTAAGACCCGAAGTGGCTCGGGCTTGTTAAAGCGAAACATGTTTCCAGGTCTTAAAAAAAAATGAAAGTAAAAAAAATCTGTGCCAGGTTTGAGTTCTAAAAATCATACCAAGGGTTAAAAAAAACTAAATAAAGAGCAAGACCTGGTTTTGGAAACCAAAGTATCAAAATAGTTTGTAAAATTAAAAATAAAAGCAAAAGGTATTAATAAATTTCTTAAGGTAGTTAATTAAAAGTTTATTTACTTAATTATTTAAAGGATAATAAATTATGTGTGATTTATTAATGTAGGCAATTAATTAAGGATGATTGATCAATTAAAGAACTAAATTAATTATTGGGGATTTACTCATTAAAGTAATTAATTAAAATATTAAAGTAATTAATCAAGTAATTAATGAAAGATTTATATAAAAATAGTGATTACTTAGTGGAATTAATTAAGGGAAGGTAATTAAAGATTGATTAATCAATATTAAGAGTTAATTACTTTAAAGAATGATTAATTAATGTGGTTAATTAATTAAGGTAATCAAATTAAGAATAATTAATTAAAAGTTAATTAACTAAAAGTGATTAAGAAATCATTATTAATCAAGGAGTAATTAATTATCGTAATTAATTAAGGAATAATAAATCTATTAATTAATCAGTTAAGGACAATTAACTAAAATTAAGATTTAATCAATAATTAAAGGTTTATTAATTAAAGTAATTAATTTAGGAATAAGTTATTAAGATTTAATAGATACAATTAAGGTTAATTAATTAGGATAATTAGTTAAAGAATGATAAATTATGAAGGTGATTAAAACTTAATCAATTGTAGTTAATAATAATTAATCATTGGTTTAAAATTTCTGATGAAAGTAATTGTGTAGGTAATAAATTTAAAACCCCCCCAATTATTCTTCTTAATTGTAGATGTTTGATTGCTGTTGAATGCTTTGTAATGGAGTGATATATTTGATATGTGATGCTATGTGATGCTTTGTACTGAGCTGCTATGTTTGGGATGAATATACTGTCGTATGAATATTAAAACCCCTTGACCCGTAAAGCGACATTTGGATTTCGATGCGACGGGGAGTCGGATTCCAATTGATTATCCGAAACCCACATCGAATCATATTAGTGAATCTTTGTGATTGATGATCTACTTTATCTATGGATTTGTGAATAGAGATAAGCGTTATGGGTTATATCGCTTATCGATATGATTGAATCTCTGATGATGATGTTGTGCACTATTGTGTTGAACCCTGGACCACACTATACACACACAAATATGGATTGCACGTGGAAATGGGTTAAGTCACAGATTTTTTTTGAAATATATTTAAAATTGTATTTTTGAATCCAAAATAGTTTTGGAATTAGAATTGAAGCTTTTGAAAATGGTTATTTTGAATAACTCGATTGAGTTTGAAATTTAAATAATTTGATCTAAATTTTAATTTAATATTTGAAATTGAATTCTATGATTTGGGAACTAGGGTTTTAAAAAAAAAGGTTATTCAACCTATAAATGGGTTTATATGGGTTTTTAAACCATTTTAAAAAGTGATGTTTTGGGACTTTAAATTTAACCAAAAATTTTAACTTGTGTAGATATAATTGGATTTTTTTTCTGAAACGAAAACTATTCGTTTTCAAATAATAGAAGCTTTCACATAAGAAATGAATTTCTAATTTGTGTATGAAGGATTTCAAGTCTAAAATAAAAATGGTCTTCCAAGTTACAAATAAATCTTTGGAAACATGTTTTGAAAGCTATAAATCAAATCTTCAATTTAAAGATTTAATGAGTTAATCCAATTGAAATGGAAATTGTTTTGGGGATTCTATAAATAGATCTTTGTGAATCTAAGTGAACTTTGTGAAACTAATCTTTTTAAAGAAAAGATTTAAATGGTAATTTTTTTAACCATTTGAAAGAAAAGATTTGGATTTTAAAGTTGTTACTTAACTGAAATCCCATATCCATATGTTTTTAAATATTGCGCTCGCTATTCGGTTTAGCCGGTAGAGGACCTTGTGTCATATAACCCATTCTGAATAGTGATACGACGTTATGGATTGCAACTGAAGACCGGTGTTGAAGACCGGGTGTCTTCAAGAACGATAGGATAACCTATCGATTGACTCTGCACTGAGTTGCTCCGGTATAGAGTTTTCTCTTAGTGATGGAAAGTCCGATTGGGATTGTGGATACCCGGATTTGCAAGGGCTTCTTTGGAAGTTCCTTCGGTTCTGTTCGAACCCGGAACAGACTTGTATGGTTGTATATCCGACATTACACTTTGAGATATTAAACTGATCTCTATCAAATACATTTCTTCTTGGTGGTGGAGAATTTATTTTCTTAGCTTAACACCCTTCTTTGAGACGTACGAGCTCAGAGGTTATGTAGTTGATATTTATCAGTGATATATTCCCAATTTGGTAGTGTGGCATGCTAAGTGCTGCTGTGTGTTGATGATCACTTGTTGATCATTTGTGATCAAAGCATGGCTTTTGTATAAAGCGTAGCTTTGTGGACGAGACTGCATCAGGACCTCACACCCCGAAAATGGTCGAAACAGGAAAGATGCGGCAAGGTTATGAGGGTCGCGCCCTTTAGGGTGTGTCATTCCCTTCTGGTAAAGGGTGGTACCATGGTATGGAGCGCAAATACTTACTCATGTGAATACTGCAGATCTATTACTTTGTGATTGCTTTGTGGTTTTGAGGCGCCTCGGATAAAGGTCCTAAAGGACCGGGGGATGGCATGCTCGAATAGTAGTTACCTAGTTATAGAGGTAACCCGGCCTTGTGTTAGCAGAGATCCGGTTAGGTTCTCGGGACATCCCGCCAGAGGCGATCCCATGGACAGTAGGAAGTTCCTTAGCCTGACCATTTGTTGGAAATCCATTCATCCAATACTGCCTTGTATGGTTTTAGTTGTAGAACCTGCCATTTACTTATGATGGCGCCCCACTGTTTAGATGGTAGCTATAGTAGGCATACGATACTGGACGTATGTTCGCTAGGATTTATATTATACTTTCGAAATGGTTTTCCACACTTTGCACTTATAGTAATAATATCAAAGAAATTTTCTCGTATTAAGCATATTTGACTATCATAAGGAGAAATCTCCTCCAATTCTGCATTTGCATTGTGTGTGTGGCGGTACGCCTTATGGTAGTTTCATTTTCTAAAAAGCATTGCGGATTTCAAATTTAAATTCTTTTGTTTGTTTTTAATAGACCGAATGTTTTTGTTTGCTCATACCAGTCCCATGACTAACCTGGAGTTTATTATTCCTATCCTAAACTCTTGGTGCCCACTATTTTCCCACACGGGCAGTCTAGAGTTGGGTTTTTTTTTCCAGATAGTCAGGTTTAGTAGATTATCTGGAGCTAGTTCAGTCTTTGGATCTGAACTGCACTTGCTTATCTTTGTGCATCGTGATTGGGAGTTCGAGTTATTTCTGGATTGGTGCTTCGAAGTTGGAGTTCTTTCTTGAAGACCATATTAGAGTTGTTGTTCCGCTGCTGTGTTATCATTTCTTTCCGCTGCTATTATCTTGTATCATATCTCTGATGTATATTCATTATATCATCTGTTGTATCATATTGTATCAAATGTTGTATATTGATATATTCTGTTCTTCCGCTGTGTTGCACTTAATGTGTTATAAGCTCCGGCGAACCCGATTCGACGTTTGGATCTGCGGCATTTGAATACGAGTGTCGTATTTGGTGCCGATTTTCGAAGGCCGAGTCAGGATCGCTACAATTCTAATAGTTTGAATGTAGTTTTTCTGTGTGGCATATTTATATACTGAAAATAGACAAACTAATTTTCTAAAAGTTTAAAGGTGCAGAAATCAATAATTTAGTTTGTGGTGATTACTTTGGTGACTAATTTTAGCCTAAAAAATTATTATATATATATATATATATTATTAAGGAAGAAGGTCATTTAGTAGAAAATACCTAAACTTCATCGGAGTTTAGAGAAAGTTTTTTCATTTAATGGTTTTGTAAAGATATCAGCTACTTGATTTTCGGTATTTACGTATTTTAATGAAATGGTTCCTTTTTCAACATTGTCTTGTAGAAAATGATGTCTTATATCTATATGTTTGGTTCGTGAGTGGTTAACAGGGTTTTTTGACAAATTAATTGCACTTGTGTTATCACAATAAATTGGAGATTTGTTGTTAGTTTTACCAAAATCCGTTAGTGTTTGTTGCATGTATATTACTTGAGCACATGCTAGAGCGGCGGAGATGTATTCAACTTCGCAAGTAGATAGAGAAACACAATTTTGCTTTTTACTAAACCATGAAACTAAAGATTGTTGGATAAAATGAAAAGTTCCACTAATACTCTTACGACCTGTTCTACATCCACCGAAATATGCATCGCTATATGAAACTAGTTCAAACGATGATCCTTTTGGGTAAAACAAACCATAATCTCTAGTACTAGATAGATAACGTAAAATACGCTTAACAGCTCTTAGATGAGATTCTTTTGGTTGTGCTTGAAATCGGCACAAAGGCATACACTCATCATAATATCGGTTCGACTGGACGTTAAATAAAGTAAAGAACCAATCATGCTTCGATATAACTTTTCATCAAAATCTTTTCCATTTTCATGCTTTTCTAAGTGAACAGTGGTGCTCATTGGTGTTGGTTTACTTGATGTTTTATCCATTTCAAATCGTCGTAATAAATCGTTACAATATTTTTCTTGGTGAATAAAGATTCCATTTTCGATTTGTTTTATTTGTAAACCTAAGAAGAAATTTAATTCTCCCATGTATGACATTTCAAATTCATTTTTCATAATATTAGAAAATTGATTACATAGTTTTTCGCTGGTTGAACCAAAGATGATATCATCAACATAGATTTGTACAACCAAAATATCGTTATTATCTCTTTTAATAAATAAAGTTGTATCTATTTTTTCTATATGAAAACCAGATATTATTAAGTGATTTTTAAGACGTTCGTACCATGCACGAGGTGCTTGTTTTTAATCCATATAGTGCTTTATGTAATTTAAAAACATGATCGGGATATTTTTCGTGAACAAATAGTGGTGGTTGTTCGACGTATACATTTTCCTTAATAAAACCATTCAAAAAGGCACTTTTGACATCCATTTGAAATAGTTTTAAATTGTTATGAGTTGCAAAGGCGAGTAATGTATGAATGGCTTCTAATCTTGCTACTGGAGCAAGTGTTTCATCGTAATCTATGCCTTCTTCTTGATTATAGCCTTGAGCAACTAAACGTGCTTTATTTCTAACAATATTTCCATTTTCGTCTGCTTTATTTCTAACAATATTTCCATTTGAAATAGTTTAAAATTGTTATGAGTTGCAAAGGCGAGTGATGTATGAATGGCTTCTAATCTTGGTACTGGAGCAAACGTTTCATCGTAATCTATGCCTTCTTCTTGATTGTAGCCTTGAGCAACTAAACATGCTTTATTTCTAACAATATTTCCATTTTCGTCTGCTTTATTTTTAAATACCCATTTTGTTCCTATTACCGATTGATCTTCAGGTCTTGGTACTAATTCCCATACGTTATTACGTTCAAATTGATTTAATTCTTCTTGCATAGTTATTATCCAAAAATTATCATTTGAGGCTCCTTTATAATTCTTTGGTTCAAAGTTTGACACAAATGCTATATGGCTTATATAATTGCATTGATTTCTAGTTACTCTTGAATTAAGATCTCCAATAATATTATCTATTGGATGATTCTTAAGAATTCTAGGAGGTGATATCAAAGTGTTATTTTGAATATTTGTTTCATTACTAATAAAATTCGTTGAATTTGTTAGTGGAATAATTTCTTCTTCATCATTAGTATTATGTTTAAAAAGATTTTCGTCGAACGAGACATGTAAGCTTTCTTCAATAGTATTATTTCGTTTATTTAAAATTCTATATGCTTTGCTTCATTCCGAATATCCAACAAAGACACCTTCATCGGCTTTTGGATCAAATTTTCCTAAATTATCTTTTTTATTTAATATAAAACATTTTGAACCAAAAGTTTTAAAGTATGATACTTTAGGTTTTTTACCAAAAAATATTTCAAAACAGGTTTGTTTAGTCATGGGGCGAATAGTTACTCGATTTAATACATAATAAGATGTTGCAATAGCTTCAGCCCAAAAGTATTTTGGTAATCCACTGCTATATAGAAATGTTCGTGCATATTCTTGTAATGTACGATTTTTTCTTTCTACGACACATTTTGTTGAGGTGTACGATGAAAAGAAAAATTATGAGTTATTCCTTTCTTATTGCAAAAGTTTGTAAAAAGATCATTTTCAAACTCTCCTCCGTGATCACTTCTAATATTTTTAATTTTCAAATTCATTTGAGTTTTAATTCTTTTAGCAAATATTTTGAACTTACCAAAAGTATTGCTTTTATATTTTAAAAATATAGTCCATGTATATCTCGAAAAATCATCAACTATTACGAACACATATTTGTTGTGATTTATAGATCTTATTTGCGTTGGACCAAATAAATTTAAATGTAATAATTCTAATGGTTGTTTTGTAGAAATATTATTTTTAGATTTAAACGAGCTTTTCTTTAGTTTTCCAATTTGACAATCGTCACATAAGTTTTCTACTTTATAAGTCATTTTAGGTAATCCTCTTACCAACTCATATTTTGCTAACTTATTAATATTCTTAAAATTGTTATGACAAAATCGTTTATGCCATAACCATGGATCATCATGTTTGGCGGTTAAACATAAATTTGAATTTTTATTTATATTCATATTTAATACATAAATATTTTTGTTTCTAAAACCTTCAAAAATGAGTTGTTTGTTATTATCTAAAATATTACATCTATTTTTTTCAAAATTTATTTGAAAACCTTTATCACATAATTGACTAATGCTTAGCAAGTTATGTTTTAAATTTTCTACTAATAAAACATTTGTAATAATAGGATAGTTAGAGGTACCAGAGTTGATGACCTCTCCAATGCCTATGACATATCCTTTTGAATTGTCTCCAAAGGTTACTATTCCACCATCGATGTATGTTATATTTGATAACATTTTTGAATTTCCAGTCATATGTTTGGAGCAACCGCTATTTAGTATCCATTTCTCCTTATTTTTTATTTTGGGTACCTGCAAAATAAGCAATGTTTTAATTGGTAACCATATATTTTATTAGGGTCCTAATTGTTAGAGGAAGGTAGCCATACCCAAGATGGTTTGGTACCTTTATAAATATAATTTTTATTATAGACTACATTCTCTAAGTAATTATTAATATGCTTTTGTCTAATCAAATTATTATTTGTTTTAGGAATCCAAATTTTTATATTATTGGTATTCAATTTAGTCTTAGACAAACTTCTAGTTTTTATATGCCTGCTATTTTTAGCATTACTTCCTTTTTGTTTAAAAGAATTTTTGAATCATATTCCATTTCTATTACCTGATGGTTTTGAAATTTTGATAAGATTCTCCAAATCTTGTTTTCCTTTATTAAATTTTGACACATTGTTGGTAATTTTATCTAATTTTTCTCTTAACTTTATAATTTCAATTTCCAATAATTCAATACTATTTTTAAAATTAATATTTTCTTTTAACAAATTTTCTTTTACTATAGAAATATTCTCACTTTCTATCATATTATTTTTGATTTTTTCTTGAGATATTTCAAGTTCTTCTTCTAGAATAATTTTTTCATCTTTCAACATTCCTACCTCAAGTTCTGATCTATTTATTTTGACTATATTTTCTTTATTCAATTTTTTTATTTGTATAAATTTATCGTCTAGTTCCATGCTAAGTTTTAATAGTTCATCATAGCTAAGTTCAGGGCATACCTCTTCAGTTTTTGCCATAAAACACACATTAGCTTGTTCTCCGTCACTGTCGCTATCACTTTCAGAAGATGAAGAGTCCGAGTCATCCCAAGTTACTTTGAAAGCCTTCTTCTTCTTGAATTTTTGAATTTTGTTATTCTTTTTATCATTATTGAGTTTAGGGCAATCCTTCTTCATATGTTCGTATTGATCACATTCATAGCACTTGATTTGAGATAGGTTTGTTGTGTTGGACTTCCCTTCTTTTTGAAATTTTGTCATCTTTCTAAATTTCTTGAATCTATTATAATTCTTGGCAATAAAGACTATTTCTTCTTCATCTAGATCAGAGTCATCATTATTTGTTGCTGGAAATGCTATATTCCTTTTCCTTTGAATTTAGTTTTTCGTGCCTTCAAGTTAGCTTCATAGGACATTAAATTTCCTATCAACTCTTCAACTTTGAGAGTAGAAAGATCATTAGCTTCTTCTATAGATAAAACCTTCCTTTCCCAATCTGACGTCAAAGAGTTGAGTATTCGAGATATTAAATCAAAATCAGTGAATTTAACTCCTAATGCCATAAGATCATGTTGTATAGTTTCAAATCTAGAATACATGTCAATTATAGTTTCATTTTGCTTCATTTTGAATGAAGAAAATTGGTTTTGCAAAATTGAAATCTTAGTTTGTTTAACCTTTATTGTACCTTCATATGTAATTTGTAAGGTACGCCAAATATCAAATGCAGTGGTACGTAACATGACACGTGAAAATTCATTTTTGTCTAAGGAGCAAAATAAAACATTCATAGCTTTAGCATTATTTGATGCTAAGATCTTTTGTTCATCGGTCCAAGTGCTCATCGCAGTAGTAGGTGCTTCATATCTATCTTGTGTGGCTGACCAAATTTCAAGACCATTAGCTTCCATAAAAATTCTCACATGTGTTGACCAATATGCATAGTTAGATCCATTAAAAAGTGGGGGTCGTGCAGTGGATTGTCCTTCTTGAAAAATATTTGCCATATTAAATTGATTCAAAAACATGTTACTGTTATTTGATCAAAACCTTGCTTTGATACCAATTGAAAGTCTATGTGAGTGGATCGTATATGATATATATGCAAATATGAACAACTAACTATATAATATAATTTGATAGATAATAATAGCAAAGTAAATTAAAATAATCACACCAGGATTTTATACTGGTTCGGACCTCCCATCCTACGTCCAGTCCTGAAGCTCCTCTTTGGAATTTCCTTTCAACTAACCATCACTTGACCCGGAGGAACGGGTGTACAATAGCAGAGTTTCTTTGTCAAGATTATGTTCTATAACACAGATGTTGACTATTGAGTACAAGTGCTTCCAATATATATATATATATATATATATATATATATCTAGAGAATATTGAATGAGGAGTTCTGAATATATGGAAGAGTTAAATATAAGTAGTTGATTGCTAGAGAATAGGTATAAATCAGAGTATAGGAATAAAGAGCATAAGTCAGCGAGGTGAAGATTCTCTTTGCATTCCTGATGCTATTTATAGTGATGAAGAGTTTTCTTGTATAGTTGCTTCTGTTGTAATCTCCCTAAAGTCGCTTCTGATAGTGATGAAGAGTTGTAGCAGAGAGAAGCGGATGTGTCTTTTCGAATGTGATAGTTGGTCTTTGAAATTACTCAATCGAGTTCAAAATCAGACGTCTGGAGGAATGTTTCAGACGTTTGGTCATCATATAATTTTTATGTCTGGTTGCTATTCAGACATTTGAGTTTATTATCAGACGTCTGTTTCCTTCTGAGTTGTGAACCAGAGAGTTTAGCCAGATGTCGGAGTATATTATCCAGACGTCTGATTCTATCTGATTTGCAAACCAGAGAAAACATTCATACGTCTGGCTAGTGCACTCAGACGTATGAAAATGTGCATGATGCTTTATTTGTGTCTGTGCCATTTCATTTTAACTTCTACCGATTTGAAGTCTTTTGATACTTCTCTTGGGTCTTGTTTTTGTCTCTTTGGTGATTTTACTCTATCTACCTGTAAATATAGATATATATGTACATTCGATTTCCATTGTATAGTTGTTATCATCGAAACCATAGAATTGATTTCCCAACATGATGTTGTTTTCTATTTCTTCTTCTATCTCCTTCTTCTTTAAACCTAATGGTTCGTATTTCCGTTCACTTTGAGGTGATATGATGGAGAATAGTGTCGACTCAAGGGGTATGGACTTGTAGGTCATTACAGTAGTATTAGAGCGAGGTTAAGCGAGAATCTTGGCTCTGGTGGGAATTACTGATTGAGTTACGGATGATACTTCCCTAGAATGAGTTTGAGTGTATTAATAGATATGAGTGCGTATTTGTTAGTGAATATAAAATTTGTTTTTATATTGTGTTGACTTATCGGTTGATTGTTTATAGATTCGAGTCGATATGTGGGACGCCAAGTCATCGATAGGAGTTTCTAAACTCTTAACAAGATAAACCGACACAGTATTTTTTTAAAATAGGGTGAATGAAATAATTTTGGTATAAACAAGAAATAATTTTTGTAAATTATTATAGTATATGGTTGCTTGGTTATTGGGGAATGGTAATATTAAATTATTATCATTTTTGTGTACAAATTGAATAAGAAATTGAAAATCATAACTAAAAGCTAAGAAACAAATTCATATACAAATGGGATTTATAAATGAAAATGGTGAATGTGATTTATAATTTGAAATAGAATTCTAGATAAATATTTGAAATAAGTTGAAAGAATTTCGAATTTGGAATTTTAGGAAAAAGTTTAAATTCCTTTGGATCTGAAAATGGTTTTCAAAGGTTTTGGAGGAATATAGTGATATTATATCGGAAATTTTTTTGGAATTGGATATGAAATATGGTAGATTTAGAACTTAAAATTATGAAAAATGTTTTTAAAGAGATAAAGCACTGAACTCACATCGGTCCCTGGAAAATAACTTCGGTGATGATTGCAGCATCATCGATGTTCATTTTCGAGTTTCCAAGAGAGGAATTGCGACCTAAATGTTTTAAATTGGATTTGTTTGCAAAACTAGGTTGGTTTAAAATTCAGAGGATAATTTGATATGAAATGAATTATTTGTATAATTGATTTCAAAAATGATTTTGAAAAGTCGAAGTTTTGTTGTGGTAAAGCCGTTTTGATTTTTGTCATACAAAGGAATATTGGATATACTAAAGGATTTCGGGATACACTTGATTTCAAAAATAATTTTGAAATACTTAAGTAATTGTTTAAAAGACTCTGGAATCTTATTTAAAAATGTTATGGAATATAAACAAGTTTGAAAACGAAATAAGTTAGGATAGTAAGCCAATTTGATGAAGTAAATTAAAAAGATTAATGAATGGAGTGTAAATAAGTTGGAAAACTTATAGAAGTTTAAAATCAGAATTGAATTGGAATTTAACTAAATTAAGTTACGTAAAGGTGAATTTTGAGGCAAAAGTCTAAATAAACTATATGAAAATGTTATTGAAATAAAAATCTATTCGTTGAAATTTTTTTGTGAATAAATAAATGAATTTACATTTGCAAGTAAATGAAATTGAAACTGAATGTTGAAATTCATTTTGAAATTATAAGTAAATGGAAAATGAGTCAAGATTGGACTAAACAAAACAATAGACTGAAATAAAATTTGTAAGTAAACTAATTGATTTAAATGGTAAGCAAATGAAATGAAATTGAATATTTGGAAGATACTTGATTTAAATTGTGTAAAATGAAGTGTAAAATTAGTTCGAAGTAGACTAATAATTTAAAGTTTGGAAATGAAATCCATTGAGATTTAAAATGAATTATTAAGTGGAAGTAATTAAACAAATGAAAATTGAATATGGCTTGAAATAAATTGAATTCAATATTTAAAAATGAAAGGTGTATTGGATTCAGAAATCAAATGGAAATAAATATATGAACCAAAGTGGAAAAAATAAATATTAAAGTGTAAAATATTTATATTGAACTTAGAGAATGGTGAAGTTCTTAACTATAAATTGGCGTTGGAAATATACTGGACGATTGAATGAAGGATGAGTAAAGTGTGAAATGGGAAATTGTAAATAAGTAAATAGAAATTAAAAAAAATGTGAATAAAAAGAAGAATTGATTTATCTAACAATCAATTAGGGAAAAATACGAAGGATGTACGTATATTATTTTTCGCATAGCGATTTTATACAAATTCAAACATAGAATTTTGAGACAGTTATATCGATCCGAGTTGGGATTTTTCACTCGATTTTCGACGGCGAACACTAGATATGGATTTTGATTGATTCTTGAAATTCTCTATCATAGTTTAGGACTATGCAAGGAGAATGATGGTTTCTGATCAAGAAACCAGACCTGAGTTCGCATTAGGGGGTCGGATGGACGATACTAGTTCGAAAGTGATATTGTGTGATCGAGTAAGCGATCGAACTTGGTGTTGCATACGGATGATATACGGACATCGTACGGGCGTGAATAAAATAGAAATTTAAAGTTTTGTAAAGAAATGTATAAAATGATTTTGAATGTTGTAATTGGACATTATTACTAAATAGGATATTCAGGTGTGTTAAAGGTATGAGATAAATTGGGATTTTTGATTTCAGAAGAAAATTTGAATTGCTCGATAAAAAGGTATGTGTTTAAATTTCTATATGAAATTTGATGATTTTCTGGTCTAGCCACTTGGCATTTTCTTTTCTTTTGAAATCTGGGGGCCCGTAGAGGCATTTTATAGTTGTACCTAGATAGCCGCGCAAAGGAGACGTTGACGAAAATTTTCGAAAATTTAAAGAGTTAGAATTTTTTGAGAAATTTGAATAATTTAAAATGTGGATTTAACTTTAAATTGGAACTGTTGAGAAAATAATATTGTTTGGAAGTCATGGATAAGTTTAGGAAGTAAGTAAGTGTGATAAAGTCATTAATAAAAGATTGTTTGGGTGTGTTAAAAACTGTTGATTTGGGAAGAAAAATTAACGGGTTGTGGGGCATTCTTCTTAACTAATATTTTCGGGGACGAAATTCTTTTAAGGGGGAAGGAATGTGATGACCCATAATTTTTGAATATTTAAAATTGAAATATTTAATTAATTTTAAATATTTAAAAGTTAGTTTCTAACTTGAATTTCAAATATCGCTATTTATTGGATAATTTAAATATTGAATTTAGTAATTGGAAATTGGGAAAATTGCTGGATCTGGAGTTACAGGCTTGTTAAAAATAATTTAAAGGCCTGTAAAATTTATATTGGTAATATTGAGGATATTAAAACTTTTAAAATTTAATTTGGAAATGCTTTGTTCAGTTTGGAAATTATATCGTTCAAATCGATACTTAAAAATAGGCTTCCGAGGCACAGTCTTGGATTTCGACAAAACCGGTTCCATTGGATCCGTAATAGAGTATTATTATCGGATTTCAATTTTCGTATTGTTTGGAGTGATCATTTGGCCGTACGGTAGATAAACGCGCTAAAATCTTTATTGAAAATTTAATATAATAACTGGGTCCGAAAGCTATCTTCTCCATACGACCAAATTAGGACTCAAAACCTTTTCTATTGCATTCAGAATAGGGGTTTAACATTATAAACGCCTAGCGACATGCCTCGATTGGAGATCATGATTTTGAGTTGCGGAAATCGAGACAATTTAAATTTGAATTTAAAAATAATAAGTGCTTTGAAACACTGTAGCAGGCACAGACACGTAAAGAAAATAAAATACGTGTTCACCTTGGTTTGACACGCGTTTTTTCTTGTTTTCACTTAAAATTTTCAACCCTTTTTCTTTCAAAAAAATTCATTTTGCATATTAAAAAAAAGAAAACAGAAGTGGAAATCAAAATTTTAATGGTCGAGCCTTCCCTCCAATTCGAAATCAAATTCATAAATGAAAAATAAAATCTCAAATCAAGATTTCAACATGTTTCCTCGCTCGATCTCATGGCAGGCCGCGTTCATATGAAAGAGTCGGCGATGGGAAGGCAGGTGCGAGGAGAGAGGAAGATCATGAGTTCGATTCGAAGGCCGTGATGGGAGTTCGGTGGCTCACATGCGTGAGGAGGTGCGAGTTTTAGTGAGGCTGGAGTATGGGGTTTTGTCCACGAGTTCGCATGAGGCAACAGAATCGTCGTCGTCGTGATACTGGAGGTCGTGTCGATTGAGGATTTAGGTGGGCTGTAAGGTATTATTTTGTAATCAATTTAAATTAATTTCTAAAATTGGGTTGTTAATTTAATTAAAAATTTATAATGTGTAACGACCCGGAATTTTGGGTCGCTAAATTTGAACATTTAATTCATTTTAAATGTTAAAATGGATTATAAATTCGAATTATGATATAAAAGATTTGGTTACATTAATAAACTTGATTAAGACTTTATATACGATAATTTAATTGAAATTTGAATAATAATGAATGAATATTAAAATTGGGGTAAATAAGTAATTCTGAGAGTAAATGGAGATAAAATTTGATTCTAAAGTTTATTTCGAGTCTAATTGGTTTTGAATTATCATTTTGGACCGTTGGAGGGAATTAATTGCGATAGATTGAATTTGAAATTTTATATTAATTTAAAAATGAATTTAATATTATTAAAATACAGTTTAATCAGATTTTGGTCCGGAATGAGCCAGAATGATTTTATTTGTTTTTATAAATTTTATATGATTTATTATTAAGTTATTAAAATTTTAAAAGTGAACTTTTAAGTGCTTTAGTTAATTTTGAGAAATCGCTCAATTTAATAGACGAGTAAAATAGCCTTCCGGGGCACAGTCTTGGAATTCGACGAAACCAGTTTCATTGGATCCGTAATAGTTAGTTATTATCGGATTTCAATTTTCGTAGCAATCGGAGTTGTCGTTTGACCCCGGCAGCTCGAAACGCATCGAAATCGTTTTAATCGATTTAATTTGAAATTGATCGTTTAATTCCGTAACTCGCACATACGACCGAATTAGCTTACGAAACCTATTCCATTGTGTTCAGAACGCGGAAAAACCCTGGAATCGCCTGTCGGAACACGTAGTTTGGAGTTCGTTTGCATACGATGTTAAGTTGAGAATTTTATTAATAAAATAATATTAAATTACATCAAATACATGTTTAACATTCAAAACCCTAATACCACTTCTCAGGCCGCCGCTCATTTTCTTTAATGGCCGAAAATCAATTCGTTTCTCCTTCAAAAATCTCTCAATCCAGGTAGTTATTTGGAAAACTTTCTAAATGAAAGTTGTAGATCGTTGAGGGATCTATAGATCCAACGGTTGATTTCGTGTGAAGCTATCGATTGGGGGTGCTTTTTGGTTGCGTGTGCCGTACGTTTATGCGCGCGTTTCGTCGTGTGGTAGGACCGAGCTCGGCGCTGCTTCTGCCGAAGGGGAGTAAGAGATGAGCTACGTAGTGGGCTCGTTTGATCGACTGATGGTCAATCGTTGATAGGGGCGGCTCGTTCCCTAGTTTCGGCAATTGGGTTCGAATCACCCTGAAGATCGCGTGCGTGAGTTGTTTGGGGAAGAAAGCCTGTGTGGCCATGATTTTTCACTGTTTGATCTACGGTTGAGGGTAAAGGGAATTTAATTTAATAAGGAAATTTTTTTAAGTTCGATTCAAAACTTCATAAAATCCTAACTAATTCATACGTTATCAGAATTTAACAAGATTCGCGGCGGCGGGATCGCAGAAAAGGGTACTACGCAATGATGCAGTTCCGGAGTCATTCCGGGCAAGTAAAAAATTTAAGTTAAATCGAACGTCGTTCGGTTTAATTTAAATTTCGAATGCTCGCTGAAACTCAAGGTGAGTTAATCTCACTCACATCTGGAATGTTAGCTGATTTAAGTAGTTAATATTTAAATAGTTGTGTGATTGGTTGAAATGTTTATTTATATCAGTCAGGATTGATATATATATATATATCTGTGTGTGTGTGTGTGTGTGTGTGCTAATATTTGTGGATGCAGGGAAAACAGGTTGGAAGGATCCAACTGGATTCCTCACAATGTAGTAATTATTTTTATAGTTGATGATGATGCCTGTTTATATATTGTGATTGATAAATTTGGAATTAAATTGTATTGTGATATTATGGTGTAAACTACAAACCCAGAATGTTAATTATAAAGAAATTTGGAGTTTTAAATTATAAAGAAATTAAATTGGGTTTTCAAAAGAAATTAAGAAATTAATAAATAAGGAATTTAAAGGAATGTAAAAATTAGAATCTGTTTGGATGGAAAACCGAAATAAAATTGTATCGAAATATTGCTGGATAAATTATAAATCCATAATTTAATTATAAATGGATAAATGGAATTTTAGAGAAATAAAAGATATTGTTAAATAATGAATTTAAAAGAATTAAAATTTGAAATCTATATAGAATGAAAATTGAAAATTTGTAAAATCTGGAATGATAATCAAAGAGAAACGTTATCAGTTGATAAATGTAAAAGCAAATTTATGTTATTAAAACGTAAACCTGAATCTAAATAAATTGACAGAATTCATAAGAAGGATTTTTGGAATATTTGAGTGGGAATGAGCTTCCCTGGGAAAAACCAAGTTCGAGTTTTAAACAGATTTTATTAAAATTAAATTTTAAGTTTAAAACTTGTTTCAAACGAGTGTTTGGAAAACTTTAAAAGCTAATTAATAAATTAGTAATAGTGGATATTACGATTTCATTAGTAATTGCTTTTACAAATGAATTTATTTAAAGGCTGTTTTTGACTTAAGTCATTTGAAATTAGGATTTATCTTATTAAAACACTACTTTTAAATTTAGTTTAATAAAAACCTTATTTAAAATCAAAGTTTATATCTTAATAAATGTTTTTACTACACATATTTTGGAATTATATTTTGAGTAAGTAACTAGAAGTAAATTTCCATATTTAAAGTATATTTCAGTAAAAAAAATGTTTTAACTGTTTTAAAATTTAAATTGTTTTGAACTTGGTTATTTCCAATGGAAATTAAGGGTAAAGGATATACCTTGTAAAGGAAGAATTTTGGAAAATGTTTTCAAATGAGCTTGGGAAATTTGAAATTATATCTTTTAAAGATATTGAGGCAAATAAATAATATGGGAATTATTTATTGTGTGATGGATGCTTATGGATGTTTATGAATATAAATTGATAGTTAAATCACCGACTATCAATATTGGACAAATGCGTTGATCGTTTCGAAGAGACCGGGATCGAGATTTATTTCTCGAAAACCACTTCGATTCGGTTTGTACGTTTCGTGCGAAAAACGTGTTCGGAGTCGAAGATGGAGCAGTGAAGTGCAATGGCTAGTCGCTACTAATCCTGAGGATATTTCTAAATGGATGTAGTAGGAGTAGTGCCTTCGGTTCCGTTCGAACCCGGGACGGACTTGTATGGACGAATGCTTGCGAAACATCGTCAGGTGGACGATGGGCATTCTAAGTGAAAACCTTCTAAAGGTAACGCTTAGCCTCAGGCCTCATCAACCGAGAATGGCTGAAAATCAGGGGATATGCAGCAAGGTTAGGTGGGTCATGCCCAAGCAGGACAAGATATTTCCCCTATCTAGATGTCCCTTATATATTTCGGCTTAGTGGGTGGTTGGTCGCGCCAACCACGGGGTTTATCTTGTTCGGGACTGTTCAGTAAGGAATGGTTCCGGCCTTGTGTTGCAGGGAATGAAGGGAGTAATCCTCGGTACGGTGATCTAGGCCCCGTACTGTGACAGGTGGTACCCCAGTGCCTAGTCATTGTTGGAAATCCATTCTCCCTACGAGCCTTGTACGAGTTTTGTTTGTATTACCCACTTTTGTGGCTAGTAGCTGGAATCTAATGAATGTAACAATTTCGGCTATTTTATAATTATTTGTAAATAGACACTATTATAATATCAGAGGATTTCTATAAAAAGTGTTTTAGCTATCGTAAGGTAAAAACCCGGCATGTTTATTTGTGGCGTGGTCTTACGAGATGCTTTTGTTTTCAAAGGATTTTTGAAAACTTTAATAATCAATTTGGATGCATTATTATCAGCTGGTATTCCAGACTGACTCGGGTGTTATTTTATTATAATGCTCGGGTCAGACCGAGTATTATATGTACAGGACTTGATGCCATGTAGAAGGAGAGGAGCTGGAGTCCGAGACGTATTATCCGTATATATATATATATATATATATATATCCGCTGCTATGATTGTATGGTATGTCTGATTGATAATAGTTGATGTATGAGATACTCTGATGATGTGATGTACAAAACAGTTATAGATTTCATTTTGTGTAAAGTTCTATATTTACTATTATATTTTATTCCGCTGCGACTGTGAGATTCTGATATTGTATAGTTTCTTCTTCTTCTATCCCTTCTTCTTTAACCCTAATGGTTCGTAATTCTGTGCCACTTGAGTTAATAGAGGTAGAATAGTGTTGATTCAAGGGGTATGGATTTGCGGGCTGTCACATAATGGAATTATGTACTGTTTTCCTTTTTGTAACCATGATTAAGGACAAAAGAAAAGGTAGATAAGATTTACGAGACAAGAATAATAATATAGACATAACTATACATATATAACATATACACACATATCTAAATTTAAAAAATATATGGATAATCAGGGAAATGTACAAATATATAGATAAGGTTTTAGGAAAATGGGAGTTTTAAAATGTTTAAAGGATTTATATAAAAAATTAATTTGAAATCTCTATAGACTATTTTATAATTATATATGTAGTTTCAAAATATAAAATAAATATACATATTTTCACTTACTAGTTTGATTTTAAATAATATAGATATTATGGGGATTTATTTGTTCAATCAACTTATTAAATTATTTCAGTTACTGGAAAAATATTTATCTTAGAAAAAAAATTAAAAATTAATTATCAAGTTTATCTGAAAAGGAAATAGATCGTTCGATTATCTCAGATATTAATAAATCGTATAATGTTTATACAAGGTCTAAATCGAGGAGAAGACAAGCCGGATGAGGCTGGGTTGCAATTTAAATCAAGATGAGTTGATCTCACTCATTTAGATTTCCTTTTAAATCTAAATAGTTAAATTTAAAATTATTGGTTGTTTGCTTGAATTGATAATTTATTATCAGCTTGGATGTGACATATTATATATAGTAGTATATATATTAGAGTGATTGATTTCCCGCATTATATAGCGGATGAGACCCTATGCGCTCCGCATAATAGCGGATGTCCTTTTATACCGCGATATCCCGCCTTGAAGCGGGATTAGTATTTTAAATTATTGTGCTAACATGTGTGGATGCAGGGAAATAGGTCGGACGGATCCAACTGGATTTCTCAAAAATATTGAACTTGTGTTTATAATCTGTGATACGATCCATTGACTATCTGTGAAAGATTATTAAGTTTATTAGGAATTGAAAATATTGGATGCTATGGTTTAACTGAATATATATATTGAGTTTTCAAAAATATAAATATTGGATTTGAAAGAGAAATAAAAAACGGAATTCTATGTAAAATTAATATAGTGAAATTGGATAATTAGAGGAATGAATTTAGGAAAGGACAAAAGTTTGATTTTAAAATTCCAGCGAATAAATTTCAAGTATGGGAAAAAGATTTTTGAATAAATAGAAATAAATGAATTTAAAGGCTTAAGTGGTATTGTTTAAAAAAATTAAAGAATTTATTTTTAAATTCAAGTTTTAAATGTTTTAGGGAGAAATAAAAGAAGAATTTTGAAATAAATATGAAATTGGTATTTTTAGTTCAGATAAAATTTTAAATCATAATAAAGAAGTTAAATCTTAAACTAATGGGTTTTGAAATAAAAATTGAGTAAGTAAAGGAACTTGTTTTTTTCAAATGGAGTAAATTTTGGAAATCGATTTGGAAATCGATTTAGTGATCGAAACTATGTTTTAAAAGAAGGATGAGACTATGGAAATTATAAACTAGGTTTATAAAGTGGATTAAGCTATCAGTGGATATTTGAAAGTATAAATTCACGGTGGGAATTTATAAGGAATGGGTAATTGGTTTTAAAAATAAATAGTGGTTTATTTTTAAAAGGTGAAAAGGAAAGTGTATTTCCCTGAAAAGCCAAGCACGTTCTTGAAGCAAATTTTTATGTGTAAGTTAAAGGTTTTAAAGTTGTTTTAAAAGAATGTTATTTGAGAAATTATTATTTAAGTTGTTTAGAATTTTAAAGATAAATATTTATTAAATTAGTTATAGTAGTAATTATTTTTTAAGGTTTAATTGGTATTATGATTTAAAAAGATAATTATTAATATTTATATTTTATAAAGAAGTTTTATTTTAAAGATAAACGGCTTAAGTTTTTATTTGGAAAACTTGTATAGAATTTCATAACTTTTATTTTAAGATTTGTTTTGGCTTAAAGTTTTATATGAGAAATTACTATAAATTTATAGCTAGTATTTTAAATAAAGTATTTAAAATAGTTTTTATGTTAAAGTGTTTTAAAGTATATATTTTTGAATTAAGTGTTCAAGTAGTTTTGAATCTAAATGTTTTAAAAGTATATTTTTAGAATAAAGTGTTTTAATTATTTTAAAATCTTAAGTATTTTGACTTGGTAATTTTTAGTGGAAATAAATAATATTTGGGAAATTTATTCCGCGAGAGAATGGTGATTTGAAACTGTTTTCAAAGGGTTGAAGTGTGAAAAATAGCTTGGGAAGATATTTTGAAAATAAATAATTTAGGAAATTATTAATGTCTAATGATTATTTATGGATGTAAATTGATAGTTAAATAACCGACTATCAATATTGACCAATGCACTGATCGTTTCGAAGAGATCGGGATTAGGATTAATTTCTCGAAAACCACTTCGATCCGGTTTGAACGTTTTCGTGATAAAGACAAGAGCTTGGAGTCGAAGATGAAGCAGTGAAGTACAAGGGCTAATCATTACTAATCCTAAGGGTGATTCCAAAAAGGATGTAGTAGGAATAGTGCCTTCGGTTCTGTTCAAACCCAGGACAGACTTATATGTACGAATGCTTTCTGAGCATTATCAGGAGGACGATGAGCATTCTAAGTGAATGTGGCTAAAAGGTAACGCATAGCCTCGAGCCTCATCAACTGGGAATGGCTAAAGCGGGGGAGGTGCACACAAGGTTAAGTGTCTAGCAACCAATTAGGGTAAGGTCACCCCTGTCTAGATGTCCTTTTATTTTGGCTATATGGATGGTTACTGATCCCAACCGCGGGGTGAACTTACTCGGACTATCCAGTAGGGGGCAGCCCCGGTCTTGTGATGCAGGGGATCAGGGTGGATCCCCGGTGCGGTGATCTAGACCACGTACTGTGATGGGCGGTACCCCAGTAGCCTGGCCATTGATGGAAATCCATTTTCCCTACGTTCCTTTACGGTTTTGGTTGTAAAACCTATTATGCTAGAATTTAATAATGTAACAATTTCGGCTATTTGAATAAGTATTTGTATATAGACACTACTATAATATCAGAGGATTTTATAAGAAATGTTTTGGTTATCGTAAGGTAAAAACCTGGCATGTTTATTTGTGGCGTGGTCTTACGAGATACCTTTGATTTCAGAAGATTTTGAAAACTTTAATAATCCAATTAAGTGTGTTTTCTCACGCTGGTTTTCCAAACTAACTCGGGTGATATTTAACTATAATGCTCGAGTCAGACCGAGTATTATAGAGTACAGATTCTGGATGGACTGCTATGGAGCTCAAGGAATGCGCTGGATGGCGAGACGTATCACACGTATTTGATAAATATTCCGCTGTGTTGATTAACTCCATAGTCAGTTTGGGAGGATAAGTTATTACATAACCATCCAGTGTTGTGTTATTGTTTAATGTTGTACTCTGATGATGTAATGTAATAAACAGTTATAGATTCTTTTGTTTAAAAATTCTGTTGTTATCCATTATATATTATTCCGCTGCGATTATGAGATTCTGATGTTGTTTTCTATTTCTTCTTCTACCTCCTTCTTCTTTAACCCTAATGATTCGTATTTCCATTTACTTTGAGTTGATATAATGGAGAATAGTGTCGACTCAAGGGGTATGGACTTGCGGGTCATTACAACTTGTCTCTCCATTGACCAAAGTCCTCATCATCATCGTTGCTTTCTCCTTCCTCTTCTTTCTCTTCTTCTCCATCTTCTCTTCCTTCTCCTCCTTTGTGAATCATTTTAATTTCCAATCTCCCTTCTCTTTTTACTTACACTCCACTGGCAATATTTGTTTCCACCACTCTAGCAGTGGCTTCATCGACGTTCACCATACCTGATGGACCTTCATTACCCCCTTGAATATCTTCGTTGTAGCTGCAAACGAGGGTAGAAGACCTAGTGGATATTTTAGACCCTCTTTGTGGAAGTTTGATCAAAATGGAAGATCATTCAGGATCTAGGAGGACGCATTGACAAAGGTTCTCTTTGTCAAGAGTTAAGAGGTGGTGCAGAATCAAAGCTGACTCTTTTAAGGATCTTTTGTGCACGGTTCTTTTATCTCAGGTTGTAATATACGTAAAGAGAACGGGTAAAAAGTTAAACCCTTGGATGAAAAGAATCTAAGTATGAAAGAGAATGGAAAGAATGGTGTCTCACTTTCAAAAAACCAAAGCCGGTTGAATTCGAAGCGACCTCATATGAAGAAGTACTCATTTTTGATGTATGAGCGCTTGTTTGAAGTGCTTTAATAACTTTGCGTCGGCACCAAGCTTCCATGATCATTAAGGATGGTGGCTGACTTTGTTGTCCAAAGCTTAGGACCCATACTAATTCCCCGAAGCTTAGAGGCCGATGAAATTGCATCATGAATAGGATGTATACGGAGTTCAATTATGCATATCCATTAGGGTGTACTTAAGTGGAAGCGACCCAGGTTCTTAGTGAAACATTTGGAGGAATGGATTGAAGGGTGCTACAGCCTCACCTAGGAACATATGACCATTGGAAGTTGTATAACCTTCGGAAGGATTAGGAGCCTGTTGGTTAACTGTTGGTAGCAAGATGTCACTCTCTAGGGTTCCGTGTTGAAGGCACATAGTTCAAAGTGACTTGGCTATTAACACTGATGGCATTTATTCTGGGGGATCATCCAAGATCGTTAAACCAACTATTTTTAAGAGGAGGTGGTGGATTCTAGATTGGAACTAATGGTACTGTCATTCCCTATGACTCTGCTATGATTGATCGTCTGGTTCCAAAGGGCATAGATGTTGAGGCTTATGTTGTAGTAGACACAGCTTCAGGAGGAGTTGGTGGCCCATGCAACATTGAAGTGAGATGAATGCTGAGTCCTTCTAAACTAAAAACTTAATGCTAAACATAGTAAGGTATGTTTTATTTGGAAATTTTATTTCAATATAGAATCGCATGATCAACACCCGAAATCCAACGGACGTTGACATGTGTTGACCAATCGGATTATGAGCGTCGACTAGGGAAAATTGGAACTGTCAATCTATGCAGTATGTGTCCTGTGTCCCATACACGATGAACAGAACATTATGTATAGATAGCCTGCTCGTTTTGGCAAACAAACTCCATCGCATGATGGAACTATGTGTCGGATCTTATCCATGATCATGGGATAATCGATATCGGATCGCTATTTGAAGCAACGTGGAGCATTCTTTGTAGGAACACATGATTGTGCAGTAACCGGAAGCATTATATATTGGAATCATTCGAATGTCAACCCGGAGTTCAAGCCCTAAGATAATAAAGCCATTAGGTTTAAGTACATTCGACGTGACAATTTTTGGAAGAGAATCGTCTTATCAGAGGTTAAAATGGTGGTTAGTGATTAACCAACTTTGAGGGGCATTTCAAGCATTTTATGGAGCAAAGTTGTTAGGTTGCGGCAAAATTTTAGGTCCCCTTTGTTCGACACAAATTTGGATAAGCGTTTCCTCCAAGTTGACACAAGGAAGTAGAGATTTGGATATTGGAGATACCCACTTTGGGTCAAGCATGAGTCTGACCTAAGGCAAGCCGTGACCAAGAAAATGGAAGAAGGACAAATCACTAATTCCAAGCCCTCATTGTTCACCAACTGTAGGCAACTTTCGATATGATCAACAACAACCTAGTAACCCCACCTTGGCCATAAATGTCGATAGCCCACCTTTTGAATTTTAGATCAAGATTTGGGATTGAAAAGAACCTGAGGACAAATTAATGAAAGCAAGCGGCGGCTGTCGAAATGGACAATAGGCACTGTTGGCTAAGGAAATTGGATTGCAATTTTTTAGGATTGAACATAAAGCAAAGAGGTAAAAAGATAAAATAAACACGAGGTAGGAAAAAAGTAGCTAAGTGTTTAACTCATAAAAAATGATTTAGAATTTCTTCTTGGCACTGATTTTAATAGGTTGGCACCAAGACGAATTGTTGGCTATGGAAAAAAAGGGGGAAAAAGGAGAGATATAAAATAAAAGAAGTTCTCACCTAGCTGGTGCATGGAACGATCTCCGGATTAATGTAGATCTTAACCATGCACGGAAAATAAACAGATGTCCACAGAATGGAGATGACACTTTAAAGCAACTCTTGGATTATCAATGGACTTATATGGATGATTGTATATGCCTTTCAAGCACACTTTGTTTCCAATAAAAGCATACATTGGGGCAAGTGTTATTCGAATTTATTACGAAGTAGCTTTCATTCAATTATGGATGATGAAATGAAGATGAAATGATTCAAGGATTTGGAAGCAAGTTTGGATGGTATTTGAAAGGACTTAAAGAGTTGGAGTGCAAAAGGTAAGCTAAGTGAGTGATCGGTACCAACCTCTTTTTAGATTGGTACCGATATAATTTCAAGCATCTAAGAAGATTCTAGAGCAATTATCAAAGGATGATTGGTTAAAGTGATTGTCCTAGGGACGATTTCTGAAGGAGTGAATGAGCAACTCCAAAAATTTATATAGAAAAGGAAAAGTACTAGATGTGTCAGGACCTCTCGATAACAACTTGATTTCTATGTCAAAAATTCTCGGGACTTAACAAATCAAAGCAAAAAGATGGAATAGAGGAAGACTGCATAGTTTGCAACTAGTAAATCATTTCGATATCGATCTGATTCATGCTGATACCAATATTATTTTATGACAAGGGACCTAGTCTCACCTTCTACTTTCTCAGATCTAGAGTTTGAGCTGACATTTCATAATCTGACGACTTCATTAGGCAATTCCTTTATAAAGAGTAGGCCTATAACAATTTAAGTGGACTTTTTAGGCCATTCAATTCTACGTCTTCTTTCTTCACTCAAGTATGTCACTTTGGAGGATAATTTTTACTGTTCTAGGTTGATTTGAACTGTAGAACCCTGGTATTTACGACAAAAATATTTCATAATAAGATTAAAGTGGACTTAAAAGCCTTAGATTAGCCGAACTACAATAAAATCCATGAGTATTCTATTATTTTCATTTTTTTAGTTAGATCTACTCTCTTTAAATCGAATTAGGGTTTTGTGCCTCTTTTTTGGCCCAACAAATGGTATAAAAGCTCGCATTGAGTCAACATTAATAAACGACAAATACATAAAGCAATCTCTTGAAAATTCCAATTAGATGGATGTCTTGGAAATGTTGTTTAACTAAGGATAATATTATTCAAATTAAGGACCACATTTATTAATGGAAAACCTCCCTACTCTTAGTCTTTATCTGGCTTGACGAAGTAGTATGTTTTTAGGTTATGCTCTTAACTGAAGGCCTAAACTTTTTTGTGCCTTAAGTTGATTCAAATATGTGTAATGAAATATTTCAATTTTAAATTTGAACCTGCTTTGAATTTAAATCAAATTTTATGAAGGTTATAGGATATAATTTTAAAATTTCTTTGAATTTTATATCAATATAATTGTTATATTCATATAAATCAGAAGGGTTTAACTAACAAAGATACATATATGAATCTATTTTTAAGTTAATAAATTATAAACATCATAATAAAATTGAAATTATTTATATCACTATGTATATAAGTGGTTAAGCGAAATAGTATCCAGCATAGACTTAAAGGAGTGTATTTATCATGTAGAGACATACAATGTCATGAGATTGTATACTCATCTTCCTTATAATATCGATAATACTCATATTATTATTCAAAATATGAATTCAAAATAATATTACTCTTTATTATTTACAATGTAAACATATTATCATATATACTTATGGTTGTCGAGCACCCTGAAGCCATAAATTATCTATAGTGATGTTTATATTATACTTAGATTGAAAAAGACATTTTGTAACTTTGCTAAGCATGCTAAGGGTTCCAAAATTGTCCTTAGGCAATCACAAAATGATAGGCCATGTGTATCAAATGTACTTTATGATTATTTGAACACCCTCAAGGTCATAACGAGGATTATGAACAAATATATACATGGTTAGGAATTATATATGAGATGTAATTAATAATGTGCTATTTACCCTTTGTAGGGAATATAATTTGTTGAGCACTTAAAGGTTATAATAACATAATAAATGGACCATAACACCCACTAGTGGAATTTAAGAAGTTCCTGAATCTCTTCTAGGTTTCTAAGAAATGTAAAATTGTGTAGGAGCCTTATTTGATAAATTAAATAAATCAAATAAGTTGGAATTTGAGCGATTTCATCTTGTTTACTCTTAGTAATTTACGATAATAAAATAGCAACGATGAAGCCATTCTTATAAAAAAAACATACTAAACAGTAGGAACTATAAATACCGGTTAAGAAATGTTAAAATTGCACTCATATATGAAAAACTCTAGCATGTAGTCGCTAACGAACCCATGGCTAATCTAACGTGATGGGTACTTTTGAGCATATATTTTTTTATGAATCATAACCATTATATTGTGAAGTTTCCCAATGCTATGTTTGGCCGCTATATGAACAAAGCTTTAAAGAAAAAATGAGAACATGGAAGTTCATTTCATATTTGATCACCTAGAAGTTTTATGGTAAATAATTTCATTCGACAAGGCAAAATATCTCATGGAAATTATTTCGTTCCATAGTGAACAGGGGAAATCCATTCCAAGTTCACACACTCAATAAGATTGGGCACATAGCGAGATTTCTTACATATGGCCACTCTTGGTCAAGAGTTACATAATGAATTGATACTTAATCAAAAACTTTGTAGTTTAATCCATTCATATTGAACTTCATTACGAATTCTTTAAAGTGTAATTTCATGGGCATACTTAATATGTTATCCTTAATATGTTTAGGACAATCGAGAGTACGCTCATGAAGAATTCAAGCGTTGTGCTTAAAGTTAAGAGTAATTATTCTTTGAATAGTTCATAGAAAAGAAAACATAGATTAAAGGGTGGCAAAGGTATAACCAAGGGTAAGGAAGAGAAAAATGAATGTCATCACTACTCAAAAAGGGACACTGGAAAAGGAACTATCTAGGATATTTAAAGATGCTAAAAGGGAAGAAGGAACCTGATTTTGCTCCTAAAGGTATTCTCTTTATAAGAAAGGTTTATTTATAAGTGATTTTATATATAAGTATTTCTACTTGTGTTTTAGATACTAGATCAACAACTCATATTGTAATTCATTCTGCGGACATAGGAGCAAAAGGCCCATAAAAAGAGGGACCATGGAATTTCAAGTTGCCAAAGGAGCCATTGTAGTAGCCGTTGTAATGTGAGATTACCTTATGAAGCTTGTTGGTGGAAATAATTAAATTTTATATAGTTGCTATTTTTTACGAAACTTTATTAGTGCAATATGCTTTGTTTCCCGTTTGATGGAATATGGCTATAGTTTTATTTGCAATGACGATATTATGAATGATTCATATGAAAATAATGTTTTTTTGGGTACTCTTAAAGATAGATTTATGTTCTTAATCATTATTATTAATTCATGGTAACAATAAATTGTTATTAATTCGCAAGCTATTAATTCATGGTAACAATGAGCTCCTTCTAAAGGGTACTTGGATTCAAGCTTTCTGGTGATATCAATGATAGTATCTTAGTCTTGTGTTTTATATTTACCCCGATTAAAGGATCCATAAATTAAAAAAGTTCCAAATAAGAAGTAGAGGAAGATTCGACATAACATTAATTAATGACGCAAAAGAATCGGTGTGGACGTGGATAAAGAGATAGGGTGATCCCTAGCATTGAAGGTCTGATGCTAATGTATTATGACAATAATGCGACAATACATATTGCTAAGAAGCCGCGAGCTCATAAAAAGTTAAGACACATTCTTCGTAAGTTCCACATGATGAAACAACTTATGGGTGATAGAGAAGTAGTGATTGAAAAAGTAGATACTAAAGATAACATTGTAGATGAATATCCCTATATTTTGTAGCATATTATTCTAGAAATTTAATTAAGAGATAATTAAATAAATAATGTGGGTAAGTTAGAAAATGTAGATTTTCCATACTAATTAAATTTGGTCACTAATTATTTAGTAAAGTGTATGCTTTAATAGAGAGAAAGAAACCCTAGTTAACTAAGTCAAAGGAGGGGCAAAAAAGGAATGAAGATTATATCATTCTTTCCCCCTCATTCATTCACTTTCATTTTAAAACAAAAACTAAAAATAAAAGGAGGCTGAATTCTGCCATTAAAATGAAGAAGAAGAGAAAACAACGGATAAAGGGAGTCATAAAGAAAATCCCTACATTTCAACTAGTGAAAGGTGAATAATGTCTTCATCTCTCTTTTATATGATGTTTGTAATTTAGATTTATGATGAAATCTAAATGATTGATGTGTTTAATCATGCATTTGGCTTTTATTATTGTTTATATGGATTATGGTTATTATTTGTGAATTTTGTGGAATTGAGTTTTGATTTAAAAACTTAGTTATTGATCTCATGCATTTTATTTTCATATGGTGTTGAAAACCAAATGATTTGAAATTTTGATATGGTGTTGAAAATAATATTTTTGAGTTAGCATTTTATTTTCATAATTTTGTGGAATTGTAAAAATTAATTATGAATTTTCTAAGATAAGAAATTGTAAATTTTGGATTTGAAGTACTAAAAATATTGAAAATAATTATTTTACACCAAATTTTTTTTGCCATGAAAGAATGAATTTTAGATTTTTGGGAACTTTTGGAGATTTTTCCCATGCATTTTTGATATACTAGGAATTAGTAGCAAAGGAAGGATTTAATTATTAAGGAAATAATTAATTAATTATGTCGTAAAATTAAGGTTTTTGGGAAAGAAAAGAAATTTCCTCTATAATTTAATTGTAAAGGATTTCCCAAAATATTTAATTAACTAATTAAAATATGACAAAGATATTAGTTTGGTAAAAAAAATATTACTTTTAAAGGAAATAAATTATTTTTTCAAATATTTACAAATAAGCCATTTAGACATGGGATAGCTATCTCAGCATTCGATATCTGTTGTAACATGTGATAGCCCCGCTTTTTAACCTTCGACGGCTATAAAAAATTTTAATGTGCGATAACACTATATTTACTACCTACGATAGCAACATATTTTCAACCTTCGATAACTACATATTTTCAACCTTCTATGGCATAATTTGCTAACATTTAATAATTGTGTATTTTTTATATTCGGCACATTAATTTATCAATGCTCGTTAGCTATATATTTTCAACATGTGTTAACATTATTTTATCAATACTCAATATATATATATATATATATATATATATATAAACTTCGAGAACTATTATTGGTTGACATTCGATAGCTAGTTTGGGTTGACACTCGATAGCTTTGTTAACATACGATAGCTACATGTATTTTAGACATGTGATAGCTACATTTTTTGACATGCGATAGCATATACTTTTGATAAGTGTTAGCATATACTTTTGACAAGCGATGACATTTGCTTTTAAGGTGCGATAACACATGCTTTGAACTTCGGTAGCATGCTTTTAAAGTGTGATAGCACTAAGTTTTTAGAATTAAGACAGCTTATTTTGTTGACACTCTATAGCTTTCTCTATATTTGGCCTAGCTTTTCTTTATAATAAAATTTGATTTTGTTAAGTTACTTTGAAATTTTTTAAACTGACTCAAAAGATAGTTTCGGTCCATTTTAAAGAGTTTAGCGGAATATTACTTAATTATAAGTAATTTTTATAAAATGGATATTGTATGAAAATATGTTTGTGATGGATGATGTATTATATGATCAATTTTGTATCTTGATCAGTTGATATTGCATATGTAAATTATTGACATGCTCAGTTATATATTATCATCCAACATTTATGACCTTGAGGATAGGGAACTGATGACTAGTTAGGCTTGTTCCAGTAGTGGGTATGGTGGGACTTTACTTTCGAGTGAGTAGAACTGCATTGGAAGATCGGGAAGATCAAATTGTGTTAGGATGCCCTAAACTGATCAAAAGATATGACTCGTTGAGATTTCTAAAACCAAATTTTAAGGTGGAGGCTAATGTAGGGTCATGCCTTACACTCCAATGTTAAGCCTTATGTTGGTCAGGTCTATGATTCGAATGAGTAGGGCTTCACCAATATTGAGGCTAAAACTTCAGTTGCTCATCTGAAGGAACTCATAGCTATCCTCACCTATATTTTCTTCTACCGGGGATTAGAAGACTCTTGTTATTTTCTTCTAGATGGACAAGATGAGTGTTTAATTATTTTATTCTATCAGAGAAGTAGCTTGGCACACTTATGAGAATGGACGACATTTGGATTATCTGGTTAAATGTTTGGCCTAAGTTTGCATGATAGGTTTTTAGTTAGCCTATGAAAACTAATAAATTCATAGTGTTCTAGGAAAAACTATGCCAATAAAAGGACAATTTATGAGATTAGGCAATTATAGAAATGTGTGACCCTTAGACCCTTGAATATTAGACTATTTGTTTTGACCCATTACGCATGATGATGATATTGTGATTATGTTCTAATCATTTTGGTTGCAGGATATGCCATGATTGACGTATTGAATGTAAAAGATATAGTATAGTGAAACTTATTTCGTGCTTCAACGACATGGTCTCATTAGTTATCTATTTTTGTTTGAGATGGACTAATAACATAAACACAAGACTTTTTGTCCAATCCTAGGTTTTTGATTTCCCCTTAAACTCTCAAATACTCATTTGAGTATGCTAAGAGTAAGGTATTAAGATTTAGATGAATAAGGATTTGGGAGACGTGCATGAGGCATGCTAATATTTGAAGTATTTCTGTCGTGTAGTTTAACTGCTTCACTATTATTTGATAGTATATATATGGGTTATGTAACCATCAAGTAGTTTAGCCTCTGATTATCCAAGAGGGCATCAACATATAGCGATCTTAGAACTATATTTGTATTTATTATATTTCATCAAAACGAAGTAATCAGGAGGATATGTAATTTGGTATGTTTTGAATTTAGATTTGAACGAATGAAACATTTTGTGAAAATTTATAAATTCTAGTGCATTTGATGTTAATGATGTAATAAGTGATCTCATCTTTTTATTGGAAAATAATACTAAGGACATATACAGCATCAATAGTATCTATTTTAAAGCCTCAAAATGGAGGACGTTACGATTTAGTATCAGATCACCGTATTACATAAAAATTAATAATATTTGAAAAATCATAACCTAAATAAATTGGAAGGAATAAATTAGGGAACATGATAACATTATAGTAATGTACTTGTCATTTGATATGTATATATAAGTACATATACTTATCTATACTCTCCCTTTTATCGATAAACCATTCTTTGTATCTCAAGAAAACTTGCATGCAAAATACGACAAATGTACACCAGAAGTGGAAGACTTAACATAGAGGTGGAAGCACTGCCTCCAATAAAAATGGTCGAACTAATACTAGAAACGCTAACTAAACTGCAAATGCTAATGTGGGAGGCTGAACCGCACCTGTTGATATAGGGATGATGTATCATTTTTTTGTTAATATGATGCAAAAAGGAGCAACGGCTGGGTTGGTTGGAGGAAACATTGGAAATACGAGAACCATTGTGCCTAAAGTGGTTGCTTGCAATAATAACACCGCATCAAATTGAGACTATGTTAGTTTGGCAGGAAAACCATTCTTTGTAACTATAACAACACACCTTTTTCGATCTACAAATTCAACGCTCGAACAAATTCAAATCTCAAAAATCAAAACACGATATATCATCAGGTTATGATAACAAGAAACGCAAAGTAGATATAAATTTCTGAACTCACCGCAAAGGGAAACAACATATAATATTAAACATCTATATATGTAGCATAGATCCAAATACATAGTTAGATCATTACAACAAATTTCAATCCATAACACACACAAATATACCACTCGTAGGTTTATATTTACAGTATTTGCAATACAAGATCTTCGTCACCATGTCCTCCACATCGTCGAGTCCATCAACCCAATGACATAGATAATTAGGAAAATAGGAGTGGATTGGACATACGTATAAGTGAGTGAAACAAATCTATCTAATATATAATACGAAAAGACTAGTAAAACATCATTGATATCTCCTAACCCATATACACATATATTAACCCGTCTACTTGTACCGATGAGTAATATCAACACCATACCTAGGTTGACTACTCGATTAAGGTCATATCATATCTCGTCACACTTATACACAAATGTATACTCAATCAATAGATTCTACCAAACTTATAGTGCTGAGGAATACCAATTTGCTAAGAAAGAAATATGTTTATTACTAAGGGAAATTTCCCCGGGACATCTATTCCCTAAATCACTAACCTTGATACTTAGGGGACAACCATTTTCCTAAAAACAACGTTTTTTTGAATACCGAGGGAATAACTATTTTCTTGGGCCAACTATTCCCTGCACCATGCGTGCCTCGTACATAATCACTTGATAAATTAGTAGTACAACATGCCTAACATCCATTATCAGCTCATGCTAAGTCAATAAGACATCCCATCATGGATAACAAACAAACATCCAATTTCACACATATCATCCACATTTATATTTAATGTTATCTGTATGTTTCGCCACATAATTATCGTACTGCTTTACGTCCTTCAAAATAGCCCAAAGCCTTGCACGTAGTCCCGATTCTGCAAATGCCTCCAATCGCACTTGGCTCGGTTAGGTTCTGTAGTTGTCATTCTCTTCCTATTTTATTCGTTTCGTTCTCTAACCATTTCATTTCACTTAACTTCATATACTTTGTTTAATAAGACTCGATATCATCATTTCTATATATATATATATATATTTCAGTAGAATTTATGTAGTTTCAAACAACTCTATTTACTATTGACTTCAAAGTCTCCATTAATCATCAAAAATTTTCATTAAATTCATTATAAAATCATAATTATCACCTAACCAAACCCTAACAATTATAAATCATTCAAATTTCATTACATAATCATAGAGAAGGTTCATTCACTAAAAATGTCTAGAAATGCACCAAACCACTTCTGCCTTTTGCTGTTTTGTTCCTTTAATGCATAGGAACCATGTAATTTGCCTAATTCATTCACTCAATCGTATTACTTGTCTAAGATCGTTTTGAGGGATGGATCATCAAAATTCATTGAAAATTGAGAGAATTATGCCACTATAAAGTTATGAAATGATAGAGAAAGAGTGGTGATGAAAAATGAGGAGAATAATTAAGTTTTCTTGCCTAAAAAAGGTTTATGTAGTGTTAAATTCGGTTAAGAAAAACTGTTCCATCTATGGTTTAATATCGATCCCTCTTTAATTTAAAATTTTAAAACACTGAACCGGTCATTGTATGTCGACATACTCCTAGATGTATGTCGACGTATGTGCAATCATTAGATGTATATCGACATATCACTAGATATGTGTCAATATACATGCCAGATTTTTCACTTAGTTTATTAATTCGTCTATATATCTCCTTTATACGATTCTAAATTGAACAAACATATATACCATACTGATCAAAAAAATTAGTCGGTCGCAAGTGGTGCAAGTCCCATTGTTAAATTCAAAAGTAGAAAATTGACCGTTTTAGCCCTCCAATATTTATATTGATTAATTAGTCATTTAAAATTTAAATTTATTTATTATTAGAATATCAGGGTATTACATTTCTCTCCTTAAAAAGGAATTTTTCCGTGAAATTCCCAATGGATAGAGAATGCAATTCACATACACTCTTTCATTCTGTATTGCATAGACATTATTTCTGACTTATTCTAGACTAATTAAACTATCATCCATCCAAATCAAGCACCATTCAAATAAAAAAGAAACCCACTATACAAAAACATCCATACAAGGCATATAAATTCAAAATAAATTTATTGATAAGTGTGTGTTCATTAACATATCAAAATATTCTCAGTAGTGCTTGTGTACTTTATGAAATGCAACCAATGACATAACATCATAATTTATATGCAAATGACATATGATATTATATAAATGCAAATATCTATCAATCGCGCTCTCCAATATGAATGAGATAATATGACATATACGACTTGTATGCAAGCATCCTATAGCGTGCATATGAATCCTATATTTATGCAACAACCAATCACTTCAGCATAACATATGGTGAATACATACATCAATACATCATAACAATCAAAGCATATAAAACACGCTAAGATTATAACACATTCCATAACATGAATAAAACAATCATCTAAAGAAACTACCCAACCAAGCCTAGATATTAGCCAAACTGACAATCAAGTAAACATAAACATTTTGGAAAGGAGTTAAAGTGAAATGATCAAATCTACTTATTCACTTATCAAGTACCCTTGACCAAATCCTTCATCCCAACTCAATCTAACAAACTCTACTATCAGTAAAAAGTTATTCTTAAACATCAACTTCAAATGTATGTGCATATCTTCTACTTCTACAATGGACACTACCAAATCAGATATAACGCCATGATGCACAACAACAGGTAGCCTTAGCATAGACATGCCTAAACTAATATGCAGTCTCTTATACCATTCCTAAATGCATATACGAAATATTAAATCATTCCAGTAGTACATTCATCGATTCATCTTTTGGATTTATAAGGTAAGGCAAATTAAAAGTTGGTAGTGTCTTACCTAAACAAACCCAAACAATTTGAATCATTAGACTATTCTTTGTTTCACCTAAGAACATCAAAATGATCGATGACTTAACCCAGTGAGTGTAATATATCTTCTACCATAATTTCCAACCTAACTTAAGCTATATCATTACTCTAGTGATATCATTTCTTTTAGCATTTAGCAAGTTCGATATTCCGAGTATCACTTCCTCAATTATACGAACATTTCATTCTAATTTCTAAGACATATAAATAAGAAAACATCCAAATATGAAAAAAATCATATTCTATTCAACTAATTCAACCATAATGATCAAAATTCTAAATCAAAGTGGAATTTTAACAAAAATACCAACCTAAGATAGTTATGATATTTAAAAGATCGACTATACATTACATCGTTCATATGCACCTTATGTGCAACATAAATCATACATCTTTTAGTTGCTACTCCAAAAGGGTTTCTTTGTATAGACAGTTCATTTCATTCCGAGGGATTATTAAAAAGATTCTATCTACTCCTCATTCAAAGTCATATTTGAATGTTCAAAATTCTATTTTCCATAAAATCGCCATTGCATCCTTTATGCGTGCAAACTGTAACACCTTCTTTTAGTTCCTCAAATCGGGTTTATTCCCATGGTTCAAAACTCTTTGTCAAGATCAAACAGAAATACTTCTCACATAATTCTCGCTACCAATCCAATTTGGATTGCCTTCTACAAACAAAGGTCACATTCTAATTAATGTAGTACCCAATAATTATAGTCACACTGTACCTAAAACATATCTAGGAAGATAGGAAAAATGGGTGATGTCCTAACGTAGTGAACATGTTATCAAACTCATATCACATCCGATCCAAACCATATACTTGTTGTTGCAACTATCACTCCAGTATTGACATCCTATAACTATTGCCCTAAAACACATATAGTACGACAACAACACTTACTTAAAGAACAACATCCATCTAAGTTATATAACATACTATAAGACAATAACCACTTGGTTGGCGAACAACATCCATCTAAGCCATATAAACATATACGGTGTAACGTTACCTGAAACCATAGTAAATGTCACCTACCTTTAACCCAATTCAAATCGTCTACAAAACAAATAGGTGTGGTGTTATGTTATCCATGACATTCGATCTACGATATCCATCCAACTCAAATCGTCGCCCTTATAGCGATATCAAACAACAAAGGCATTCTAAATACCATTCGCTTCCATCTCCAATCATTACCGAAGGATACAGAACAAAAAAATGTGAATGTTAATTATTTCAATTGTTGCATCATAGATCATCAGCTAGTCAGATCACATATAGCATCATCGAGTTATTGGGTCCCTATCATAAAATAAATTCTAGGCCCTTCACATAAAAATCTTCATCCATATCTTCAAGTATTTTAAATTGATTGGTTAATAGGATCCAATCAATTAAAATTCCTATATCACTACAAAATTTCCTAATTGAAACTCTACTTTAAATATATCTTCAGAAAGCACCATTTCGGTCCAACTTCCTTATATAGATTTTAATCGAACATTTGTTATTAGACTAACATCTCCTCTTTATAACGTTTCAACCAAAATAATTTAAATTTCTTTTACCAAACCATAACGTAATCTCTCTCTTTTACTAATTTAGAAACTTTCCTACTAAATTTATAACCATCGTTATATAATCATATGCCAAAGTGGCATGTCAACGTGCCTACAAAGATTAATTTACTTGGGGAAGGAGATCAAAAACTCAAACAAAGGTATATGGAATTCCATTACTAAAGATACGTATCAACTCGTCATCTTGTAGCTATTGAGATTACCATGTATAACAAAATTATGCCTAGACCTTTGCTCCTCATTCAAATCTACCACTTTTACCGCCCAATATTTTCTCATAATGAGTCATGCAAATGTATTCCAAAATTCAACCCATACCTCAAAATTTTCAATACATACGTGTCACTAAAGGAATCTATCCTACGTATTTCCATTTCATAATAAAACATAGAAGGACTTTAGCACCATGTGAGATTCAATGCATAACTATCAACAATAACATGTCACAATTCAAAAGTAATAACTCAACTTCCATCACAACATGCTTCCCTTTATCCTAAGCATATAATGGTACGCTAGCACATATGACTGCTTCCAATGCATGTGCTTTGATTATTTAATCTTTCCTTGGCAAGTTAGGAATTCCCTATTCATGTGGTCCAGCTGGATACAATTATTCAACCTAATTTGTGTAAGGTCGGATCTATAGTCCTTCACTATATGTCCTTTATTTCTTCATTGATTACACCTTTTATTTTCTTGCTTTCCACAACTATCCTCACTTCTTTGTACCAATTTCTTGGGCAATTCCTTTCCTAACTCTCCTTAATCGAATTTAGTAATGTTGCCTTAACTATTTCTTTGAATGTGGCTCCATATAGAATCTAGTTCAACGCAACTCTTTAAATTGTGATTTCAATTATTTCATAAACTTCATCATCTTCTTGCCAGGGGTGACAAGTGGTTTTGGAGAATGGATTGTCTATGAATCCAACGAAGATTAAAACTATCAATAATTGGAAAAGACCCAAGACTATAACCAAAATTAGAAGTTTCTTAGGTAAGCTAGTTACTACTAGAAATTCATTAAAGATTTCACCTGTATAGTAGCATCGATGACTAAACTAATAAGGAGAAGTTTATTTGGACCGATAAATGAGAAGATGCATTTCAAAAGCTAAAGCATTTATTGACCAATGCGCTTGTGTTAGTGATTCCGTATGGGAATAAAGATTTGATGGTGTATACTGATGCATGTGGAACTAGGTTTGGAGTTGTATTGATGTAGAGAAGTAGAGCCATTGCCTTTGCTTTTCGATAGCTTTGAATGCATGAAGTTTTATATCCGATTTATGATTTGGGCTTAGTAGTAGTGGAATTTGAATTGAAGGTGTTAAGGAACTATCTTTGGGATAATGATTTGAACTATTTACGGATCATGTCCCTGAAATATTTATTCTCTTCGAAAGTGTTGAATATTAAACAATAAAGAAGGCTAGAGGTGTTGGCAACGTTTGACTTTAGGATTGAGTATACACTAGGAAAAGAAAATAAAGTTGCTGATGTACTTAGTACAAAATGTTATACCTTAGTTTTGGCAAGGTTGATAGAAAGGAAAGACTTAGAGGCATTGGATTCTTGTGGAGTTAGAATGAGGTCGACGAATAGTTTTAATCAAAGTATGATAATGTTATCTTGTTTGGAAGTTCTACCAAAGTTCATTGAAAAATTGTTGCAAGGAAAAACGGCGATCCAATACTAGTCGAACAAATTAGGAGACTAGAAGTGGGCAATGACATTGATGATTTGCAAGGTTTTTCACTTAACCGAAGAAGATAGGTGATGAAGAATGGACAATTATGTGTTTTGAATGTAGATAAAGGAAATTCTTAGAAAATGTCACCAAACAAAGTCTACAATTCTTCTTGGAGATATGAAGCTCTACAAAGATACGAAGAGAATTTTCTTCTAGGAGGGAATGAAGATAGATGTAGGCTTATGGGTGAAGAAATACATGAATTACCAACAAGTAAAAATTGAGCACCAAAAGCCAAGTAGATAAATTCAACCTTTAGAACGCCATTATGGAATGGGATTCTATATCCCTAGATTTTATTGATGGGTTGCCGAGGTCGAATTGGGGAAATGAAAATATTTGTGTCATGGTTGGTAGACTAACCAAGACTACATGTTATATCCCTGTTAAATCGATGAGGATGACACCTAGTTTGGAGAAATTATTCATTAAGAATGTTGTAAGACTTCATGGAAAACCGTGTAGAATTGTAAATGATAGATATCCTTTGTTTACTAGTGAATTCTGAAAGTTTTTTCAAGATGTATTAGGTACCAAGACGAAGATGAGAACCACTTACCATTGGCCGACTAATGAGAAAACAGAAAGGGTTAATAAGGTGCTAAAAGACTTGTTGAGAGCTTATGTGTTAGAAATTAAAAGGTCATGGGAATGCCATTTGCACTTATTCGACTTCCCTTATAATATTAATTATTAAACTAGTATAGGAATGACATCTTTAGTAGCACTTTACAAAAGGTCATGCAAATCACTAGCATTTTAGTTGGAGATAGGTGATTGACCAATGCTTGGCCTTGATTTGGTAAAGGAAGCTACCAAAATCATTGAGTTGATCCATAGAAGGATGAAGGAAGCTCAATCAAGGTAAAAAAAATATGCGGAAAAAAGGCGTAAGAACTTTGAACTCTTAGTTGGAGATTATGTCTTTGTGAAAGTATCACCAATAAATGGTGTAACATGATTTAGTAAGTCTAGGAAATTGGCCTTGGCGTATATTGGACTGTTTTCTATCATGGAGAGAATCTAAAAACGAGCATATTATCACCAAATACTTTTGCAGAAGTCCATATCATTTTCGTGTCTCTAATTTGAGAAAGCATTTCCATAATTCGGATACTACTACCGAGCCAACGATTTTTAAAGATTTAGTAGTGGATCCCAATATGATTGTGATTAGGCAATATATTTCTATAGTGGATAAATATACAAAGGATCTTATAAATAAGACGGTCAACTTAGTGAAGATCAGATCGAGTGACGATGAACGACACTATACTTGGAAGACTATAGAGAGGATTAAAGGGGCTTATCCTAAGTTGCTTTGATGCATATTCTATATGGTTGTATAGACTTTTTGACTAGTTGTATGCTAGTAATGTATCATTTTTATGCTTGTGTCACAAGTATGCGCAATTGGTATGATTGAAGGTCTGATGCAAATATGCTATGATAGTAATGAGGCAGTATATATTTCCAATGAACTGCAAGCTAACAAAAAGTTGAGACATATTCTTTGTAAGTTCCATATATAAGACAGTTTAATGGTGATGGAGATTCAGTGATTCAAAGAGTATATACTAAAGATAACTTCATAGATGTAGCATCCCTAATTTTTGTAGCACATTATTCTTGAAATTTATTTAAAGGATAATCAAATAAATAATGTGGATAAGTTAAGAAACACATATTTTCCACGCTAATCAAATTCGGTAATTAATTATTTAAGAAAGTGTATGTTTTAAATAAGGGAAAGCAATCCTAATTAACTAAATCAAAGGATATGCAAAATAGGAATAAAGATTATATCATTTTCTCCCCCACTCCATACATTCATTCACTTTCATTTTAAAATAAAAACAAAAACAAAAACAAAAGGGAGGTCGAATTCCACCATTAAAAAGAAGAAGAAGAGAAGCAAAGGAGAAAGGGAAATATAAAGTAAAGCTATACATTTCAACTTGTAAAAGGTGAATAATATCTTCATCTCCTTCCTGTATGATGTTTATAATTTGGAATTATCGATGAAATTTGAATGATTGATGTGTTTAATCATGCATTTTATCTAGCATAATCGTTTATATGGATTATGGTTATCATTTGTCAATTTTGTGTAATTTTCGTATTAGTGTTTCGATTTAAAAACTTAGTATTTGTCCTCTGGACAATTTGAAATTTTGATATGAAGTTGGAAACAATATTCTGTGGATGGTTTTTTGTTTTTCATAATTTTCTAAAATTATAAAAATTAACTATAAATTTTCTAAGATGAAAAATTGTAAATTTCAGATTTTAATTATTAAAAATATAAAATTAATTATTTTACTTTGAAATTTGTTTAATGTGATAAAAGAATGAATTTCATATTTTTGGGAGTTTTGGAGATTTTTCCTATGCATTTTTCAATTTACTACGGATTATTTATTAAAAGAAGGCTTTAATTATTAAGGGAAATAATTAATCGATTATGTCATAAAATTAAGGTTTTGAGAAAAAGGAGAAATTTCCTCTTTAATTTAAATGTAAAGGATTTTTGAAAAGATTTGATTAGCTAATTAAATTTGACAATTATATTGGTTTGGTAAAAATTTATTACTTTTAAAGAAAATTAATTAGTTATTCAAGTATTTACAAATATGCCGTTTTCAATGTGATAGCTATCTCAACACTCGATAACTACTGTAACCTGCGACAACTTTGCTTTTACAACCTTCGATAATTATAAAACTCTTGAGGTGCTTTAGCAACATATTTTCAACCTTCTTTGACTACATATTTTCAACCCTTGATAGCTATATATTCTCAAAGTTCAATGGCATTATTTTTCAATATTTGATAGCTATGTATATTTGACATTCGATAACATTGCTTTATCAATACTCAGTAGCTATATATTTTCAACATGTGATAGCATTATTTTGTCAAATCTATATAGCTATATATATTTTTAAACTTTGATAGATTGTTTTAGTTGATGTTTGATAGCTTATTTATGTTAACACTCTACAATTTTATTGACATGTGATAACTGCATGTATTTTAGACATGTGATAGCTACATTTCTGACATGTGACAACATATACTTTTGATATTGATAGCATATATTTTTTAACATGTGGTGGCATATGCTTTCAAGGTGCGATAGCACATGTTTTGAACTTCGATAACATTTATTATCAACATGTAATAAAACTAAGTTTTGGGAAGTAAGATAACCTATTTTGCTAACACTAGATAAATTTTAACTCTATATTGGGCCAATTTTTTTTAACAAAATATGGTTTCATTAAATTGTTTTGATAATTTTTTTAAAAGGATGGAAAATATATTTTATCCCATTTTATAGAGTTTTGTGGAGGAAATATATTACTTGATTATAAGTAATTTTTATAAAATGGCTATGTTATGAAAATATGTTTGTGATGGATGATATACTATATATTCCATTTTATATTTTGATCAGTTGATATTGCATATGTAAGTTATTGACATGGTCTCTTATATGTCATCACCAAACATTAATGACCTTGGGATGGGAATTTGATGATTTGATAGGGTTGTTGCAGTAGTGGTATAGTCAAACTTAACTTCGTGTGAGTGGAATTAAATCCAGCAGATCGAGAAGATCAAATTATGTAAGGATGCCATGAATTCATCAAAAGACATGACCCTTTAAGATTTCAAAAATCATATTTTTTGGTTCTTGGGTCATGTCCTACACTCAAAATGTTAAGCCCCAAGTTGTCAGGTCCGTGATTCTAATACATAGGGCTTAACCGATATTGAGGCCAAAACATTAGCTATGCATTCAAAGGGACTCGTAGTTGTGATCACCTTTACTTTTCTTCTACCAAGAAATAAAATACCATTGTTATTTTCTTATGAAAGGACCATAAGATCATTTTACCTTTCTTCTAACATGGAAGTAGCTTGGCATTCTCATAGGAATGGAAGACTATTGGATTAACTGGTTATATGTTCGGTTTGAGTAATCCTAGTAGGTTTTAGGTGTCATGTGAAAACTAATAGCTTCATAGCGACTCTAAGAAAACTGTACCATGAATGGATAATTTTGTGGAATTATGTATTATGGGAATATGTAACCATTAGATCCTTGAATACAGGACTATTTATTTTGATGCGTTATGCATGATGATGATATTGTGATTATGTTCTAATTATTTTGGTTGTAGGATATATTATGATTGACACATTGACTACAAAAGATAGATGTGAAGGGAAACCCGTTCCATGCTTCAGTGGCATGGTCTCACTAATTATCTTTTTTGATTTGTGATAGACTAATATTATTCACTTTTTGTTTGACATGAAGTTTTTGATTTCCTCTTAAACTCTCGGACACTCATTTGAGTAGGTTGAGAGTAGAGTTTTCAGGTTTAGACGAATAAAGCTTCTACAGAAAAGGTAGGAGGCAAACTAATATTAGAAGCATTTTTGTTGTGTAGTTTAACTACTTTATTATTGTTTGACAGTATGTAGATGGGATTTATAATCGTCAAGTAGTTAAGATTCTGATCATCCAAGGAGGCATCTTCATATGTCACTCTTGGAGCTGTATCTATATATATATATATATATATATATATATATATATATATATATATATTTCATCCAAACGATATAATTATGGGTTTATGTTATTTGACATGTAATATATTTAAATTTGAATGAATGAAAATGTTTTACGAAAATTTGTAAATTTCAGTGCTTTTGATGTTAATGGTACAATAACTGATATCATTTTGTAATTGAAAAATATTACTAAGGATAATTGCAACATCAGCAGTATCCATTTTTAAGCTTCAAAATGGGGTTGTTACAGCTGATCCATTCACTCAAACCCTTTCTATAACATCCAATTTGGAATCATAGCACAAAGACTATTTAGCACTATGGTTGGTACATAGTGTAGCTTTCCAAGGTAGTAGGGATTCAAATCTCACGGTAATCTCATTTGGTATCAAGCTAGTACCTAGCCAGAATCATATGTTATAATGCTGCAGATGTCAATTGGTGTTGTACTGATGTGGGTTACAAATACAACACATGGGTGGCGTTTGATGAAGAGCCAATGAGGATGTTGGGCTCTTTATGAGGTAGAGGGTGGGATCTAGCATCCATTTTGCAAAGTTAACACAAAGATCTGTTTGCACAGGGGTTGATGCATATTGTAGCTTTCCAAGGCCATAGGGGTTCGAATCCCATGGTTGTCACACTTTAATCCAACTGTAGAACACTAGTCGATGATATGGGCATGAGGTACATAATTAGCCTAAATGTGCAACTGGGAAACTGATAAAGTTAACCATGTTAGCTAGGGAAAATTATGTAATTTAAATATTGTACATGGATCTTGTCCAAAATAAAGTACACTTTTGGCTTTTTCTTCTTCTATTATATACATCGTATGTTGCGATATAAGTAATGCCCTAAAAACATTAAATATGTACAAGTATAAAAATTCTTAGGGAATATATTTAATCGGTTGTAGTTGCAAATATGTTCACAACCCAAAGTATTGAATTGTGTATTTAAAATACTTATTCTTAAATGTTCTTATTCATTATGTATCAAGAAATCAATAGTGATATATCCATTGAGATTAGCGTATGCAACGCTCTTCATAATGGATGACGAATTACTCATGATTGTTGGAAATATTAAGGTGTTACATACATGTGGTTGTTTGAAACAATCATACAATGACTCACTAGAGTCTTTTACGGGTTAAATACAACTAGTTAAAATTGAGGATCTCATGTAACGATAAGCAGCAGTATTATGGATCCTAAGTGTCTAGACTATACTTTGATCATGATCAATCACATGACATGATACTCATGTTATAAACATAGTTGGGTATTCATTGAACCACTTAAAGTAAAACACTACTCAAGAGAGGATTTGTCTTCTTCATTGTAAAAAGTCAGTATCATCTTGATTGGTAGTCAGCTTAAAGTCAAAATTGTCTGGCTAGAGTATAATAGTTCATTAATAAACATTATCGGATTGAGCCAATAATAATTATTTTCTCATTAGAAAACTTTTGAAATTTAAAACTATATCAGATTAAATATTAAAAGTATCATATCAAAAGTCCAATTCATTTAAAGGTGATTAATTCATATTCATTCTTAACTATGTAATTATCTAAGACATAACAACCAAAAACCATTCCATATCTATCAAAACATTTTATCAACGTTAGAAACATTAGAAACGCATAATATCTAAATTAGAACTAATTTGGATACAAAATACAGTTAATACTACTCACTTGAGCAAACATTTTGATTAAAATCCCTTCTTCTTTTAGAAATGAAAGCTTGTATTGTCTTTGATTTTTTTTCATCTCCTTCCATCTCCATAGTAGAGGCGACCTAACTCGTATTCTTTTTATGAAAATGAAAGAGAATGAAGAGAATGATATGTGTTTAGGGATATAAGGGTTAATAATTTAGGCTTAGGCTAAAATCCCTCTTTGCTTAATCTTATCAGTTCCTTAACCCCTTTATGATGCAAGATACCCTTCGTCCATTTAATCCTTTTTTGTAGACAATTAATTATAATAATTACTCTTAGTTCACTAGCTAAGTCAATCTTTAAAGTGTTACACATTTGATCAATTAAATATCACCTTGACTAATTCTTTACCAATTCCTTTGAATTGATAAAATTAATCTTATTACTAATTAAGCTCATATTATGGCACTCTATAATATGTGGTGTTATAAGTATTATTTAGGCCTAAAGTTTACAAAATTGTTTGTGAAAATATAATTGACCGCAGATGAAGCAAATAGTGGTTACTTGTTTCATTTGAAAAGATATTTGACCAAGAAAAACATGAGGAGAATATACTAGATATTTTATAGCCATTTTGTGGCTATAAATACCATCTTATTGTCTCATTCATTTAAGCCTATTCCATATGAAAACCCTAGCCTTCATTCGAGAAAGCTTGGAGCCTATAGCTTAGCCTTGCAAACCAAGCTACGAAGAGAAAGTAGGTAGACCACAAAGAGGAATTAACTCTCAATGCGAGGTGTCAACAACCGGCCAAAGAGGTAATTATTTTATTTCTATTTTAATCATACATAATTTTTTAAATTGTAAAAACGAGTATTTTGATAACTTTATCATATATATTTGTGTGTGTATATATATGTGTGTGTGTGTATGTGTATTATGGTAATATATTTAAATGTACCATTCATCTAGGTAAATATATTTTTCGATAAAAAAACTAATTTTTTTCATTTTTGCCTAAGCATATATATTAATACCATGCGCACGCGCACTTACACATATAAGCATATTATATTATTTTAATGTTTATGATGAAGTAATTATGAATTTGTGGTATGAAATAATGGATGTGTGATTAGTGATATTCTCAAACGAAACAAGGAATCAAATGGCATTGTTGCAAATCAAAGCAAGTAAGTTTTTTGTGCATCTAACATATTCTATCATACTGAAAAGAATATAATGTATGCAATAATAGAACGTTCGAAACCAATGTAAACTGGGCAACATATTTCCCATTGCATCCAACTCTTACGCCAGAGGTGGCTCGGAAAACTCCGATCTTGCGTGCTATTTCAATGCCCAAATCTTCCATTCCTTGGATCAGGTATAAGATGGGGAAGAAAGTTTTCTTTTGATGTGTGGATTCTAGTCACATAGCGAAGAACTGTCACGATCCATGATGGTGTTTCCAACGTGGATTATTTGTTTGATCTGCTTATAAATCGACATTCAAGCAACCTTCTGTGCTAAAGCCTTTGAAATTCAAAGAACATTGTTCACACTTGATTTTATCAAACTGAAGCAGGCTATTGCATCGGGTGGTCTATATAATCACATGGAGATTTCTTATCTCTTAACAAGCTACTCTGGCATCATAATAAGATCGAATCAGTGGCCAAAGCTTTTATACACACTCAACACAAGCTACGCTTAAACTATTCAGTACATTCAGCTTGTAGTGCTTTAGACGACAAGCTTCAAGTTAGTTCTGTAGTGTTAGGGAAATCAAAATAGCAACCAACACTAAAAATATGAACAACAACGGCAGTACAAGCAAACAACGGTAGAATGTAATGAAAAGAATGGGGATTTTAGGGCTTGCCTTAACAATTTCCTTAAACTTTTATTCGCAAGTTTCCCAAGATACAACAAAATCTTTCTGCTCGAGACTGTGATCAACATGACCTCTCTGTGATATACAAGACTGCTTTGATTCAATGGCAAATGGAGGAGGAAGAAAAGTATTGGTTTTTGGATACAAAAGTGACCAGGTTTTGCTCCTTTTTATAGCCTCCAATAGTCAATGTATGTGCCTCTTTAAAAGATCACGTCTGTTTGTTTGAATCTGGAAGTCATTAGCAACAGTCATATCCGTTGGTAATACACAACACTTTTGTTTCTGTTTAAAAAATTCAAAACACCTATTTGCAAAGGTTGCTTCCGTTTGAAAAACCGTGTCCATTTAAATAGTCACACTGTTTGATTTTAAACAAAAAATGTTTGTTTATGTTTTAGTAAAAAAATAACATGGTTCATTCCTATTGGACCCACACCTGCACCCGGCCCGGTACGATTCGATACGGTACGGGCGGGCGGCGGCGCACGTGCGTTCAATAGAAATAGTTCCATTAGAGAGTAACTACCTAACTGTGTTGTGGCGTCGATGAATGTGTTGTGATTTTCCATTATACATAAAATTTTGCGCTCTACGTAACGCTGCTTAATTATCGAAGTGGATACATATGGCCGTTACAAGTTTGGGCCAAAATGGAATATCTTCTAAGAATTGAAGAGGCCATTCTGCTTCTTCGCCCACTTTATCTAATGCAGTGAACTCAGATTCCATAATGGATCGAGCTATGCATGTTTGTTTAGTTGATTTCCATAACATTGCTACTCCTGTAAGGGTGAAGACATAACCACTTGTGGATTTCGATTCCTCTGAATCTGCAATCTAGTTTGCATCACTGTTTCCTTCTAAACAATAGGATATTTTTTGTAACGTAAGGAAAATTAGTGGTATTCTTTAAATATCCCAACACTCTCATTAGTGCTTTCCAGTGTTCCTTCCCTGGGTTACTTTTCTACCTGCTTAGTCGACTTACTACATAAGCGATTCTGGTCTAGTGCAATGCACGAGATACATTAAGCATCCTATTGCACGAGATTGTTCGAGTTGCATTACACTCGCATTAGTGTTTTTATGCAATACTTCTGATGGATTAAAAGGTGTTCTCACTCCTTTAATTCCACAGCCTTGAAATTTTTCAATCGTTTTGTCTATATAATGTGACTGAGATAATTCAATTCCATTAGGTGTTCTTATTATTTTGATTCCTAAAATAATGTTCGCAGCTTCTAAGTCTTTCATATCGAAATTGTTGATTAACATTTTCTTTATAGTCTCTATTACTGTATTGTTGGACCAAAGATTAGCATATCGTCAACATATACACAAATCATTACATATTATTGTCCAACTTGTTTGTAATAAATACATTTATCACATTCATTTATACGAAAATCATTTCTCATCATGACACTATCAAATTTTTCGTGCCATTGTTTTGGAGCTTATTTGAGTCCATATAGTGATTTCACTAATCAACATACCTTGTTTTCATTTCCTTTAGAAATAAAACCCTCAGGTTGCTCCATTAAATCTCCTCATCGAGATCTCTATTCAAGAATGTTGTCTTTACACCCATTTGATGAATCTCTAGATCATAGATGGATGCAACTGCTATAACATTCTTAGAGAAGTTATTCATGTAACCAGTGAATATGCATCAAAGAAGTCTACACCTTCTTTTTGACGATATCCTTTAGCTACTAATCTAGCTTTATATTTGCCGATAGAACCATCTGGTTTTATTTTCTTCTTGAAAATCCATTTACAGCCAATTGGTTTTATTCCAGGTTGAATATCAACTATTTTCCAATTTTTATTACTTAGAATTGAATCAATCTCACTTTTGATTACTTCTTTCCAGCACGAAGATTCAAAAGAAGACATTGCCTCTTTATATGTTTAAGGTTCATGTTCAAGTACGTAAGTTAGGAATTCCAAGCCAAAAGACTCGAAAGTTCTATCCCTTACGCTTCTTCTTGGTTTAACTTCATCTTTGTCCCAACGATTTTCATCTTTATGTGGTTTATCATTATCGTCTCTTGTCTTTTCTGGGGAAAGATTTCCATCGTTTCTTTTATGTAGGAACATATCTTCAAAGAACGAGGCATCTCTTGACTCAGTTATAGTATTTATAACGATGTCATTTATATCAACTTGAAAACTAAACATCTGTAGGCATTACTAATTTCGGCAGGGCCTATATTGTAGAAATCCATAGTTTTAGGTCCAAGTTTGACCTTTTTGGAGGGTGGAACTGGAACCTTTACCAAGAACCCCCTGACTTTGAGATATTTGAAACTAGGTAGGTGTCCTTTCCATAACTCATATGGAATTGTTCATGTTTTGCTGTGAGGAACCCTGTTTAATATATGATTAGACATATGTAAGGCTTTCCCCCACAACTTCGTCGGTAAGCCTGAAGTTAAAAGCATAGCATTAATCATGTCTTTTAACGTTCTATTTTTTTCTTGGAAATACCATTTGTTGTGGTGTATATGAGGCTGTTTTTTGATGAATTATATTATTTTCGCACATACTTGTTCAAATGGTGATTCATATTCTCCACTTCGATAAGATCGCAATATCTTGATCTTTCTATTGAGCTGATTTTCTACTTCGGCTTTGTATTCTATAAATGATGTAATTGCTTCATCTTTACTATTTAAAAGATTTACAAAGCAATATCATGTATAGACGTCAATAAATGTGATAAAATACTTTTTCCCACCTCTTGTAGGTAATGATTTAAAATCGCGTAAATCAGTATGAACCATCCTTAGTGGTTCAGTACTTCTATCAAAAGTATGAAATGGTTTTTTGACCATTTTTGCTTCTACACATGTCTCACATTTGTTTTTTTATCTACTTGAGTTTTAGGAATCAATCCTAAGTTGGCAAGTGATTCATTTTACGGATATTTATGTGTCCTAACCTATCATGCGATAATAAAATTCATGCTCAACCAAGTAAGAGATTTCAATTTGATTAATTGCACAATCAGAATACATAGTGTTTTTGCCGACTATGGATACATTAGCCTTAAATAGGCTATCATATAAATAACCCCTGCCTATGTACATTCCAGCCTTGGACAGAACCATCTTGTTTGACTCGAAGACCATTTTGAATCTTTTCTTTGACAGTACTGAACCAGAAATGAGATTCTTGCATATGTCTAGAACATGACGTGCGTCATTCAACTTGACGGTTTTTCCAAAAGTAAACTTGAGGATTACTGTGCCACTGCCCTCGTTCATTGAAACTGCATAATTACCCACGTAGAGTTTTTCTTCCTGATCAAACTTCTTATAAGTAGAAAACATGGACTGGTCGGAACAAGCACAACGAGTAGCACCTGTGTCTACCTACCATTGTGCAGGGTTCCGAACTAAATTTCATTTTGACATAACTGTTCAAAAGTTGGACCCATCCACTTCCATGTTTTCCACCGTATTTGCCTCAAAATTGTTTTCCTTCTTGTGTCTAAAATCTTTAATAGTGTGTCTTGCTTTTCCATAAACCAAACACTCCCATTAAACTTCTTGGTTTGTTTGTTGTATTTAGGTTTGTTTTTTGGAGCTTTTCTCTTCTGTGAGAATTTCTTTTTGTTTTTGTTGAAGTGTCCTTTGTTCTTCGTCCTTTCTGCAACAAATTCCTCCTTGCTTTATTTTGTAACTCTGTAGTCATCTGCTTCATTCTTTAGTCGAACAATGAGATCCTGTAAAGAGATTTCCTTCTTTTAATGCTTTAGATAGTTGCGTTAGTCTTTCCATAATGGAGGCAACTTCCCTGTTATGGCTTCAACCAAGAAAGATTCTCCAACCTTATGGCCTTTTGATTCAATTTCATGAATGATAGTTTGAAGTTCATGCAGTTGAGTAGTCATAGATTTTGAGTTTGTCATTTTGTAGTCCATGAATTTGTCCACAATGAATTTCTTCAGACTGATATTCTATGTCTTATACTTTTCAGCAAGTGCATTCTTGAGGGCCTTTACTATCGTTAGAGGTTGATATACTTTTTAGAACATCTTGTCTATATAGCACAGACTATAATTTCTTCACAGGAAGTTGAAATGCTTCTATGTATTAACAGCAAGAAATACATCTTCGTGTGTTTCCCTGGTTTGGCCTGGCGCATACACTGGTTCCTCCTCTTCGAGATACCTTTGCAGACCGAGTGTAGTGAGATAGAATAGCATCTGACTCTGCCATGTATGAAAATATCACCATCTCCTTTAAAAAGGATCAGGTATGTTGTGGGTAGCATTTTTAGTTGATAGTTCTACTGCTGCCATTTCCTGTTGCATCAAAAATGTTTTAGGAAATGCAAAACCGAAAATAAAAGAAACCTACATATGAACAAATTAGCAACTGAAAGTTCGCAACTTTCTATTTTTAGAAAAATTCCCCGAAGAATAAAAGTATTAAGATGTAGTATTGAGGGAATCAAAATAGCAACTAGCACTAAAAAAATAAACAACAGCGGCAATACAAGCAAACAACATCAGAATGCAATGAAAAGAAATGGGAATTATGAGGCTTGCCTTAGCAATTTCCTTAAAACTTTTATTCGCAAGTTTCCTAAGATACAAAAGAATCTGTATGATCTAGACTGTGATCAGTATGACCTCTCTATGTTATACATAAACTGCTTTGATTCAATGGTAGAAGGAGGAGGAAGAAGAAGAGTATTGGTTTTTGGGTACAAAAGTGATAAGGTTTCGTTCCTTTTTATAGCCTCCAACAGTCAATGGTCGTGCCTCTTCGAAAGGTCATTGCCGTTTGTTTGAATCTGGTAGTCATCGGCAATAGTCGCACTATTTGATTTTAAACAGAGAAACATTTGTGTTTTGTTTTAGCAACAAATATAACACGGTTCACTCCTATTGGACCCGCACCAATACAGGATTGGCGGGCGGCGACGCGTTTTAGTTCATGGCCATATAGGTCCTCCTCCTCACGCAAAATTACCTGACCCTAGGGGCCAATAAGGGTTCATGATTCTTTAGAGGGGACAGAAGTTAGTATATCTGGTCATGAAATTGTACCCTATTCAAATGGTTCTTGCGTGATAAGTGTGGAGGAAAAATCTGGTGTGCTAGTAGAAACATATCATAATACTGGTGAAGTTATGTTGGCAAACTCAACAGCAGTACATGACCGATTTTCTCTATTCCTAGAGGTAAGAAGACGAACTCACACTCCCATGAGAGTGCTATTAGAAGAAGTGCTAGAGTTCATCGTGCAACCACTAAGGCAGATGTTTGCTCTAGCTCGGATATGACTGAGGTATTTGGTAGTGTTTATAGTCTTATCTAACTTATCCTCTTCTACTGTGCATCATCTAGCTCTTAACTCAGGATTTACTTTTGATGATATTCAATTAGATTCAGAATATGTTATACATATGGAAAAAGAAAGGATTAGCTCTCTTAGATCATGAAAGTTATTAGCTGGAATGTTAGAGATCTTGATAATTTAAGTAAATGTAGTAAAATTAGATCTATCTTTAAAGACAACAATGTTGATATTGCTTTATTACAAGAGACCAAAAGTGAAATCCCCTCCTAACAATCAATTAAAAATCTTGGGGGATTTCATTTCCATCACTGGGCTTATCTTTCGGCTAGGGATAGTGTGGGAGGTCTAATGATAGGTTGGTAAGAGTCTTCAGTCGAACTTTTATAAACTATTTATAAAATTCGTTCTATTCACCTTATTTTTGTGGATGTCTATGATGACTTGATTCTAAATGTTACTAATGTTTATAAGTCTCACGCTAAGTTAGAGTGCAGAACTCTTTAGTGTAATGCATCAATTTTCGAGCATTAACGCTTGGACCATGGATTATATGTGATGACTTTAACATCACTAGATCCTTAGATGAACGTTCCCCTAAGGAAGGGGACTTCATTGCCATCGAAGAATTTGATAAATCTATTATTAACGGTAACTTATCAGCAATAGATACTTCACCTGGTCGAATACCCATGGGACCCCTTCCTTGGCACTTCTTGATCATTTATTAATTTAAGATGAAATGGAAGATAAATACCCCTACTATCTATTTTGATCATTGCCCTGCAATTTGTGATAATCACCATAATATAAACAAAATATTTAAATTTGAAAAATGTGGATTTTGCCGAATAACTTTAACGATTTAGTTTCTTACAAATGGTTTTCTACGCATCGCTTCAACAATAAATTTCCAAATAACATAGCTAAAACTTTTGTCTATAAACTTAAATCTTTAAAGAAATTTTCTTAAAAAATGGAACAATGATATTTTTGGTAATATTAGAATCAAAAGAGAAACCCTACTAAATGAAATTCTAAAATTTTCGGAGGAAACAAGATCATTAAATATCTTTGAGAAAATTAAATATCTATGAGAAAAATAACCTCTTTAACCTAAAAGAAGGCCCGAATATCATTTTAATGGAATAAGAAGTTACGTGGAAGCGACGAGCTAGGTTCAATGGATGGATGTAACAGATAAAAACACCAAAAATTTCCACAACGTTGCTAATGATAGAAAGCGTAGTAACTCTATTAATCAATCATAGTTAATAGCAATGAGATTTATGACCAAAAGACCTCAACGAGGTATTTACGAACTACTTCAAAAGCGTATTTGGTACTAAGAAAAAACATCGCGTTAAAGCAAAATGGGAAGAGCTTTATCCTTCTAGTAAAAGAATAGACCTTTTAGATTTGGATATTCCATTCTGGGAATAGAGACTTTTGATACTATTAACCGTATGCCAAGTGACACTTCTTCGAGTCTCGATGCTTTTCCTCTTTATTCTACAAGAAATTTTAGAACATTTTAAAACTGGATTTAATTAGTATTTTCAATGAATTCTACGATGGCACTTACAATTAGGGAGATTAAATTATACCGGTACTATTCTCCTCCATAAAAAAATTGAAGCCGGTGAGCTAAAATACTTTAGACCTATATCGCTGCTTAAATGTTCATATAAAATATTTCAAAGGTTTTAGCTAACAGACCAAGCTTTAAAATAAATGACCTAATAACACACACTCAAACAGCTTTTTATCTAAGGTAGAAATATATCCGATGGGGTGGCAGTGGTTCAAGAATTTATCAATTATTGCTATAAAAACAATGTTACTTGTGCTCTTTCAAGCTTGACGTAGCTAAAGCATTTGATTCGGTCAACTGACAACTTTCTACTAACTAGGGGTTTTAGCATTCGATGTGTAAATTGGATCAAGATGTTGCTCAAATGGGTAACACTAGTATCATGGTCAACGGAATATTAGGTAACAAGATTCAATAGAAATGGGATCATAGGTAGGGTGACCCACTTTCACCTTTTTCGTTTAACCTAGCGGTTGATGTATTTTCTAAAAAAAAATTGCATCTTCGAATGGGTTAGTTGAGGATGTGGCTAGTGAAATTTTGAGTAGAGGCCTTTCTATCTTTCAATTTGCTGATGATATTATGATATTCACATCCCATCTCCCTAGGAAAATAGTTACTCTTAAATTTATTTTATGTAGTTTAGAACTTCTATTTGGTTTAAAAATCAACTTTGAGAAAGCTCTATTTTTCTATTAAATGACATTCACAATGTGGAAAATTAAGTTGCTAGTGCACTAAATTTCTAGACCAGGAAATTGCCTATAAACTACCAGCTTTCTTAATAAGACCAATGCAATATAAGCATGATGACTGACTAACTATAATTAATAAAATCAACAAAAGGTTAACAATATGGAACGGAAAATTTCTTTGTAGGGCTGCTAGAATAGTGTTGATTAATCTCATCTTATTGGCTCTTGTGAAGACCCAAATTTTTTTGAGATTAAAATAATTTTGAAATGTAAAGAAAATTAAATTAGTTAACAGAGAATAATTGAAAAATAAAATAATTTGAAAATAAATTTTCAAATTGATAGTAATGAGAAGTAAAATAACTAAAGTATGAGTGAATTTTTAAATTCACATATCTCATGAATATCACATATATATGTAGTCAAAAAAAAAAAAATATAAGAGTGATAAAATAACTCCTCTTGATAATTAAAATGTATAAAAACCCAGTTAAGTAATATTTATGAGTTTTTAAATAAATCAAGAGAGAAGCAAATGATAAATTATGTTAGTTGAAAATAAAACTTACAGAAAGAAACATGAGAATTAACTCGGGTATGATAAGATACATTGAGAAATTAAGTCATATAAAAACAATGTGCAGATAAAATCATGCAAAAATCATGTGCACATAAAAGTAGTGAGACAACTGCTTTTACCAGAAATAGAAATTAAAAAGAAAATGCCAAGATTAGACATAAGCATATACACATGATTCTCTAAATTATATGGGGATAGAATGGGCTTTTCCTCTATTAAAACCCTAGCTAAATGATTTAAATCAAGGGGGAGGGAGTAAGAGTTTGTTTCTAGGAAGAAAACAGAGAAACTATTATAAGGAAAAAAAAGAAAAACTCACATTGCCTTCAAACTTAAGCATTCTCGGGGAAGAAGAGGAAGGTGGGTGATAATCATAGATGAAGTTTGAGGCATTAAGACCCATGCTAAGGGCAGCCAAGCAATTTTTCTTATATAGAGATTATAATATGGTTTTCTGTTGATTTTTTCGAATAAATGATTATTGATCATGGATGTTTTTTTTTTCTGGTTGAACTTTTGGTTGAGACTTTAATTTATTTTGGTCTGATATGATGACTTTGACTTCTGCTTTGAAATGTACTTGATCTAACACTTACCTTGATCACAGAAATGGATTTTTGTAATCCAATTCTTATTAGAAAATGAGTTAAGCATTTTTCTGAGAAGTAGGGTATCAAAGAAATAAAGGAAATAGGCAGTGTGAATAAGGAGGTTCATGTTTATGTCTAGTTCATTAAAAACTTATATGAACAAAGCAATATTATATATGTGATGATTTGTTCAGATCATAAACCAATACGTTTTATGGTTTTTTCTCAAAAACCATACCCTATGTTCACAGAAGAATAAATTTAGATTTTTATATGATTTTATCGATTTAAACCAGCACTGGAAAAATTACTAGAAAATAAGTATGAGCAGATTTTTGGAAAATTTGATTAAGTATAATCTCTGATTATAAGCGGTGGAATTTTATATGAATGCTTGTATGTTTGGATGTAATCTTTGAGTGAGATCAATGATTTTTGATTTATGAAGTAAAGAAAAGAGCACAAGCATTTCTGGAAATTAAAAGAAAAGTTCCTTATAAAATAAATACTCATGGTCTCTAAATCATAACATGATTTAGGAGAAGTGCCTTGATCTGCTTATCATCGGGAGGATGAAGGGTATGTGCATGACTTGCTTAAGTCCAGTAGGCCTTTGTGTGAAGGGTTAACAGAATTGAGCCCCTTTACAATGCACACATGGTGTTCAATGGAAAGGAGTTAGACCAAAACAAAAATGTAAGAATGAGATTGATCAATCAAGCTATGGAAATTAGAGATTAATCCATAGGAGCATGTTCATGAATGTCTGAATGAAGTGAATGAATGGCTGCATAGGTGTATGATTGATAGATAAACTTACCCATGCTCAGATTTAGTATGAATTAGTGTATTATTGAACTAACATGTTCTCTGCGCAGTTTTAGGAATTTGCACAAAAAAAGTTTTAATTTATGATATTCACTCACACCAGAAATTTATTTCTGACCCTATTTGTTGCTTTGTGACATTTGTGGTGTCTCATTTTTTTATTGAGGCAGCTCCAGATGTTGTTGCAGGAAAGGAAGCATGAGAAACTTGCTTGCATGGATATTTGGAAGATTACTTGAGTTTTAAATACTTAAGGAATATGACAGAATTATTGTAGTGAATAAGCTAGGCAAAAACTTCATTATGTTCTAAGTATATCTAGAGTTGATGTTGTTGTTTCTCTGTTTAAAGACTATGTAAAGGTTAAAGTATTATATGTGTGAATGGGGGTTTCTGTTTTAAGCATTTTATTTGGGTATTTTTCTGATAAAGTATGAAGAAGGAAATTATGCCATATAATTTAATATGTGGTCATACTTTCTTTGGCAATGTCTGCTAAATAATTGATAGAAAAATTGATATGGTTTTAGAAAAAGCATGTAATATATCTTTTAAGTGTTGAGTTGAAACTGGTCTGGGTTAACCAGTAAGGCTTGATCATGACTTGTAATTAATATAAGTAAATGTCAAGTTTAGAAAACAAGGCCTATAATCCTCAACCTGGGCAATAGGTTTATTGTAGGAATTTGTGTTGCTTTGGGTAGTAAGTTCATGTGCATTTCTGGAGTTTGTAGACTTCACTACTACAATACTCAACAAACCTCACTATCTAGATATATGGCCCAAGTCTGATTGCATTTGGTCATGATAAACTTGAGGCAGTTTAGGTAACATGTAGTCTTACCTAGATATTAAGCATGTCAGTAAATCCACAGTTTAATTGATCACAATCATTTGTTTCATAATTTGAGGATTTGTCGGTAACCTTCACTATATGTCCATCTGAAAGTTTTGCAACAGCCTGATTTTGATACTGCTTTAATCATACTATTTTCAAGTATATGATGGTCTTCATTGACATGATAAATTGAGTTAACATTTTTTTCATGTGCATTGTTTTCACTACTTGGCCTTTAAACTGATTTGCTGTCTTGATATTCATCAGATCATTGCATACTTTATAAAAATATGACATGAGCAATTTTCTTAACATAAAAATTGCTTGAGTTTAAGAATAGAATCCCCGGGATAGAAAAACTTGTATGAGTTGATCTAACACCATGTATCAATCAAATTATCTAGTATCAAACCCTTACATTCCATGGATCAAATAGCTAGCTTGTAAAACCCAGAAATTAATTAGTCTGAGTTGTAGAACAGGCCAGGAAATTAGACAAGAAAATAATGTGATTATTTTAGGATTAGAAATCCAGTCTAAGTTAAAACAAAAAAATAGTAATAGATAAAATGGCTATGTTACAAAAAGTCCCTCAATTACGAGGAACAAAGTGTGAATGAGATTCTTTGCCATTTTAATTACTCTAATAAGCAAAGAACCATCTATATATCTTCACATATATAAATGACATGATTTAGTTTATATACTGGTATTTTTATATTAGTTAAATTCTGGATCTTGGGAAAATGAATTTAAAGAAGTGATCACTTATATATATATATATATATATATATATATATATATATATATATATATAAACTCACTAAAAATCACATAAGTTAGAGTAAAAAGAAGTGGGTCACTTCAGTTGGTATCAGAGCTATGTTGTTAAAACATAGCATAAATATATTATCCAATCTTCTTGTATGGATAAAATTCTAAAATATATATATATATATATAAACATTCACGGTAGGAATAAAAAATTGTTTAAATAATTAAATTAGAAGCAGGACTAACTAGCCATGCAATTGAATAGTGAACCATGGTAGGAAGACTAAAAAGCACTGGAGCAGGACCCTCTAATGCAGCACCATTGATTAATTTGCAAGATTTGGTAAGAGCATTTAGGGAAGGAGCCGTGCAGAGGGAAGAAAATTCTCATGAGGAATTAGCTAAGCTATTGAAGACATTTTCAAATTTAGGAGGCAAGGATTTTGAAGGCACTGAAGGAGTAATGGGAGTGTAGACATGGTTGAGAACTTTAGTAAGGATATTTGCAGACATGTAAATTAATGATCAAAGGAAGAGGCAGATAGCTTCAAGAAGGCTCAAAGGAGCAGCACTAAATTGGTGGGAGGTGATCATCACAGGGAGGCCAGAAAATGAGATAACATGGGATCAATTCAAGGAGATGCTTGAAGCAAGATTTGTTCCAGCAACAGCTAAGGCAACATTGCTTGAAGAATTCATAAGGCTAAGGCAAGGACCAATGAGTGTGACTAAGTACACTCAGAAATTTGAGAGCTTGTCCAAGTATGGAACTATGCTCATAGGAAATGAAGAATCAAAGAAATCAAGGTTTATTCATGGACTAAATGCAGGACTGAGCAGAGCAATGTTACCATACAAGGATAAAACATTTGATCAAGTCATAGATCTTACTCTTTCTTTCGAGCAACATGACAATGCAAGAGAAAAATTTAGGAACATGAGGGCTAACAATCAAAAGAAGGGGTAAAATAGAGCACATCCCTATGACAAAAAGAATATAGATAAGAAAGTGGAGGCAGCAGCCACTGGGGAAGTCAAGAAGAAAATTACTTGTTATAATTGTGGCAAAGAAGGGCACATGAACAATAGGTGTCAAGCAGCTAAGAAAGTACCCTTCAGCTGTTATAACTGTGGGGAAGAAGGTCACATTAAAAGGAACTGCCCAGAGTTCAGGAAAGGAGAAAAAGTAGGAGCATTGGAAACTAAGGCAAAGGCAAATGCAGTGGGAAATTCTGGATAATTGGAAGGTATACTTCTAACTAAAAATTACCCAATCACAGTTATATATAACACTGGAGCCACACATTCTCTAATCTCACAAGATATAGTTAATAAATTAGCTCTCACATGCAATACAGTTGAAAAACCCTTATTTATTCAAAGTCCCCTAGGTAGCTCTTGTCTGCTAGGATTAAAATGCTTGGGAGTGGAATTAAACATAGGCGGGAATGTGTTTAAATCAGATTTATTTGTGTTGAAATATCCTGGAATAGGAATTATTTAAGGAATAGATTGGTTGAGCAAATTCAAAGCAATTTTGAATTCAGAAAATTTCACTATTTCTTTAAAAATAGAAAATGGTAAAAATATTTTAGTCATGAGTGAAATAGCTAAAATAATTTTCTTTAATAAAATATGGATTATGACTGAAAAGGAATTAACTCTAGAAGACATAAAAGTGATAAATGAATATCCAGATGTTTTTGGAGAAGTTGTAGGAGTTCCAGAAAATAGACCAGTTGATTTCAAATAAGATTAATTCCTGGATCAAGTCCTATCATCAAGAAGCCTACCAGAATGGGTCCAAAAGAATTAATAGAATTAAAGCAACAGTTGGAAGAGTTGAAGTAGAAGGGTTTTGTAAGGCCTAGTAGTTCAAACTGGGGTTCTCCAATGGTGTTTGTGAAAAAGCATGATGGTACAATGAGGATGTGTATTGACTACAGAGAATTAAACAAAGTTACCATCAAGAAAAAATATCCACTCCCCAGAATTGATGATCTATTTGATCAATTAAATGGAGCAAAGGTCTTTTCAAGGCTAGACTTAGCCTCTGGGTTTCATCAGATGAAGGTAGAGGAGGAAAGTATTAAGTACACTGCTTTCAATACAAGGTATAGATTATATGAATTTGTGGTGATGCCTTTTGGATTGACAAATGCACCATCCTATTTTGTAGGTTTAATGAATAGAACATTTAGAGATTTTCTAGACAAATTTGTAGTTGTCTTTATTGATGATATACTAGTGTACTCAAAATCAGAAAAGGAGCACGCAAGGCATTTGCATCTTATTTTGTCAAGGCTAAGAGCACACAATTTAAAAGCAAAATTCACTAAGTGCACATTTTGGAAGAATGAAGTAAAGTTTTTGGGACATATTATATCTCAACAAGGCATTAGAGTAGATCCAAACAAGGTCATGGCAGTTCAATCTTGGAGCAGACCCAAATCAGTGACTGAGGTGAGATCATTTTTGGGAATGGCAGGCTATTATAGGAGATTTATAAAAGACTTTGCAAGAATAGCCATCCCGCTGACCAAGTTAACTAGAAGGGAGCAACCATATGTGTGGACAGAGAAGTGTGAACAAGCATTTGCAGCACTGAAGAAAGCATTGATGGAAGCTCCGGTTTTACAAGTACCAGAGGGAAATGAAGGATTAGTAGTTTACACCGATGCTAGTGGATTTGGACTAGGGGCAGTGCTCATGAAACATGATATAAAGTGGCAGATTTAAAACAAGGTAAGCTACACATGACTTAGAACTAGCTGCTGTAGTACATGCATTGAAGCTATGGAGACACTACTTACTAGGTGCTAATTTTGAATTGTTTACAGACCACAAGTCACTTAAATACTTGTTTTCCCAAAAAGACTTGAACATGAGACAACATAGGTGGGTAGAATTCCTAGCTGCCTATGATCTTGATATACTGTATACCCCTGGAAAAGCTAATAAAGTGGCAGATGCATCGAGTAGAGATCAAGCAAGATTGGCAAGCTTAATGATGACTGAGTTTAAGGATTTGACAATCCTCAGTGAAGTGGAAATGAAAGGAGAAACTGGTGTATCAGATAAGACACATAGTGAGATGATTGAATATGGTAAATTAAGCCTCATTTCTTTAAGGTCAACACTGGTTGATAAAATAGGACAAATGCAGAATCAAGATACAAATTTGAAAGAGATGAAGGACATGATATCACAAGGCATGATAGTGGAAAATTATGAAGTAGATGATAAAGGATACTTAAGGAAAAAGGGGAAACTCTGTATACCAAATGTAGAGGAACTGAAGCAAGAAGTTATGGATGAACATCACAAGACAAAATATACTACACATCCAGAAGGTACAAAAATGTACCATGATCTCAAGAGAAATTACTGATGGCCAGGGATGAAAGGAGTAGTGGCAAAATATGTGGCAAATTGCTTGACATGCCAACAAGTAAAGGCAGATTACCAAAGACCCTCAGGCCTACTGCAACCTTTGGAAGTGTCTACCTGGAAGTGGGAGAGCATTCAATGGATTTTGTGGATGGTTTGCCAAGAACAAGAAGAGGCAATGATAGTTTTTAGGTAGTGGTTGATAGGCTCACGAAAAAAGCACACTTCATTCCAATAAATTCAAACAGAAATGCTCATAAGCTAGCTCAATTGTTTGTGAAGGAGATAGTGAGATTGCATGGCATCCCCAAGACTATCATTAGTGTAGAGATACTTTGTTCACTTCAAGATTTTGGAGTAGCTTTCAAGAAGCTATGGGGACAGAACTAAACCTAAGCACAGCCTACCATCCCCAAACAGATGGGCAAACTGAGATTGTTAATAAAGTTTTAGAAGACTTGCTTAGAGCATGCATACTTGATTTTGGAGGCAATTGGGAGGACCATATTTATTTGGGTGAATTTGCTTGTAATAATAGCTACCAGTCCACCATAGGTATGGCTCCATTTGAGGCCTTGTATGGAAAGCCTTGCTTATCTCCTGCATGTTGGATGGAGGCTGGTGAAAGAGTGTTGCTTGGACCAGAGAATGTAAAAGAAACTTCTGCAAGAATTGAATTAGTGAGGCAAAGAATGAGGGCAGCTCAAGAGAGACAGAAAGCATATGCAGATAAAAGGAGGAGGCCAATGGAATTTGAGGTGGGAGTCTATGTTTTTCTCAAAGTCTCACCAATGAGAAAAATATTGAGATTTGGTAAAGCAGGGAAACTATCACCAAGATATATAGGACCATATGAAATTATTGAAAGAATAGGGACTTTGGCTTATAAAAAAAAGTTGCCAGAGGAATTAAGCAACATACATGATGTATTTCATGTATCTCAGTTGAGAAAATGGGTACATAATAAGGAGACCATTCTTGAGTCTCCCACACATGTTGAAATTCAAGAAAACTTGGTTTATAAAAAGGAACCAGTGGGCATAGTGGCTTGAGAAGAAAAGAAATTAAGAAACAAGGTAATTAAATTGGTTAAAATTCAGTGGAGTCTAGATGGAAATGATTGCACATGGGAGGCGGAAGATAGGATGAAGGATAAATACCCTAATCTATTTTCTGCATAAAGGTATGCCTGAAATCATAATAGTTTTAACTATTATTTATATGTTTGATTAGCTCCAGATGCATATGTTTTTGAATTGCTGAGATGAAATTAAGCTTTTGCACAGTGGAAAAGAAAAATATATATTTATAATTGTGGGACATAATTCCTTTTAGGAAGAGGGTATGTGAAGACCCAATTTTTTTTGAGATTAAAATAATTTTTAAATGAAAAGAAAATTAAATTAGTTAACAAAGAATAATTGAAAAATAAAATAATTTGAAAATAAATTTTCAAATTAATAGTAATGAGAAGTAAAATAACTAAAGTATGAATGAATTTTTAAATTCGCATATCTCATGAATATCACATATATATGTAGTCAAAAAAAATATAAGAGTGATAAAATAACTCCTCTTGATAATTAAAATGCATAAAAACCCGGTTAAGTAATATTTATGAGTTTTTAAATAAATCAAGAGAGAAGCAAATGATAAATTATGTTAGTTAAAAATAAAAGTTATAGAAAAAAACATGAGAATTAACTCGGGTATGATAAGATACATTGTGAAATTAAGTCATATAAAAACAATGTGCAGATAAAATCATGCAAAAAGCATGTGCACAGAAAAGCAGTGAGATAACTGCTTTTACCAGAAATAGAAATTAAAAAGAAAATGGCAAGATTAGCCATAAGCATATACACATGATTCTCTAAATTATATGGAGATAGAATGGGCTTTTCCTCTATTAAAACCCTAGCTAAATGATTTAAATCAAGGGGGGAGTAATAGTTTGTTTCTGGGAAGAAAACAGAGAAATTATTATAAGAAAAAAAATAAAGCAAAACTCACATTGCCTTCAAACTTAAGCATTCTCAGGGAAGAAGAGGAAGGTTAGTGATAATCATAGATGAAGTTTGAGGCATTAAGACCCACGCTAAGGGCAGCCCAGAAAATTTTCTTATATAGAGATTATAATATGGTTTTCTGTTGATTTTTATGAATAAATGATTATTGATCATGGATGGTTTTTTTTCTGGTTGAACTTTTGGTTGAGACTTTAATTTATTTTGGTCTGATATGATGACTTTGACTTCTGCTTTGAAATGTACTTGATCTAACACTTACCTTGATCACAGAAATGGATTTTTGTAATCCAGTTCTTATTAGAAAATGAGTTAAGCATTTTTCTGAGAAGTAGGGTATCAAAGAAATAAAGGAAATAGGCAGTGTGAATAAGGAGGTTCATGTTTATGTCTAGTTCATTAAAAATTTATATGAACAAAGCAATATTATATATGTGATGATTTGTTCAGATCATAAACCAATATGTTTTATGGTTTTTTCTCAAAAACCATACCCTATGTTCACAGAAGAATAAATTTAGATTTTTATATGATTTTATCAATTTAAACCAGCACTGGAAAAATTACTAGAAAATAAGTATGAGCAGATTTTTGGAAAATTTGATTAAGTATAATCTCTGATTATAAGCGGTGGAATTTTATATGAATGCTTGTATGTTTGGATGTAATCTTTGAGTGAGATCAATGATTTTTGATTTATGAAGTAAAGAAAAGAGCACAAGCATTTCTGGAAATTAAAAGAAAAGTTCCTTATAAAATAAATACTCATGGTCTCTAAATCATAACATGATTTAGGAGAAGTGCCTTGATCTGCTCATCATCGGGAGGATGAAGGGTATGTGCATGACTTGCTTAAGTCCAGTAGGCCTCTGTGTGAAGGGTTAACAGAACCGAGCCCCTTTACAATGCACACATGGTGTTCAATGGCAAGGAGTTAGACCAAAACAAAAATGTAACAACCCGGGGTTTTGTTGCTAATTTATTATCGTTACTAAACGATTAATCTGCTAGCCAATTGATAATTGGAATTCTAATAGGTTGAAATCCTTTTGAAAAAAAAAGAGTTAAAAATTATGTGGGCTTTAAATAAGTATATCTTTTTTTATTTATTTAATTGGTCGTTCCCTTTTTATAAAAATATTCGACCCGTTCCTCTTTTTAATTTTAATTCATTCAATCCTAAACCTAAAAAAATATATAAACAAAACGAGAAAATGGCGGCTTCGGTTCTTCGTTCGTTCCCGTTCGCGAAATTAGGGCTTTTCAAATGGTAGATGGCGACTTGCGTGGCGATCGAAGGTTCGTGGCGGTTGTACCGCTTCGATTCGAAAATCGACGGTTCTTCGATTGACTCGCACGCGACTGCTCCGATAACTAAGGTGAGTGATTTTTATTTCACTCACATCTAGTTCAACTAGGTGCTTTGCTTTGCGTCTGCTTTGATTTCGTCGCTGATGATTTCTGACTTGTCTTTTTTACTGATTCGATTTCCTGTTCTCTTGGTTATCTCGGCACTGTTTCATTTGGATGTTGATGACTTCATTGATTTTCCATTTCGTATGAATTGATACTGGGATTTGGTCACTCGTGTTTACTGCCATTGGCCACTTGATTTGTGTATGCGATTTTGTGACCTTGCATTATCACCATTCTATCGATATTAGTTTTGGTCATTTTAACTCAAACTGCATTCCTCTGTTTTTTTCGAATGTAGTCTTTGATGCGAACCACAGTCTTGCTTGATTTAAAACTCTGGTAACTTCATTTTGGCAATTGAAATTGATAAAAGTGATTTTGTGAAAATAAAATGGGATTTGACACTGTCTGGATTGCCTTGTTCGAACTACTTATATCACTTGTTTATGCTGGTGTTTTTATTATTATTTGGATATTGACAGGTATGTGTATTCATATATATGCATACATGTGTTCCTATATTGGTATTGCTTGCTGCCTTAAATATATTCACAGTGTTGTTCTTTGTACTTGACTTGAACTGCAGTTTGAATTATGACTTCACTGTGTCGAGTTGTACACACACTTGTTTTACCTGATTTTGCCACAGACCATTGACTGTTGACACTATATAATCGTTTTCACTGTGGCACTGATGTAGCTGCTCTACAGTGCCTCAGCCTTACATGTACATTTTGATGTTCTACTGACATCTGTTTTACTCGAACTTGGATACCTTCTGCATTGTTTCATCTCCACTTGATTATTGTTGCTGCCTCGTCGACCATTGCAATTCACTGATCTTGGCATTACTCTGGTGCCTCTGAGCCTGTTAGCACTATCTGTATATGTATATACATAAGCGTATACATATGTATATATTTATAGGATAGTCACATTGTCGTTTCACTGTTTTTCATGATATTGTTCCTCTGAAGTTTTGAAAATGGTAGCTTTGTCTGTAACTTGACTATGTGAAAATTCAAGTTTACATTTGTTTTGAGAAGGCCTTGACCTGTAACTTGACTTAGTTTCTTTGTAGTCTCTAGTATAATTACTCGAGACTGGTTACATTTCAATTGCTGATTTCGGTATTATTAAGTCTTGTTCATCTGTGCAGCATGCTTGTTATGTACATACATGCACTGCTGCATAATATCTAGAGCTTGCTGCCTATGTTCAATTGAACTTGTTTGATGTTGGTGGTGGAATTTCTTCACATGTACATGTATCTCTGGAATTGTGGCATTCCCTGATTTTTTTTGCAGCCATTTTATTGTACATACATACACTGGTGGTTGTACATTTGAGTCTTGTTCTTGCCATTTGGCACTGTGCTTCGAGTATATGAGAAGTTTCAAATTGAGATGTTGGCTTGGTCTTGCGGATTGTGTTGAGTCATGATAGTCGTGACTTGACCTCTGCAGTATTGATTTGCTGTCAATAGATGGAGTTATGATGACATCTTATACTGTATTGGCGAGGCAGTGCACGCGTGCGTGTACTGCAGTCAATGCAGAATCTGACTTTTTATATTGATTGATTTCAATTGATGAAATAGTTTCGTGTTGTCAATTCAGTGTTTTGATATTGTATTTGATTTGTTGATTTGATTAATTGGTTGTCGTCTAATTTTCTATTTGACGATTTGATTATGAGTTTCTAATTATTTATTTAATAATTAGAATTTTGTTGTTTAAGCAATTCTGATGTTTTTAAATTATCTTCGTTGATGATCTTTTCATTTATCCTTGTTGATGATTTGACTCTGCTGATTTGTTGTTTAACACTGTTAAGTGTTATATTTACAGCTATTCGATTTCTTTATAAAAAGGGTCGGATAGACGAGATTTATTGTGCCTGTCGTCTATTCATTATTTAATTATTATTGCTTCTGTGCACTAATAACTGAGTTTAAATTAGACTGACCCGTGTATTATTTTCTTTTGAATGTAATACTCGGGTCAGACCGAGTATTTACAGGTTGTTTATATCTTACTTTGGGTTGCTGTTAGAGCTATGAAGTCTCTTCATCTCTTTTGGAGTAGTCGTCGTCATTTATAGTAGTCGGTTTATTTGTATAGGAAGATATGTATTCATGTATATTATATACGATAATGTACTTGTATATGTGACTTTCAAAGTCGATAGTTGTAGTTGTATCATATGTACTTTATCACATGTATTGTAACTGACATCAGTTATTATATATATGAGACTTTTGTTTTATCTGTGTTCCGCATTTATATTATCTGTGTTATTATTATATCTATTGTCCTGAACTATTATGAACCATCGTAGATCGTTTTATACTGCAATTGGGTATGTCAATGTGAGTAAATAAATAAGAGATGAAAAATTAAAAATATATATCACTCCTATCGAAATAACCAATACTAGTGTAAGGCCTAACTACGGATGGCCGCTCCTATCCAGCCTTATTCTTCGTGATAACAGACAGTATTTCTTTTAATACTCTTTGTTATTGCGAGCATAGAGGTGGGGCGTCACAGTTGGTATCAGAGCTTGGGGTTTATGGATATAATATAAAACATAACTTAGATGGAACATGTGTTACAACTATTAGTCGATGTTTTATTGTGCTTTGAGCCAAAACCAAAGTTTTGAAATAAGTTGAAATTTTTAAATATATTTGTTTAAAAATAAAAAAGTGAAACTGTGTTTTAATGATTAGTTGATTCGTGTTTTTTTTATCAGAGTGCGCAGCGAAAACAGTGACACTATCTTCGCTAAACACAACTGATAATCCTTTTGATTTAAAAATCAAAATATGAAATTGAAGTAAATTTCAATTGTTGTTTACATAGCTGTGTTTAATTTGTTTTCTTTAAAAATTTCGAATCCGATTTAGGATCAGTTATGCGATTTTGTTGAGATTTTGTTGTTTTGAATTATCTTCATTGAAGATATATTCGACTGATTTCTTTGTTTATTTTGTAGTATACGTGCAAATTTAAGTTGCACGTTACTGCATTAAATTTTACGTTGGATCGGTGTTTGGTTTTTAACGTATTTTGTTGCCGTTATTTTTATAACGGGATTTTTACACCTATGCTAAATCCTGAAGCATGGTGTTTGTTGACATTTTTTTTATGAATAAAAATTCACTGGTATTATATTTTGATGCAAATTATTTTGATGAGATTTTGACGTTTAAAAATTACTGTCGCATTGACTTCAGTATCCGTCATATTTTAAAGTGGATTTTCAAGCGGTTATCCCGCAATGCTGATTTTGAGATCCGTTTCTACGGTGTTTTGAGAAGTGCAATTTCCTTGTTGAAATTATCACTAATATTGCTGTTTTTATCACGGATTTGCAAATCATTTTAAAAAATAAAATTATTTTCCAAATTTTTTATAGTTTACGCTTTCAGAAGGATGAGAAAGTGACTTAAACGTTTCAGCAAAATCGAGGACTATGAACCCTTTCTTTTACTGATTCGCTTAATTCTGGACTTGTTCGTTTGACAATGTAAATTATTACTTTTATAAAATAAATGAAATTGTTTTCAGAAGTTTTGCAGTTTGCACTTTTAAAAGAATGAGGAAGTGATTTTAACGTTTCAGCAAAATCGAGGACTATGAACCCTTTCTTTTACTGATTCGCTTAATTCTGAACTTGTCCATTTGAGAATGTGAAATGTTATTTTTGAAATAAACGATTTTGCACTTTCAAGGAAGCGATGAAGAGAATTAAACGATTTAGTAAAACTCGTGGTTATGGGACATGTGCGTTTGCTATTTCGGTTAATTCCGGACTCGTTAATTAAAATATTTGCTGTTTTGATGATTTTCGTGTGCTTTCGAGCCACTATGATGGACCTTCGGGTCATATGATGGACCTTCGGGTCAAATACCAGTACCAGACCTTCGGGTCATATGTTGGACCTTCGGGTCATATGATGGGCGCCAAAATTATGATGACGGTACTTGGTAGGCTTCGGCCATGTGAGATGCACGTGCGGCGTAGCTAAAACTCGCCATATGATGGGATCGATCCAACCTTTTCTGTTGATTTTCTAGTTATCTTAATTGATTCTAGATATTAGTTGTTTCCAATTATCTACAGGTAATTGGATATTTGTTGATATGAGTTTTGATTATCGCTTTTGATAACCGGATATTTGTTGATTCTAATTATCGCTTTTGATAATTAGATAATTGTTGATTTGATTATCGTTTTTGATAATCGAATATTTGTTGATTTGATTATCGTTTTTGATAATCGAATATTTGTTGATTTGAGATTTGATTATCGTTTTTGATAATCGAATATTTGTTGATTTGATTATCGTTTTTGATAATCGAATATTTGTTGATTTGGTTATCGTTTTTGATATCGAATATTTGTTGATTTGAGTTTTGATTATCGTTTTTGATAATCGAATATTTGTTGATTTGATTATCGTTTTTGATAATCGAATATTTGTTGATTTGAGATTTGATTATCGTTTTTGATAATCGAATATTTGATAATCGAATATTTGTTGATTTGATTATCGTTTTTGATAATCGAATATTTGTTGATTTGAGTTTTGATTATCGTTTTTGATAATCGAATATTTGTTGATTTGCTTATCGTTTTTGATAATCGAATACTTGTTGATTTGATTATCGTTTTTGATAATCGAATATTTGTTGATTTGAGTTTTGATTATCGTTTTTGATAATCGAATATTTGTTGATTTTATTATCGTTTTTGATAATCAAATATTTGTTGATTTGAGATTTGATTATCGTTTTTGATAATCGAATATTTGTTGATTTGATTATCGTTTTTGATAATCGAATATTTATTGATTTGATTATCGTTTTTGATAATCGAATATTTGATGATTTGAGATTTCTGATTTATCGCTTGTGATAATTAGATATTTGAGATTTGATTATCGCTTGAGATAATTAAATATTTGTTGATTTGAAATTTGATTATCGATTGTGATAATTGAATATTTGTTGATTTGAGATTTAATTATCGTCTTGATAATTAGGTAATTGCTAATTTTGCTAATTATAAGATTTTCTAGTCTCAAATTGATTCTAGATTATGTTGATTATATTGAATTGTTGTTTTCTATCTATCTCTGTTGGTAGTTAGAGTTTGCTGATTACAAAGTTCGTGTTTTCTATTTATCTGTTGGATAACTAGATATTTGCAGTTTTGCGATTTGCGAATTTTGTTTTCTAATTATCTTTGTTGGTAATTAGATTTTGCTGTTTTCTAATTATCGTATCGATAATTAGATATTACTGTTTTGTGATTTCTGCATTCTAATTATCTAATTGATAGTTGATCATTGCTGATAATTGCATTTATTCAGTTTTGTAGTTTTCTGATTATCTACTTGATATTTAGATTTTTGTTGAGAATTTGTGAATGTCTTTTATTGAAATTAAAAGATTTTTTTGACAATTGTGTTCTTGACCTTTATTTCTCTAGCTTAACCAGTTTATGTTAGAAAAATAATGGTTACTGACGACTTTAATTATGAAAATTGCGGGGACGCAATTTTTATAAGGAGGGGAATCTGTAACAACCCGGGGTTTTGTTGCTAATTTATTATCGTTATTAAACGATTAATCTGCTAGCCAATTGCTAATTGGAATTTTAATCGGTTGAAATCCTTTTGAAAAAATAAAGAGTTAAAAATTGTGTGGGCTTTAAATAAATATGTCTTTTTTTTATTTAATTGGCCGTTCCCTTTTTATAAAAATATTCGACCCGTTCCACTTTTTAATTTTCATTCATTCAACCCTAAACCTAAAAAAAACAAAACAAAACGAGAAAATGGTGGCTTCGGTTCTTGTTCGTTCCCCTTCGCGAAATTAGGGCTTTTCAAATGGTAGATGGCGACTTGCGTGGCGATCGAACGTTCGTGGCGGTTGTACTGCTTCGCTTCGGAAATCGACGGTTCTTCGATTGACTCGCACGCGACTGCTCCGATAACTAAGGTGAGTGATTGTTATTTCACTCACTCACAGCTAGTTCAACTAGGTGCTTTGCTTTGCGTCTGCTTTGATTTCGTCGCTGATGATTTCTGACTTGTCTTTTTTACTGATTCGATTTCCTGTTCTCTTGGTTATCTCGGCACTGTTTCATTTGGATGTTGATGACTTCATTGATTTTCCATTTCATATGAATTGATACTGGGATTTGGTCACTCGTGTTTACTGCCATTGGCCACTTGATTTGTGTATGCGATTTTGTGACCTTGCATTATCACCATTCTACCAATATTAGTTTTGGTCATTTTAACTCAAACTGAATTCCTCTGTTTTTTTCGAATGTAGCCCTTGATGCGAACCACGGTCTTGCTTGATTTAAAACTCTAGTAACTTCATTTTGGCAATTGAAATTGATAAAAGTGATTTTGTGAAAATAAAATGGGATTTGACACTGTCTGGATAGCCTTGTTCGAACTACTTATATCACTTGTTTATGCTGGTGTTTTTATTATTATTTGGATATTGACAGGTATGTGTATTTATATATATGCATACGTGCGTTCCTATATTGGTATTGCTTGCTGCCTTAAATATATTCACAGTGTTGTTCTTTGTACTTGACTTGAACTGCAGTTTGAATTGTGACTTCACTGCGTCGAGTTGTACACACACTTGTTTCACCTGATTTTGCCATAGACCACTGACTGTTGACACTATATAATCGTTTTCACTGTGGCACTGATGTAGCTGCTCTACAATGCCTCAGCCTTACATGTACATTTTGATGTTCTACCGACATCTGTTTTACTCGAACTTGGATACCTTCTGCATTGTTTCATCTCCACTTGATTATTGTTGCTGCCTGGTCGACCATTGCAATTCACTGATCTTGGCATTACTCTGGTGCCTTTGAGCCTGTTAGCACTATCTGTATATGTATATACATAAGCGTATACATATGTATATATTTATAGGATAGTCACATTGTCGTTTCACTGTTTTTCATGATATTATTCCTCTAAAGTTTTGAAAATGGTAGCTTTGTCTGTAACTTGACTTTGTGAAAATTCAAGTTTACATTTGTTTTGAGAAGGCCTTGACCCGTAATTTGACTTAGTTTCTTTGTAGTCACTAGTATAATTACTCGAGACTGGTTGCATTTCAATTGTTGGTTTTGGTATTATTGAGTCTTGTTCATCAGTGCAGCATGCTTGTTATGTACATACATGCACTGCTGCATAATATCTGGAGCTTGCTGCCTATGTTCAATTGAACTTGTTTGATATTGGTGGTGGAATTTCTTCACCTGTACATGTATCTCTGGAATTGCGGCATTCCCTGATTTTGTTGGAGCCATTTTATTATACATATATACACTGGTGGCTGTACATTTGAGTCTTGTTCTTGCCATTTGGCACTGTGCTTCGAGTATATGAGCAGTTTCAAATTGAGTTGAAGCTGCCTTGACCCTTTGAACTTAGTTGATGTTGGCTTGGTCTGGCGGATTGTGTTGAGTCATGATAGTCGTGACTTGACCTCTGCAGTATTGATTTGCTGTCAATAGATGGAGTTATGATGACATCTTATACTGTATTGGCGAGGCAGTGCATGCGTGCGTGTACTGCAGTCAATGCAGAATCTGATGTTTTATATTGATTGATTTCAATTGATGAAATAGTTTCGTGTTGTCAATTCAGTGTTATGATATTGTATTTGATTTGTTGATTTGATTAATTGGTTGTCGTCTAATTTTCTATTTGACAATTTGATTATGAGTTTCTAATTATTTATTTAATAATTAGAATTTTGTTGTTTAAGAAATTCTGATGTTTTTAAATTATCTTCATTGATGATCTTTTCATTTATCCTTGTTGATGATTTGACTCTGCTGATTTGTTGTTTAACGCTGTTAAGTGTTATATTTACCGCTATTCGATTTCTTTATAAAAAGGGTCGGATAGACGAGATTTATTGTGACTGTCGTCTATTCATTATTTAATTATTATTGCTTCTGTGCACTAATAACTGAGTTTGAATTATACTGACCCATGTACTATTTTCTTTTGAATGTAATACTCGGGTTAGACCGAGTATTTACAGGTTGTTGATATCTTACTTTGGGTTGCTGTTAGAGCTATGAAGTCTCTTCATATCTTTTGGAGTAGTCGTCGTCATTTATAGTAGTCGGTTTATTTGTATAGGAAGATATGTATTCATGTATATTATATACAATAATGTACTTGTATATGTAACTTCTAGAGTCGATAGTTGTAGTTGTATCATATGTACTGTATCACATGTATTGTAACTGACATCAGTTATTATATATATGAGACTTTTGTTTTATCTGTGTTCCACATTTATATTATCTGTGTTATTATTATATCTATTGTCCTAAACTATTATGAACCATCATAGATCGTTTTATACTGGAATTGGGTATGTCGATGGGAGTAAATAAATAAGAGATGAAAAATTAAAAATATATATCACTCCTATCGAAATAACCAATACTAGTGTAAGGCCTAACTACGGATGGCCGCTACTATCCAGCCTTATTCTTCGTGATAACAGAAAGTATTTCTTTTAATACTCTTTGTTATTGCGAGCATAGAGGTGGGGCGTCACTAAAAATGTAAGAATGAGATTGATCAATCAAGCTATGGAAATTAGAGATTAATCCATAGGAGCATGTTCATGAATGTCCGAATGAAGTGAATGAATGGTTGCATAGGTGTATGATTGATAGATAAACTTACCCATGCTCAGATTTAGTATGAGTTAGTGTATTATTGAACTAACGTGTTCTCGGTGCAGTTTTAGGAATTTACAAAAAAAAATGTTTTAATTTATGATTTTCACTCACACCAGAAATTTATTTCTGACCCTATTTGTTGCTTTGTGACATTTGGGATGTCACATTTTTTTATTGAGGCAGCTCCAGATGTTGCTGCAGGAAAGGAAGCATGAGAAACTTGCTTGCATGGATATTTGGATGATTACTTGAGTTTTAAATACTTAAGGAATATGACAGAAATATTGTAGTGAATAAGCTAGGAAAAAACTTCATTATGTTCTAAGTATATCTAGAGTTGATGTTGTTTGTTTCTCTGTGTAAAGACTATGTAAAGGTTAAAGTATTATATGTGTGAATGGGGGTTTCTGTTTTAAGCATTTGATCTGGGTATTTTTCTGATAAAGTATGATGAAGGAAATTATGCCATATAATTTAATATGTGGTCATTCTTTCTTTGGCAATGTCTGCTAAATAATTGATAGAAAAATTTATATGGTTTTAGAAAAAGCATGTAATATATCTGTTAAGTGTTGAGTTGAAACTAGTCTGGGTTAACCAGTAAGGCTTGATCATGACTCGTAATTAATATAAGTACATGTCAAGTTTAGAAAACAAGGCCTATAATCCTCAACCTGGGCAATAGGTTTATTGTAGGAATTTGTGTTGCTTTGGGTAGTAAGTTCATATGCATTTCTGGAGTTTGTAGACTTCACTGCTACAATATTCAACAAACCTCACTATCTAGATACATGGCCCAAGTCTGATTGCATTTGGTCATGATAAACTTGAGGCAGTTTAGGTAACATGTAGTGTTACCTAGATATTAAGCATGTCAGTAAATCCATTGTTTAATTGATCACAATCATTTGTTTCATAATTTGAGGATTTGTCAGCAACCTTCACTATATGTCCATCTGAAAGTTTTGCAACAGTCTGATTTTGATACTGCTTTAATCATACTATTTTCAAGTATATGCTGGTCTTCATTGACATGATAAATTGAGTTAACATTTTGTTCATGTGCATTGTTTTCACTACTTGGCCTTTAAACAGATTTACTGTCTTGATATTCATCAGATCATTGCATACTTTATAAAAATATGACATGAGCAATTTTCTTAACATAAAAATTGCTTGAGTTTAAGAATAGAATCCTCGGGATAGTCAAACATGTATGAGTTGATCTAACACCCTGTATCAATCAAATTATCTATTATCAAACCCTTACATTCCATGAATCAAATAGCTAGCTTGTAAAACCCAGAAATTAATTAATCTGAGAACAGGCCAGGAGATTAGACAAGAAAATGATGTGATTATTTTAGGATCAGAAATCAAGTCTGAGTTCAAACAAAAAAAATAGATAAAATGGCTATGTGACACAAAAGTCCCTCAATTACGAGGAACAAAGTGTGAATGAGATTCTTTGCAATTTTAATTATTTGATAAGCAAAGAACCATTTATATATCTTCACATATATAAATGACATGATTTAGTTTATATACTGGTATTTTTATATTAGTTAAATTCAGGATCTTTGGAAAATGAATCTAAAGAAGTGATCACTTATATATGTAAAAAAACTCACTAAAAATCACATAAATTAGAGTAAAAAGAAGTGGGTCACTTCAGCTCTTCCTATCTACTAGATATTCTTCTACCTTTTTCTCAAAATAGTTAATTTATAAAATTGAAAAAATTAAAAGACAATTCTTATGGAGGAAGACCACAATTGTAGTGGTATAAATTATCTAGTTCACTGGGATAATGTTTGCAAATCAAGAGGAAGGAGGGCTAGGAGTCATAAATTTACATAATCTTAACATATCCCTACCACGAAAATATTTATGGATGTTTAGCACAACTACTTATAACCTTATTTGGAAATAATTATTATCCAACTGATACTTTGAATTTTCTCTTAACTTATACTACATCTCTAACTATAGTAATAATCACTTGTCACATTTTTAGAAATCTATTTTAAAGAACATGGACACTATTAAATTAGGAATGAAACATATTATTCTGTCTAGGAATAACACCACTTTCTGGCACGATTGCTGGATCTCGGCCATCCCCTTAAAAGTTGAATTTAAGGCTCTTTTCGAGATAAGTAATTTCAAAAATGTACTCAATTATAATTATATAGACCCAACGAATCCTTTCCCTGGTTTTTTCCTTTAACGGAACTTTGGAATGTAATGCCTTAAGAACTTTTACTCTTCCCTGTAATAGACTTACACTTTATAGCAAACACAACGAATGCGATATAAAGATATGAGGATGGGATAAGAGCAAATTTTTATCTCCAACTTATATTACAAATTTCTTAATTTCCCAAACATCAAACTACAAGCTTTTAAATCTCTATGGAAAGCTAATGCCCCACCTAAAGCCGAATTGTATAATTAGGTTATCATTCATAAGAAACTAAGCACTATAGAACATCTAAAAAAGAAACACTTGATTATCGATAAAATATGTATATTTTATAACATGGATCTAGAAACATTTCACACTTATATTTCAATTGCATTACCACCAACAACATCATTCTTAGAGTTCTAAAAATCTTTAACTTTAACATATATAGCAATAACCTAAGCAGTGATTCTTATTGCAACAGCATAAGATTCTTTTTTTCCTCGAAAAACAACATATTTTACTTGACATCATCTACGTTATCATTAGTTGGTACATTTGGATTAAAGTAATAATCGCGTCTTTAATGAATCTCATACTACTCTACCTAAACAAATGTATACTATCTCACTTTACACTTTAACTGGATTTCCAACCCAAGTTATAAATTAGCCAAGAATACCAATTTTAATAGATATCTTAAAATGATTAAATCTGATGTTGATCATTTTAAACTTATTGACGTAGATACGTATGCCCCTCTTGTTTTAACTTGGCATTAGTGCTTTTATTATGTACTCTCGTCGTCAAGTATCATATGTTTCATATACCATACCTTGGCTCTATTGTTTCGCCTTTGGCACACATATATATACAATGTATATGTGTGCGCTATGTTCTACTAACTTTTTGTGAAGTCTGTTTTTAGATTATTCCTTGTGCGGTTTGGACTCCCCTATAGAGCACGCTCATTGTTCGGGCTAGAGCTTGATTTGTAGAGATGGTCATCTCATACTCATGGTTCCTACTTTTAGTCGTTCTTTATAGTGTTTTAGACTGTAAGGGGAAAGTTTTTTTTAATTTTTTTTCTATAAGGGTGTTTTTTGCTACTTGTTAGGCTTGTTGATATAATTTTCATAGTGTGGAAAAAAAGTACATGGGGGTTGTCCTACCTATGGAGTATCACTTATTTTCTCAAAAAAATATTGTCTTAAAAGTTTAAATACAATCCATGTATGATTTATTTAGTTATAAAAAATGGACACCATGAAATTCACATATTGGCTATTGCAATAGTTTCTAAATTTAATTTTACAGTAAGAAATATCTTTCTATTGTTTGGTTTGTTTAGTTTTATGCACTGTAGATATCATTATATCTTGGTTATGCTATGTACTAATTTTGCATTATTTGAAATTATTGTTCCACTTTCATATATGTTATATGATTAGTGGATATTTTTTATGTTTGCATACCTTTGAGTTAATTTATTTTGTAATTTTGCAATAGTCGATAAAAGAAGTATGTATAACTAAATTAAATAAGTACATAGAACAACATATATAATATAACATGTGTTTAATTTATTTGGTGTAGCATCCCCCCACTTGGAGGCCCAAAACTAACGGCCATGGATGTTGCAGTCATCCATAGTTATTAATCTTCGACGAACAAATACGGCGGTGTTAGGTTCATTGATAAATAGAAACACATGAATATGTGAAAATTTTTAAACCTCAAGTAAAAATAACATTCCATTTCAAAATATTTCCAATTCATTACATAATCCCATATTCAAAAATCACGTTCATAGAAAATATATTTATTACAACATAAACCAAGAGCAACATATTAAGATGCCTCCTTGTATGATCAGAGTATATATAAGAAATATAACAATTTTGCCATTACAAACAACACAGTGGAAAAAACTCTAAATAGCTATCATGCACGTCTCTAGAAGCTTATTCGTTTTAAGAGGTACCTGAAAACCTCAACTCTCAAACTACTCAAAATCAATTGAGTACCCGAGATTTTGATGGAAAAACAGAAACTTCGAGTCAGACATAAGATTAATATGAATAATAATCTACCATCTCAAATCATTTAGATATCTAGTGAGACCACGCCGCTTAGCTGAATTGGTTTTCCCCTCACTAGTATCTTAAAACCTTTATAAAATCATATACTATGCTCCTGCATCCATAATGGTTAAAACAATTCAAAACGGTACAATATGATGATATGCAAATATTTTAAAACATATTGGATTTTCCACCCTCTGTTTAAATTGACTAACTGTCTCATTTTATAGTTTCTAGGGTGTGACGACCCAGAATTTTGGGCAATATCAATTTAATAATCTTTATTAATAATTAAATTGAATTGATAATTTTCCTTTATAATTTTAATTTAAATTGGTAAATTTAATCTTTTAAAGACTATTAGATATTTAATCTGACAATATTGATTTATATATTTTCTAACAATTTAGAATTGGTAAATTTTATCTTTTAAAACTAACAAAAATATATCCTACATTATAATGTATATATTGTTATATATATTGTGTATAGAAAATCTTTTGTTTTAAATAAAAGATGTATTTTCAAATTATAATAAATATGTATTTATATGCCATGATTTGAAGTTGTTTGAAATTTAATATAATAATTCTCAAATTAAGGTTAAAAATATTTTCTATTTATAATGTATATATATTTGTATATATTGAATTTTTGGTACGAATTTAATTAAAGTGTTTCAAATTTTAATATATATATATATAGATGGTAATTTGGAAAGTATAATTTAATATAGTACTTTTCAAAGGATATTTGGAATTTTAACTTATTTTTCTTAAACAATAAATATATATGTTTCAAAATGTTTTGGATTTTAAAAATATATGTACAAGATTTTATTTGAATATAGATTGCTTTATAATATTTTCTTCAAAAGTAATTTATATATACATATATAAGTATTTATTAATTAAGTAAATTGAGTATATAAACTTTATATTAACATTTAACATAAATAAAAATGTATATAAAATACCTAATGACATGCGTAAATACATTAGCACATGTTAGTAACATGTGTTGAACAATTAAGTGATTTAGAGGACAAATGTAAGTTTTATAACAAGTGTCATCTCTTAATTTTTATTTTCTTTAATTTTTCATAATTTAGTTCATAAAAGCATACACTTCTTCTTCAAATTCTTTTTCCTATTCTCAGCTGAAAAAAAAGAATTTCAAACTAAAATCTTGTAAAAACTTTTCACCCATTTCAAATTTTCCAAATCCTGTAAACCATTTTCAAATCTGGAAAACAACAATGCAACTAATTAAAGCTTCAACCTGAGAGATTCAAGCCAAGTTGAAGATTAACAGCAAGTTTCAGCACTTTAACCAACAATTAACAAGCATTCAAAGGATTTCAACAGCAAAGAAATTCAAAAGCACTTGCCAGATCAAAATTCAAGCCTGGGAAATAGCTCTGTTCTCTGCTAATTAAATTGTGAGTAAACTTTTTTATAAAAAAACAGTTTAAGTTGTGATTGGCTCTAATGCATTGTGTTAATCTATGAATTGATATTGATGTTGCTTGAAAATCTTTTAGTGTTTATATAATTGAATTGGTAGATATGTATCTATGAGTAAATAGGTCTGTATATATATAAATACCCAATTGTCTATTGTTTCAGTCCAGGTTTTACTTTCAAAAATTCAAATCTCCCAATAACATTAATATTAGACTTTGATGATTAAATGGAAGTTGTTTGTTAATGTATGATGATAATTTTAAAAGTAGTTTCTGGAATTTTGAATTAACAAACAATTTTTAAAACAGGAACAATAATAGGAAATGAATAATGGTCAGAAATAAATCATCATAATTTCTAAATTTGATTATATATACAGATTAGTGATAGGAAATAATGAATTTAGATGATGCAATCACGATTTTTAGGTCAGTATTCATTGTGCATTTCTGATATGATCGACACTTTCGCCAAATTCCGGCGAACGAAGAGGAATTAGGCAATGGGCTTTGGTTTGGAGGATGATGGTAGATCGGCGAGCAAGGGAAAATGGTCGCTTGATTTTTCGTGCGACGTGGTGGTCAGAAATGGTTGTAATAGGGTTCGGTGGTTGTTTGGGAATAAGGTGGTTCGCAAGGAAATGGCTATGGCCATTGGGGACCTGAGTGGTTCGCGTTGGTGGGAATGTGAGCCGGAGGGTATGAAGAAGCTTCGGTGATGATGATCGGCAATCTCGAGGTCTGAGGCGTCAGAATGGTGAAGTTTTCTGGCCATGGTGGTTCCAATAGGGTCGAGTTTTTAGCTAGATTTTGTTTCGTTGGATTTTCGTTTGATCTGGGTACACATTTGAGTTCGTATGGGTTCAGGTGGTCGTCGAGCATTGTAGCGACGCTCGCCAAAGGTCGGCGGCGCTGGTGCAAGTGCACCGTGTGCACGTTGAATCTGGGAGGATGGGTTTTGTTGGAGGCTCGGGTTTTGTCTCGTGCGTTTGGGAAATTGACTCGAAGTAGATGCAGATGGGTGGGACTCAAGGCAAGCATGGGTTTTGTAAGGGATGGACTCGGGTTGACGTGGTTTTTGCTCGAGAATTTTGGTTTATGAACTCGAGTTTGATGTGGTGGTTATCTATTTTCAAGTAAAGAAAATTTTTGTAAAGGAAAACAAGTCTGCATAATTTTAAGGAAAAATTATGTAAGAAGAACTCAAGTTTAAATTGTAAAACAAGTTTTTCGAAACAAATGAAAATCAAAATTTTAATGGTATTTAATTTATTATATTTTCAAAATTTAAATATATAAGATGCTTGGTTTTAAAGTATTTTATGAAATTAATTTGAATTTTAAATTCAAGATATTTTCAATATAAATATTAGATCAAGTATTAAGAAAATTCAAATGAGTTGAAATAAGAATGTTTTTAAGTTAAGTTATTATAAAGGGATGTTTAAATTAGATTTAAAATATATTTAAATGAATAAGTTTAAAATTGAGTTTTCAAAGGTAAATATTTGTTTAATTCAATTAAATATGATTGAAAAGGGTTTTCTATATTAAAATTAAGTGTTTGAATTGTTTTGTTTTAAAAGTAAAATCATATTTCAAATTGATTTTTAAATTGTTTAAATGAAGTTAATGATTAAAGTAAATATTTAATATAAATGCAAAGTTTATTCTTAATTAGATAAGTTGAGATTAATTAAAAATAATTAATTAATAAATTTAAGCTTAATTACTATTTGTAATTAAGAATAATTACTTAATAAAAGTAATTAGTGGATAGTTAATTAATTAATTAGAAATTAAGTGATGATTAATTAGTTAACTGATTTATGTAATTAATTTCAGGTAATTGATAAGACTAATTAATTAAAGATAATCACTTATGATTAATTAAGTGTAATTACTTAGTAAAGTAATTAATGTATAATTACTAAATGTAATTAAGAGGAGAAATTACTTATGGAAGTAATTAGCGGAAAATTACTTATGGAAGTAATTGAGTGGAAGTGATTAAGGGATAATCACTTGATGTTATTAATTAAAGGATTAATTAATATAATTGATTTGAAAGTTAATTAATTAAAGAGTAATTAATTAATTAAAGAATTAAGGTTAAATAATGAAGGGATTAATTACTTGTTAAGGTAATTAATTAAGAGAGTTACTAACTAATGAAAGTAATTAAAGGATAATTACTTATGGAACTAATTAAGGGTTGATCACTTAGTTAATTTGGTTAATTAATTAATGTGATTAATTAATTAATTAATGTGGTTAATTTAAGATTAATTACTAAATGTAATTAATTAAAAATGTGACTAATCAATGAAGTAATTAATTAAGGATTATTAATTAATGTAATTAATTAATGATTACGTAATAAAGTAATGAAAGATTAATTAATTAGTGTAATTAATCAATGATTAATATAATTAATTAAGGAGTTAATTAATTAAGATAAGTAATTACGAGTTTGTTAATTTCTGTTTATGATGAATTAAGGCTAATTAATGAGGTGGTTAATTACAAATCAATTATTTAATTAATTAAAGGGTTAATTAATTGATAAGAATCATTAATTTATATAATTAGTGAAATTAATCAAGGTTGATTAGTGGAAGTAAATAATTAAAGTATGATTAATTGATTGTGATTAATTAAGGATTTATGTAATTAATTATAGTTAATTAATTAATGGAAGTAAATGGAGGATCATTAATTAATGTAGTTAATGAAGTAATTAAAGGTTAATTACTGTATATGGTTAAGGATAATTAATTTGTGTGATTAATTAAAGGCTAATTTACTTGAATGTAATTAAAGGATAATTAATCAAGTGAGATTAATTAAGAAAAATCATTAAGACCTGATTAATTAATTAATTTTTAATTAATTAATGTTAAGTAAGCAGGATTAAGGTAATCCAAGTGATTAAGAGTTAGTAATTAATTTAATTAGAGGTTAATTAAATTGATTAAGAGTGATTCAAACCTGCTTATGGAGGATTGATTGATATTGGATGATTAATTGATATTGGATGATTTGGATGTGATATCTCAAATAGGTGATATGGCTTCTTTGTGAGATGATTGGTTGATATGAATTATCTATCTGTGATATTTTAAATCATCTATCTGCTTATGTTATTCTGAATATAAATTTAATTGTTTAAACACTTAAACAACTTGGACATTAAAATGGCGTTTTGGATTTTGGTAAGACCGGGATCGGGTTTCCATATTTGGATATTCGAAAACCACATCGACCCAAATTAAATGTTAGGTCGTGAATCCAAGAGAAGAGCTATATGGAGACTCGAAGTGTAAGAACTATTCGTCAGTATAACTCTTAGGGTGATTCCAAGATGAGTTTGACGGAGATAGTACTTTCAGGTTCAAGATGGTGATTCAGAGTGCAAGGACTATGATCGTTGACTCTAAGGGTGATCCCAAAATGAGTGCAACGAGATAGTATCTTCAATTTCGTTCGAACCCGGAATGAACTTGTATGGATTTAATGCTTTCAAAACATCGTCAGGTGGACGATGAGCATTCTAAGATAGATGTGTTCTATAAAGGTAATCGCAGTCTCAAGCCTCATCAATCGAGAATGGCTAAAACAGGGAAGGCGCAACAAGATTAAGTGGGTAGCACCCAAGTAGGACGAGATTTACCCCGTCTAGAGGTCCCTTCCTATTTCGGCTTAGTGTGTGGTTGGTTGCGCCAACCACGGGGTGGTCTTGTTCGGGACTATCCAGTAAGGGATGGTTGCAGCCTTATGTTGTAGGGGATTTAGGGTGGATCCTCGGTACGGTGATCTAGGCCCCGTACTGTGAAGGGGCGGTACCCCAGTAGCCCTTCCATTGATGGAAACCCATTCTTCCTGCGAGCCCTTACGGTTTTGATTGTACTACCCACTTTTGTGGCTAGTAGCTGGAATTTAATGAATGTAACAATTTCGGCTATTTTCTATCTACTTGAAAACCCTAGAGACTATTATAATATCACTAGATTTCCTATCAAATGTTTTGGTTAGCGTAAGGTAAAAGCTTTTCCATGTTTATGTGTGGGAAGTCTTACGTGATACCTTTCTTTTCAAGGTTTTCAAAGTTATACAATTTTAAACCGTTTACTCACACCAGACCCATGTCTGAACCAAGTGTTTATTTTCTATTTTATTAAACTCTTGGGTGCTCATATTATGTATGAGTAGTCGAGGGATTTTGGTTAGCCTAACGAATTCTGGAGGAGATTTGGAGCAGGAGGCTTCAGCGTGTAGATATATAATGGTTCCGCTGTGTTTGTGTTGTGTCTGTATCTTTGTGATACCTTGTAATTATCTAATATGAAATGTATAAGTTGTGTATTTTGATGTATATGATACTATGTAATATTTTGTGTGATATATTATATTTCATTCGTTCCGCTGTGAGAATCTATTGTTGTTGAGTTTCTTCTTTCCCTATCTTTTCTTCTTCTATCCCTTTCTTTCTTAAATCATGATGCATCTTTCTGGTAGATGAAAGACGGGTCGTGACTGTTGGTATCAGAGCGCTAGGTTGAGCGAATACCTAGGCTCTGGAGTGGTGTCTTTCTTGAGAGACGTACTTGTGTATATATATATATATGTATGTATGTATGTATATATGTATATATATATATATGTATATGTATATGTATATGTATATGTATATGTATATGTATATGTATATATCTACCTGATTTGTTGGGATAACTGTTCGCGTTTTTCCAACATAAGTTATAAAGGTAGATAGGGTAGTGGTATGTGTAACACGACTACCAATGAATTGGAGTTTGAATGTTTGAGGTTGGAAGAGTATTTGTCGAGACTGTAGACCTAGAACTGTCTCGAGTAAGATTTGTAGCTTGGAGTAAGGATTTCTCTGATGTCCGAAGGAAATCTTTTTAAAAGATTCGAAGCCCATCTTGGAAGTGTAAGTTTGGATCGTGCTCGGGTGAGCGGATTTTCTAGGATTTAGATCTGTCAGATGAGCAGAAGCAAGTGATGGTATCTTGGCAACCATAGGAAGGAGTTTTGTCTGTTTTAGAATATGAGACTAAGGTCTATAAGTTGCTTCGCTCCAGCATGGTCTCATTGTTTCCCCTTAAAAAGAGTAAGTTGTTGATGCTTGATTTAGAGCCCGAGTTTCTTGAGAGGATGTCTGCCCTTCTCGAGGAGTCATGTGTGTAGTTAGTTGATGGCTTTTGGGGTTCAAGGAGCCTATGGATTAGAAGTCTTTGGTTATCTGTGGTAGCAGTGCAGCTTAGAGGTGTTCCATGTAGAAGACCTATTGGCTTAGCAGTGCCCTAGAGGTGGAGCTTGGAAGCAGCAGTGTGGACCCGTTTCTCCGATGATTCGGGAATCTTTGTGGTTCTTCTATCAGCAGATCGAGCAGATGGTGAAGACCTTCGTGAAGGATTAACCTGGTTTGAAAAAGCTTAAGGCTGTTCTAATTGGTAAAGAGATGACAGTTTCTTTGGAATCCGAACTTGGTAGGATCGCAAAAGTGACTTGTCATTAGTTTGGAAAGTTCATCTTGGGTAATCTTTTGGTTGAGATTGAGCTTCTCATGAGGAAGTAGGAGCTACTGAAGTATTCAAAGGTTTTTCAGGATATCATCAAGGAAGTCAGAAGTTTGTGTGCATTAGTAGTTTGAGTTCCATATCGAATTGGTTCCAGAAGCGATACCAGTGGTTAGCCTGGTAGTAGGATGGTTCTTATAGAGAGAAGAGTTGGTGTAGCAGCTCATAAATTTTTGGAGTTAGATTGGTCAGATCTAGTTTTTGAGTTGGATTCTGGTGTAAGGTTGTGTGACCGAGTCGAATGGGTCACTAAGATTTTATGAATTTTATGAACAAAGTTTCTCGGATATATTTGATAAGTTTGTACTCATGTTCATCAACAGTATTCTCATATATTCCAAAATCAGGGTTGTGCAGCGGAAGCAAGGTAGAAGTTGTGCGAGGAAGGAAGTAAGTTCAGTCTTCTGATGCTTGGGAAGTAGAGCTTGTGTTTCGGATTTTGGTGGATCTTGGAAGACCTTTCTGTTAAGTAGGATCCAGAAACTGATTTGTTTTGGTCCAGTTGTTTCTTGAAGCATCAGCATAGGTTGAGTTGATCCGAAAGAAAATGGGCAGCCCAGGATTGTCTGTTGAGTTATGCAGATATGAGATAAGGAGTTTGGAATTCGAAGTTGGAGACTTCATTGTTGTAAGGTTTCTCTGGTTAAGAGAGCAGTAAAATTTGATAAGATTGGAAAGCTAGCTCCGAGGTATTTGGGATTTCTTATCTGTGTTCTTGATAGAATAAGTTATTTTATCTATAGGATTGAATTGCCAGTTTGGATGGCCAGGATTCATTGTATTTCACGTATCTCTGAGGGAGTACATGTATGATTCCTCGCTGGTTGTAGAATCAACAGTTCAGTTGGATTTGGAAGTTGTGCTAGACTCGAGTATGTCTGATGTTTTGTTCAGATTGGTGGATCTAGAGAAGAAGGGAGCTCTGGATCATAGTGGTATGGTTAGTTTAGATTTTGTAGAGTGAGTCTCCCAGTAATTTATACTTGGGAAACTCTAGATAGTGTTAGTAAGATCTATCCTGATTTGTGTCAAGATAAATAGTTAGGTTTGTTTGTTTGATTAGTTGCTATGGTTGTTAGTAACTGGAGGATAGGTATGTTTTGATGTTGGAAATTAAAATCTTTGCTGGATCATTAAATTATCTTTGCTTTTAAGTTTCGGGGACGAAATTCTTTTAAAGGGGGGAGGAATGTGACGACCCGGAATTTTGGGCAATATCAATTTAATAATCTTTATTAATAAATAAATTGAATTTATAATTTTCCTTTATAATTTTAATTTAAATTGGTAAATTTAATCTTTTAAAGACTATTAGATATTTAATCTGGCAATATTGATTTATATCTTTTCTAACAATTTAAAATTGGTAAAATTTATCTTTTAAAACTAACAAAAATATATTCTATATTATAATGTATACATTGTTATATATATTGTGTATAGAAAATCTTTTGTTTTAAATAAAAGATCTATTTTCAAATTGTAATATATATGTATGTATATGTTATGATTTGAAGTTGTTTGAAATTTAATATAATAATTCTCAAATTAAGGTTAAAAGTATTTTCTATATAAAATGTATATATATATATATATATATATATATATATTTGTATATATTGAAGTTTTGGTTTGAATTGAATTATAGTGTTTCAAATTTTAATATATATATATATATGGTAATTTGGAAAGTATAATTTAATATAGTACCTTTCAAATGATATTTGGAATTTTAACTTATTTTTCTTAAACAATAAAGATAGATATTTTAAAATGTTTTGGATTTTAAAAATACATGTATAAGATTTTATTTGAATATAGATTGCTTTATAATATTTTCTTTAAAAGTAATTTATATATACATATATAGGTATTTATTAATTAAGTAAATTAAGCATATAAACTTCACATTAACATTTAACATAAATAAAAATGTATATAAAATATCTAATGACATGTGTAAATATATTAGCACATGTTAGTAACATGTGTTGAACATTAAGTGATTTAAAGGACAAATGTAAGTTTTATAACAAGTGTCATCTCTTAATATTTATTTTCTTTAATTTTTCATAATTTAGTTCATAAAAGCATACACTTCTTCTTCAAATTCTTTTTCCTATTCTCAGCTGTAAAAAAAATTCGACCTAAAATCTTGTAAAAACTTTTCACCCATTTCAAATTTTCCAAATCCTGTAAACCAATTTCAAATCTGGAAAACAACAATGCAACTAATTAAAGCGTCAACCTGAGAGATTTCAAGCCAAGTTGAAGTTTAACAGCAAGTTTCAGCACCTAAATCAACAATTAACAAGCATGCAAAGGATTTCAACAGCAAAGAAATTCAAAAGCACCTTCCAGATCAAAATTTAGCCTGGGAAATACCTCTGTTCTCTGCTAATTAAATTGTGAGTAAGCTTTTTTATAAAAAATAGTTTAAGTTATGATTGGCTCTAATGCATTGTGTTAATTTGTGAATTGATATTGATGTTGCACGAAAATCTTTCAGTGTTTATATAATTGAATTCGTAGATATGTATATATGAGTAAATAGGTCTGTATATATATAAATACCCTGTTATCTATTGTTTCAGTCCAGGTTTTACTTTCAAAAATTCAAATCTCCCAATAACATCAATATTAGAATTTGATGATTAAATGGAAGTTGTTTGTTAATGTATGATGATAATTTTAAAAATAGTTTTTGGAATTTTGAATTAACAAACAATTTTTACAACAGGAATAATAGTAGGAAATGAATAATGGTCAGAAATAAATTATCATAATTTCTAAATTTAATTATATATACAGATTAGTGATAGGAAATAATGAATTTAGATGATGTAATCACGATTTTTAGGTCAGTGTTCATTGTGCTTTTCTGAGATGATCGAAATTGGCACTTTCTCCAAATTCCGGCGAATGAAGAGGAATTGGGAAATGGACTTTGGTCTGGAAGATGATGGTAGATCGGTGAGCAAGGGAAAAATGGTCGCTTGATTTTTCATGCGACGGTGGTCAGAAATGGTTGTAATACGGTTCGGTGGTTGTTTGGGAATAAGGTGGTTTGCAGGGAAATGGCGATGGCCATTGGGGACCGAAGTGGTTCGCGTTGGTGGAAATGCGAGCTGGAGGGTATGAAGAAGCTTCGGTGATGATGGTCGGAAATCTCAAGGTTCGATGCGTCGGAATGGTGAAGTTTTCTGGCCATGGTGGTTCCTGTAGGGTCGAGTTTTTAGCTCGATTTTGTTTCGTTGGATTTTCGTTCGATTTGGGTTCACATTTGAGTTTGTATGGGTTCAGGTGGTCATCGAACATTGTCGCGACGCTCGCCAGAGGTCGACGGCGTTGGTGCAAGTGCACCGTGTACACGTCGAATCTGGGAGGATGGGTTTTGTTGGAGGCTCCGGTTTTGTCTCGTGCGTTTGGGAAATTGACTCGAAGTAGATGCAGATGGGTGGGACTCGAGGCAAGCGTGGGTTTTGTAAGGGATGGACTCGGGTTGATGTGGTTTTTTCTCGAGAATTTTGGTTTATGAACTTGAGTTTGCTGTGGTGGTTATCTGGTTTCAAGTAAAGAAAATTTTTGTAAAGGAAAACAAGTCTGCATAATTTTAAGGCAAAATTATGTAAGAAGAACCCAAATTTAAATTGTAAAACAAGTTTTTCAAAACAAATGGAAATCAAAATTTTAATGTTATTTAATTTAATATATTTTCAAAATTTAAATATATAAGATGCTTGGTTTTAAAGTATTTTATTAAATTAATTTGAATTTTAAATTCAAGATATTTCCATAATAAATATTAGATCAAAGTATTAAGAAAATTCAAATGATTTGAAATAAGAATGTTTCTAAGTTAAGTTATTGTAAAGGGATGTTTAAATTAGATTTAAAATATATTTAAATGAATAAGTTTAAAATTGAGTTTTCAAAGATAAATATTTGTTTAATTCAATTAAATATGATTGAAAAGGGTTTTCAATAATTTTGAGTATATTAAAATTAAGTGTTTGAATTGTTTTGTTTTAAAAGTAAAATCATATTTCAAATTGATTTTTAAATTGGTTTCAATAAACTTAATGATTAAAGTAAATATTTAATATAAATGCAAAGTTTATTCTTAATTAGATAAGTTGAGATTAATTAAGAATAATTAATTAATAAAATAAATTTAAGCTTAAGTACTATTTTTAATTAAGAATAATTACTTAATAAAGTAATTAATGGATAGTTAATGAATTAATTAGAAATTAAGTGATGATTAATTAGTTTACTGATTAATGTAATTAATTTTAGGTAATTAATAAGACTAATTAATTGAAGATAATCACTTATGATTAATTAAGTGTAATTACTTAGTAAAGTAATTAATGTATAATTACTAAATGTAAATAAGAAAAGAAATTACTTATGGAAGTAATTAGTGGAAAATTACTTATGGAAGTAATTGAGTGGAAGTGATTAAGGGATAATCACTTGATGTTATTAATTAATGGATTAATTGATATAATTGATTTGAAAGTTAAGTAATTAAAGAGTAATTAATTAATTAAAGAATTAAGGTTAATTAATGAAGGGATTAATTACTTGTTAAGGTAATTAATTAAGAGATTAATTAACTAATGAAAGTAATTAAAGGATAATTACCTATAGAACTAATTAAGGATTAATCACTTAGTTAATTTGGTTAATTAATTAATGTGATTAATTAATTAATTAATGTGATTAATTTAAGATTAATTACTAAATGTAATTAATTAAAAATGTGATTAATCATTGAAGTAATTAATTAAGGATTATTAGTTAATGTAATTAATTAATGATTACGTAATAAAGTAATGAAAGATTAATTAATTTGTGTAATTAATCAAAGATTAATATAATTAATTAAGGAGTTAATTAATTAAGATAAGTAATTACAAGTTTGTTAATTTATGTTTATGATTAATTAATGCTAATTAATGAGGTGGTTAATTAAAAATTAATTATTTAATTAACTAAAGGGTTAATTAATTAATAAGGATCATTAATTTATATAATTAATGAAATTAATCAAGGTTGATTAGTGGAAGTGATTAATTAAAGTATGATTAATTGATTGTGATTAATTAAGGATTTATGTAATTAATTATAGTTAATTAATTAATGGAAGTAAATGGAGGATCATTAATTAATGTAATTAATAAAGTAATTAAAGGTTAATTACTGTATATGGTTAAGGATAATTAATTCGTGTAATTAATTAAAGGCTAATTTACTTGAATGTAATTAAAGGATAATTAATCAAGGGAGATTAATTAAGAAAGATTGTTAAGAGGTGATTAATTAATTAATTTGTAATTAATTAATGTTAAGTAAGCAGGATTAAGGTAATCCAAGTGATTAAGAGTTAGTAATTAATTAAATTAGAGGTTAATTAAATTGATTAAGAGTGATTCAAACCTGCTTATGGAGGATTAATTGATATTGGTTGATTAATTGATATTGGGTGATTTGGATGTGATATCTCAAATACGTGATATGGATTCTTTGTGAGATGATTGGTTGATATGAATTATCTATCTGTGATATTGTAAATCATCTATCTGTTTATGTTATTTTGAATATAAATTTAACAGTTTAAACCCTTAAACAACTTGGACCTTAAAATGGCGTTTTGGATTTTGGTGAGACCGGGATCAGGGTTTCCATATTTGGATATCCGAAAACTACATCGATCCAAATTAAACGTTAGGTCGTGAATCCAAGAGAAGAGCTAAGTGGAGACTCGAAGTGTAAGAACTATTCGTCGGTATAACTCTGAGGGTGATTCCGAGATGAGTTTGACGGAGATAGTACTTTCAGGTTCCAGATGGTGATTCAAAGTGCAAGGACTATGGTCGTTGACTCTGAGGGTGATTCCAAAATGAGTGCAACGAGATAGTACCTTCAATTTCGTTCGAACCTGGAACGAACTTGTATGGATTTAATGCTTTCAGAACATCGTCAGGTGGACAATGAGCATTCTAAGATAGATGTGTTCTACAAAGGTAATCGCATCCTCAAGCCTCATCAATTGAGAATGGCTAAAATAGGGGAGGTGCCACAAGATTAAGTGGGTAGCACCCAAGTAGGACGAGATTTACCCCTGTCTAGAGGTCCCTTTCTATTTCGTCTTAGTGTATGGTTGGTCGCGCCAACCATGGGGTGGTTTTGTTCCGGACTGTCCAGTAAGGGATGGTTCCGGCCTTGTATTATAGGGGATTTAGGGTGGATCCTCGGTACGGTGATCTAGGCCCCGTACTGTGACGGACGGTACCCCAGTAGCCCTGCCATTGATGGAAACTCATTCTTCCTACGAGCCCTTACGGTTTTGATTGTATTACCTATTTTTGTGGCTAGTAGCTGGAATTTAATGAATGTAACAATTTCGGCTATTTTATATTTACTTGAAAACCGTAGACACTATTATAATATCACTGGATTTCCTATCAAATGTTTTGGTTAGCGTAAGGTAAAAGCTTTTCCATGTTTATGTGTGGAAAGTCTTACGTGATACCTTTCTTTTCAAGGTTTTCAAAGTTAAAAAATTTTAAACTGTTTACTCACACCAGACCCATGTCTAACCCAAGTGTTTATTTTCTGTTTTAATAAACTCTTGGGTACTCATATTATGTATGAGTAGTCGAGGGATTCAGGTTAGCCTGACAAATTCTGGAGGAGATTTGGAGCAGGAGGCTTCAACGTGTAGATATATAATGGTTCCGTTGTGTTTGTGTTGTGTCTGTATCTTTGTGATACCTTGAGTTGTATTGTTAAACAGATGTTTATAACTGTCTAATATGAAATGTATAAGTTGTGCACTCTGATGTATATGATACTATGTAATATTTTATGTGATATGTTATATTTCATTCGTTCCGCTGTGAGAATCTATTGTTGTTGAGTTTCTTCTTTCCCTATCTTTTCTGCTTCTATCCCTTTCTTTCTTAAATCATGATGCGTCTTTCTGGTAGATGAAAGACGGGTCGTGACATAGGGTCACTATTAACTTTTAGTTTTCATGGGCTTAATAATAACCATTATATAATGTATGGACGCCCTATCATATTTCATAGTTCTCATGGGTGCACTGTGAACCTGTTGGTCCCTGCCAATTAACTTAGTTAATTCATGGGTTCCTCCTGAGCCTATTGGTGACACCAATAAATTCTCTCTTATCCTAGTTTTCAGGGGTTGACTAGGAACCTAGTGACAAGTGTTAATAACTTAATCTAGATATATTTTTCAAGGGTGCACTACAAACCAATTGGCCTCTTCCAACCACTCTTTATAACATAGTTTTTATGGGGTTACTATGAACCTATTGGTAACCCTAATAACTTCCAAGTCATAGTTTTCATGGGATCACTATGAATCTGTCTCCCTGAAAACTTCAAATTTAGTAATCCTATATTATGGTCTCCCTAACCTCTTGGATGCAATTCTATTCATCCAGGAGTTTAATCCATGTATATCCACTACTAGGTCAACCTAGCTGATTCATCTGACCTTTCTCTCAAAATACAGTTATAAGTTTATTTTAATGTGAATATTATATTTGAAGAAGCATGCATAATAACATAATAATACACTCCTGTGGCTTTAATATAAAACATGGTTAATCCCTTTAACCTATTATTTTATAATGGAAAGCTTCTTCTTAAAACCAATTCAAAACTCCTTTAATTTAGCAATGGATTTTTCTTTTAAAAATAGAGTTTGGGTTATAAAATCTTTCGACACCCTCGAAACCTTGCTTTCGACTTCATAGGATAATCTCCTTTGAAAGCATTAAAATTTATCTTCTAAACATTAGGCTCCTGCCTTTATAATACTTTAAAACTTTCCTTTCGAAACCTTTCGATTATATTAAAGTATTAATATTTAAGTTTAGAAGCTTAGCTTTGAAACTAGTTGAAAGTACCCCTTTCGACATTATTAGAAGTAACCCTTCCGAAATCATTGAACGTATGCCTTTCAAAACCATTGGGTTTATACTTGAAATATTATTTGGGTCAAAGTAAATATAGGCACAAGCATCTCTTTCGAAACCATCCTTTATCATATAAAAATATTAGGGAAACATGATGCGTCGGCACCATCTTTTCAAAAGCATAAACATCTAGGTAAAATAGCAAAAGTTTGGCATCGAAACCCCTTTCGAAACCATTGCCTTCGAACCCCTATCCCCTTTTGAAAGCTATAGGAAGTGGTTTATACTTATAAAACAAAGTACCTTGCTACAACATCGATATGTTCAATACCATCGAAAGCTAAAGAATGGCAGCAGGGTTTCGACTAGGTCGAAACCCCTTCTTTCAAAACATTCTTTCATAAGTAAAGGAACCCAGTCGAAAGCAAACTTAATTTAATGGAAACCCTTTCAAAACCTTTTAAAAAGTCTTTTGAAACCATACGCTTCGACTCCTTCGGAGGCTAAAAAAAAACGAAAAAACGCGCTTCTCTTTTAAAAACAAACCAAGGCAGCGATTCCTTCTAAAGCTATACTTTCGACACCTTACCTTTCACCCTACTCCAATCCACTGTGTACCATCTTTGTGATAGCTTGTGTATTGGTTTGGCCTAGTAGGTTTCAATTATGTTGAAGGTTGCCTTAACTTACCTGCTACATGGCAACACCAGATTGGTTGCCTAAACCTTTTCAATTTCTTTACTAATATAACTGCCGCTAATTTCAGATCTAAACCATGATTAAGTTAATCAAATAAGCCATTCCATTAAGCAAAACCAATTTTGCAAAGAAGTCCCGCTTCTAAAATAATTAAATTTGCATAGCAAATTACTTTGGAAAAATCCTCAAAAATTCTAGAAATATACTTTAATCATGCTATCTAACATATCAAAATGCCAGACCCAAAATCTTAAAATATTTTCCAAAATAAATTTATAAAACCTAATAACCATATTTTCCTTTGAAAATTAATAACAATCTTTCCACAGCTTAGAAAATTATCAAAATTAAAAACCAACTCCAAAATTATGTTTTATACAACATAATATTTTTCCGTTGCATTTAAACATCACTAAAAGCGGGCTAACCCTAAAATCGTGTGTAACCCTATTTAAACAATCCAGTTTAAATAAACAAATCTACATTCTGGCATATCATCATCCAATTTATCATAACAATGAATTTATCCTTAAATTCGTAAACATATGATTCAAAACAAAATAGAGATGGAATTATTATTCACTTGTTTTAGGTAAGGAGATTGGATTGAGATTGATTTCCCCTAAGCTTGATTTTTCTAGCTTTTAATTGAATTCTTCTTCTTCTCTTAATGGCTAGCCATCCTTAAGCTTTTGATTTTGCATTTCAAAATGACGTGAATGGGTAGTGAAATTGGAGGAATGAAAATATACGAAGGTAAGGGTTATGGGAGGCAAATATGTAATATATCCTTATGAAATTTGATTAACCCAAAACCATTCTTAAGCCTATTATTTATTATATTAGGCTTGGCCTAAATTTAATTAATACAAGTCTCAATCCCTTTATCACTTGACATTTACATTATTCTATTTAATTTATCTAGCACTACAAGAAATTTGATTTTTAGTGGCGCTCAAAAAACGATACAAAAGTTTGGGTGGCGTTTTGAAAAACGCCGCTAGAAAACATGCGACTAAAAATCCATGATTTTTTGTTGCATTTATTTTAATGCCACTATAAATGAATTTTCGGCAGCGTTTTTTAAACGTTACTAAAGATCTTTTTTACAGCATTTAAGAAACGTCACCGAAAAGGTGTCGTTTACTATCTTATTTTTTTGTTGCACTTATTATTATTTTTTGCAGCGTTTTTTGAACGCCACGGAGATTATCTGAGTTACTATAATTGTTGTTCTGTAGCGCTTCTTAAACGCTACAAAAAAATATTTTTGGTTGTGTTTTTTCTCCGCCACCGTATGTTACGATTTTATTGCCTGCTATTCCACGACTACATCTGATTTCGCCTCCAATTCAAGTACTTCAAAACTTATACAATAACGTAATATATAAACACATACACATTCAAAAATAAAACATTCAATGTACCACAATAACACAAACAAAAGCAATAACATAATCACCACTATATCATAACATTAGTTCATGACAAAAGGTTAACCATACGTTTACACAACCAAACTATCATAAACAGTTTCATAATAGTACGTGCAGCTAAAGTAGTGCTGCTACCGTACATACTAGTTTCATAATAGTTTCATAACAGTTTTAATCAACCTAACTACATACTTGTGCTGCTACCATACCAAAAACTAATGCTGCTGCTTGAATTCTTCACAAACGTTTATCTACCTGTAAACAATAATAATCATGTTACTAAATATTTGTGAGATGAAGGTATCAAAGATCAAAAATGGACAAATATAGAAGTCCTTAGACTATAATACTTCAAACAAATATGCCTCTGCGTATTAACCACTGATGTGAGCACATTGTAATCGTCCAACAACTTTTACATCATATTTGTGAAGTCAGTGCACTAGACTTGCCATACGACAACCATCCTCTTCAACCATGCACTCCATTCAAAACAGCAAGTTCACTTGATAACATCCCTATTTCTTCCTTCATTCCCTCTGTCTGTACACTACTTGTTCACACCAACTTCTAACACAACACAGTCAACTTCTCCACCAAAACTTCCTCACAGTCATATTTGATACAAACTTCCGGCCATACCCACAACTCGTCCCACAACACAACCAAAAAAAAATTCGAACCTGCCAAACAACTCGTCCATCTTCCCTGTTCTTCATCACTGGTACAATAGAACCACCGTGCTTCTGAAACCTAACTGCAACTCCTCTGATCACTCAACAGACCTACTGCACCGAAAACATATTATTATATACAAAAAAGACTATGATGCAATGATTTATGGATGATTACAATCAATTATTTCTTTCTTTCAAGTATCTTCTACTATTAAGCAGTAATTATGTAATGCATTTAAGTAAATCAAAATCGCAAATAAACTGCAAGGGACTTCTTAAAAATGGACGAACGTGCATATTTTGAGGGATAAAATAAAATGAGTTTGTTTCTTGATAGAGCTACAACAAAGAGCTAATAAAGAGATGAAAATTATGGTCAGCGTAAACAAACATGTTAACAGTTGATTTTATTGACCATGGCCTTAACAGATGTAGGAATAAAAAGAAAAAATTAAAGAAATAAGAAAGTATCTAATTGTTGTTTCCTCTAACTAGTTTCTATATTTTGATCATAATCTTGAGTATCACCAATAGGAACAAAATAATCACACTTGATGTAAGAGAATGAACATAGCTAAACGTGAAAAGGAAATATTAGGTAAGAAGAAGGTGACCTGTGAACTAAATTCCACAATTAGTTTTGTACTTAATCGTACTAAAACATTGTTCAAACATGCTCAACTAGCTTGCAACAACACGGTTGCTTCATATTTAGTTAACAAATTATTTTGCAAAGTAAACAACATATCAGGTTGCATTTCCTAAATTGTTCAGGTATTTGCTTTTTTAATTCCCAAGTCAATTATCTTAGACTCCTTTGTAATGAACTCTTAAAATATCGATCATTCTAAAATGAATTATGGGCCATTTAGTAAATTCCCAAATATATCAAGCTCTCCTCTTCCATACTACACATTAAACAGATTTATAACCGCTGGTTATTTAAAAAAGATCAAAAATCTACTGAAAACAGTGAAAACAAAGTTGAAAGGAATCCGCTAGAATTGAAAATCCATTCTTTATCACTAGGAACATACACTTAACATGTAACATGGTGGAAGCAGACAACACAATTTAAGGCTTCAATATTCACTCGCAAAGCAGTCAGTTCATATAACTAATTTACCTAACGGAAAATATTCCAATTTTCAATTAATAAATTATCCACTTCTATGATCAGATGGGAAATTTAACAAAAGCAAATACCGCCTAAATTAGGATGAAAAGTAACAGCAACTGCACTTACCACTAGATATTGAAACAAACCATCTAGTCGCTGAGGCTTTAAATAAACCACACCAGTGATATACAATGCCTGCAGATTAAATCTCATAATTTGCTTTAAAGCACTAAAATAAATTTGATACTTTGATTTCTTATATTCTTATATTTATATACCTGCTGTAGAAAGGCTAAATATTATGCCCCTACCACACATGCATCAATAGGAACCTGACAGATGACAAGATGTAACTATGCAACAATATTTTAATTTTACGGATTTTTACTAGAACAAATTTATAACTTTATCATGAACAGTGTTATATTTGCATGTTTTAGGCAATGGCAGTCTGCGTTGGAATCACATGAATGAAAATGGAAACATGAAGGAGATCTTGCTACATGTCTGGTTTAATGATATTGTATGTCTGAAAGGAAAAAACATGAACAACTCTTAGGATACACAAATACAATATTGATTGAATTCCATAAATTACTTCAGTAGGAGAACTATGTCTTGTTTCATTCAAAAATGGAAAGTAAGCTTGTTTTGGTGGGTATTAAAATAAATTGGAAAAGTAAACTATGTACCGTAGAACGTTGCACTTAAAATATTTCGTTCGTTACAGCAACATATCTGCTAAAATCAACTTCTATAAGTTCAGATAAAAAATAAGTATTTAATTCACATACGGTTAAAGGACAAGGCAACATACTGCTCAGGCCCATCTGGAGACCCCTGCAAGCATAGTTTCTATCAAATGGCATTAGAGAGAGATGTTTATATGAATATACACACGGTTAAAATCAACTTCATTGAATTCAAAATATGATGTGCGCGCACGTGTGTGTTTTATAGAGATATGATTATTGTTACCTTAGGTTGTAGATGAAGTGCTTCAGAATGAAAAACCCTCTGTATGTCTAGGCCTATTAATAAGAAAAGGACTCTGATCATTCATTAAATACATAGAAATAAATGTGAAATGTAGTAAAGGGCCCGAATAAAATACTATGAACAGAGAACAGGTAGTCCAAAAGGTTCAAGTCTGAAAATCTCAATTTCAAAGAATGATGTTTCAATGTCTATCATAAATAATACAAAATTGATATTTCCTTGAGATTTTGAAGAAGTGACATATATAACAGGCAAAGTAAAATTCTAAAAAATATGATCATGTGCTTTTAGCTCCAAATATGCCCTCAAACAGCCTTTTTATCCTTCAAGGAGGGAAGATAGATCCTTAATTTAGGAAACCCAATGCTAACTAAATGGTGCCAATAATTATTCTAAAACTCAAATCATAGATAGCGTGTGTGCTTTAGGAAGAAAAATGCATGTTTATGCCGTTGAAAGAGAATGTGTATATGTAGGTGATATAACATACGAATGACATATAGATTAAAACAACTAAAAAAATTAATGAGAGCTAAGCAAAATGATTCCTAGAGTGCAGCATGTATATAAATAGTTTACGTCACCTTAGTGATTTATTATGTAATACCACACCCTTGTAACTGTATATATTTTATTGGATTATCCAGATGGAAAAATTAATGCCTTGAAGCCGTTCCATAGCACACATGAAGATAACATGATATGCACAAGCTCTAAATTTTACCAAATAACGTATAATAAGAAAATAAGGAAGAAAATTTACAACTCAAAGAAGGGAAAATAAAATCCCATGTACCTTCATTATCCTTTGGAGACAACCATCTTGCAATAGCTCATAAACTTTGCAGCAAATTCTATACGAACGTTGTTTCATCAGATAAATAACACTTGAATTACATAATTATATGTTTATGTGTATAGCTGCAACGTGCTATCACCTTGATACATTTTGATTATGAACTGAAAGTTAAATTTTATTTTGACTATGAAATCCTACTGCCTCTTTCATGTTATACAAGCATGACTGCATACAAGTAGCTATATTTCTACTTCTCTGTTTTGATAAGTTGGCTCTACAATGTGCATATTTAAAAATAGGATAAAAAGCTTGGAGTCATTTGTATGGTATATGCTTTTGAGTTTGTATATCTATATATTTCTTTGCAAGACCATAATCGATTTTGTGGACCTGTCGAGTGGAACAAAGTGCATAATGGTCAAAAGAGAAAGGTGTTATTCTAAAATAACTTGGTTTAAATATCATATCATAATTTACTTCTATTTGAGCAATCTCTGGTTAGGGAACAGTAACAAGACAGGGGATCATTGATCTATTGGCATCTCAAAATTCTCACACATAAACACATACACATACAAAAAACAATAAAGGGAAGAGTTTAAGAAAATCGCAAACAAGTAAATCGATTCCTAAGATATTATCCATTTCATATTAGCTTTTACAAGACATAAACTTGCTTCTAACAAAATAATGGAAGAAATCCCATATAGCTTGGTTCCACTCGTCTTTGAGTTTAGTCATTTAAGACAAAGGATGACAAAGCTCAAATGATCAACATATCGTCATAGAGTGACGAAATAAAACGAAGGAAGCAGGGTCAAAGTTGATAGTCGATAAATCAACTATCAGAAATGATAAGATGGTTATTTTCAGTTGTGCTTGATTTCCACATCACAACCCTTTTAAAGATATTTTAAAATTACTCTTTGAAATATTCTCTTAAATGGAAAAATTCAATTTTCTACTTGTGTTAAAACCAAGGTCGAAACAAATGTCAAAACATTATTATTATAACCCAAAACAGTTTACATTTAGCTCTAATTGAAACTATTCCTTTAAGAAGATCTTCTAATTTATATACTATTATTTATAAATTTTAAAATAATATTTATTATCCCTAAAGATAGAAAATCAATTAAATTACTTTAAAAAATTTAAAATCAAAGGTTAATCATCTCGAAGGATACTTCATAAACCTAGTTACAACCTTTAAACCACATTAATTTTACTGACAATATATTTCAAATTAAAAATCCCTTTTATAAATTTGAACCAACATCAATTATCCTAAAAGATAATTAATCACATTATAATCTTATAATTTTAAAAACTATTACTAATCTCAAAAGGTAAATAATCAAATTTGTAATTTTTTAATAAATCAATTCGTTATCTTTGTTTAAGCGGTTAATTATCCTGAAAATTCCTTGATTTAATCAATAATTTAACCTTTGAAACTTATTAAATTAGTTCATTAACTTTAATATACTAAATTAATTAATTAACTTTATAACACCTTTACTAAATCAATTATTTTACCATAGACTCTTTTATTAAGTCAACTAATTATTATTTTAAAAATTCATTAATTGAAAATATTAGCTAACTTCAAATATCATAAATTAAAATGATAAATTAGATTCAAACACCATTAATTAAAACGATTAACTAAGTTTAAAACATCTTTATTTAAAATAGTTAATTAAACTCAAACATCATTATTCAAAATGATTGATTACTTTTAAACAACATTAATTAAAATGATTTATTAAACTCAAATATCATTAATTAAAATGGTTAATTCATTTAAATATCATTAGTCGAAAGGATTAATAAAATTTAAACATCTTTGATTAAAACAATTTATTAAACTCAAATAATCATTAATTAGAATGATTAATTAAATCCACATATCATTAACTAGATGGATTAATTAAATTCAAACATCAATAGTTAAAATGATTTTTCAAATTTTAAACATCATCAATTAAAAAAATTAAGTAATTTTAAATATCATTATTAAAATTGATTAATGAATTTAAATATCTATTTTATAAAAACCCAAGCTCATGACAACATACATGAAGGGTTCATGAGATGATATTCAATAAATGACGATATAACGAAAAATGCTATAACGACATTTAAACAATTTAAATAAAATATCACGATTAAATACAACTAAACATCAATATAAGCGGCATAAAGCAATAAATAATTATTATAATCGAGAACCCTTAGGGTCTCTCTACAGATTTTACCTGTAAAGCAATGGTTATGGATGATATACATATACATGTACGTACATACATACATACATACATATATATATAAAATCAAAAGGGTACATAATGACCAAACTAATATGTCATCCATTTTCCAAACAGAAATTCAACCAAACAACAAACCAAACAATTTAACTAACATCCAAGAAATTAATAAACGTTTATAACATCATAGAAATGATATAATAAAACTTATTGTGAGTTAAACTCATATTGATTTTTTTCTGCCGAAAGCTCCGAATTTGGACTAAAACCGAATGGACATTCGATTTTAGCCTAAATTGTAACAAGCTCAAATCTTGTTCAATCCAACTCTATAACATAGACATCGATTCCACAAGTACAACGCAACTCACCATTCTCGAATTCGACCTCGTATGAACAAGTTACGAGTTAATGAACATTCAATCGATTAATTAACTAAATTAATTAATTAATTAACATTTAAACGTTAACTACATTTAAACCCTAATCCCTTTTCTTCGATCAACTTCCAGGCTGTAAAAAAATGCGACTTCAAACCCATGACGCCGCCACCTTTTCGCCTCTCCGGCCACCGCACCACCACTGGCGAATGCCCAGCCTCAGCCACGACCATCGCCTCCAGCAACGACCCCCCTCGATGCCTCTAGCTCGCCAAAATCCCCCAAAACGCCACCGTCGTCAAACTTAAATCGCCTCCACCTTGCCCCTCCAATTGACGATCCAACCGTCCATCAAGACCAGCACCCCTAGCTGACCATTTCTGTAGTAAGGCCATCACCAAATATTGTCCTTAGACTGCAAACTAATAAAGGTCCTAATATAAGCAACTATTAAATAACATTCACATCTCAATTACGAACTTCAATCAAAGCGTGCCGGCTGGCGTTCTATATGTTATACCCTTATTCTGAATGCAATGGAACTAGTCTCGAGGCTTAAATCAATCCTATATAGAAGATAGCTTTTTCAAACCCAATTATTATATTGAATTTTCGATATTAATTTTAATGCGTTTCGAACTTGCACAACCAAACGATATGTCTGATCGCCATGAAATTCTACGGCATGTTATAATTCACTATTACGGATTCAATGAAACTGGTTTCGTCGAAATTCGAGACAATGCCCCGAAAAGCTAATTTCACAGGTTTAAATATCATTTTATATTTAATTATCGATATTTATCCGATCTATTTATATTTGCAAAAAAAATTACAAATTTAATTCAGAAATATCATTTATTAATTAAAAGGAGTTAAATCAAATCATTAAATATATTTAACTAATGTTATCCCATTTTTTGGTCAAAACTAGAATATCAACAAACTGGCAAGGAATGATGGATGTCGGGATTGGAAATCGATTGGAAGCGAGGCAAGAGTTCGTTCGGTATTCGAACTCCCCCTGGTTCATTCGGCATTCTCGGATCCGAAGGCTCATTCGGCATTCTCGAATATGAAGGGATCATTCGGCATTCTATAAGCTCCATTCGGTAGTACCCTCACCGAACCACCACCTCTCCACGCCACTGCCGAATCACCCCTGCCTCCATTCCACTGCCGAATCACCCTTGTCTCCACTACCTACCGAACCAACCATACCGAACCAGCTGCCGGACTAACTACTGCCGAACCAACCTCCTCTACCTACCATACTACCGAACCAACCACCGGTCCAGCTCCATCTCCACGCTACCACCGGTCCAACCTACCACCGAACCCCTATCTCCACTACCTGCCGAATCACCCATGTTACCACTCATCGCCGAACCAAGACGCTGCCGAACCAGAATGCTGCAAGGCCAGATTGCATCAGCCTAAGCCCACCAGTAGCTATATACATCCAATACCTCCGCCCCCAGCCTCACTCTATAAATAAAGGGGTAGGGGTACAACAATGGGAGAGAAGTTTGAGAGCTCAAACCTGGAAGGAACTTTCAAACAACTTTCATACACTTGTGCTACAAGCTTTGTACTCGTAATCGGATTGGAAAAGGAGAATAACATATAAAGTGGACGTAGGCACATTTTGACCGAACCACTATAAATCTGTGTGTCTTTTACAGTTCAGTCCCTGCTTTTTACGTATTTGCATAAACCACCTAAATCATTACGAACAACATAAAATCAACTAAATCATACAACTTGGAGTTGTTTGCCCATCTTTTGTGCAAACGTATTTGGGTTATTTGCTGAGATATGTGATTTGTGTTTGAATATCGCTGATTTATATTCATACACTGGTGCTTTCACGGTATTGGGTGTTTGTGACCATTTTTTACGAAAACATTTTGGTGCTTTCACTGAGAAGGACCAGCACCCGCTACATCGGATAGAAGTTTGGATTTGGAAGACAATGACTAGGCAAAACAGTAGAAGGCTAAGGGCTGAGAGAAGCCAACAAGGAGGAAGTCAACAAGCATCCTCCGGAGGTGAGGAAGGACCGGCTTCGATCTACATAACCCGGGATGAAATGGAAGCCATAACAAATTCACTGCAAGAGAGGTTGTTGAAAAGTCAACAGGAAATGATGCAAACTTTCTTGGAGCAAATGAGAGCTGCAGGGATGCAGAACTTAGGAACAGCTACAACGGCTGTGGATGCAGGACAAGAAGCTAGGGTTACGGAACCCAATGAAGGACAGGATACGGAGCCAGGTGGCAATCAACAAGGGCTTGGGGGCAGGCCCACAGGATTCAACACAGGAGAACCTTTGGAAGGAGTTCAACAGGCTAGAACCAACGTTGCTACTAATAAGCTACACGAAGAGTATGTACCGGAGTTCCCTCGGGGGCAACCTCTGACAGACAACGGTGGATTGGTAGATATAATCAGGAAGACTGTGCGAGGTGGTTTGACCAACGGAGACTTGGAAGGAGTAAACAGGAGTCCGTTCACTCGGGAAATAAGGATGGCTCAGAATCCAACTAAGTTCAAGCTACCTAGCGTGGAGGTATACAATGGCAAGGAAGACCCTACGGATCACTTGATGAGATACACCAGACACATGGAGGTGCTGGGGGCATCAGAGGAGGTGATGGCCCGATGCTTCCCTTTGTACTTGACGGACTTAGCTGCGATGTGGTTCAGGCAGCTGGAAGAAGGATTTATCAGGACTTGGAGGGAATTGGTGGAAAGGTTTTTGGGACAGTTTCGGGTTCATGTCAAGAGACCGAAGAACGTGATGACATTGACATCGGTAAGGCAAAAGATGGATGAATCGCTTAGAGCTTTTCTAACTCGATTCAGTGCCGCAGTTGCTTCAGTGGATCGGCCCGATCCATCGATGGTTTTAATGGCAACAGTATCAGGAGTCAGGGAGAACTCGGATTTCAAGGTATCTCTGATACGAGATCCCCCACGGAATCTCGACGAATTCTTTCATGAGGCAGAAAGGTTCCTTCGACAAGAAGATGCGAGTACGGATTTAAAATTGAAAAAGGTTAATGCAGTTGAGGTGGGAGGACCATCCAGCAATGGTTCGGATAAAGACAAAGGAAAAAAGGAAGTTGGACGGTGATTCTGGAAATGCTAGGAAGCAATGGAAGGATCCAAAGTTTTCCACATACACAGGATTGAACGAGACACTGGAGCGGATATACCTGGATACTCGAAATCGCCTTCACTACCGGAGGCCGGCTAGGAGAGAACCAACAGAACGGGAAAGGACATCGGGAAGGCACTGTCTCTTCCATGATTTGGATGGACACGACACCAACAGCTGCAGGCACTTAAAGGACATAATTGAGGAGCATGTGAGGAATGGACAGCTGCCACAATATGTTGGACCTCGGAATGCAACAGCGAGGCAGGAGCAACCGCCGCCTGCCTCAAGCTACGATGGTGGGAGGCCCAAGAATGATGGTCGGTTGATCGTCCCTTGACCAGGTTAATATGAAATAAGTAGCAAACTATTGGCAAGCAACCAAGTCATTTACACATGTACGGGGACGGAGATGGCCCCTAGGCATGCTCTGAATGATAATAAGCTGCTATGCTATGGTTTGTGAAATTTATCTTTTGCTTTTGGATTGGACACTGCTTTTCTTTTTGGTTTTCGGTTTTGGAGCTTGGATTGAGCTCCTGGTTTTTCTCGCCTTTTGATTTGGATTTTCCTCTGGACGATTATTTTCAACTTTGGATGCTGATTTGGATTTCTAGTTTTCTGGTTTTGGATTTGGATTTTGAATTTGGATTCTGGATTTGGATTTTCGGATTTGGATTCTGGATTTGGATTTTGGATTTGGATTTGGATTTTGGATTGGATTTTGATTGGATTTTTATCTGATTTTTGATAAACGGTCGTCGGGTATGGATTATGCCTGGCAAGGGGTGAGTCGCTTTGCCCGAACGTGGTAAATTGACTCATTCAGGTCGTCGAGTATGGACTATGCTCGGCAAGGGTCCGGAGTGACCAGGATTCGGCCTAGGACTTAGGCCCTATATTATTAATTGTTATTTTCAGGTCGTCGAGTATGGACTATGCTCGGCAAGGGTCCGGAGAGACCAGGATTCGGCTTAGGACTTAAGCCATGGCATTGTACAGTGCCCAGGGACACTGGGCCAAGGTCGTCAAGTGTGGATTACGCTTGGCAAGAACTCGGAGAGGTTAGCTCAACGTCCAGGGACACTGGACCAAGATCGTCAAGTGTGAATTGCGCTTGGCAAGAACCCGGAGAGGTTAGCTCAACATCCAGGGACACTGGACCAAGGTCGTCATGTGTGGATTACGCTCGACAAGAACACGACGAGGCTAGCTTAACGTCTAGGGACACTGGATCACGACCGTCAGGTGTGGATTGCGCTTGGCAAGAGCCTGGAGAGGTTATGGATTTGGATATCGACCCAGAGAGGTCCTGGATTCGGTTATTGGCTATTGGATAAGGATGGTTTGGGGCTCGGTTGTCGAGTTCGGATGGACATAGAATTGGCTCAAGCTTTGGTTATTGGATTTGGAATTAGATATCGACTCGGAGCAGTCAAGGATGATCTACTCTGCCGATATGGCTATGGACCTTGGATATTGGATTCGGAACTATTCAAAACACGCCTTGTTATCACAAGGCATGTTTTGGGGGGCAAAGTGTTATCCCATTTTTGGGTCAAAACTAGAATATCAACAAACTGGCAAGGAATGATGGATGTCGGGATTGAAAATCGATTGGAAGCGAGGCAAGAGTTCGTTCGATATTCGAACTCCCCTGGTTCATTCGGCATTCTCGGATCCGAAGGCTCATTCGGCATTCTCGAATATGAAGGGATCATTCGGCATTCTATAAGCTCCATTCGGTAGTACCCTCACCGAACCACCACCTCTCCACGCCACTGCCGAATCACCCCTGCCTCCATTCCACTGCCGAATCACCCTTGTCTCCACTACCTACCGAACCAACCATACCGAACCAGCTGCCGGACTAACTACTGCCGAACCAACCTCCTCTACCTACCATACTACCGAACCAACCACCGGTCCAGCTCCATCTCCACGCTACCACCGGTCCAACCTACCACCGAACCCCTATCTCCACTACCTGCCGAATCACCCATGTTACCACTCATCGCCGAACCAAGACGCTGCCGAACCAGAATGCTGCAAGGCCAGATTGCATCATCCCAAGCCCACCAGCAGCTATATACATCCAAGACCTCCGCCCCCAGCCTCACTCTATAAATAAAAGGGCAGGGGTACAACAATGGGAGAGAAGTTTGAGAGCTCAAACCTGGAAGGAACTTTCAAACAACTTTCATACACTTGTGCTACAAGCTTTGTACTCGTAATCGGATTGGAAAAGGAGAATAACATATAAAGTGGACGTAGGCACATTTTGGCCGAACCACTATAAATCTGTGTGTCTTTTACAGTTCAGTCCCTGCTTTTTACGTATTTGCATAAACCACCTAAATCATTACGAACAACATAAAATCAACTAAATCATACAACTTGGAGTTGTTTGCCCATCTTTTGTGCAAACGTATTTGGGTTATTTGCTGAGATCTGTGATTTGTGTTTGAATATCGCTGATTTATATTCATACACTGGTGCTTTCACGGTATTGGGTGTTTGTGACCATTTTTTACGCAAACAACTAAGATTTAATTGACAATTCAAATATTTAAACATTCCATATATTTGAATTATAAGTTATTAAATTCCAAAATCTAGTTATTTAAATATTTAAAAATTAATTAAACATTTAAAATCAAATAACCAAAATTTTGGAATGTTAGAGATTCTCTCACATATTAGCATGAAGGTGAATTGCCTTCATTTAAATAGACATAAGGGTAAAAGCTTTACTTGGAGATTAAGTAAATTTATTGCCCAATTATCTTAAAATCTATCCAAATTTCTAGCATTTGATTTCAAAATAAATAAAAATGGATGATCTTGGTTTCCATAATCTTTTTACTTGATTGAATCACCGTATAAACTTTTCTTTCTTTATATTGCAAATCCATTGGCTAACTGATTGATCAACTAATTAATTAGTTTCCTTTTAATAAAAATATTTATTTATAACTTTCCTCTTTTTATTTCCATATATAATCTAATTGATTGATAAAATCAATTATCTAATTTCAATTCTTATTTGGCAAATTTTATTAAACAAAATAATATTGCACATTGATTCAAATTTAATAACCACTCTTCAACTTCACATCAACAATTTATTAGGTCCGCGCCATATTGCGCCAAGCACAAGATGGACTAGTTTGGACATTGTTGCCCAAACAGAACTCCTAAATCTTTCCAAAGCATAAGAAAGATAGTATGCACATCAAAAAAATGCATATGAACAAATAGCAAATGTCTTCCACGTATTCGATGTAGGAGACAAACTTGTAAATACTAAACTTTGAGGGACCAATGGAGATTTACCGGCTCACTTCACCTTCCCCATTCCATATTAGATAACTTCATTCTCCTTCTCAAGAATTTTTCTATACATTTCTAAGTCTACACCAACAGACTCACCAATAAGCTTTGCATCATTCAAAGCATAAGATGAAGAATCATCACTATAAATATGCTCACACACTATACCAAATGGCCTTGCCTGTGACTAGGCTCCATCTAAGGTCTAAACCTCTAAAATAATCTCCTGAACCATGGTATCATTGGAAATACCAATATCTCTTTGAATATGAAAATAAACTTGTTGATATGATTTTTCATCATGTACCAATACCCCAAAGTTTCAAAGATAAACTCTGCAAGTAGAAGTATAATGAGAGAGTTGACCAAAGGCAAGAAGCCTAGGTCGAAAGTAGTAAAGAAGAGTGTTGTAACGTAAAAGGATTTGTAGTAGTTTGGGAGCCTCGTCCTTACGTCCACTGCTGAGAAGTTCTTTTCACTGAATCAATAAGCCGAAGTTAGCTTTACAAGTCCTTTAAAAGCTTAAGTCTTAAAGTTAAAATTATTACAAATTATTTCTTAGTTTGTCAAATTGCTGCCACATCTCAATCAAAATCCCGTACGCGGGGGTATGCACATTGTATTTATATGCATCTTACTGCTATTCCATTTAAGGAGAGCTTCTCGCTTGGATTGCTAGCCTACCCGTGTAGTTAAGATTGCTAACCTAGCCTACGATAGAGTTAGGGTATGCCCTAGGGGAAATCATGTAATTTGTTACATAAATCTAACTCAAGAACCGATCTTGTTAGAATTAAAAGGTGTTTCCATTCTATTATATGCTTGTTATAAAATATTATAAATAACTAATTAGTTAATTTAAGTATATACGTCAGAAATTCCATAAATGAAGTGTTTGTGATAGTTGTTACAAATAGTTGTAACATGAGTATTATATCACAATATGATAACCACATCATTTTGAATATTCCTAGTCAAGACGTATCGAGATTGGACATCGATGCAGGCATTGAGAATAGAGTTGTAATGCACTCTAAACATTAGGTAGTGTATTTCTCATGGCTGTTGGAGGTACCAAGCGGTTACGTACTAGTTATTGGATCACCGTGGAATGACTAACCCGATAGTTTTCTGTTGGTTAATATAACTAAGGTCAAACAGAATATATTGAAGTAACTAATTTACACAGTTTCTTGATGTGAGAATACTTTTGATCTATAAGATAAAAGCTCCGCTTTGATTAGTTGGGTTGAGTGGAAGTATTGGAAATGAAACACCATTCAAGAGAGGATTTGTCTCCTTGGTTATATGGGGTTAACATCATGGTCAACTAAAGTCAACTCAAAGTCATAATTCTTATCATGGTAGTTCGGTTAATAATAATTTTTATTATTGAACCAAGGACTTTTTATTTGAACTATAAAGTTAAGTACGGACGATATTGGAATTTGACCATTACCAAATTCCAAAAGTCCGAAGTCATACAGTTTTGATGAAGAAAATTGGTGTAGATAACCGTTACCATCAGGTACCGCTTATAATAAATAAAATTGGATTTTACCAAAAAGATGTGCAAGTAATAAATTTAGGAAAAATGTCGCACCACTAGCTAAGGTGATCTCCAAACGTTAATTTTCGAATTGTTCGATATTAATCGTCGCTTGAATTTGCCTCTTTGAGTTGCACAACTGTAATGATGAATACTCTTAATAAACCACACGATTTAATTAATTTATGAATTATTGTAAGTTAATTAATATTTGTGAAATATTAATTATTAAACTTTATATGATTTGTTTGAATACCATTAGCATTTAATAAAGTGCATATATAAATGTTACAAATGCACATATTGATATACGATATGGATAAAAATATTTAACCTGGGTTTAAATAAATTAACTGTTAAGCGATTTTGTAATATCCCCCGTTTTGAGGTCCAAAAATAAGTGTTACAGATGCTATAGTGATCCATAGTTATTAATTTCCTATGACAAAATGCAGCTATGTTAATCATTTTGATAATACCAGAAATATATGAATATGGAAAATTCCACACAGTTTTAAAATAAAATTTCTCATTTCATTTCATAATAAGATTTTAATTGCATTACATGATCTCAATTCACAAACCATGTTCAGAGAAAATATAATTATTACAACGTATTCGAAGAGTGACATATGAAAATGCCTTCTTGGACGATAGAGTCACCTATCCGGCATTTAATACAACTTGCATTACAACGGAAAAGCAGATCCAAAACGCATTGGAAAATAGATATCTAGCTCCCATACTAGCTAGATTGCCTTTTGGATCCAGAAGCTTATTCATCTAGAGAACCTGAAAATCCTTTACTCTCGATCGACTTAAATGAGTACCTGAGAGTTTTGGGGGGGGGGGGACTTCGGACAGGACAAAAATTCTGGTGTAAACAGTAATTTACCATCTCAAACCAATAGATATATAATGAGACTACGCATCTATGCTAAACAAGTTTTCCCTCACTAGGACCCAATTACTCATCTTAACCATATAATATGCTCTTGCATCCATAATGGTTATAACAAAATAACATAATCATATGTAAACATTTCATATATATCGGATTACCCATCCCTTATTTATTAGACTACCTATCTAAATTCTCATTGACTATCCCTCTAATATTCATGTAGTCTACCCATCTCATATTTTTTCTACTTAAAATTATATGGACTATCCATCTCGTATTTTATTTCACTTAAACTAATATGGACTATCTATCTCACATTTTATCATTTAAACATATGTGGACTATCCATTTCACATCTCATAGTTTTTCTACGATGACTATGAACCCTTAAGTTAACCAATTAGACACTGTCTATCTCCAGCATGATATAGACTATTCATTATACATTCCATAGTTTTTCGACGATGACTATGAACCCATCATTTGGCCAATTAATTCATTTTACCCACATGTTTCACTTTACTCCATGCTACCAACGTGTTTCACACCACTCCATGCTACCCACATGTTCAACATTAATTGTAACAACCTAGAATTTTAAACACTTTGTATTTAAATATATGAATTATTTAAATATTTATGTCTAAGGTTTAATGTGATTACATATGATTTTATAATCTTGTTAAACACTTTTTAATTAATAACTAATGCTAGAAAACTTATTTTTGTAATGTTTTTTCAAAAATATACACTTTGAATAAATATTGAAAATGTGATTAGAAAACGTTTGGTTAAAAATCAACTTTTTCTTAGGTAATGGTTGTTTGGATAGTTGTAGACTACTGATTTATCATATGCACATATAAATAAGAATTAAATCTTCTATCTTCCTAAGAAAATAATAAATTAAACTAAGTGTTATATTAGTAAAAGAAAGTATAGACAAAAAGTACTAAAGGACCCCTAAATTAAGGAATTGATTAAGGAAGTATGGTGTATAAGAGTATGGATGTGGAAGGGTATGGTGTGCATGTTCTTTAGCTTGTAAGGAGAGGGGTTTTAACATCTTTCCACTCATTTCATAAGTTTATAAATACACACACACTCTCTCTCACTCTCACTTCATTTCCTACAACAAATCATCTTCTTTTACACATGTCTTCACTCTCTCTTCTCATCTTCTTTTTGGCCTTAGGCCATTTGCCTTTGGGGGGAGAAAAATGGCCTATGGCCATGGGCGAGGAATGAGGCTAAGATCATGGGTATTATGGTGGTGGAGGAGGTGATGCGTGAGCAAGAGGGGATGGTGGCCAATGGCCGTGAGCAAGGAAGAGAAGGGGAGGGCTTAGGCTATGAGCTATAGGGAAAGCTTTAAGTTAAAATCATTTGATAGCTAATTGAATGAAGAAGAAAAAGTTAAAGTGAAATAATTGCTATATGAGCACTTTGGAAAAATACCTTGTTTTTGGAAATTTATATAAAATAATTAAAAACTATTTTTGATATTTTTCTTCATGGTTTTCAATTATCCAAAGTATACCAACTATTGTAAAATATGGATCTAAAATCATTTGTTTAGGTATTGAAAACTAGACACAAAGTTGTAGCAAAAATGTGTTAAAACATGTAACAGAACTTTAGACAACACTTTTAGAAATGCTATCTTTTTTTTTTTTGGCAAAGCCAGCGGGGTTGACTGGGCCCCTACCAGTTTTATTGCAACACAATAAAAGAGTACAAACAGTGAAACAAAGGGGAAATTGAAAAGAAAAAATACAAAAAAAAAGGACAGAGGACTAGAGAAAAACAATTGAAGAGACAAAAAAGGTCAAGCCCATCCAATAATCATACTGTCTGGGAAATCTCTATTGCAATTCGTCAATTGTTTATGTGTTGTAGTCTTCACTTCATTCCAGAGAACAACCATGCTCTTTCTTTGCTTATCAAATACAATCGCATTTCTTTCCTTCCATATGATTCTCATGTATATCTTCATACAAACAACAAACAGCCTAATTCTATCACATCTCCATCTCGTAGCCTTATATATGATACTCCACACCAATCTCGAGCTTCCAGAAGAAAAGTTATAACCAGTAGTGTAACTGATGCAGTTCAGCAAGAACTTAAGAGCAGGGCAATCAAAGAATAGGTGATGCACACTTTCCTCAAACATATCACAAAACACACAGGAAGAGGTGCATGGAAACCCAATGCTGTTAAGTTTACTTTTAGTAAGAAGAGCCTGATTAATCACTTTCCACATCATCAAATTTTGCGATGGAACTGAGTCATTTGTCCATATAACAGAAAACCACTTGGTGGCTGGCAGTGGATAATATGCAGAACAAAATAAGTAGACACTATGGACATTGTGATGCTTTAAATCCCAAGATACAGCATCAGGTTGATTAGTTATGCAAAAATTGGCTTGGATATCAGTCCACATGACTTTGAGCATATGATTACTAGTAGTTGGTAACTGCAACTTTCCATCATACATGAAGTCATTTACTTTGGCATCATGATGAATACCAGATTGCTGAAGCAGTTGATATTCACAAACTTTGGATAGAATGAGACCCTGTCTTGCCCATGGTTCGTGCCAGAAGCTAACTTCAGTGTTTGCATTAACTTGATATTTAATGATAGGAAGAAAAACATGTCTTAGCTTAAGTATATTCCTCCAAAACCAGCTGCTATTCTGAGGTATGTCCATACACCAGAAGTTTTTAGTCTTTATATAATGTAACTTTATCCATTTAACCCATGTTGTATCTCTATTGTTGACCATGGCATCAAAATGAGAACTAATAGCAGCTTGATTCCACTTTCTTGGGTTAATGACACCAAGACCACCATGCTTCATGGGAAATTCAATACTAGAAAATGAACATGGCAGCAACTTCCTATTATGTACACTACCAGTCCAGAAATATCTTATCATTGCTGACCTAACAAGTTGCATTAGCTTTAATGGGAGAATCATTGAACGAGCCCAGTAGACCAGAGAAGAGAATACAATAGTTTTGATAAGAACAAGTCTACCACTTTGTGATAATTGTCTGTTCACCCAAGCATTCATAACAGAAGTGATCTTATGGTATAATGGGAAACAGTCAGCATTGGAAATCCTTTTAGTAAGGAGAGGGAGACCAAGGTACCTCATGTCATTATCCATGCATGTAAAACCAGTGCAATGAAAAAGAGCATCTTTCTGCACATCACTAACCCCAACAACAAGCATGGAAGTCTTGGCTTGGTTAATTGAAAGGCCTGTCATACAATAAAATGACTGCAGAGCTTCAATTACACCAGTAAGAGAAGGTCTGTCTGGCTTAGTAAACACCATCACGTCATCCGCAAACATTATGGAATTTATTTGGAGAGAAGAGCACTTGGGATGGTACTTAATTAAATTGCAAGTGTATTTAGAGTTAAGTAAAACAGTGAATACTTCCATAACCAGAAGGAAAATGTAGGAAGAAATAGGGTCTCCCTGTCGTATTCCTTTGCTACTACTGAAAAATCCCACTGGTCTACCATTGATAACTACAGAAAAGGAAGGAGAGGAGATGCACACATATATCCAAGACACAAATGCTCTGGGGAAACCCATTTTAGCCATGATTCTAACTATTGATGTCCAGTGAATGGAATCATAAGCTTTAGAGATATCAATTTTAAGAGCAGCAGAAGGGGTAACATTACTTCTACTGTACCCTTTAAGCAATTCTTGTGCTAGGATCACATTGTCAATAATATTCCTTGTTGGGATGAATGCAGCTTGATTCTTAGAGACAACAGATGGTATAACACTAATCAGACGAGAAGCAAGAATTTTTGTGATACATTTGTATATTACATTACAACAGGAGATGGGCCTGAAAGAAGAAACACTGGTCGTTGGATTTACCTTAGGAATAAGAGCAATGTTTGTGCAGTTCACCTCACCAAGTAGCTTGCATGAAGAAAAAAAGTTGTGGATAGCTTGACAGAAGTCATTTCCAAGAACACCCCAGGTGGATATGAAGAAGTTAACGTTTAGACCATCTGGACCACCACAAGAATCTTTGTTCATTGAGAAGAGAGTATTTTTGATTTCCTCATCAGTGACAGGCTGTATAAGTGAGTTTGCTTCATGTAGGGAAATACAAGGCAAGGGAAGTGAAGAAATTTGCTCAAGATCAGGAGAGAATCCAGAGAAATTTCCAAGTAGATTAGTGTAATAGTCAACAAAAGCTTTGTCGACAGATTCAGTAGTAGAACATAGGGTTCCTTGTTCGTCCAAAATACTGTAAATGTTGTCTCTGGCATGTTTTATCTTTATTGCGTCGTGGAAAAACTTAGTATTCCTATCTCCTTCTACCAGCCACTTATTATGCAGTTGTTGCCTCTTCATGTTAGCTTCCATGGCAAGAGCATTATTGACATCATTAAATAATCTGGCTTCATCAGCAGCTGCTTGTTCATCCAAAGGGTGGTCCATCATAAAGTTTTGCTGTTCCTGCAATTGTTCCTTGAGAGTTGTTGAAAGCAAACTACCAGCTCCAAAGGTGGAAGCAGCCCACTTTTTAATCTCCAGCTTAATTCTTTTCAATTTCCTGCAAAACTTATACATAGGATTACCAAAACAGTGGAAATCAGTATTAACTTGTGTTACTAGTGTTAGAAAGTGTTCATGCTTGAGCCATGCATTAAAAAATTTGAAACTTCTTTTTTCTTTTCGAAAATGGTGACCCAGAGATAATATTAAAGGAGAATGGTCAGACAAAATTGGTTGGGGGAGGAATACAGACAATGATGGCCAGCGGGTTAAAGCTTGGATATTGCAAAAGGTATGATCAATGGTTGTGAAAGTACGAACACCACTACGACTCCTATTATTCCATGAATACTTAGCTCCAGTCTTATTAACCAAAAGAAGTTCAGAATCAGCAACTGCTAGATTGAATGGGGCAATGTCACGAGGAGATAGTGGATTACCACCAAATTTGTCAGAAAGTTCAAAGCATGTATTGAAGTCACCTAAAACAATCCAGGGGTGAGATGATTGTCGAAAGGGGGGCAATGTTTTAAAGAAGGAATTGCGAGAAATGACCGAGTTATCGGCGTAGACAAAAGTGATATAGGAAGAGGATTTTGTTTGAATTTCATAGACATGAAAGTGAATAAACTGTCTAGAAATTAATATAGGGGATAGAGTTATAACTGCAGGGTCAAAAATTACAAGAATTCGACCATAAGAAGCCATATCAAGGTTATGATAGAAATTCCATTTTGGGTTTATGTAAGCAGCTGCTTTGATGGTAAATGGAAGATTGAGTTTAGTTTCAAGCAAACCAAAAAGGCATATGTCATGTGAAGAAATGATACTTTTCACCTGATCAAGTTTTGCATTGCTGTGAGCACCTCTGAGGTTCCAGGCAGCTATTTTGCTAAACATAAGATTATTGCTGAGAGGTGGAGTTTTTTCTTCTCTTAGCTGAAAGAGATCGTGTTTCAATGTTCCTGTGGTGTTGAGGAGGTGGGGAGGTGATGAGAGACTTAGAAGTGGTGGTTGTAGGGTTTTGTGAAGGAATTGATAGTGGGGTAGGGGATGTGGGTAATGGTGGCCAACCAGGCAAGTTAATGGAGAAATTGTAGTGAGATGTTTCAGGCAATTGCACACCATCATTTGGTTTATGCATTGAAGTTACTAAATGGATAATGTTGTTTTCAAGTTCTGTACACCATGTACAGTCCATGTCTGTGACATATGTATCAATATGTGCATTATCTTCAAGATTGTTCTTGCCACATCCATTACTTTTTTCACTGGAAAGAGTTTCAGTAATGCTACTGGGGTACTGAACTGAGTTGCATGATGGTTCTGGATTTAGTTCTATAATGCCAACATTTGATTTTAGTCTGGACAATATAGCATCATTACTGATAACTTCACAATTTTTATCAGTTAAGGTTTGCCTTTCCTCCCCTTCAGAGTTTTCTAGAATTATTTGCACTTCCTCTTCATTCTGCAAAATATTATATTTATTATGAGTAGCATCAATGCATTCTAGACCAATTACATTGCTCTGTACTGGAATATCATCACTTCTTACCTCACTTTCACTATGTTTAGTTACTCTTTCTGTTCCTATTAATTCCTTTGTTGTGCACTCCACTTCTTTTTTTTTCCCTCCTTTGTTCACTTTGTTCCTATTGACTTTTTGCCACATTTGCTTCATTTTATCTTGTTTATCTACATGTTTCCCTTTCCTAACCAAGTTTTGTTTGTCTTCACCACTTTCTTGTTGTTCAGTATCTTCAAAAAGTATTCCTTTTTCCTCATTTACTGTCTTCTTGCATGTTGTAACCATGTGCCCAAACTCCAAACATGTAGTACAAATTTCTGGCTTCCACAAATAATCAACTTTTACAACTTGATCAGTTCCATCAAGCAGATTAACTGTGAAACATTCTGGTAAGTCATTATTTGGTGTGACTTCAACTAAACATTTGGCATAAGTGATTCTCTCAAACTTTTCAGTTGAAGCATCCAAGCATAGGAGTTTTCCAATCCTTGCTGCTAACCAGTTAATTCCTAACAACGACCATGCAAACAAGGGAATGTTGGATAACTTAATCCATACAGGAACTGCCTTGATGCTACTACACGAATTCCCAACATTTTCATCCCAAGGTTTGACAATAAAAAGTTTGTTCCTCATAATCACAGGGTCAGATTCAGAGATTCTAACTTTGTCATCCTCATTCGAAAATTTAAAAAGGAAAAGGAAACCATCCGATTTAACGGAGATGGATCCACTTAATTTCCATGCTTTCTTAAGGTAGTACAGTACAGTTGAATAAGGTAATGGGTTATCGAGGAAAAAACCAACCAGATATTCCTTCCACATATTGTTACCTTCCTTCACAACATCTGCTGGAGGGACAATGGAGTCACCATTAAAGTCAAGTTTGATGTTGCGTGGTACATATTTCCCAGCATTTGTTGGTTTTGCTCTGAACAGAGAGTTCCAAGCAATAGGAGTTTGGGGAAGGGGAAGCAAAGGGGGGGTAGGTGGTTTCAGGGCAGCAGTGTGAGAAGAAGAAAGATTGGGAAGCGAGAGGCAGACGGTGTCAGGAGGAGGAAGGGGACAAGACTGGGTGGCTCGAGACGCAACAGCAGGTGGTACGAGAATAGGTGATGATGGACAGGGTTGCAGGGAAGAAATTGGATGGGATGGGTCAGCGGGAAGAAAGGGATTTGGGAGGGTCCCCATTTTATTTGAAACTATAAATTGTTTAAAAATGATGTTTAAATTATGCAATTTTCTCTATTCCTTTTAGGGCTGTTTTCTAAATTATAAGAGAGTGATTTAAAATTAATTTCAAATTTAAATATATTTTTAACAATTAAGTATGAATTTATAAACTAAGTAGCTTCTAAAATAAAACTTGCGCCTCCATTTAATTCAAAATTCCTTATTTTTACATAATATTCTTTATAAATAATTGTCTTATATTTTAATTAGTTTTAAAAGTTTTCTATCATATTAATAAGTATTTTAAAGATATTTCTATATATATAACTTTTAACGTTAAATGAAGTATTTTATAAATGTAATAAAGGAGATTTGGGTTTTAAACACATACGTTAAAGTAAGTGGTTTTGTGGAATTACTTAAAAGTATATTACCTTAATTAATAAGTGCAGATATGCTTTACTCATTAAATAAATATTTCTGAAGTTAATAATAAGTATAAATATGGTTTTGGGTGGTCGTAAACAGTGTTTTAGTAACATTTGATTTTAACCCTTATTATAAATTATACTTAGAGATATTATAAGATATTATCATGAATATTCTAAAGATCATTATAAAATGGCTGTTTTGGGTATGTTGTGACAAATGTTTGAGTAACAATTATCTTTAACCTTTAAATAAAATTAAAATCTTTAAAAGAGAGTTTTAAAGGGAAATGTTTTCAAGATATGAAATGATTTGGGTTTTGTTGTGATAATTATTTGTGTAACAAATGACTTTAACCCTTAAAATGTAATTAAACCTTTAAAAGAGAGTTTAAAAGATATGATTAAATGTGAAGTGTTTTGAGCTGTTGATGTTTTTAGTAACATTTGTTTTTAACTTTTGAATTTATTTTAAAGTGGATACTTTTACAAGTATAGTTAGATCTTTGATAATGGAGTTTCAAAAATAATAACAAGTATTGAAATCATTTATATAAAGATAGAAAAAATTATATATAAAAGAGAAGGGGTTTATAGTAACAAATGTTTCGGTAATACTTGTTTTTAACCTCTTTATTATATTTTAAAGTATGCAAAACTTGTTAAGTGATTTGTTAATATAGTTATACCGTTGAGATAAGTATATGAATACTTTTTAGGTATTGAATAGAGTATATTTCTATAGTAAACACAAGTATATATCTTTATAAAGAGAAATTATATATATATATATATATATATATATAAATATATAAATGTATATGCATGTATATGTATATAATTTATAAAGGAAATTTTATTTAATAATGAAGTATTAATTTATAAATGAGGTTTTGATTAATGAAAGAACTTTCTTTTGGTAAAAAGGTTTTTTTAATAAAAGATGAATTGATTAGAAAGAGATTAAAAGTCATTTGTGTGACTTAATCGTGCTTTGTATGAATTGACATTGCTTATATGTTTACTTATGAGAAAATTTACGGGACTTAGTTCTCATTCTCATTATTGTTAAATAAGACCAAATTCATCGACTCAGTCTTAGAGAAACCGAGATCGGTAAGTGTTCTATTTGTCGAAAACCATTTCAAGACTATGATATGGGATCTGTGTCTGGAAGTGAATGATGGATTCCATGTGTGGTTCTGAAATCTGTTGAGATGATGGAATTCATGTGGGATTCATTATTTGTTGAGTACCAAAGACTTATGTGAGGATGTTGAATGTAGCCTCGACATCAGGAGACGGCTAAACACAGAGTAGGCTGCACGATCCTTGGGTTTAGCTGCCCTATGAGGGGTACATCAACTCCATATCTAGATTATGCTTATCGATATATTGCGCACGGGAAGTTGATGATACTTTGTACACATTGTTCATGAGAGTGTTCGGTGATGGCCCAGTTGTGTTTACCTTATGGTATATTTTATCTAGAGATATACGACGCTCAGAATGTGGTTTCTGATCCTTGTCATAGGTGGTCGGTCTCAGTTTGCTGAGGAGGTCTTCGTGGAAGATCCATTTATACAAACATGCCTAAGCGTTTTTGTTTGTATACCTAAATTTGCTATTAAATGTAACCAATGTAACCATTTCAGCTATGTTTATATTTATATCGAACACCTTATACATTATTATAATATCACCGGATTTTCTAATAGAAATGGTTTGGTTATCTTAAGGTAAAAACCCGTCTATGTTTATTTGCGGTGTGGTCTTATGAGATACTTTATTTTGAAAGGTTTTGTAACATTAAATAATTCATATGACTTGAGTTTCTCATGCTGGTTTACCAGACTGATCCGGATATTATTTTTCTTATAATGCTCATGTCAGCTCCGTGTATATAATTAGATTTTGTCAATGTTCATTAGAGCCCTTGGAGAGGAGCTGGATGAGTGCCTACCATAGTTTTTCTTTTTTCGATGCATTACTTTGATTAAATATATCAGCAATTGTAAGGACGTGCATTTATAACCGTCCAGGCTGATGATAGGTTAGTTTTCTTTGATTATTGTATACATACAGTATTCTTTATAAAAGATCATTTTGATATCATAAGTCATCATTCTGCTGTGAGATTCTAATGTTTTTTTTCTCCTCTTTCTTGTTCATTTTGTTTTCTTCTTTTTATTTTACCATAATGTTCTGTCTTTCCGACACTTAGGTGCTCGACAAGTGAATACTGTGGATGTATTAGTATCGACATTCGAGATTTGAAAGTCGATCGTTACATAATCCTTGCTATCCACATGTATAAGTTTACTCCATGCTACCCACATGTTCAACATTAATCCATGTTATCCACGTGCATAACTTATTTCTATTGGTGTCCTAATTAAGATATTTCCCCTTAGTTATTAAATTTTCATGGTAACATACATTGGTAATCCTAAAAGATTTCATGTCAAACTCATTAAGATACACCTTAATGTCCCAAAGATTCGAAGTTAAAACCGTAAAATAAGCTCGATGTGTATTAGCGTCGACTTCCATAATTTAAGTCCTTGAAATCGTTTTCTTAATCATGTATGGTTAATACCGTTAACACATAATTTAAACAAGGAAACCATCTCTTCATACTTTCAAAGTTTAATGCCATATGTAAAACCCTTATTGTATTTCCATATACACGATTGAAAATGATATAAGGTTCATCGCTTTCAAACATCTTAGTTTGATCAACATCGACATCATATCTTGTCGATGTAAAATAATAAGGCTTTTCTGCCTATTAAAACTCGAAGACTAAACATACGACATCATGCCTCAACGACAATGAAGTCACCGATCCTCATGATACAAGATTATCCATCCATTTTAAAAAAAACTCAAAGACTAGTTAAAAGCTGTAACGACCCACCTTATTCTCCACAATAATACGCATCATTTTTAAGAAAGAAGGGGATAGAAAAGAGAAAAGATAGAGAAGAAAGAAAGAAACAACACCAAAATCTCAACAGCGGAACGAATAAATTATATTAATCACATAAGATTAGATATTACATAATATCATATACATCAGAGTTACACAGCTTATACAACACATACTAGACAGTTATAAACACCTGTCTAGTTATACAACTCAATATACAATACAGATACCAACACAGAGATCAACTTAGCGGAACTACTATCTATCTACAACGCTGAAGCCTTCTGCTCCATATCTCCTTCAAAATTCGTCAAAGCTAACCTGAATCCCTTGGCTACTCATAAAATTTTGAGTAACCAAGAGTTTTAATAAAATAGAAATAAACTCCGGGTCGGACATGGGTCTGGTGTGAGTAAACGGTTAAAGTTGCTTAACTTTAAAAAACCTTTGAAAAGAAAAAGGTATCACGCAAGACTTCCTACACATAAACATGGGTAAGTTTTTACCTTACGCTAACCAAAACATTTGATAGGAAATTCTATGATATTATAATAGGGTCTAGGGTTTTCAAATAAATAGAAAATAGCCGAAATTGTTACATGATAAAAATTCCAACTGCTAGCCACAAAAGTGGGTAATACAATCAAAACCGTAAGGGCTCGTAGGAAGAATGGGTTTCCATCAATGGTAGGCCTACTGGGGTACCGTCCGTCACAGTACGTGACCTAGATCAACGTACCGAGGATTACTCACAATCCCCTGCAACACAAGGCCGGAACCATCCCTTATTGGATAGTCCTGAACAAGACAACCCCGGAAGTTGGAGCTCAACAACTGCACACACAGCCGAATAAATGGGACCTCTAGACAAGGGAAAATCTCGTCCTACTTGGGTGCTACCCACTTAGCCTTGCTGCACCTCCCCTATTTTAGCTGTTCCCAGTAGATGAGGCTTGAGGCTACGATTACATTTATAGAACACATCACTAAGAATGCTCATCGTCCACCTAACGATGTTCTGAAAGCATTCGATCCATACAAGTTCGTTCTGGGTTTGAAAGAAATCGAAGGCATTATCTCGTTACACTCATTTTAGAATCACCCTTAGAGTTAACGAAGATAACCCTTGCACTTCAAAACTCTATCTCGATCTTTACTTTGAGATGTCACGACCTATCGTTAATTTGGATCGATGTGGTTTACGGATATCCAAATCTGGAAACCCGATCCCGGTCTCATCAAAATCCAAAACGCCATCTTTTAGGTCCAAGTTGTTTAAAAGTTTAAAACAATTCAATTCAATACAATACTTGAATTCACACAGCATTAACACAGATAAATATCACACACTTATCAATGATATATCAAATATCATATCACATAATATCACATCATATCATCCAATAGATATCAACCAATTCAGATATTCTACTCAAACAATCATCCATAAGCAACAATTATTAATCCTTATTATAATTAATTTAATTAACTTAAATTAAATCAATTACATAAGAATTAATCACCAACTTTGCTTAATCAATCAATAATTAATTACATACCTTTTAATTAATTAACATCCTTTAAATATCCATCTTAATTAATCACCTTGATTAATTTTCTTCAATTAGATAAAGTAATTATCCTTTAATTAATTCCATAAATTAATTATCCTTAATGATTTAAAGTAATTAACCTTTAATTACTCTCTTTAATTACATTAATTAATGATCCTTAATTAATTATTTCCAATAATTAATTAATTATAATTAACTTCATTGATCCTTAATTAATTTCATTAATTAACTACATCTTAATTAATTACTTCCACTAATCAACCTCAATTAATCATAAATAGTAATTATCATACTGTAATTACTTACCTCGATTAATTAACTCTTTAATTAATTATATTAATCCTTTGATTAATTGCACTAAGTAATTAATCCTTGATTACCTTTACTAAGTAATTATCCTTTAATTACTTCTCCTTAAATAATTCCCTTTTAATTAAATACATCTAGTAATTATACATTAATTACTACACTAAGTAATTACGCTTATTAATCTCATTAAGTATTTGTACTTAATTAATCACCAAGAGATTATCTTTAATTAATTAACAAATTAACTACAATTGGGTAATTCATCCTTTAATTACCCTTAAAACAAATTAATTAAATCTTTAATTATAGATCAATTAATTCCTTAACCATTAATTAATAAACCTTAATTATTAATTAGTATAACTTAATTACAAATTAAGTACTTCTTAATTACCAGTTAATCAACCCTTAGTTACAATTAATTAACCCTTAATTAATCTTTAATTATAGATTAATTATCTCTAAATTATTAATTAATAAAACTTAATTATTAATTAATAAAACTTAATTAAGTATTCTTAATTCCAATTAATCAACCTCTAATTACTTGATTAATTAATTTCTATTTACAAATTAATTAATCTTTAATCATTAATTAATAATTCTTAATTAAAATTAATTAATCTTTAATAAATTAATTAATTATAACCCTTAATTAATTATATCCTTAATCATTAGTTAAATAAAGTAATTAATTATTCTTAATTAATTACTTAATTAACCCTTTATACTTAATTAATTAAGTTAAAATGATTATACTTAAATTTCTAAATTAACTTAATTAACCTCAAATCATTAAAACCATAATTATTCTAAGATAAAATCTTACCTTATTTATGCCTCAATTTTCATTTAAAACATTTTATTTTTAAAATTAACTTTACTTAATTAATCCATTAATTAAGTTTAGAATACTCATTCAACTTGATAATTAAAAGTTTCAAAATGCAACTTACTTTTAAATGCTTTAAAAATATTATCAAGTGGTAGTTTAAAATCTAGCTTTCAATTTAAATTAATAAGCTTGCTTTTTATAAAATCTTTAAAATTTCATTCTACTTAAATTTCGAAATAACTTTAGCTTAATTTAACAAAGTTTAAAACTTATTAAATAATGCCAAAGAAAACAACTAAGTAATTTATACAAGAAAGATTAAACCAATTTCATTCTTAAATTTCAAAAACCAAGTTTAAAACCCTTTTAAAAAATTTCTTAATACCTGCTTCGGGACAAACCCGAAGATCACTTGGGTTTAACCGAAGTCCCTTTTCCTTTAAAAATTCAGTTTAGATTTAGTTTAAGTTTTAAAATTATAAAACCTGAAACCAAAAACTCTCCAAACCACTCGAGTTTACAACTCGAGTCACAAGCCAAACTGCACGAATCCTTCCTCGAGCCAAACTCCCACAACAATCCACTGACACGAGCGAGACCACCGTATACGTGCACCAACGCCGGCGTCAACTTCGGCGCCTCTGACCTCCCTCAACAAGTCGGCGGTGCTCCACTCAATCGATTCCGATCACCCAAAAATCTCCACGAACCGTGAAGCAAAAACAAGCTATCACGATCGAACCAGAAAACTGCCCATCACTAGAAAATACCTCGAAACCATGACGCCGTTCACCTGAGATCGCTGCGATTCCGGCCATGACTTGCTAACCATTCACGTTGCCCCATCACAAAGTTTGATGCAGCTCGATGCATCCGAAACATCGCAATGATCTCGATTTAAGACATGCCCAAATTAGGTTTAAAAACCCAAATCTCCTCCTCCACATCGCCTCGATGATCTAGAACACTTCCAGGCAATTTTCCCGAACACTCCACAACTACATCCATCTCCAGAAGAAAATTCGAGACCCCTATTCTGCTGGATCGCCAGAGGTGGCCCCAACATCCATTTCCAGTCAAACCCAAATTGCATACTTAATGCATTACTAAAAATTTTGATTTCAGTTTTAAAAATCGTAATTTCTTAAATAGATTCAAGTTATAATCTTGACACATCAAATTATAATGTTTGAATTTTAATTTATTTTGAATTTTTTTGCCTGTAATTCAAATTTCCAGAGAAGTTTTGCTTAGTTTTACTTAAAACCATTTTTAAAATTTAAATCTTGTCAAAAGTAACATCTTTTTTTAGAAACTATTTTCTAAAATAAATCATAGAAATGGGAAATTATTTATGAACATATCGGATGCCTGTAAGCCTGGAAAGTATTTATTTGTCTGATTTTCATACATGCACAAACAATACACAACATCTTCATACACATAAACATGTTTCAGAACTTTAAACCATCATGCAAAACATTTTCAAGCATACATCACTAGTTTACTTCAACCTTTAGCATATGCATTAAATTTGAAGGTGATTTATGCTCACAGTTTTAAAAGCAGAGACTTGAACTAAGATCAGATATGCATACTTTATACACTCACAAAGACTTACACATACACATATATGCAAAGCAATCATCACACAGCAACTCACGTGTTACTTGAGTTTTAAATTTTAAGAGTTCACTCACCTTTGAAAAAATTGCAGAGAGTTGAATTCTGAAACAGGGAACTTTAAAAACTTCGAATTGCCTTAAAACTTTGATTCTTGTTTAATTGATGTAGGTTGAAACTGAATTGCTGCTGATTGTTTTGAAAATCTAGGTTGCATTTGTACCGAATCTTAGGTTTACAAGCTTGCTTTTGAAAATTTGATGATAGGTTTTGCCTAGAAAATGAGTCACAGGCTTTGGGTCTTTGCTTTGTGAATGGATTATAGATTTTCTTTTTTATTTGAGAAAATGAAATACAGGTTTTGTTCTTGAGGAAAATCACAGGCTTGCTTTTTAATTTTAGGAAACAAATTATAGGGTTTTGTGTTGATTTTGGAAAGTGATTTACAGGGATTGATCTTTTGATTTGAGAAATGAATTACAGGGAGAATGATTCTTTTTGGTTTGTAGAGTAGAATAGGTTGAAGTTTTCTTTGTTAGAGATGATAAAAAAGAAAAAGAAATGGAAAATGTTTCTTTATATAATCTAATTTATGATTTTATAAAAATTAAGAGAAATAAAATCTAATGGATGACACTTGTCCCATACCACATTCAATTTCTTAACACATATTATCAAGAAGGCTTATATGCTAGCACTTGTATTTATGTATTTTCATTTATTTTTAAATTGATTTTTAAAAAGCCTTTATATAAATATCCTAATGAATTAATGCATTTCTAATTTAATAAATGCTTTTGTAAATTTATAAAAATAAAACCTTTAAAAGAAAATCAAATAAAAACAAATCACATTTCAATTAAAATCATACATAGTGTATTTAATCCATTTATAAATGTAAATATAGAACTTTTGTATTTATTTACTATTTAAATAAATACTTTCTTAATTTATATAAATAAAATTCTTTAAGGAAAAAAAATATAAAACAAATTATACTCAAATGAACACTTTATTCATATATTTTTATATCTAAACCATTTCAAAATAATTATCCTTTAAATTTAAATTTAAATTCAAATATTAAATTCAAATTCAAATTTAAAAATCCAATTTAAAATCAACTTAAACAAACATATATTAATTTAAACTAACTCATTATTAAATTTAAAAATAACAATTCTATTTTTAAAATTAACTTAAATAAATTTATATACATATACATTTGAATAATACTTATTGAAATTTGAAAATAATAAGTATTTAAAAATTCTAGTTATAAAACAACCTAAGTAAATTTGTAAAAATAATTATTCCATTTAAAAATCTATTTATACTATCATTAAAATCATCACATTATTATTATTAAAATAACAATTTACCAATTTTAATTAATTTAAATAAGAGAGATTATCACATTTAAATTGCTTGAAATTCCGGGATATCATATTCCTCTCCCCTTAAAAGAATTTCGTCCCCGAAATTTGAACAAAAGATAATCCAAGGTTTTATTATATTTCCGCAATCCAAGCATACATATCAACCATACACTATCAATCAAACAACCATTCATCCAAACAAATAATTTTAGCTATCCGGACACAAATCCGGATAAGCTTTCTAAAACTATCCCGAGTTTCCCAGATATAGATACTGGAATACTCGCTCTACTAAATCCAAACTAGCTACAAAACTAAGCATCTGAGCTCCTACTTATCTAGATCTACCATCTACACAAGATCAGACCATAGACAAGACCGACTCAACAACCAAATCCTCCCAACAGCTGGTTCCAAAACCAGTGATGGACCAAAAACGTACTCCTCAGAGATACATGAAATACCTTGAATCCTTCCAAACTGGCAATTCAACTCCTACATGCCAACACTTATTCTTACAAGAATATAGAAAGATCCAATACATTACTGAGCTAGCTTTCCAATATTATCCAATCTTATTGCTCCCCTGACCAGAGAAAACCTTATCCATAATTCAAATCTCGAGCTTCGAATTCCAAATTCCTCCATCTCTTATCCACAAAACACTCATCATGATTCTGGACTGCCTACATCCTTCCTTGATCAGCTCAACCTTCGCTGATGCTTCTTGAAACAAATAGGACCAAAAACAACCCATCAAAAAGATCCTCTCAAGATTTACCAAAATCAAGAACACCAACTCTACTTCACAATCAACGGTAGACTTTAAACTTACTTCTCTTATCCAAAAAAGACAAAACAGATGCACTCGCCAATCTGGCCTCAAATCCTAAAAAACTTCCTGTAGAAACCCTCTAATCCAAATACTACAACTTCCGATTGCTTCCACTCTAGAATAGCTGCCACCATGCTTTCACTGCACAACTCTGATCTGGACCCGATAAGAATCCCGTCGAAGAACACGAGCACAAACTAGGCAACACATTCTAGAAATAAGGTTTCTTAGATCCACAAAGAGAAAACACAAAAGCACCAAGAAATCCTGAGTTGCTTCACCAAAAAACTTCGTCCTAGGAGACATCCTTCTACCTAGCTGAATCACCGGTAGCTCCATGAACCAAGTCGGTATAGAACTCAATCTCCAATACAGACAAACCTCAGACTTTCTAGAAGACATGTGGAAAAATCTCTAACAACACTATAACTCCTACATCCTCTAGAGATGTCTCAATCAAAACAAAATATAACCCAAGAGAATCACTCCAACTATCGCAAGTCACTTTTGCAATCCTATCCGACTCAATATCCACAGATACTGTTCTCCCTTAACTAATCAGAACAGCTTATCCTTAACCAATCCATCGAAGCAAGGGTCCACTTTGCTGCTTCAGAATTCTACCTCTAGGAAATTACTAAGTCAAAAGATCTTCCTGCTAAAACACAAAAATCTCCCGGTTGCACCTCTGCAACAGATGCCAAAGACTTCCTAACCAAAACTTCTCGATCCTCAAAATTATATCAACCAATATCAAAAAGAGCATTGAAATAGGCAGACATCTCCTCAAGAAACCAAACACAAACTTCTTGTTGAACTCAGCCTCATCACCGATGCAGACACACATCCTAAACTTGTTCCAAAGAAAACCCCTTCGGAGACAATCCGTAGTCGCTGCATCTCATCACGCAGCTACTACTTCCTGAGGTTGCCAAGATACCATCACTCGCTTCTACCCAACCGACAGATCCAAAATCTACCTATCCAAACTTCAAAGATGGACTCCGAACCTTTAAAAGGTTTCCTTCAAAGATTGATGAAATCCTTACACCACTACAAAGCTTAATCGAGACGATATTGGGTCTACAGTCTCGACAGATACTCTTCCAACCTCAACACTCAGGCTTCTTCCATTTGTAGTCGTGTTACACACACCACAACACTTCCTACCTCTAGAACTCATACTGGAAAACCCAAACAGGTAACCTAACAATTAGGTAGAAATATATATATATATATATATATATATATTACAAATACGCTCTCTTAAGATAGACACCACTCCAGACCTAGGTATTCGCTCAACCTATTACTCTGATACCAAATGAAATGACCTGCCTTATTCTCCACAATAAGACACATCATTTTTAAGAAAGAAAGGTGTAGAAAAGAGAAAAGATAAAGAAGAAAGAAAGAAACAACATCAAAATCACAACAGCGGAACGAATAAATTATATTAATCACATAAGATAAGATATTACATACTATCATATACATCAAGTTACACAGCATATAAAACACATACTAGACAGTTATAAACACCGATCTAGTTATACAGCTCAATATACAATACAAATACCAACATAGAGATCAACATAGCGGAACTACTATTTATCTACAACGCCGAAGCCACTTGCTCCATATCTCCTCCAGAATTCGTCAAAGCTAATCTGAATCCCTTGGTTACTCATAAAAATTTGAGTACTCAAGAGTTTTAATAAAACAGAATTAAACTCCGGGTCAGACATGGGTCTGGTGTGAGTAAACAGGTTAAAGTTGCTTAACTTTAAAAAACACTTGAAAAGATAAAGGCATCACGTAAGGCTTCCCACACATAAACATGGGTAAGTTTTTAGCTTACGCTAACCAAAACATTTGATAGGAAATTCTGTGATATTATAATAGGGTCTTGGATTTTCAAATAAATAGAAAATAGCCGAAATTGTTACATGATTAAATTCCAGCTACTAGACACAAAAGTGGGTAATATAATCAAAACCGTAAGGGTTCGTAGGAAGAATGAGTTTCCATCAATGGCAGGGCTACTGGGGTACCGCCCGTTACAGTACGTGGCCTAAATCAACGTACCGAGGATTACTCCAATCCCCTGCAACACAAGGCCAGAACCATCCCTTACAGGATAGTCCCGAACAAGACAACCTCGGCAGTTGGAGCTTACCAACTGCCCACACAGCCGATTAAAAGGGACCTCTAGACAAGGGAAAATCTCGTCCTACTTGTGTGCTACCCACTTAGTCTTGCTGCACCTCCCCTATTTTAGCCATTCCCGGTTGATGAGGCTTGAGGCTACGATTACCTTTATAGAACACATCACTTAGAATGCTCATCGTCCACCTGACGATGTTCTGAAAGCATTGATCTATACAAGTTCATTCCGGGTTCGAACGAAACCGAAGGCATTATCTCGTTACACTCATTTTGGAATCACCCTTAGAGTTAACGACGATAACCCTTGCACTTCAAAACTCCATCTTGATCTTCACTTTGAAATGTCACGACCTCTCGTTAATTTGGATCGATGTGGTTTTCGGATATCCAAATCTGGAAACCCGATCCCTGTCTCATCAAAATCCAAAACGCCATCTTTTAGGTCCAAGTTGTTTAAAAGTTTAAAACAATTCAATTCAATACAATACTTGAATTCACACAGCATTAACACAGATAAATATCACACATTTATCAATGATATATCAAATATCACATCACAGCATATCATCCAATAGATATCAACCAATTCAGATATTCTACTCAAACAATCATCCATAAGCAACAATTATTAATCCCTATTATAATTAATTTAATTAACTTAAATTAAATCTATTACTTAAGAATTAATCACCAACTTTGCTTAATCAATCATTAATTAATTACAAACCTTTTAATTAATTAACATCCTTTAAATGTCCATCTTAATTAATCACCTTGATTAATTATTCTTCAATTACATAAAGTAATTATCCTTTAATTAATTCCACAAATTAGTTATCCTTAACTATTTAAAGTAATAACCTTTAATTACTCTCTTTAATTACATTAATTAATGATCCTTAATTAATTATTTCCAATAATTAATTAATTATAATTAACTTCATTGATCCTTAATTAATTTCATTAATTAACTACATCTTAATTAATTGCTTCCATTAATCAACCTCAACTAATCATAAACAATAATTACCATACTGTAATTACTTACCTTAATTAATTAACTCTTTAATTAATTATATTAATCCTTTGATTAATTACACTAAGTAATTATCCTTAATTACTTTTACTAAGTAATTATCCTTTAAATACTTCTCATTAAATAATTCCCTTTTAATTAATTACATCCAGTAATTATACATTAATTACTTCACTAAGTAATTATACTTATTAATCTCATTAAGTATTTGTACTTAATTAATCACCAAGAGATTATCTTTAATTAATTAACGAATTAATTACAACTGGGTAATTCATCCCTTAATTACACATAAAACAGATTAAATCAATATTTAATTAAATTAATTAATTCCTTAACCATTAATTAATAAACCTAAATTATTAATTAGTATAACTTAATTAAAAATTAAGTACTTCTTAGTTACCAGTTAATCAACCCTTAATTACAATTAATTAACCCTTAATTAATCTTTGATTACAGATTAATTATATCTTAATTATTAATTAATAAAACTTAATTATTAATTGATAAAACTTAATTAAGTATTCTTAATTCCAATTAATCAACCTCTAATTACTTGATTAATTAATTTCTAACTACAAATTAATTAATCTTTAATCATTAATTAATAATTCTTAATTCAAATTAATTAATATTTAATTAATTAATTATAACCCTTAATTAAATAAATCCTTAATCATTAATTAATTAAATTAATTAGTTATTCTTAATTAATTGCTTAATTAACCCTTTATGCTTAATTAATTAAGTTAAATTAATTATACTTAAGTTTTTAAATTAACTTAGTTAATCTCAAATCATTAAAACCATAATTATTCTAAGATAAAATTTTATCTTATTTATGCCTTAATTATCATTTAAAACATTTTATTAAAAAATTAACTTTACTTAATTCATTCATTAATTATGTTTAGAATACTCATTCAACTTGATAATTAAAAGTTTCAAAACACAACTTACTTTTAAACGCTTTAGAAATATTATCAAGTGGTAGTTTAAAATCTAGTTTTCAATTTAAATTAATTAGCTTGCTTTTTATAAAATCTTTAAAATTTCATTCTACTTAAATTTTAAAATAACTTTAGCTTAATTTAACAAAATTTAAATTTAATAAAGTTTAAAACTTCTTAAATAATGCCAAAAAAACAACTAAGTAATTTATACAAGAAAGATTTAACCAATTTCATTCTAAAATTTCAAAAACCAAGTTTAAAACCATTTTAAAAAATTTCTTAATACCTGCTTCGGGAAAAACCCGAAGATCACTTGGTTTTAACCCGAGTCCCTTTTCATTTCAAAATTCAGTTTAGTTTTATTTTAAGCTTTAAAATTATATAAAACCTGAAACAAAAAACTCTCTAGACCACTCGAGTTTAAAACTCGAGTCACAAGCCAAACTGCACGAATCCTTCCTCGAGCCAAACTCCCACAGCAATCCATTGACACGAGCAAGACCACCGTATACGTGCACCAACGCCGGCGTCAACTTCGGCGCCTTTGACCTCCCTCAACAAGTTAGTGGTGCTCCACTCAATCGATTCCGATCACCCAAAAATCTCCACGAACCGTGAAGCAAAAACAAGCTATCACGATCGAACCAGAAAACTACCCATCACCAGAAAATACCTCGAAACCACGACGCCGTTCACCTGACATCGTTGCGATTCCGGCCATGACTTTCTAACCATCCACGTTGCCCCATCACAAAGTTTGATGCACCTCGATGCATCCGAGACATCGCAATGATCTCGATTCCAGACATGCCCAAATTAGGTTTAAAAACCCAAATCTCCTCCTCCACATCACCTCGATGATCTGGAACACTTCCAGGCAATTTTCCCGAACACTCCACAACTTCTTCCATCTCTACAAGAAAATTTGAGACCCCTCTTCTTCTTGATCGCCAGAGCTGGCCCCAACATCCATTTCCAGTCAAACCTAAATTGCATACTTAATGCATTACTATAAATTTTGATTTTAGTTTTAAAAATCATAATTTCTTGAATAGATTCAAGTTATAATCTTGAAACATCAAATTATAATGGTTGAATTTTAACTTAGTTTGAATTTTTTTGCCTGTAATTCAAATTTCCACATAAGTTTTGCTAAGTTTTACTTAAAACCATTTTTAAAATTTAAATCTTGTCAAAACTAACATCTTTTGTTTAGAAACTATTTTCTAAAATAAATCATAGATATGGGAAATGATATATGAACATATCTGATGCTTGTGAACCTGGATTGTATTTATTTTTCTAATTTTCATACATGCACAAACAATACACAACATCTTCATACATATAAACATGTTTCAGAACTTTAAACCATCATGCAAACACATTTTCAAGCACACATCACTATTTTACTTCAACCATTAGCATATGCATCAAATTTGAAGGTGATTTATGCTCACAGCTTTAAAAGCAGAGACTTTAACTAAGATCATATATGCATACTTTATACATTCACAAAGACTTACACAAACACATATATGCAAAGCAATCATCACACATCAATTCGCATATTACTTAAGTTTTAAATTTTAAGAGTTTACTCACCTTTGACAAAATTGCAGAGAGTTGAATTCTGAAACAGGGAACTTTAAAAACTTTGAATTGACCTAAACATTGATTCTTGTTTAATTGATGCAGGTTGAAACTGAATTGCTGCTGATTGTTTTGAAAATCTAGGTTGCATTTGTACTGAATCTTTGGTTTACAAGTTTGCTTTTGAAAAATTGATGACATATTTTGCCTAGAAAATGAGTTACGGGCTTTGAGTCTTTGCTTTGAGAATGGATTACAAATTTTCTTTTTGATTTGAGAAAATGAAGTACAAGTTTTGTTCTTGAGGAAAATTTACAGGCTTACTTTTTGATTTTGGGAAACAAATTACAGGGTTTTGTGTTGATTTTGGAAAGTGATTTACAGGGATTGATCTTTTGATTTGAGAAATGAATTATAGGGAGAATGATTCTTTCTGGTTTGTAGAGTAGAATCAGTTGAAGTTTTCTTTGTTTAGAGATTAGAAAAAAGATAAAGAAATGGAAAATGTTTGTTTATATAATCTAATTTATGATTTTATAAAAATTAAGAGAAATAAAATCCAAGGGATGACACTTGTCCCATACCACATTCAATTTCTTAACACATGTCAAGAAGGTTTATATGCTAACACTTGTATTTATGTATTTTCATTTATTTTTAAATTGATTTTTAAAAAGCCTTTAGATAAATATCCTAATGAATTAATGCATTTCTAATTTAATAAATGCTTTTGTAAATTTATAAAAATAAAACCTTTAAAAGAAAATTAAATAAAAACTAATCATATTTCAATTAAAATCATGTATAGTGTATTTAATCCGTTTATAAATGTAAATATAGAACTTTTGTATTTATTTACTATTTAAATAAATACTTTCTAAATTTATATAAATAAAATTCTTTAAGGAAAAAGAATATAAAATAAATTATATTCAAATGAAAACTTTATTCATATATTTTTATATCCAAACCATTTCAAAATAATTATCCTTTAAATTCAAATTTAAATTCAAATATTAAATTCAAATTCAAATTTAAAAATCCAATTTAAAATCAACTTAAACAAACATACATTAATTTAAACTAACTCATTATTAAATTTTAAAAGAACAATTCTATTTTTAAAATTAACTTAAATTTATACACATATACATTTGAACAATACTTATTTAAATTTGAAAATAATAAGTCTATTTAAAATTCTAGTTGTAAAACAACCTAATTAAATTTGTAAAAATTATTATTCCATTTAAAAATCTATTTATACCATCATTAAAATCATCACATTATTATTATTAAAATAACAATTTACCAATTTTAATTAATTTAAATAAGAGAGATATATCACGTTTAAATTGCTTGAAATTTTGGGATATCACAAAAGCATTGTCAAAGATCGATATCAATTTTAAAAGCGACATAGAGTAACTCGATGACAAGTTTAAAAGCGGCATCGACAAGGCTCGATGACAATGAAATGCATGGGTTAGGGTCGATGACTATTTAAAGCATTAGGCTCGACAATAGGTTGAAAGAGGCAAAAGAGTAGGCTCGATGACCATCACGGTCGACGTGGCAAAAACGCGGAGTAGTATATGCAGCAGCATGCTTTCAAGTATAGAACGCGACATGCATGTGCCTCGACATGCCCATATCGATGACCATCTCTTTATCTTTGTTACTATAACCTCGACGAGGTTCAAAAATAATCCATTTCATGCCAAACTCATTAACATCATATGCATTGCTTTGTTCAGGATCGATGACAATAAAGTGTGGTGAAATGTCGCTCGACATGGCTAATGTAGACATGACAAAACAGTAATTAACTTAAAAATTGCCAATTTACTATAAAAAGTAGTATCTTTCACCAAACCTCTATAATTTTTAAAAATCTCAAAGGCTAATAAAAACTTTATCAATTTCTTTACTGAAAATCTACCACACCCTATTTCCAAGATCCAAAACATTATTTTAAATAATTAACTAAACATTTATATGCATACGCTAGCATAAATAATTATCCTTAATTCCTAAAAATACACATTAATTCCAAAGTTATAATTCTTTTGACATATAAAATATTCAAGTCCAAATTCCACACCCAATTATCGTTAATAAACTAAACCTGGATATATGTCTTTTTAACCTTAGGAAATTCATAATAAATTACTATCACTTGGCAAAATTTTGAACCTAAAAACTCATCTCCAAAATAGTGTTTGCCTTAACATATCAAAGTTTCAAATCATTTAGGGGATAAAAACTTCATATTTAATCCCAAAACTGATTTAAACAATTTCTAATCAATTCCAAAAATTCTCATTAACCATTTTTCTATCCAAACAATGATTATTAGATCATAACTTGACCAAGCAAGAACAAAAGATTCGGGTATTACCCATAAAAAGAATTTAAGAGATGATAAGTGTTATTATTCACCTTGGTTTGATAATGGATTCAGATTTGAATCTTGCTTTTAAATCTTCTTGGCTAACTGTTGAAACCCTACTTGATTTCGTGCTCTCTTCTCCTTAGGGTTAATGGCTGGCCATGCTCATTGGATTTTTGATTTATGAAAACATTAATACAATGGAATAAGGGTTTAAGGGTTATAAGAGCTATCTATTCCTATTTTTCCCTTTCCATATTCAAATATATGTTTACGTAAAAAATAAGCTTATAGATTTATTTTGTTAAGGCACGACCTTATTTATTTTCAAATCTCTATTCCTTTATCACTCTAATCATCACATTGTTATATTTAATTCATCCAATTAAATCTTTTGAATAATGTGATTTAATATTAGGAACTCCCCCTTAAAAAAATTCATCCTCAAAGTTCAGTGAGAACTACAAAACAAGAAGAACAAACATGCAACCAAAGCTAGTATATCCTACTGGCCATAAAAATTATATACAACATAATAGAACATACCCACACAACAGCTGTGGATAAGTATCCCTAATGTTGTCATCTGTCTCCCAAGTATAGTCTTTCTCGTTGCCACTCTATTGAACTTTCATTAACCTAACTATCTTGTTCCTTAACCTCTTCTCATCTCTCGCTACCACTTGAACTGGTTGCCTAACAAAAGTCAGATCCAGTTCTACTACTAAATCGTCCAATGCAGTCGGAGTTAAAGTAGTCTCTGGATCCTACGTGTACTTTCGAAGATGAGAAACATGAAAAACGTTATGGACACCTGCCAAACTACTCGGTAACTCTACTCGATATGCAAGCTTTCCAATCTTCTCTATAACTAGGAACGGTCCAATATATCTCAGTGCCAGTTTCCCTGACTTGCCGAAATGTATCACATCTTCCATCGGTGATACTTTAATCCTTTTCTCCAGGTGAGAACTCTAGATCCTTACATCTTCTATCTGTGTAACTTTTCTATATAGACTAAGCTTCTCTCATCTTACCTCGGATCAACTCAATTTTCTTGGTTGCATTAACTCAATTTTCTCTATTGCTTCTCTCACTAGATCTGGACCTAAGACTAACCTGTCTTCGATTTCCAACCATCATGCCGGTGACTTATAGGGCCTTTCATACAATGCTTCGAAAGATGTAATTCACGTAATACTCTGATTACTATTATTATAGGAAAACAAAACCAAGTGTAAGTGGTCTTCCCATGACCCACCAAAATCTAGTACACAAGCTCTCAACAAATCCTCAAGTACCTTATTGACTCTTTTCGTATGCCTATCTGTCTGAGGGTGATAAGCAGTACTCGTCTTAAGCTTGGTACCTAACACTTCTTGTAGACTCTTCCATAACTCAGTAGTAAACAGTGTATCTCTTTCGCTGACTATACTACTAGGAATCCCATGCAGTCTAACTATGTTCTTTATAAATAACTTAGCCAAAACATGTGTCATCCTGGTTGACTTAACGGGAATGAAATGGGCTCTTGGTGAATCTATCCACTATGACCATATACTTTCTTTTTTCCAATTCGACATTGGCAAACCATCAATAAAGTCTATGGATATTGAATCCTATTTCCAAACTAGTGTATCTAAAGGCTGAAGCAACCCACTCGGCTTTTGATGTTCGGCTTTTACTTATTGGAAATTCGAATATTGCTTTACCCATAAGCCAACATCCCTCTTCGTATGTTCCTAGAAGAAACTTCTTATATCCTGAAACATCTTGGTTCCTCCAGGATGAATCGTAAACTTCAATCGATGAGATTCCCTAAGAACTTCTTTCCTTAGGTCTCCCACATTCGAAACACACAACTGTTCCTTCTTTCTTAACCGTCCCTTATGGACAAGATAAAATCTTTCAAATCATCAACCTCAGTTCCAATCTCTAGCTCTCTAATCTTCTCAGCCTGCAATGGATCATCTCTCTATTTAGAACCAATCCTTTCTATCAAAATTGGTCGAACTTCCAAACAGGATAACATGACGGTGCTTTGACTAAAACTAGAAGTCGACTTCAACTGGACACTATAAGTAGTCAATGCCTCTAGATCCTTCCATTTCGCTAACATAGCTAACACGACATTCTAATGTTTTCCGCTATGAGCATCTGCTACCTTATTACCTTTACCTGGTGTATACTCTATATTGAAATCATAAGATGCTAAAACCTCTAACCACCTCTATTACCTCATATTCAACTTCTTTTAAGAGAGTAAATACCTTAAAGATTATGATCCATATACAACTCAAATCTTTCTCCCAAAATATAATATCTCCACACTATCAATGCGAAGATCACCACTGCCAACTCTAAATGGTCGGATATCTTACTTCATGCAGTCTGGGCTATCGAGAAGCGTAGGTAATCACTTTGTCTTTTTTCATTAACACGGCTCCTAGTCCAATTCCACATGCATCTGTATAAACTACTAACCTCTGGTTCCATCTAGCACAATTAGCACGGGCACATTGGTTAATAAATGCTTTAACTTACGGAATGGTTCCTGGCATCTATCAGACTAAATAAACTTCACGTCCTTTCTAGTTAGCTTAATCTGGACACTGCTATCTACAAAAATCTCTAATAAATCTCCGGCAATATCCAACCAATCCAAGAAAACTTCTTACCTCGATCACTGTCTCGGGTTTCTTACAACTATTAACCACTTCAATCTTAGCTAGATCAACTGATAACCCGTCTTCTGAGACTACATGACCAAGAAACTTTACTTCTTTCTTCCATATTTGAAAATTCAAAAATTTCGCTTTCAATTAATTTTGTCTCAGTGTCTCTAACATTATTCTAAGATGAATCTCATGCTCTCTTTCATCCTTAGAATATACCAAAATGTCATCTATGAATACCAATATGAACCTATCCAAGTGCTCATGGAATATCTGATTTATCACTCTACAAATAAAGCCGGTGCATTCATTAGCCAGAATGACATTACTAACTACTCGTACGAACCATATCCTGTTCGAAAAGTGGTCAAAGGAATACTGTCATCCATCACTCTCAGTTGATGGAACCCTATAGCCAAATCCAATTGAGAAAACACTCTAGCTCCACTAAACTAATCGAATAAGTCGACGATTCTTGTTAAATGATACATATTCTTAATCATCTTCTCGTTTAACTTACAATAGTCCATGCACATCCTCAACAACCCGTCAAGTTTCTTCACGAACACCACAGTCGCTCCCCAAGGCCAACTGCTTGGTTTAATAAAACTCTTTCCCTCTTGGTCCACTAGCTGCACCGCTAACTCCTTTATTTCGGTAGGTATCATCTTGTTAGGCGATCTACTCACAGGTTCTGCTCTTGGCACAATATTTACTTGAAGCTCGATAGCTCGTTTGGTGGTAATCCTATGACCGGCTCAAAACATGTAGAAATTCTCTTGCTATCAAAACTCGATTCAACTCTTCTTCTACTTCCATAGCGTTTAGCAAAACACAGATTCATGGACTAGAATTCTCGACTAAGTGTACTATTCGGTCACTACTACTAGGATATCTCAATGATATTTCCACTATCCTGGTAAAATATCCCAGCGTCGTATCTGTTTAACCAATCCATACCCAATATGAACCCAAAGACTACGAAATCAAAGAAATACAAACTGCATGCAAAATTACAACTTAACAAATCAAGTTCTAACTGGTCACATCTCACCCCCGGAGTTTCATACCCTCCTACTGGATTCGCAACCCTTAAGGAAGTAACTAGATATGCAGGTTCTAAACATAACTTATCTACCAAACACTGAGATATAAATGAATGTGATGCATCAGTATCAAATAGTATTCTAACTGGTATACTATGGATCAAAAAAATACCTTCCATCGTAGACTTTCCCTTCTTAGCTGTTATTGGTCTAGAGGATGATGGCTCCAAAGCATAGACTTTACCCTTCTTAGCCTTGGAGGCTTTTGGTCGTTGTTTTGTAATTGTTCACTTAGTTGCAGATAAAGCACTTCATGTTCTGCTTTTCCACAATCACATTTCCATCACCCGAGAAACACTCATTAGCATAGTGCCCGTTCTTATCGCACTTATAACAGACAATATCTACCTTCACCTTCTTAGTTGCTGCTCCTTTCTGAGCACCCTTCTTCCTAAAGAATTTTCTTTTCTGATTTCGGGAATGCTATGTCTCCGCCGAATTCTCTATCTAAAGGTAGAAAGCATTTCTCCATTTCTAATAGTCATCTCCACTTCTACGTTTGATGGATCTCAGAGATATGGCATGTTTGCGCTAGTGATTTCTGGCCTTAACCATCGGATAAACTTTTCATTCCGCTTAACGATTGTGTCCACGATGGCATATCTGTACCTGATAGCTCATCAAACTTCGTAGAATACTCCAACACTGACATCTCCCTATGCTCCAAATCCATAAATTTCACGAGCAAAGTGGACTTATCTACCTCATACATCCCATAGTTTCCTAGGATGACCATGAACCAATTACTTGGCCATTTAATTCATGTTATCCACGTGTTTCTATTTATCTTATGTTACCCACATGTTTAACTTTACTCCATGCTATCCACATGTTTAACATTAATCCATGCCATCCACATGTATAACTTTACTCCATGCTACCCATATGTTCATATTAATCCATGTTTTCCATATGTATAACTTATTTCTATTGGTGTTCCCAATTAATTTAATTTTCCTAAGTTATTTAAATTTCTTGATGACGTACATTGGTAACCTCAAAAGATTTCATGTCAAACTCATTAAGATATACTTGGTATCCCTAAGGTTCGAAGTTAAAACCCCAAAATAAGATCGATGTGTATTAGTGTTGACATCCATAATTAAAGTCCTTGCAATCATTTTCTTAATGATGTAGGTTAATACCCTTAACCCATAATTTAAATAAGAAAACCATCTCTTTATATTTTCATAGTCTACTGCCATTTGTAAAACCCTTTTTCTATTGCCATTTACATGCATGAAAATGGTATAAGGTTTATCGCTTTCAAAGCATCATAGTTTGATCAACATCGACATCATATCATGTCGATGTACAAGCATAAGTCTTTCTGCCTAAAACTCGAAGACTAAACATATATCATCATGCCTCAATGACAATGAAGTCATCGATCCTCATGATACATAGGTTATCCACCTATTTAAAAAAACTCAAAGACTAGTTAAAAGCATTGACAAACCTCGATATCAATTTTAAAAGCGGTATAAAGTAACTCGATGATAAGTTTAAAAGTGGCATTGACAAGGCTCAATGACAATAAAAAGCATGGGCTAGGCTCAAAGACTATTTGAAGCATTAGGCTCGACAACAAGTTAAAAGCGGCAAAAGGATAGGCTCGATAACCATCTGGGTCGGCGAGGCAAAAATGTTGAGTAGTATATATGGCAGCATGCTTTCTAGTATAAAACACGGCATTCATGCGCCTTGATATGCCTATATCGATGACTATCCATCTATCTCTATTACTATAACCTCGACGAGGTTCAAAATTAATCCATGTCATGCCAAACTCGTTGACATTATATGCATTGCTTTGTTCTACGTCGATGACAATGAAGTGTGGTGAGACGTGGCTTGACATGGCCAATGTGGATATGGCAGAACAATAATTAACTTAAAAACATTCCAGTTTGCTACAAAAGCAGTATTTTTTCACCAAATCACTGTAATTTGTTAAAAATTCATTGGCCAATAAAAACTTTATAAATTATTTACTGAAAATATGCCGCACTCTATTTCCAAGATGCAAAATATTATTTCAAATAATTAATTACTAACCATATTTAGTTGAACTTTTATATGCATACTCTAGCATAAATAATTCTCCTTAATTCAAAATTACATGGGAAAAATCCTAAAAATTCGCTTTAATTCCAAAGTTATATTTCTTTTGACACATAAAGTATTCGGGTCCAAAACCCACATTTAATTATCATTAATAAATTAAACTCGATTTTGTGCCTTTTTAACCTTAGAAAATTTATAATAAGTTCCTATCACTTTGGAAAATTCTCAAATTAAAAATCCATGTCTAAAATAATGTTTTCCTTAACATATCAAAGTTTCAAATCATTTGGGGATGAAAACTTTAGACTTAATTCCAAAACCGAATTAAACAATTCCTAATCAATTTCAAAAATTCTCATGAACCATTCTATTATCCAAACAATGATTACTAGATCATAAATTGACAAGTGTTATTATTCACCTTGGTTTGATAATGTTGCTTTTAAATATTCTTAGCTAACTCTTGAAACCCTACTTGATTTCGTACTCTCTTCTCCTTAAGGTTAATGGTCGGCCTTGCTCTTTGGATTTTTGATTTATGAAAACATGAATAGAATGGAATAGGGGTTTAGGGGTTATAAGATCTATCTATTCCTATTTTACCCTTTCCCTATTCAAATATGTGTTTAAGTTATAAAACAAGCTTATAGATTTATTTGGTTACGGCATGATCTTACTTATTTTCAAATCTTAATTCCATTATCATTCTAATCATCATATTATTCTATTTATTTAATCTAATTAAATCTCTTGAATAATATTAGTTAAAATTAGGGATGTTACTGGTTTTGAGAAAAAATGTTAAGGCCTACATCATAATGAAAAGGGGAAGAGGTTTCAAATGCAGTATGAAAATCCAAAGGAGATATTAAAAGGAGGAATTAAATATCCATCCTTTGCTCCCTCTTTATGACTTGCTTAAATCTCATTTATGAAACGATTGTTTTCCTCTTATCTCTAATTGTATTTCTTCTACTAAAAATATGAAAAGGAGGAATATGATTTGATTGGATTTAATTAGAAATTGAATAGAGGGGTTTTAAGGGAGAAAATTGAATTTTTTTAATGTTTCTGTAAAATATATTCTCTCTTATTCAATCCATTATTCTTTTCCAGACAAAAATCTTAGTTTCTTTACCTTGCTCTCCTCCTCTTCCTTATTGACCTCCGTGATAAAAATTCTCCAAAAAAAACTCCAATAAGTATCAAAACATTCGTGGTAGTGTTTGTCTCTTGATCCATGCAAATACCATAGGTTGATTCAATTGAATCGGAGTTTTATTCTGCATTCAAGTTGTAAATCTTAGGCTTCATCTTTAGATAATTCTTATTTTATTTATTTACATTCACCATGTTAACGAAGCTTAAATCTTATACATGCTACACCTAATCTCATTATCTGTTTATTATGTTGACGTAAAGTTTAGATTGGATACATGTTATTTGATTTTATGTTCATTATGATAATATAATCAGATCCTACGTTTGCTACAACTTTTTCATCGTATGTTTATATTATATGTATAGTTTAGATCTAATTCATTTTACAACGAATTTATATATGCCTATTGTCCAATTTAATATTTGTATTATTTTAGAAATTAGTATTTTAAACAAAGGTAAACAAACAAACAAACATTTTTTTCATTGGAAACTAATTTTAATTAGTTGATGTATCTTGTATCTCATTATATACACAAATATAAACTATATATGTATATAATTTATAGTCACTTTGGAGACTGAATGCATGTTTAACATATTTGTTGTTTTGAAAATAATTTTTGGTTGTTATTGACATCTATTTAAAAGTTGCTTCAATTAAAAAAACTTAAGTGGACTATTGTGCAAAATATCATAAACCCTCTGAATCCATTTTCAGTTAAAGTAGATTTTAATTTGTCATGGTAATTTTAAAACCCGTAATATATTATAAAGTTTATATATATATATATATACAATTTGTATTTAAAACATAGTTTGTAGTTATTCATATATGCATACATACATGTATTTAAGTGTTTAAATTGTTTTGAAATAGCATTAAAGATAAATAAATGAAAGAAGATAACTCCATCGCCTTTCCTCTCCTTACTTTTTTCCCACTTTAACATAATTTATTGTCATTTCGAATATACGTAAACATTTGATTGGTTAAAATAATTTTATAACATATTATATATAAGTAAATATAAGTAAACTGTATATATCTGTATATATCTTTATTTTATATAATTTCAAAATAAACTATGGACAACATAGATATATATATATAAAGGGTGAATGTGTCCATTGCGGTGTAACTCCTAACACTCATTTACATACACATTAACTATGTACAGTACTTATATGCTGCACTTGTACTATACACACATAAATGTATTTGATACATTTATTATTATATATCTAAACTCAAACTAAATTAAAAAGTCCTTTTAAACAATTTATCTAAAATTAAATTTTATTTAAAACCTCATTAGATTAGATTTAATAATCTTTTAGACTTCATAGGCCCAGTAGATCCAAAATTTGATTTTTTTTTTTTTTTTGAAATTTACTCTTTAACTCTACTGTGGGTTGGCCCAGTTCCAACAAACCATCCGTGTTGTATAAAAATAGTTTACTATGAAAATAGACCGGCATTTTGGGAAATTTTTTTTTCATTAAACTCTTTGACAATATGCTTCTGTTATCTAATCTTACAGGCATGTCCTATGAAACAGTATTAGTGGCAGCCTTTTGCCTAATATTGCATGACACGACTCGACCATGGCTAATAATTGCATGGCACACATCGACCGTGTCTTACAAGTTAGATGTATCTAGGTCTTTGTCATAACATGACACTATTTTACCATGGCTAACATTTTTAACATTTCTAGGTTTTCGTTATTGCACGTACTACTCGACCATGGCTAACATATTTATCATATCTAAGTTTTCATCATTGCATAGTACTTATCTAACAACTTTATCACATTCAAGTTTTATCATTGCATAGACCTGCTCGGCCATGGTTGACATCTCTATCACATCGTAGTCCTTATGCTTGCATGGCACTATGAGACCATGGCTTTTCATTCTAAAATACTCAACTTTCATTGTTGCATGGTACTTCTCTACCATGGCTAACCAATATTAAAACTCATACCTGTAGTAGCCTTGTGTTGCTGTATGGATTTAACTGCTCTATATTCCAAATCGAGGAATTAAATCTTCATCTAGTCCCATTAGTCTATATGCAAATAGAGGATGTGTTTTTTGAGAAAAATGAGTGATCCTCTCAAATAGAGGAGAGCACACATGAATACACACACACACGTGTGTGTGTATCATAAGACAAGGTGTTGCCAACATGCCTGGTAGGTAACTAATCTAAGTATAAAAATCAAAGGAAAAACTCAGGTACCCCTAAAATGAGTTTCGACATGGCCACTGCCCATTACACCCCCAATGCTGAGCTTTGGCATGGCTACTCATATAAAAGAATTATATCATAAATTATATGGGATCCTTACCAGTTTGGACCGAGAGGTCCATCTGTTGGATCCTTTGTATTAAACATTATCTTAAACCAGATCTCCTCTTTTAAACTTTTAAGGATCGAGCCCGTTGATTATACTATAAATTTAGATTTTGAATGTATTGTATTGTTCTCATAGTAGCTCGATCCTTGAGTTTGGACAAGAAATTTAAAAACTCATTTCATAGCTCTTCATTTTGCTAAGCATCGTAATATAATCTTAGGTGAAAGGGTATCTCAAGCTCTACTGGAATCATGTTTCATAGCCGTAAACTAAAGAGAGGAGGGTTTGCCCCATCGAAGTCTATTTGCTTGTTTTGTAAGCTCATAATACAGAAGGCTATTCTTTTGCCCAGTTTCCTTTGGATTTCATTAACCGCTTCTTTAGGAAGTTTTTTATAGTTTTGTTGGCAGCCTCTATGAAATCATTGGCTTGCAGATATGCTACTAAAAGAGCTCTCAATTATGCTATAGTCTTGGTAGCATTATGTAAACTCTCAGCTTTCGAATTGTGTGCCATTGTCAGTTATGATCTTATACGAAAGTCCAAATCTAGTAACAATATTCTTTATGATAAATTTGACCACTTGATGCATCATTATAGTTATAAGGGGCACGATTTCGACCCATTTTGAAAATAATCTATGTCCACAATTATAAAGTATGCCCTCCTTTCGTAGTTGGAAGAAATCAATGCCCAGACATCGAAGGGCCATGGATATACCACTGGGGTTAGCTCGCTTGGTAGAGCTATCAAAACCTTTGCATATAATTGGCATTTATCACATTTGTTTGCATGCACTAATGCATTTTGATTCATTATAGGTCAATAGATGCCTTGTTTGAGTACCTTCTTAGTCAACTTATGTCCTTCACAATGGTCCTACATACATGATCATAGGATTCTTCTAATAGTTTCTTGCCATCGGCAATGATCGCACACTGATAGTAGGTGGATGCATATCCCCATTTGTAAAGTACTCCATCTCAATAGTAAAATATAGAGCATTATACTTAATACGTCTAGCTTTGGCAAAATTCAAAGGTAAAACATTTTCAATTAAATATTAAATATATGGTGTCATCCAGCTTTCTTCAGCCACTGTTGTCTATGAGGTTTAGGTTCAAGCAGCTTGAGTATGATTTATGACTCGAACTTTCTCTAGCACATGTTGTAGGTTTCTCAAGAATCTCTACCGGAATAAATATGTATTCTTAAACATCATAGGATCTTGCATATTTAGCTAGTGCATTTGCCATCACATTTCAGTCTTAGGGGATGCTTTCTATGTTGTAGCTTTTGGAAGTGCCTAGTAAATGCTTTACTAGTTTTAAAGATAAATAAAGTCCTATATCTCGGTCTTAACAATTTTCGAGAACTTGATTGACAGTCGAGAGTCACTATATACTCTGAACTTAGAAACGTTGATGGAAACAGCCATCTTCAAGCCGATCTCATCTCGTCACTAAAAGATAATTACAAGGTGACTACAGCACATTAGAGTTACATATTGGAGTTTCAAAATGGGGGTGCTACTCATAGCCAATTCTTGCCCATTGCTCATTGGAGGCTCCATAAAAATAAAGTTTCCATAAAAGTCGCTTGGCTTTATCACCTTTAAGATCTCGACATCGAAACCTTTACATTCAAAAATAAAGTCATCTAGTATTTTCCTTTAGTAGAAGTAGTAGGAACATAAGAGATGTCATATTGGCTAAGCTATATAGCCTATTTGATTAATCTTTCTAAGACCTTAGGTTTGCTGAATACTAGCTGGAAGGACTAGTTATTGAGAACTTTAGTTAGATGGGCTTGAAAATAAGGTTGTTCCTTTCTTGTTGTATATATTAGACAATAAGCTAGCTTCTCAATAACTAGATAATGCTTCTCGATTGGGTTGGGCCTTTTATTAACATAGTAAATGGGATCCATTGTTGTCTTAGACCAGGGTTGAGCTTATTGCTTGCTCTGAAGTAACTAGATAAAGAAAGAGATCTTCATTTATCGGCCTAGGTAAGACTAGAGGCTTACTAAAATTATTTTGTAAATCTTCATATGCTTTTAAGCATTCTGGGGTCAATAAGAAGTTGGCGTGCTTCTTGAGAAAATTGAAGAAAGGAATACATTTTTCGGTTGATCAGCTTGTGAACTGTTAAGGGTTGTGAGCTTTCCATTCAAACTCATTAGTTCTTTGCCATTGATCGACAATTTCATATCGATAATAGCTTCTATATGTTTAGGATTGACTTCTATCCCTCATGTGTTTACCATGGGGCCTAGGAATTATGTAGATTGACTTCCAAAAGAACGTTACTGAGGATTCAATTTCATGTTATATTATTATATTTCCAAAGAATCTCAAACATCTCGGATGGGCCCAAAACTTGTTTTCAGATAGTTTGGATTTTTTAGGCATATCGTCAACATATATTTCTATATTTTACCCTATCTATTTTGCAAACATTCAATTGACCAATCTTTGTACATGGCTCTGACATTCTTAAGACTGAAAGGCATTACCTTGTAGCAGAATTATGTCATATTAGTGATGAAGCTTGTATGTTCTTCATATGGTTTAAACATTGGGATTTTATTATAGCTAGAGTATGCATTATAAAGAAATAAGTTAATGTCTACTGGTGGCATCAACCAACTAATATATTCTCCGTAAAGGAAAACAATCCTTATAAGCATTGTTTAAGTCAGTAAAATATATGCAATTTCTCACTTATCATTTAATTTCTTTACTAATACTGAATTTGTTATCCATTTAGGGTATTGGACTTCTCTTATAAGAAATTTTCTCAATAACTTCCCAACCGCTTCTTGAAGTGTAACATATCGAATCTTGTCTAAAGTTCTGCATTTTTGCCTCACGGGTGGATGCTTGGGGTCAATATTCAAGCAGCGACATATAACCGAAGGGCCTATTCAATATATCATCACGGGACCATGCAAATCCATTAAAGTATTTTGGAAAAGTGCTATAAATTCCTCTCGAACTAATGGATGAAGATAGGTCCTAATTTTAATACTTTTAGTTTGGTACTTTGAGTCGATGTATATTTCTACAAGAGTCTCAATTGCTTTAGCTTTTTCAGACTCAATTCTTGGATATAGTTCAAGTTAAATGTATTTCACATCTGGTACTTCTTCTATTACGTAAATGCATTTCCTCTTTGGATTCAAAATTTTACTACTTTGTCCAAGTTGAATATCAATAAACCATTTTCAATAACAAGATATTTTGACATGTTTTCCAATGGTGATGTCTTCGCATCTCAGTGTGATCCTAAATTTTTTTTATTTAGTAGCTTCTGGGTTATTATAACTACTAGATCTTTTGGCTTCATGTTCAATGAGAGTCACTTTTCCACGTGAGTCTGTAAACTGAATCAATTGCACAACTTAGCTTTTCCTCTTAACACTGAAGGGACTTAAAATTTCTATAGGTTTGATACCCCTTATATACACTAAATTTTTATCTTTATTAACCTTTTTTAAATTTTCCTAATATAATTATCTCAAGACCTAATGGTCTCCATTAACACATCCATCGCCATTCTCAGTGGGGAACCTCAATAACAAGTGATTTATTGAAATATAGTCGTCGGTAGCATCAAGAGCTGGTCATGCAAAAAAGGCATTAAAGATGGAAGGTGCATTCATAAAAAAAAGACTGTCCAAAAAAACTTAAAGAAAAAACCGAAGCCAACCTTGACTATAAGACTGCATTCCCCGAGTGAAATGGCTCCACCAATATTAAACCCATAAATGGGTCTGGGCTTGGTTTGTGGATACTCTCGGGTAGGTCCATTTTATCCAGTGCATACTTAAAGTTCTATTTATGACAACTCTGTTATCTACCATATTTTTGTAACTTCTAAAAGTCCTATTTGAGTAATAATAATCATAGGAACATTGTTAGGATGATAGATATTCTGCTTATCAATGCCCCCGAAATTGACCCTAGGCTCGGTCCTTCTTACTTTCTCCGACCTACCCACTTTAAACATAGTTACTTTTTCCCCTCGAGCCTCATTGATGTAATTTTTTCAACTACTATTATTAGGTCCGGCCAGGTGCGCACCTCCTAAAATTGTATTGGTGAAGTGTCTCAACACAGGTAAAGGTATCAACGACTGTGCAAAATGTTGCAAATTCTCAGGCTCTACGAGGGTGTCCTCCTTGCACACTCTTGTTTCTCAAAAATTCATTAAGTTTCCTTCCCTTACAAGCCTATTGATGACTATCTTCAACAATATACAATCTCGATCTAGTGTTCATTGTGTCAGTGATATGAATAATATGCACCTCCTCAATTAGGTTCAGATTGATTAGATTTTTTTACATCGGATATTTAATTTGGTCTTGACTAAAAGAATAAATTTGAGAGTATGAGTGGGTTAGGGGAAGGCTCTCCATAACCTAAAATTCTGTTCTTAGTTTCTTGGCCTGATTAAAGCTTCGATCGTTAGGGTAGGGGGTAGATATCATGATATCTTTGCTCCAGTGGTTAGGCATATTTCTATTCGTATTCCTTTGACATTAGTTGCTCATTATGATATGGAATTAGAGCAATTAGATGTCAAAACTACATTCTTGCACGGTGATCTGGATGAGGAGATTTATTTAAAGCAGCAGGAAGCGTTCATTGATAGTAGCAGACCAGACTATGTTTGCAAACTCAACAAATCTCTATATGGACTGAAACAGTCTCCTAGATTATGGTATAAGAGGTTTGATAAGTTTATGCTTTCACAGGGATACTCCAGAAGTTTCAAAGACCTGTGTGTTTATTTCAGAGATGTGATGGTGATATGATTTATTTGTTGTTATATGTTGATGATATGCTCATTGCATCTCGGAGTATGGTCAGAATTAAGGAGTTGAAAGTGGAGCTCAGTAGAGAGTTTGACATGAAGGATTTGGAAAAGGCACAAAGAATATTGGGTATGGAGATAAGCAGGGATAGAAAGCGGAGAGAGTTAAGGCTCACTCACGCACAGTACATCGAGAAAGTCCTCGCTCGATTTGGAATGGAGAAAGCCAAACCGGTTGGCACTCCATTAGTCTCTCATTTTAAGTTGTCAAAAGGCTTATCTCCTTCATTGGAAGAAGACAAGAGGTATATGGCTTATATACCTTATTCTAGTGCTATTGGTAGTCTTATGTATGCGATGGTGTGCACAAAATCGGATTTGGCCCATGCAGTGGGTGTTGTGAGTCGATATATGTCTAACCCAGGAAAAGAGCATTGGCAAGCTGTAAAGTGGATTCTTAGATATCTTTGAGGCATTCTTCGGTGGTCTTGTTATATGGTGGAGTGAATGGTGACTTCTTTCTTAGAGGATACTATGATTATGATTATGCTGAGGATAGAGATGCTAGGAATTAGTGTTGGGCTATCTTTTTACACTTGGCATAGGCTTGATTCATGGAGATCAAAGCTGTAATCTATTGTAGCTTTATCGACTACCGAAGCAGAGTTGATATCGATTGAGGTAGCAACAAAGGAAGGATTATACTTACTTCAGTTGGTGGATGATCTTTCAATCGTGGAGCAGATGGTAGAGCTATTTTCAGACATTCATAGTGTGATTTATCTTTTAGAAAATCAAGCTTATAGTTCACGGACGAAGCACATTGATGTTAGAGGTTTCTTTCTTATGCTTGAAGAAGAACGAAGCAAGATCAAATTGTTGAAGGTGAGTACTTTGGATAATCCTTCAGATATGATGACTAAGTTACTTCCAAAGGACAAGTTTGAGCGTTGCTCAAAATTGATCGGTTTGCCATTTACTTAAGCGCCATGGGGCACTAGACCCAACAACCTCTATGTTGATTGCTTGATGATAAAGTGATGAAGAGAGATTGTTATATTTGAATTAAGGTGGAGCGTTAAATTTGGATGATTCAAATATTTGTTAAAGAGGAAAGAAATTGATTAATTGATATATTCAAATCAATTAAGTTGGCTGCTATATGGGAGGATATTTTGAAGGAAACTAATTAATTGGTCAATCAATCAATTAGTCAACATATTTGCTATATGAAAAAATAAATGATTAGGCATGGAGAATAATCAATCAAAGGAAAGATGTGGAAACCAAGACTACGCCACCTATTTGTACTAAAATCAAATCATGCAATTTGGAAAGATATTTGGGTAATTAGGAAATTGATTTTCTTAATCTTCAAGCAACCCTTCATTATCAAGTATATTAAAATGAAGAAAATTTCTTCTTCATATGCAAGTGCAAATGTATGAGAGTATCCACCATTATTCTTCCCTCTCTTTTGTACTCTTTTCTTTAGTGAAATAAAAGAAGTTGTTGGGTCTTCGTGGACTTAGGATATTCATATCTGAACCACGTTAAATCTTCTATGTCTCTTATTTCTGTTATTATTTCAATGAGACTGCATAATTCTTTTTAAGTGTCATTAGTATCTAAATAGGCAATACTAGATCCTGATCAAATAATTCGCTTCCGCTCAAATTAAAACAAAATTCACTTTAGTTTGGTATCAACGCTAGTGTTATTGTTCCTGTTTGAATATTAATGGCTACTTCTAGTAAGTCTGTAGGTAGATCTGGTGTCAATTATGGAGTAACATGTTTCGACGGAAAAGGAGATTTTGGTACTTGGAAGATAAAGATGGATGCTGTATTAAAAATGGAGAAGACTTATAAGGTTGTTTCTACGCATGAGAAATTGAAAGGTATTGGTGCAGCCGATTTGGAAGAAATGGAAGATGAAGCCCTCACAACAATTCAGTTGATCCTTTCATATGATGTTCTTGGAGAATTCTTTCAGAAGAAGACGGCGAAGGAACTATGGGATGCATTATCGGATGCATATCAAGACAAGTCTCTCACTAATCGGATTATTTTTCAGCAACAACTCTATTCATTCAAGATGAAGTCTGGAGATGATCTCATGGAGCATGTAGATGCTTTAACGACTTTGTTTATGAACCTGAAGGCAGCGGAAGTTGATATTACTGATGAGGCTCAAGCTGTGATCCTCTTATGTTCCATGCCTAAGGAGTATATTGCTTTTGTTAATTCCATGATTTATGGCCGTAGTAAAATTAGCCTGTCTGATGTAAAGGCCGATCTTCATAATGAAGTATTAAGAGGTAGATTGGAGAGCACTAACTTAGATAGTGATACCAAAGGCTTATCTGTTCAAAGAGGTAGAGGCCAAAACAGGTCGAAGAAAGGTGGAGGACGGAATTCTTCACGGTCCCAGTGTAGGGGGCTAAGAATTTTACTTATCATTACTGTAAGAAACCAGGGCACTTCATAGCACAATGTTCCCAGCTTGATGGTAGAACAAAAGATCCAAAGCAAGCCTCAGCTTCTACAGCAGAGAAATCAGATATAAAAAGTGACACCGATGTATTTACAGCCTCTGGCTCTTCTGGAAAGAGCAACTTATGGCTGATTGATTCTGGCGCATTCTATCATATGACACCTGATAGGAATTGCTTTTACACTTACCGTGAAATTGATGGAGGAGAAGGTAACGATGCTTCATGCCGTATGGTGGGTGTTGGTAGCGTGATGATTAGGATGTTTGATGGTGTTATTTGTACGATCACCGATGTTAGACATGTATCTGATTTGAGGAGGAGCATGATTTCTGTTGAGGCATTGAGTAGATTTGGCTTGAAGATTGAAGTGGAAGGAGAGAAAATGAAGATATCGAAGGGTTCCATGATTGTTATGAGAGGTGTGAGGGCAGGAAATCTTTATCTATTAAAGGAAACTACTGTAATTGGTGAATTAGCTTCTATTACATCTGTTGATTTGGATTCTTCCAGATTATGGCACTTACGGATGGGTCACAACGGTGAGCGCAGCATGAATGAGTTGAGAAAATGAGGATTGATTGATGGAGTTCATCATTTAAAACTTGGTTTTTGTGAAGAGTGTGTTCTTGGAAAGCAGACGAAGATTTCTTTTGTTATAGGAGAGCATAAAGCAAAAGCTATCTTAGAGTATGTTCATACAGATGTCTAGGGTCCCTCACCTTTTCAGTCTTTAGGTGGAGCAAAATATTTTGTTTCATTTATAGATGATTTCTCTCATAAAGTATGGGTATACTTTCTTTAGTCAAAGTTTCAATGCTTTGCATGAAGTCTAACTCAAGAGACAACAGAAAATTTGCATTAGGTATCACCTTTGCATGAGAATCTTGTATATTAGAAGGTGGATGGTCAGTGGTACTACTAATATCAAAAGCTGGTCCTTCACAACCCATTGTAGTTTGAAATTTATTACCAAGACTTGATACTTTATCATTTTTTTAAAGAAACTGAGAGGAATTTAATTTGTCTGCCATATGAACTGAAGGATCAAGTTCACCTTCCTCTAAATTGGAGCTTATTTCCAAGATTGATTCTTCTCCAATTCCAGAACACTGTAATATATAAAAGGGATTAGGGTTCATAATTGCTTCAGGTAATACGTCCAGCTGCACCGGACCTACTTGACGAATTATGGGATCAGCTTCGGGCACAACATTCAAATTACCCGTTGTTGCTTCGGGCTTATCCCCCACCAAAGTATCCCCTACCACAGATGTCACTTTTTCTTTGTTTTTTCTATTTTCTTTTTCAATGTCTTTTCTTTTATCGAAATTACCTAACCTTTCGTTCCTTAAGGGAACCCTTCTCCACCCACCTTTCCTTCCTATATCCTTTGCCTCATCTACATTTCTTTCATCATTCTTATTCAAGTTATCCGACTTACTAACACCAGAATGTTCTTTTCTTAAAGCTTCCTCTATCTTACCACTCATACTATTATGTACCAAACATTCTTGTTTATCATGCCCGAACTCCTTGCAACTCCCACAAATATTTGGTTTCCATAAGTATTCAACCTTCACCACTTGCATCGAGCCATCTAACAACTTCACTGAGAAAGACTCAGGAAATTCAAACATAGCAGTCACCTCAACCAAACACTTTGCATACCCAATCCTGTCTAGCTTTTCAGTTGTTTCATCCATACAGAGGAATCTTTCAAGCCTCGTTGCCAACCAGTTTATGCCTAAATGTGACCAACAGTAGAGGGTAATATTGGACAGCTTTATCCACACTGGAACAGATTTTATGGTACTGACACTATTGCCAATGGAGGGGTCCCACTCCTTAACTATAAACAACTTGTTCCTCATAACTATAGGGTCTTCCTGGATAATCTTCCTTCTATCCTCATCTGAGGACAGATTGAAGAGGAACAAGTTCCCATCAGACTTAACTTGAATTGAGCCTTTGAGCTTCCAAACCCTCTTAAGATGATTCAGCACAACAACATACGGTAGGGGCTTGTCGAGGAAGAAGCCAACAAGGTTCCGATGCCACACATCATTTCCAGCCTGTATAACTTCAGAAGGAGGAACAAGGGCTTCCCCATCAAAGACAAGAGGGATATTCACCGGGATGAATTTCCCTGCATTACGTGGTATGGACTTGAACAGAGAGCACCAAGGTAAGGCTTGAGAAGAAGGTGTAGGCATAGGTTGAGAGGGAGATGAAGAAGAAGAGCAAGATATTGGAACTGGAGAGGGTGAAGGTAGGAGAGGAGGACAATTGACAAGACGGGGAGGACGTGGAGGAGAAGGAGGAGGATCAGGTGGCTGAGGTACGATGGTAGAAAAGGAAGCATGGCAAGGACGGTACGGAGGGATGGTGGAGGAAGAGAGATGCAGGAAAATAGAAGAAAAAGGACGAGGGGGAGAGGCCGATAGTAGAAGAAACAGTACAAAATATCATTTTGTATTTAATTATAGATATTTATTCGATCTATTTATATTTGGAAATAAATTTTACAAACCAAATTCATCAATACCAGTTATCAATTAAAAGAAATTGAATAAAATTACTAAATCCATTTAATTAACATTCAATTTCACAATTCAAATATTTAACCATTCCCTATATTCTAATTATAAGTTATTAAATTCCAAAATTCAATATATTTAAATATTTAAAATTAATCAAATATTTAAAATCAAATGACTAGAATTTAGGTTGTTACAGCCCATCTTCGGCCTATATGCCCCTATGGCCCACCATGTTGGTCAGCCCCAGCTTTGACAGCCACTATTCGCCCAAGCACCTCTGGCCCTCGGTTTGCCCACATGGTATAGCCACTCGGTCGGTCCAACCAGACAAGGCTCTCTCAAAGAGCATCCCACCCTACCCCATCCTCGGCATCAGGCGTCTATCTCCCCCGAATGCACTGGTGGGCGATGACGTTACACGAACAGTTTGGCCTGTAAAGCATTCCTCGACACTAGACTAGATCGTCCATTTATTCAACTACTGGATAACTCTCTCGCCCATCTTCAACTTATTGATCTATGTATACCAACTCCTTTAGCAGTGTTTAGCCATTGCTATATGCGCATGAACACCACTGCCTAAAGAAGCTTTGCATGCACTGCTCCTCTGAAAAGACTAGCGTAAATAAACATTGTTCATCTAACAAAAGCACCTATGTATACTAACCCCTTCATGTCCTTTTCTGCTACCAAAGCACCTCTGCTACAACCACTCACCGATTCCACGCCATATGCCTTACTCCAAGCATGTGCATTATACGACATGGCTGCTATCATCATATGCACCATACAGGCTATCTGGCATTCTAGCGGGTATGTTCATCAGTCATATACATCTATTGATGGTCTAGAGCAATTTTCGAACTTGGTCAGCATAATCTTAGCCATCCAATCATTAATTTTAACATCTATAAATAGGCCTAGGCATGCATTCTTACAAGGGTTAATGAATATCAGCTTTCGAGCAATTATTCTCTAATTATTACCTCTTGTGAACTAAGCTATTGTAATAGAAAGAAAGCAATAAGAAATTTCTCATAGTGGACGTAGATCGCCTTAAACTGAACAAATCTAAACTTTATCTCTTTACTTTTATGCGTTTTATCTCCTCGTTTTACACTTTAAAACCAAGATGTTGATAACGTTATTAATATCACCTCCTAACAATATTTTGGAAGTTGGCTAAATCTCTTGTCAGTAAAACAATTATCAATATTATTACACAAATTGAATAGAAACCACATTTCTCATTCCATATTAAGTATCTTTTAGTATTTTTTACAATTTTTCATTTCCGATGTCTCTTCATGAAGTAGAGGTGATTATTCACTCTTTTCATCTCAATCATGCCTAAGTTATATCACTCTTGTACATTCGCTGTCCTTTCCAAAATGGTTGAACCATTCAAAGGAGATCTTAATTGTGATCAATCATATTGAATACATGAGTTTTCATAATGGTTTATTTTCTTACTTCTAATGAATTAATTTCATCGAAGTTTCATACATTATAAACAACGACTATTCACTATATAACATTTATATATAATTGAATTTGGATGAAATATTTATATTCTTGTATTGCTTAAGAGATCAAAACTCATGGAAGACCATACACAGTCTCATACAAGTAAATACTTAAGCGATCGAGGCGTAAATGTTTTAGTGGTTAAATGCTTGGCTCTTACTTGGGTTTTGAAGCAACAACGTGCCAAAGAATTTAAGGTAAGTATATTTTATGTTTATTTGTCAATCTCTAATTTAATTCATTTGTATATTTCAACTGATGAACATTTTATCAAGTTTATTAGTTCCATAAATTTATCGATGTGGATTATTTTAACTTTACTTAGCAACTGTTCTTACAATATTAGAAATGTTAAATGTTACCATTTTATTTTTCTTATAAGGCTCGCATTAGACTTTTATGTTTTTCAAAACCATAAGAAAAACATAGAAATCTTTCGGTTTCTCTAATAGGCGTTAGGATTCGCTTGCATGGGGATTCAGACCTACAATTTACTCAACAAATCATAGGCCAACAAGCGATGGGTACAACAAGCGATGGGTAAAACTTTATCAATTGTATCATACAAAACTCTTAATCCGTGGTCTTTGTCTTAATCTCAATCTCGAACTTAAGTTTTCTCAACAAATCAAAAGAATTATTCGCTCAAAACTACAATTTTGCGGCAGCCTAAGTATAATGTACGTAACCTGAGTTTGTTCAACATATACATAAATTTATCTTACACCCCTAATCAGTATATTAATAATACTACACATAACATCTGTAGCTTAAGTTTTCTCAACAATTAGAAAGTATGCAAGTAGTTTATTGACATATAAATGGTAGTGGAGAACATTTATATTAGAGATTCATAATCTTTAATATATATTTATCCGAGTGATATCAATTTAGGGAATAATGTATTTCTCATAAAACACTATAGGGATTCAAGTGTCAAAGACATCTGAAATCACGGTATATATGCTATATGTATGTATGTATTTATTCCTTAAATCTAATTTGGGTTTTTTTTCCAGTTCCACTTAGTTTTATACATATAGTTATATAAGTATTAACTTATTTATAACTTTCATAATTTAATTCACTTATATAATATATACATGTATCTCATTAATTAAACTTATTTAATTAATTTTAATTTTTATTAATTGAATCAAATTTAATTCATTTTATATGACTCACCTTAAACTATTTAAGATAGCTAATAACTATAAAATTTACAGTTTGTTTATGTGCACATATCAATATATGCATTTTAAGTAATTAACTTTTAATTAATTTTTTTAGTTAAAATTTTTAATTAATTTGAAATTTTAATTTTACTTGTCATAAACAATTTTAAAATAAATAAATAACTACAACAATCGTAGTTATACACATACATATACATATATGTTTTAATCAACTAACTTTTAATTAATTATTTTATTTATTTAATTAATCGTCTTAATTAAATTTTAAATTTTCAAACTTAAATATTTAATTTTTTAGATTAATTTTAGAAAATTTGAATGCATTTTATATTTTCTGTGAAATTTCCCTTTTATAATTTAAACCTAAATTTTAAATTCAAAATATCTTTTAAATTTTCAAACATATTTTGAAAATTAGCTCGAGGCCCAAAATCAAAAGGGACCTTTACATTGAGGATTATCTTTGGGCTTACTTTATCGTTCAGACCAGCATCCAGTTAGGGTAGAGTAAATGTTCTCCGATCCTAACCTTAGATACTACCTTTTTGGATAACCTGCTAAATGGGTAGCTTCTAATCAGTTAGGCCTAACATTTCTAGTTTAGACAGTGTAGGCCATTTGGGCTCTGATATCATTAAAGAAGATCGGACTAGTCCGAAGTGGGTTAATTGGGTGAATTTTCAAAAAAAATCAATTTAGATCTTTATTAAGCCTATAAAGTCTAAATTGATAAATCCAATCTAAAATATTTTAAATACAATCTTTATTTTGTTTATTTGAAAGAGTATGAATTTAATTAAAATTAAAATTTATATTCTAATGAGTGTATCATATACACCTACGTGTGTAAAATGCAAGTGCAACGTATGACAAGTGTATATAGTTAATGTGTACGTGCATATGTATTAAGATTTACACTACAGTGGACACATTCGCCCTTTATGTATGCCTTTGTTGTCCAGTTTATTTTGAAATTATATAAAAATAACGATATATGTGTATATTCAGTTTACTTATATTTACAAATATGTACTATGGTATAAAGTCATTTTGGCTAATCAAAAGTATACTTATATTCAAAATGACAATTAGTTGTGTTTAAGTAGGCAATTAAGAAGGAGTGCAAAAGATGAAGAAGTTATTTCCTTTCATTTATTCATCCTAGAATGCCATTTCAAACAATTTTTAATTAAAAACAAAATTACACACACATACATATATGTATGCATATGTGTGTGTGTGTGTGTATATGTTTACACACATACAAATACACACACACATACACATGTATATACACATTAAGATTGATTTTGACTAATTGGCATATTTTAAAATAAAAAAAATAAATTTTTTTTTTTAAGTCTAGCTCTAACTTCGGAAAGACTAAAAGTAAATTTAAGAATTTTACACATAAGTACTTTTAAAAACTTTAAGATGAAATAAATTTTACATACATACAAAACTATACAAATAATTGAAAATTATATTGTAGATTCAAATTGACACACACACACACACACACACACATATATATATATGAGATTCAAATTGACACACACAGATATATATATATATATATATATATATATATATAATTGAAAATTATATTGTAGATTCAAATTGACACACACACACACCTTACTTGCTACATACTAAATTTTTTAATATGGTGGCTGTGTATATTATTTTGGAAAAATCCCTACATCCTTTTATACTGATTTTAAAAGGTGTCAATTTTAAATTCAATATCGAAAATTAAACAATCAAACTAAAATGATTTTAACGTGAGTACATTATTAGCAATCATAAGTTTGTCATTTATGTTATAAGTTTAGAAATATTTTTGTACCTATTAATATTCTTTCTTATAGACACATGATTCCTCTACATTTTGGCTAAAATTCAAAACAATTCGATATAGCTATCAAAATACTTGCTTAACCCTAATGCTTATAAAATAATACTTTTCTATCATTTCTTGGATTATATCCAATAACCTACAAACTCAGATTTGCTCCCACCCACTGACTTCAAAACACTTTGGTTATTAAGAAACAACATATTCTAAATGATTATTTAGAATTTATATTCTAGTATATATATACCAAATTACAAAATCATATCGAGTAATAATTTTGCGAGTATAATCCAAGTTAATCAAGTATGTTGAACAATGAATCTATTACGTTAATTTCAAAAATTAAATTTTGGATGTTGTTCTATCAATGTAGCTTAACAAATTAAAATCATTGGTCTTCTTCTCAAAGACACTTTTATGGCCCATGAATCATATCAGTTTGAGTACAACTATAAAAATCTTATCTTGATAATGTACTTAGAGTCCACACTGGAATTGTTGGTAGAGTTAATACACTTAACGGATTATTAACAACTGAGAAAATTCTTTTATCACCATCAATAGGAAAATCATAGTTTTTCTTTAATATGCGAGAGTTCTTATTAGACATCCTAATTAGTTATGTCGTTTAAAGTTGGTTAATTTCGTTTCATCCCTTTAACCAGATTTATCTCTAGATCATATCCATGTCTACATTACTGCCAATGATTTCTAAAAGAAATTCCTTCGTTGCGAAGTTGGTATCTTTTGAAAATAATCAATTCTAAGTGTAATGGAATATGTATTCATAAATATTTTATGAATTGCTTATATACATGTATAAATCTGACTTGGTTTTCAAGTTCATGAAATTTTTGTTTGTAACATAAATTGGTCACTCAATACTGATCGGTCCCAAACTCATTTTAGGTGGCCCACACAATATCCCACAAGAAAAAGTATTACGTGCATTCTCTTCTCTCACATATCCAGTCAACCCATAGATCGAGGATGTGTGATTTCTCAAACTTTGTTTTAGAGGAATTAAATTTACCTTATGTGCTTACTCTTAATTAGTCGACCTCATAAAAAGCAGCTAACCCAACTTCACTCATCCTATATTGTACTTTGTCCAATGAAATCTGATTACTCCTTGTCAATACATCATTATGTGTCATAAGGAGGGGCGAATTTTTAGATTGAATCTTATTAGTTTTTTGGTACATTTGGAACCGTTCTTAATATGTTCGCCTATTCGATCAAATTGGATATTTATTTTCTTTGCATGTTATGTTTTCTACTTTTGTTTTATGTTCTATGAACTTATAATAAACATCTACTTATGTATCAAATAAACATATTTACAGTTGTGATAACTCATCAGAATTTAAAGAAGTATGTGGATCCATTTTGGTACCATTAGACTTTTGACTTCATACATCATTATGTACTAATCTGAAGAATTCATCAACTCCTTGGTTGCTCCCATTAAATGGGTGATTTGTCCTTAATTCCAAAATAATTTTAAAATGTTAGATACTTCTGTGTTGTGTAGTTAATGAAACAAACCATTACTCTAATAGATTTACAAATATTGCTATTCTAATAGATTTATTTCTTACAAGTATTCATAACAATAATTACTCTAATAGATTTACAAATATTGCTATTCTAATATATTTATTTCTTACAAGTATTCATAACAAAATAAAACCGCATTTATATTTAGTCTATACTAAAAACGAATATTATTTAGTAAACGATATTTCATATATTTATGAAAATAATTTTTGGTATCTTGATGCATCCATTGGTAGGTATTATTTGACATCCTCCTGCTATTTCCACCATTACTATAATAGTGTATGAAATATGAAGCATCATTTACCTACTTACTATGGGCTATTTATTTCTTTTACTGTAATTAGTTTACTATCGAGAGTTTTGACTAAATGTCTTAAACTCATAGAGATTACTTTTATATAAAACAATTTTCTATATTATTACACAGTTGGAATATAAATCAAATTTATTCTTCCATATTAATTATCTTATAGTATTTTATACAATTCTCATTTTCGATTTCATGATGAAAAAGTGACTGCTAACTCTCTTCATCCCAATTGGCCTATATCAATTCTCGTACATTCGCTTTCCTTTCCAAAATGGTCGAATCATTCAATGGAGATCCTATTGTAATCAATCGTATTGAATACATGATTTCACATTATAGTTTATTTGCTTACTTCCGATGAACTAATTTCATTGAAGTTTCATATATTACAAACAACGGTTATGCACTATATGACATTTATATGTGATCGAATATCCATATTCTTGTTTTTCTTAAGAGTTCAAAATTCATAGAAGATAGTATACAATCTCGTACAAATAAGCAATTAATCGATTATGGCACCAATGTTATAGTGGTTCAATCGACGTAGTATATCGATATGCATGTGTATAACTTTTATATACATATTTTATAAATGCTAATAGTATTAAAACAAATCAAATAAAATTTAATAATTAATATTTCATAAATATTAATGAATTTTAATTTACAATGACTGTAAATTAATTACATCATATGGATTTTTGAAGTATTCACCACTACGATTGTGTGACTCAATGGTGTAATATAATGACCTGCATTTTCGACCTTAAAAGTTGACATTAATACATCCATCATATTCACATGTCGAGCATCTAAACGTTGGAAAGATAGATTGTTAGGGTGAAAGGAAGAAAAGACAGAATAGAAACTCACATCGTGACGAGTAATATACAATATATATAATAGATCTTTACAAAAGAAAACTGCAATACACACACATCAATCGAATTCCTACTTTTTTATGCAAAGTTGTAGCACAAAATTAATGTTAAATAAAATATCTCTTTAACGGCTTCTTAGCCTTGTTCTTTACTTTCATGCACTTTCATTTCATGCTTCTACTTTTATTTTATTTATACTCTCTTATTTAGTTTATGCTTCTCTTATTTCATGTTAGTAGCATAAATTTAATTCATGCAATTAGTTTAGTTTTATTTCATGCAAGTAGTTAGCTCTCTTCTCTTTTAATTTGCTCTTATTTTCCTTGCTTTTTATGCTTAAATCATTTTGTGTTGACATGAATTCAATTATGAGAAGTTAAATCCTTTCAATTTATGGGTAACGAAGCTCTCATGAATCATACTAAATCAACATGAAATAGCTGCGTTTGTGGTCTCTTGTTTTATGCTTAATGAAATTTAAGAATTATGTTAGTTTATGTTTGTTTTTAAGTGAATTTGATAGTTTATATTAACATCTCAAATAGGTTATGCTTAATCCAATATAAACATAAACTACTTGATCATTTGCCTAAGTGATTTTGATCATGCAATTAAAAGCAGAATGAATATTTGATGTTCTATAATACTAAACTCAAAGTATTAAATAAATCATGCTTAAATTAGATTTTATTTTTAATTACACAAGTATTTTCATGAGATTTTAGTAGTGGGTTTGAACAGTGTATTAGAACTTGATAGTTTAAGTGGTGCTAATTAAAAGCACAAATAAGCCATGCTTATAATAAACACATAATTCATTTCTGCTTAAAATATAAATGAGAGGCTATGGATACATTTTGTGTTTGATTTATATGAATAATTAAAGATGAATTTACCTCTAAATTTCCTTTTAATCTCATAGTTTAAATCCAACTTTCCTCTAGTTTTTACACTTATTTTTTAGTTAAAAATTCTCTCAGCTTTTGGGATAATTTGATTAAAGTGATTCTGAATTTCTTGCTTTCCTTTTGGAATCGACCCACACTCGCATACGTAATACAATTGTACACTGTGCACTTGCGGTTATTATTTCATTTTCGTTTGTATTCTAATAGATAGAATTTTCCATCGCTCAATCACTTTTTGGCACCATAGCCAGGGAAAGAAATTTAATTAAATTTTACTCTTTGAATTAGTTTTATTTATGTTTTCTTTTATTTTTTTTCTAGTTTTCATTTAGAATTAAAACAAAAATTGTCGTTTTGTTCACTTTTGTTTTTACTTTTTGCATTTTGTTGTGTTCATTTGTGTGCATTTTTACATTTTTCTTCTTCTAGTGTCTTGTTCTTAAAAAAAGAGAGAGAAAAACAGTCTCATTAGTATCATTTTCACAGCTCTTTTACATTTCTTCGATGACAGTAGTTCTAGTTTGCCGATGATCAAGTTTTTACAATCATGTCTGTTTGTTTTCAGATTTGCTGCTACATCTTACATTGCATTACATCCTTGTATTTTTGCATTTCTATTCACATTCTATTTTTGAGTTTCTGAATTTGCATTTACAGCTCTCTGTTGCTACACAACTGCAAATTTCTACTTTACATTTTCCTCCCCCTCCATTCCCAAACTGTTGCATTAACAAACTAGTTTCTAATAGCATTTCTTGGTTTCATTGCATCCATTTTTGATACGTTACATTTAAAAAAACCATTGCATTTTACATTTTTTTTTCGTTGTTACATCTCGGTTTCTTGTTGTGTACATTATACTTGATCTGTGCCTTCCTCTACCTTCTTTTGCCAATTCAACGAAATTTCAACCCTCACCCAAACAATCAGCCACCATCTCCCCTCTGATACAGCAGAATCTCCGTCGCCTGCAAATCAACATCCCGCCAGCAAACCATCAACCACAACCGTGACAAACCAAATCAGCCACTCTTTCACTTTCAGCAAAATCAAACAACCACAATTTCAACTTTTAGCAAGTATCCTCTTTGCCTAAATAACTACCTACTATCACTGACCAAATCCCCTCTGCCTCGCTTCAGTAGCTTCTCCATCGCCTGCAAATCAACACCGCCAACACACTTCACCTCACCAAGCAAACAACCAACTGCATACTACCACAACTATCACTTTCTCAACCAAAAAAACCCTTCACCAACCTTCAAACCTTCCCTAATGCAAACCAGAAACCATCTACAACCAACACCCTTGCATCAACTCCACCTCTTCCTTACTTCTCGAACTACCAGAACATGCTACAACACAACACCTTCCACCAGAGATCGCCTACACCAACCAATCCCAACCTGAAACCAATTGCACCATCTCCTCCTCCGCCACCTGCAAACAAACTCCTCAACAACAGTGTCTCCACAAACAAACTACACCTCACCATACTCCTCAAATCCTCAACAATCACAACCCAACGCCAGCAATCATCTACAAGAACCACCACACGACCATTCACCTCCTCACCAACAACTTTGAATCCACATACAAGTGCAAGTTCCCAAAACTTTCACAACACTCTCAATCACATCAGCCATTCACCATCTACTGCATACAAAACCGTCACTTCCTCATCCTGCTTCAAACACGGCATCACCAAAGACAGCCTCCAACCATCCACCTTCCACGTTCCCCAATTAACATCTATCACCACCATCAAAAACAACCACCTCCATCCACACACTTGGCAACAAATCATCACCTCAATCACCTCTACTGCATTTCACTTACCCGCTTCCAATCACTGTCAATCGCAATTCACATGTACCTAAACCAAAGCACCAACCTTCATTACCAAATCACTAACATCTCCTCAGCCAATTGGCAATCATCCACAACCTACCGCACCCACAACTCTAATCACACCACCTCAACGCTTACATCCAACTGCAACCACCTTTGAAACCGCCACAATAGCCACCTTCAATCTCCAAATAAAATCGCGACTTCCTCTTACACTGTTGTCTTCATACCTAAATTCAAGGCCGTAACCAACCAATCTTCCAATTTCCAACCACTCCTCAGACCATCCAATCGGCCACTGCGAACCACCCCAACAATTAATCCAATCGCTGATTCCAAGCATCAATTTATTTATTCAAAAATTTAGTATTTCTTTCTTCTTCTATTTTTATTTTAAGCTGCAATTTTACTTGATTTAAAAAGAAACTATATAGGATTTGGGTATTAAAGATTCGCGTATTGGCTGTGGGCTTGTGCTCCTAAGTGTAAATTTTTATTTTTTAGTATGCATTCATTTTATTTCTTTTTCATTTCTAAAGAAATAGAGATATAAAAAATATCTTATTCAAATTTGCAGGTTGTAAAAAGGAGAAGAACCGCTCTGCTTTGCATGCGCTAAAAAATCCCACTGCTTTTAAAACAATATTTGCCAAGTATTTTGCATGCTCTAGTATTGTGTTATTATCTCCTGTTTTATTTAACTACATTGTTGGTTGCTTGCATTGATTAAAAGAAAGAAAAAGCCAAAACAAAAATTTATTTGTAGTTGCATTGTTAATTCACATTTAATTTCTGTTTTGCATTCATTTCATCTTGTTTTATTTTCTAAGGGTGATACCCAACTTCACATAAGGTGGGGATTTCATCACCCCCTCTTGGCCTGTAAATTGCATATCATCTTAAAATTTGACTAATAATAACGGTAAGACATTGGACTTAAGGGAGTCGCGAGCTCATCTTGAGCAAAGTTATACTTGACAAGTTGTTTTATTTTAACAATTTATTCTTAGTGTCTATGCAATAGTAGAGCAATAATCATTTATAAATATTATGGTGATTCGTAATTATTATAGTGATTGTTTCTTTGAAGATATTTAAACCTTTAGCTGCATTGCTATGGTGATTCTTGGTAACCGATAACTCCTACCTATTTTTTTTATTTGAAATGGTACTTTATATACAACAAATCATTGAGACAACGTATCCCATGTCAGTAAACGTTTAAAAGCAAGTTTCGAACTTGCGACCTCTTGCACCAAAGCCGAATCAATTAACCACTTGGACAATGGCGCTTTAACTCCTACCTATTACCTGACTAAGAATTATTTTATTGAATTAAGTCAATAAGTGATTATACAGTTTTGGGTTAGGAGCTACTAAGGATAGAAAATTTGTAGTGAAGTCCTTGCATTCATTTAGTTGCATTAGTTCATGCATATATGTGACGACCCAGAATTTTTTGACATTTGAAACCAAAATATTTAATTAATTTTAAATATTTGAAAGGTTATTTTAAATTTGAGTTTCTAATATAACTATGAATTTGGTAATTAAATTATTGAATTCAACTATAGAAATTTAGGTAAAATTTTGAATCTTCAATTTTATGCTTGTTAAAAATATTTTCAAAGCTTAGAAAATTTATGTGGATAATACTGAAGATAATAGAAGCTTCAGAATTGAATTTGAAAATGATTTGTTCAGTTTTGGATTTATATTGTTTAAATCGATATTTAAAAATTGATTTGTTCAGTTTTGGATTTATATTGTTCAAATCGATAATTAAAAATAGCATTCCAAGGCACAGTCTCAGAATTCGACGAAACCAGTTTCATTGGATCCGTAGTATCATATTATTATCGAATTTCAATTTTCGTAGTATTTGGAGGGATCGTTTGGCCGTACTATAAACAAACGCGCTGAAAATTAAATCGAAATTTAAATTAATAACTGGATTCAAAAAGCTATCTTCTCCATACGATCGAATTTTGAGCCGAAACCTTTTCCGTTGCATTCGGAATAAGCGTATAACATTATAAACGCCTAGCGACATGCCTCGATAGGAGTTCAAAATTTTGAATTGCATTTATCGAGACAATTTGAATTAAAATTAAAATTAAAAATTTATATTCACATATAATGAGCTGATTAGACACGTTTTTCCCTCTAGAACACGTGTCCTCATTTACATCTTTCTTTTTGAAACGTGTTGGTTATATTTTTTCTTGATACCAAGTGTAAAGCAAAGAGAATTAAAAAAAAGGAAATCATTTAAAATAAAAAAATATATAACAAAACGAAGACCCTTTCTCTCATTTATCTGCAGTTCGAAAAATTAATGGCCGAAGCCAAATCGTCAAGCCTTCGTTTTTATCTCTTCTTCAAATCGAAGGTTAATGGCGCCTGTAAATCCACTCTCCCTCTTCGTTCCAAAATTAAATATAAAAAAAGAAAAGAAGAATAAATGCTCGAAGCTGAATCGGTCGAGATAGAGGGCTTACATTTGCAAATCAGGGTTTGGCGTCGTTGAAGGTGGGCGGCGTCGTTGAAATCGATGCGATCGTATGGAGGCGTAGTGTTTGGAGGTCGCGGTTTGAGGCAGAAGGGAGGGAAGCTTGGAAGTTCATGGTCGAACTGTCGAGGCGATTTAGGATGGATGGTCTCGACTGTGATGGGTCGCGTAGGAGAAAACTAGTGATTGGGATTAGCTTGCGCAAGGGCGTCGCATTGGTCGTGTTGGTCAACAATATGGAGATGAGCGATTCAAGAAGCTCGAGTTAGGGCCGACGACGATTCTGGAAATTCACGTGGTGGCCGAAGATCGATAGCAGTGGTTCGTGACATCGTTTGGGAAAGATTGCTGGAGAAATTGGGATAGTACAGGCGATGTCGTATGGAAGTTCGTGGTCGCAGCCGCGAGTGATGAAATGCGTGTGCGACCAGTGGAAATGGTCGATCGGTGGCAGTCTGGGATCGATGTTTGTTGTTGTGAGGTATAACAGTTTCTGATAATTTAAATTTAATTTAAACCTGGTAATATATATAGAGAAATTTTATACGATAAGCTCATTTACAGTTTTTCAATTTAGATACACACACACACACACACATGGAGATTTAAAATATATAAACAGAAGAGAAAAAAATAATATACAGTAAAGTTTAAAAATTGCAGTCAGAGGAAAAATAAGCAACAGTTTTATTTTAATAAAAATATATAGGCTATTTATGTAAAAAAAATTAGTTAAAATTATTTTTTTTAACTACTAATAATAATTTATTAAAATGAAATTTAGTTTTAAATTTAGTTTTAGGTAAATAAATTTATTAAAAGAGGAATTGGTTTAAATGAAACTATCAGTTAACTAAAGTATTAAGCGATAATGGATTATTCGATTATTTCGAATATTAATGAATTGTATAAATGTTTATACATGGTCTAAAAGGGAGAATCCAGCCGGAATGGAAAATGGATTGCATGTAAAATAAAGGTGAGATCTTCTCACTCAATTGGAATTTCCAGTTAAATTTTAAATAGTTAAATTTTAAATTGTTGATTGTGTGCTTGAATGATAAATTATTATCAGTTGTATTGGATTAGACCCTATGCACCGCATAATAGTGGATGATATTATATTAATCCCATATACCGTGAAATTTCACCTCGAAATGGAATTGGTATTATATATGTATTTGGAGTGATTGATTTCCCGCATTATATAGCGGATGAGACCCCATGCACTGTATAATAGCGGATAATATTTTATAAATCCCATATACCGCGATATTCCACCTCGAAGTGGAATGGATATTTAATTGTTGTGCTAACATCTATGGATGCAGGGAAACAGGTTAGCGGGATCCAACTGGATTCCTCAAAACATTTGAATTTGTTTCAATGTTGTGTGTTGATAATTTATAATCTATGTGTGATCACCTTGGTGATTGAAATCGTTGAAGGCTATAGTTTAGCCGAATATATTTTTGGTATCGTAGGGTACCGGAAATAAATGGAATTGGATTTTTAAAATTCAAGTTGAAAGTTGTAGAAAAATTTATTTTTTAGAATTGGATAAATTTAAAAGAAGGAATTTTAAAAGGATAAATTTTTATTTTTAAAATCATATTGAATAAATTCCAAAATATGGAAAAAGATTTTATAAACGGGTTTTGAGTAATATTATTTAAAAGCTGAAGGATTTATTTAAAATTCGGATTTTAAATGGTTTGGGAGGAATAAAGGGATTTATTTTTCAAGGTAATAAATTTTTAGGGAAATCAATATGAAATTGATTTGGTTTTTGAAAATAAATCTCTGGGAAAATAATATGAAAATTGATTTGGTGTTTGAATGAAAATTTATTTGGTACTGAAATAAATTTGAAAATCAATTTGGAATTTGATTTGGTAAAGGAAATGAATTTGGAAATCAATTTGGAATTTGATTTGTTGTTTGAAAGTGAATATTGGAAAACGATTTGAAAATCGTATATCAATGGATATTTGGAAATGTAAATTCACAATGAGAATTTTATAAAGGAAAGGGAAATTTGTTTTAAAATAAACATTGGTTTATTTTTAAAATGTGGAAAGAAATTTACGGATTTGAAATGTAAATTTAAAATAAATCGATAGGATTTATTAATTGATTTGAATGAACCATTTTGAAATAGAAAGTGTATATTCCCTGAAAAGCCGAGTATGTTTTCAAAGTAGTTATGAAATATAAATTAAAAGTTCTAGAGATGGTTTTTAAAAAGAATATTTTGGAGAAATTATTTTCTTAAGTTATTTTGAAAATCTTTAAAGTAAATATTTATTTAATTAATTATAGAAGTGATTATTTAAAGATTAAATTGATATTTGTTTTAGAAAATGGTTATTTAAAATAGTTATACCCTATCTACTAATTTTATTTTAAAGTTAGTTTGGACTTGAAGTTTTATATGAGATATTTGTATAATATTTTCATAACTAATATTTAAATAATGTTTCAAAATAATTTAATCTAAATGTTTCCAAGTATATATTTTGGATAAGTGATTTAAAGTATTTTAAAGCATTTGAACTCGACAGACTTTCAGTGGAAATAAATAATATCGGGAATCTTATTCTGCGAGTGAAAAGTGATTTGAAATTTGTTTTCAAAGTGATGAAATGTTAAAAAATATATCTTATGAAGATATTTTGAAAAAATAATCGAGGGAAAATTATTGAAATCTGGTGATTGTTGTGAATATTGATTGATAATTAAATAACCGGCTATCAATATTGGCCTTTTAATGGCATTTGAATTTCGATGCGACTGGAGGTCGGATTCTAAATGGATATTCGAAAACCATATCGAATCTTTGTGTTGGATCTTTGTTTAAAAAGATCAAAGTGGAAAGTGTTGTGATTTGTTCGAAATCTGAATGTAACACTTATTTTTAAAATAAGCGCTCGTTATTCGGATTAGCCAGGAGAGGACTTTGTGTCATAAAACCCATTCTGAATAATGATACGACGAAACGGGATTGTATTTGAAGATGGTATTGAAGACCGAGTATTTTCGAAAGTGAAAGGATTACCTATCGAATGTCTCTGCACCGTGTTGCTCTGGTATAGATATTTTGTTACTCTTTGTGATGGGGATTCCGGACGTGATTAGTGAATATCCGGATTGCAAGGGCTTCTTTGAAGTGCCTTCGGTTCCGTTCAATCCCGGAATGGACTTGTATGGATGTGTGTCTGACGTTACACTTTGAGATGTAAAGCTGTTTCTATCAAATACATTTCTGTTGGTGGCGGAGAATTTATTCTCTTAGCTTAACACCCTTCTCCGAGATGTACAAGCTCAGAGGTTATGTAGTTGATGGTTACTAGTGATACATTTCCAGTTTGGTAATGTGGTATACGAAGTGCTGCTGATCATTTGTTGATCGAAGCATGGCTTTTGTGAAAAGCGTAGCTTTTTGTACGAGACTTCGTCGGACCTCACAACCCGGTAATGGTCGAAACAGGAATCGTGGCAGCAAGGTTATTTGAGGGTAGCGCCTCCTGAGGATATGTCCATTTCCTTCTGGATAAAAGGCAATATCATGGTATGGCGCCCAGATATTTACTTATGTTGATTTTGAAAGTGGTATCATGGTATGGAGCCCAGATACTTTGCTTTGTGGTTGTTGATTGATAGGCGCCTCGGATAAAGGTTGGTAACGACCGAGGGGTGGCATACTCGTGTCAGTAGTTACCTAGTTACAAAGGTAACTCGGCCTTGTGTAGTAGAGATCCGGTTAGGTTCTGGGGGACGTCTCTTTAGAGGCATTCCATTTTGTGTGGGAAGTTCCTTTGCCTGGCCATTTGTTGGAAATCCAATCATCCAATACGCTCCTTGTACGGTTTTAGTTGTATAACCTGCCACTTACTTATGGTGGTCACCACTATTTAGATGGTAGCTATAGTAGGCATAGTTCAAAATGTCTATGCTGGCTAAGATTAATATTATACTTTCGAAATATTTTCTACACTATGCACTAATTATAATATCAAAAGAATTTTACGTATCAAGCATGTTTGACTATCATAAGGAGAAATCTCCTCCAATTCTGCGTTTGCATTGTGTGTGCGGTAGGAGGCCTTATGGTAGTTTCATTTTCCAAAAGCATAGCGGATTTCTTTTCCTTTCTTTGTGAAAATAACTGCTTTTAAGATCTCACACCAGTCTCATAACTGACCTAGAGTTTATTGTTCCCTTTTCAAACTCTGGGTGCCCATAAGTTTCCACACGGGCAGTCTAGAGTCTGGTTATCATTATTCTGGAGCGAAGTCAGAAAAAGAGTTGCTCTGGAGATCCGAAGTTCAAGCTGGATGGCGAGACGTATCATTACACTATGTATTATCTGCTGCGTTGGGATTGCTGCAAGTTCAGCTTTAATATCGATTAGTTGTTGTAAATTCCAGTGTTGAATGGTGTGCTGTAAACTCTAATGTGATGTATGTAAAACTGATATAGTGCTTTTGTTTTAAAGATATTCATTTATCTATTATATATTGTTCCGCTGTGAAATGTGAGATTCTGTTATTATTTTTGTTTCTTCTTCTATCTTCTTCTTTTTTAGCCCTAAGGGTTTTTTTTCCGGCATTCGATTGTGCGGCATTTGATACATTGAACGTATTGATGTCGACTTTCGAACGTCGAAAAAACAGGTCGTTACAATATCTAAAACAAAAAAAAAGAATCAAATAGTAAAAAAAATTCACATTTCACTTAACTTAGTTTTTAAACAAAAATCCAAAAATATCTCTACAGAAACAAATGCTAAAAAACAAAAATATTTTTTAAAAACAATGCGGAATACTAATTCGCATTTACAGTGGAATACATTTATCAAGGTGGACCTTGTCATTTAAGACCTATTGCAAGGTGCTTATCTAACATTGTTGTTAATGGTCGGTGAGTCTTAGCCACTATTTAAGGCTTTCGACATTTGATGTCCAACCATTACCGCATCTACCGCCGATAAAATCGTAGCCACGTAAGAGTTAGTATCCAAGTCACATAGTACCTTTAAAAAGGAATAGGCGGACTTCTAACCATTTAATACCTATATGTTAGGCAGGTCTTCATCACTTAATAACTATCTCCAGGTGAACTACTCACTCATACTATTGTTACTACAGACTTTGCAGCGTAAGAGACTGTACTCAAGCCACTTAATACCTCATTAATAAGGACTATGCAAACCCCTGACCATTTACCACTTATTTATAGGTAGGCCTTTGTCATTTAATAGTAATCTCAAGACGGGATCCTTGCTGGTACTATCTAGCTGACATCGCTTGGGATCTCACTAGGTTACTTAATACTTCTTTTTAGGAAGCAAGCGCAATCTCTCACGTCATCACGTGTCCTAGGATTAGTGATATCTCACATCAGTAGTAAGTGCACTCAACTACTGGTAGCCTCAAAATGATGGCAGTCTTCCATCGAGTAACTCGAGCGACCTCGCATCACTAACCTACTAAGTCCAATTAACCATCCTAAGTCTTTACTTATATTATCTTGGTAGACATTGGACTTAGCTTACTAATTTCCTTTTTATTTAAGGCAATAAGATTTACCTTAAATATTTTTCTACCATAAATCCCTGTTTAATGACCATAAGGTCAATTTGTCCATAATATTTAACAGGCATTTCTTAAGACATTTATGTATGATTACTAATTTCAAATTAGCAACCTTTTATATCTATTCCATTTTTATCAGTCTCGTTTTATTCATTTGTCCTTATTAATTGTAATTTCCAAATTCATTTCTGTCAATTAGGGTTACAATCCTTTATTTCCTATTAATTATTGACAATTTCTAATTTATCTAAACTTAGGTTTAAAAATTTCTGTATTGTCCAAAAATATAAATAATTATCTAAGCTCACCATTTTGCTTATTAGCCCTTGGTTATTGCTTAGAAGATTATCCAAACTCACTTGACAAAATGGAAAGTTATACTCTAAATTTATTGGTTTCTCAACTATAAGAATTTTTTCGAATCACCTAAATTTCCACTTTGTATTTTATTCAATACTAAAATTATTTATGAATTGTTTCATAAATTCTCACCAAAGTTTTAAAAATATTTTATAAAGTCATTTCTTTATAAAACATCAAATAATAACTTATTCTACTTGATTTACTTGTATAATACTCTTCTATATCCTAAGGGTACATACAAATTTTGTTTTAATTTTTTTCAAATATCTAGATGAAGATCAAATCAAATTATGGTTTCTTTAAACTGAGTCAACCTATTACCCTCTTTAACTAGATTGTTAAAATAAATGATGTTTCATCCGTTGACCCAAAAACTGCAAATAGTTTGCACTAATTAGATGTAAACAATTATAAGGTTTTAATAAAATAATGTTTATCTAAACCTTCCTATCCAACTTAACCCAATTAATCTGTGTTAAATTATCCCCTATCTTTTTTTTTGCAAGGCAATCGGGGTTAACTGGTCCCCTACCAGATTATTAATAAAAGAAGAATAGAAATGATAATGAACATGCTCATTATCACCAAAAAAACAGAAACAAAACACTGCAAAACCAAGCAAAGGTTAGCAAAGAAACAAATACACAAAGATACAAGACAAGAAGAAGGAGAAGAAAGAAAAACACACTAGCAGGAACAGAGGCTACCGATCAGACAAATGACAATTGAAGTCATACAGACTATCCCTCATACCAAATATGATAACATGCTTTAGGTACTCCCATAGTTGTTCCATACTCCTGCTCTTATTTTCAAAACATCGAAGATTTCTTTCGTCCCATACCAGTTTCAAGTATTTTTTTAGGTAAAAGAAGAAAACATTTCTGTCATGCTTATTCCACTTAGTAGATTTACATATCAGATCCCACTCCACAGTTGACAGCCCATGAACATGATTTGAGCTTATTGTACCGACCACTCTTTTCCACAAAACTAATAATTCAGAGCATTCAAAGAAAAGATGCTCAAGAGATTCATTCGGAAGCTTGCAGAAAACACAAAGAGGGTCAACATTCATTCCATAACTCATAAGTTTACTCTTGGTCAGAAGAGCATTAACTATTACCTTCCACATCAGTAAGTTCTCCCTGGCAGGAGAGATTCTTGTCCATAAAACCTTATACCAAACTAATTTAGGGCTTCCAGAAACATTAACTAGAAGATCATAAGCAACAGGGATTGTGTGAGTCTTACCACTCCAAAGCAGAATGTCTTCAGGAGCAGTAGGATACTTGATAGTTTGATAATTTTTCCAAACAGCATTTATATCTTGGTTACTGGTGTAAGGAAACACTAGCATACCATCAGTCAAATAATCCTTAGCATGAGCATCCCTATTAATTCCAGTCTGATCAATCTGGAGAGGGGAAAAGATCTTTCCAAGCAACAATCCTTCAGACATCCACGGTTCATTCCAGAAGTTGATAGTACTGTGTTGAGAAAGAGAATATTTTAAATATAGTATGAAAGAAGTTCTTAAGCCAAGCAACTTCCTCCATGTCCAGCTTGAATTCCGGGGCACTGACATAGTCCAGAAGTTTCTACTACCAATATTATACTTTTTAGTCCATGCAACCCAAAGAGAATCAGAATTACAAAGCAGGGCATTCAAGTGAACACTGAAAGCAGCCTTATTCCATGTTAACAAGTTAAAAATTCCAAGACCACCTTTGTTTTTAGGTTTCTCTATCCTGGCAAAGGAGCATTGGATGATTTTCCTTGAGTGAATTGACCCAGTCCAGAAATATCTCAACATAGCATTCCTGACCATATTCACAAGCTTATAGGGAAGGATATACATCCTAGACCAATACACCATCATAGATGAAATAACAGACTTGATCAGCACTAGTCTACCAGCTTGAGAAATGAATCTATTAGCCCAACAGTTCATAATGCCACAAAAGTTCGAGTACAAAGGCAGGCAATCGGCAGTAGTAATTCTAGAAGAGAAAAGAGGGAGGCCCAGATAATTCATGCTATTAACCATTGATTGCATGCCTGATATATCAATCAAATGCTGAGTTTCTTCAGAGGAAATGCCTGAAATGCCTGAAATGAGAACATGAGATTTGGTTGCATTGAATTTCAGCCCAGTCATTTGGTAGAAATTGTGAAGAGAAGCTATTATTTGTTCCATGGAATCTTGGTCAGGCTTAGTAAAAATCATAATGTCATCAACAAAAAAAAGGGATGTGATTTGAGGGGACTTGCATTTAGAATGGAACATTATATCCTTCTACACATATTTCTTGTTCAGCATGGAAGTAAAAACTTCCAAAACAAGAGTAAATAGATAAGACGATATAGGATCACCCTGCCTGATCCCCTGCTTGCTCTTGAACAAACCAGAAGAGAATCCATTATATTTTATAGTGAAGGTGGGGGAGGATATACAGTTGTAAATCCAGGCCACATATACCTTTGGAAATCCCATGAGTGCCATGATTCTCACAATAGATGTCCAGTGTATACTATCATAAGCCTTCATTAAGTCTAGCTTCAGCATGGCATTTTGGGTAGCATGTGCACGACCATAGCCCTTAAGCAATTCATGAGTTAAGAGGATGTTATCAAGGATATTCCTCCTGGGAAGGAAGGCAATTTGATTCTTGGAAATGATTCTGCTAAGCACAACAGCAAGTCTTGAAGCAAGAATCTTAGATATACACTTATACATAACATTGCAACACGAGATAGGCCTAAATGATGTAGCAGAAGAGGGTGGGTGGACCTTAGGAATAAGAACAAGGTTGGTAGTGTTCACTACCTTAAGCAGTTTGAAACTTGAGAAAAATTTATGAACAACTTTTAAGAAATCTTTCTCAATGATGTCCCAACTGTGAATGAAGAATTGCACATTGAAACCATCTGGACCACCACTCGAATGTTTGTTCATGGAAAAAAGTGTATCCTTAATTTCCTTATCAGTAACCCTACTGACAAGGAAGACAGCTTCTTCAGCTTGAACTTTAGGTAACTGCAGATTTGATAGATCATCAAGCAGTGGATTGAAGTCAGCACTGTTACCCAACAAATCGCTAAAGTAATTGATAAGGGCACTATCAACTTCAGCTGGTTCAGAGTGCAGCACCCCAAACTCATCAAAAATAGAAGTGATATTCTCCTTAGCATGCTTGACTTTTAAGGCTGCATGGAAATATGCAGTATTATTGTCCCCTTCAGCTGCCCATTTTGGCCTCAATTGCTGCCTCTCCATATTTCCTTCAGTGTGCAAAGCTTTATTTAAATCATCAAAAAGTTTTCTCTCTAATTCAGCAGCAGCTATGTTAGCCGGTTTGTTCATCATTAATTCTTGGCCTTCCTTGAGCTTCTTTCTCAGCATAGTTGATATCAATGTTCCGTCACCAAATTTGTTCCTAGTCCATTCTCTTAAAGCATACTTAGTAGCTCGTAGTTTCCTGCAAAAAATAAACATAGGGTTTCCACAAAAATTTTCAGACCAAGCTTTATTTATAATAATAGTGTACTCAGGTTCAAGGACCCAAGTATTATAAAATATGAAACTTTTATTTTCCTTTAACAGCTTCTTTCCTGTGGTGAAAATGATAGGAGAATGGTCAGACAGGACAGGGAGGGGGATAAAGGAAGACATAGTTGGCCAAGAGGATAAGGCTTTGAGGTTAGCAAAAGAGTGATCAATGGTGGAAAAATTTCTAGCACCAGATCGACTCCTGTTATTCCAAGTGAATTTTGCACCAGTGATGGGAATGTGAAGCAAACTAGAGTCATCAATTGCCTTGTTAAGAGGGATTATGTCTTTAGGAAGAAGGGGGGAGCCTCCTTGCTTGTCAAGCAGTGAAAGGCAGCAGTTAAAATCCCCAAAGACAAGCCAGAGGTGGGAATCTTGCCTGAAAGCAGGAAGAAGATCAAGAAGAGTTTCCCTTGAGTTGGAAGAGTTGTGAGCATAAATAATAGTTAGGTAAAAGGAATTGGTGGAATCAATATGAGTTTGGCATGGAAGTGCATTAGTTGATCAGTACATAGAACAGTGGAAAGAGATAGAACAGAGGGGTCATGAATGACCATGATTTGACCATAAGATGCATTAGACAAGTTGTGGTTAAGGGACTAGGTAGGATTAATGTGCCTAGCAACTTTGATTGTTAGAGTTTCATTCAACTTAGTTTCAAGAATAGCAAAAAGAGCTAACTTATGATGGTTGATGAGATATTGACTTGATCTTGCTTGGTTAAGGAATGTGCTCCTCTAATATTCCATATTGCATAGGAGTGCATCATTTGGTATACTTCAATGATTGATGAACTACATTTTTCATGCTCCTTGTTGAAGGAGAACCCCTTTGACCAGTTATAATGTCAACTAAATCTTCTTTTCTTCTACTTTTATGTTTTTCACTCTTAAAATCTTCCATAGGAAATGATGGAGAGCATCTTGGTGATGATGGCAGGGAGGTCCAACCAGGCAATGCACTAGAGAAAGAGTAAAAATTTGCAGTGTGTTCATTATTTTCATTATGCACGGAGATGCACATGTTGTATATTTCATTTTCCAGTGTTTCTCTGAAATGAGTTTCTTCATGCATTGAACTAGGATTTAAGCTATCATTTTTTGCATTCTTTTCCAGATTATCACTAATTGATTGTGATTTTCCTCCACTTATTCTGTTAGATTCAAATGTTAGATTTTCAGTGTGCATTGTAGCCTAAGTAGGAGAGTCACTGTATGGTGATGATCCCTGTGATTATTACTTTCTTTTTCATTTAGTCCAATATGCACTATTAAGATTGTTGGCACTTGCTAATCATTTTCCATAATATTTGACTGCATGTTGCCTATGAATTCTCCTTCCTCCTCTATCTCTTCCATATCACCTATCACAATGCTTGGTTCTTTATTGAAGTTTTCTTTGCATGGGTTAGACTCATCATCCTCCATCAAAACTATTGCTTTCTCTATTGTTCCCATAATTTATTTTTGCAAATTTGTTTTTTTCCTGTGAGAAAGCATGAGTTTCATGCATCATAGTACTCGTGGCTTCTTCTACCAAATTTCTTGCTTTATTAGTGATGTTTTCATTTTGGAAATTTTTACTCTTATCTTTTCTCATTTTTACTCCTCTATTTTCAACCTTTCTCCACTCTTGCCTTTTATTCATGACCATTGTAACTTTTTGTCTCTCCACTTCTTTGCTCTGCTTACCTTACTTATTTCTTCCTTTGATTGTGCCTTTTCTTCATAATTACTTTTCATTTTATCACACTTTTCAGTTTTATGACCAAACTCATTGCAGCAAATGCAAATATCTGGCTTCCATGAATATTCAACTTTGACAAACTGCACCGATCCATCTAATATCCTAACAGCAAATTCATCCAACAATTCAACTGTTGGTGAAATTTCTACCATACATTTTGCATAACCAATTCTATCCAACCTTTCCGTTTGCTCATCCATACACATGAATGAACCAATTCGCGAGGCAAGCCAATTTATCCCCAGATGAAACCAGGCATATAGCGGAATATTGGATAGCTTAATCCACACAGGCACTGATCTTATCGTACTATAGCTGTTACCAACATTCGAATCCCATTGTTTAATTATGAATAATATGTTCCTCATGATAATTGGGTCAGATGCAATTATTCTCCTTCTACCTTCATCACAAGATAGATTGAAAAGGAACAGAAATCCATCAGATTTAACTTTAATTGATCCCTTTAATCTCCAAACCCGTTTAAGATGGGCTATTGCAGTCAGATACGAAAGCGGTTTAACAAGAAAAAAATCCTACCAAGTAGTCACCGAAAACTTCATTGCCAGCTTGAATAACCATTTCTGGCGGAACCAGAGCTTCACCTTCATATACCAGTGGTACTGAAGGGGTATGCTGCCCAGCATTTCGTGGTTTGTCTTTGAACAGAGTGTTCCATTGAACAAATGGGGACAACTAGGTAGAAGGGAGGTTTTTTGAGGGGACAGTTGGGGTGGGTTCAGGAAGATCTTGCTGAGAAGAAGGTGGTGGACTTAGGGGAGCAGGTGGGGATGGATGGGGAATAGAAAGCTGACAAAGGGATGGGTCAGGGGGAAGAGGGTCAGGAGGTACAGGGAGAGACAAGGGATGAACAGTTGGAGGGATGGTAGATAGTACGATTTGAGGGGAGAGGGAGGGAACAGAAGCCATTAATTTTTTTTAAAATAATCTCTTATTAGAAATACTTTTTGTTTTCTAAAACAATTCCCACTTTTAGCGGAACTAGAAAAATAAATACCTAGTTATTAATTTCAAACCTCATCTTTGAAAGCATACTACATATATTTTCATATATAATAATTTCAAACAATTTATTTTTAAATCTCACTTTGGGTTCATTCAGATTTGAACTCATTTCAATTGTAGAAGGGTAAAGAGAATAATTTACTAAGTACTCCACAACATTCGTCTAAGCAAACATCCGATTGTTACTTAAAAGATTATTAAGATTACCACAAAACGAATCAAAATAATTTCCTCCTAATTATCCCAAAGAAAATGCATTCCATTTAAAATTCTACTTCCTAAAATATTTTTATTTTCACTTACATCCAAAAATGCTACTATTTCATTTCTCAGAATTCTTTTGAAATTATTTTCAATATTCCAGGATTTAGATTCATAAATCCTTTTTAAACACATTTTATAAACTAAATTTTGTATGAAATTTCCTTTATATAAAAATAATTTCACATTATAATAATCCTTCTTTATTATAATGGAACTATCTCGAATATTTATTCTCTAAATGTCTTATTCTACCATTTAGATTATATTAAACAATTTTTTTTATTAAAGTTTAATTCTTTACCCAACATTATTAAAAAGTGAATTTTAACTTAATATATTCTTCGAACACTTTATAGTCAAATTGTGAAAATTAGTTCACAAAGGTTTCGTTTTAAATTAAAGTGATAGACGCTCCTAAATAAACCGAGCACAATTTAGCAACTAACAAACAATAGTGAATACTTTTTATTTAAGTTAAGCATAACTGAACAAAAAATAGTGATAATAAAAAAATATTATCACAATTCAACAAACACACTTTATAACTGTATAAAGTTTTGAAAATTATTCCTTTATATATATAATCCTAGGCAAAAATATTTCATTTGCCAAATTTTCACAAATTTCAAGATCATGTCCATTGGCCTTGGTCGAGTGTTTAGAAATCCCAATCGATTCCGTGGCGCACGTCTCAACCAGAATTCATAAAATCTCAATATACTAATTGACATAATATGTTCTTATAACATCAACAAATACGCTCTCAAATATATAATACTCTTAAAGTCATTCTAGGGTGCCACTTACCCTATCTCCAATGAGCCAGACCCTACCAAAGGCAAAGTTCTTACTTAACCTTGCGCTCTGATACCATGCTATAAAGATCTAGGCTTTTCAACCATCGACAGTGGGTACACCCTCACCGCAGCTTACATTGGTATCTTTCATTTGCTTTTACGGCCAACCTCTTGACTGCAAGCCCATCTGGCTAGCCAACCCGAATGACATACAGGGGTAAAAGTCATCTGTTCGCTACCTAACACGAAGAGAAAACCCCCTATCATGATGCACCCTCTATGCCTAAGAAGATAAGATGTAAAAATACCTTAATGGGGGCACCCCACATAGTTGGATGTCCTTTCGCGCTTTAGGTTCAGTCATTTATCGATAAAGTATAACTTAGCTCAAAAGAGTAGCAAATTGTTTTTAAGGTGATGACACACCATGAAGAAAGCCGAATCCGATAATTAATAAATCAACTATTGGGAATAATTAAAATGATCGTATATGTAAATCAAATATCATATATTTACCACCACTCGTTGATTCCAAACAAGTGCTTTCTCTCGGTTGAAGATGAAGCAAGCAATTTGAGGTAGTTTTACCTCTAGGCATCGCATTGACGACATTTTTAATCTTCAACATTTAGTGTTAAAGGTATGACAAGATATTTTCCATATAAGCGACATCGGTCACTGAACTATTTCTCCATAACCAAAATCGATCTTTAACTTTTAAAAAATGAACTTGTTCTTGATTTCTATATTTCCTTATTGGTCAAACACTTTTATAAATACTTTCCAAAAACGTTCCTTTATAAGACAAAATCGATAATGCTAAATGTATTAAAACAAGGGTCAAAGATAAATGTCGTTAAAACATTGTTTATTGTACCCAAAAACAATTCGCACTTAGCTTTATTTATAAATAATCCCTTTTAAAGGATTTTCTTGTTTATAAATCAATATTTATAAATGTAAAACAATAGTTATTATCCCAAAAGATAATAAAGCAATTTAAATAACTTTATAAATTTAAAATAATATTAAATATCCCGAAAGATAATTAATCACATTTAAAATCTCTTTTGAAAAGAAAAGTCAATTATTTTAAATAAAATAGTTACTTATTCCCGAACACTTCTATATCATCAGTAAAACTTTAAAATCTTTATTAAATCGGTTTATCAACTTTAAAAATACTAAATCAATTAATTAACTTGAAAAAAATTATTACATTAGTTAATTTACTTTAATCACTTTATTTAATTAATTAACTTTAAAATGTCATTAATGAAAAATATTTATTCAATTCAAATAATTATTAATTAGAATGAATAATTCTTCTCAAACATCATTAATTAAAATGATTAAATAATTTAGACGCCCTTAATTAAACAATTAATTAAGTTCAAATATTCGTTAATTAACTGCATTTAATAAAATTCAAACCTCATTACTTAAAATGATTGATTAAAACATCATTTATTAAAATGATTTATTTAACTATAACACATCATTAGATAGAATGATTTAACTAAATTTCAAATATCATTAGTTTAAAAAAATCACTAACTAAATGATTAATTAAATTCAAATATCATTATTTAAAATGGCTAATTACTTTTTAATATCATTAATTAAAATGATTTTTAGTTTCAATTATCATTAATTAAAATAATTAATTAAGCTCAAGTAATCATTAGTTAAAATGATTAATTAAATCTTATCTCATTTAAATCAAAGATAAACCAATTTTAAACGTCATTTGTTAAATTGGTTAATTAATCTCAAAATCATTAGTTAAAATGATTCATTATTTCAAATTATCATTAATCAAAATGATTTGCGAATTTTAACATTCTATTTAGCGAAAACACAAGCTCAAGCTCAAAATCATAAGATAGGGTTTTGGGATGAAAATTAGTAAAACGACGGTATAACGAAACGGAGTCGTTATAACGACGGTTAACAAATTAAATGGAATATCATGATTTATTTCAATTGACTATCAATATAACTGCATGAGGATGTAAGTAAATAATTATTGGCGAGAAACCCCTCAGCGACTCTCTACATATTTTCCCTGCAAAACAATGGTTATGGATAACATATGTATATATATCATGTGGGTTCATAACGATCAAATTAATATATCATCCATTTCCAAATGGAATTTTAACCAAAGAATCAATCAATAAACATTTATAACATCATAGATATGATATAATAAAATTTAATGTGAGTTAAACTCACATTGATTTTCATTTCTGTCGGAATGTTCCGATTTGGACTAAAACCGAATGGCCATTCGATTTTAGCCTAAATTCCAACAAGCTCCAAATCCAACCAAACCATCACCATCTCGTAGATCTCGATAGCACAAGCCCAACGCAAAAAAGATGTTAGGATCTGAAATTTTATGAGTGAGATACACATTTTATAAGTTTTTGTATTTACATAATTAAATTAAATTATAAATTAATTACAACTTTACCCCCAACTCTTTCTACCCCAAATCCTAAAAGTGCACAGTGATACGACCAACCCGTTAAAATCGTGCACATCGAAACACGAACTGGGAGCTACGATGCTCCGTTTTACAATCCGCATTCATCGATGGACTCCATGAACAACGAGCTTCAAGATGCACACCACGACATTGCCATCGCGACCCTTTGCAAAATGCAACCTGCACACATCCATACTGCTGCAACAAATGACATGGTCTCCAAACTCGAGTCCCACACTTCCAAATCGCGGCCACGACAAATACTTCCTCCGCTAAACCCAATTCCAAGCCCCATCCACCGAATCGACGACCATAATCTTTGACTTCTCCAACCCTAGTTTACTGCCCTTAGGTCGAGCCTCCCAAAACATCATCGATCATCACCAAAGCATACTCAAATCGAAGCCCCCAACCCTACGACTTACTGGAACAAGTTTCACGATTTTAGAATGAGTATGGAATTTAAATTTAAATTTTGAAGTTTGAATTAAAAAGGAAAACTCAAATTTCATTCTCATGTAAGTTCTAAAAGAGGAGAAGAGGGATGTGCCTACACACAAGGGTATTGGCACATGTATGGTTTGAAATGTATGGGGTATGGCGAAGGCACGGTGAATACTATATATCTATATACATACATACATACATACATACATATATATATATACACACACACACACTTAAATTTAAACTATCAAGCCATAAAACGTCTGAAAATCTCGAACTCCAAACGAGACGTGCCGCCTGGCATTCTGTATGTTATACGCCTATTTCGAACACAATGGAACTAGTCTCGAGCCCTAATTCGATCGTTGTAGATGGTAGATTTTCAAACCCAAATATTATATTAAATTTTTGAAATTAATTTATATTCATTTCTATCTCGCATGACTAAATGTGTCTTCTGTCATTCTAAGTGTTATACCCCTATTTCGATTGCAATGGAACTAGCCTCGATCCCTAATTCAATTGTATGCAGAAGATATATTTTCAAACCCAATTATTATATTAAATTTTCGAAATTAATTTCTAAGCGTTTCGATCTTGCATGACCAAACGATACATTTGATCGCCATGAAATCCGAAGACATATAATTATTACGGATCCAATGAAACTGGTTTCATCGAAATCCGAGATAGTGCACCAGAATGATTATTTCACAGATTTAAATATCGTTTTGTATTTAATTATAGATATTTATTCGATCTATTTATATTTGGAAATAAATTTTACAAACCGAATTCATCAATACTAGTTATCAATTAAAAGAAATTGAATACAATTATTAAATCCATTTAATTAACATTCAATTTCACAATTCAAATATTTAACCATTCCCTATATTCTAATTATAAGTTATTAAATTCCAAAATTCAATATATTTAAATATTTAAAATTAATTAAACATTTAAAATCAAATGACTAGAATTTGGGTTGTTACAGCCCATCTTTCGGCCTATATACCCCTATAACCCAACATGTTGGTCAGCCCCGGCTTTGACAGCCACTATTCGCCCAAGCACCTCCGACCCTCAGTTTGCCCACGTGGTATAGCCACTCGGTCGGTCCAACCAGACAGGGCTCTCTCAAAGAACATCCCACCCTACACCATCCTTGACATCAGGCATCTCTCTCCACCGAATGCACGGGTGGGCGATGATGTTACACGAACAGCTTGGCATATAAAGCTTTCCTCGGCACTATACTAGCTCGTCCATTTAGTCAACTACTGGATAGCTCTCTCGCCCATCTTCAACTTATTGATCTATGTATACCAACTCCTTTAGCAGTGTTTAGCCATTGCTGCATGCACCAAACCACACTGCCTAAAGAAGCTTTGCATGCACTGCTCCTCTGAAAAGACTAACATAAATAAACATTGTTCATGTCCTTTTCTGCTACCAAAGCACCTCTGCTACAACCACTCACCGATTCCACGCCATCTGCCTTACTCCAAGCATGTGCATTATACGGCATGGCTGCTATCATCATATGTACCATACAGGCTATCTGGCATCCTTGCTGGTATGTTCATCAGTCATATACATCTATCGATGGTCTAGAGCAATTTTCGAACTTGGTCAGCATAATCTTAACCATCCAATCATTAATTTTAACATCTATAAATAGGCTTAGGCATGCATTCTTACAAGGGTTAATGAATATTAGCTTTCAAGCAATTATTCTCTAATTATTACCTCTTGTAAATTAAGCTATTGTAATAGAAACAAAGCAATAAGAAATTTCTCATAGTGGACGTAGATCGCCTTAAACCAAACAAATTTAAACTTTATCTCTTTACTTTTATGCGTTTCATCTCCTCGTTTTACATTTTAAAACCAAGATGTTGATAAGTAACTTTATTAATATCACCTCCTAACAATATTTTTGAAGTTGGCTAAATCTCTTGTCAGTAAAAACAATTAATAATATTATTACACAATTTGAACAGAAATCACATTTCTCATTCCATATTAAGTATCTTTTAGCATTTTTTACAATTTTCATTTCTGATGTCTCCTCATGAAGTAGAGGTGATTATTCACTCTATTCGTCTCAATCATGCCTAAATTATATCACTCTTGTACATTCGCTGTCCTTTCCAAAATGGTTGAACCATTTAGAGGAGATCTTAATTGTGATCAATCATATTGAATACATGAGTTTTCATAATGGTTTATTTTCTTACTTCCAATGAATTAATTTCATCGAAGTTTCATACATTACAAACAATGACTATCCACTATATAACATTTATATATAATTGAATTTGGATGAAATATTTATATTCTTGTATTGCTTAAGAGATCAAAACTCATGCAAGACAATACACAGTCTCATACAAGTAAATACTTAAGTGATCGAGGCATAAATGTTTTAGTGGTTATATACTTGGCTCTTACTTGGGTCTTGAAGCAACAATGTGCCAAAGAATTTAAGGTAAGTATATTTTATATTTATTTGTCAATCTCTAATTTAATTCATTTGTATATTTCAACTGATGAACATTTTATCAAGTTTATTAGTTCCATAAATTTATCGATGTGGATTATTTTAACTTTACATAGCAACTGTTCTTACAATATTAGAAATGTTAAATGTTACCATTTTATTTTTCTTGTAAGGCTCGCACTCGACTTTTATGTTTTTCAAAACCATAAGAAAAACATAGAAATCTTTCGATTTCTCTAATAGGCGTTAAGATTCGCTTGCATGGGGATTCAAACCTACAATTTGCTCAACAAATCATAGGCCAACCAGCGATGGATAACACTTTATCAGTTGTATCATACACAACTCTTAATTTGCGGTCTTTGTCTTAATCTCAATCTCGAACTTAAGTTTTCTCAACAAATCAAAAGAATTATTCGCTCAAACTACCATTTTGCGGCAGCCTAAGTATAATGTACGTGAGTTTGTTCAACATATACATAAATTTATCTTACCCCCCTAGTCAGTATATTAATAATGCTACACATAACATTTCTAGCTTAAGTTTGCTCAACAACTAGAGAGTATGCAACTAGTTTATTAACATATAAATGGTAGTGGAGAACATTTATATTAGAGATTCATAATCTTTAATATATATTTATTCGAGTGATATCAATTTAGGGAATAATGTGTTTCTCATGAAACACTATAGGGATTCAAGTGTCAAAGACATCTGAAATCACGGTAATGCTATATGTATGTATTTATTCCTTAAATCTAATTTGGGCTTCTTTCCAGTTCCACTTAATTTTATACATATAGTTATATAAGTATTAACTTATTTATAACTTTCATAATTTAATTCACTTATATAATATATACATGTATCTTATTAATTAAACTTATTTAATTAATTTTATTTGTTATAAATTAAATCAAATTTAATTCATTTTATATTATTCACCTTAAACTATTTAACATAGCTAAAAACAATAACATTTATAGTTTGTTTATGTGCACATATCAATATATGCATTTTAAGTAATTAACTTTTAATTAATTTTTTTAGTTAAAATTTTTAATTAATTTGAAATTTTAATTTTACTTGTCATAAACAATTTTAAAATAAATAAATAACTACAACAATCGAAGTTATACACATACATATACATATATGTTTTAATCAATTAACTTTTAATTAATTATTTTATTTATTTAATTAATCATATTAACTAAATTTTTAATTTTCAAACTTAAATACTTAATTTTTCAGATTAATTTTAGAAAATTTGAATGCATTTTATATTTTCTATGAAATTTCCCTTTTATAATTTAAACTTAAATTTTAAATTCAAAATATCTTTTAAATTTTCAAACATATTTTGAAAATTAGCTCGAGGCCCAAAATCAAATTGGAGCTTTGCATTGGGGATAATCTTTAGGCTTACTTTATCGTTCGGACTAGCATCCAGTTAGGGTAGAGTAAATGTTATCCAATCCCAACCTTAGATGCTACTTTTCGGGATAACCTACTAAATGGGTAGCTTCTAATCAGTTAGGCCTGACATTGCTAATTTTGGCAGTGTAGGCCATTTGGGGTCTGATATCATTAAAGAAGATCAGACTAGTCCAAAGTGGGTTAATTGGGTGAATTTTCAAAAAAATCAATTTAGATCTTTATTAAGCCTATAAAGTCTAAATAGATAGATCCAATCTAAAATATTTAAATAAAATCTTTATTTTATTTATTTAAAAGAGTATGAATTTAATTAAAATTAAAATTTATGTTCTAATGAGTGTATCTTATACACCTACGTGTGTAAAGTGCAAGTGCAACGTATGACAAGTGTATATAGTTAATGTGTACGTACGTATGTATTGAGATTTACACTACAGTGGACACATTCGCCCTTTATGTATGCCTTTGTTGTCCAGTTTATTTTGAAATTATATAAAAATTAGGATATATGTGTATATCGGTTTACTTATATTTACAAATATGTACTATAGTATAAAGTCATTTGGCTAATCAAAAGTATACTTATATTCAAAATGACAGTTAGTTGTGTTTAAGTAAGCAATTAAGAGGGAGAGCAAAAGATGAAGAAGTTATTTCCTTTCATTTATTCATCCTAGAATGCCATTTCAAAACAATTTTTAATTAGAAACAAAAGTACACACATACACATATATATATGTATGCATATGTGTATATATATATATATATGTATATATGCTTACATACATACAAATACACACACACATACACATGCATATACACATTAAGATTGATTTTGACTAGTTGGCATATTTTAAAATTAAAAAAGAAAAAATATTCTTTTTTTAAGTCTAATTCTAACTTAGGAAAGACTAAAAGTAAATTTAAGAATTTTACACATAAGTACTTTTGAAAACTATACGATGAAATAACTTTTACATACATACAAAACTATACAAATAATTGAAAATTATATCGTAGATTCAAATTGACACACACACACACATATAAAGTCTGTAGTTTTATATGTTTTAAAACTTGGATTCAACAAACTGAAAACCAGCTTCAAATTGCGGATGAATCAGAATAGGTTGTGATTTTGCATAAAAGTCCAATTATAAAATTTGAATCAAAACGACCTTTAAACATATGTAAACAATAATCAAAATAATTTACAATCAAAATCGACAAGCATACAAAACATTGAATCAACTTTCAAAGTGATTTCAATACTTATATTTATGTATGTAATTATAAAATTACAAAAATTAAGTAAATTTGTTTTCAATCAAAGTCTTTTTTTCATAAACATCAATTTTTAAAACGAGAACAAAATCATATTGAAAAACATAGACGTATATAAATACATCGAAGATTGAGATCTAAACTATACATATAAGATGAACTAATAATCAAAGGAGATGTAACATGTATGGGATCTGGACGACGTAAATGTCATATATTTCATAACCAACAAAACTAGAGAATTACCTTAAAGACGCAGCCAAATATTGCACCTTAAATGAAGAATATAACTCCTATATTTCATTAAATCAGCCTTCAGAAGTTGCAACGATCTGAAGCACCATCTTTCTATTTGTTTATTAGATTTTATTTAATTGGTTTTGGAATTTTTTTCATCCATGAAGACATGGATTTTTGGCCATAGGAAGGGGAGAGAGGAAAGGTAGACAAGTGAATTTTCAGGAGAGATTTGAAATGACTGGAAGAGAATTTGTTTTAAAGAAAACAATAAAGCCTTTCAATTCCCACCTTTAAAACCTTTCCTATTTAATTCCTCATCAAATCTAATCAAATCATATCCCCTTCATTATGCACAAGCAATGATAAAAAGTGTCAAATGGGCCCTCAAAAATTCCCAAAACCACTCTTAGCAACTAATCTATTTAAATACAATTTAAATATTCTATTGATGTCATATATCGATATGCACACGTATAACTTTTATATACTAATTTTATTTAATGCTAATGGTATTCAAAAAAATCAAATAAAATAATTAATATTTCAAAAATATTAATTAATTAAATTAATTATTAATTAATTAATTAAATCATGCATTTTTTGAAGTATTTGTCATTATGGTTGTGCGACTCAAAGGGGTGAATTCAGTCAGCAATTAATGTCGAACAATTCGAATATTAACATCCACGGATCACCTTAGCTATTGTTGTGATATTTTGGTAGAGTTTATCGCTTACATATCTTTTCGATAAAATCCAATTTTATTATTATAAGCGGTACTCCGTAGTAATGATTATTGACACTAATTCTCTTCATCAATGGTATTTCACATTAAGACTTATGGAATTTGGTTATGCTTGAAATTTCAGTATCATCCACATTCAACTTAATTAGTCCAAAATTAAAAATCCTTGGTTCAATAACAACATTTATTATTAACCATACTACTCTGCCCAGAGACTTTACTTTGAATTGACTATAATTGACCGTGATACTAACCAGATATAATCAAGGAGACGGTTCTCTATTGAATAACATTTTACTTACAATGATTCAACTCAGACCCAACTATAGTCGTTGGATATATGTCATGCCATGATTTAACTACATTCAAAGTGGACTATATTGAAGTTCCATAGTGTTCTTAATTCGAGAAAACTGTGTAACATTGTTACTTTAAGATTCTCCATTTGACCTTAGTTATATTAACCAATAGAAAACTCTCGAGTAAGTCATTCCATAGTTATTCTAATAAATATCAATACACAACCCCTTGGTACCCTCAACGGACCTGATAAATACACCGTCCAACATTTAGAGAACGTTACGCACTATAATTTCAAAGGATGTATTGATAACTCATCTCGAAGTATCTTGGCTAGGAATATTAAAAACATGTTATTTTAAAGCAATAAATTTCCCATGATTACGACACATTGTAATTACTATCACATAACATATTATTTATGGATTTTCTATCTATAAACTTTAAATTAGTTAGTCAATTATATCATAATATAACAAGTATATAGTTGAACGAAAGCACCTTTTATTTTGAACAAGATTGGTTATCGAGGTGGATTAATGAAACTAATTACCTAATTTCCCCTAGGGCATATACCTCTAACATGGCCAATCTTCCACTTGAACCTGTGGTCAATTAGAATTTTATTCCAACTCCTTCGATTAGTTTTCTCATAAACTAATCAAGCTAGTCCCTTAGTGAATGGTATGCTAAATTGTTTTTACAATCTACCATGTTAATCAATGCTCTTCGACACTGATAAACTGCCTTTACCAATAGAACTTTTAGGACTTTTTTCTCGACTTCTAGTGAGCTTTAGGTTCTCTTACAAACTGTATCACAACATTGTTATCATATAACAGTTTAGTGGGATTCTCAAAATTTATAATCACCCTACATCAGTTATAAATTTGTGTATTCTTTTATACATCTTAAATTGCATTGCTATTTAAGGAAATGTATTTAGCCTTTGTTTGAATCATCACTACTTATTATTTAGCACATTTTTAGCAAAAAGTTATTAACTTGAGTTTTAGCATGAATATAGGATTGATAAACTATACTCGATATCACTTACAAAGTAAAAGTCCACACACTCCTTCATAAATAATTCGTTGTTTCTATAAAATATTCTCTAGTATTTCATGAATACTCGATAACACTCTCATTTTTCATATAATAATCCTAACATGGATTTGGTACTTACTTTACGTATCTAATACATAAGCACAATGTGATATTGTAGACAATACAACATGTATGACAATTCCTATTGCCAACGCGTAAGGAATCCACCTTACTTGCTACAAACTAATTTTTTTAATATGGTGTCTGTGTATATTATTTTGGAACAATCCCTACATCCTTTTATACTGATTTTAAAAGGTGTCAATTTCAAAGTCAATATCGAAAATTAAACAATCAAACTAAAATGATTTTAACACGAGTACATTATTAGCAATCATAAGTTTGTCATTTATGTTATAGGTTTAGAAATATTTTTGTACCTATTAATATTCTTTCTTATAGACGCATGCTTCCTCTACATTTTGGCTATAATTCAAAACTATTCGATTTAGCTATCAAAATACTTGCTTAACCCTAATGCTTATAAAATAATACATTTCTATCATTTCTTGGATTATATCCAATAACCTTCAAACTCAGATTTTCTCCCACTGACTTCAAAACACTTTGGTAATTAAGAAACACCATATTCTAAATGATTATTTAGAATTTATATTCCAGTATATATATACCAAAATACAAAATCATATCGAGTACTAAATTTGCGAGTACAATTCGAGTTAATCAAGTATGTTGAACAATGAATCTATTACATTAATTTCAAAAATTAATTTTTGGATGTTATTCTATCAATGTAGCTTAACATATTAAAATCATTGGTCTTCTTCTCAAAGACACTTTTATGGCCCATGAATCATATTAGTTTGAGTAAAACTATAAAAATCTTATCTTGATAATGTACTTAGAATCCACTCTGGATTTGCTCATCATGCACATGGTAGAGTTAATACACTTAACGGATTATTAAAAACTGAGAAAATTCTTTTATCATCATCAATAAGAAAGTCATAGTTTTTCTTTAATATGCGAGAGTTCTTATTAGACATCCTAATTAGTTTTGCCATTTAAAGTTGGTTAATTTCGTTTCATCCCTTTAACCAGATTTATCTCTGGATCATATCCATGTCTACATTACTGCCAATGATTTCTAAAAGAAATTCCTTCGTTGCGAAGTTGGTATTTCTTGAAAATAATCAATTCTAATTGTAATGGAATATGTATTCATAAACATTTTATGAATTGCTTATATACATGTATAAATCGACTTGGTTTTCAAGTTCATGAAATTTTTGTTTGTATCATAAATTGGTCAATCAGAACTGATCGGTCCCAAACTCATTTTGGGTGGCCCACACAATATCGCACAAGAAAAAGTATTACGTGCAGTCTCTTGTCTCACATGTCCAGTCAACCCATAGACCGAGGATATGTTGTGGTTGTTTCATCAACTCTTATCTTATATGATTTCTCAAACTTCGTTTTAGATGGAATTAAATTTACCTTATGTACTTACTCTTAATTATTCGACCTCATAAAAAGAAGCTAACCCAAATTCACTCGTCCTATATCGTACTTTGTCCAATGAAGTCTGATTAATCCTTATCGATACATCATTATGTGTCATAAGGAGGGCTAAATTTTGAGATTGAATCTTATTAGTTTTTTGGTACATTTGGAACCATTCTTAATATATTCGCCTATTCGATCAAATTGGATATTTATTTTCTTTGCATGTTATATTTTCTACTTTTTTTTATGTTCAATGAACTTATCATAAACATATTGCTTATGTATCAAATAAACATATTAATAGTTGTGATAACTCATCAGAATTTGAAGAAGTATGCGGATCCATTTTGGTACCATTAGACTTTCGACTTCATGCATCATTATGTACTAATCTGAAGAATTCATCAACTCCTTGGTCGCTCCCGTTAAATGGGTGATTTGTCCGTAATTATAAAATAATTGTAAAATGTTAGATACTTCTGTGCTATGTAGTTAATGCAACAAACCATTACTCTAATAGATTTAGAAATATTACTATTCTAATAGATTTATTTCTTACAAGTATTCAGAACAAAATAAAACCGTATTTATATTCAGTCTATACTAAAAACGAATATTATTTCGTAAATAATATTTGATATATTTATAAAAATAATTTTTTGTATCTTGTTGCATCCATTGGTAAGTATTATTTGACATGCTCCTACTATTTCCACCATTACTATAATAGTGTATGAAATATGAAGCATCATTTACCTACTTACTATGGCTATTTATTTCTTTTACTGTAATTAGTTTACTATCGAGAGTTTTGACCAAATGTCTTAAACTCATAGAGATTATCTTTATATAAAACAATTTTCTATTTTATTACACAATTGGAATATAAATCAAATTTCTTCTTCCATATTAATTATCTTATAGTATTTTATACAATTCTCATTTTCGATTTCATGATGAAAAAGTGACTGCTGACTCTCTTCATCACAACTGGCCTATATCAATTCTCGTACATTCGCTTTCCTTTCCAAAATGGTTGAACCATTCAGTGGAGATCCTAATTGCAATCGGTCGTATTGAATACATGATTTCACATTATAGTTTATTTGCTTACTTCCAATGAACTAATTTCATTGAAGTTTCGTATATTACAAACAACGGTTATGCACCATATAACATTTATATGTGATCGAATACAGATCAAATATCCATATTCTTGTTTTTCTTAAGAGTTCAAAATTCATAGAACACAGTATATAATCTCGTACAAATAAGCAATTAAGCGATTATGGCACCAATGTTATAGTGGTTCTACCGACATAGTATATCGATACGCATGTGTATAACTTCTATATACATATTTTATTAAATGCTAATAGTATTAAAACAAATGAAATAAAATTTAATAATTAATATTTCATAAATAATAATGAATTTTAATTTACAATGACTGTAAATTAATTACATCATATAGTTTTTTGAAGTATTCACCACTACGATTGTGTGACTCAACGGTGTAATATAATGACCTGCATTTTCGACCCTTAAAAGTTGACATTAATACATCCATGATATTCACATGTCGAGCATCTAAATGTTGGAAAGATAGATTGTTAGGGTGAAAGAAAGAAAAGACAGAATAGAATCTCACATTGACGAGTAATATACAATATATATTATAGATCTTTATAAAAGAAAACTGTAATACACACACATCAATTGGATTCCTTCTTTTTTCTGCAAAGTTGTAGCACAAAATTAATGTTAAATAAAATATCTCTTTAACGGCTTCTTAGCCTTGTTCTTTACTTTCATGCACTTCCATTTCTTGCTTTCTTCTACTGTTATTTTTTTATACTCTCTTATTTAGTTTGTGCTTCTCTTATTTCATGTTAGTAGCATAGATTTAATTCATGCAATTAGTTTAGTTTTATTTCATGCAAGTAGTTAGCTTTCTTCTCTTTTAATTAGCTCTTATTTTCCTTGCTTTTTATGCTTAAATCATTTTGTGTTGAAATGAATTCAACTATGAGGAGTTAAACCATTTCAATTTAGGGGTAACGAAGCTCTCATGAATCATACTAAATCAACATGGAATAGTTACATTTATGGTCTCTTGTTTTATGCTTAATGAAAATTAAGAATTATGGTAGTTTATGTTTCTTTTTTAAGTGAATTTGATAGTTTATATTGACATCTCAAATAGGTTATGCTTAATCCAATATAAACATAAACTACTTGATCATTTGCCTAAGTGATTTTGATCATGGAATTAAAAGCAGAATCAATATTTGATGTTCTATATTACTAATCTCAAAGTATTAAATAAATCATGCTTAAATTAGATTTTATTTTTAATTACACAAGTATTTTCTTGAGATTTTAGAAGTGGGTTTGAATAGTGTATTAGAGCTTGATAGTTTAAGTTATGCTAATTAGAAGCACAAATAAGCCATGCTTATAATAGACATATAATTCATTTCTGCTTAAAATATAAATGAGAGGCTATGGATACATTTTGTGTTTAATTTATGTGAATAATTAAAGATGAATTTACCTTTAAATTGCCTTTTAATCTCATATTTTAAGTCCAATTTTCCTCTAGTTTTTACACTCATTTTTCAAATTTTTTATTTAAAAATTCTCTCAGCTATTGGGATAATTTGATTAAAGTGATTTTGAATTTCTTGCTTTCCTTATGGGATCGACCCATACTCGCATACGTAATATAATTGTGCACTGTGCACTTGCGGTTATTATTACATTTTCGATGGTATTCTAATAGATAGAATTTTCCATCGCTCAATCACTTTTTGGCACCATAGCCAGGGAAAGAAATTTAATTTAATTTTACTCTTTGAATTAGTTTTATTTATGTTTTCTTTTATTTTTTTCTAGTTTTCATTTAGAATTAAAACAAAAATTGTTGCTTTGTTCGCTTTTGTTTTTATTTTTTGCATTTTGTTGTGTTCATTTGTGTGCATTTTTACAATTTTCTTCTTCTAGTGTCTTGTTCTAAAAAAAGAGAGAGAAAACCAGTCTCATTAGTTTCATATTCACAGCTCTTTTACATTTCTTTGATGACAGTAGTTCTAGTTTGCCGATGATCAAGTTTTTACAATCATGTCTGTTTGTTTTCAGATTTGCTGCTACATTTTACATTGCATTACATCCTTGTATTTTTGCATTTCTATTCACATTCTATTTTTGAGTTTCTGAATTTGCATTTACAACTCTTTGTTGCTGTAACGACCCGAAATTTTCGATCCCGAAAATTCCAGATAGTTAGAGAAAAGAAGAAAAGATAGAAGAAGAAGAAGAATAGAAAGAAACACACAATCTCACATTCGCAGCGGATAAAATATAATATCAATAATAATAGTTATACCAAAGAAAACGGTATCTATCAATTTACATCAACATATCAGAGTTACAACAATTTTATACAATATTGGACAGATACATATTTAACATGTCTCAGATATATACAATATCATAGTGGAAACTCTCCATACGTCCCTGCCATCCAGCTCGCCCCCTGAGCTCCAAAACGTCTTTACGTGAAAATCTGTAATACTCGGTCTGACCCGAGCATTACATCAAAGTAACACCCAGGTCAGGCTGGAAACTAGCATGAGTAAACCCATCTAACATGAATGACAAAAGCATACAACTTATATATACCCGGGTAACTTGTCAATTTACCACTTCACAAGCTGTTATAAACATTACTTATTTCACACATTAATTTCTAAGTGCCAAAACTTAGATTAAATGGTCCAATTCACTTTAATCATTCCATTTCATTCTATTGATTCCACACATCAAATTATAAAAATCGAAGTGGTTTCGGGTATTTACTAATACCCGACTCCGGCTCTTCGAATTCAATTTCATCTGAATTCAAGTTATTCAATTAAATACTACTCAACCTTCCTTATCAGATATCCTTTTTACATAGCAATTCATAATTGATAAATAATCATATTATCACCGTCCATCTAACATAGCATATCACAAAACAACTCATATCAGAGATATCAATCAATTTAAAATATTCATTATCATTCAATCAATGATAAACAAGATTGATCACTTCCAATAATTACATTAATTAATGATCCTCTAATAACTTTCATTAGTTAATTATTCTAAAATTTCATTTAATAATTAACCTTTAATTTAATTATATTTATTAATCAACCTTGATTAACCTCATTCTGTAATTAATTACTCTTAATTAATTACGTTACTTAATTAGCTTCCCATAGCTTATATTAGCCAGTTCTTGAATAAATTACGCTAAGTAATTAATTATTAATTACTTCTACTAAGTAATTATTCTTTATATTAATTACATCAAGTAATTAACCCAAAAACTACTTCCAAACTTCAATTTATTACACCTTGTAATTACTGTTACTCATTTCTTAACTGAGTTAATTACAAATTAAATTAACTTTAACTATCCATTAACTAATCACTAATTATCTAACTAATTAAGCGTTAACTGAAACTTAATTAATCCTTCATTATTTAATTAATTAACCTTGATTTTAACTTAATTGCTTAATTAGTAATTCTTTAATCATTAATTAATAATCTAATTAATGATCTTAATTACAACTAGATTAATCCTTAATCAATTATTAATTAATCCCTAATCAATTCATTAATTAAATTAACTAACTATTCCTTAATTACTCCATTAATTAAATTAATTTTAAAACATTAATCTTAACTTAATTTTAAGATAAAACATTTCTTAATTATGTTTAAAAAACAAATTTATTTGAAACAAATTACTTTTGAAATTCTTTGAAATTTCATTTCAAATATGAAATTTAAAATGAATATAATTTAAACTTGAACAAGGTTTAAACAATTTAAAACTTTTTTTTAAATTACAGGACAAACAAGTGCTTGTCTTAGAGATGAAATTCATAAGAATTTGAGACTAAATTCATCCCAATAACTTCAAATTTACATTTAGTTTACATCTTTCAAATTTAAATCTTCTTTTAATTTCAAAACTGAAGTTCATATTTAAACTTTTGATTTCCAGATTTAGATTTAACTTTTAATCTTGCTCATATATTTTATTTTAGAAAAAACTTCATTTCTATAAAGTTCAAACTACTTACCAAAATAATGTAGTTAATTAAGTTCAAGTTTTAAAACTTTATTATTTTTATTTTTATTTATTATTTTTTTAAAAACTGAGATTCAAAATTTAAACTATTCTAAAATTCAAACTGGAGATTTTAAAACTTTGTTTAAACTTTTCCCTTATATCAAAAGCTTCAGGTTTTTTAAAAAAAAAACAAAACAAAACAACAAGGTACAAATTTTAAAACCTGTAACAACTCCTAGACCCGAGACACCCCAAAATTGCTTCGAGCCTGCAATCCATCTTCCCCGAGCAAACCATCCTACTGCTTCGAGCAACCCAGGGATTTTCTCGCGTACCAAAACTAGCAAACCCAACATCACCAGTAAAATCCCATCACCAGGTACATCTCGTCACCATGCATATGCACGGTGACTACGGCCACCATTGATCATCATTGATGATCTCAACAAACCAGAAAATGATCCAACAACCCACCAAAATCATAGATTCATGCTATCATTCTCGAATTCGAGTTCGATCCCAAAATGCCCAAACCTGGAAACAACCATCAGTCCCCCCTTTCAAAACCTGTCAACGACAACTTCTCTTCCCTCCGACCACCTGATGATCAACTACTCCGCCCTCGTCTCCAACTACAGCCAAACTATCCATCCTCAAAAGATTGCAACTCTCGGTTAATTATACAAATCGAAAAGTTCGATTCTTTGAACCTCCTTAAAACTAGGGTTCCAACTTGAATTCCATCACCAAAAAGCATTTTCCCCAACTTCTCCTACCTCCCCTCCATCACCAGGAAGAACCTCGTTCACTCCCGATGTATGAATCCCCCGAGAAACTCAAAAGATCATATGCAGTCATTCCCTTAACTGCTCCTAAACCCCTTCACTAAAAACTATAGTATTGGTTTTAAAAATCACATTATGATTTTATTATTCAATCCATATTCAAGAATTTAACATGATGTTTTAAATTTCTAGTTATTTTTCGAACTTGCTCTTTTATTTGATTTTCCAGAGCCATTCCAGTTTATAAATATCTTAATTAAATTTTAACTTACTTAATATCTTTAAACAAACTGTTATTGCCTGTAATCTAGATTCTACAGAGATTGAATCAAAAGAATATGAATTTAAATCAAAAAAAGGATTACCGGAAAACATTGCAGAGGAGATTCAAATAACATGCATACAAATTTACTTCACATTAAACATCAACATGCAAAACTTATTTATTTCAATATCCAAGCATGCAACCATTTTTTTTTATTTGAAAAAAAGTTACTCACTGTCTCAGTTTAAAACAGGGACTTATATACCACAGTCATGAATATAAATATTCACGCATATTTATATACTTAAAAATCATTTTAAGCAACATGCACAGTTTAATTCAAATCATACTTAAAGGATCATCGCATGCTAGTTCAAGATATAACAATTTTTTTCACGTTTTACTCACCTTTAGCTGAAGGACAAAGAAGCCTCTTGGGAAAAAAAGAACTGGAATCTGCTTTGAATTTTTGAAAACCTAAAACTGGAGATTCATGCTTGCAGATCTGATCCATGTTTTGATTTAGTTTGAATTGCATTTGAACTGATCTTGAATTTGTTTTTCCCCTAAATCAACTATGCAGCTTTTAGCAAAATCACAGTTCACGGGATTTTACTTTTTGTTTACATATTCAACTTTTCTTTTCTTTCTGATTTATGGTTTGTATTTTATTTTATTTAGTTTGAATATGAGGAAAAAGAATAGAAGAAGAAATGGTGATGTATATTAAAAATTTTGTTTTAAATTTAGTTATTATCTTTGAAAATAAAATATGACACTTGTTGAGTATGCATGTTACACAAATTACAAATGTCTAAAACATACTTTTACTCTTTAACAAATGTCTTAATTTTGAAATTTTATGTCTTAAACCCTTGCTAAATTTTTATTTATATAGATTATTTATTTATGTGTTATCTTTATATATATGCATTATGTCTACATATGTTATATATCTATATCAATTATGTAATTTAGAAAGGAAGAATATTAACTATTTTATTAATTTTATTTAAATTTTATACTTAAGTTGTTATTATACTTAAATTGATAACAATACATAATTACTAGTGTAAAAAAAAGGTCCAATTTACTTTGAATTAATTTTTTTTTCTAATCAATGCTTCCAAATTATTTTACATACATGTATATATATGTACACCTATATATTTTTTAACTTATAAAGTTTATACACATTTATTAACATATTTTAAATCTACCATCAAGTTTATCATTCTAGATAATTATTTATTATAGTTTTAAATTCATACATACAGATATTTTCTAAATTATCAGAATTTCATTTATTAATCCAAATAAAAATCAGTATTTCTATAATTAACCTAGTTAATTATCAATTAACAGATGCTTAAAAAATTCGGGTTATCACATTCCTTCCCCCTTAGAATCTTTTCGTCCTCGAAAAGGAACGAAAGCAGAATTTATTAAATATTTAAAACTAGTTAAAATATTTTTTGTTCATTTTAAAACACTTTTAAAATCTGTAATACTGCCAAATAATTTTATAAAAATACTTTTTATAACTCGATGTTTCAATAAGTCTTTCTTCGTTCTCACAGAAATTCGGTCATACGTTGATCAGGCGTAGGACTGAAAATCTATAAGTACTTAGCAGACCCGTTTCAACACCCAGTGAAAATACTTGAAAAATAATTTTATTGAAAATATTGAAAACAGTTTTTGAAAATAGAGGATATATCTTTGGTGAGAATGCTCTAGAAATCATCACCCCCATCCATGGTCGCAGTTAACCCGATGGTTACGTTGCCATCCCGACAAAATCCATAGATAATTGTAGGCCTCCGCGCCCCTCCATTACACCATGAAACCCACTACAGATCGCAGTTACAACTGGCGTTACGTAGCTATCACAGCAAAAACCCATATAACTGTAGGCATCGGCGCCCTCGAATTTCGCTGCCAAAAGAATGAAACTTCTCCACTCCTCTTGACCATAGATCGCAGTCTACCGATGCTGCGTTGACTTCCTGGCAAAATCAAGTGTAGACCATTGACACTCATCCTCCACACGATTTTCGCTGTGGTCCCCACAGTAGATCGCAGTGACATCGAGTTACACTTTCGTCACAGTATAACCCAAATGCCCTTGTAGGCATCAGCGCCCTCGACTTTCGCTACCCAATAATCCTCAGGAACAAGTTTTGTCCGGACTCCTCACAGGATCAACTTTAGAACCCCACCTTGGGGCTCAAGGCAGCACCACCCGGTGGTACTCCTAAGAAGTCCATTCCATGGGAGCGCCTTTTTCCCCAGAGCCATCATCAAAGCATTTTATACTATATATATAGTATCTTTAAATCATACACCTAGTATGATCTCATACAAAGCTCCTTTTCACAAAATCGATTATCCCAAAATCGATAATTCTCAAACTAGGCTTTCCAAATTCTCATATTGATTTTACCCAAAAATCAAAAGCCTTCCAAACTATAGGTTCCCAAAATCTTTTTTCAAAATCCTCATATGATCTTTTATATATATATTTGGATATATAAAATCTTTCAAAACTTTGGATCATTTCTAACTTGTATAAAACTCCTTTTATACATCAAACATTTCCAAAAACCATTTTTTTTTGGCAAAAGATTCATCAAGGGAAGTTTTATTTTATAAAACAAAGATACTTAACTTTGTTTACTCAAAATCAAATATTCAAATTTGATTACTCTTTTCAATATCATTTTTATTCAAATCCGTACGATGTACACATATCATCCGTACGCTATTCCAATCTGATCGCTCACTCGATCACACAATTTCACTTCCGAACTAGTATCGTCCACGACTTCCTAGTGCAGACTCAGATCTGGTTTCTTGATCAGAAACCGTCATTCTCCTTGCATAGTCATAACTATGATAGAGAATATCCAGAACCAATCAACAATCCATATCCAGGTTCGCCGTCTAAAATCGAGTGAAAAATCCCACTCGGATCGATATAACTATCTCGAAATATTGTGCTTGAATCTGGATCAAATCACTATGCGAATAGAATAACATACGTACACCCTACGTATTTATCTTTATTGGTTATTAGCCAAATCAATTCTCTTTCTATTCACATTCACTTTAATTTTCATTCACTTATTCACAACAGCTTCAATCCCTTTTGGATTATCACCTCTATTCTTATCTTGATTGGGTATTTAACCAATAACAGTTTGAACTCCGACCAGTTTATTTAGAAAATAGCTTGAAAAATTTAAAATAGATAAGTAGTTGGAAAATAATTACTAGTTTGTAAAATAGGTGTAAAATGGTTAGAAAATAGCTTGAAAAATTTGTAGAAATTTTAGATAATTGCAAAATAATAGTAAGATAGTAACTAGTTTTGTAAAATAGTTGAAATATAGTAATTAGTTTATAAAACAGTTGGAAAAATTGTTAAACAGTTTCAAAATAATTGTAAAACAAATATAAGATAGTTTGGCTTTTAAAAGAAAGGTTGTATATATAATAAATAGCTTGGAAAAATAGGTTTATATTAAAACAATTTATATTAAAAATAGTCCAGAGTCAAAACTGTTCAATTTCCAATTTCCATTCTCATCAATTCAATTTAAATTTCCTCTACCATTTAAATTGACCCAATTCCAATTTAAATAACTTCAATTTCCATTGAAATTGATTCAATCCTAATTCAAGTTGAGTTAACCTCGGTTTTTTCTTCTTCCAAATTTAACTTTATTCAACCATGATCTCAAATTCTACCAATTCAAATAAATCTCAATTGAACTAGTTCCAATTTCAATTCATTTCAACTCCAATTTGAATTAATTCCAATTTAAAACTCCATTTCCAAATCAAGTTAAATTATTCTTGATTTCCTCCCAAATTCAATTCAAATTCCATTTGAATTTAAAACTATTCATCCTTAATTACAAATTGTTTCAAATTAAACCAATTCAAATTTTCCATTCGAATTTTATAATTATACATCTTCAATCACAATTTCAATTAGTTCAAATCAAATTCAATTTGAACTAATTTCAATTCAAATCCCAAATTTAAACCATCTCGAATTATATAAATTCGTGTTAAATTTTTAAATATTGATTTAATCCTTTAAATCAAACCAACTTATATCTTTAAACCACTTAATTCTGAATCCAAATTCCAATTTACTTTATTAATGGATATATTACCACACCTCATTTCTCATTCATTTAAACAAATCCAATTCACAACTTAAAGATTTGTAACAATGAAATGATATCATTCAAATTATTTTAAAACATCCATCCATTTCCAATTTTTGGATCTCAAACCCATTTTGAGATCACTCAAACTTCCTAATCCAAATCAACCATTTAACTTTCCAAGTTAAATCTTAATTTCATCCTTAAATTTTCAAATCAGGGTGATCATTCCAACTTATTTAACTTTTTTTTTCCAGTTAAACTCAATTCACATAATCCAGTCAATCTTACCCAATTTGAATTTCCATTTCAAATTCTAAACTTCATATTAATAATCTTCCCACTTATTAAGTTCAAAAACTTATCACTATGGGTATCATATCTCATTTCAGATTTAAAACTCAACATTTAGAGTTTATCTCAAACCATCTTTGATATTTAAGTATATCCATGCATATACATATTTAGTTCTTGGCTTGCCAAGCCAAATTTAAAAATTTAAACCACCTTTGGTTTCACTTCAAAACAAATTCTCTTTAAAATTTTCAAACAACTCTTGTTTGGAATAGGACCATTTCATTCAATTGCCTTAAATAATATTATTTATTATTTCTTTAAATTAATTACATCATTAATTAATCACATTCGGTAATTAACTTATTTCTTAATTACCTTCATTAAGTAATTGTCCCTCAAATTACTTACCTCTAGTTACTTCATTAAGTAACTCCTTCTTATTTATCAATTCTAATTATTATCTATTAATTAATCTCATTAAATAAAGTTTAATTAATTACATAAATTAATTGATTATTCTTATCCTGAAACCTTTCCCAATTTCAAGATTTAATTTCAGTTTGAATCCATTTCAAACTTGTCTTTAATTTAATTTCAATTTGGTTGTAATTCTATTACCACTTAATTCTTACTTTTACTTTTGATTTAATTAATACTACAACCAATTTCCTTAATATAATAGATAATTTATTTCTTATATAAGATCCATTTACTTTTGAAATCATTTAAAAACATTTATATAAGAAAATAACAAGTACGCTCTCTCATATTTATACACTCAACTCATTGTAGGGTACTACTTACCCTATCCTTAATGAGTAATCCCACCAGAGCCAAGGTTCTCGCTTAACCTTCTGCTCTGATACCAAATGTAACGACCCAAAATTTTCGATCCCGAAAATTCTAGATAGTTAGAGAAAAGAAGAAAAGATAGAAGAAGAATAGAAAGAAACACACAATCTCACATTCGCAGCGGATAAAATATAATATCAATAATAATAGTTATACCAAAGAAAACGGTATCTATCAATTTACATCAACATATCAGAGTTACAACAATTTTATACAATATTGGACAGATACAAATTTAACATGTCTCAGATATATACAATATCATAGTAGAAACTCTCCATACGTCCCTGCCATCCAGCTCGCCCCTTGAGCTCCAAAACGTCTTTACCTGAAAATATGTAATACTCAGTCTGACCCGAGCATTACATCAAAGTAACACGCGGGTCAGGCTGGAAACCAGCGTGAGTAAACCCATCTAACATGAATGACAAAAGCATACAACTTATATAAACCCAGGTAACTTATCAATTTACCACTTCACAAGCTGTTATAAACATTACTTATTTCACACATTAATTTCTAAGTGCCAAAACTTAGATTAAATGGTCCAATTCACTTTAATCATTCCATTTCATTCTATTGATTCCACACATCAAATTATAAAAGTCGAAGTGGTTTCGGGTATTTACTAATACCCGACTCCGGTCTCTTCGAATTTAATTTCATCTGAATTCAAGTTATTCAATTAAATACTACTCAACCTTCATTATCAGATATCCTTTTCACATAGCAATTCATAATTGATAAATAATTATATTATCACCGTCCATCTAACATAGCATATCACAAAACAACTCATATCAGAGATATCAATCAATTTAAAATATTCATCATCATTCAATCAATGATAAACAAGATTGATCACTTCCAATAATTACATACAACTGGTAGGCTTTGCAACCATCCCAGCCCCACCGTGGTATACACTAGTACCTCGGGTTTGCTTTTACGGCCAGCCTCTCGACTCGCAACCAACCCAGGGCCTTATACTACCCAAAAGGGACATGTAGGGGTAAGAGTCTCTCGTTCGCCACCAAACGCAAAGCGAGAACCCCCTATCATGCTGTAATATAGCAAACTCGATCCCAAAATGCCCAAACAAGGAAACAACCATCAGTCCCCCCTTCAAAACCTATCAACGACAACTTCTCTTCCCTCCGACCACCTGATGATCAACTACTCCGCCCTCGTCTCCAACTACAGCCAAACTATCCATCCTCAAAAGATTGCAACTCTCGGTCAATTATGCAAATCAAAAAGTTCGATTCTTTGAACCTCCTATAGGGTTCCAACTAGAATTCCACTGCCGCACCTTCTCTGGTGAATTCCATCACCAAAAAGCATTTTTTCGAACTTCTCCTACCTCCCCTCCATCACCAGGAAGAACCTCATTCACTCCCGATGTATGAATCTCAGAGAAACCCAAAAGATCATATGCAGTCATTCCCTTAACTGCTCCTAAACCCCTTCACTAAAAACTATAGTATTGGTTTTAAAAATCACATTATGATTTTATTATTCAATCTATATTCAAGAATTCAGTAAACATGAAGTTTTAAATTTCTAGTTATTTTTTGAACTTGCTCTCTTATTTGATTTTCCAGAGCCATTCCAGTTTATAAATATCTTAATTAAATTTTAACTAACTTAATATCTTTAAACAAACTGTTATTGTCTGTAATCTAGATTCTACAGAGATTGAATCAAAAGAATATGAATTTAAGTCAAAAACAGGATTACTGGAAAACATTACAGAGGAGATTCAAATAACATGCATACAAATTTACTTCACATTAAAAATCAACATTAAAAACTTATTTATTTCAATATCCAAGCATGTAACCATTTTTTTTTTTTGAAAAAAAGTTACCCACTGTCTCAGTTTAAAACAGGGACTTATATACCACAGTCATGAATATAAATATTCACACATATTTATATACTTAAAAATCATTTTAAGAAACATGCACAGTTTAATTCAAATCATACTTAAAGGATCATCGCATGCTAGTTCAAGATATAACAATTTTTTTCAAGTTTTACTCACCTTTAACTGAAGGACAAAGAAGCCTCTTGGAAAAAAAAGAAATGGAATCTGCTTTGAATTTTTGAAAACCTGAAACTGGAGATTCATGCTTGCAGATCTGATCCATGTTTTGATTTAGTTTGAATTGCATTTAAACTGATCTTGAATTTGTTTTTCCCCTAAATCAACTATGCAGCTTTTAGCAAAATCACAGTTCACGGGATTTTACTTTTTGTTTACAGATTCAACTTTTTTTTCTTTCTGATTTATGGTTTGCATTTTATTTTATTTAGTTTGAATATGAGGAAAAAGAATAGAAGAAGAAATGGTGATGTATATTAAAAATTTTGTTTTAAATTTAGTTATTATCTTTGAAAATAAAATACAATTGACACTTGTTGAGTTTGCATGTTACACAAATTCTAAAACATACTTTTACTCTTTAACAAATGTCTTAATTTTGAAATTTTATGTTTTAAACCCTTGCTAAATTTTTATTTATATAGATTATTTATTTATGTGTTATCTTTATATATATGAATTATGTCTTCATATGTTATATATCTATATCAATTATGTAACTTAGTAAGAAAGAATATTAACTCTTTTATTAATTTTATTTAAATTTTATACTTAAGTTGTTATTATACTTAAATTGATAACAATACATAATTACTAGTGTAAAAAAAAATGTCCAATTTACTTTGAATTAAATATTTTTTTCTTCTAATCAATGCTTCCTAATTATTTTACATATATGTATATATATGTACACCTATATACTTGTATGTGTATACTAAAATATTTTAACATTATAAAGTTTATACACATTTATTAACATATTTTAAATCTACCATCAAGTTTATCATTCCTAGATAATTATTTATTATAGTTTTAAATTCATACATACAGATATTTTCTAAATTATCAGAATTTCATTTATTAATCCAAATAAAAATCAGTATTTCTATAATTAACCTAGTTAATTATCAATTAACAGATGCTTAAAAAAATTCGGGTTATCACAGTTGCTACACAATTGCAAATTTCTACTTTACATTTTTCTCCCCCTTCATTCCTAAACCGTTGCATTAACACACTAGTTTCTAACAGCATTTCTTGGTTTCATTGCATCCATTTTTGATACGTTACATTAAAAAAATCATTGCATTTTACAATTTTGTTTTCGTTGTTACATCTCGGTTTCTTGTTGTGTACATTATACTTGATTTGTTCCTTCCTCTACCTTCTTTTGCCAATTCAATGAAATTTCAACCCTCACCCAAAAAATCAGCCACCATCTCCCCTCTGGTACAGCAGAATCTCCGTCGCCTGCAAATCAACATCCCGCCAGCAAACCATCAGCCACAACCGTGACAAACCAAATCTTTCACTTTCAGCAAAATCAAACAGCCACAATTTCAACTTTCGGCAAGTATCCCCTTTGCCTAAATAACTTCCTACTGTCACTGTCCAAATCCCCTCTGCGTCCCTTCAGTAGCTCCTCCATTGCCTGCAAATCAACACCCCACCAACACACTTTACCTCATTAAGAAAACAATCAACTGCATTCTACCACAACCATCACTTTCTTAACCAGACAAACCATTCACCAACCTTTAAATCTTCCACAAAGTAAACCAGAAACCATCTACAACCAAAACCCTTGCTACAACACCACCTTCCACCAGAGATCGCCTAGACCAACCAATCCCAACCTAAAATCAATTGCACTATCTCCTCCTCCCCCACCCGCAAACAAACTCCTCAACAACAGTATCTCCACAAACAACTTCACCTCACCCAACGCCAGGAATCATCTACAAGCACCACCACACGACCATTCACCTCCTCACCAACAACTTTGAATCCACATACAACTACAAGTTCCCAAAACTTCCGCAACACTCTCAATCAATCACATCGGCCATTTACCATCTACTGCATACAAAACCGTCACTTCCTCATCCTGCTTCAAACATGGCATCAACAAAGACAACCTCCAACCATTCACCCTCCATGTTCCTCAATTAACATCTATCACACCACCATCGAAAACAACCATCTCCATCCACACACTTGGAAACAAATCATCACCTCAATCACCTCTACTGCATTTCACTTACCCGCCTCCAATCACTATCAATCGCAATTCACATGTACCTAAACCAAAGCACCAACCTTTATTACCAAATCACCAGCATCTCCTCAGCCAATTGGCAATCATCCACAACCTACCGCACCCACAACTCTAATCACACCGCCTCTGAAACCACCGCAACAGCCACCTTCAATCTCCAGTTAAAACCGCGACCTACTTCTACACTGTTGTCTTCATGCCTAAATTCAAGGCCGTGTCCAACCAATCTTCCAACTTTCAACCACTCCTCAAACCATCCACTCGACCACTACGAACCACCCTAACAATTAATCCAATCGCTGATTCCAAGCATCAATTTATTTCTTAAAAAAGGGTAATTCTATTCCAACCCAAAATTTTGCTTTGTAGCCCCCCTCCCAAATAATTAAAATTATTATGACTAAATTACCCTTAAGAAATTTACTTTTTTCTCCACTATTAATAACAGTGGTAAGTTGGGTTAGAACAGCGCCAAAATCCTAATTTACAAATTTGTTGGAAAAAGTTTGATTTTCAAAGAAATAATTGATGGAGTTCGAAGAGAATGATGATACTCTATCACAATCACAGCAGGTTTGTCAAGAAATCATATTTATATCAATTTATTTTAAGATTTTCTTTCCCACAGTCGCTGTTGCGAAATAGAGTGGATTGCTATTAATTCCCACCTGAATCGTACTAGGATGAGGTAGTAATCACGCATAAGAACAGTGAGAATTTTCCAAAAACCACGTCGTCAGGAAGGAGATTTCGATTAAAACCACGCGAGAGACTTGCGTATTTGGTTATATAACCATGCAGAACCTATACGTGGTTTGTTTTGTAACCACGCGTTTGGGGGCGTGGTTGTTAGAATCAGTTCTGCAAATTGACTTTGTCTAATTTTATTTCCATTCTTACATTTTTGTTGTGTGCTACTTCCTTTTGCAGATCGTACCATTTTCAAGTGATGAAGAACCTTGCGATGAAATGGTGTTGGATTATTCTAATGAGTTTACGACAAATGATGTAAGAGTAATTTGTAACATTTTTTGTATAAATTAATCGTCATACTTTTCCTTGTACATTACTTACATTTCATTTTACATTTGTATTACAGATATTTCTTTCAAGGAACAAATTAGTTGATTGGGTTCGTGATACCGGAAAACGTCTTGGTTTTGTTATCATTATTCTAAAATCAGATACATGTGCATCAACCAAAAAACCAAGAGTTATGTTTGCTTGTGAACGAAGTGGTGTGTACAAAAGAGAAAAGACAAAAGCCCGGAGAATCTCTGAATGACCGGGACGAAAAAATGCAACTGCCCTTTTAGACTTAGAGGTGAGAAACTTCCTACTTTAGATGATTGGCGATTGCATGTTGTTAATGGTGTTCATAATCATTCGAAATTAAGAAATACTGAAGGACATTCGTATATTGGTCGACTAAATGAACATGAGACCAAGTTAGTTATTGAGATGCATAAGAACATGGTAAAAGAAAAAGAAATTTTACACACCATCAAAAGAAATGATCCTACAAATTGTACGACAATCAAAACCATATACAATGTTATCCGAGCTCAAAGCGCTATTGAAAGAGCAGGGCGATCTCAAGTTCAATATTTGCTTAGTAAATTGAAAGAGTTTGGTTATTTTGAATGGCACCATAAAACACTTGACGGAACAGATATTATTAAAGACGTTTTTTGGGCTCATCCAACCAATGTGGATTTTCTATGCACCTTTCCCCGAGTTATCATATTAGACTGCACATATAAGACCAATCGGTACAGAATGTCGTTACTTGAGGTTGTTGGTGTTACTTGCACCGATCTTACATTCTGTATCGCAATTGTGTACTTAGTTGTTGAAGCTAAAGAAAATTATTTATGGGCCCTAGAACGATTGAAATCTGTTTTACTCGATTGTGAAGTGGAATTGCCATCAGTATTCATTTCTGATAGGGAAACAGCGCTAGTTAATGCTATTGGAGTTGTTTTTCCAAACTCTGCTCATATGTTATGCACGTGGCACATTAAAAACAATGTTCTGACGTATGCAGAAAAAAGTGAAAGGTATGGAAGATGAGGAGAAGAAGTCATTTTTATTTGATTGGAATGAACTTATTTTTTCAAAAAATATAGTTGTGTACAATGAAAATTTGCAAGTGCTACATGAAAAGTACGCGAAGCATGGTTCACTGCTGAAGTATATTCACGAGACTTGGTTGGATACATACAAAGACCGATTTGTTCGAGCATGGATAGTACTTCTAATCGGTACTTATCTTTCATAGTAATATTAATATCAATTTCAAATAGTCATATTTTTATATAATAATATTGTTGTGTCATATGCAGGGCCGAATCCGCTCATTCAAAATTGAAGAAACATTTAGCTAGTTGTCAATGTAATTTCGAACAAGCTTGGATGAAGATGCATTCATTATTGGAACTCTCATTTACCGAACTTAAAGCATCATTCGAGCAAAGTTTAACAAAAGTAAAGCACATATTTCATATACGGGAATTCAAAAATTTAAGAGGCTGTTTATATCAAGGCACTGGATTTGATTCATTCAGAAATACAGAGAACAAAAGATGTTGGTGAGGATGAATTGCTATGTGGATGTGTCGTTCGTAGGACACATGGATTACCTTGTGCGCATGAGTTAGCACGTCTTGGGCCTGGTACCGTCATATCCCTTGAAATGATTGATGTTCATTGGACAAGACTTTATCTTGTTGAAATTAGTGGAAAGAAAGATGTTGGTGTTGTAGAAAAAATAGAGGTACTTTTATATGATGTTAAAAAGATGGATACCCTATACCAAATGCAAATTTATAAGAAGCTGTTAGAAGTTGTTGAACCCCAGACTTCTGCTCTCGCATCACCAAAAAGTAAAATAAAAACACGTGGAAGAGAAAGCAAAAAAAGTGCTAAGAATTCAACTAAAAGAATGCCTTCGTCATTTGAGCTTGTACAAAATGTGTACTCCCAAAGTTCGTGTACTTCAAAAAAAGCTCGTGTCGATAAACTTCCTATTCGAAAACCAAAGAAGGTACGTAAAAGACTTGCATGTTATTTGCATACATATATTATGTAATTATTGACTTTACTTGTCACCTTATTTCCCAGTTAGAAGAACTAACCGTAGGCATGAAAACTTATTTGCCCCAAATACCGTTGGCGATGAAGGCATTTGTTACTGATATTATTGACGTCCGATCAGATGGTAACTGTGGATATATGTGTGTCGCGGCTTTGCTTGGTATGGGTGAATCTAGCTGGGGCCAAATTAGGCAGGATTTGTACGAAGAATTATATGAAAATCAGAGTTTATACGCTCGTGTTTTTGTTGAGCATGACAGAACTACTACACTTCTCAATAGCATTAGACATGAAGGTGAAGGGTTTGTGCCGATAGAAAAGTGGATGTCGATGCCCGATGTTGGTTGTCTCATTGCAACTAGATACAATGTTGTAGTGTTCAATATTAGTGAAAGACTCATGCTGAAAATACCACCATTGAAAGGTAAAGTGCCTCCGCCGATACAACGCACGGAAATTGGATTAGCTTTTGTAAACCAAGATCATTTTGTGCAGGTACGTAACATACATATTAACTCTGTCATTCGTAAATTTAACTTAAACTTGAACTGAAATTGTATATTCTAACTTGTAGGTGAAACTGGAGCCCAAACACCCAGTTCCACCAATTTATTCGAAATGGTTCACAGCTCGTGATGTGGACGCAAGTAGATGGGAGGACGTGTTCACCGACCGAAGACAAGCGTATGATGAAAGAAATGAATATGCTGAATGGATGTAGTTGTTTTTTACTTTAATGTTGTTGACATTTGATATGAATTTGGAATGGTTGTATAATTGCATTGAATGAATGAAGTTGAATTATATTTTAGCACTTTTCCAGAGAGAATATATAATATACATTGCAGTCGAATATGAAAGAAGTTGAATATATAATATGAATGAAGTTGTATAATATGCTTTGCAGTCGAAATGGTTCACTTTTCCAGAGAGAATATTTTTTCCCTGTTTGACCTAACCACGTATAACCTATACGAGAATTTTGTTCTAGTATGGGAAACAAAAACGTGGTTTGTGCTTTAACCTCGAACGAATATTACGTGGTTCGTCGAAAACAACGTTGACAATCAACGTGGTTTGCGCTTAACCACGTATGATCACTACGTGGTTTCTCTGCGTTCCACGTACTTACAGTGCATGGTAAACACAGAGACTGAAAAAAATAATTTGACACAATGCACATCAACATACGCAAACAACATACATTTCAAAATATGCAAACAACATACATTTCATACAACATTTCGTAACACCATTTCATACAACAATTCGTCCACCATTTCATATAACAATTTTACCTTAGACTAGTCTATTCCAAAAAGTCATTTAACCATACATTTCAAAAAGTCATTTCATGTTAACCATACAACATTTCCAGAAATAACTACACTTGACGACGAATGTAGCGTGATGCGGCGACTTTGGCACTATCAACTTGAGGGTTAGCTCCATCCAAAAGACCATGCACATCATGTAGGGTCTGCAAAAAAAATTAAATTGAAAATAAACTAGCTTAAACTAAGTGTTATAAATTTAAATGAGATGAATCATACCGCGTACAATTGGTCATAGGTCGGCTGAAAATGTGGAGCTCCAATCTGTACATCATCAGGTAATCTTGCTGGATTTTGAACACGCAAAACACTATGCTCCCGATACCACTCCATATAGTCCTCAGTGCAACTCATGAAAGAATGTTGAAGTGGTGTGGATCTATGGGCCTCTGCAATCACATGATTGTACTAATTCTCCCATATACTTTCTAGAAATTGATAACGCACTCGAGTGTATGTGGTTGAAGTTGAACCTCGACGTGCATTTGTTGCTACTGGAAGAATAGGAGGCATTGGAACGTTCTGAACTCTGCCAAACTGTCTAAGTACTCTATCGGGATGATAAGGCTCTACAACATTGAGGCAGAGTATGCAGCCACTATACCAAGCTATAGGATGAAATGGATGATACTGTCGTGCGAATATGTAAGGATCAAAAATAACCTGTTCAAAGATATAGTTAACATCATCATCATTATAGTCCTAATAATCATAAAAAAATAGATATAACTACCTGCTCAATCTGAATAGTATCCAGGAATATACGGTAATCAATGATTGATGCACCACAGTCTGTAGATGGATTCCACCGAGCTGCATGGGATAAAGTCTCATAGTACAAGTTAGTGGATGGATGAAAGCATGGAAAGTGCTCAAATATCCATGACTCTAGTAAGCAAAGGAATCCTGCAATCTGTTTCACACCCATGCGAGTCGCTAACCTAGGCTGCCTGTATAGAAATGCGAGTGTTGCCGATCCCTAAGAATAAGTACTGACTACATCCAAATGTTTTAGTGCATCCAACAGTGAAATGTGCACATGAGACTTGCTTTTATCTACAAACAATGTGTTACTGAGAAGGAATAGAAGATAAGCACGAGCAGCATGCCTAACTGCTCATCTGTCCAATCATCATTAACACTTCAAATATATCATATAATTTAGGCAAACTTATTTTATACCCAACCCTCTCATTCATTTCCAACCTAGCTTCTGCTTTGGTAATGCCGAGATACTTCGAAACAATATTGACTGCCTGTTCCATTTCATATACCATGCTCTGTATGGGCTTACCTTCTACTGGAATATGTAATAAAGAAGCAACATCATCGAGAGTTATAGTCATCTCACCGAATGGTAAATGGAATGTATTTGTCTCAGGATACCATCGTTCTACAAAAGCTGATACCAAATTCTTGTTAACACTCTTGTAGCAAGTGCTAACAATAGAAAACTAGCCAGACGCGTCAATGATTGCTTTGAATCTTGTAGCATTATCTGGAATCTTCCACTCGAACATCTTTTGTGCATGGTTAACACAAGTGAGCGGTGATCGTTCCTACACGAATAAACGTTAGAATTAGTAAATGTAGACTATCCATATCAATGTTGTAGAATAATGTTAGGTACATACCTGACCAATCTATATCATTGAAGCAACGTGAGTATCAAACTCTCTAATCACATCATTAATTCTCGGTCCACCTTTCTCGTTTACATCTTCCTCGCCTTCACCCTCTTTCTCGGACTCGTCATCTGTCTCGTTGTCATTACTGGTATGTGAATCATCTCCCGTGTCTGCTCCATCGTCTTCAGATGAGTCTGAACCACCTTCTCCTTCCTTACCTCCCTCATCTCCCACACCTCCCCCATCTCCCTCACCTCCCTCATCTCCCTCATCTCCCTCATCTCCCTCATCTCCTTGATCACTCTGCTCCCGGGCAACAATTTCATATGCGGTTGCATCTGTACCTTGCTGCTCCTCTCCCGTATCATCTCCAACTTCAACTACGGTGTCCGCACTACTACCTCCGGCCCTTTGCATCATTCTCCGTTTCCATTCTGAAGTAGTCATTCGTGCTCTACCCATCTGTAACCAAGTTTAGAAAACCCATTTAGCACGACCATATTCGTAAACAATAAATAGTAGAACTTGTTCGCAGGGCTATTTTTCTTGCTATATACAGCTTACCTCGCAGGCAAACAATGTGGTAAAAATGCTTACCCCGCAAGGTTCCTGCGTGGTAGAAATGAATACCCCGCAGTTCCTTTGCATTGTTTTCATTTTTACCACGCAATGGCCCTGCGTGGTACGCATTTTTACCACGCGTTTGCCCTGCGTCTGTATACACCAAAAAAAATATCGCTTTTCAATTCAACATTTATAACTCGCATTTCTATACGAACCAAAACTCGAATATAAATCATCGTTCAACATATATAACTCGCGTTTCTTCAAATCCAAACTCGAATAAATCATCGTTCAACATATATAACTCGCATTCAAACCCAAACTCGAATAGATCATCAAATTCAACCCTAACTCGCGTTCAACTTATATAACAGAATACAAAATTGAGGAGGATGAGGAGGAGGAGTTTCGTACCTTTGCTAAGCTATTGAGGAGTCGCGACTTGAAGAACGGAGAATCGCGAGTAAAAGAAGGAGGGAAATTGCGTATGAAAGTGGAAGGGATAGTATGGGAAAATATGGGGGCTACTAATTAAACTAAGGGGTATGTAAAAAAATAACAAAATGGGGGGCTACAAAGCAACAGTTTGGGTTGGAATAGAATTTTCCCTTAAAAAATTTTGAATTTCTTTCTTCTTCTATTTTCGTTTTAAGGTGCAATTTTACTTGATTTAGAAAGAAACTATATAGGATTTGGGTATTAAAGATTCGCGTATTGGCTGTGGGGTTATGGTCCAGAGTGTAATTTTTTTAGTATGCATTCATTTTATTTTTTTTTTCTTAGATTTCTAAAAAATAGAGAGATAAAAAATATCTTATTCAAATTTGCAGGTTGTAAATTACAGGTTGCAAAAAGGAGAAGAACCGCTCTACTTTGCATGCGCTAAAAAACCCCGCTGCTTTTAAAACAATATTTGCCAATTATTTTGCATGCTCTAGTATTGTGTTATTATCTCCTATTTTATTTAACTGCATTGTTGGTTGCTTACATTGATTAAAAGAAAGAAAGAAAAAACCAAAACAAAAATTCATTTGTAGTTGCATTGTCAATTCACGTTTAATTTATGTTTTGCATTCATTTCATCTTGTTTTATTTATTAAGGGCGATACCCAACTTCACATAAGGTGGGGGATTTCATCACCTCATCCATGGCCTGCAAATTGCATATCATCTAAAAATTTGACTAATAATAACGGTTAGACATTAGACTTAAGGGAGTCGCAAGCTTATCTAGGGTAAAATTGTATCTTGACAAGTTGTTTTCTTTTAACAATTTATTCTTAGTGTCTATGCAACAGTAGAGTAACAATCGTTTATAAATATTATGGTGATTCGTAAATACTGCAACGATAGTTTCTTTGACGATTCTTAAACCTTTAGCTATATTGCTAACGTGACTCTTGGTGTACCGATAACTCTTGCATATTACTTGATTAAGAATTATTGAATTAAGTCAATATATGATTATACAGTTTTGGGTTAAGAGCTATTAAGGACAGAAAATTTGTAGTTAAGTCCTTGCATTCATGTAGTTGCATTAGTTCATGCATATATAAAACAAAACAAAAAAAATCCAAAAGTAAAAAAAATTCACATTTTTCGTAACTTAGTTTTTAAACAAAAATAAAAAATCTTTTCAAAAGCAAAAGCTAAAAAATGAAAACAAAAATATTTTTAAAAAGAAAAAAAATAAAATCCAAAACATAGAACAAAATAAATCTTCCTTTGAAAATAATTTCTTTTTGGAAAATATTTTTCTTTTAAAAAACGAAAGAAAAGAATTTTTTCACTTCATTTTATTCTCTAAACCTTGTTTGATTCTCTTAACCTTGATTTTCATGTCTTTCTCTCCTTGATCTTTTCATTTGTGCATGAGTACTTGGACTCATGATACATCAACGAATCATTTAACTTGAACGAATGGACCTCCAACGATGGCTAATGAAAACCCTCCACAAACTTTCATGGATAGAACCTTTCCCAATGGAGTTTATATCCCTTCGTATATCATATTACCCCCCAATGGGTAATCGCTTTGAAATTCAATCAAATCATATTACCACACTCCCGAAATTTGACCTTTTTGAACAGATCACTCATGCATCTTCTTAACAAAATTCGAACAAGTTGTGCAGCCATTAAACTTCAATAATTATGTGAAGATGGAATCAAACTTAGGTTTATTTCATACGCCCTTTATCGATTACGCGAAAAAATGGTTGTATAGCTTGCCTTAGAACTCGTTCAAAACTTGGGATGAATTAGTTAAAGTTTTCTAAAGTTTTATCCCTTGGAAAAAATGACCAAAATACGAAACAAAATTGTAAACTTTCATCAATTCAGGGGTAATCCTTTTTAAAAATACTTTGAAAGATTTAAAGAGCTTTTGATAAAAAGTCCACACAATAATTTTGAAAAATGGACTCTTTGTCAAATCCTATATGATGGACTTAAAAATAGTCAACGAACCATGCTTGAATCGATGTGCCAAGGCAATTTTCTCACCCAACATCATGACAATGCTTCGCAATTCCTTGAGAAATTGATCGAAAAATCATCACAATGGGAATATTCTAACGAGAAATCCATCTATTCACGATCAAATGCACACATAATAGGACCATCGTTGGCTTTGGAAGCGGAAATTGATGCCATGACCAATAAATTTGACAACTTTTCTCATCCAATCAAATGAACCACGCTTCCCAACCATTATGTCATAACTGTAATGATCCGAATCATATCAGCGATCGATGCCCACAACTGTTAGAACAACCCAACGCTTTTAACGAAGCTAAGAATGACCCGTTTTCGTTTTCTCCAACGTACAATCCTGGTTGGAGAAATCATCCTAACTTTGCATGGAACCAAAATGACTCTAGACTGAATTTGGTCCGTCCCAATTTCAAGCATTTCCGAGCAACGCTTCAAATCCTCCTTTTTTGCCCAGCCACTTTCAATGAATTTTTGCGCATAATCTCAAAATTAAACACTACAATCTTCGCTCCTCAAGACGATAAACGAATGACTTCACTTGATAAAATTCTTGAAACTTTGGTGTAAAACCCTTAATTTTTAATAACATTATTCAAGAGATTTAATTAGATAAATTAAATAGAATAATATAAATATTAGAGTGATAAGGGGATTGAGATTTGAAAACATAACTAGAGGCCGTGCTTAAATAAAAAATAAATAAAGAATGAGTTTATGGAAATGGTTTGGCAGCTAACTAATAAGAGAATAAAACAACGGCTTAATGGGTAATTGACGCAGCATAATCCCGTCACCCTTATAATCCCATTTCCACTTTCTATTCATGTTCACTTTTTTCATAACACTAAAATGTAAATCAAAGAGGAGCAAGCCGTCCATTACCCATGGAAAAAGGGGGAAAATCAAAATTAAAGCTAAGGAATCAAGCTAGGGGAATTAATCAGGATCAAATCTCAAATTCCTTATCCAAATCAAGGTGAATAATAATCAAAACCCTCTCTATTTTATTTTTAATAATCATTTGATTTAAGGTTTAATTTTAAATCCATTATGATGATGATTGTGGCGCCCCACCTCTATACCCACGCTAGCCAAGAACACTACGGTGTAATGCTGTCAACTAGCACGGAGAATAAGGCTGTTGAGGAGCGACCATCCGTGTAATTGCCTTGCGTGAGCACCGATATTTCAGATAGTATAACATGCATTTTTATTTCAAAAGGAAATCCGACATACCGATACAAACACAAAGCTACTACACAGTGGCTATAATAATCTTCGGAAACAAATATAGAAATAAGCATAACATAAATCAGTCACAGATAATTCATATCACAAAGGCGGAAATAGATATGAATATATAACTAACACATGAAAGTGTATATCAGAGTAGCGGTCTAAAAAGATCCGCAATAACACAAAAGAATAGTTACAAGAACTACATAAAAGAATAAGTATACATCATGGAGTCTATATCTCATTTGTATACAATCCAAAAACTACTAGTCTAAGTAGTTAACCAAAAGTCAGAGAAATCAATCCCATGTGAGAAGTCAAGATGAAGCACCTGTAACATCTCGGTCTGACCCGAGTATTATTTAATAAGAAAATAATAAACGGATCAGTCTAACTATAAATATCAGATGAAACGATATAGAATAAGAGATATGGCTAAACACATAATAATCACAATGCCAAGCTGTGATATATATAAGTAATTGAAAATCAACGAGAGATTAATCAGTATCACAGAATCTATCATAGAATCTACACAAGAATCAAAGAAATGTCATACTCCTTATTTCGTTCACCAAACCATAAATATTGACAATTATATCAATGCCAATCATAAAAGTCAATGACACACAAATTCACCAATGCACAAATATTGATAAAACTTATCAACGGAAATCACGAAAATTGGTGAAGAACAAATTCTAGAAATCATCTCAAGAAGTCCAGTCAATGACACACGAATTCACCTATGCACAAAAATTGATAAATCATATCAAAAGAAATCACAGAAATAGGTGAAGTAGAAATTCCACAATTCGACACACGAAATCCAGAAATCACACAAAAAAAGGGGGGAGGCCTATCACACGAACGGGAGCATAAAAACTCACCAACATATGTATCACACGAACGAGACGCTATCTCATGGTAGCTAGCCATTAATTTTTGACACACGAACGGCCCGAAGACCATGGGGCGCTACCCCATCAATTTGAGTCGAAACTCCACAAAACCAGGTTTAGTCTCCCTCGCAGACAAAGAGACATCGCACATTGCTAGTCTAAATCACAAAAAATGATCGTCATGATCATCAAGAAGTGTCAATTACAGTAAGCTAGTAAATATATGAGCTTAGCTTCATGTCCCATAACCACTAGCTTAACTTAAATATTTACGAACAAATTGTAGATCTCCACTAGAAAATTGTCACAAGAGTTTCAATCGAACAAGTCCAAGAATTAACCGACGAAGTAAACGCAAGCGTTTCATACCACTTGTTTTACTAAGCCGTTTAATTAGATTTCTCATACGAGTGAGGTAAAGGTTTGTATATACTAATAGATTGGAAAACGGTTTTAAAAACGAGTTTTGTACTAAAATAGTGTTGAAATCATTTGAAGAAAGAGTTTTAATATTTACTACTAGTATAGAAACCTTTATATTTTTAAAGTGACAAATCACGAAGAAGATTGTAGGAACAATCAATCACTAAAATTCTCATACGAAGATGTGAATGAAAATCCAAAGAAATCGATAAAGAATCCATCGAAATGGATATTCAAAAATCCCTAAAAAGGAGTCATCAAAGTCATAAAAAATGATAACAACACATAGGAAACAACACAAATCGATTAAAGTTGGAAATTCAAACAACTAGGCGAATAGGCAAAAATGCACCAGGTTGGTCGGCCGGCTACAGAGCTCGGTCGACCGGACCAAAAAAACAGAAATGCTCGGGAAGCAGGTCGGTCGGCCGAACCCTGTAGTTGGTCGACCAGACCATAAACAGAGAAGTACTAAGCACTTTTAATAGCAGGTCGGTCGACCGGCCCAGGGGTTCGGTCGGCCGAACCTGATGTTCTACAAATTTGAAACCCATTTACTTGATGTGCAAACTCCACCAATTCGCAACCGAACGAGCACGGTCGATAGGGAATTATGCCCAACGGCTACCCGATCCTATTGGCTCCTCGATGCATCACCAAAAACGCATTTGAACATCAAAGCTATGATTTTTAAGGATTTGAACCCAAAACACTAAAAATTGGAATATTCACCAATTCAATCCAAACCAAAAGCATTTGCACAAGAATAAGTGTTAGGAATTCATACCTAACAATCGAAGATAATTATAAGCATAGATGTGAGATAAAAATCTCACCTTTGAACCCAAGCAATTGAAGAAGAAGCTTGAAAGCAAAAGGGGAATCAACCACTCTTCAAATCCAACTCAAGAAGCTTGATTCTAAGCTAAAAAAAGAAACATTTCCCAAATTAGGTTTAGGAATTTTCTGAAATCAAAGAGAGAAAGAGTTGGAGAAGAAGAAGAGAAGCTTACCAATGGGTTCTTCTATTAGTTTGGAGCTAGAGTTTGATTTGCAAAAGAAAACTAGGGTTTTGGAGTTTTAATTTCCCATCTCTCCCACCATTGATGCTTTAGAACTGAAAAGAGGAGAAAGTGAGGGTGAATGGGGAGAAGTGGCTCAGATTTGAGTATAAGTTAAACATAGGGCTGAACCCAAACCCAAACCCAAAGTGAAAAAGTAGCAAAAATCATCTTTCTCCAAACATATCGAAGCTTATACTCAAAAAGGTCGCAATCGGCATTTTAAACTGAATGGGAGTGGTCCCGAGTCCTAATTCGATCGTATGCAAAAAGTAGCTTTTCGGACTAAATTCTGAGTATCGACAAAATATTTAAATAAAATATTTAAATATAAAAATCGATAAATATGCGGGTTGTTACAGACTCCCCTCCTTAAAGAAATTGCGTCCTCGCAATATTTAAGAAGAGAATATAAAGTAACAACCATAAAAGCATATTCAACACAAAAGAAATTTGAAATAAAAGGTTCACCTTAAAGAGCACGTGAAAGTAAGTCCGGATGTGATCGCTCGATGAACTCTCTAGACTCCCAAGAACAATCCTTAGGATTTGAAGACCATTGAACTTTCACAAGCGGAACATCTTTATTTCGAAGACGTTTGACCTCCGAAGCAATAACTCGAATAAGATGCTGCTCATAAGTTAAATTAGGCGAAATTTCAATTTCTTCCACAACACCGGGCTCAAGAATAGAATGGGAATCTCAAAGACACTTCCGAAGTTGAGAAACGTGAAACACGTCATGGATAGTAGAAAATTGAGCCGGTAATGATAGCCGATAAGCCAAGGAACCAATACGTTCAGCGATAGAAAATGGTCTAATATATCGAGGCGCTAACTTTCCCGATCGACTGAAACGTACAACACCTTTCATAGGTGAAACACGAATAAAAACAAGATCTCCAACAGAAAATTCTAATTTCCTTCTTCGGTTATCGGCATAGGATTTTTGTCTACTTTGGGCTTCTTTCATTCTATGTCGAATAAGTTCAATCTTTTCTGTGGAATCACGAATAAAATCTGGACCTAAAACAAGCTTCTCACCGGCCTCAAGCCAACAAGAAGGAGATCGGCATGGCCTTCCACAGAGTGCCTCGAAAGGTGCCATACCAATACTAGATTAGAAGCTATCATTATAGGAAAATTCAACAAGTGAAATATGATCTTCCCAACTTCCACCAAAATCAAGAACACATGCACGAAGAAGATCTTCAAGAGTTTGATTCACACGCTCGGTTTGTCCATCGGACAGAGGATGATAAGCGGTGCTAAAATTAAGCTTCATTCCTAAAGCTTTTTGAAGACTCTTCCAAAATCCACTAGTAAACAATGGATCACGATCACTAACAATAGAAGTAGGAACTCCATGCAATTTAACAATTTCTTTAATAAAAAGTTTGGCCAAAAGAGGAACGGTTCGGTTAGACCGAACGGGAATAAAATGGCCGGATTTAGTAAGTCTATCAACAATCACCCATAAGCTATCATGACCCGAACGACAACGGGGAAGGCCATCTATAAAATCCATGGAAATTTGGCCCCACTTCCAATTTGGAATTTCTAAAGGTTGCAATAACCCACCGGGCCTTTGATGTTCGGCCTTAACGAGTTGGCAAGTCATGCAACGCTTAACAAAGTTAGCAATATCAAGTTTCATTCCCTCCCAATAATAAAGTCACCTCATATCCGCGTACATTTTACTACTACCGAGATGAATGGTAAATTTAGAACGATGAGAATCTTCTAAAATATCTTTACGAAGATCACTAATATTTGGCACGATAAGTCTACCAAATTTCCGAGTGCCGCCACGAGAATCGATATCAAAGTCTTTCAAACCTTCCATATCAATTTTATCCTTAATATTTTGGCCAAGAAGAGCCAATTCGGGATCTAGCCCTTGAGCTACAAGAATGCGGTCTAAAAGAGAAGGATGAGCCTCAAGGCTACATAAAACAAGAGATGAACATAAATCGGAAACACGGTCTCGAATTTCGCAAGTGGATAAAATCTCGAGATCGTTCCATTCGGATATCATCATAGAAACAACAGCTTGTTGTTTACGGCTAGGAGCATCGGCGACACGATTACCCTTACCGGGAGTATAAAGAATATCAAGATCATATGGTGCAAGAAATTCGAGCCAACGCTGTTGACGCAAATTAAGTTCCTTTTGAGAGAATAAGTACTTCAAGGATTTATGATCGGTATAATGAACAAATTTCTCTCCTAAAAGATAATGACGCTAAATCCGAAGAGCAAAAACAATAGCCGCGAGCTCTAAATCATGAGTGGCATATCTAGTCTCAGCAGGCTTCAATTGCCTAGAAGCATAAGCAATAACACATTCTCTTTGCATAAGAACGGCACCCAAACCAACACGACTAGCATCAGTATAAACAACGAAACCTTGATTCCCCTCGGGAATAACAAGAATAGGAGCATCAGAAAGAAGTTCCTTCAATTTCTGAAAAGAAGCTTCACATTTGTCCGACCAAATGTATTTAACACCTTTCTTCGTTAAACTAGTGAGAGGCACGGCAATCTTAGAAAATTCTTTGATAAAACGGCGATAATAACCCGCCAATCCAAGAAAACTACGAATCTCGGTCACACTTTCCGGTCTCTTCCAATCTTGAATCGCTTCAATCTTTGAAGGATCCACGGAAATTCCGGATTCGAAAATAATATGACCGAGAAACTTCACACGAGATTGCCAAAAATGGCATTTAGAAAATTTTGCTTTCAATTGATTACTCCTAAGAGTTTCCAACACAATCCGAAGATGTTTTTCATGCTCCTCCTCGGTTTTAGAATACACAAGAATATCGTCAATAAAAATGAGAACAAACCGGTCGAGGAAGTCTTTGAAAACTCTATTCATAAGGTCAACGAAATAAGATGGGGCATTCGTCAACCCAAATGGCATAACAAGCCATTCATAAGATCCATAACGAGTACGGAACGAGGTCAAAGGAATGCTATCCTCTGCAATACGAAGCTGATGAAATCCAGTAGCTAAGTCTAATTGTGAAAAGACTCTAGCACCACTAAGTTGATCAAATAGGTCATCAATCCGAGGTAAAGGATATTTATTTTTGATAGTAAGATCATTAAGCTTGCAGTAGTCAACGCAAAGCCTAAGTGTACCATCGGATTTCTTTACAAAAATAGCTGAAGATCCCCAAGGCGAGGAACTAGAGTGAATAAATTGCTTCGTCTCCAATTCGAATAATTGTTTACGCATCTCCTCGTTTTCTTTATTGGACATACGATAAGGACGAGTGATAGGTTGAGCTCCAGGAATGAGATTAATTCTGAACTCAATTGCTCGCTTAGGTGGTAATCCTAAAACTGGCTCAAATATGTCGGAAAATTCACGAACGACGTGAATAAGAGAAATAATATCACCCTCATCATCATCATCGTCATCATGAGGGTTTAAAGAATATAAGGATGCAACCAAAGCAGAATCCGAATCTTTAAGAATAACAGAAACCTAATTAACAGATTGAGGATGTTGAAGATGAATAGTCCGCTCAGGACATAGGATATGAGCTTCATAACGGTTAAGCCAATCCATTCCCAAAATCATCCCAAAGCCTAAAAAACGCATGACATGCAAATCGGCTAGGAAAGGAAAATCACACAAAATAATCTCGACATCTTTACACAATAAACTAATTGTTGCGGATCCACTAACCGGATTCGCAATTCTCAAAGAAGTCATTAAACACAAAACATCCAAAGAAAAAGTATAAACAAGTTCTTTTGATATAAAAGAATGGGACGCACCCGTATTAAAAAGAACTCGAATAGGTTGATCACGAAATAAAATAATACCATCAAGAATGGAATGAGAGATACCTTGACCACGAGATGTGTTGCCACGGGCTTGAGCAACATTAAGCTTTCCCTCCTTCCTATTTTGAAGTTTGGGACATACATGCATAAAATGGTCTGGGCTTTTACAATAGCGACAAGTATGAGGCTTTGAACACTTATTCGCAAAATGGTCTCTGGAACCACAGTTAAAGTATTTCCCTTCAGTAGAGGAAAAGGTCTTTACAGCAGGAGTTGCTTGCCTCCCTTTCTTATTGGGATAAGGACCTTTGAATTTGTTTGTCCTCTTCTTGTTGTTATTGAAGCTTGGTTTGGAACCTACCACTTCAACATCATTCTCCCTATCTGCCTCTTCAAGACGAATAGCGATATCAATGAGTTGGTCGAAAGAAACTTCTAATTTTAGAAGTAATGACTTCTTGAGATTTTTGTTTAGGCCATAGACGAACCTCTGATTTTTCTTCAATGGGGGTGTTGATATATTCAACCCGTATTTGGAGAGAGATTCAAAAGACGCGACATAATCTGTCACGGAAGATTCACCTTGAACAAGGTTTATAAAACGGCGAGCCAAAGTCACCTTCTCAGCTTCTGGTACGAATTTTAACTCGAAGCGCTCTCGGAATTTCTCCCAAGTGAGATCAACTTCATTAATCTCAGAAATAAGAAGTTCGTACCAGTCCAATGCTCTTTCTTGGAGCATACTAGAAGCCAACTGAACTCGGTGAAGATCAACGAGGTTCATGCGAGAAAAGATTCGATCGCATGTCCTTAACCAAGCCTGGACTTCAATAATAGTTTCAGAACCTTTAAATGGCTTCCCACCCAAATTAGTATAATCATAGCACAAGCGTGCGAATCCCGACCTTGGGTGAGTAGGTTTCAGATTAGAACCAGCTGCTTGAGCATTCATGACAAGGTCAAGAAGTTGCTGGGTAGTCATAAAAACTCCATCTTGGGGAGTAGCACTAGATTGACCGGCGCTGGGACGGCCAGGTCTAACCATTTCTCTTCCCTTTGAAAGAAATAAAGAAGAAGAAAAAGGTTATTCTCAAGATAAATATCAAGCAATTCTTGATAGATAAAACAAGGAATCATAAAGAAAATAGGATGAATCGGTACGAAGACTCGAATTAAATCCTAAAGCACGACTCCTAAGAAAGACTTAGGACGATGATCCTTGTTATAATATTCCATATTGTTCCGAAGTTTGGCTCCGATACCAAGGTGTGGCGCCCCACCTCTATACCCACGCTAGCCAAGAACACTACGGTGTAATGCTGTCAACTAGCACGGAGAATAAGGCTGTTGAGGAGCGACCATCCGTGTAATTGCCTTGTGCGTCATGTCAGATAGTATAACATGCATTTTTATTTCAAAAGGAAATCCGACATACCGATACAAACACAAATCTACTACACAGTGGCTATAATAATCTTCGGAAACAAATATAGAAATAAGCATAACATAAATCAGTCACAGATAATTCATATCACAAAGATGGAAATAGATATGAATATATGACTAACACATGAAAGTGTATATCAGAGTAGCGGTCTAAAAAAATCCGCAATAACACAAAAGAATGGTTACAAGAACTACACAAAAGAATAAGTATACATCATGGAGTCTATATCTCAATTGTATACAATCCAAAAATTACTAGTCTAAGTAGTTAACCAAAAGTCAGAGAAACCAATCCCATGTGAGAAGTCAAGCTGAAGCACCTGTAACATCTCGGTCTGACCCGAGTATTATTTAATAAGAAAATAATAAACGGATCAATCTAACTATAAATATCAGATGAAACAATATAGAATAAGAGATATGACTAAACACATAATAATCACAATGCCAAGCTGTGATATATATAAGTAATTGAAAATCAACGAGAGATTAATCAATATCACAAAATCTATCACAGAATCTACACAAGAATCAAAGAAATGTCATACTCCTTATTTCGTTCACCAAACCATAAATATTGACAATTATGTCAATGCCAATCACAAAAGTCAATGACACACAAATTCACCAATGCACAAATATTGATAAAACTTATCAATGGAAATCATGAAAATTGGTGAAGCACAAATTCTAGAAATCATCTCAAGAAGTCCATCAATGACACACGAATTCACCTATGCACAAAAATTGATAAATCATATCAATAGAAATCACAGAAATAGGTGAAGCAGAAATTCCAGAATTCGACACACGAAATCCAGAATCACACAAAAAAGGGGGGAGGCCTATGACACGAACGGGGGCATAAAAACTCACCAACATATGTATCACACGAACGAGACGCTATCTCATGGTAGCTAGCCATTAATTTTTGATACACGAATGGCCCGAATACCATGGGGCGCTACCCCATCAATTTGAGTCGAAACTCCACAAAACGGGGTTTAGTCTCCCTCGCAGACAAAGAGACATAGCACATTGCTAGTCTAAATCACAAAAAATGATCGTCATGATCATCAAGAAGTGTCAATTACAGTAAGCTAGCAAATATATGAACTTAGCTTCATGTCCCATAACCACTAGCTTAACTTAAATATTTACGAACAAATTGTAGATCTCCACTAGAAAATTGTCACAAGAGTTTCAATCGAACAAGTCCAAGAATTAACCGACGAAGTAAACACAAGCGTTTCATACCACTTGTTTTACTAAGCCGTTTAATTAGATTTCTCATACGAGTGAGGTAAAGGTTTGTATATACTAATAGATTGGAAAACGGTTTAAGAAATGAGTTTTGTACTAAAATAGTGTTGAAATCATTTGAAGAAAGAGTTTTAATATTTACTACTAGTATAGAAACCTTTATATTTTTAAAGTGACAAATCACGAAGAAGATTGTAGGAACAATCAATCACTAAAATTCTCATACGAAGATGTGAATGAAAATCCAAAGAAATCGATAAAGAATCCATCGAAATGGATATTCAAAAACCCTAAAAAGGAGTCATCAAAGTCATAACAAATGATAACAACACATAGGAAACAACACGAATCGAATAAAGTTGGAAATTCAAACAACTAGGCGAATAGGCAAAAATACACCAGGTCGGTCGGCCGGCTACAGAGCTCGGTCGACCGGACCAAAAAAACAAAAATGCTCGGGAAGCAGGTCGGTCGGCCGAACCCTGTAGTTGGTCGACCGGGCCATAAATAGAGAAGTGCTAAGCACTTTTAATAGCAGGTCGGTCGACCGGCCCAGGGGCTCGGTCGGCCGAACCTGATGTTCTACAAATTTGAAACCCATTTACTTGATGTGCAAACTCCACCAATTCGCAACCGAACGAGCACGGTCGATAGGGAATTATGCCCAACGGCTACCAGATCCTATTGGCTCCTCGATGCATCACCAAAAACGCATTTGAACATCAAAGCTATGATTTTTAAGGATTTGAACCCAAAACACTAAAAATTGGAATATTCACCAATTCAATCCAAACCAAAAGCATTTGCACAAGAATAAGTGTTAGGAATTCATACCTAACAATCGAAGATAATTATAAGCATAGATGTGAGATAAATATCTCACCTTTGAACCCAAGCAATTGAAGAAGAAGCTTGAAAGCAAAAGGGGAATCAACCACTCTTCAAATCTAACTCAAGAAGCTTGATTCTAAGCTAAAAAAATAAACATTTCCCAAATCAGGTTAAGGAATTTTCTGAAATCAAAGAGAGAAAGAGTTGGAGAAGAAGAAGAGAAGCTTACCAATGGGTTCTTCTATTAGTTTGGAGCTAGAGTTTGATTTGCAAAAGAAAACTAGGGTTTTGGAGTTTTAATTTCCCATCTCTCCCACTATTGATGCTTTAGAACTGAAAAGAGGAGAAAGTGAGGGTGAATGGGGAGAAGTGGCTCAGATTTGAGTATAAGTTAAACATAGGGGTGAACCCAAACCCAAACTCAAAGTGAAAAAGTAGCAAAAATCATCTTTCTCCAAACATATCGAAGCTTATACTCAAAAAGGTCGCAATCGGCATTTTAAACTGAATGGGAGTGGTCCCGAGTCCTAATTCGACCGTATGCAAAAAGTAGCTTTTCAGACTAAATTCCGAGTATCGACAAAATATTTAAATAAAATACTTAAATATAAAAATCGATAAATATGCGGGTTGTTACAATGATATGCATGAATTTTATGATATGTTTGACTTAAACAAGATTTTTTGATAATTGTTTAATTTGGTTTTTAGGCAAAAATTGTATTTTTTGGATTTTGAATGCCATGAGGAATTTATATGTTATGTAAAACATCATTTTGAAGATGGGTTTTAAGTTTCATAATTTTCCAAGCTATGGAAAATTTGTCATGAATTTTCAAATGAGAAAATGAATAATTTAAGATTAAAATTATTTCAACCATTATTTAAGGGAATTTGGGTCTGGAATTTATATATGTTAGATAACATAATAGAAGTGAATTAATATGAATTTTGGGATTTTTTTAAGTAGTTTACTATGGAAATTAAATTACTTTAGATAAAGGACTTAAATGTTTATTGGTTTAGCTTAAGGAAGGACTTATTCGAAAAATTATTTTAATTAGATCTGAAATAATTGCGGCGGTTTTATTCTAGAAAGAATTTGAAAAGTTTATGGCAAGCAATTAAATGTTTACAAATAGGCAGGTTGATTAGAAAGAAGTTACTTAAAAAGGCATTAAAACAGTCTTTACGCAGAAATTATGTTTCACCTCTTTCAGTAGTACCTTTCAACTCTATACTTCTGCCTCAATCAAGTCAAAGCCACCTAAGTCAAAACCAATACACAGGGTATTAATAAGTTAGTACATAGTGGATTGGAGAAGGGCGGAAGGTGTGGTGTCGAAAAATAGCTTTCGAAGGGGTTGAAGCCATTGTTTTACTCTCCAAAGATATGCGCTTTGCTTGTTTCCAAAAGAATGCTTTTGAAAGGGTTTAATATAACTTTCAAAGAAGATGCTTTCGAATATGTTGCTGCCTCTTTGTTTCAAAAAGAATGCTTCGAATGAGTTGCTTTGTTTAAATTCAATGCTTTCTAAAGGGATAGTTTCAACCCACTCGAAACCCTGCTGCCGATCTTATGCCTTTCGAATGAATTGAAGTCATCAACTAGATCGAAAGGCAGCTTTTGTTTTATAAATGAAGTAAGCCACTCTGTAACGACCCGTAATTTTCGATAATTAAATTTTGTTAGTTTAATAAGTTTTGGTAATTTAATTTGGAAAGAAAATAAAAATTTGTAATTTAGTAATGAAATCATTAAAATAAAGGAAATAATGTTAATGCAAGTAAATAACTAATTTAGTGCAATCCCAATTAATTGAAACAATTGTAAGGTTCTAATTGATTGTATTTAGTAAATTGGGAAATAAATTTCAATAAATGTAATTAAATATTATATTAATATAAATTAAGATTGAAAATGATGTCAATTCCATTTATAATATGACAATTGGTTGATTCAAAGAATGTAATCAAGATTTATTAATTCATTTGAATTTAAATTACAGTAATTGGGTTTATTGCAAATAAATGGGATTAAATATTTAGATATTACATTAATGGGAAATTAAGATGAAATTTGAATATTTTAATGTAATAAATCATGAACCAATGTTAGTTGCCTCCTTATTGTAATAAAAGACGTGAATAACATGGTTTAAAAATTTAATAAATGAATTTTGGGAATTTTAATTTATAATTTCTGAATTTAATGAAATTGAAATTAAACACCGCAATTGATGGATTTATCAACTTTAAATTGGGATCTAAATTTTTCTGAATTACTATAATTGTTTAAGAAATAAAAAATGATAAGGTTTGTTAATTATGAAATTGAAATTGAGAAAGTGATTTAATTAATTAATTATTAATTTATTTAATTAATTGGAAAATAGCCATTTTGGCCACTTACTCGGATTTCGACGAAACCAGTTAATTCAGATCCTCAACGGTGAATTATTATAGGATTTCAAGTTTTGTAGCGATCGGACATGTCGTTTGATCATACGGGCTCGAAACGCTTAGAAATCAAGGAAATTGAAATCAATTGAAATCAATTTGAAATAACTTAATTTTAGCATAACTTCTTCATACGATGGGATTTGGACTTGAAACCTGTTCCATTAATTTTAAAATATTTTTAAAATCCATTTTGATATAGGCTTGACCCAATTTCGTTCCGGAGTTAGAACGGGCTTTTCGGGCCGTTTATCGTTCAACATGTGAACCAATCGTATCCGTTCTTTCTATTCTCAACCCTACCTATATATATCCAGTTATAAATCCTAGTAGACTTTTTATTCCTCATTTTTGTATGCACAATTCCAGTTGCTCCTCTTCATTTCCAATGGCAGAAAAACAAAACTTTCCAATTGCAATTTCAAATCAAATTCAAAGCCAAAATTTCAAACTCCTCAAATACTATCAAATTATATATCGATCTGAAGCTCTCGACGAGTGCAACTCAAATCTGCAATCTGTTTCTCGATTCGAGCTATCATCTGATCGGAAGTTTACCTTTTATTTTTAGCCGTTCATGGGCGTTCGATGATCGTTGCCTGATCGACGAATCAAGGGCACTGCTGTGTGGAGAATCGAGTGCGGTGTCCATCAATTTGGTTGGTTTAGCATATTAACGGCTGGATCGTCAACAATTGGCAGATTAAGGTTTTGGTAGCCATGTGTTTTGGGGCAGCGACGAGCACGTGGGGGTACTGGAGGCCAGGCGGAGGTGTGCCTCGATCAGGCGAGTGCGCCTGGGTGCGTGGTTGAAGCATTAGCGGCCTACGACGATGGGAATTCGTGGTCAAAGATGTGGTCAATGTCATGTTCTGGATGGGCATTCGTTCCTGCGTGCACAATCATTGCTTGGGGACGGTGATAGGATGGGTGATGTGGTAGGGAATGATTCGTTTATTTTATTTTATTTTAATTCGGTTTCAACTCGTTTTAATGCAATAACTTTTACATACGATGTCCGATTTACACGTGGTTTCTTTTTTAGGATTGTATTGAAATTCCGGACATTTTGGTGCTGGTTTGGACGAATTTTAAGACTATTCAAATTTTGGATTTAAATTGGATCTATATTCAATTTAAATTCAAAAAGTGAGTGTTTAACCCACTTACAACTTCAAAATTTCTTATGTGTGTTAAATTAATTTATGATGTGATTAAAAATTTATTTATCACTGTTTGGCATATTTTTAATCATTATCCGAGTTAAATTAAATTGTTATTTAATTTATTATTGCATATAAACTGCCCGTTAAATTGTTATTTAATTTATTATTTCATATAAACTGCCAGTTAATTTGTTATTTAATTTATTATTGAATATAAACTACCAGTAAAAACTTGTTATTTATTATCTGTTCTATATTGATGTTATTGAATAAATTGGATGACGATTGTGATAAATTTTTGATGATTGATATTGGATGAATGGATGTTGTATTTTATATTATTATAAACTGCAAGTTGTTATGGATTTTATTTCATTCGGGGTTGTGGTTTGAAGTGATATATAACCATATTTATGTTTTAAATTACGGATTGAAATGATAAATATCCATATCACTAGACCATAGGATAGAAAATTATATACAAACACCGCGGTTTATATATAAAAATATTTTGAAATGATCATCATGGTTTTGTAAAGAAATATATGGATCACATAAATATTAATTTCAGATGTTATATAAATGTTATTTTATTATTAATTTTTAGCTATGTGTAAATTTGTGTGGGAATATAAAATAAGCCAAATAATAAAGTTTGATTGTTTTTATATGATATGGTTAAGTATCTGTTTAGGTTATATTGTATATAGAGTTTATAATGACTTAAATAAAATTAAGGTTGGAAGATAAATATGAAATTGGTTTGAATTAAATTATTTAAGAATTATACTCGAATAAATTTGATTTGAAATTTAAATAAAATTGAGGCTTTAAAGGGTACGACTCTTATAACTTGATTTTGGTTTAGAGTGATTTAAATGAATATTTCAAGTATAATTAAATTTAAGGAAATATTTAGTTATTTGAAATTTGGGTTATATTTAAATTATAATGGATTTATTAAGTAAAATATTTCAAAACTAAATAATAGAAAATTGAATTGCTGAATTGTAATTATCAAACTTAGTTTTGAAATTGTTGAATACTTAAGGCTTTAAATATACTGATTTTGAAAGGGTTTATTTTGTGGATCAATTGGTTGTGAAATCAATATAATTTGGATTAGTTTATTTGGAAACTGAATTGTATTGAAATTTATGATTTGGGATTTGGTTTAAATATAAAATTTTGGAATTTGAGTTGTTTTGGAATTGATTTGCGAAATTGAAGAAGCTATTTATTATATAAAGTATTTTAATATTTGAACTATTTAAGTGATGGAAGTTATGTTTCAAAGTTACGAATTTCAAAGTATTATGATTTGAAAATGTTATAATTTCAAATGTTTGGTTTCGAAGTGTTATAACATTGAAAGTGCTATGACTTTGGGAAGGAGGATATATTTGAAATAAAAATGATATTATATTGATTTGGGTTTTATAAAAATGATATCATATTGATTTGGGTTTTTAAAACGAAAATGATATCGTATTTATATGGGTTTGAAATGGATATTATATTCTGGTTTTCAAAGTATAAACTATTTTGAAAAGATCGCGGTGTTATAATAACGTTTAGTTGTTAAAGAGACCAGGATCGGAAGTTATCATGCTCTGTGCCAATTTCGAAAACCACTTTAACAACTGTGTACATGGTGGAGATTCCAGAATGAAAAGGATGGTGGCGGCATTTCCTTTGAGGTAAATACGTGGACCCGACTACCGTGAGTTGGCATAAGATGGATAAAACAGGAGCGATTAACGGACTAAGAAGGCAGCACCTTTTATCGGACACACTCCTTCGATACCATTCTATTACTTTGTGATTGATTTGGACCCTTTTGATTTTGGGGGTGTGGCTCGAGGTGGGTGGTAGTAGCTGCTACTCTGTAACAACCCGCATATTTAACGATTTTATATTTAAATGTTTAATTTAAGTATAGCGTCGTTAGTCGGATTTTGGTCCGAAATGTTACTTTCTGCAAATGGCCGAATTGGAACTCGAAACTACCTCCATTGGTTCCAAAATGGCGTTTACGATCTTTTTGAGTATAATCTTTGATATGTTTGGAGTTTGTGAAATTTTGGCTACTTTTTCTATTGGGTTTGGGGTTGGGTTCAGCCCACTAGCTCACTTAACCCCCTAGCTCAACCCTTCTCTCCATTTCATCTTCATTTCATTTCTTTCTCAAGCTAAAACTGAAATGGTGGAAGGGAAAGAGAAATAGAAATTAGCAAGCCTTAGTTTCTCCTTTGTAACTTGATTCTTGCTCCAAAATCAAAGAGAACCCATTGGTAAGTTCATCTCCATCTTCTCCATCTCTTCTCCTCTTCAATTTCAGTAATTTCCTAACCCTAACTTAGGAAATGCTTGCTTTGATTCTAGATTGAAGCTTGTAGTGTTGAAGTGGAGTGTAGTTGGTTGATTCCTTGCATTTGTGCTTCTTCATCTTCTTTGTTTTGTGTAAAAAGGTGAGTTTTGAACTCACATCTACTTCTCTTGATTTCATCGATGTTGGGTATGAATTCCTAACACCTTGTTCATATGCATTTGCCTTTGGTTTGAATTGAATTGGTGAACATTTCATTTTTGAAGTTTTGGAGTCAAATCCTTGAAAATCATAACTTTGATGTTTGATCATGGTTGTTGGTGGTAAATTGGAGTCAATGGTGTTGGATTATCGATTTGCAAAATCCCCTTAAGTCCATTGCTCGACATGTTGCAAATGGGGTGAGTTGCTCCTCCATTTGCTAGGCTGGAAAACAATTCCAGCTACAGCCAGTCGACTGACCCCCTACAGTCAGTCGACTGACTGCAGAGAGTAAAAAACTCTCGGGTTGTGGATCAGTCGATTGACTGCAGTAGGCCAGTCGACTGACCTGCTTCATTTTGTCCACTATGCCTATTTGTTTGTGATTTTCACTTTTATCGATTTAAATTGATTCCAATTAGTTGTTTTTACATATTTGACCTTGATGATTCTTTTTTGACTTCATCCACGGGTTTTTTATAAAATAATCTCTCGAATCGCATTTAAAAGCTCGTTTCTCCAATTTATAAATTCTATTTAAAACACACACTTTCGCACTTCGAGCGAAGTGGAAGGGTGATTAAATTGTTGGGCAAAACACGGACCATGAATCTGTGCGTTTATCCTTTCGATTAATCCCCGACCTATTCAATTGATTGTTTTGACCTTCGGGTTAGTTTACCGATGATATGAGGTAAATTTGTAATGCTTTGAGTGTGAAAGTGACTGACGGATAGTAAACTGTTTAGTGCGAACGAGTGGTTATGGGACGCACGTTAACACTGTTCGGATTCCTTTTCGAGAGTTGTGACACATTCTGCCAGTTAGTGGTGTCCAGTACTGGGTCTCTGACCTTCACCACTACGGTTTGTTGCCCTATAAAGTATCGCTCCGATGTTGGCCTTATGTGCCTCATGAGTGATATTGGGTTTGTTGCCTTCGGGTATGTTGCCTTCGGGTGTGTGCCTTCGGGTTTGTTGCCCTATATAGCTTCGCTCTGATGTTGGCCTTATGTGCCGCATGGGTGATACTTGGGTTTGGAGCCTTCGGGCTTATGGATCCTTGTTGTACAGTACTGAGCTCGAGCAATCATATGTTTCATTGATATTGTATTCCCTTGGTATCGCCCTTCGGTGTTGGTCATTATGAGCCGCATGATGCGTAGCGTTTTCCTTGTGGAACTTGTATACCTTATTGGTATTTGTTATTGCCTTTTGGCTTGTTTTGGGATATTTGTATCCTTTGTTTCTATATGTTGCCGATGATATGAGGCTTGTTCTATATGATTCATCTCTTGTTGATGATTGTGTTATCTCCTCTAGAGATATTTGTTATACTGTATGACCTTGCAGGTTTATTATTATTCAGTTTATCTAACTGATTTGTTACCTAGACTGACCCGTGTATTTTATACTCGGGTCAGACCGAGATGTTTCAGGTTAGGTGCTTTTGGGACTTGGTCTATTTTGCTTCCGCATGGACTATTCGCTAGCTTCATTTTGTTATAGCGTCTTTTGTGGTCCTTATCTGTTGTAACTCTGATATTTATACTTTTTCGTCTCGTCTGTATATTGTGGTCTCTTGTACCACTTGACATGTATTATTTTGTATACTCTGTTGTGTATCTGTTTATGTGTATATTATGATCGACTGTTCTGTGATGTGAATTACATTTGAGTTGTTATATTTTCTTCTGATAGATCCTATAGGCATTGTAGTTTTGCTTTAAATATTTATTGAATAGGTCGAATTTTAATGTGGTTCTACTTTTCGACGTATTTAGTGAATAGTTAAGGTAAGATTACACATGGTCGCTCCTATCCAGCCTTATTCTCTGTGTTAGCAGACGGTATTATCTATACAATACTCTTTGCTAACGTGGGTATAGAGGTGGGGCATCACATACGCGCTACCACCGATCCGGAAGCGTAATTGGTATATCTACCATGGCATTTCCTAGTTGTGCTGTGTCACCTACCCTAGCGCACCTTGTACGATTTTAGATTTCTCCCATAGCCCATGGAGTATTTAGGGTAGTATCTCGATCTGGAGATGCGCTGATACTAGATTGGCTACTAGGTCTATTACGTGTTAAGGTGGAAAATGTAAAGCCTTAATGCTATTTAAAAGTAAGTTTATTTTACTAATAGACATTATTATAATAGTGTATATTACTACATAGTAAATAGTTTAACGGATCCTTAGGAGATATGAATCCCAAACATCTCTTAAGTTACTGCACTCACGTTTGACCCTGGATAGGAGATGTCAAATCCCATAAACATCTCTGACGCCATTCCACTCATACTGTTTACCATTGATTTAACTTACATAATATTTTTTAGTTCTGACTCGAGTGTATTGTCTTTGCAATTCGCTCGAGTCATTCTAAGCATTTCAGGATTCGGAGACTTTATCTCTGGAGGATGAAGACGAATATTTGTATTACTATTATTTATTATATTCCACTGCATCACATTGTTCCACTGCATTGTTATTAATTATTATCTGGTATGTGTAACTCTGATATGTTATATATAAGTATAATAAAATGTTTTGTAAAACAGCTTCATGAATCGTTATTTGATTATTATATTTTGCCGTTCCGCTGCAATATTCCGTTTTGTTTTCTTCTTTCCCTGCCTTTTCTTATTCATCCCAATAACAATCCACCCTTCTGTATGGTTTAAGTCTGACATGTGTGGTTTATCGTCGATTTTAAAGCGTACAAAAAGGCGGGCTGTTACATATAGTATCAGAGCTTTGGTTTAGCGATAAACTTTAGCTTTGTAGGGTCTGACTCTTTATTAATAGGGTAGTAATACCCTATAATGAGTAATTGAGAGTATATATATGAGAGGGCGTATTTTTTAGCGTTATAAAAGGTTTTGATATTGTGTTAATTTGTTCCGTTTTGCATTTATAAATTCTGGTTGGTGCATGGGACGCTATGACATCCATATAGATTTCTAAACACTTAATAGGACAGACCGACACAATATTAGTTTTGAATATAGGTGAATGAAATAATTTTGCCTATTATATTTTCTATATATAAAGTAAATTTTTTATAAATGATATATATTTTTGGTTGTAATTTAATTGTTGTTAGGTAGAGAAATTTTTAGATATTAGTTGAAAATAAGATTTGAAATAAAATAAATGAAAGATTGGAAACTTAGAACTTGAGTTCTGGGGTTTTGAAAATATCTTTCGAATGATTTTGGAATATAATAATAATACTATTTAGAAGTATTTTCTGATATAAATATTTTAATATGATATGAAAGAATCGTTTTAAAGAAACTTTGGAAAGAGATAAGTTCTGTACTCCCCCTATGTCGGTGGGAAATAATTTCGATGATGAGTGCACGCATCATCGACATTCATTTTCAAGTTTCAAAGTGGAAAAGCCACTGTTGTAGTTTTACGACAGGTTTATTTTGATAAACAAATACAAATTTTAAATTGTCAAATATAATTAGATATGTATAAGTCGTAAGTATATACATTTATCTACTATTTTAAAATGATTTGGAATTTAACCCTGTATTTAGTTCTTAAGTTTCCGTTATTTAATAGTTTCAATTAGTGTAGTGAAATGGAAGTTAACTAATAACTGGAACCTTTAATTAAAATAATGGATTAAATGCTAGGTTATAAATTAAATTAAAAGAAATTTGGAATTCGTAACCTATAAAGCAAATGATATGATCATTGAATAATAAATTAATTTAAAGAAACGAGAAAGACTTGTATAACTTTCAATTACATCCTTAAAAGCATATATATAACTTACCAAATGTTAAAAGTTGAAATGTTAATAACAAATTGTAATGGATATTATACAAGTAAAACTTGAAGTAATAAATAACAATTTGATGTGTAGATGAAATGCAATTAATTGAATATAATATAAAGGTAAGCACTATAAATAAATAAATGAAATTAAGAAATGAATAAATGTAATGCAATAAAAAGAAACTAACATGATATGAATAAATGAAAATGAATAATTGTAAGGTAATAAATGAAAATAAATGAAATAAACACTAAATGAGTGAATGGAAATAAAAGTTTGTGAGAAATAAAGGTAAATTAAAAAGATGAATCATTATATGAATGAAAAGGAGTTTAAACAATAAACGCTATGAAACTAAAAAGAATGAATTTGATCTATTGGTTGAAATTGTTATTTGTTTGGTTTATGGTTGTTTGGGTAAGGATACTTTAAACTTGTTAGGATGTATGAATAATCTATTTAGTTTCATCTAAAACTGTTGAGTAAATGGTGCACCTATTAGTTTATTTTCCATTCTGGACAATTTAAAGTTTTAAACCCGAACAACTATTTGTCCGTTTGCTATGGATAAATGGATGGTTGATTTTATTGGCTTCATATGATGGTTATATGCTGTGATTGCAAATGATTTTTTTTTATCTTGATTTTTTTGTTAGTGGTTGAAACAACTTTAAATAATTCATGTTATATAATTATTAACTCTTTGGATTATATAAGTGAAACACAGGTTATGGAAGCGATTGCTACTGCTTTGCTTTTATAAAATAAGCGTTAATTGCCCGACAAATAGGTACGTTTTCGGATTACGGTTTATAGCATTACTATATTGTTTTTTCCGTGTTGGGATATATATTATTTTGAAATATTGTTGTATATTGTTATATTTGAATTATATTTTCTCCCGGGCCTCTTCGTACAAAGGAGACTCTGCCGGAATTTTATGTAAATTTTAGACATAGAAATTTTTTGAAAAATGTTTTCCAAACTTTATTAATTTAAGTATAAAACGATTGAATGGTTATAGGAATTGGTATATTTTATTTAAATTAAATAAAATTTTGCAAATTTATTTGTTTATAAAATTAATATTTTTGAATAAGATGTATTGACTACTACGAAAAGTTTCGAGTGGGGGAGAGTGTAACGACCCGTAATTTTTGATAATTAAATTTTGTTAATTTAATAAGTTTTGGTAATTTAATTTGGAAAGAAAATAAAATTTTGTAATTTAATAATGAAATCACTAAAATAGAGGCAGTAATGTTAATGCAAGTTAATAACTAACTAGTGCAGTCCAAATTAATTGAAACAATTGTAAGGTTCTAATTGATTGTATTTAGTAAATTGGGAAATAAATTTCAATAAATGTAATTAAATATTATGTTAATATAAATTAAGATAATATTTGAAAATGATGTCAATTCCATTTATAATATGACAATTGGTTGATTCAAAGAATGGAAATCAAGATTTATTAATTCATTTGAATTTAAATTACAGTAATTGGGTTTATTGAATAAATGGAATTAAATATTTAGATATTACGTTAATGGGAAATTAAGATGAAATTTGAAGATTTTAATGTAATAAATCATGAACCAGTGTTAGTTGCCTCCTTATTGTAATAAAAGACATGAATAACAAGGTTTAAAAATTTAATAAATGAATTTTGGGAATTTTAATTTATAATTTATAATTTAATGAAATTGAAATTAAACACTGCAATTGATGGATTTATCTACTTTTAATTGATATTTACTGCAATTGTTTAATAAATCAAAAATGATAAGATTTGGTAATTATGGAATTGAAATTGAGAAAATTATTTAATTAATTAATTATTAATTTATTTAATTAACTGGAAAATAGCCATTTTGGCCACTGACTTGGATTTCGACGAAACTAGTTTCATCAGATCTGTAACGGTGAATTATTATAGGATTTCAAGTTTTGTAGCGATCGGACTTGTCGTTTGATCATACGAGCCCGAAACGCCTAGAAATCAAGGAAATTGGAATCAGTTGAAATCAATTTGAAATAACTTGATTTTAGCATAAATTCTTCATACGATGGAATTTGGACTTGAAACCTGTTCCATTGTTTTTAAAACATTTTTAAACATATATTTTGATATATGGCTTGACCCAATTTCATTCTGGAGTCAGAACGGGCTTTTCGGGCCGTTTCTCGTTATGAACCAATCGTATCCGTTCTTTCTATTCTCAACCCTACACACACACACACACACACACACACACACACATATCCAGTTATAAACTCTAGCTCTATTCCTCATTTCTGTACGTACAATTCCAGTTGCTTCTCTTCATTTCCAATGGCAGACAAAACAAATATTTTCAATTGCAATTTCAAGTCAAATTCAAAGCCAAAATTTCAAACTCCTCAAATACTATCAAATTATATATCCATCTGAAGCTCTCAACGAGCATAATTTAGATCTGCAATCTGTTTCTCGATTCGAGCTATCGTCTGATTAGAAGTTTGCCTTTTATTTTCGGCCGTTCATGGGCGTTCGATGATCGTCTCCCGACCGATGAATCAAGGGCACTGTTGTGTGGAGAATCGAGTGCGCTATCCATCAGTGTGGTTGGTTTGGCGTGTTGATGGTGTAACATCCCGCCTTTTCGCACGCTCCAAATCGACACACATGCTGATTCAAACCATACGGAAGGCGGATTTTTATGGGGTAAATAAGAAAACAGAAAAGAAATAAAACAAAATAGAATCTCACAGCGGAAGGATAAAATATAATAATAAAATATACAGTTTATAAAACTGTTTACAAAACATTCGATTCTTCTTTATACATTTAAATATCAGAGTTTACATACCAATAATATCAATGCAGCGGAATACGGTGTAGTGGAATATAAAATAGTAGATAATAATATTACAATCTTCGTCTTCGTCCTCCAGAGCTAAAACTTCAAATCCTGAAACGCTCGGACTGACCCGAGCGAATTTGAAAAGACAAAACACTCGAGTCAGAACTAAAAGATCTTATGTGAGTTAAATTAACAGAAATAAATATGAGTGCAGTAACTCAAGAGATGCTCGGGATTTACATCTCCTAAGGATCCGTTAAACTATTTACTATGTATTATATTGCGCTATTATAATAGTGTCTATTTATAAAATAAACTTACTTTTTAATAGCGTTAAGGGGTTACCCATATAGCCCTTAACACAGAATATATTCCCATAGTCTATACAATACCGTAATCTCCCCCGTACTGGGCGTCGTCAGAGGGCACTCCATAGGTATGGTACAAAACAAAATCGTCTAAGGCGCGCTAGGGTAGGTGACACGACACAACTAGGCAATGCCAGGGTAGACATACCAATTACGCTTCCGGGTCGGTGGTAACGCATAGCCGCAGCTATCGCCCACCTCGAGCCACACCCCCAAATCAAACAAATCAAAAGTGGCCACTGAATAAATCCAAAAGTTAAAGTATAATATTGAAGGGATGTGTCCGATCAAAGTTGCTACCTTATTAACCCGTCAATCGCTCCTGTGTTTAGCCACGTTATGCCAACTCACGGGAGTTGGGTCCACGTATTTACCTTACAGGAAACGCCGCCACCAACTTACTTTATTCTGGAATCTCCACCGCGTACACGGTTAGTCAAAGTGGTTTTCGGTATCGACAGAGAGTATGTCCATATCCGATCTCGGTCTCTTTGCCAAGCCATCGTTATTATAACACCGCGGTCATTTAAAAAGAGTTTATACTTTAAAACCAGAATAAAATTTTCATTTCAAAACTATGAATACGATATCAATTTAAAACCCAACACAATATGATATCATTTTATCTCAAATATAATTCTTTTCCAAAATCATGCTGGTTTAAAATTTAAATATCTGGAAACCAAATATTTGAAATATACTTTCAAAGCATAATATTTCAAAATTCAAAATTTTAAAACCATAACTTCTAAAACCTGAATGGTTTGGATATTCAAGAATGTAAAATAAATGGTTTAACTTTAAAGTTACTTTGTAAAGAAAAATAATTTCCATGGCTTTTCAAATATATTCCTTTATTTAAAGTTTAAACCATAATTTAAATATCACTTCAAATTCCAAAACCACTTCAATTTCTATATATGTATATATCCATTTGGAGTATTAATATTTCAAAACTAAAGTTGGAAATTTTTCTTTCAGCAAAGTAAGCGGACTATTATTTAGTATGGAATATTTACATAAAATCCATAAATAAAACTCCAATTTCTAACAATTTAATATTTTCTTCAATTTAATTTATACTAACATATTCATTTTTAATTATCTTGGAAAAGTCCAGTTATAAATATCATATCTTAAAATTTCCAAACTTAAACATTAAACATATGATATAATTATCAAACTCCATTTTTCTCAATTTTTCCATTTTATTTAAGAGATTTATACACAGCTTAAATTCAAAATCTCTAACTTCATATGTATATATATAGAAGAAAATATCAAAATTAAAAATTATAAACCGTATTCCATACAAACCATAGAAATCACTTTAAAATATTTTATATATATAGACCACGGTGCCTGTATATAATTTTCTATCCTATGGTCAAGTGATACGGATATTTATCATTTCAATCCGCAATTTAAAAATAAAATTTTGCGGTTGTATATCATTTCAAACCACAATCCCGAATGGAATGAAAAAAATGCATGATAACTTGCAGCTTAATGATATACAATAAAACATCCATTCATCAAAATCATCCATCATCCAAATCACAATCATCATCCAATAATAAATCAATATCAATATATATCTGATAATATATAACAGGTAATAACTGGCAGTTATATTCAATTAAAATTTAACAACTATTAAACTAACAGTTTATATGCAAATAAATAACTATAACTGTCAATCTATATGCAGTAATAAAATTTAATGAACAGTTATATTAAATAAGTGCGATTTAACAGATATGATGAATAAAATATGCCAAACAGTCATAAATAATTTCTACTCATATCTAAAATAAATTTAACAAACATAAAAACTTTTAGAAGTTGTGAGTGGGTTAAAACACTCACCTTTTGAATTTAAATCGAATTTAAATCTGATTTAAACCCAAAAATTCGACGGTCTCCAAATCTGTCCAAACCAGCGCCAACAGATCCGGAATTCAATTTCGATCCTAACAAAAGAAATTTCGCGTAAATCGAAGTCCGTATGTGAAAGTTATTCGATAAAACGCTTGAAAATCAAAATTAAATTTAAAACAAAAAAAAAGAAAAGAAAAAACAAACTCACCCACACAACAGTTCCACGTCAGCACGTTTATCACCTTCCACATCCCTGTACGCAGCCGAAGACACAGAGGGCATCACGAAAAACGAACCCATAAAACAACGTTGACCGCCTGCTTTGACCATCCTTCCACCACTATTTCGGCCGCCATTGAATCCAGCGCCACCACCATCGTCCCCAGCTCGACGAGCCGCACCCACCTATATAGGTCCGGTCGCCTATTGGTCCGCCGCCGCCGCCCAAAAACGTGCATGCCGAAAACCTAATTCACGATTTGACGAAGATCTAGCCGTCGAAACCCCCAGCAAACTGCACAGATGAACTACGCGCGACGATCTCAACAAAACCCAGAAACAGTTTCGCCATCCGACAACTTTTGTTGCGACGATGATGAATGGCCGAAAATGGTTTGAATTTTACTGAACGAACGATAGCTCAAATCGAAAAACAAATCACACCAGCAGATTACGCACACTGAGAACTATGACATATATTTTTATGGAATTTTTCTAGAGGGTTTGAATTTCCATTTGATTTTTGAATTGAAGTAGATCTAGGTTTTGCAACCATTGAGGAAGAGAAAGAGATGAAGAAAATGAACGTACAGACAATTGATATAAGATGGAGGCTAGGGTTTATCACCACATATATATAGACAAATAGTAGAAGGCTAGGGGCACGAATTTCGAACGTGCTAAACGGTAGTTGGCCCAAAAAGCCCGTTCTGACCCCGGAACGAAATTTATTAAACCCACATATCCAAATAGGTATTTTAAAATATTCTGAACACGATGGAAAAAGTTTCACGTTCAAATTTGATCGTATGAAAAAGTTATGCTGAAAACAAAATTTCCAAATTGATTTCAAATTGATTTTAATTAAATCGATTTCAAGGCGTTTCGCGTCCGTACGATCAAACGACAGGTCCGATCGATACGAAACTTGAAACCCTACAATAATTCACTGATACGGATCCGATGAAACTGGTTTCGTCGAAATCCGAGTCCGTGACAAAAATGGCTATTTTTATATTAATTAAATAAATTAAAAATTAGTCAATTAAATCAAATTTCCCATTTCTTTTTGATAATTGACGATTCTTATTATTATAAATTTTTCAATATGTAAATATTTCCAATTTCATCTGAACTTATATTTACATAAATCCTAAATATTAAATTTCAAATATCACTTCAATTAATGTTAACGTAATAATTATTTATTATTTATTGCAGTTGATTATCAGTTACAATTAATATACTAAATAGATGGTAAATCTTGAATACTGGTTATCCTTAACGTTTTATTTCCCATTTAATTGCAACAACGCAATTCCAAAAACAAAATTTAACCCAATTAAATAGACAACTCTTTATATTCTAAATCAATTGCAATGGTTTAAAAGTTGCGAAATTTTGATTTCAGTAATCCCTTTACTTCGATTCAAAATCAGCAATTACCTATTAAGTGCCCCAAAATTCCTATTAAATAAATCTAACAAATCTTTATCATCCATTAGATGAATTAAATATTGCAATCAACTATTTCGTTAATAATTTCCGTTTCACTTTAAAATATCTAAATTAGCCAATTACAATACTTATTACCCAAATAACTTCAATTTCTTCCAAATAATATTTACATAATTAATTTAAATATTGAATCCATTTAATTGCAAAAAAAAATTCAATTGATTGCAAATCAATTCCAAATAAATTTGATTTTTATCCAGTTACAACTTAATATTAAATCAGTTTACACTTAACTAATAAAGTCATTATTACTTAGAATATCATTACATTTTATATTTTCACATTTTCATTTTGGTTTCATTTCTTTTCCCGCATAGTTTATTAAAAATGGGATTTTCCTTGGTTACAACTTATTTGGATCCAACATTCTTCATTTACCAATTTATTCCACTTTAACTGCAGTAATTTTGGGGATAAATTGAATTTGATTCCAGATTAACGTTGACAACAAATAAAATAAGTAACGTACAATAATTATAGTCATTAACTCTATTTCACACGTCTACATTCAGTTACTATTAGAAAATCTTATTGCATTGGTTTTATACAATCGCCATTTACTTTACATTTCATTACTATTTAATATATATGTTTATTCATAAATAAATTCGATATTCATTCTTCTTTCCTCCTATTGATAAATAACCTAGTATACATTTTACATATATTCGTTTCATTTCATTCATTTATGGGCATTGCATTGAAATTTATTTATTAACTAATATCAACGTTATTATCATTAATTTAAATTGGATTCCCAATTTTATTCAATACCCTGAACAAATAACATATATATTAATCAAATCCCTACATTTGTATTTCTCATATTCCATAAAAATCAAATCATAACATTTTAAATGATTTTATTAAATTGGAATCTCATTCAAGTCGTAATCTATTAACTGGAACTAATATGATTCCTTAATTTATTCCCATTTACCGTTTAAAATCTTTCATTGCATTAAAACCATTTAACATTTTCATAAATTTCTCATATTAAATTCCATATCCAGGCGAGAATCCTTTTTCTACTTAATTCATTTGGATTTCATTCTAAATTAAATTAGAAATCCTATTAAATTATCACATTTAAAATTATCGAATTTAACGGGTCGTTACACTCTCCCCCACTCAAAACTTTTCGTCCCCGAAAAGGAAAATGAAGGGAGAAAAAGAATTTAAATAACAATACATCTTATTCAAAATATTTAACCTATAACCAATAATTTACTAATTCATTACCTTACATAAAATATACTCGTCTTATAATCATTATATCTTTATGTACTTAAATAAATAAAGTTTGGATAACATTTTCAAATAATCTCTAAGTAGTTTCAATCACTAACAATCAAATCAATCCAATAACCATCCATTTCAACAAACAGCATACACAACAAATATAAACAACCATATAATCAACAAACAAATAGTTGCTCGGGTTCAAAGCTTGAAATGGTACGGAATGAAAAATAACTATCCAGTGCATCATATACTCAACAGTCTTAGATGAGATCGAATAGATTATTTATTCATCCAACTACTTCAAATTTCCTTACCCGACCAACCATAAACCAAACAATACAATTCAACCAACAAATCAATTAATTTTTTTTTCATACATTAGCTGTTGATCTTTTCATTCATATATAGTTTATCTTTTATTTTCACTTATTTTCATTTATATACCACATCAATTATCCTTTTAAAATTTACATTTATTTCTAACAACTTTTAACTTTTATTTCCTCATTCAGTGGTTGTTTTCTTTATTTCTACTTATTACTTTCAATTATTCATTTTCATTTATTCAGGTTATGTAAGTTTCCCTTTTATTTGTATTGCATCTAATGCACTGCTTAAATTTCAATCATTTAGTTGATACTTACATTTCTATTTTATTTAATTATAGAAATCCCTTTTTAATTTCACTTTAATTCTTAACCTTATAACTCCATTCTTATAAATAAAGGATTTTATTAATTTATTACCTAGGGTTTACAGTCATTTATTTATATTACCTACTTTCCATTTTATTCAACTAGTAGCATTTAAATCATACTTAAGTTAATAACCCTACACATCCATCCTTATTTATTAAAGAATTTCATTTTATTTACTTAAGTTTAAATCACCTATTAATAACTTAATTTTAGTAAAATTTCAATTATACTTAAGTTTATACCATTAAATTCTTATTTATAATAGCAATTCATTTAATACTTCATTATTTCCAAAACTTCTACTTGTATAATATTCTATTCCAATCCCTTATTTAACATTTCAACTTTTCATATTAAGTTATTTATGTTAAAGAAAATGCAAAAGAACTTATACCAGTTTTATCTCATCTTTTAATTAAATTTAATGTTCAACATATTACTCTTTGTCTCATATGTTAAAATTTTCAAATTGCCATCTATAACTTTGCATTTATTCTCTTACCTAAATTAGAGGTTTCAATTCATTAATTACTTACTTTTATCTCACTAAAATAATTTTAAACAATTAATTAATGGAAATTTATGAATTAAATACCGGGTCAAATTTCAAATTATTTTAAAAATAATAGATAAATAATTCCTTACCACTCATATATCTCAATTATATTTAAAACAATTAAAATTTTAGATAATTTCAAAATAAATCTGCAGTAGAATTTACTACAGGGGCCTTTCCTCTTCGAAACTCGAAAATGAAAGTCGATGATGCGGCCGCCATCACCGAAGTTATTTTCCAGCGACAGAGAGGAAAGTACACAGCTTATTTCTACAAAATCTTCTTTAAAACAAATTTTCCTAATTATACTAAATATTTATATAAGAAAATACTTATAAACAAATTTATTATATTTCATAAATCCTTTGAAAGCAAATTTTCAAAAATCCCGGACTTAAGTCCTAAAATTTCCAAATTTCATTGATTTTAATTTCAATCTTATTTTACCTATTATTTAAAATTTTATTCCTAACAATCAATCTATTGCAACCAAAATATATATAGAAAATATAATAGGCAAAATTATTTCATTCTCCTATATTAAAACAAATATTATGTCGGTCTGTCCTATTAAGTGTTTAGAAATCCCTATTGATGACATAGCGTCCCATGCACCAACCAGAATTTATAAATACAAAACGGAACAGATTAACACAATATCAAAATCTTTTTATAACACTAACAAATACGCCCTCTCATATATATACACTCAGCGACTCCCATAGGGTATTACTACCCTATTAACAAAGAGTCAAACCCCACAAAGCTAAGGTTTATCGCTAAACCAAAGCTCTGATACCAACTGTAACATCCCGCCTTTTCGCACACTTCAAATCGACACACATGCTGATTCAAACCATACGGAAGGCGGATTTTTATGGGGTAAATAAGAAAACAGAAAAGAAATAAAACAAAATAGAATCTCACAGTGGAAGGATAAAATATAATAATAAAATATACAGTTTATAAAACTGTTTACAAAACATTCGATTCTTCTTTATACATTTAAATATCAGAGTTTACATACCAATAATATCAATGCAGCGGAATACGGTGTAGTGGAATATAAAATAGTAGATAATAATACTACAATCTTCGTCTTCGTCCTCTAGAGCTAAAACTTCAAATTCTGAAACGCTCGGACTGACCCGAGTGAATTTGAAAAGACAAAACACTCGAGTCAGAACTAAAAGATCTTATGTGAGTTAAATTAACAGAAATAAATATGAGTGCAGTAACTCAAGAGATGCTCGGGATTTACATCTCCTAAGGATCCGTTAAACTATTTACTATGTAGTATATTGCGCTATTATAATAGTGTCTATTTATAAAATAAACTTACTTTTTAATAGCGTTAAGGGGTTACCCATATAGCCCTTAACACAGAATATATTCCCATAGTCTATACAGTACCGTAATCTCCCCCGTACTGAGCGTCGTCAGAGGGCACTCCATAGGTATGGTACAAAACAAAATCGTATAAGGCACGCTAGGGTAGGTGACACGGCACAACTAGGCAATGCCAGGGTAGATATACCAATTACGCTTCCGGGTCGGTGGTAACGCATAGCCGCAGCTATCGCCCACCTCGAGCCACACCCCCAAATCAAAGAAATCAAAAGTGGCCACTGAATAAATCCAAAAGTCAAAGTATAATATCGAAGGGATGTGTCCGATCAAAGGTGCTATCTTATTAACCTGTCAATCGCTCCTGTGTTTAGCCACCTTATGCCAACTCACGGGAGTTGGGTCCACGTATTTACCTTACAGGAAACGCCGCCACCAACCTACTTCATTCTGGAATCTCCACCGCGTACACGGTTAGTCAAAGTGGTTTTCGGTATCGACAGAGAGTATGTCCATATCCGATCTCGGTCTCTTTGCCAACCCATCGTTATTATAACACTGCGGTCATTTAAAAAAAGTTTATACTTTAAAACCAGAATAAATTTTTCATTTCAAAACTATGAATACGATATCAATTTAAAACCCAACACAATATGATATCATTTTATCTCAAATATAATTCTTTTCCAAAATCATGCTGGTTTAAAATTTAAATATCTGGAAACCAAATATTTGAAATATACTTTCAAAGCATAATATTTCGAAATTCAAAATTTTAAAACCATAACTTCTAAAACTTGAATGGTTTGGATATTCAACGAATGTAAAATAAATGGTTTAACTTTAAAGTTACTTTGTAAAGAAAAATAATTTCCATGGCTTTTCAAATATATTCCTTTATTTAAAGTTTAAACCATAATTTAAATATCACTTCAAATTCCAAAACCACTTCAATTTCTATATATATATATATATATATCCATTTGGAGTATTAATATTTCAAAACTAAAGTTGGAAATTTTTCTTTCAGCAAAGTAAACGGACTATTATTTAGTCTTGAATATTTACATAAAATCCATAAATAAAACTCCAATTTCTAACAATTTAATATTTTCTTCAATTTAATTTATACTAACATATTCATTTTTAATTATCTTGAAAAAGTCCAGTTATAAATATCATATCTTAAAATTTCCAAACTTAAACATTAAACATATGATATAATTATCAAACTCCATTTTTCTCAATTTTTCCATTTTATTTAAGAGATTTATACACAGCTTAAATTCAAAATCTCTAACTTCATATGTATATATATATAGAAGAAAATATCAAAATTAAAAATTATAAACCGTATTCCATACAAACCATAGAAATCACTTTAAAATATTTTATATATATAGACCACGGTGCCTGTATATAATTTTCTATCCTATGGTCAAGTGATACGGATATTTATCATTCAATCCGCAATTTAAAAATAAAATTTTGCGGTTGTATATCATTTCAAACCACAATCCCGAATGGAATGGAAAAAATGCATGATAACTTGCAGTTTAATGATATACAATAAAACATCCATTCATCAAAATCATCCATCATCCAAATCACAATCATCATCCAATAATAAATCAATATCAATATATATCTGATAATATATAACAGGTAATAACTGGCAGTTATATTCAATTAAAATTTAACAACTATTAAACTAACAGTTTATATGCAAATAAATAACTATAACTGTCAATCTATATGCAGTAATAAAATTTAATGAACAGTTATATTAAATAAGTGCGATTTAACAGATATGATGAATAAAACATGCCAAACAGTCATAAATAATTTCTACTCATATCTAAAATAAATTTAACAAACATATAAACTTTTAGAAGTTGTGAGTAGGTTAAAACACTCACCTTTTGAATTTAAATCTAATTTAAATCCGATTTAAACCCAAAAATTCGACGGTCTCCAAATCTGTCCAAACCTGCGCCAACAGATCCGGAATTTAATTTCGATCCTAACACAAGAAATTTCGCGTAAATCGGAGTCCGTATGTGAAAGTTATTCGATAAAACGCTTGAAAATCAAAATTAAATTTTTTTTAAAAAAAAAAACTCACCCACACAACAGTTCCACGTCAGCACGTTTATCACCTTCCACATCCCTGTACGCGGCCGAAGACACAGAGGGCATCACGAAAAACGAACCCATAAAACAACGTTGACCGCCTGCTTTGACCATCCTTCCACCACTATTTCGGCCGCCATTGAATCCAGCGCCACCACCATCGTCCCCAGCTCGACGAGCCGCACCCACCTATATAGGTCCGGTCGCCTATTGGTCCGCCGCCGCCGCCCAAAAACGTGCATGCCGAAACCCTAATTCACGATTTGACGAAGATCTAGCCGTCGAAACCACCAGCAAACTGCACATATGAACTACGCGCGACGATCTCAACAAAACCCAGAAACAGTTTCGCCATCCGACAATTTTTGTTGCGACGATGATGAATGGCCGAAAATGGTTTGAATTTTACTGGACGAACAATAGCTCAAATCGAAAAACAAATCACACCAGCAGATTACGCACACTGAGAACTATGACATATATTTTTGTGGAATTTTTCTGGAGGGTTTGAATTTCCATTTGATTTTTGAATTGAAGTAGGTCTAGGTTTTGCAACCATTGAGGAAGAGAAAGAGATGAAGAAAATGAACGTACAGATAATTGATATAAGATGGAGGCTAGGGTTTATCACCACATATATATAGACAAATAGTAGAAGGCTAGGGGCACGAATTTCGAACGTGCTAAACGGTAGTTGGCCCAAAAAGCCCGTTCTGACCCCGTAACGAAATTTATTAAACCCATATATCCAAATAGGTATTTTAAAATATTCTGAACGCGATGGAAAAAGTTTCACGTCCAAATTTGATCGTATGAAAAAGTTATGCTGAAAACAAAATTTCCAAATTGATTTCAAATTGATTTTAATTAAATCGATTTCAAGGCGTTTCGCGTCCGTACGATCAAACGAAAGGTCCGATCGATACGAAACTTGAAACCCTACAATAATTCACTGATACAGATCCGATGAAACTGGTTTCGTCGAAATCCGAGTCCGTGACAAAAATGGCTATTTTTATATTAATTAAATAAATTAAAAATTAGTCAATTAAATCAAATTTCCCATTTCTTTTTGATAATTGACGATTCTTATTATTATAAATTTTTCAATATGTAAATATTTCCAATTTCATCTGAACTTATATTTACATAATTCCTAAATATTAAATTTCAAATATCACTTCAATTAACGTTAACGTAATAATTATTTATTAATTATTGCAGTTGATTATCAGTTACAATTAATATACTAAATAGATCGTAAATCTTGAATACTGGTTATCCTTAACGTTTTATTTCCCATTTAATTGCAACAACGCAATTCCAAAAAAAAAATTAACCCAATTAAATAGACAACTCTTTATATTCTAAATCAATTGCAATGGTTTAAAAGTTGCTAAATTTTGATTTCAGTAATCCTTTTACTTCGATTCAAAATCAGCAATTACCTATTAAATGCCCCAAAATTCCTATTAAATAAATCTAACAAATCTTTATCATCCATTAGACGAATTAAATATTGCAATCAACTATTTCGTTAATAATTTCCGTTTCACTTTAAAGTATCTAAATTAGCCAATTACAATACTTATTACCCAAATAACTTCAATTTCATCCAAATAATATTTACATAATTAATTTAAATATTGAATCCATTTAATTGCAAAAAAGAATTCAATTGATTGCAAATCAATTCCAAATAAATTTGATTTTTATCCAGTTACAATTTAATATTAAATCAGTTTTCACTTAACTAACAAAGTCATTATTACTTAGAATTTCATTACATTTTATATTTTCACATTTTCATTTTGGTTTCATTTCTTTTCCCGCATAGTTTATTAAAAATGGGATTTTCCTTGGTTACAACTTATTTGGATCCAACATTCTTCATTTACCAATTTATTCCACTTTAACTGCAGTAATTTTGGGGATAAATTGAATTTGATTCCAGATTAACGTTGACAACAAATAAAATAAGTAACGTACAATAATTATAGTCATTAACTCTATTTCACACGTCTACATTCAGTTACTATTAGAAAATCTTATTGCATTGGTTTTATACAATCGCCATTTACTTTACATTTCATTACTATTTAATATATATATATATATATTTATTCATAAATAAATTCGATATTCATTCTTCTTTCCTCCTATTGATAAATAACCTAGTATACATTTTACATATATTCGTTTCATTTCATTCATTTATGGGCATTGCATTGAAATTTATTTATTAACTAATATCAACGTTATTATCATTAATTTAAATTGGATTCCCAATTTTATTCAGTACCCTGAACAAATAACATATATATTAATCAAATCCCTACATTTGTATTTCTCATATTCCATAAAAATCAAATCATAACATTTTAAATGATTTTATTAAATTGGAATCTCATTCAAGTCGTAATCTATTAACTCGAACTAATATGATTCCTTAATTTATTCCCATTTACCGTTTAAAATCTTTCATTGCATTAAAACCATTTAACATTTTCATAAATTTCTCATATTATATTCCATATCCAGGTGAGAATCCTTTTTCTACTTAATTCATTTGGATTTCATTCTAAATTAAATTAGAAATCCTATTAAATTATCACATTTAAAATTATCGAATTTAACGGGTCGTTACAGATGGCTGGATCGTCGACAATTGGTGGATTAGGGTTTCGGTAGCCATGTGTTTTGGCGGCAGCGGCGAGCACGTGGGGGGACTGGAGGCCAGGCAGAGGTGCGTCTCGATCAGCCGAGTGCGACTGGGTGTGTGGTTGAAGCGTTAGCGGCCTACGGCGGCGGGAATTCGTGGTCAAAGAAGTGATCAATGACGTGTTCTGGAGGGGCGTTCATTCCTGCGTGCGCGATCGTTGCCTGGGGACGGTGATAGGATGGGTGATGTGGCAGGGCATGATTCGTTTATTTTATTTATTTTAATTCGATTTCAACTCATTTTAATGCAGTAACTTTTACATACAATGTCCGATTTACGCGTAGTTTCTTTTGTTAGGATCGAATTGAAATTCCATACATTTAGGCTCTTGTTTGGATGAATTCTGAGACAATTCAAATTTTGGGCTTAAATTGGATTTAAATTCAGTTTAAATTCAAAAGGTGAGTGTTTAACCCACTCATAACTTCTAAAATTTCTTATGCATGTTAAATTAATTTCTGATGTGATTAGAAATTTATTTATGACTATTTGGCATATTTTTAATCATCATCCCAGTTAAATTAAATTTATTGAATTAAATTGTTATTTAATTTATTATTGCATATAAACTGCCAGTTAAGTTATTATTTAATTTATTATTGAATATAAACTACCAATAAATACCTGTTATTTATTATCTATTCTTTATTGATGTTATTGATTAAATTGGATGATGATTGTGATAAATGTTTGATGATTGATAGTGGATGAATGGATGTCGTATTTTATATTGTTATAGACTGCAAGTTGTTATGGATTTTATTTCATTCGGGAATGTGGTTTGAAATGCTATATAACCGTATTTATGTTTTAAATTACGGATTGAAATGATAAATATTTGTATCACTTGACCATAGATAGAAAATTATATATAGACACCGCGGTCTATATATAGAAATATTTTGAAATGATTGCCTTGATTTTGTAAAGAAATATATGGGTCACATAAATATTGATTTCAGATGTTATATAAAAGTTATTTTATTATTGATTTTTAGCTATGTGTAAATTTGTTTGGAAATACAAAATAGGCCAAATAATAAAGTTTGATTGTTTATATATAATATGGTTAAGTATCTGTTCAAGTTATATTGTATGTAGAGTTTATAATGACTTAAATAAAATTAAGGTTGGAAGATAAATATGTAATTGGTTTGAATTAAATTATTTAAGAATTATACTCAAATAAATTTGATTTGAAATTTAAACAAAAATTGAGGCTTTAATCGGTATGATTCTTATAACTTGATTTTGGTTTAGAGTGATTTAAATGAATATTTCAAATACAATTAAATTTATGGAAATATTCAGTTATTTGATATTTGGGTTATATTAAAATTATAATGGAATTATTAAGTAAAATATTTCAAAACTAAATAATAGAAAACTGTATTACTGAATTGTAATTATCAAACTTAGTTTTGAAATTGTTGAATACTTAAGGCTTGAAATATACTGAATTTGAAAGGGTTTATTTTGTGGATCAATTGGTTGTGAAATCAATATATTTTGGATTAGTTTATTTGGAAACTGAATTGTATTGAAATTTATGATTTGGGATTTGGTTTAAATATAAAATTTTGGAATTCGACTTGTTTTGGAATTGATTTGCGAAATTGAAGAAGCTATTTATTATATAAAGTATTTTAATATTTGAACCATTTAAGTGATGGAAGTTATGTTTCAAAGTTTTGAATTTCAAAGTATTATGATTTGAAAATGTTTTAATTTCAAGTGTTTGGTTTCGAATTGTTATAACATTGAAAGTGCTATGATTTTGGGAATGAGGATATATTTGAAATAAAAATGATATTACATTGATTTGGGTTTTATAAAAATGATATCATATTGATTTGGGTTTTTAAAATGGAAATGATATCGTATTTATATGGGTTTGAAATGGATATTATATTCTGGTTTTAAAAGTATAAACTATTTTGAAAAGACCGCGGTGTTATAATAACGTTTGGTTGTTAAAGAGACTGGGATCGGAAGTTGTCATACTCTCTGCCAACTTCGAAAACCACTTTAACAACCGTGTACGCGGTGGGGATTCCAGAATGAAGTACGATGGCGGTGGCGTTTCCTTTGAGGTAAATACGTAGACGCGACTCCCGTGAGTTGGCATAAGGTAGCTAAAACATGAGCGATTAACGGGCCAAGAAGGTAGCACCTTTTATCGGACACACTTCTTCGATACCATTATATTACTTTGTGATTTATTTGGGCCCTTTTGATTTTGGTGGTGTAGCTCGAGGTGGGCGGTAGTAGCTGCTACGCGCTACCACCGGTCCAGAAGCGTAATTGGTATATCTTCCCTAGAATTGCCTAGTTGTGCCGTGTCACCTACCCTAGCGCGCCTTGTACGATTTTGGATTTCTCCCATAGCCCATGGAGTGTTTAGGGTAGTCTCTCGATCTGAAGATGCACTGATATTGGATGGACTACTGGGACTATTATGTGTTAAGGTGGAAAATGTAAAGCCTTAATGCTATTTAAAAGTAAGTTTATTTTACTAATAGACATTATTATAATAGCAGATATTACTACATAGTAAATAGTTTAACGGATCCTTATGAGATGTGAAATCCCAAACATCTCTTAAGTTACTGCACTCACGTTTGACCCTGGATAGGAGATGTCAAATCCCGTAAACATCTCTGATGCCGTTCTACTCATACTGTTTACCATTGATTTACTTACATAAGATATTTTAGTTCTGACTCGAGTGTTTTGTCATTTCAATTCGCTCGGGTCAGTCTGAGCATTTCAGGATTCAGAGACTTTATCTCTAGAGGACGTAGATGAAGATTTGTATTACTATTGTTTATTATATTCCACTGCATCAGATTGTTCCACTGCATTGTTATCTATTATTCTCTGGTATGTGTAACTCTAATATGTGTTGTATAAGTATAATCAAATGTTTTGCTTCATGAACTGTTATTTGATTATTATATTTTGCCGTTCCGTTGCAAGATTTTGTTTTGTTTTCTTCTTTCCCTGCTTTTTCTTCTTCACCCCAATAACAATCCGCCCTTCTATATGGTTTAAGTTTGACGTGTGTGGTTTATCGTCGACTTTAAAGTGTACAAAAGGCAGGCTGTTACACAGTCCCTAAAGCTTTCGAAAGGGGTTTCGAAGCTATCATTCAAATGTTTTACTTAAATGATTTCAGCTTTCGAAAGGATAGTTCCGAAGCCAATAGTTTTCCCTAAACCTGTTTATATGAAAGTTAATGGTTTCAAAAGGGGTACTTTCATTTATATTCACTTTGACCCAAAAATATTTTTAGAATAAATCTAGTGATTTCGGAAGGGGTACTTTCAGTGTTTTCGAAGCTATGCTTCCAAGAGTTTGTCACGATCCATTTTTTTCAACCTGCGAAAGTCGACACTAATACGTTAATTGTATTACATGCCGAACAACCGAATGCCTGAAATACCAAACCATAAGGGAAAAAGAAGATGAGGTAGAAGAAGAAATAGAAAACAGCATTAGAATCTCACAATCACAGCAGAGCAAATATAATATATAAATAACAACATTTTATACAATGAAAAGTTGTAACCGTCAATATACATTAATATATTAGAGTACAATAAATCTGAACGGTTGTAACAACTTGTCCTTGAATACTATCTCTATAGTGTCTATAAACAGTGGAAAAATACTCAATACATCTCTGCCATCCAGCTCGCCTCTTGAGCTCCAAACATCCTAACTTGAAAATCTATAATACTCGATCTGACCCAAGCATTACAATAAAGTAACACCCGAGTCAGGTTGGAAACCAGCGTGAGCAAACCCATTTAAATTGAAAAACTAGAGTTGTAAAAACTGATCTTTGAAAATCTAGGTAACTCGTTCAACATTACGAGTACTTATCTTGTTATAACCAACACTTATTGCTCAATCCATTATTTAAAATAATATCTAAGCGCATTACTTATTCAATATAGTAAGACTTATTTAATTTATTTAATTCCAGTTTATTTGATTCTATAAATCAAACTCGTCAAGATTTAAGTTGTTATTAAATCGAAGTGGTTTCGGATATCGCTGATGTTCGATCTCGGTCTCTTCGAATCTAAACGCCATCCTTTAAGCCAAGTTGTTTTTAACAAGACAATTCAGTTTCGAAATGTCAAACTTTGCCTAAAAATCCCATCACAGTATCTATTCAAATACAGCATCTCACATTTTAGATTTAACTGTTCATTTCAGATTATTCCAATTTAAACCATTCATAGACTAGATTAACTAGTCACAGAAATCATTAATTTACTTAAACAGAACTAATTAATTATTTTCAAATCATGTTTAATTATCACTAACTAATTACAAACCCATTTTATGTTATTATAATTAAATATCTGGAATTAATTAATTAACAGGTGCTTAAGACTTTTAATAAATTAAAGGTTTAGATCATTTTATTTTATCATTAGCTATTAACTAATTACAGCTATTTATTTACTTTAAACCTAATTAATAAATAATTACCTTAGCTGAATTAATTTTAAATTCAAATTATTTTGTTTACCCTAGCCATTACCAATCCTAAAGTTTGAATTAACTTAAGGGTTTTTTAATTACTTAATTTAAATAACCATAACTAGTTACTTTAAAACCATTTTCTTTCCATTTTCTTTCTTTCCAAAATCTAATACTTTTACTTTTCATATCTCAAAATATCCAAAATATATTCAGCCAATCCATAGCATTCAATAGCTTCAATTTTCTATATAATCTATCATAGATTGTCAAATAAATCACAATCATAGACTACGAAAATAAATTTTAATATTTTCGAGGAATCCAGTTGGATCCCTCCATCTTATTTTCCTAGATGTTAGCACAATATAAAAATACCAATCCCACTTCGAGGGGGATATTGAGGTATTTAGGGTCATCCGTTATTATACAGGACGCATAGGGTCTCATCCGCTATATAATGCGAGAATATCAATCACTCCAATATATATATATATATATATATATATATATATATACATACATACATACTACTATGTATAATAGCACATCTAGACTGATAATAAATTATCAATTTAAGTAGTCAACCAATAATTTAATTTAACTGATTAAATCAATCAATAATCCAATTTGGGTGAGATTTACTCACCTTTGATTTTTGTTTGCAGTCCACTCCAATCTTGACTGGTTTCACGGTTTTTGACCTTGTATAACATTATATAATTTATTAATATTTGAAACAGTCGAACAGTTAATTACCGTTTAATTAATTTAACCTAAAAAAATAATTTAATTAAACAAATTTTCCTTTAAATTTTTTTGGTAATAATTAATTCTAAATAAGTTAATAAAACAAGTTAATCACCCTAATATGTATTTTTTTTATTAATTTAAACAGTAAGTGAAAATATGTACATATATTTATTTTCTTTTAAAACTACATATACTTATATAATAATCTATATAGATTTAAAACTCATGCTTTAAAATATCATTTATCTATATTATTATTATTATTATCAATTTTCCTTCATTAAAAAATTGAGAACTAAAATATTTTTTTCCCAATTACAGTAAATAGCAAAGACAAAGTGTTACCTTACTATTAAATTTTTTCTATTTCTCCTAACCTAGATGTAAATATATGTATTAAATTCAATTAAAGCTAAAATTACACGATACCTTACTGCACACAACCCTTTCGACCAATGCTGTGACAACCCCGAATTTTTGGATATTTGAAATTGGAATATTTAATTGATTTTAGATATTTGGAAGTTAGTTTAACTTGGATTTCAAATATAACTATTTATTTGGCAATTAAATTATTGAATTTAATTTTGAAGTTGGGTAAAATATGCGAATCTTCGGTTTATGCTTATTAAAAATATTTCAAAGGCTTATAAAATTTATATTAATAGTACTGAAGATAATGAAAGCTTTAGAATTGAATTTGAAATTGTTTTGTTAAGTTTTGAAAATATAGTTTAAATTAATATTTGAAAATAGCCTTCCATGGCACAGTCTCGGAATTCGACGAAACCAATTCCATTGGACCGTAATAATGTATTATTATCGGATTTCAAATTACGTACTGTTTGGAGTTGTCGAGTGATAGTACGGTAAGTAAGCACACTGAAATTTATATTAAAATTTAATATAATAATCTGGTCCAAAAAGTTATCTTCCCCATACGATCGAGTTAGGCTTCGAAACCTTTTCTATTACGTTCGGAATAGGGGTATAACTTTATAAACACCTAACGGCATGCCTCGATAAGATGTAAAAGTTTTAGCTTCGAATTGAAGTCAATTAAAATTAAAATTAAAATTAAAATATAATATACTGTTGTAACAACCCGTGTGAATTCGATATTTAAAATGAATTAAATTAATAGGATTTTTAATTTAAATTTAGAAAGGAATGAAGATCTTATTTATTTATATAAAAGAGAATGTTAAAATTTGATGTATCAATGGTAATTAAAATGTACAAATTAAATTATTTATTGCAATTAATTGTAATAGTGGAAATTTTTGCAATGGGATATAAGGTTAGAAATAAGTAAATAAAGGCACGGATTGAATTCATTAATGAAAATAAAATTTTATTTAGTACAATCTTTTTTATTTATTATTGGAATGTGAAAATTTGAAAATAGATTCAAATTGTATGTAGATAATAAATTGCAATAATTAAAATTAGTAATAAATGGAATATCAAACTATTCATAAAGTGAATATAAGTAGATGTAACAAATGAATAGGAAATGCTAGTTATTCATAAAGTGAAGAAATGGAATCTAGATGGAATAAGAAATTGGATTTAGAATCTTAATTTGTAGATGTGCATATATTTATAAATGGATTATAAAAGGGTAAAATAACCATATACAAGTATATTAAAGGTTGTAATAGTAGGTTACTAGTAAATTCACTTATTTACCTATAAAGATAATTGGGTGTGCCTTAATTGTAATTAATAAAATAATGAAAGGAGTAAATGTATTTATTTAGAGAATTAATTTCAATTGGATAAGGATTTTAAGTAATAAGGTTAATGCGAGGTAAGTAATGCTGAATTTAGGTTAATAATAATGAATAGTAATAAGTTAAAAATTTGTAGCATATATCATAATTTACCTGCTTCTTGTTAATGGAATTAGAATGTGTAATAAGTAATAATCAGATAAAGGAATGTTACCCTAATGGAAAAGGAAATAATTAAGTGTTGAGTAAATTATAGGATTGTATTTATTATAAGCGTTATTCTAATAATAATGGTTAATTGTGGAATTAATATAGGGAGTATATAAAGAAATAACTAGGGAAGTATACGTTATAAGTTAATTATAACCTAAATTTATGTGCAAGGTTGAAATTGGATCTAATTGAAACTTATTTAATAAATTGGATTCAAGCGTAATAGAAAGATTATTTTAAGAAAATATTAAGTACTATAATTAGTAGAATGATTTACATTTAAGATTTGAGATAGATATTTGTCTAAGGAATTATAAAGTTAAGTAAATCAAGGTGATAGAAAAATTCTGAATTATAGAATGTGAATTTGAATAGTGAGTCAATTGGTTATTTTATAATAGTATGACTTATTGAGATAAATGAAATCAAATTTTTATTTATTACATTAAATTAAGAATTACGTTGAAATAGGATATTTATGTGATAATTTTTAATCCAAAGGGTAAACCCTTATATTTAAGATTAATGAAAGGAATAAATATAGATTGATTCAATAAAAAAGGAAGTTTTGGAAATTTATCAACAATTTTGGATTTTATGGAATTGAATATTTATATTGATTTAATCTTTAATAAATTGACATATAAAATTTGTTGAATCATTTTAAATATTAAGAAAATAGTACTAAATCGATTGCAGTAGATATAAATAAATTTTTACGTTAATGTTAATATAAAGTACTTTTTGAAGATAACGTCAAATTCATATATGGAGATTTAGTTAAATGGGAACTTTGATTTTGAGAAATAAAAGCGTATTAATGTGACTAAAGGTTAGAGTACGATTATTGTATGTTTCCTATTTTGGTAGCTTGTTAATTTACAATTTTGAAATCAGTTACAATAATTTTTAATTGAGTATTGCGTTAATGTTAATTAAAGTAGTATTTGTAACAATATTAAGACTTTCATATTGGATAGTTTGTTGTAATATAAGACTTGGAAATAAAGTTATTAACGTATTGGAAAACAATTACATTTGATGAAATTAAATGTTGAAATATTACATAGATAAGAATTTAGATGAAATGGATTAATTTATGAAATAAAATGGTAAGTAATTATAATATTGTTATTAATAATAGACGTTACTTTAAGGATAATTAATGTAGTAACGTAAGGTGAAAATGTAAATTAAAAGGGAAACGTAAAATTTAGTTAAGGTAGTAATTTATGAATTGGGAATAAAATTCAAATGTTATATTAGGCTGTAAATCAATTTGGGAATAAAATTTTATTTAATTGGGGTAAATTGATATATACTAATGTTAAATATATACATAAGATGATGATTGATTTAATAAAGAGAATTGAATACGAATGGTATAAAATTTCATTTGAAATAAGATTTTATAATTTATTGAATTTACTTTAATTAAAGGTAAACACTAAATTTTTTGCAATAAATCTTTATTTGATATGGAGGTTTGGTTAATAAATTTGAAGCTAATTGCAATCAGAAATGATAGGAATGGTAAGTTGACCATTTATTCATAATAAGATCTAAAAATCAAATAAATGGATTATTAGAATTTAAATTTGACAAATTGTGAATTCATTTAAATTCGGATCCATCTGTCTATTCCAACTTCATCTATAAACACCCCGCTAAACCCTAGCCTCCGCCTATTCTCATTTGTCTGCGCTTAAAATTTCATCAGCTCCTTCTCCTCCTCAATGGCAGAAAAACAAATCTTAGATCCAAATAAAAATTCCAAACCAAATCAAAAGTTAAAATTCAAACTTCTCAAAAAAATCTGGAAGCAAAACGCATGAGGAAGAGAGGGAAAGAAAGGGGGATGATGTGGCTCTTGAAGGTGTTCTTTTATTTCCATTTTTTTTCTTTTTTTTTGAAATTTCAATCACCATTTATGCGTATAACTTTCTCCTACGAACTCCGTTTCACGCGAGATTTTATTTTTGTTAGGATCGTAATAAAAGTCCAGATATTTTGACACTAGTTTGGACAGATTTGGAGACCGTCGAATTTTTGGGTTTAAATCGGATTTAAATTCGATTTAAATTCAAAAGGTGAGTGTTTTAACCCACTCACAACTTCTAAAATTTCTTATGTTTGTTAATTTGACTTTAGATATGAGTAGAGATTTATTTATGACTGTTTGGCATGTTTTATTCATTATCTCTGTTAAATCGCATTTATTTAATATTACTGTTAATTAATTTATTGCATATAAATTTGACAGTTAGAATTTATTTATTTGCATATTAACTGCCAGTCATAGTTATGTTAAATTTTTATTTCATATTAACTGCCAGTTAAATTTACGTTTGTTTTTGCATATAAACTGCCAATTAACAGTTATAAAATTTATTTTGAGTATAAACTGGAAATTGATACCATTATTTATCACCTGTTATATATTGATGATTGTTTGAAATTGGATGATGACTGTGATAAATGGATGAACGGATGATTAATTTTATTAATTGCAAGTTGCTATGCATTTCATTTCATTCGGGATTGCGGTTTGAAAAGATATACAACCGCATTTTTATTTTAAATTGCGGATTGAAATGATAAACATCCGTATCACTTGACCATAGGGTAGAAAATTTTATACAGGCACCGCGGTATATATATAAAATATATCTTGAAATGTTTTTGGTTTTGTAAAGCTATATATATGGTTTATGGATATTGATTTGGTTATTTATATATATATATAGTAATTTTCAGGTTTTAAGCTTTGTATAAATTTGATTTGAAGTATAAAATAAAGTTTGATTTTCGATATCAAATACGATTAAGAATTTATTTAAAATTCAAATTCTGGAGTTTTAATGACTTAAAAGAGAACAAGATTGGAAGATGAATATTAAGTTAAATTGAAATTTAATGAAAAGTTAGAATTTTAAAAGAATATGATTTTATAACTTGATTTTAGTGTAGAGTGATTTAAATGAATATCAGGTTGGTTTAAATGACATATAATAAATTAAAAGATTTTCCAGTCATGTGAAGTTAAAGGTTTCTTAAATTATATTGAATTCATTAAGTAAAGATTTCAAGTTTTAAAAAAAATAAGTAACTGAATTTAATATAGATGGATTTGTCAAATGAGTTGTTCTTGAAATGGTGAAAATATTTAAAGCTTTGAAACATAAAAATTGAAATGGTATTTGGTAGTTTAAATCAATATTTGAAATTGATTTGTGAAATATAAAGAAGCTATTTTGTTTTATAAAAGTAATTTAATATTTAACCATTTAAGAAATGGAAACTTGTTTCAAAGTTATGATTTTCAAGGTAGTATAATTTGAAAATATTATATTCAAGAGTTTTGATTTCTAAATATTTTTCTTTGAAAACCCTATGATTTTGGAAAAGAATATATTGGAAAATAAAGATGATATCATATTGTTTTGGGTTTTAAAAGGAAATGATATCATATTTATATGGTTTTGAAATGGATATTTTATTCGGGTTTTAAAAGCATAAATTATTTTAAATGACCGCGGTGTTATAATAACGTTTGGTTGTTGAAGAGACCGGGATCAGAAGTTGTCATACTCTCTGCCAACTCCGAAAACCACTGTAACATCCCGCCTTTTCACACGATTTAAATCGACACACGTGCCAATTCAAACCATACGGAATAGGGCGGAGTGTTATGAGGTAAATAAGAAAAACAGAGAAGGGAAAAAACTAAACAGAATCTCACAGTGGAAGGATAAAATATAATAATAAATATACAGTTCACAAAAACTATTTACAAGACATTTGATTCTTCTTTACACAATAAATATCAGAGTTCACATACCAATAAATATCAATGCAGCGGAACACAGTGTATAGTGGAACCATATAATACAATAATAATAATAATAATGAAATCTTTGTCTTCGTCGGGAGTTTGTTCGAGGTGGGCGGCAGCTGCGCGCTGCGCGTTTCCACCAGCTCGGATAGCAATTGGTATATCTACCCTGGCATTGCCTAGTTGTGCCGTGTCACCTACCCTATCGAGCCTTGTACGAGTTTGGATTTCTCCCGTAGCCCGTTTGGTATCCTCTGGTGGCTTCCCGATCAAGAGGGACTATGATATTGGATGGACTACTGGGACTATTACGTGTTAAGGTGGAAAATGTAAAGCCTTAATGCTATTTAAAAGTAAGTTTATTTTACAATTAGACACTATTATAATAGCGCAATATAGTACATAGTAAATAGTTTAACGGATCCTTAGGAGATATAAATCCCGAGCATCTCTTGAGTTACTGCACTCATATTTATTTCTGCTAATTTAACTTACATAAGATCTTTTAGTTCTGACTCGAGTGTTTTTGTCTTTTCAAATTCGCTCGGGTCAGTCCGAGCGTTTCAGGATTTGAAGACTTTATTTCTGGAGGACGAAGACAAAGATTTCATTATTATTATTATTATTGTATTATATGGTTCCACTATACACTGTGTTCCGCTGCATTGATATTTATTGGTATGTGAACTCTGATATTTATTGTGTAAAGAAGAATCAAATGTCTTGTAAACAGTTTTTGTGAACTGTATATTTATTATTATATTTTATCCTTCCGCTGTGAGATTCTGTTTAGTTTTTTCCCTTCTCTGTTTTTCTTATTTACCCCATAACAATCCGCCCCATTCCGTATGGTTTGAATTGGCACGTGTGTCGATTTAAATCGTGTGAAAAGGCGGGATGTTACAGTTGGTATCAGAGCTTTGGTTTAGCGATAAACCTTAGCTTTGTGGGGTTTGACTCTTTACTAATAGGGTAGTAATACCCTATGGGAGTCGCTGAGTGTATATATATGAGAGAACGTATTTGTTAGTGTTATAAAAGGTTTTAATATTGTGTTAATTTGTTCCGTTTGGTATTTATAAATTCAGGTTGGTGCATGGGACGCTGTGACATCAATAGGAATTTATAAACACTTAATAGGACAGACCGACATAATATTTGTTTTTATTATAGGTGAATGAAATAATTTTGTCTATTATATTTTCTATATATAAAACAAAATTTTCAAATGATATCTATATTTGGTTGCAATATATTGGTTGTTAGGAATAAAATTTATAAATAATAGGTAAATAAGATTAAAAATAAATAAATGTAATTTGGGAATTTAGAACTTAAGTTCCAGGGTTTTTGAAAACTTCTTTCAGATGATTTGGAATATAATAATATTGTTATAAGTATTTTCTGATATAAATATTTAATATAATTGAAAAGAAATTGTTTTAAAGAAGATTTTTGGAGAAAATAAGTTTTGTACTTTCCTCTTTGTCGCTGGAAAATAATTTTGGTGATGAGTGCACGCATCATCGACATTCATTTTCGAGTTTCGAAGTGGGAAGGCCACTATAGTAATTTACTACAGAATCGTTAAGAAATTTTATCGTTTTAATTATAATTGGATATATATGTTAAGTGTAGATATCTATCTATTATTTGAAATGATTTAAAATTAAACCCGGTATTTGGTTCTTAGGTTCCAGTTAATTAATAGGACAATTAAGTGTAGCAAATTTGAACCTTTAAGTAAAGTAAAAATGGTATTAAATGAAATTGGAAATTTGTAACCTATGAAATAAAGATTACTATTATTGAACTTTAATTTAATTTAAGGAAATAGAACAAACTTGTATAACTTTCAATTATACTCTTAAATAACATATATAACTTACCAAATATTAAAAGTTGAAATGTTTAATAGGAAATGTAATGAAAATTGTACAAGTAAAGGTAGGTAATGAAGTATTCAATGAAATCGCTGTTAAATGAGAATTTAATGTTATAAACTTAAGTTATAATTGAAATTTTACCAAGTAAATATAATTAAAGGTAAGTATGGTAAATAAACGATTATAAACTTAAGTAATTAAAGTGAAAATAAATGAATGTAATATAATAAAGAAAAATTGTAAATTTAAGAAATAGGGTAGAGTTATTTCTGAATATAATTGAAAGAAATAAAATGGAAATAAAATTTAATGAAATAAATGAAAAGAATCAAACAACTAATGTATGAAATAAAATTTATAATAAGTTAATTTGATTTGTTGATTGAAATTGTTGTTTGTCGTGGTTTGGAGTTGTTGGGTAAGGGAACTTTAATCTTGTTGGGATGGATGAATAATCCATTGTGTTTAATCTAAGACTGTTGAGTAAATGATGCACTTGATGGTTTATTCTTCAATCCGTATAACTTAAAAGTTTTGAACCCGAACAACTATTTGTTTGTTTGATTGAATGGTTGTTTGTATTGTTGTATATGCTGTTTGTTGAAATTGTTGGTTGTTGTATTGATTTGTTGATAGTGATTGAAACCACTTAAATATTTCACTTTATATAAATTGTTAACCCTTTGGATTTTATAAGTGAAATACAGGTTATAGAAGCAATTGCTACTGCTTTTGGTTCCATAAAATAAGCGTAAATTGCCCGACAAATAGGTACGTTTCGAATTACGGTTTATAGCGCTATTTTATATATTTTCCCGTGTAGGGATATATATTATTTTGGAAAGTATTTATGTATATTGTTATATTTATATTATATTTTCTCCCGAGCCCTCCGTACAAAAGAGACTTTGCCAAAATTTCCCGTAAAATTTTAGACTTAGAATATTTTGAAAATGTTTTCCGAACTTTAGTAATTTAAGTATAAAAAGATATAATGATTATAAAACGGGTTTATTTTATTTAAGGAAATAAATTTAGTAAATTATTGGTTATAAGTTAAATATTTTGAATAAGATGTAGTGTTATTTAATTCTTCTTTTCCTTTTTTTTTTCCTTTTCGGGGACGAAAAGTTTTGAGCGGGGGAGAGTATAACAACCGGTGTGAATTCGATATTTAAAATGAATTAAATTAATAGGATTTTTAATTTAAATTTAGAAAGGAATGAAAATCTTATTTATTTATATAAAAGAGAATGTTAAAATTTGATGTATCAAGGGTAATTAAAGTGTACAAATTAAATTATTTATTGCAATTAATTGTAATAGTGGAAATTTTTGCAATGGGATATAAGGTTAGAAATAAGTAAATAAAGGCAAGGATTGAATTCATTAATGAAAATAAAATTTTATTTAGTACAATCCTTTTTATTTATTATTAGAAGGTGAAAATTTGAAAATAGATTCAAATTGTATGTAGATAATAAATTGCAATAATTAAAGTTAGTAATAAATGGAATATCAAACTATTCATAAAGTGAATATAAGTAGATGTAACAAATGAATAGGAAATGCTAGTTATTCATAAAGTGAAGAAATGGAACCTAGATGGAATAAGAAATTGGATTTAGAATCTTAATTTGTAGATGTGCATATATTTATAAATGGATTATAAGGGTAAAATAACCATATACAAGTATATTAAAGGTTGTAATAGTAGGTTACTAGTAAATTCACTTATTTACCTATAAAGATAATTAGGTGTGCCTTAATTGCAATTAATAAAATAATGAAAGGAATAAATATATTTATTTAGAGAATTAATTTCAATTGGATAAGGATTTTAAGTAATAAGGTTAATGCGAGGTAAGTAATGCTGAATTTAGGTTAATAATAATGAATAGTAATAAGTTAAAAATTTGTAGCATATATCATAATTTACCTGCTTCTTGTTAATGGAATTAGAATGTGTAATAAGTAATAATCAGATAAAGGAATGTTACCCTAATGGAAAAGGAAATAATTAAGTGTTGAGTAAATTAAAAGATTGTATTTATTATAAGCGTTATTCTAATAATAATGGTTAATTGTGGAATTAATATAGGGAGTATATAAAGAAATAACTAGGGAAGTATACGTTATAAGTTAATTATAACCTAAATTTATGTGCAAGGTTGAAATTGGATCTAATTGAAACTTATTTAATAAATTGGATTCAAGCGTAATAGAAAGATTATTTTAAGAAAATATTAAGTACTATAATTAGTAGAATGATTTACATTTAAGATTTGAGATAGAGATTTGTCTAAGGAATTATAAAGTTAAGTAAATCAAGGTGATAGAAAAATTCTGAATTATAGAATGTGAATTTGAATAGTGAGTCAATTGGTTATTTTATAATAGTATGACTTATTGAGATAAATGAAATCAAATTTTTATTTATTACATTAAATTAAGAATTACGTTGAAATAGGATATTTATGTGATAATTTTTAATCCAAAGGGTAAACCCTTATATTTAAGATTAATGAAAGGAATAAATATAGATTGATTCAATAAAAAAAGGAAGTTTTGGAATTTATCAACAATTTTGGATTTTATGGAATTGAATATTTATATTGATTTAATCTTTAATAAATTGACATATAAAATTTGTTGAATCATTTTAAATATTAAGAAAATAGTACTAAATCGATTGCAGTAGATATAAATAAATTTTTACGTTAATATTAATATAAAGTACTTTTTGAAGATAACGTCAAATTTATATATGGAGATTTAGTTAAATGGGAACTTTGATTTTGAGAAATAAAAGCGTATTAATGTGACTAAAGGTTAGAGTACGATTATTGTATGTTGCCTATTTTGGTAGCATGTTAATTTACAATTTTGAAATCAGTTACAATAATTTTTAATTGAGTATTGCGTTAACGTTAATTAAAGTAGTATTTGTAACAATGTTAAGACTTTCGTATTGGATAGTTTGTTGTAATATAAGACTTGGAAATAAAGTTATTAACGTATTGGAAAACAATTACATTTGATGAAATTAAATGTTGAAATATTACATAGATAAGAATTTAGATGAAATGGATTAATTTATGAAATAAAATGGTAAGTAATTATAATATTGTTATTAATAATAGACGTTACTTTAAGGATAATTAATGTAGTAACGTAAGGTGAAAATGTAAATTAAAAGGGAAACGTAAAATTTAGTTAAGGTAGTAATTTATGAATTGGGAATAAAATTCAAATGTTATATTAGGCTGTAAATCAATTTGGGAATAAAATTTTATTTAATTGGGGTAAATTTATATATACTAATGTTAAATATATACATAAGATGATGATTGATTTAATAAAGAGAATTGAATACGAATGGTATAAAATTTCATTTGAAATAAGATTTTATAATTTATTGAATTTACTTTAATTAAAGGTAAACACTAAATTTTTTGCAATAAATCTTTATTTGATATGGAGGTTTGGTTAATAAATTTGAAGCTAATTGCAATCAGAAATGATAGGAATGGTAAGTTGACCATTTATTCATAATAAGATCTAAAAATCAAATAAATGGATTATTGGAATTTAAATTTGACAAATTGTGAATTCATTTAAATTCGGATCCATCTGTCTATTCCAACTTCATCTATAAATACCCCACTAAACCCTAGCCTCCGCCTATTCTCATTTGTCTGCGCTTAAAATTTCATCAGCTCCTTCTCCTCCTCAATGGCAGAAAAACAAATCTTAGATCCAAATAAAAATTCCAAACCAAATCAAAAGTTAAAATTCAAACTTCTCAAAAAAATCTGGAAGCAAAACGCATGAGGAAGAGAGGGAAAGAAAAGGGCATGACGTGGCGCTTGAAGGTGTTCTTTTATTTCTATTTTTTTTTCTTTTTTTTGAAATTTCAATCACCATTTATGCGTATAACTTTCTCCTACGAACTCCGTTTCACACGAGATTTTATTTTTGTTAGGATCGTAATAAAAGTCCAGATCTTTTGACACTGGTTTGGACAGATTTGGAGACCGTCGAATTTTTGGGTTTAAATCGTATTTAAATTCGATTTAAATTCAAAAGGTGAGTGTTTTAACCCACTCACAACTTCTAAAATTTCTTATATTTGTTAATTTGACTATAGATATGAGTAGAGATTTATTTAAGACTGTTTGGCATGTTTTATTCATTATCTCTGTTAAATCGCATTTATTTAATATAACTGTTAATTAATTTATTGCATATAAATTTGACAGTTATAATTTATTTATTTACATATTAACTGCCAGTCATAGTTATGTTAATTTTTATTTCATATTAACTGCCAGTTAAATTTACGTTTATTTTTGCATATAAACTGCCAATTAACAGTTATAAAATTTATTTTGAGTATAAACTAGAAATTGATACCATTATTTATCACCTGTTATATATTGATGATTGTTTGAAATTGGACGACGACTGTGATAAATGGATGAACGGATGATTAATTTTATTAATTACAAGTTGCTATGCATTTCATTTCATTCGAGATTGCGGTTTGAAATGATATACAACCGCATTTTTATTTTAAATTGCGGATTGAAATGATAAACATCCGTATCACTTGACCATAGGATAGAAAATTTTATACAGGCACCGTGGTATATATGTAAAATATATTTTGAAATGTTTTTTGTTTTGTAAAGCTATATATATATATATGTTTTATGGATATTGATTTGGTTATTTATATATATATAGTAATTTTTAGGTTTTAAGCTTTGTATAAATTTGATTTGAAGTATAAAATAAAGTTTGATTTTCGATATCAAATACGATTAAGGATTTATTTAAAATTTAATTTCTGGAGTTTTAATGACTTAAAAGAGAACAAGATTGGAAGATGAATATTAAGTTAAATTGAAATTTAATGAAAAGTTAGAATTTTAAAAGAATATGATTTTTATAACTTGATTTTTGTGTAGAGTGATTTAAATGAATATCAGGTTGGTTTAAATGACATATAATAAATTAAAAGATTTTCCAGTCATGTGAAGTTAAAGGTTTCTTAAATTATATTGAATTCATTAAGTAAAGATTTCAAGTTTTTAAAAAAAATAAGTAACTGAATTTAATATAGATGGATTTGTCAAATGAGTTGTTCTTGAAATGGTGAAAATATTTAAAGCTTTGAAACATAAAAATTGAAATGGTATTTGGTAGTTTAAATCAATATTTGAAATTGATTTGTGAAATATAAAGAAGCTATTTTGTTTTATAAAAGTAATTTAATATTTAACCATTTAAGAAATGGAAACTTGTTTCAAAGTTATGATTTTCAAGGTAGTATAATTTGAAAATATTATATTCAAGAGTTTTGATTTCTAAATATTTTTCTTTGAAAACCCTATGATTTTGGAAAAGAATATATTGGAAAATAAAGATGATATCATATTGTTTTGGGTTTTAAAAGGAAATGATATCATATTTATATGGTTTTGAAATGGATATTTTATTCGGTTTTAAAAGCATAAATTATTTTAAATGACCGCGGTGTTATAATAACGTTTGGTTGTTGAAGAGACCGGGATCGGAAGTTGTCATACTCTCTGCCAACTCCGAAAACCACTTTAACAACCGTGTACGCGGTGGAGATTTCAGAATGAAGTAGGTTGGTGGTGGCGTTTCCTTTGAGGTAAATACGTGGACCCAACTCCCGTGAGTTGGCATAAGGTGGCTAAAACAGGAGCGATTCTCGGGCTAATGAGGTCATTCCTCTGATCGGACACTCCTTTCGATACTATACTTTGACTTTGGATTGATTCGGTGGCCACCTTTATTTTTGATTTGGGGGAGTTTGTTCGAGGTGGGCGGCAGCTGCGCGCTGTGCGTTTCCACCAGCTCGGATAGCAATTGGTATATCTACCCTGGCATTGCCTAGTTGTGCCGTGTCACCTACCCTATCGAGCCTTGTACGAGTTTGGATTTCTCCCGTAGCCCGTGTGGTATCCTCTGGTGGCTTCCCGATCAGGAGGGACTATGATATTGGATGGACTACTGGGACTATTACGTGTTAAGGTGGAAAATGTAAAGCCTTAATGCTATTTAAAAGTAAGTTTATTTTACAATTAGACACTATTATAATAGCGCAATATACTGCATAGTAAATAGTTTAACGGATCCTTTGGAGATGTAAATCCCGAGCATCTCTTGAGTTACTGCACTCATATTTATTTCTGCTAATTTAACTTACATAAGATCTTTTAGTTCTGACTCGAGTGTTTTTGTCTTTTCAAATTCGCTCGGGGCAGTCCGAGCGTTTCAGGATTTGAAGACTTTATTTCTGGAGGACGAAGACAAAGATTTCATTATTATTATTATTGTATTATATGGTTGCACTATACACTGTGTTCCACTGCATTGATATTTATTGGTATGTGAACTCTGATATTTATTGTGTAAAGAAGAATCAAATGTCTTGTAAATAGTTTTTGCGAACTGTATATTTATTATTATATTTTATCCTTCCGCTGTGAGATTCTGTTTAGTTTTTTCCCTTCTCTGTTTTTCTTATTTACCCCATAACAATCCGCCCCATTCCGTATGGTTTGAATTGGCACGTGTGTCGATTTAAATCGTGTGAAAAGGCGGGATGTTACAACTGTCCAACCAAAACCCTTTCACGTCAAAACTTTTTCCCTCATATCAGCATACAAGCATCATCACGTGGCACTTTAACCCTGAACACACGCCACACCATTTCACACGCGTCTTCTATAAAGAAATAAAATAAAACCCTTCTTTTGTTCATCTTCAAACAGAAATCGAACTCGAAAAAATAAAAAAATAATGGCTATAAATAATCGCGCCTCTCTCTTTCGTTTTACCCTTAATTTTTTCGTTCGTGAATAAATCGAACGTAATCAAACCCTTAACTTCGTCTCGCATTCAATCTTAGGATAATTGGAGGAATCGAATTTGTTCTATTTTGGGGAAGGGGATCGACGGCCTTACGATCGAGTCGCATCCTAATGAGTTCGGCAGCCCGAGGCGATAGAGCTATCGAGTCTGGAGGGAGGCACTGGCAAGGTAGCGGGTTGACTTTGAAGCCGCGATAGGAAGTCGAGGCAGCATCATTAGCAGTGGCGATGGGTGTGTTCGTCGATGAAGATGGTTGATCGAGGCCTGGAAAGATTTGGGTAGTCACGTTTCTACGGGTTTGGTCGCGGTGACGATGGCCTGAGTCCTGAAAGCGCTGAGGTATCATTTTATTAATTCAATTATATAAATATATGTTTATATGCTAAAAAAATAATGAGAGTTGCAGAAAGGTATAAATTTGTTTTAGTTTAATTCTATATATATATATATATGTATGTATATTTATATATATATATGTTAGGAAAAGATATTTTTACAATAAGTTTAAATTTGTTAATTTTGAAACAGTGCTGTCTTTATTTAATATATGTATATATATGTTAGAAGAATTTTTATTTTAGTAGATATAGTATAATTTTTGTTTTAATTTAATAAATATGTATATCCACATGCATGTTTTAATTTAAAACAGAAAATAATATATATATATATATATATATATATATTCATATACATACCTATTTTTAATATATATATTAGGAAGAATTTAGAAAAGTTAAATTTTTGGACTCTATATATTATTTTTATAAGGGTATATGTAGTTTCAAAAGGAAAATAAATATACATAACTACATTTTAAATTTACTAATTTATTTTAAAACAAGGTGCTAATATAATTAATTTGTTTAACTGGTTCATTTAATTATCTTAGCCACCAAAAATAATTTATTAAAGGAGAATTTTTTTAAATTGAATTATTAAATGCTAATAGATTGTTCGATTAGCCAGCATTAATAAACCGTGTAAATGTTTATACACGGTCAAAATCTGAAAAGAAGCAAGCCGGATTGGAAATGGGTTGCATGCATAGTCAAAGGTGAGTTAATCTCACTCTTTTGGAATACCATTAAATTTAAATAGTTAAAATTTTAAGTGTTTCATGTATATATTTTTGGATAAAGTAATTTAAATCATTTAAGAATATAAAGTATTAAGGCTTGGTGATTTTCAGTGGAAATAAAACAATTGGGTGGAAATTATCCCATGTGAGAAAAGTGATTTGAAAACTATTTTCAAAGGGTTGATGTGTAGAAAAATATCTTGCGAAGTTATTTTGAAATAAATAATTTGGAAAATTATTAAAGCCTGATGGTATTTTATGGATGTTATGATAGTTAAATAACCGACTATCGATATTGGCCAATGCGTTGATCATTTTGAAGAGACCGAGATCGGGATTAATTTTTCGAAAACCACTTTGATCTGGTTTGAACGTTTTCGTGAGGAAGACAAGAGCTTGGAGTCAACGATGGAGTAGTGGAGAGAAAGGGCTAATCGCTACTAATCTTGAGGGTGATTTCAAAATGGATGTAGTAGGAATAGTGCCTTCGGTTCCGTTCAGACCCGGAACAGACTTGTATGGACGAATGCTATCTGAACATCATCAGGAGGACGATGAACATTCTAAGTGTGTATGTGCTAAAAAGGTAATGCATAGCCTCGAGCCTCATCTACCAGGAATGGCTAAAACAAGGGAGGTGCAGCAAGGCTAAGTAGCTAGTAACTAATTAGGGTAAGGTCATCCTTGTCCAGATGTCTCTTTTTATTAGGCCATATGGGCGGTTGCTGATCCCAACTGCAGGGTGATCTTATTCGGACTATCCAGTAAGGGGTAGCTCCGGTCATGTGTAGTAGGGGATCAGGGTGGATCCTCGGTACGGTGATCTAGACCATGTACTGTGACGGACGGTACCCCAGTATCCTTACCATTGACGGAAACCACATCTCCAATAAGTGCCTTCGGACTTGTTTGTATACCTATTAAGCTGGAATTTAATGAATGTAACAATTTCGGCTATTTGAATAAGTATTTGTATATAGACATTACTATAATATCAGATGATTTGATAAGAAATGTTTTGATTATCGTAAGGTAAAAACCAAGCATGTTTATTTGTGGCATGGTCTTACAAGATACCTTTGATTTCAAAAGGATTTTGAAACTTTAATAATCCAATTGAGTGTGTTTTCTCACGCTGGTTTTCCGGACTGACTCGGGTGTTATTTTACTATAATGCTCGGGTCAGATCGAGTATTATACAGTACAGATTTTGGATGGACTGCTGTGGAGCTCAGGAGACGAGCTGGATGACGACGCGTATTTCTGTAGATTTATATTCCACTGTGCAGTGTAAGCTGTATATTCAGCTTTGGGAGGACAAGATATTATAAAAGTCCAGAATTGTGTTGTTGATTTTGTTGTACTCTGATGATGTAATGTATATAACAGATATAGTTTTTTTGTATAAATATTTGGTCATTTATCTATTATATATTGTTCCACTGCGTTTGTGAGATTCTGATGTTGTTTTCTATTTCTTCTTCTACCTCCTTCTTCTTTAACCCTAATGGTTTGATTTTCGGCATTCGATTATTCGACATTTGATACAGTGGACTGTATTGATGTCGATTTTCGGGCGTCGAAAAATCGGGTCGTTACACTTGGTATTAGAGCTAAAGGTTAAGCGAGAACCTTGGCTCTGGTGGGGATTACCCGTAGAAATAGAGTCCGTTGTACTTTAGAATGATTTGAGTGTATTAATAGATACGAGCGCATATTTTTAGTGAATATAAAAATTGTTTTTATATTGTGTTGACTTATCGGTTGAGTGTTTATGAATTCTGATCGATACGTGGGATGTCATATCATCGATAGGAGTTTCTAAACTCTTAAACAAGATAAACCGACACAGTATTGTATTAAAATAAGGTAAATGAAATAATTTTACCCAAAATTATTTTTCTATATAGAAGAAATAATTTTTCGTAAATTATTATAGTCATATGTGGTTGCTTGGTTGTTAGGAAATGATAATATTAATTATTATCATTGTTATGTAGAAATTTAGAATAGGATTAAAATCACAACCAAAGGTTAAGGAAATAAATTCAGATAACAAAATGGAATTTGAAATGTGAATTACAAATGTGATTTATAAATTGAAATAAGATGCTAGAGTAATTTTTGAATAGGATTAAAAGGATTTGGGATTAAAATTTTAGAAATTAAATTCCTTTGATTTGAAATGACTTTCAAAGGTTTTGGAAAATAATGGTGATATTATTTGGGAGATATTTTTGAAATGGATTTGAAATCTGGTGAGATTTGGAATTTAAATTTTTTTTTAGAAAATGGTTTTGAAGGGATAAAAGCATTGAACTCTCTTCGGTCTAGAAAATAATTTCGGTGATTACTGTAGCATCATCGATGTTCATTTTTGAGTTTCTAGAAAGGAATTGCTGCCTGAATATTTTAAATTGATGTTGTATGCAAAACTGGGTTTGGTTTTGAAATTCAAAGAAATGATTTGGGTTGGGTATATATGATTTCAAAAATGTTTTGGAATGTTTAAGAAATTGTTTAAACTTTGGAATCTTATTTAAATATTTGTAAAGTAAGAATGGGTTTGATAACTTGTAAAATTTGAAATTTACTAGAATCAAATTTAATTTGGAAAGAGTTAAGTAAAAGAAAGTGTGACAATAACATACAAGGGTAAGTAAACCAATTAAATGAAGTAAACTGGGGAAAATTGGTAAGTGGAATATAAATAAGTTGGGAATTTATAGAGGTTAAAAATTTGAGTTGAATTGGAATGTAAGTGAATTTAGTTAAACAAAAGTGAATTTAAAGGAAAAGTCTAAGTAGACTAAGTATATATTTTTAAGTAAAGTGTTTTAAGTAGTTTTACTTCAAATGTTTTAGATATATATTTTTGGATAAAGTGATTTAATTGGTTTAAAAATCCAATTTAATAAGATTAGATGTTTTCTGTGGAAATAAGCAGATGGTTGGAATTCGTTCCATAAGAATAAAAATAAATTTGTAACTATTTTCAAAGTGTTGAAACGTGAACATAATATCTTGGGAAGATATTTTTGTGATAAATAATTTTGAAAATTATTTAAATTTGATGGTTGCTTGTGGATGTTATCTGATAGGTAAATAACCGACTATCAATATTGGCCAATACGCTGATCGTTTCAAAGAGGCCGAGATCGAGATTAATTTTCCTAAAATCACTTCGATCCGGTTTGAACATTGCGAATGGAGACCGTGAAGATGATGAAGACAGTGATTTGGTTTGTATAGACCCAGGGCAACTTGTATAGGCGAATGCTATCAGAACATCGTCAAGAGGAAGATGAGCATTCTAAGTGAATGTGTGCTAAAAAGGCAACGCATAGCCTCAAGCCTCATCAATCGATAATGGCTAAAACAGGGGAGGTGCAGCAAGGCTAAGTGGTTGGCAACCAATTAGGGTAAGGTCACCCCTGTCTAGATGTCCCTTTTCATTTCGGCTATGTGGGCGGTTGTTGATCCCAACCACGGGGTGATCTTAATCGGACTATCCAGTAAGGGGTAGCTCCGGTCTTGTGTTGTAGGGGATCAGGAGGGGTCCTCGGTACTATGATCTAGATCAGGTACTGTGACGAGCGGTACCCCAGTAGCCCTGCCATTGTATGGAATCCAATCTCCAATAAGCGCCTGTACGGTTTTGATTGTGCCCAACTATGCTGGAACGTGAGATGCAAGCATTTCAACTAGATTCTATTTTACTTTCTATAGACAACATAATAATATCAGACGAATTTGATAAAAATGTTTTGGTTATCGTAAGGTAAAAACCCGGCATGTTCATTTGTGGCTTGGTCTTACGAGATACCTTTGATTTCAAAGGATTTTGAAAGCTTTAATAATAAAATTGAGTGTGTTTTCTCACTCTGGTTTTCCAGATTGACTAGGTTGTTATTTCACTATAATGCTCGGGTCAGATCGAGTATTATAGGATATAGGATAGGATGTTGTGGAGCTTAAGAGAAGAGCTGGATGGTAAGATGTATCACACGTACTTGATATATATTCCGCTGTGCGGTATAAGCTGTATAGTCAGCTTTTGTGAGGACAAGTTAATATAGCTGTCCAGTATTTTGCTATTGATTGTGCTGTATTCTGTTGATGTAACGTATTAAACAGATACAGTTCTTTTTGTATAAAGATTAGTCATTTAACTATTATATATTATTCCGCTGCGATTATGAGATTCTGATGTTGTTTTGTTTTCTCTTCTTCAACCTCCTTCTTCTTTCCCTCACGGTCTGGTTTTCCGACATTCCATTGTTCAACATTTAATACAGTGGATGTATTGATGTCGATTTTCAAGTGTCGAAAAATCGGGTCGTGACATTAAACCACAGATGTTGGTGTTATTATGCTTGCATCTTCTAATATATATATTCACTTCAAATGGACCCATGACTATAGTTTGGGGAAGAGAAAGACAAAATAACCAGCTAGGTTGACCTAGTAGTGAAATAAACTGAGTTAACTTCTAAATGAGTAGAATTGCATCCCAGAGTCAGATAGACCAGAATATAAGATGCCTAAATATTGATTGAAGAAGTTGTCAGATAGACAGGTTCATAGTAAACCCATGAAAACTATGATTATGAAGAGTTATTGGCAGGGGCCAATAGGTTTATGGTGAACTCATGAAAACTATATCCGGATAAAATTATTGATAGAAGTCAATAGGTTCCTAATAAATCCATGAAAACTAGGATATGAGGGAAGTTGTTGGAGATACCAATAGGTTCAGGGAGAACCCATGAAAGAATGAAGTTATTGGCAGAGGCCAATAGGTTCTTAGCGATCCTATGAAAACTGTGAAACCAAACAGGGAGTCCATAAGCTTTAAATAGGTTATTAGTAAGTCCATGAAAACTAATAGGTTAGCAGTGACTCTAGAAACTATAACTGAGACATATAGCTAAAATGAATGAGGATGGTAATCTCAAATTGATTTAGTTTTTTGCATATCATCATAATATTTTGAATTGTTATGTTTTAACCAGTGTGGATGCAGGAGCACAGTATATGGTTTTTTAATAAAGTTTTGGATAAGATACCAGTGAGGGGAAAACCTGTTCTGCTAAGCGGGGTGGTCTCACTAGATATATAAATGGTTTAAGATGGTAGGTTATTATTCGTACTAGGCTTTATATCTAACTCGAAGTTTATGTTTTCCCCTTAAACTCTTGGGTGCCCAATTAATTTTGAGTAGTTTGAGAGTTGAGGCTTTCAGGTACCTCATTAGACGAACAAGCTTCCATAGATGTTCAAGAGGCAAGCTAGATAATAGGAGTTCTTTTCTATTTTGATTCTGTTGTTTTTTGCAAAGGCAAAGTTGTTTAGTTGGCTAGTTATACTCTGATCATCGAAGGGGGCATCTTCATATGTCGCTCTTCGTGTATGCTGTAATAACTATATTTTCTCTAAACATGGTTCTCGAATATGTATGTAATGAATGTTGAAATGATTTGAAATGGATTGTAAAAGTTGATTTTAATTTTTTTCCATATCATGAATTTCTATAATATTAATGTATCTAACATTATCGTACTTGATCGTCGAGGATTAATAACTATGGATTACTATAGCATCCATAGCCATTAGTTTTGGGCCTCCAAGTGGGGGATGTTACATTTGGCTAAAGCGATGACTCAAAATCTCCAATAAAATAATGATTAGGAAAATTTGTTAACTTTGTACATGCCCAATGCGAGTCAATTTATTGCTAAACTCGAAATGCAAATGATTCAATTAGCTGCTTCTGTGAGTAAACGTGAACGAGGCACATTCCTAAATCAGCCAATTTCGAAACCTAGATATCAAAACACAAACTCGAATCAAGCTCATGTCGTTCAAGATAGCAATGTGAACGAAATGAACGCTATCACAACTTTGCATTTCGGTAAACTAATCGATAACTAAGTTGTTAATTGAAACAATTTACCAAAAGCTCCTCTTAACACTTCAAAAATAACAAGTGATTCTGAACAAAACATCGAGTCAAATATTGAATCAAATTCTAATCCAAATTGTTCTTCTACTCAAGTAGAATGACCTACTAAGTATCGAGTTTCATTTCCACATTGACTTCGAACTAAGAAACATTCTGATCAAATGGAAAAGATGTTGGAAATTTTCAAACAAGTTGTAACGCCCCACTCCGAGACCCACTCTAGTAAAGAGTATTACGGAGTAATACCGTCTACTAGAACGGAGAATAGAGTATAATGGAAGCGACCATATGTAATCAAGCTATAACTATCTACTGAATACGTCGAATAGGTGGTTTTCTTTTCTCAGGTGGTTCGACATATCCAATAGATATTTATAACGAAACTACAATGGCTAAGGAAAATAGGTTCAGAACAAACATAATACTAAATGATAACATCATCATCACAGAACAGTCATATAACAGTCACAGAACATAGGTACAATATATCGTCAATACAGATCCAAGTATCAAAAGGTGGGTACAAAGCCACCGCTCACACATGTGAGTCAAAAATATGTACATAAGAGTCTAAAATAACAGAGTAGCTGAATAGTGGACAAATAAAAGAGCTATCTATCAGCATAGCAGATAATGTCCAAGCGGAAGCACAGAAAGCTAAGTCCAGAGACCTAACCTGAAACAACTCGGTCTGACCCGAGCGAAAACACTCGGGTCAGGCTAGCTAAATAATCAGTAATAACTGAGATATATAATAATGCAGTACATAAATAAACAGTACTTCTCCAAAGAGAAGAGTAATATGGACTACATGAATATAATGACGATCCCTAATCATCAATCAACAGTAAAAATCACCAAAGTGAAAATCAACACCAAAGTGTAGAATAAATAAAATCGCCTCATATCATCGGCGTAGCCAAAACTATAAAAAGTTTCCCATAGGCAATAATCCCAAAAGTGACCAGAGTCTGTAATCAATGCCCAAGCAAAGATCGATGCTCCAAAGAGCAATAGGGATATACTGAAAAGTCAATGAAATCGAATACAGAAATGCAGTGTCTAGAGACACTGTGAATCCATAGGGTAATCGCACTTACATCGTATGGTTCCATAGAACCAACACCGAATGACGATACTCGAATGGATATAAAAATCATCAGATAATACAAATATTGCACATGCACCGACCAGAGTCGTTGTTGCCAAGTACTGTTGAGTTGTGATCGATCACTCGCACAGATGCGGAATGCGCGAAACGACAAGATCCTTCCCAGAAGGATAAAGGCCCAGAGGCACATGCCGTAAAAACTGCTCCATAGAGCAGGTGTCCAGAGACGGTTTCCCAGAGGCGTGGTGACCCAGAGGTCCAGTACTAGCCGCCTAGAGGCTAATGTGTCACTAACTTCTTGGAGAGGAACCCGTAAAGTGTTAACAATGAGTCCCATACCCCACGTTCGCACTAAACGGTTTCCTAACCAATAGCAAGCTCACGCTCCAAACAATAAAAAGTCCACCTCATATCATCGGTAAACTAGACCCAAAGGTCAAAACGATCAATCGAATAGGTCTGGGATTAACCGGAAAGAAAATACACACGGTTTCCATAGGCCGGAGATTTCCTAACCGTTTAAGCACCTTTCCACTTCGCTTGATGTGCTAAAAGTGAGTGTGAGATTTTTATTATAGAAAATAATGGTGTAAAACGGATTTGTAATTGATTTCGAAATCACTTTTAAAACGGTCTTTTGAAAAGTCTCCTATTATGGAGTAATTAATTTAATAATTAAAAATAATATTATATAATAATTTTCAAAAAACATTTTGGAGTGAAAAATCCTTTTAAATCCTTTTTATATAAAGCCCGTGTACGAAGTCCAGGGACAAATCTCAAAAAAATCGACGAAAATCAGAAAATCATCAAAAATATTCTAAGTGTTTGAAACCATTCAAAAACTGCTGCGAACCCAAGTTCGGCAATTTATTTGGACCAGCAAACTGCGTCCAAATGGCATGAAAACTTGTAGGCATGTAGTCCGACATCCCTACTTTAAGATGAAAAAAGAATTTCTAGATTTCGAGTTGGGACGAAGTGGCAGCGACGTCTCAAAGTTGAACCCAGAAAAAGATTCACGCTGTTTTCCAACAGCGACCAGAGTCTAACTTTGGCACAAAAATCGAAGTACCAAACGAACTCCCATGTGGCCCAAATTTTCCAGAGATGAAGTTCGGAACTCCACCTTTCCAACGAGACCAAAAATGTCGAATTCCGACTACCGATGCGAGCGTGGCGGCATCGCGAAGTGGAGGTCAAAAGCTGGAAAGAGAGGGTTTTTTTTTTGGACGCGTGCCCGGCCCGCGTCGGCCTGCCCTAGCCCGCCTGGGCTGGGGGTATGGGACGCGGGCCAAGGCCCGCGTCCGTATGCCCCAGCCCAGGCGGACTGGGGACATTATACTGCCCCAGCCCGCCTGGCTGGGGGTATGGGACGCGGGACAAGGCCCGCGCCCGTATGCCCCAGCCCAGGCGGGCTGGGGACATTATACTGCCCCAGCCCGCCTGGTCTGGGGGTATGGGACGCGGGCCAAGGCCCGCGTCCCCTATTCCCCAGCCCAAACGGGCTGGGGAGGGGGTGCAACCCCCAGCCCACCCGGGCTGGGGGGGTTGGGGCGCGGCCAGCCCACCATGGGCTGGCCAGCCTCTGGCTACCCCAGCTGGGCTAGCCTACAGTGCCTGGGTGCAGCCCAGGCCTGTTCTGGTGCACCCAGTGCACTATTCCAGCCTGTTTCAGGCTGATGTACAATTCCAGCCAGCCAATTTTGTTGTTTTTTGGCATTTAGAGGTGTTTTTTTAAATTTTGGGCATCAAAATTTTCATTAAAATTTTACTAGCAATAATTACTAACAATTAGTAATTAACTCAATGAAGCAAATGATCAAATGGGTTGCGTGCACAATATCAAGCAAGCCAAACCCTCAACCTCCAAGCAAAGATCAATAGGCTTCAAGGAGCCAAAATCAACAAAAAAATACACAATAATTACAACAAGATGGAGGAGATAAATAGGGATTAAGAAGGAGGATTAGAGAATAGGAGAGATTGGATTACCTTTCTTCTTCTCTTTTTTTTTCTAGGATTAAACTAATTTATGAAGAGAAGGAGATGGAGCTTCTAAATGGAGGCCATTAATTTTATTTAGATCTAGGTTTTAGGAATTTATGAAGAGGAGGAGGGTTAGAGTTATGAGTTTAAGATATTATATAGGAGGGGGTTAGGCTAATGGGTTATGGTAAGAGGGTTTAGAAACCCATTAGGACTTAGTTTATTTTCTAAGTTATCATGTGAACAAAAATCCTAATAAGCATCCTAGTTTTAATTAAAACCATGTAATTATCTCATTTGGCCCATTAACCCATAATCACTTTTTATTTAAAAATTCCCCATTTCAACCCAAAATATTTTAATTTGCAAACCAATTGCAAATTTAAATTCCCAAAAATTTGTTTAGCCCCATTTTTAACTTAAAATCATAATTTTTAACTTATCATTCGGTAATTGCAATCTCAGGGTTGTTACAGACTCCCCCCTTAAGAAAATTGCGTCCCCGCAATTCCTTAAATATAGAAGTCGTCTATAACATCTAATCCACACAAGGAATACAGAAGATAAAATATAGATGCTCACCCGTACCGGAAGATGAAATAAAACCAGGATAAGTACGCTCGATGAATTCTCTGGTCTCCCAAGTGCAGTCCTTAGGATTAGACGACCATTGAATCTTCACAAGCGGAACCTCTTTGTTTCGAAGACGTCTGATCTCCGAATCAAGCACACGAAGAGGTTGCTGCTCTATAGATAGATCGGGTGAGATCTCCAAATCAGGATTGCGCACACACTTGCGAAGCTGAGAAACATGGAACACATCATGTATTCCAGAGAAATGAGCAGGTAGAGCCACTCTATAGGCGACAAGGCCGATGCGTTCCGTGATAGGAAACGGTCCAATATAGCAGGGGGCCAGTTTCCCTGTAGAACTGAAACGCACAACCCCTTTCATGGGAGAAACCCGAATAAAGACAAAATCGCCAATGGAGAATTCAAGAGGCTTCCTACGTTTGTCCGCGTAGGATTTCTGGCGGTCCTGTGCCTCTTTCATTCTCTGACGGATAAGCACGATCTTCTCAGAAGATTCCCGAACTGAATCTGGACCAAGAATGAGCTTCTCGCCAGACTCTAACCAACAAGCAGGAGAGCGACATGGCCTTCCGTAGAGAGCCTCGAAAGGTGCCATGCCGATACTAGACTGATAGCTGTTGTTGTAGGAGAACTCTACGAGCGGTAAGTGATCCTCCCAACTACCTCCAAAATTCAGAATACAACAGCGCAAAAGATCCTCTAAAACACGATTCACCCTCTCCGTCTGACCGTCGGTCTAAGGATGATAAGCAGTCGAGAGATTCAGCTTTGTGCCCAAAGCTGACTGTAGGCACTTCCAGAAGTGACTAGTAAAGATAGTGTCTCGATCACAGACGATAGAGTTAGGAATGCCATGAAGTCGAATGACTTCCTTCACATAGAGCTTGGCCAACTGAGGTGCAGTCCGAGTGGACTTAATCGGAATGAAATGAGCCGATTTGGTCAAGCGATCAACAATAACCCAGATAGAAGTATGGCCTGACCTCGATCGAGGCAGACCGTCAATAAAATCCATGGATATCTGATCCCATTTCCATAATGGAATCTCTAGCGGCTGAAGAAGACCGGATGGACGCTGATGCTCGGCTTTGATCTGTTGACAAGTTATGCAACTACTCACATAACTTGCCACGTCTCTCTTCAAACCCTCCCAATAATATAGCCGGCATATATCGGCATACATCTTACTCGAACCAGGATGTATAGTGTACTTAGTGCGATGGCACTCGTCTAGAATGTTACGCCTAAGTGATAAATCAGATGGTACAACAATACGGTTCTTCCTACGAAGACACCGATGAAAATCCAGAGAATAATCCAGCAATGTCTCATCACTGGATCCCGACTCGAGAAGATGAATAAGATGCAATAAGTCTGGATCCTGCCGCTGAGCATGGGCAATGCGATCCAATAAGATAGGACGAGCTTCCAAGCTAAATAATAAGACAGGAGCATCAGAAGATGAAGCTCGATCTCTAATATCACATAAAGATAGAGTCTCAAGAACATCCCACTCGGCAATCATCATAGAAACTACCGCCGAGTGCTTGCGACTGAGCGCATCTGCAACACGATTACCTTTGCCAGGGGTATACTGAATATCTAAATCATATGAGGCGAGAAACTCAAGCCATCGCTGCTGCCTCATATTGAGATCCCTCTGGCTGAATAGATACTTCAGCGACTTGTGATCGGTGTAAAGAGTGAAGCGTTCACCTAATAGAAAGTGACGCCACGTCTTCAAGGCAAAGACGATAGCTGCCAACTCAAGATCATGAGTCGGATAGCGAACCTCATTCGGACGTAGCTGCCTGAAAGCATAAGCAACTACCCGATCCTTCTACATAAGCACGGCACCGAGCCCGCTACCACAAGCATCGGTGTAAACAACCAGATCCTGATTACTTTCAGGAACCACAAGAATAGGAGCATGAGTGAGAAGTTCCTTCAGTCGCTGAAAGGAAGCTTCACACTTATCAGACCAAATAAAGCGAACACCCTTACGAGTCAGCGTCGTAAGGGAAAGTGCAACTCGAGAGAAATCCTTGATAAACCGACGGTAATAACCCGCCAGACCAAGGAAGCTGCGAATATCATGAACGTTCTCGGGCTGCTTCCAATTCTGAATAGCTTCGATCTTGGCCGGTGCGTTCGTCAAGCTGAATGGCATGACCAACCACTCAAAAGAACCATAACGAGTGCGGAAAGCGGTAAGAGGAATGCTATCTTCCGCAACTTGGAGCTGATGAAATCCGGTGGCAAGGTCGAGCTGTGAAAAGAACTTCGCACCGCTCAACTGATCAAACATATCGTCTATCCGTGGTAATGGATAACGATTTCTGATGGTCAACTCATTAAGCTTGCGATAGTCAATGCAAAGCCTAAGAGAGCCATCGGGCTTCTTAACGAAGACCACAGCAGCACCCCATGGCGAAGAACTGGACCGAATGAGCTGCTTCGTCTCAAGCTCCACTAACTGCTTCCTGAGTTCCTCATTCTCCTTAATAGATATCCTCGTGGGAGGACGCCCAACATGGTGGGAGCCTGGAATGAAATCGATGCGGAACTCAATGGCCCGCTTTGGCGGCAGGCCAGATACTGGCTCGAATATATCGGGGAAATCCCGAGCGACAGGAATACGAGATATGTCCAAATCCTCATCTCGTGTATCAAGAGAAAATAAAGTAACATCAGAAATCCCAACATCCTGAAGAGAAATAACTAACGGAGAGGACGAGTCAGGGTGACGAAGAAATAATATCCGCTCCGAACAAATGATTTTGGCGTCGTGCTGAGCGAGCCAATCCATGCCAAGAATCATATCAAAACCCAAATACTCCATAACGTGCAGATTCGCACGGAAAGAAAATCCACAAAGATTAATATCTATATTCTCACAAAGCAAGCTAAGGGTCGTGGATCCGCCAATGGGATTCACAATCCTTAGTGAAGAAACCAGACAAGTAACATCCAAGGATAAAGCATCTACTAGCTCCTTTGATACGAATGAGTGAGAGGCACCCGTATCAAAGAGAACTCTACAAGATCTACCATGAAATAAAATAGAACCTTCGAGAACGGAAGGATGCGTACCTCGAGGCTGAGCTGAAGATGCAGGAGCCTTGGCAGCATTAAGCTTGCCAGGCTTGGCACTAGCTGGAGCAATAGGACAAGTGGAGATCCTGTGTCCCTCCTTCTTGCAAAAGGTACAATAGAGAGGTTTGGGACACTCTCGAATAAAGTGATCTGGAGAACCATAGTTGAAGCATTTCCTCGGAGGACGGGTTCTACTAGGCTGTGACTGAATCTGAGGCCGAGTCTGGGGCTGTGCCTGGACAGCAGAACCGCAAGTCTTCTTCTTCTTGTTCCAAGGCTTATTCTTCAGAAATGGACCCCGCTTCTGATTGGGGTTTTTGGAACCCCCACCATCATCATCACTATGCTCCATCTCAACTGACTCAAGATGTAGGGCTGCATCGACTAGCTTCTCGAATGAGAGCTCAAGCTGTAGCATAAGATGCCTCTTCATATATTTCTTCAAGCCCTCAACAAATTTGAGGTTCCTCTTATAAGGAGTAGCAATAAACTCAAGGCCGTACTTGGACAGGGCCTCGAAGGAAGAGACATAGTCGGATACGGAGGACTTCCCCTGCTTGAGATCAAGAAAGAGGCGAGCAAGGGAGTTCTTCTCTGACTCTGGGATGAATTTGAGCTCAAATCTCTGACGAAACTGAGCCCAAGTAAGTGTGGTCTCATCGACCTCGGCAATAAGGAGTTCGTACCAATCCAGGGCACGACTCCGAAGCTGACTAGAAGCAATAAGAACACAATCATGATCCGAGATATCCATACGAGTAAAAATGCGCTCGCATATCCGAATCAAAGCCTGGACCTCTAAGACATTCTCAGAGCCACTGAACGACTTCCCTCCGAGATGGGTAAAATCACTGCAGAGACGCGCAAAAACAGACATGCGCGGAGCATCAGCAACTGGGGCTGGAGACTGAGAATGAGACTGAGAATTCCGAACCAGCTCCATGATCTGGTCGGTAGTCATGAACACGCCCTCTGGATGAGTGTTGCTGGACTGCCAGCAGCACTAGTCTGACGTGTGGTTCTCCCTCTTCCCCTTCCATACATACTGAAAGTCAAACGGGAATTAGAGTTAGACAAGATTCAATGATAGATACTTAATTAAGGAATACTACGGAATATAATAAATTCCTACACATACTCCTAACTTATCTATCGAGGCATAAGGAAGGGATTTGATTTAATTCGGATCCAATTAAAATGTATTGTACTAAGTGTAACCGTTCTGTGTTTGTTATGCTTAATTCTGAACCTTAGCTTTGATACCAAGCTGTAACGCCCCACTCCGAGACCCACTCTAGTAAAGAGCATTACGGAGTAATACCGTCTACTAGAACGGAGAATAGAGTATAATGGAAGCGACCATATGTAATCAAGCTATAACTATCTGCTGAATACGTCGAATAGGTGGTTTTCTTTTCTCAAGTGGTTCGACATATCCAATAGATATTTATAACGAAACTACAATGGCTAAGGAAAATAGGTTCAGAATAAACATAATACTAAATGATAACATCATCATCACAGAACAGTCACATAACAGTCACAGAACATAGGTACAATATATCGTCAATACAGATCCAAGTATCAAAAGGTGGGTACAAAGCCACCGCTCACACATGTGAGTCAAAAATATGTACATAAGAGTCTGAAATAACAGAGTAGCTGAATAGTGGACAAATAAAAGAGCTATCTATCAGCATAGCAGATAATGTCCAAGCGGAAGCACAGAAAGCTAAGTCCAGAGACCTAACCTGAAGCAACTCGGTCTGACCCGAGCGAAAACACTCGGGTCAGGCTAGCTAAATAATCAGTAATAACTGAGATATATAATAATGCAGTACATAAATAAACAGTACTTCTCCAAAGAGAAGAGTAATATGGACTACATGAATATAATGACGATCCCTAATCATCAATCAACAGTGAAAATCTCCAAAGTGAAAATCAACACCAAAGTGTAGAATAAATAAAATCGCCTCATATCATCGGCGTAGCCAAAACTATAAAAAGTTGCCCATAGGCAATATTCCCAAAAGTGACCAGAGTCTGTAATCAATGCCCAAGCAAAGATCGATGCTCCAAAGAGCAATAGGGATATACTGAAAAGTCAATGAAATCGAATACAGAAATGCAGTGTCCAGAGACACTGTGAATCCATAGGGTAATCGCACTTACATCGTATGGTTCCATAGAACCAACTCCGAATGGCGATACTCGAATGGATATAAAAATCATCAGATCATACAAATATTGCACATGCACCGACCAGAGTCGTTGTTGCCAAGTACTGTTGAGTTGTGATCGATCACTCGCACAGATGCGGAACGCGCGAAACGACAAGATCCTTCCCAGAAGGATAAAGGCCCAGAGGCACATGCCGTAAAAACTGCCCTATAGAGCAGGTGTCCAGAGACGGTTTCCCAGAGGCGTGGTGACCCAGAGGTCCAGTACTGGCCGCCCAGAGGCTAATGTGTCACTAACTTCTTGGAGAGGAACCCGTAAAGTGTTAACAATGAGTCCCATACCCCACGTTCGCACTAAACGGTTTCCTAACCAATAGCAAGCTCACACTCTAAACAATAAAAAGTCCACCTCATATCGTCGGTAAACTAGACCCAAAGGTCAAAACGATCAATCGAATAGGTCTGCGATTAACCGGAAAGAAAATACACACGGTTTCCATAGGCCGGTGATTTCCTAACCGTTTAAGCACCTTTCCACTTCGCTTGACGTGCTAAAAGTGAGTGTGAGATTTTTATTATAGAAAATAATGGTGTAAAACGGATTTGTAATTGATTTCTAAATCACTTTTAAAACGGTCTTTTGAAAAGTCTCCTATTATGGAGTAATTAATTTAATAATTAAAAATAATATTATATAATAATTTTCAAAAGCCATTTTGGAGTGAAAAATCCTTTTAAATCCTTTTTATAAAGCCCGTGTACGAAATCCAGGGACAAATCTCAAAGAAATCGACGAAAATCGGAAAATCATCAAAAATATTCTTAAGTGTTTGAAACCATTCAAAAACTGCTGCGAACCCAAGTTCGGCAATTTATTTGGACCAGCAAACTATGTCCAAATGGCATGAAAACTGGTAGGCATGTAGTCCGACATCCCTACTTTAAGATGCAAAAAGAATTTCTGGATTCCGAGTTGAAACGAAGTGGCAGCGACGTCTCAAAATTAAACCCAGAAAAAGATTCACGCTGTTTTCCAACAGCGACCAGAGTCTAACTTTGGCACGAAAATCGAAGTACCAAACGAACTCCAATGTGGCCTAAATTTTCCAGAGATGGAGTTCGGAACTCCACATTTCCGACGAGACCAAAAACGTCGAATTCCGACTACCGATGCAAGCGTGGTGGCATCGCGAAGTGGAGGTCAAAAGCTGGAAACAGAGGGTTTTTTTTTTGGACGTCGGCCCGGCCCGCGTCGGCCTGCCCTAGCCCGCCTGGGCTGGGGGTATGGGACGCGGGCCAAGGCCCGCGTCCCCTATTCCCCAGCCCAAACGGGCTGGGGAGGGGGTGCAACCCCCAGCCCGCCCGGGCTGGGGGGGTTGTGGCGCGGCCAGCCCACCATGGGCTGGCCAGCCTCTGGCTAGCCCAGCTGGGCTAGCCTACAGTTCCTGGGTGCAGCCCAGGCCTGTTCTGGTGCACCCAGTGCTTTATTCCAGCCTGTTTCAGGCTGATGTACAATTCCAGCCAGCCAATTTTGTTGTTTTTTGGCACTTCGGAGTGTTTTTTTCAATTTTGGGCATCAAAATTTTCATTGAAATTTTACTAGCAATAATTACTAACAATTAGTAATTACCTCAATGAAGCAAATGATCAAATGGGTTGTGTGCACAATATCAAGCAAGCCAAACCCTCAACCTCCAAGCAAAGATCAATAGGCTTTAAGGACCCAAAATCAACAAAAAATACACAATAATTACAACAAGATGGAGGAGATAAATAGGGATTAAGAAGGAGGATTAGAGAATAGGAGAGATTGCATTACCTTTCTTCTTCTCTGTTTTTTTCTAGGATTAAACTAATTTATGAAGAGAAGGAGATGGAGCTTCTAAATGGAGGCCATTAATTTTGTTTAGATCTAGGTTTTAGGAATTTATGAAGAGGATGAGGGTTAGGGTTATGAGTTTAAGATATTATATAGGATGGGGTTAGGCTAATGGGTTATGGTAAGAGGGTTTAGAAACCCATTAGGACTTAGTTTATTTTCTAAGTTATCATGTGAACAAAAATCCTAATAAGAATCCTAGTTTTAATTAAAACCATGTAATTATCTCATTTGGCCCATTAACCCATAATCACTTTTTATTTAAAAATTCCCCATTTCAACCCAAAATATTTTAATTTGCAAACCAATTGCAAATTTAAATTCCCAAAAATTTGTTTAGCCCCCTTTTTAACTTAAAATCATAATTTTTAACTTATCATTCGATAATTGCAATCTGAGGGTTGTTACACAAGTCAAAGTGAACATCCCTGTCCTTGATATCGTTCAACAAGTCCCAACTTATGCTAAGTTTGTAAAGGACTTATGTACTCAAAAATGACACACTCAGGTACCTAAGAAAGTTTTTCTAGCTGTCGGTCTTAACGAAGTCTTGTCTCCATCAATTCCCATAAAATACTAAGATCTTGGATGTATGACAATCTTGTGTACGATAGGAGATAAAATGATTAATAAATGCTTATTAGACTTGGATTGCGAGTGTCGATCTGATTCCTTATTCAGTTTACCATCAACTTGGCTTGGGTGAACTAAATCTGACGTAAGTAGCTCTTCAATTTGTCGATCGCTCGATAAAGTAACCCATGGGAGAAATCGAGCATGTACTCATTAATGTCGATAAATACATATTCCCCACAGATTTCAGCGCCTTGAGACACAACCAGTGAGCAATCCGATGGGTCAAATCCCATTGATTTTAAGATGACCTTTCTTAGACACATTGAATGCCCTAATCAATTGTCGAAATGGTTCGATGAAAATTCTTTTGGTAACACGACTTTGGATCTTAACATCTTCGATCTCAAAAATCAATCGAATGAACCCTTGAACAAACGTTGGAAGTTAATTTCATTCAAGAAAATTTAACAACGAAACAGTTGACCTTAACAATGAACACAGTACTGTACACAAACTATTGTTTCAAGATTAACCTAACGAACTTGAAAACGCGCTTCCATTTGAACTCCTCACGAGTCAAAACTTCAACCAAATTCTTTAATTAATAAACCTCCTAGATTGGAACTCAAACCTCTTCCTGATCACCTTAAGTAAACATAATAGGTGACAACGGAATGTTTCCTGTCATAATCTCTTCAATTCCTTCTCTTGATCAAGAAGCCTCCATTCTTACAATTCTACCAAAAAACAATAAGGCAATTAGATGGTCAGTTACAAGTATTAAGGGAATTAGTCCTGATCTTGTTCAGCATTGCATCCACTTAGTTGACGTAGCCAAGCCTGTTCATAACACTCATTGAAGGCTTAACCCAAAAATGAAGGATGTAATTCGAGACAAAATTCTTAAACTCTTCGATAACTGAATCATATATCCCATCTTTGATAGTTCATAGGTTAGCCCAATCCACATCGTGCCTAAAAAATCCAGACTTACTGCTATCACGAACGATGCTAATGAACTTATTCTAACTCGTACTCAAGCGGGTTGACATGTTTGCACTGATTATCGAAAATTACATGCTGTGACACGTAAAAATCACTTTCCTCTTCCTTTCATTGACTAAATGCTTGAACGTTTAGCCGGTCATAGGTTCTATTGCTTTCTTGATGGTTATCCAGTTATAACCAAATTTCGATCGCTCCAAAGATCGAGAGAAAATGAATTTCATATGTCCCTTTGGCACTATTGCGTATCGACCTATGCCATTTGGCCTTTACAGTGCTCCTGCTACTTTCCAAAGATGCATGGTTAGCATCTTTTTCGACATGATTGAACGCTTCTTAGAACTATTTATAGACGATTTTTCCATCTTTGAAAATTCTTTTTTTGAGCGCTTACACCATCTCGAGATGGTTCTAATTCGATGCAAAGAAAAACACTTAACATTAAGTTGGAAAAAATGTCATTTCATGGTTAAACATGACATTGTCCTCGGACATGTCATTTCAAACAAAGGCATTGAGGTAGATAAAGTGAAAGCTGATGTAATTGCAAATCTACCCATTCCCAAATCTATAAAGGAAATTCGTTTCTTTTAAGGACACGCTGGTTTTTATCGACGCTTTGTAAAACACTTTAGCTAAATCGCTCGAACTTTAACTACAATTTTAGGAAAAGATGTTCTTTTCGATTTCAATTTTGATTGTGTCTCTTCGTTGAACGTCTAAATAGTGAACTCATTTTTGCTACAATCATTCGCTCGCCTAATTGGGATCTTCAATTCGAAATTATGTGTGGCGCTTCTAACTTTGCAATTGGTGTTGTCTTAGGACAACACATCAATAAAATCATTCATATCATCTACTTTGCTAGTATGACTTAAACGATGTTCAAATGAATTACACAACCATTGAAAAAGAGCTTCTAGCAGTAGTCTTGGTGCTTAAAAAATTCTGACCTTATTTGTTTGGCTCACACATTACGGTTTACACTGACCACTCTACTCTTCGGCAACTTTTCGCTAAAAAGGATGCTAAGTCTCATTTGATCTGTTAGATCCTTTTACTCTAAGAATTTTACCTTACAATTAAAGATAAAAAAGGATCTACAACGTCATTACTGATCACCTATCTCATCTTCCAAATGTGCCGTCTTCTTTACCGATTAGCGAGAACTTTCCTGATAAACAACTCCTTTGCATTTCCGTTGATCCATGATATGCTAGATATAGCGAGCTATTTAGTCACTAAAAAAACTCCTTTATTTTGGTTGAAACAAGATAAATACCTTTCCCATATGAAATATTTCTATTAGGATGATTCATACTTGTTTAAGTTCTGTTCCGACCAAATCATTCAACGTTGCACCCCAAATTGTAAAATTAAGAGTGCCCTTTCGTTCTATCATGACCAAGCTTGTGGTGGTCACTTCAGTCCTAAGAAAATAGCGGAAAATGTACTTCAATGTGGTTTTTACTGGCCTACGCTTTTCAAAGATGCATTTGAGTTTTGTAAAACGTGTGATCGCTTCCAAATGTTAGAAAAAATCTCTCGATGAAACATAATGCATTTTCCATTCTTATGATCGAAATCTTTAAGGTTTGGGGTACTGACTTTATGGGATTGTTTCCCAACTCTTTCGAAAATCTATACATTCTTTTGGCTGTTGATTACATCTTTAAATGGGTTGAAGCCATTCCATGTAAAACGAATGACCATAAAGTTATTGTGAAATTCAAAAAATAAAATATCTTTTCGAGGTTTGGAATACCCTGTATAATAATAAGCAATAAGGGAACCCATTTTCTCTAATCGTTCATTTGAAACTCTAATGAAGAAATACTCGATAACCTACAAGTTATCCACTCCTTATGATCCTCAAATTTATGGTCAAATTTGAAGTTTTAAATATCCAAACTAAGAAAATTTTGGAGAAAAGTGTAAATAAAAATAAAAAAGACTAGTCATAAAAATTGATAGATGCACTTTGGGCTTATAGAGCTGCATATAAAACTAAACTATAGATGTCCCCTTTTAGATTAGTATATGGTAAATTATGCCATTTACACGTCAAACTTGAACATAAAGTGTTGTGGGTGACTAAGAACAAAACTTTGATCTTGAAAAAGCTGGCGAAAATAGAAAAGTACAAATCAATGAGTTAGAGGAAATTAGGAACGACGCGTATGTAAACAAGAAAATTTACAAATAAAAAACAAAAGTTTTTCATGAAAAGTTGATCCTAAGAAAAACATTTTCCCCAAATCAAAGAGTTCTTTTGTATTACTCTCAACTTTATTTGTTCCCTGGGATATTAAAATCAAGGCGACAGGACAATACGTGGTACGTACTATTTTTCCACATGGTGCCATAGAAATAGAAAACCCTAGGGGTGGATCGATTTTTATAGTCAATGGTCATTGTTTAAAACCTCACTTGGAGTTGGCAAGTGGTCGAGAGGAGGAGCTCATGATTCTTCATGAGCCACACTACTAGTAAGAAATTTTAACTCTCTATTGTAAATCTTTACATATTTTCCTCCATTACACTCATTATATCATGCATTGACTATGTGGACATAGTCAAAATCAAATGTGGAGGGAGAGGGGAGTCTCATGTTTATTTTTATTTTTTATGGTTTATTTTTTTTGCATTTTCTTTCCAGAAAAATGAAATCAAAAGCGACTTACTTTTGAAGAAACACGATAGAATATGTATATGCTTTTGGTTATTAATTTGAAATTTTTGAAAATTTACTTGTCTCAACATAAAAAAAAATAAAAGTTTGATTACAAGCAACTATAGTGTAACTACTATATAGGAAATTTCATAGTGATAATTTTATATTATATCCTAATTGTAATCCTTTTATAAAAGAGTGGTTGATTTAAAGTAAAGGCGACAACATTTTTTATCTTCTAAGTTAAGTGGTGCTAAGATGATTTTTCATAACTCTCTCTAATTTTTTTATAATAATGAGAAACACCTAGAGTCATGCGCTCACAAGTAAGTATGCGCACTCGCCACGCTTTGTACCCTTCGCACGTAAGCCTAAAAGGCAGTGCATGCTTGGTATATTTGGCCTCAATATATCTGAATTAGGTGTATGTAAATAAAATTAAAATAATAATAATAAACTCTTAGAGTCATGTGTTCATATGCAAGTGTGTAAACTCACCATGCTCTGTACTCTTCTCACGTAAGCCTAAAAGGCAGTGCGTGATCGGTATATCTGGCCTCAATAGATCTGAGTTAGGTTTGTAAACAATAACAATGTTAATATTTTTAAAAATAGAGAGAGAGCAAGAAATTGAACCCCAAACACTATCTTCATTTAATTTATTTGACTTGTTATTCAAAAGAAAAAAAATGCCAATTTGCAAAACATTGATAATCAATTAAAGGATGCATTTCGTAGTTGCACTATGTTATCAACCGAAATAATAAGCAAAACTAGAGTCCAATTGTGATGATAACTTAATTTAGTTGGAAGTTTTAATGAGTAAAAAGACTAAAATTTCTTAATAATAACCAAAACTTATGTCTAACTTACTCGTGTCAATTTAAAAGTAAATTCTTCATTTATAAATATTTTCTAAAGCTTGCATCATGTAGTCGCTTTATAATTTGCATATCACATTTGAATTTTATGGGTAGTATCCACTGAAAACCCTCATGAGACAACACTCGTCCTACTAGGGACGCCTAGAGGTTTAACGGCTTGTTGCATACGCTCAATTCTACGAAACAGGTTTATCCTAGTTTAAATTTGTTCGAGGACGAATAAAAAGATAAGTGTAGGGATACTGATTTACATGTAAAAGTGTATATTTATAATCTCATATTTAATATTATTTTATTAAAATAAATAAACATATTATGGTATTTTACATGTTTTAACCAAAATCTAAAATGTTTTCAAAACATCATTCGTTCATCTTCATTTGGGGGTAAAATGGTAATTTTAGGTATGAATTAAATTTGAGAAATTTTGTTTACACGTGTTAATGTTATTTGTAGGAAATCAAGTGCAATTTAGAAGAAGAACATGGATATATGCATGCACAATTGTTGGAGGCCAAAAGAATAGAAAAGAAAAGAAATAATGCAACAGGGAGGAGCCCACATGCCCACTAATAAATGAACCATAATTAAAAGCACATGTACATGTTAATGAAGATTTAAAGGCGAAAACACATGTTGGTGGTGATTAATTAATTTCTTAATGATTACTCGGAGGCTACACAAACTCAATGTTTAGCTCCCTAAAAATGGAGTTAGGGTTTTAGGCATATATAAATACCCCTTTATGTTTCGTGTAAGAATTCTCTTTTTTTTGCAAAGTTTAGCACAAAATTAATGTTAAATAAAATATCTTTTTAATGGCTTCTTAGCCTTGTATTTTAATTTCATGCACCTTTATTACATGCTTTCTTTTGTTGTTATTTTATTTTATGCTCTCTTATTTAGTTTATGCTTCTCTTATTTATTAGTAGCAGCACAGATTTCATTCATACAATTAGTTTAGTTTTATTTCATGCAAGTAGTTAGCTCTCTTTTCTTTCTATTAGCTCTCATTTTCCTTGCTTTTCGTGCTTAAATCATTTTGTGTTGATATGAATTTAATTGTGAGAAACTAAACCCCTTCAATTTTGGGGTAATGAAGCTTTCATGAATCATACTAAATCAATATAAAATGGTTGCATTTGCAGTCTCGTGTTTTGTTCTTAATGGGAATTAAGAATGATGGTAGTTTATTGTAACAACTGAAATTTCGACCCTAAAAAATCGACACTAATACGTCCACTGTATTACGTGCCGAGCAATCGAATGCCAGAAAAATCTGATTGTTAAGGGAAAATGAAAGAAGGTAGAAAATAAAAAGAAAACTAAACAACACAGAATCTCACAACGGAACAAATAATCTATAATATACAACAAGTTTTGCACAAAACAACATGTAATATATGTATATACAGACATCAATCAAATTGTAATAACCTCTATCAGCCTGGATAGTTATAACAAGTTGTCCTCACAACTGTTGATAAGTACAATAATGAACACATCAGAAAGATAACCATATACGTGAATATGTCTCTGGGCCACCAACACTTCTCCTAAAGCTCCAAAGCATCCAAAGAAATCTGTAATATGCTCGTTTTGACCCGAGCATTATATTAAAATAACACTCGAGTCAGTCTGGAAAACTAGTGTGAGAAAACATGGATTTAAAGTTATAAAAACCCTTGAAATCAAAAGTATCTCGTAAGACCACGCCGCACATAAGCACCGACGGGTTTTTACCATGCGATAACCAACCATTTCATACAAAATTCTCTGGTGTTATAATAGTGCCTAAGATACGAATACTTATTAATCATAGCCGAAATTGTTAAATTAATTAAATTCCAGCATAATAGGTATACAACTAAAACCGTAAAGGCTCGTATTGAAAAATGGATTCCATACAATGATTGGGCTATCTGGATACCGCTTGTCATGGTGCATCCTGTGCAGTTAATGCCCCGCTTTTACCCCGCTATAAACCTGCTATATCTCATAGCGGATTTCTACTACTACCATTTATCCATATAGCCCCAAATATAGCCTTTCTGCATTAAGCCCCGCTATATCCCATTATTCCGCGATATTCCACTATTTCCGCTATATCTTCTTTAAAAGAAATGAATTAAAAAAATGACATTTGTACATTATAAAAATTATGAAATTAATTTATTTAATTGAACTTTTTATATATTTTTAGAAATGAAAATATTCTAATATTATACTAAGTTCAATTATTTTATATAATAGTTTTGCATTTATATACACTATACTTGCATATGTTTTTATTTAAAATTATTTATATATTAATTATAATTCAATTGAATGTTAATTTCTTATTTAATTATCATTTATATATATGTAAAAACATAAAGTATGAGTTTTATGCTATTTTATAGTCATCCGCTATAACTGCTATATCCTCGCTGTATTCCCGTTGTGACTTTTTGTACCTCCACCACATTGAATCTGCTGAGCGCTTTAACTGCACTGGGTGCATCTTTAGATAAAATAACATCAAGGACCTCGCCTGGATCCCCTGCCAACACAGAACCAGACTACCCCTTGTTGGATAGTGCCGAATATGATCACCCCTCCGTTAATGGGCCCTGAAGCGTACAAATGAAAGATAATAGCAACTCTAGACAGGGATGATCATACCCTACTTAGCCCTGCTACATCTCCATGTTTTAGTCATTCCCGGTTGGTGAGGCTTGAGGCTACGTTTTACCTTTTATACAGCACTTCCTACCTGGAAGCTTACATTTCCCTCCAAGAAACAATGCAATACTAGCATTCATCCATACAGTTTGTTCTGGAACTGAACGAAACACTTGAGAGCTCCATCTCCAATTTCGTTATCTTTAAGTTGTCTTCACCTCGAAATGCATTCGTTGGATTGAAGTGGTTGTCGGATAGCAAACTCGATCTCGGTCTCTTCGAAATAACTTATTGATAATTTTCGGTATACTCAACCCCGGTTCTTTAGGAAATAAATAGTCAAAGATAAGAGCAGAGATCACCTTCTAACTGTTAGTCGATGGATTTTTATCATTGTCCTAGGAGAACAAAACGAGATTTATACACATGGTATAGCATCATCAGAGATGACTGTGCCATATAACTCATGTGTTTCTCCTAGATATTTCCAAAGTTCCATTTTGGGTCCAAATTCGATAGTTGGTTATTTAATCATCGAATAAACAAACATTCAATTGGGAATTTTAATTCCATGGGGAAAAACCAACATTGGTTGAGCACCAAGCAACACTAAGCCTCTTTTAAAAAATTTGATTAATATAATACACTTTGTAATTTCTTGTATAAAAATATTTTTACAAAGGTATCCCGCCAATCCCTATATTTTCACTACCTAGAAAATATCCATATACTTATCTCTTGGTATGAGTATATTCACACACAATACACCTCACAACTTAGAGAATATACTCATATACTTATCTCAATGGTATAAGTATATTTACAAAACCGAGAAAGATTTTCTTTTTATTCGATTTAAAAATCATTTATAAATTCGTTTTGATTCTCTAAAACTATTTATAAACCATTTTATAGATCTTCTAGGGCTATTTATAAAACGCTTTATATATATCAATCACTTATAAATTTTCTTCTATTTCTAAATCATTTATAAATCTTTTATAAATTCGTAAAACCATTTATCAAACATTGTTAATAAATCTATAACCCATTTCTTGAATTCATTTATAAATATTTGATCATTTATAAAAATCTTTCATTTGTAAATAATCCTCCCTTACAAAATCCAAGTTCGTTTATAAAACTCTGTTTATGAGTCTCAAACACATTTATAAAAAAATAAAGATCATTTACTTCTAAATAGAGTGTGTGTGTGTGTATATATATTAGTTTTTGAACTAAAATTGGAAATAAATTAATAATTATTATTAATCTTAAAAATATATTAAATTAATAATTAATGTTTTCAAATCATTATGAAATAACAAAAATAATCAATCTTTAGCCTTATAATAATACTTTATTTTTCAAGACCTTATTAATAAATCCTTATTATTAGACTCAAGCCATAATTATGATTAAACAATTAACAATTCAAAATATTAACATTTTGATAAATACTTACCAACAATATCAATTATAAGCAAATAAATTTTAAACAACTCTAATATAATTTAATAACTCTTAAAAAATATTAATATAATTAAATAATTTTAAAATGATATTAATATAATTAAATAACATTAAAACGATATATTATAGTTAAATAACTCTAAAACGATATTAATATAATTAAATTACTTAAAATAGAATATTTTCGAAATCCAATTTCGGATTCAAAATCATTTCCCATCTCAAAAACCAATTCCAACTCAAATGACCATTTATAGTACTTCAAAATACTAATTTAAGGCCAATGCCACCTACGCTTAACTAATATCGATATTGATTTTCTATTAGTATTGGGTTTTAGTTTCCAAACATATAACAATGTATAACCATAGTGTTCACAATCAGGTTCATTTTTCAATAATTCATATAATGGAAATATTATTGAAACAATTCAACGATAGCGAGGAATCTCGTTGGATCCCTCGAACCTGTTCCTCCTGCATCATAATAGTATATGATCATAAAATATAAATCAACCGCTTTGAGGCTGGATTCGAATACAAAGGGCCATCCGCTCTTACACGGTAACGTAATAGGATCTCATCTACTCCAAGGGCGGGAATATATCTAAAACCAACAAATAAATATAGTAATTTATTTGAACAATCATTCAACATTTCTTATCAAATCTATACCATACTAGTTAACCAAAAAGGTGAGTTGAACTCACCAGAATTTTCTGTTGCCGCCGAGGCGTTCCGTTTTGGAACTAAAATCAAACGACGTCCGATTTTAGCCCAAATTTCAACCGTCTCCAAATCTGACCAATCAAGATGCATTGCGAAGCTAACATCTGCACGAGCGCAAAGCAACAAACGACATCCGAATTCGACCTTGTATAAAAGAGTTATTGATTGGATTAGATTTGGATATAAATAATATAATATTAAATCACTAATTACAATTTCAAACATTAATTACCCATCATAATCTCTTCCCTCCCACTCACTAATTCCAGCCATTACCTGCCTTAAACAAAACACTCCTCCTACCTTATCTCTCTTCCTTTCTCCCACCACACTCAACGGATCGAACTGCCAACGCCGATGAACTCCACTACGCGAGACCTCCGCGACCAACCAAATCTCATCAAACCCACCCCCCATCCAATTCCATCCCCATATATGCATAATAGGTCGTCTTTTGGCTCACCAAACCTTATCAATTCCTCTCCAAAGATGCTACTTGACCCCCCAAACCTCGAATTTACCTCTGTTTTGCCTCTCGTTTCCTACATTTTAAAAAAGAAACTAACCCTGACTTTAAAAAATGCATGGCCAAGCACCATGCTGAGTCCAAATAGCAGCCACACCTACTAAAACATCCCCTACATGAAGATATTGGTTATACAAGATCAAGGAAGCTTGTTTTACATTTTATATTTTTCTTTTCTTTGTTTTGTTTTTTTAAAGTTGGAATGTTTAAATTTTTAGTTTCTATGAATGAAAAAAATGAAGTAGAAGGGTGCATTTATAGATGAGGAGGGTATGGTCAGGTACTTGAGGGAGAACTGGGCGTACGTGGGAAGTATGGGTGAGGGCATGTGTAACACCCTGATATTTTACGGGAAATATAATTAAAAGAAATTAGAAAGCGCATTTGGTACACTGGAAAAGGCGCATGTTGACTTCCTTAGTGACCGGGAAATATAATTAAAAAGAAAATAGAAAGCGCATTTGGTACAGTGGTAAAGGCGTTTGTTTCATATGTGGCCTAAAAATGTAACAGTGGAATTTTGTGTAATTAAATGGTTTGTGCCTATTGGATAAAAAATTTGTATAGATTAAATCTCTAAAAGGAGAATGTAAATTAGGGTGGAAAAAATGTAAATTAAATGAACCCTAAAGGCTACTGTAACTCTGTAACAAAATGGCATAAAGATTACAGACAAACCATACGGACTGAACGGACGTGAAATTTAAATACCATTTATGTAAGGAAAAGGGAAATTGTGAAATAACCAAATCAGATGTAAAAACAACCTAAAGAAAATTAATAGAAATAATGTAAACTGTAATGTTAAATTAATTAATCCTGAAGCTATTTGGTAGGCAGACCTTGTAAAAGTCTGGATAGGCATTTCATGCAGTCAAGGCCGAAATATAGTTTCGGTTGTACATACTAGGAGCGGGCAAGTAGGTTCGCACGGATCTTTGTTACCTTTCATAGGTTGCTAGTATGTAGGATAAATAGTGTCCGCAATTGTAGGATTATTTAGGCAGATCGACGCGGACGGAACAAGACAAGTACGCCTGACGTAGGCTTCTTTACACAGATCGTTGGAGGATTTTGCGCGGCCGACCCAGCTGCAGCTATTCTTTCGGAGGACCGACATTTTGGATAGGGGCAAGTTCATGTTGGTGACCAAGGAGACAGGAGGATATGAGTCCATTTTGGCAGAGCCTGAGCACAACTTCAGAGGTCTTGTGATGTTGTTTAACTCGACGCCGGTCAGACGTAAGAGGCATTCAGTCACAGTGCACGGGTGAAGAGCTTGATTTTCATGTTGTAGCACATGGATAGGTAAGAATAGTAGGTCGGATAGGCCGATTAACGTTTAGTCCCACTACATGGTTGACTTCCCGAGAGTGACCATGGACTTTGGCTTCTTAGGAACTATATCTAAGAAGGATTCACTGCATTATATTATTCACCCTCTGTGATATCCGGTGAAGACTTGGCATTGAACTGTTTTATTCTTTCTGCTTTATTTTATTTCTCATTCACCAGACTTTATGTCTGACCCATTCTTATTTTTCCTATTTTTCCCAAATCACAGGAGGGCATGTCTAGGTTATAGTTCTTTGCATCTTGGAGGGTCATTGAAGCAATTGTTATTTACAGCTTTTATTTATTTTGTTTCATGTACTTCGTTTTTTCTTCTGTACTTTACTTTATATGTGGGGAGCTATATTGTGAACCTTGTTATGTCTTATGTTCCAATGGAGAATACTTGGTACTTTTGGTTTCAGAAATAAATTTAGGATATTGTTGTTTTAATAAAGTTGTTTTGCTATTAATTTATAATTAGTGAAAGTTTTCTTCTGCTGTAATATTCTAATTATTTTATGCTATTGCCTTATTCTTTGTGCTATGTTATGGATTTTTATTTCACCCGACCACCTATGCTTCTAGTCATGTCGATTTTTTGGTTGCCAGAGGTGTGGGGTGTCACATTTGGTATTAGACCTAAGGTTTCGATAATCCTAAAAATATTTTAAAAATATAAAAGTTTTCGAATAATTTTTAAATTATATTCCAAATAATACTTTTAAAAGTATATTTATATATTTTGAAAAAAAAGAAATTTTAGAAATGAGTCCCTCATAACTCTTCCTCCCTATCTATTGAACTATTTGTGGGGTACCTAATCCATCTTTTTAATATCCATAGATAGAAATATTTGAACCGCAAGATATCCCCGAAGTTCCAGGCCTTAATTGCCTTCTTGGTTCAGACGTTATTTGCATGCTACTTCACGAGCAGAGCCACCAGCTAAGGATGCTGCTCCGGCGGTAGGGACTCCAGCCCGTCAGCCAGGCATTCTTGATTTTACGAAGTTATTCAAGGACTACACCAGCTTAGGACACAAGCTGTTTCTTGGCACGTAGCCATATAATGAGGTGAGAGCTTAGATCCGTAGTTGTGAGAAGATATTTGGACTAATGGAATTGGAGGACTTGGCTCGAAGGCAGTTGGCTTCATGGAAGTTACAGGGAGAGGCTCTTTGTTGGTGGGAGATTGTGGAGGCTTAGGCCGATAATTTGACTTGAGTGGATTTTCATACTAGGTTCGGGAGGAAATTCTTATCGCAGGCTGAAAAGGGTGTGCGGCTAGAGAAATTTATTTAGCTTAAGCAAGGGGATATGACAGTTAAGGAATATGTTAATCAATTCAATGAGCTTGCCAGATTTAGACTAGACTTGATCAATACTCCTCACAAGAAGGCACTGAAATTTGCTAAGGGTTTGAATCAGCCACTGCAGAGTTTGGCTGTAAGCAACATTCCAATAAGAGCCACTTTTGAGCGATTGGTAGAGATTACTTTACTTGATGATACTTAGAAGAAAATATATGTGGCGCAAAAGAATGATGGGAAGAAGCAACGGAAAGAAAAGTAAAGAGGAGGAGGAGGGCAATGTGGGAAAAGGAAAGTTCCATGGATGGACTAGAAGTGCAATACTTGTGGGAAACCAGATCATCTTGCTAAGGATTGTAGAGGGGCAGGAGAGTGACCAAGACCGAGGTTCTATCTTTGCAATCAAGTGGGGCATATGAAAAAGGACTATCCATCGAAGCCTAAGGACATTTAATAGACACCTTCACAGCCTTCTCAGGCTTATGCTTTAGAGCCAGCTTCTTCCTCAAGTACTCGTCCGGTTATGGACAAAGGAAAGAAGGTGATCATCGAAGGTGTATTATCTGTCTTTGATTTTCCTGTTCGTACCCTATTTGATTCTAGAGCTTCGCACTCTTTTATATCTAATACTCTGGTAGAGGGTCTTAGACTTGATGCTTGCTTAGTGACCGACCCGGTAGTAGTATCAAATCCTGTAGGAGGATCGGCCTATTTGTCCATGTTATGTTGGGATTTGAAATTGTTTATTTTAGGGGTTGAGTTTTACTGTAATGCCTTTGTATTAAGCTTTTCTGGGTTCGGGTTGATTCTTGGTATGGATTGGCTATCTATGTATGGTGTTGTTCTTGATTGCAATAAGAGGGTAGTGACTTTAGGCACTTGTAGTGGACGTACCTTGGAGGTATCTTGTGATCCTAGAGGATCAGTCATGTTGAGCTACCTTTATTCTCTTGACTTATCGTCCAATAGTTTGAGTTCAGTACCCATTGTTAGAGACTTTCCAGATGTGTTTGAGGAGGTTCCTAGCCTTTTACCTTGAAGAGAGATCGAGTTCAAGATTTATCTTGTTGAAAATGCCAAATCAGTTGCTTTACCGGTAAGGCATATGGTTCCTAAGAAATGTCGTGAGTTGAGCAAGCAAATTGTAGAGCTTTTGGAGAAGGGCTTCATTTGTAGGAGCATTTTTGAGTGGGGCACACCCATCTCTTTGCCACTAAGGTGGATGGCTCTCTCAGGCTTGCGTTGATTATAGGGAGCTTGATAAGCGGACGAAGAACAATCGTTACCCTCTTCCATGTATAGACGATCTCTTCGACCAGCTAGTGGGAGCCCAGGTATTTTTACGGCTCGATTTGGCCACAGGATTTGATCAGTTGCATGTGGTGGAGGATAGCGTCGGGAAGGCTGCGTTTAGGACTCCAGATGGGTTATTTGAGTAGTTATTCGTGTCATTTGGGCTAACTAATGCTCCATCATATTTTGTGAATCTAATGAGTCGAGTATTTCGTGAATCGTTGAACAAGTTTATGGTGGTGTTCGTCGATGACATTTTGGTTTATTCGCAAAGCAAGGAGGAGCATACCATTCACTTAGAAGAAGTGCTTAGGACCCTACAAGCACACAAGTTGATGGCGAAGTTCTCCAAATGCCACTTTTGGTGAGATGAGGTTCGCTTTTTAGGACCCATCGTTTCGGAGGATAGACTTAAAATAGATCCGGCAAAAGTGGCAGTAGTACAGGATTGGCAGACCCTTAAGAATGCCATGGACATAACGAGTTTCCTTGGTCTTGCGGGCTACTATAAGAAGTTCATTAAGGACTTTGCTAGGATATCAGCTCTACTTACCCGCCTTACCAAGAAGAACTTATCTTTTGTTTGGGATGCCAAGTGTAAGGATGCCTTTGCTCGATTGAAGGAAGCTTTAAATTGGTATTCCCAGATGGAACCAAGCCTTTTTCAATTTATACGGATGTTTGTGGTACGGGGCTAGGGGCGGTACCGATGCAAGAAGGTAGGATAGTGTGCTATGTGAGCAGATAGGTGAAAACGCATGAGAAGAACTACCCGACGCATGATCTTGAGTTGGCAGCATTATTTTTTGCTCTCAAATCTTGGAGGCACTATCTCCTAGGAGAAAAATTTGTGCTTTTCGTGGATCATAAGTTTCGAAGTGTCTATTCTCTTAGAAAGACTTGAATTTGATATAGCAAAGATGGATGGACTTTTTAGCCTCTTATGACTTTGAGATATCCTATACCCCCGGCAAGAGTAATGTAGTCGCAGATGCATTGAGTAGACAAAGTGGTTTTAAGTCCTCTATTTTTGGGATGTAAGTATTTGAAGTACATTCTACCTTTGATTTTAGACCTCCATTGGATCTAGCTCTGGGATTGTTAGCAGCACTCGACGTCCAGCCTACTTTGATGGAGCAGATTGGAGCAAGGCAAGATAGGACGAATAGTTAAAAGGCATTTTAGACCACATCTTAGGTGCTATACCATGGACACTAGGGGATGGTTTAGAAGGGATGGTAGACTTTGTGTTCCCTGTAGTTAAGATTTAGTAGGTGCGGTGTTGGCCGAGTCACATCATTCCAGGATGACAGTGCACCTCGGTGGTGATAAGATGTACCGGGATATGAAGAGGGTATTATATTGGCCCAGAATGAAGAAGAGGGTGGCAGAGAATGTATCGAAGTGCATCACTTTCCAAAGGGTAAAGGCGGAACAGAAGAAGCCCGGAGGACTGTTGCAGCCATTGGATTTTCCATTATGGAAATGGGAGAGCATCTCTATGGACTTCGTGAATGGATTACCAAGGTCATGGAGAGGGAACATGAGCGTTTGGGTCATTGTGGATAGAATGACGATGGGCACTCATTTTATACCCATTAAGAGTAATTGAACGACAGCTTCTTTGGCAACTCTTTATGTAAGGTAGAAAGTTAGGCTTCATAGAGTTCCCACCAGCATTGTGAGCAATAGAGATCCATTATTCACCAGCGAGTTTTGGAGGAGTCTTCAGCAAGCCTTGGGAATGGAACTAAATTTGAGCACAGCATATCACCCTCAGACAGATGGATAGACTGAGAGGGTAAATAGGATTTTGAAAGATTTGCTTAGATTATGCATCATTGACTTCGAAGACTCTTGGGAAGACCACTTATCTTTGGTGGAGTTCGTGTATAATAATATTTATCAAGTAAGCATTGTGATGGCACCGTTCAAAGCCCTCTATGGAAGACCATGTAGATCACCAGCTTTTTAGTGTGATACCACCAATAGGATCTTGCTTCGACTAGACTTGGTGGGGGAAACTTCCAAGAAGGTGGATTTGATTCGTAAGAGGTTGAAAACTGCACAAGATAGACAAAAGTCATATGCCGACAGAAGATGTTCAGATTTGGAGTTTAAGGTTGGATATATAGTTTTTGTCAAGGTTTCTCCTTTGAGAAACGTTATGAGATTTGGCTCAGTGAGTAAGTTGGCACCGAGATTTGTAGGACCCTTCCCCATTACCACACGAATTAGAAAAGTGGCATACAAAGTCGATCTTCCAGATAAGTTGGCATGAGTTCACGTTGTTTTTCATGTTTCGCATATGAGGAAGCGTCTACATGATTCCGCACTAGTAGTAGAACTCGATCAACTAAGGGAAGTGGAGGTAAAGCGCGAATCACTTGTGCGTCGTACACCCACCCGTATATTGGACACGACGTCAAGAGATTTTGCAATAAGGAAGTACGTCTAGTGAAGGTTCAGTAGGGAGATGACCCCATGGAGTGCACATGGGAATCTGACGAGAGAATTCGAACTTCTTATCCTTTTCTATTTGAAGGTACACTTCAAACATCCTATCTTTGATCTTTGATCTTTCCTTAGTTAGGGTCTTTTCGATAATCCTTAGGTGAAACCTATAGATGGTAGCTTGGTTGTAAACATGTCATTAAGGCATGTTATGTTTGATGGATGAGAATGATTGCAAGTGGATACCAATGTTTGAAAATGGGTGCATTGCATGCACTAAATAGATATTTATTAGGACTATCGGCTAACTAGGTACACACAACTGCGTATGCGTGCCTGCTATCTATTGCATTTGCACATGGTTGTATATATTTATGTATATATATAAATGGATGTTGCATATGGATGGTGCATTTTGGTGAATGATTGAAACATACATATAGAATTATCAATTATTCTAGGGTAATTGCGTACATTTGGTTGCATGGCATAAACATACTTGCATTATAGGAGGTCAATTGAATCCGTAGACCGACTACTTTTTCGCATTAGGTAAGTTCATATGCATTTAACTTTGCACAAATCATAAATTGTCTTAGTTAAAATAAGAAAAATGGTAGAAATGGATGATGGTTGAGTAGATGGATGTAGTTCTTTGATGCTAGTTGTTAATTATGTTCTTCTGTCTATGGAGATTTCGGGAACGAAATCCTTTAAATAGGAGAATGTAACACCTGATATTTTATGAGAAATATAATTAAAAAGATATTAAAAGCGTATTTGGTAAAGTGGTAAAGGCGCATGTTGACTTCCTCAGTGACTAGGGATCAAGTCCCATTGGCGCATAAAATATGGAGCGATGTTTTTTAGCTAGTTCGTTTTCAGTGATTTTCCTACGTATTTCAACATTGTTTTTGACATGTGGCGGCTTCCCATTCGCTCCAGTGATGTAATAGGATAAGATGGCTAAATTTTATTTGTTGAGTGATGCGTATGGACTAGAATGGATAACCATTATGTGTACGAAAGAACCAGATTTAATCTAAAATAATCTAATGGATTATATTCACTCAAACAATCTATAAATAAACCATCTAAGCTAAACCTAATCTCATATTCAGCCGTCATCAAAATTCTATAGCAAAATTAGTGTGTATTATTCTTCCTCCTTTTCTCTACTAAATAAAAAATCTCTACCAAATAAAAAAATCTCTACCAAATTTAATTATCTATATCTATTCAAGAAATTTGGGGAATTTAGAAGAATCAAAGAGAGAAAGATTAAAGCAAAGCTTTTTTTAAATTTATGCAAGCTCAAGTGCCAGGAGAGTGGGAATTCATATGAAATAGAAAAATAAAGTAGTTCAATTTCATTTCTTTTCTGGCATGTTAATATGAATTAATATTTGTTGTTAATTGAGACTAGATACAAATTATTGCAACTTTTTCTTCTTCTTCTACTTCTCAGATCTAATTCATGTTGGGTTTAAAATACGGAAATATAAATTGTTATTCAGGTTTTATGGCATAAATAAGATTGAAATTTATGTAAATTATTGTATCTTCTACTTCTTTCACTTCTCAATTCTAATTCATGTTTGGGTTGAAATTTGGAACAAACAAATTGTTATTCATGTTTCGTGGCGTAAATAGATTGGTTTAGTTAAATTGAATTAGAATTGTTATTCAATTTCTAATTGTAGAACGGGTTAGTTGAATAAATTTAGAAAACGTTACTTGAACAAAATTATGGTTTTGATTGATATAATTACATAATTTTGAATTGGTTTTGGAACAAAATTCGGAAGTCTGATTAGCATTATTGTTTGTTTCATATGTGGCCTAAAAATGTAACAGTGGAATTTTGTGTAATTAAATGGTTTGTGGCTATTGGAAAAAAAATGTACATATTAAATCTCTAAAAGAAGAACGTAAATTAAGGTGGAAAAAATGTAAATTAATTGGATCCTAAAGGCTACCATAACTCTGTAACAAAATGGAATAGAGATTACAGACAAATCATACGGACTGAATGGACGTGAAATTGAAATACCATTTATGTAAGAAAAAGGGAAATTATGAAATAACCAAATATGTGTAAACATGACCTAAAGCAGATTAATGAAAATAAACATTATGTAAACTGTAACAGTAAAAATAATTAATCTGGAAGCGAATTGGTAGGCAGACCTTGTAATGGTCTGGATAGGTGTCTCATGTAATTAAGACCAAAATATAGTTTTAGCTGTACTACTACGGCGAGCAAGTAGGTTCGCAAGGATGTTTGTTACCTTTCATAGGTTGGTAGTACGTAGGATAGATAGCATCCACAATCGTAGGTTTCTTCAGGTAGATCGACGCGGATGGAATAGGAAAACTGTGCTCCGATGTAGGCTTCTTTACGCAGATCGTTGGAGGATTTTGCGCAGCCGACCCAGCTGCGGCTACGCTTTCAGAGGATCGACCCTCTGGATAGGGGCAAGTCCATGTTGGTGACCAAGGAGACAAGAGGGTAGGAGTCCAGTTTGGCGGAGCCTGAGCGCAACTTCGGGGTCCAACGAGATTGTTAGAATCGGCACCAGTCAAACGTAAGTGGCATTTAGTCACAATTCTCGGGTGAAGAGCATGACTTTCATGTTGTAGCACGTGGATAAGTAAGGACAGCCGGTCCAACATGTTGATTTACGTTTAGTATTACTGCATGGCTGACTTCCCTAGAGTGGCCATGGACTTTGGCTTCTTAGGAACTGTATCTAAAAAGGATTCACTGCATTATATTATCCACCCTCTACGATATCCGGAGAAGACCTGGAATTAAACTGTTTTATTCTTTCAACTTTGTTTTATTTCCCATTCACCAGACGACTTTATGTCTGATCCATTCCTATTTTTCTTATTTGCCCCCAAATCACAAGAGGGTAGGTCTAGTTTGCAGTTCTTTGCAGCTTGGAAGGTCATTGGAGCAGTTGTTATCTTCAGTTTTTGTTTCAATTGTTACATGTACATCGTTTCTCTTTTTCGTACTTTACTCTATATAGGGACCTATATTGTGAACTCTGAATTGTTTTATATTTCGGTGGAGATTACTTGGTAATTTTGGTTTCATAAATAAATTTGGGTTAATGTTGTTTTTAATCAAGCTATTTTGCTATTAATTTATAACTAGTGAATGTTATCTTCCGTCGTAATACTCTAATCATTTTATGTTATTGCCTTAATCTCTGTGCTATGTTATAGATTTTTATTTCACCTGACCACCCTGCTTATAGTCATGTCCGATTTTCGGGGTGCCTAGAGGTATGGGGTGTCACAACATGTCAACATATATTATTCAATTTAAAATATTGAATTACAACACGTTCGAAAATTTCGAACTACAAAAGTGACGTGCCGTTTGGCGCTCTATATGTTATATCACTATTCTGAGCACAATGGAACTAGCTTAAGGCCTAGATCGATCATATGCAGAAGATAGCTTTTCAAACCCAATTATTATATAGATTTCTAAAATAAATTTCTACGCATTTTGACCCCGCACGTCTAAACGATGCATCTGTTTGCCACAAAAGTTATTATCATATAATAATGCACTATTACGGATTCATTAACACTATTTTCATTGAAATCTGAGACAGTGCCCATGGAGATTATTTTTATAAGTTAATTAAAAATTATTTTAAAACCAAATTAATCACTTTTAAATCAAAGTTAAAAGTTTACTATCTTCATTCTTACTTAAATAGAATTTCAATCAACTTACGAAATCATTTTTATTCACATTAGATTCAAGATTCAATTATTTAAAAAATTCCAATATCAAATTCAATAATTTAATTATCCAATATATCACTATATTTGAAATCCAAGTTCTTTAACTTATAAAATTAACTTTTCAATATTTAAAATTAACCAAATTTTCCAAATATCAATTTACTAAAATTCTGGGTCGTTACATTTATGTTTCTTTTTTAGTGAATTTGATAGTCTATGTTGACATCTCAAATAGGCTATGCTTAATCCAATATAAACATAAACTATTTGATCATTTGCGTAAGTGATTTTGATCATGCAATTAAAAGTAGAATCAATATTTGATGTTCTATATTGCTAATCTTAAAATAGTAAATAGATCATGTTAAATTAGATTTTATTTTTAATTACATGATTTCTTTTCATGAGATTTTGGAAGTGGGTTTGAATAGCATGTTAGAAGTTTGATGGTTTAAGTTGTTCTAATTAATAACACAAATAATCCATGTTTGTAATAAACATGTAACTCATTTCTACTTAAAATATAAATGAGAGGCTATGGATATATTTTGTATTTTATTTATGTAAAATGATTAAAATAAATTTAACTCTAAATTACCTTTTAATCTTATAATTTAAGTCCAATTTTTCCTCAAGTTTTTACTCTTTATTTTCTAAAATTTTTAGTTAAAAATTCTTTCAACTTTTGGCATAATTTGATTGAATGATTTTGAAATTTCTTGCTTTCCTTATGGGATCGACCTATACTTGTATACGTACTACGATTGTACGCTGTGCACTTGCGGTTGTTACTACATTTTCGATGTATTCTAATCGAATGAATTTTCTATCGCTCAACAACAGCTCTAGAAAAATGTATCGAGGTCACAAAAAGATTTTGCACCCCTATCGACACAGAACCGGCATACTCCTTTCTGGATAGGACCAAATATGTCATTACCCCGGTTGCTTTGAAAACTTTTCCTCAAGCTCGTAACATACATAAATTCATAGATGGTGATCTAGAAGGGTGATTACGTATCCTAATTGGTGCAACCCATATAGTCCTGCCACATATCCCATGTTTTATTCATTCCCGGGTATGAGGCTTGAGGTTGTGTTTTATCACTCATATAGCAATCCCACTTAGAATTCTAACGCTGCCCTCTAAGCATAATGAAATGCTAGCATTCATTCATACAAGTTGTTCAGGATATGAACAAACAGAAGGCACTACTTATACTATACCCTTTTTGAAATCACCCATAGAATTAGTAGCAAGTAACCCTTGCATTTCAAAGAATTTCATCTTCAAGATGTCTTCAATTCAATTGCACATGCTAGTTCGAAATGGTTATCGAATAACTCATGCTTTTCTGATCCCGGTCTCTTCAAACCAACAATTGATTGATCCTGGTTGACTCAATCTCGGTTTTTTTGAAGTAAGCCGACTATATTAAGGTCCTAAGGGGATCCCTCATATACCTCTTAAAGCTAGAGAAGTTTCACCATAATGAGTTCTTCCAAAGGATCTCAAATCATATGAACACATGAAGCTCATATATACTTCCTAAGTTAAAGCTGACCAAGATTTGATAGTCGGTTATTTAAATGTCAAATAAACAAACAATTAAACCAGATATTTAATCACATAAGGAAACGAAGCACGATTAAGCACACAAAGGACGATCAAGTCATATAAATGACTTTTAATCTCCTTTTTATTTAATTAATAAATCATTTATTAATTAATCCTTTTTTATTGGTAAAACTCCTTTTATCTAATAATTTTTTTTCCACTAATCGAAACTTCTAATTAATTAAAACATCCTTTATTAATTGAACTCTTTTTTTTAATTAATACTTCCTTTATAAACTTATATATACACACATTTCTCTTTATAAAAATATATACTAATATTCTACTATTCCACTATTCATTTATATTCGTTTCAATAATTCAAAAAGTATTCATATACTTATCTCAATGATATAGGTATATTCACAAATCACTTAACATTATTTTTCCTCTTTAAAAATACAATCCAAGGGTTTAAAAGCAAATGTTACTAAAACATTATTGATTACAAAATCAAAACACTTCACGCTCCATCATTATCTTAAAAACTCTCTTCTAAAGATATTATTATTGTTCAAAAGTATACTCAAAAGGATTAAAAACAATGTTTTGTCAAACATCGCTGCTATAAACTTTCATACTTGTTACTTTAAAACACCCCCATTTAAAGCTCTAAGTATTTGAACTCTTATTAAATAAGGTGATATACCTTTTTAAGTATCTTTAAAAAACCACTTATAATAATCAAATGTTACAATCCAAAAACTTTCCTTTTATCCCTTTACAAAATGCTTAAATGTCTTCCAAACTTCTAAATATACCAAATACTTTTAACATGGTTTAAACACTGATTCTGAATATTCCATAAAATGTATTTCATAATTTATTTAAAATCCATAAAATATATTTCATAATTTATTTTAACATGGTTTAAACACTGATTTCGAATATTCCATAAAATATATTTCATAATTTATTTAAAATCCATAAAAAATTGTTTTTATAATTTAAAACTTACTTAACCATTCATAAATGATTATCGAAATAATATCATACTTTGATACTTTTCCCAAACTAATTTCCTTTTGTCAAACATACCAAAACTTTGTAGACACAACCAAATATACATTTCATGATATACTCACATTTCAACCAATTTAACCATTGCTAAATGCAAGGATTTCAAAATGCGTTTATAGTGACAATTTCGATTCAATCCTTCACAACACCATATTAAACATGTAAATAAAGTTTGGGCCACGATACATGATTTAAAGGGTTTATAAGAGAGATTATACTACAAATAATATTATCACTTGCTTTCCATAGCAAGGAGGGGTCCAAAAGTAATAACTTGCATTGTTCTCGATTCTATTTTATATTTAACACAACAAACAATTATACGATAACAAATAAAAATAAACTGGTATGTAAATTTACCTCCAAGCTGTCGCATTTTGCCTCCCTCAACTAAAGCACGTATGACAACCACCAAACGTCTCCCACACATTCCTCTTTGCCAAATAAACTCAACGGCCTTGATGCCATGGCTTATCTCTATCCTTATCTCCTTTATGAGCAAGCCCTAGGCATGGCTGCTCAAGACGAGCACATCCAACCATCACCACATACAAACTGACATATACAGAATCAACACCCTCACTCATATGGTCTCAATGTATCTAAAATCATCGAACTCCGACACCTCTAGTTCCAGACTTGATTAATCGAAGGGATTGTGGCTATATAATTTTGTTTTAGAAGGTAAAGAAAGAAAGAAGAGCGAGGTTAGGAAATATGTGAAGTATAAAGGATATTTATAGGCTTAGGATTAGGAAGCTTATGGAGTATGTTTAGGAATAAGTTACAATATAATAATTTTTTAGATAAGAATGAAAATGGTGGTCCAATAAGAGAAGGAAACTTAGAGGTCAAGTAATATATGCAAGTTAAAATATAATAATTATTTGGATAAGTATAAAGATAGAAAGATTCCACTTTTCTTCTTATAAGTTAAAATATAATATTATATGGATAAGTATAAAGATAGAAAGTTTTCACTTTTCTTCCTATAAGTTAAAATATAATATTATATGGATAGAAATGAATGAGAATCATTATGCTATTTTGTTTTATTTGGTAGGTCATTATACTATTATGTTTTATTAGGTATGTTATTATACTATTTTGTTTTATTAGGAAGGTTATTATACTATTTCGTTTTATTATATTTAATTCTCTTAAGCTAATCGTCGAACATTTCGAGCTCGCGCGATCACATGTTGCATCAAATTGCCATGAAGCTTGTTGGTGCACATCTGTTCAATATTCTAGTTTCGATGACACTAGTTTCGTCAAAGTTCGAGATAGTGTCTTGAATCGAAGGTTGGATGGATCGATTTGGAGGAGATGTGGTTCTCTGGTTTCGGTTTTTTATAGGTAGGAGATCGTTTTTCGATCAGGGGTTATATTTTCATCGTCGTTGTGGCGATCTTGGGTCGTGATGTGATAAGTGACTGGGTTTAAGTTTTGCATCGGAGAGATGGTCGTAGGTGAGGTTGTGCATGTGCACAGCGTGCACGAAGAGTATCAGACTGGATTTGAATCGGGTGTAGAAATTTGGGTTCGATTCCGGAGTTGAGTCGAGTTGCGTATGCGTGCGTTTAGGGTTGGCTTTTGCTCCTGGATTTTCGATTGATCGTTTCTTGCTATGTTGTTGTCATGCAAAGGGAAGTGGCGCTTCTAATTTTGGATGGTCTTTGGTTAGCCTGGTGATTGGCAAGAGGAAGGAGAGGCGTGTGGGATGTTTGTTTGATTTGGGCTTCGGCCCACTAATTTTTGTAATTGATATTATGGGATTCAATTCGATTAGTTTTGGGTATTGGGGTTTCGGCCCAAAAGTTTTGCTTGAAGAAAATATAAATTGAAACGCGGGTTGTAAAATTAACAGAAACTGGTTACAAGTAAATGCTTGTGTAAGTTTTTTTTTTAAATGAATTTGTCTTCCCACGTTTACCACAAGCATGTGATTTAAAGTAAAACTTTTAAAAACCCATTTCCATAAATATAAAGATTTATTTGGAATTATATTGACAAAGGAATTTAAAGTTATCCTAAATAAACTAAATAACGTAATTAAGTGGTAATTAAAGAAGATAAAAGTGTTTTGAATAATTTAATGAAAGGTTAAATTACTTAATAAAGTAATTTAATAAAAATAATTGTCCATAAAGAAGAATGCGGCGATCACACCAGGGGCAAACCTTGAAAAATAAAATACTCTGCTACAATATTACTGGTCAACTGTCAATCGAGGTGCAGTTGATCGCAGTAGACAATGCAACAAGTGCTAGATGTTTGCAAACCCAAGAGCCCTACCGATAGAAATTACTCAAATGGTCAATCCATGGATATTTTCGACTTGGGGTATTGACATTTTCGGTTCCTTACCAATTTGTAATGACGGAACGAAGTACGCCATCGTAGTAGTGGATTACTTCACCAAATGGGCTGAAGCCGAACTATTGGCCATGATCACGATAAACAGAGTAATCAACTCCATTATTCGGACCATCATCTTCCATTTTGGCCTTCCATGAACCATTTTAACTTAAAATGGAATCAAATTCGATAACGCTAAATTCAAAGACTTCTGTCGCCGGCATCATACTAAAAATAGATTTGCAGTAGTTGCTTGTCCTCAAGCAAATGGACAAGTCGAAGCTGTGAACAAAATCATAAAGTCCATTCCAAATAAATGTTTGGAAAAGGCTAGAAGCAAGTGGGTGGATGAACTCCCAACAACATTACGGGCCTATAGAACCACCCATAAATCTATAACCGACCATACTCCATTTTCCCTTACTTACGGTTATGAGGTCGTCATTCCTATAGAATTTGAAGTCCCTTCACATCAAGTGACTTATTACGACCTCTAGCTCATTATAAATATTAAATGAGGAATTGCAATTCAGTTGCAATTAATCTATAAGGAATTGGCAGCAACTTATAAGCGCACAAACGCACCCGGGAGCCAATGACAAGAATGTGTACCTAAACATTCATGTATATATTCTAAAAATTTGATTTCCTAAAACCAACAGAAATTGAACTCCCATCTGGAGTTATAAGAGAAAAGACCGGATCAGATAGCTAAAGCTTACTAGCCTTATAGAACCAACAAAGATTGCAACTAGGAGGACATGGTCTTGAATTTATATTGTTAAAGATTGAGCAATCGTCAAGACGAATAAGGAAACTACGACCTTCGAAAAGAAAACAACATAATGGAAGGATATAGACTATTTGATGAACTAGATGGTTTACTTTCAAAGCAGATCAAGCTTACGATGATTCAAAGCATATCATGTATGACACAAGATGTATTTTGGAGGGAAAATGTTATCCCGCCTTTTGGTAAGGCCGTGATATCATCGACTTGGCTAGGAACGGACGGTCAACAGCCTTACAAATCAATTATGTACAGTACTATAGACCATGGTCGAGCAGATTTGAATGAGGATCCAATCAAAGTGTAGTTAGCATGAAGTAACTAGTATGCCCCATGAAGTTATATTTCAAATTTGGAGTGGATTGGAGTTCATATGCTCAAAGTTACAGATGAAGCAAGGGTTTGTATGGATCAGCCAAGAACGATTCAATAAATAGTCCAAGTCGTCGAGGAACGTTCAATATCTCAAAATCCATGAAGCCAATTCATGTCAAACTTTTCAAGCATCAATAAAATGAAGAGGGGAGCATGCAAAAACGATCGTGCATCTCAAAGTGAAGGATGGAGATAGCTGATCGTTATTGACTAATCGTTTTGGATGATCCATCAAAACCATCGGTATACTTCAATGTACATTCCAACTTCAACCAAGATCGAATCATATCTCACAATCTACAACTCAGATTGGCTTTATATTTTAGGGACAAATTCAAGAGGCATGTGGGACCCTCCAAAAACGATTACAGGTCATAAAGTTACAATTATAGTTCGGCCGATCGTTGTTAGCCGATCATTTTTGCCGATCTATAAAAATGATTAGCATATTCCAGTGAACGATCCATATTTTCACGGAAAAAGCGATACCTTACAAACAGTACGTTGAAATTGCATGAAATTTGGAGAGCAAGTACTTTACAATAAAGAGCCTACATTACCGATCACACATCAATTAGAGTCAAAAATAACGATCAGTTAACCTTTGTACAATCATTCAAAAAGTCAACTTAGGGCTAGCAATCATTATGGTGGCCCCTACGCATCTAGTGACTTTTCTTGCAAAATTTCAGTCGAATCCATATACGTCTTCTCCTATAAATACATTAGCCATTCTCCATTAAGAGGATCCGTCTTGGGAGGCTGCAGGGGCTTTGCCATTTTTACTTTTCACTTTTGTACTAATAGATCTAAGCTGATCCAAACATTCTTGTAATCATGATCAAATGGAAGATCAATAAAAATATGAAGTGGTTGTAGGCCAAGATTGTTGAACCACTATAAAAATCTATGTGTTCATTTACATTTGCTGCTATGTTTTTTAACATAATCCGTCGTCTAATCTCTACGAGATTCTATTAGGTGTTGACGCCCATTTTTGACGTCAATAATAACTACTATAAATCAATTAAATCAAGTGGTATTTCGATGACTGAGTAGATATAGTTGTGTGATCTACAGGTGTGAATTTAGCCAATGATTAATATGCAAAAAATTCCAATACTAAAATTCACATGTCACCTAAGCTAATCATGTAACAGTTTCACTTAGTTCATCTCTTACAAATCTTGTTAGTAAAATCAACTTTTACAATTTTAAACGATACCTTTTAGTAATGATTATTATACATATTCTCTTTATCAACACTATATCACTTTAGAATGTATGTAACTTGGTTTTGGTCAAATTCTAATATCAGCCATATTTAACTCAATTAGTTTATACGCAATGTCCTTGATTCAATAATAACATTTATTATTAACTGTATTAGTCTGGCTAGATCTTTTGACTTTAATTGACTAAATTTGATCGTGATACTAACCTTGTACAACCAAGGGGACAAATTCTCTATTTAATTGTGTTTTACTTCCAATGCTTCAACCTAGACTCAACTATAGTCACTCGATGGTTGCTATGCCATGATTTTTCTATAATCAAAGTCGAGTACCCATAGTGAAGTTCAACAATATTATCATGTAACATCATCACGCCAGGATTTTCTATTTGACCTAGTTGTTATTAACCACAAAAAAACTCCAAAATGAGTATTCCATAGTTATTCAATTACTATAAGTACATGACTCATTGGTGCCCCAGCAACCATGAGAAATACACTGTCTAACATATGAAGAGCGTTATTTATTCCAATCTTAGTGGACGCATCGATGTTCTTTCTTAATGTATCTTAAATAGGAATTTTAAAGAAATATGTTATTCTACACCATGATAATTTTCTCATGATTACAACTATTTTTAATTATTATCACATAACATACTGTTTAAGGATTTCTATTTAATGTACTTAAATTAATTATATCACAATATAACAAAGTATATAATAAAAATCAAATACCTTTATAACGAACAAGATTGATCATAGTGTTAGAGATATGTAAAAAATTAAATAATTGTCCTTGAATCATATCACTAACTCTGTCATGTTGGACCATTCTCAATCACCAAAAGGATTGGTAGGCTAGCTAATCGAGTAGAACTGTTAAGTAAATTTGCGGATGTGCATAATGTATTCCTTATTTCTCTTTTGAGGAAATATGTGCACGAGGCCGAGGGTATAGTACAGACGAGGGATTTTTAAGATTTGGACATTGACCATGCAATGACTATAGCTAGATGTCCATTTCATATCAAAAGTCCTTCGTATTTTACTTTAAGAGGAATGGTGGAAATCTAGTTGTTGTGCTAAATGATGTGTTGTTTCATGATGATCTATATTATTAATCCCAAGGTTAAAATACTAATGTTTTGAAGATGGATTTCCAAAAGAAAGCCTTGTTGTTAGAATTAGAGGTGATGTAGTGAAGGTTATAGGTTCTATCATAAAACTAATTTGAAATTATTTCTTTCTACATTAGTTTTTCATTACAATTATTAAATTTTCAAAGTCATTTTCCAAGTAATCAAGACACGTTAAAATTATGCAAATTTGTACTTCCTAATCCACTATCCTCTTTGGTTTTGCAGATCATTTTCCAATTAGAAATATTAACGCCACTATAACAATTATCCCCACTTCAGTTTTTTCTATTTTGATATATATTGTCTGTGATATCCCGGAATTTTTGGCAATATAATTTTAATAATCTATGTTAAAATTAAATTTGATTTGATAATATTTGTTAATAATATTTGAATTGATTTAATAATCTTCTTTTAATATAAACATTTAACTGATAATTTATTTTTTAAAAGCTAATTTAATTTGTTCTATATTTATAATGTATATATATTTGTATATATATTGTAAATAGTTAATCTTTGTTTTAAATTTAATAAATAAAGATATGTTTTCTAATTCTAATATTTTTGGTAAATTTGGAGATTTGATTTAATTTAGTACTAAGCTATTAAATAAATAATCATGTGATTTATTACTACTCAAAATAAAAGTTTATTGTTTAAAATGATTCTAGATTAAGTTTAAATTTAAAAAAAAGATTTGCTCTATTTTCTTTTTAAGGTATAGCTAGATAAAGATGATTTAAAAAAAATACGTTTTAAATACAATTTTGTCCAATAATACATTAATATGTACAATAAAATAAGTAATTTATAATAAAGAGATAATTTCTTTTATAAATCATTTCAAATTGATAAATGTGTTATTTTTTAATAAATAAAAATGTACATGTAGAAATACAAGACTATAAGTATTAAGTTAGAAATAAATATTTGTGATAGACATAGAACTCAGTATATATGGTTACATGACAACATAAAGTAAACACCTTTGATAAATTCTAGCATCATGATAACTATAGGAATTCATTTAGTTACAAAGCAATAAGACAGTAATATATATGTATAAACTGGATGAGTATGTAGGCTAAACAAGACAAAATATATGCAAGATTTGTACAAACAAATAAAGAATAAATATGTAAACTTGGAAGAGGAGGAAATAACAATTACTGTAAATGATTAAAGAAATATCTATGAACACATATACAAGCAAAAAGGACTCTTGCATTTAATGCTACCATAACATTTAGTCAATTCGAAATCTTATAAAAGCAACTCAGCCTCCATAGATATAAAATGTAATCTCTGTCAATAATAAAATATGTTTATAAAATAAAAGAAGAAAGTGTACCAGTCTTATGCAAACCCTGCAAACTCCTTTCTATTTATACATAACTTCTTATCTTCATTCATTTATAACTTAGCAAACCAGGAATTTATATCAAAACCTGTTGTTCTTTTCAAAATTTCAATTTGGAATCAACATAATTCCAAAGTCCTAAAACATTCCAGATTCAAATATCAAAGCTTTCCAGTTTAAAGAAAATCAAGGCAAGACTAAGTTTTCAAGTTTTCTGGAATCAAAACAAAAGCATGCAAATACTCTTTCCAGATTCAAAGTTGTTCTCTGTTTATTTTCAGGTTAGTAACATCACAATCTAAATGGTTCAAGTATATGATTATGTTGCATATTCATCTCTGAAACAAATGTGTTTGTGAATACATTTATAAGTATAAGCTCTGTGTTTATGCATAAATATATTAGTGTGCATGCTGTGAACTGTATTCTTCTTCTTTGCTTCTAGTTCCATGCTCAAGAACAAATCAAAATCCACTTGCTCTTAATCCAATTTGTGTTAGTACTTAAGACTTGAACAAAGTAGTTTTTTTATACCATAGATTTAAGTTTAAAAAAAGAATTTAAGTGAATTCAATTTGAATTGTCTTTGAAAATACTAAATAACACAGCAATTCAAAAATAAGTTAAAAATCAATTATCTTGATTCTTCGATTCAGGAATCTGAATCTATTACTAAGCCTAAAACTTGATTTTTGAAACAAAAACAACAATTTTTAGTACGAGAATTTAAGTGCATTTCTGGTTTAACCAGAAATTGAAATTTGAGGATTCTCGTTAGTCTGGGAGGCCGGGGTTCCTTCTGGAGGAAGAAGAGTTGTCAGTGTCCATGGGAAAAATGGTGGAAGTGGTGGTAGAACACGGTGGTGACGGCGGAAACTGTTTTGAGTTTCTAAACCTAGTTTTGCTATGGTTCAGCTTTGGGTCTCGTTCGCCTTTGATTGGTGATCGAGTTCGGCGCGCTTATGGGGATTTGAAGAGGGGATGTAGACGAGGTTGTAGCCGGAGATGCTGGCGTTCCGATGATCGGCATTGGGAGGACGGAGCGTTGACAGGTTCGAGGTGATGTTGCTCGAGTTGTTTCTAGGTTTGAAATTTAACTCGTTTTTGATTCGAGTTGCTGTGAGGGATTTGGGTGGTCGTGATCATTTTAGGAGATGGTCGTTGGTGTATTGAAGGGCTGGTGAATGGCCGGAGATGGCCAGAGCCACGGTGCACGTGCATCGTGCATTTTATAGTTCTGGTGAACATCTGGGTTGAGCAGGGAATGGAACTCGAGTTTTACTCGAGTAGTTCAAGTATTTTACTCGAAGCGGTTAGGGTTTTGTCTCGAAGCGTTAGCAGGGTGGTCTCGGGTATGGTTAGTTTCAGGTTTTATAACCTGACAGTGATGAACTTTAAAATTTAAATGAAATGTAAATTTAAAGCAGGATTTAAAACTGGGATTTTAAATTCAAAATATAAGTTTGGATTCAAATGAGCTTTTGAATCCTAATTATTAAATGAAATTTAAATTTAAAGCGAGATTTAAATTAAGTTTCAAATCAAGTCTAAATTATGGATTCAAGTTTACTTTGAATCCAAACCTTGAATTTAAATCAGTTTTATCAATGTAAATGTTGAACAAGTTTAAATGTTTTAATGTAGATTTTAAAAGTGAATTTGTTTTCAAATAAATGTTTAAACTTGATAAAATTCTTTATAAAAAGTTTCCTTTAATATTTGAATGAAAAGTTATGAAGTGATTAACTTAAATATGGAAGTTAAATAATCAATTTATTTTAAAGCTTGATTTCTTTAATAAAATTTAGTAAGTTAGTTTAAACCCTTGCTTATATAAGTAGCTTATATAAGTAATGAATGCCCTTGCATTTATTTTAAGGTTTATAAATTTATTTAAATTGGGATAAATGTTTAAATGGTTAACATTTAGAATCTTAAATTCAAAATGGAATTTGAATTTAAATTTAGAAGTATAATGTTTTAAATACACTTAAATGTTAATGAAGTCATTGAAAGAGTAAATGAATTATCTTACAAATAATTAAGAAAATAAAAGAATTTAGTTCATAAGGGAATTAAGAAATGACTTAGTTATTGATTTTAAATTAATAAATTAAATTAATTTATAATTAGAGATAATTAAGAAGTAATTAAAGAGATGTTATTAGTTAATAAGGATATTTAACTAAGGGTAATTAAGTATTAATTAATGTGATTAATTTTAGTAATTAATTAGATTAATTAATTAAAATAATAAATTGGTAAATGGTTTAAGTAAAATTTCTTGATAAAAGTAATTAAGGATTAATTACTTGTTGTAATTAATTTTGATAATGTGATTAATTTAAGTTAATTAATTTACTTTAATTAATTTAAGAAAATCGTTTGATAATGTAATTACTTAGTGTCACTAATGGAGCATAATTACTTAGGGAAGTAATAAAGGATAATTACGGGAATGTAGTTAGTGAAAGATGGCTTATAATGAAGTAATTTGGGTAATTACTTTTGTAATTAATCAAGGGATTAATTAATGAAGATAATTAATTAGGGAATAATTAATTTGTTAATAAGTAATTAAGGGTAGTTAATGACTGGATTAATATTAGTCAAGGGTGATTAATAATTGTATTTTAAAATTTAGATTAATTACTAAATGTAATTAATTTAATAAAGTAATTAATTTAAATATAAATTAGAGATCATTAAATTATATAATTACTGATGTAATTAAGGATTGTTTAATTAAGAAATAATTAATAATAAAGTGATTAATTAATGCAATTAATTAAGAATAAATGTAATTAATTTTAGTTAATTAATAAAAGAAGAAATTAAATGTTAATTACTAAATGATTAAGATTAATTAATTTATGAAATTAATTAAAGACTATTTACTTATTGTGATTAGAGAATGATTAATCAAAGGTGTTTAATCAAGATAAATGAATTAGGTTATAATTCATTAATGGATATATAAGCAGGATTTATGGAATGAAATAATTAATTTAATTTATTTTAAATTAATTAGAGATAGAAGTAATTAATTTAATTCATTTTAAATTAATTATAGATGGTGGTTAATAATCATTGCTTGTGGATGATATTGACATTTCATTGAATGATTGTGGTCTCAGTAATGAGATGAGTAATATCTATATGATAGGGATGCTTGATTTAAGTATAATGATAATATGGATTATCTGTTTGTGATGATAATATGAATTACCTATTGACGATGATAATGTAGGTTATCTATTGTAATATTGTGAATTATCTATTGGTGTGTATATAGTTAATACTGAATTGAATTGTTTCAACTTTAAAACAACTTGGCCTTAAAAGATACGTTTTGGGTTTCGATGAGACCGGGATCGGGTTTGCTACAGTACAGTGTGATAGGGGGTTCTCGCTTTGCGTTAGGTGGCGAACGGGAGACTCTTACCCCTACATCCCCCCGGGAGTAGTATAAGGCCTTACAGGGTTGGTTGCGAGTCGAGAGGCTGGCCGTAAAAGCAAACCCGATGTATCACTGTGAGCCACAGCGGGACTGGGATGGTTGAAAAGCCTACCGGTCGTGAGCCGTTGCTGATGGTTGAAAAGCCCAGGTCGTCACAGTTGGTATCAGAGCGCTAGGTTGAGCGAATACCTAGGCTCTTGAGTGATTTCTTTCTTGAGAGAGAGTATTTGTAATTTTGATATATATGTATATGTATTTATTTCTACCTATTTATTGGGTTACCTGTTCAGGTTTTCCAATATAAGTTATAAAGGTAGATAGGGTAGTGGTGTGTGTAACACGACTACCAGTGGTTGGAGTTTGAATGTTTGGGATTGGAAGTGTATCTGTCGAGATTGTAGACCTAATACCGTCTCGAGTGAGCTTTGGGTGGTGTAAGGATTTCATCAATCTTTGAAGGAAACCTGTTAAGGTTCGGAGTTCATCTTTAAAGTGTATGTTTGGATGAGCTAGAGTTTGGATCAGTCGGTTGGACAGAAGCAATTCATGATATCTTGATACCTCAGGGTGTAGTAGTTGTGTGATGAGACACAATGATTATGGATGTCTCCGAAGATGTTTCTTTGGAACAAGTTAAGGAAGTGTGTCTGCTTCGGTGTCGAGGCAGTGTTCAGCAGGGTGTTTATATCTGGATTGTGGTCCAAGTTTCTCGAAGAGCTTTGGATTAGTAATTTCTTGGCATTGGTGTCAGCAGTGCTGTTTGGAGTATTCTGTGTGTTGGCAAGGAAGTCTTTGACTTCTGAGTCAGCAGTAGATTTCAGAAGCAGCAGAGTAAATCCATTTCTTCGATGGATTGGCTAGACCAGCATAAGCTGTTCTGTTTGGTAAAGAGAGAACAGTTTTTTTTTGGAATTAGGCTGGATTGATCGCAAAAGTGACTTGCGATAGTTTGAGTGTTCTCTTGGGTTTTCAGAGATTTTTCTAGATGTCTTCAGAGAGTCAAAGTCCTGTCCGCATCTAGAGACTGAGTTTGGTATCGACTGGATTCCAGGAGTGGTACCAGTGGTTCAGCTTAGTAGTAGGATGGTTTCGGGAGAATGAGTTGGTGAAGCAGCTCAGGTTTTGGAGGAACTTCTGAGTTTTATCTTATGGATCTATTGAACCCTATTTTTGGAATGAGTCGTCCTGCCGGTGCTTGTGTTTTTCATCAGCATTTTCATCTGTTCGGTCAGAGTTGCACAGTGGAAGCAAGGTGACAGCTATTTTAAAGTGGAAACAACTGGAATTTGCAGTGTTTTGGATTAGAGAGTTTCTACATGAATATTTTTCAGGATCTGAGGCCAGATTGGAGTGCACCTGTTTGTCTCTTCCGGATGGGAGAAATGAGATCTGTTTTTTGATTTGAAATAGAGTTTGTGTTATGAGTTTTGGTTGATCTTGGAAAGATCATTTTGTTAGATTTTTTTGGTTCAGTTTATTTCTAAGAGCATCAGTAAGGGTTGAGCTGATCAGGAAGGATGTAGGCAGCCAGGATCGTTCGAAGAGATTTGTAGATAAGAGATGGAGGAATTTGGATTCCAAAATCGGAGTTTTGTTTTTGGATAAGTGTTTTGTCTTCATGATTGAATTGCCAGTTTGGATAACTAGAATTCAGTGTGTTTCGCGTATGCCTGAGGGAGTGAGAGTAAGATCTATCTCTGGTTGTAGAGCCAGCAGTTCAGGGAGTTTGGGTTGTTGAGTCAGACTTCTTTGTAGTCTGATATCCTGTCTTGTTTTGTTGATCTAGATGAGTGGAAGCTCTGTAGCTTAGTAGTATTGATTGTTTAGAGCGAGTATCTCGGTATTTATACTTGGGAAACTCGAGAAATTCTATCCAGAATTTTGTATGGATAATTAGATTTGTTTGATTGGATGAATTGGTTGCTATGGTTGTTAGCATATGATTGATATATGCTTATGTTTTAAAATTAAATCTTTAATTAGATTATTAAATTAACTTTGTTTTAAATTTTGGGGACGAAATTCTTTTAAAGGGGGAGGATTGTGATATCCCGGAATTTTTGGCAATATAAATTTAATAATCTATGTTAAAATTAAATTTGATTTGATAATATTTGTTAATAATATTTGAATTGATTTAATAATCTTCTTTTAATATAAACATTTAACTGATAATTTATCTTTTAAAAGCTAATTTAATTTGTTTTCTATTTATAATGTACATATATATTTGTATATATAATGTAAATAGTTAATCTTTGTTTTAAATTTAATAAATAAAGATATGTTTTCTAATTCTAATATTTTTGGTAAATTTGGAAATTTGATTTAATTTGTACTAAGCTATTAAATAAATAATCATGTGATTTATTACTACTCAAGATAAAAGTTTATTGTTTATAATGATTCTAGCTTAAGTTTAAATTTAAAAAAAAGTTTTGTTCTATTTTCTTTTTAAGGTATAGCTTGATAAAGATGATTTAAAAAAAATACACGTTTTAAATACAATTTTGTCCAATAATACATTAATATGTACAATAAAATAAGTAATTTATAATAAAGAGATAATTTCTTTTATAAATCATTTCAAATTGATAAATGTGTTATATTTTTTGATAAATAAAAATGTACATATAGAAATACAAGACTATAAGTATTAAGTTAGAAATAAATATTTGTGATAGAAATAGAACTCAGTATATATGGTTACATGACAGCATAAAGTAAACACCTTTGATAAATTCTAGCATCATGATAACTATAGGAATTCATTTAGTTACAAAGCAACAAGAAAGTAATATATATGTACAAACTGGATGAGTATGTAGGCTAAACAATACAAAATATATACAAGATTTGTACAAACAAATAAAGAATAAATATGTAACCTTGGAAGAGGAGGAAATAGCAATTACTGTAAAGGATTAAAGAAATATAAATGAACACATATACAGGCATAAAGGACTCTTGCATTTAATGCTACCATAACATTTAGTCAATTCGAAATCTTATAAAAGCAACTCAGCCTCCATACATATAAAACGTAATCTCTGTCAAAAATAAAATATGTTTATAAAATAAAAGAAGAAAGTGTACCAGGCTTATGCAAACCCTGCAAACTCCTTTCTATTTATACATAACTTCTTATCTTCATTCATCTATAACTTAGCAAACCAGGAATTTATATCAAAACCTGTTGTTCTTTTCAAAATTTCAATTTGGAATCCACAAAATTCCAAAGTCCTAAAACATTCCAGATTCAAATATCAAAGCTTTCCAGTTTAAAGAAAATCAAGGCAAGACTAAGTTTTCAAGTTTTCTGGAATCAAAACAAAAGCATGCAAATACTCTTTCTAGTTTCAAAGTTGTTCTCTGTTTATTTTCAGGTGAGTAACATCACAATCTAAATGGTTCAAGTATATGATTATGTTGCATATTCATCTCTGAAACAAATGTGTTTGTGAATACATTTATAAGTATAAGCTCTGTGTTTATGCATAAATATATTGGTGTGCATGCTGTGAACTGTGTTCTTCTTCTCTGATTCTAGTTCCATGCTCAAGAACAAATCAAAATCAACTTGCTCTTAATCTAATTTGTGTTAGTACTTAAGACTTGAACAAAGTAGTTTTTTTATACCATAGATTTAAGTTTAAAAAAAGAATTTAAGTGAGTACAATTTTAATTGTCTCTGAAAATACTAAATAACACAGCAATTCAAAAATAAGTTAAAAATCAATTATCTTAATTCTTCGATTCAGGAATCTGAATCTATTACTAAGCCTAAAACTTGATTTTTGAAACAAAAATCATGATTTTTAGTACGAGAATTTAAGTGCATTTCTGGTTTAACCAGAAATTGAAATTTGAGGAAATTCTGAGATTCTCATTAGTCTGGGAGGCCGGGTTTCTTCTGGAGGAAGAAGAGTTGTCAGTGTCCATGGGAAAAATGGTGGAAGTGGTGGTAGAACAATGTGGTGACGGCGGCGACTGTTTTGAGTTTCTAAACCTAGTTTTTCTATGGTTCAGTTTTAGGTCTCGTTCGCCTTTGATTGGTGATCGAGTTCGACGCGCTTATAGGGATTTGAAGAGGGGATGTAGACGAGGTTGTAGCCGGAGACACTGGCGTTCCGATGATCGGAATTGGGAGGACGGAGCGTTGACAGGTCCGAGGTGATGTTGCTCGAGTTGTTTCTAGGTTTGAAATTTAACTTGTTTTTGATTCGAGTTGCTGTGAGGAATTTGGGCGGTCGTGATCGTTTGAGGGGATGGTCATTAGTGTGTTGAAGGGCTGGTGAATGGCCGGAGATGGCCAGAGCCACGGTGCACGTGCACCGTGCATTTTATAGTTCTGGTGAACATCTGGGTTGAGCAGGTAATGGAACTCGAGTTTTACTCGAGTAGTTCGAGTATTTTACTCGAAGCGTTTAGGGTTTTGTCTCAAAGAGTTAGCAGGGCGGTCTCGGGTATGGTTAGTTTCAGGTTTTATAACCGGACAGTGATGAGTTTTAAAATTTAAATGAAATGTAAATTTAAAGAAGGATTTAAAACATAGTTTTAAATTCAAAATATAAGTTTGATTCAAATGAGCTTTTGAATCCTAGTTTTTAAATGAAATTTAAATTTAAAGAAAGATTTAAATCAATGAAGTGTTGAACAAGTTTAAATGTTTTAAAGTAGATTTTAAAAGTGAATTTGTTTTCAAATAAATGTTTAAACTTGGTAAAATTCTTTATAAATAGTTTCCTTTAATATCTGAATGAAAAGTTATGAAGTGATTAACTTAAATATGGAAGTTAAATAATCAATTTATTTTAAAGCTTGATTCCTTTAATAAAATTTAGTAATTTAGTTTAAACCCTTGCTTATATAAGTAGCTTTTATAAGTAATGAATGCCCTTGCATTTATTTTAAGGTTTATAAATTTATTTAAATTGGGATAAATGTTTAAATGGTTAACATTTAGAATCTTAAATTCAAAATGGAATTTGAATTTAAATTTAGAAGTATAATGTTTTAAATACACTTAAATGTTAATGAAGTCACTGAAAGAGTAAATGAATTATCTTAGAAATAATTAAGAAAATAAAAGAATTTAATTCATAAGGGAATTAAGAAATGGCTTAGTTATTGATTTTAAATTAATAAATTAGATTAATTTACAATTATAGATAATTAAGAAGTAATTAAAGAGACTTTATTAGTTAATAAGGATATTTAACTTAGGGTAATTATTTATTAATTAATGTGATTAATTTTAGTAATTAATTAGATTAATTAATTAAGATAACAAATTGGTAAATGGTTTAAATAAAATTTCTTGATAAAAGTAATTAAGGATTAATTACTTGTTGTAATTAATTTTGATAATGTGATTAATTTAAGTTAATTAATTTACTTTAATTAATTAAGAAAATCATTTGATAATTTGATAATGTAATTACTTAGTGTCATTAATGGAGCATAATTACTTAGGGAAGTAATAAAGGATAATTACGGGAATGTAATTAGTGAAAGATGGTTTATAATGAAGTAATTTGGGTAATTACTTTTGTAATTAATCAAGGGATTAATTAATGAAGATAATTAATTAGGGAATAATTAATTTGTTAATAAGTAATTAAGGGTAGTTAATTACTGGATTAATATTAATCAAGGGTGATTAATAATTGTATTTTAAAATTTAGATTAATTTCTAAATGTAATTAATTTAATAAAGTGATTAATTTAAATATAAATTAGAGATCATTAAATTATATAATTACTGATGTAATTAAGGATTGTTTAATTAAGAAATAATTAATAATAAAGTGGTTAATTAATGCAATTAATTAAGAATAAATGTGATTAATTTTAGTTAATTCATGAAAGAAGAAATTAAATGTTAATTACTAAATGATTAAGTTTAATTAATTTGTGAAATTAATTAAAGAATAATTACTTATTGTGATTAGAGAATGATTAATCAAAGGTGTTTAATCTAGATAAATGAATTAGGTTATAATTCATTAATGAATATATAAGCAGGATTTGTGGAATGAAGTAATTAATTTAATTTACTTTAAATTAATTAGAGATAGAAGTAATTAATTTAATTCATTTTAAATTAATTATAGGTGGTGGTTTATAAATCATTGCTTATGGATGATATTGACATTTCATTGAATGATTGTGGTCTCAGTAATGAGATGAGTAATATCTATATGATAGGGATGCTTGATTTAAGTATAATGATAATATGGATTATCTATTTGTGATGATAATATGAATTACCTATTGATGATGATAATGTAGATTATCTATTGTAATATTGTGAATTATCTATTGATGTGTATATAGTTAATATTGAATTGAATTGTTTTAACTTTAAAACAACTTGGCTTTAAAAGATACGTTTTGGATTTCGATGAGACTGGGATTGGATTTCCATATTTGGACATCCGAAAACCACATCGATCCAAATTAATGATAGGCCGTGAATCTAAAGTGAAGATGAAGACTCAGAGTGCAAGGGTTATCGTCGTTAACTCTGAGGATGATTCCAAAATGAGTGTAACGAGATAATGCCTTCGGTTTCATTCGAACCCAGAACGAACTTGTATGGATTGAATGCTTTCAGAACATCGTCAGGTGGGCGATGAGCATTCTAAGTGATGTGTGCTGATTTAAAGGTAAATCGTGGCCTCATGTAACAACCCAGAATTTTTGATAATTAAAATTTGAATATTTAATTGAATTTAAATATTAATAAGTGAAATTCATAAGTCGAATGATTTATTTTTCGAATATCCGATTTAATTGGATAATTAAATCGATAATTTAATAGTTGTAATTACGTAAATAATTGAAAATAGAGTTTAATATGATTGAAAATGATTTGTAAAAGTTTATTTTATCATATTGGAGTTATAACAATGTTATAGAACTTTTAAAATTGAATTTAAAGTTTATCTGTGAAAATTGAATATTTTAAAATTTAATTATCGACTGAAAAATGGCCAATTTTTGAACAGTCTCAGAATTGGGCGAAACTAGTTCCATTGGATCCGTAAAAGTTAGTTATTATCGAATTTCAATTTTCGTAGCAAACGGAGTTGTCGTTTGACCGTGGCAGCTCGAAACGCATCGAAATTGTTTTAATATTAATTTGGAAAGCCGGATGAATAGTGTTTCGATAAAATTCTATAAATAGGCTCCTTTATTCGCAAAATAAAAAAAAGAACTAGGGTTTCAAATTCATGGCCGGCCGCCACTTACGTTCTATGGCCAGAAATTCTCCTCGATTTTCTCTTAATTTCTCTTAATCCACCAATCGATTCGAAATCATTTCAACTGCAAACTTCTAGATCTAGACGAGAGCTTCACATCCGTACGGGTATGATCGTGAATGGAGCAGCATAGTGGCCGTTATGGGGTCGCGTTCGACCGAACTTTGGGGACGTTTTCGAGCACCTATGCTCGACCGAGCTTGTCGTGGGTTCGGGCGTGGGTGGAGTGGAGGGAGGCCTTCTGATTGGCAGTGGTGTGATGGAGTTTCGTGAAGCGAGGAGGCGTGCGTTCAAAACCCTAGTATCGTGGTTATGGGTTCTCAAACGCGTGAAAGCTGGGAGCATTTTGCTTGCGTAAGGAAGAAGTTGGGCACGACCATGATTTTTCAAAGCAAGATCAACGACCGTGATTAGCAGAAGGTTTAAATATAAAAGAAAATTGAAATTTATTAATATGTAAATCGTGTAATGTTTAAAATATGATATCTTGTTCATGCGGGGTCCATTTTGGACGAAACAAATTGCGACGGGTCCGTATTGTCGAGCTCTTCGCGATGAAGCTGGTTTGGAGTACTTTGGAGCTAGCGAAAATTTCAGGAAAAATTAAACGTCCGTTTAATTTTATTCGAAATAAATGCTGAAACCAGAATTAAAACCAAGGTGAGAACTCCTCACTCAATCGAACAGTTTCGATTTAAATTTTAAATAGTTAGATTTAAAATTGCTTGGATGTAAGTTGAATGATGATTGCAGTTATTGATTGCTGTTTGGTTATGATATTAGATATAGTAGGATATATCTATATATACCAATATATATATATATATATATATATATATATATATACATACATACATATATTGGCATATGTATATATTGGAGTTGATTTTCCGCATTTGTATAGCGGATGAGACCCTATTGTGCCGCATAATAGCGGATAATATTTTATAAATCCCATATACCGCAATATTCCGTCTTGAAACGGAATTGGTATTGTGCTAACGTCTGTGGATGCAGGGAAATAGGTTGGAGGGATCCAACTGGATTCCTCACAAGTATTTAATTTATTTCAGATATTTTGATATTTGATTGATTATCATATCGATATATGATTTTGATTTTTAGAGGGATTTTAAAGTGATTATTCAAAATATATGTTTTTATTAAATTTTTGAATTGATACATTTTAAATAAATTAAAATTTTAATGTTTAAGTTATAAAAATTATGTTTTTTGTGAAATGTAACCAAAGTGTGATTTTTGAAATAAATAATTGATTAATTTATAAAAATGGTTTAAATTGAGATTTTTAAAGTATTATAAACGGTTTATATTAAAGATTTATAAAATTGATATTTTATAAATAAAAAATATTGGAATATTAAAACGAGTTTTTATAAGTATTAAACATGAAATAAAAAAATGGATTTCATAAGTGAATGAAATTCACAGTTTTTATAAATGGTGAAGTTATAAAATGAATAGAGGTTGTAAAATAAAGAATTTATAAGTAATCTACATATAAATTAGTTTTGGCACTTAAATGGGATATGAATAGAATTCGTTAAATAAAAAAAATGATTTTTATAAGTTGAAAATTGCTGTAGAAGACAATTGTGAATTTATAAACGTTGCTTTATAAATCCGTAATCAAATAATAAATGGATTATAAGTATTCAACTTATAATGCGGATTTTTGGTATACAATTGAGTAATATAAATTGAATTGGATTAGTAAAGGAGATTTATAAATCGAAGTTTTATTAATGGGAATGGAATTTATAGACATTGTTTATAAATTCGAAATCAATCGAATATAGAAATTTATTAAAGGAAGTATATTCACGATTTTTGGACCGTGAATATACTATGAAATAAAATAGATATGTTTTGGGAAAACGATATTATTAAATGAAGTTAATTATTTTAAAAGATGTTTTAAAATGTATTATGAATCGAATATATAGATTTCAACATTCATTGTTGAAATAGACGTTTTCGAGAAATAGAAGGAAATGATGGACTATAACACTGTTGCTATAGTAAATGATTTCAGAAAGGAAATATTTTGTATAGTATTGGGATTTATATATCTATTTTAATTTCGAATCCCTGTATTAGTGATTTTGGATTGTCGTAACGATGTTTCACACAACATTCGTTTTGATCCAAATAAATGTGAATAAGAGAATGTTTTCCTTAAAGAATGAAATATATACTTAACTATGGTTTAAGTATATTGAATATTTTCAAATTGTTGAAAATAAATAAGATTTCTGAAGTACTTATTTAATAATAAGTATGGAAATGCTTTTCCACTATGAAATGGAACGTTTTTGAGAATTTATCTTTTTGGAGATAAATTGGAATTGAATATTTGAAAATCTATTGAAAATCGTAGATCAGTAGATATTTTGAAATATAAATTCACTATGGAATTTATAAATGAAAAGGAAAATTGGTTTCAAAATAAATGTTGATTTATTTTGAAAGTTTGGAAATTATATATCTTGTAAAGATATTTTTGGGAAAATAAATAATTTGGAAAATTATTTGGAATCTGGTGATGTTGCGCATCTTTATTGCTAGTTAAATAACCGACTATCAATATTTACCCTTGAATGAATATGTGCTGTGATTGCTTGAAATTGAATGCCACACTTATTTTTTAAAAATAAGCGCTCACTATTCAGGTTAGTCGGGAAAGGACCTTGGGGTTGTATAACCCATTCCGTATATGTGATACGTCGTAATGAATTGCATTTGAAGACCGGTGTTGAAGACCGAATATTTATGAAAACGGATGGATTACCGTCGAGTTACTCTGCATCGGCTGATCTCCGATATAGAGGTTTTATCACCCTTAGTGATGGGTTGTCCGGACGTGATTAGTGAATATCCGGATTGCAAGGGCTTCTTTGGAAGTGCCTTCGGTTCCGTTCGATCCCGGAACGGACTTGTATGGATTGTGTGTCTGACGTTACAATTTGAGATGTAAAGCTGGTTTCTATCAAATATATTTCTGTTGGTGGTGGAGAATTTATTCTCTTAGCTTAACACCCTTCTCTGAGACGTACGAGCTCAGAGGTTATGTAGTTGATGGTTACTAATGATATATTCCCAAATTGGTAATGTGGCATGCTGAGTGTTGGTGTGGGATGATCATTGTTTGATCATTTGTGATATGATCATTTGTTTGATCATTTATCTTGGTGATCATTACTATGATCATTTGTTGACCCAAAGCACAGCTTTTGTATAAAGCGTGGCTTTGTGGACGAGACTTCGTCGGACCTCACACCCCGAAAATGGTCAAAACAGGAAGAATGCAGCAAGGTTCTAGGGAGTAGCGCCCCTTAGTGTATGTTCATTCCTTCTGGATAGAGGTGGTATCATGGTATGGAGCCCAGATATTTAACCTATGTTGCTATTGCAAATTTATTACTTTGTGGTTGTTGGTTATCGAGGATCCTTGGGATAGATCGGTTACGATCGGGGGATGGCATACGCGTGTCAGTAGTTACCTACTTTTGCAGAGGTAACCCGACCTTGTGTTGGCAGAGATCCGATTAGGTTCTCGGGACGTCTTTCCAGAGGCGTTTCCATGTGGCAATGGGAAGTTCCTTGGCCTGACCATTTGTTGGAAATCCAAAGTAACAATACGATCCTTGTACGGTTTTAGTTGTAGGACCTATCACTCACTTATGGTGGTCACCATTGTTTGGATGGTAGCTATAGTAGGCATAAATACGGAATGCCTATGCTGGCTAAGATTTATATTCTACTTTCGAAATTGTTTTCTACACTATGCACTAATAATAATTTCAAAAATGATTTGATTTTAATGCGTATCAAGCATCTTTGATTATCACAAGGAGAAATCTCCTCCGATTTTGCGTTTGCATTGTGTGTGTGTGCGGAAGGCCTTATGGTAGTTTCATTTTCCAAAAAACATTGCGAATTTACTTTAAAAATATTTCTTTGTTTGTTTTTAAAGATAAACTGTTTTAAGTTCTCACACCAGTCCCATGACTGACCTGGAGTTTATTGTTTCCTTCCTAAACTCTGGGTGCCTACCAATTTCCACACGGACAGTCTACAGTTAGGTTATCAGGTCATTCTGGATTCGGGGGTTGCTGTAGAGATCTGGAGGCGAGCAGGATGACGTAGCATATTATCTATTGTATATAGTATTTCTTTTCCGCTGTTCATTGTTGTACACTCTGATGATGTAATGTAATGTGATGTAATGTATAAAATGTACAGTTGCTTTGTTTTTAATGACTATTCACTTATCTATTATATGTTGTTCCGCTGCGATTGTGAGATTTTGATTTTGTTCTGTTGCTTCTTCTCTGTTCTATCCTTTTCTCTCTTCTTCTACCTCTTTCTTCTTCTTTAACCCTAATGGTTCAGTTTTTCGGCATTCGATTTCTCGGCAGTTGATACAGTGGACGTATTGATGTCGGTTTCGAGCGACGAAAAATCGCGGTCGTCACATTTGGTATCAAAGCATATGGTTAAGTGACAACCATGGCTCTGTTGGGTGTTACTCATTAGAGATAGAGTTAGTAGTACTCTAGAATGAGTTTGAGTGTAATAATAGATATGAGCGCTTATTTGTTAGTGAATATGAAATTGTTTTATGTTGTGATGATTGGTTTGTTGAGTGGTATATGGATTCTGGTCGGTATAGTCTGTACAACTCTATCGATAGGTGTCTCTAAACACTTATACAGAACAAATCAACACGATATTGTTTTGAATTGGGTAAATGAAATAATTTTACCTCGATTATATTTTATATATAAAGGAATAATTTTTTTGGATTATTAAGTGTATATAAATTGATTGTTGATCGTTGAAAATGTAAGAATGTATGCAAGTAAACAAAAGTTGTTTGAATAAGTTAAATAAAACATATATTAAAAGATTAATTGTATAAGCAATTGAATTATAAAGTATGGAATTCTAATTAATATGATTTACAATTGTAAAATGATCTTATATGTAAGAACTGAAATTTTATGAGAAAAAGGTTTACAAATGTGATTTATAAATAATAGAAAGAAACTTTTTGAAAGAATATTTAGCACTGACTTCACTATTGTCACTGGAAAATAATAAGGGTGATGACTGCAGCATCATCGGTATCATTTTCGAGTTTCTATGTGATGGATTTGCTACTATGCTAATTGAAAATTTTAAGTTTTGTTGTGATAAACAAAATTTGAGACAAAAAAAAAATCCAAGTTGAAATTGAGAGAATGTAAGTGAAATAAGCTTTATACTTATATTATGAGATAAAAAAATTTAGCCTTGGTAGAGTTAAATGAATTTGAGTTGGCATAACAAAATATATGATGTGAAATTTAACTAAAAGAAAGTTAAATAAATTTAAATCAAGTTTAGAAGTTGAAATATAAGTTGTATAACTTATAAAGTGGAAAATATAAGTGAAACAGATTGTTAAAAGTGGTTAAACAATTAAGTTAAGCAAAATGAAATATGAATTCGAATGTTGATATGAACTTGACTTAAGTAAAAGTTAAATGGAATAGAATTTGAAATGAATTGGAAGTGAACTTAAGTTGTATAATGGAAGTAAATGTAAATGAAGTTGAAATGGAATATAACTTAAGTAATGTTGAAAGAATTGATTTTGACATCGAAGTAAGTTAATAAAGTGAATTAATGAAATGAAGTGATAAATGTAAACTTGAGTTATATAAATGAAATTCAACTTGAAATGGTGAAATAAATTAGCTATTGAACTAATGAATGGATGGAATATTAATCAATCGAATATAAATAATTGATATGAAACAATGAATATAAGTGTAAATTCATTTAAAGCTAGTTGAATAATTGAATGAAAATCAATAGAATATCAAATCAGTTGGAATTTAAACTGTTGAACCAAATTGAATGGATGTAAAATTAATAATTTGGTTATGTTGAATATACATTGGTTGTTATTTTCTTGTTAATTGATTGTATATAAATTCATTAAGTGTTAATGAAATTGAATAGCAAAATTGGAAGTTATGTAATTGAATTCAAAGGAAATTTGAAATGTAAAATTGAATGAAAATGAACATATAACTTCGATAGTGAAGTAAAAGTGTATAAGAAGTATATATGGAAAATTTTGTAAAGTAATGTGCAAAATGATGTTTGAATTTTGGAATTGGATACTACTACTAACAGGATATACAGGTGTATTAAAAGAAATGGAATAGAGATTTTGGTTTCAAAAAATAAAAAAATTGAATTGCTCGACGAAAAGGTACGTATTTCAATTTCAGTATGAAATTTGGTGATTTTCTTGTCCAGCCACTTGGCTTATCTTTTTCATTTTGAATCTGAGGAGCCGTGGTGCCATTTTGTAGTCGTACCGAGCTAGCCTCGCAAAGGAGGCGCTGGCGAAATTTTTCGAAAATTTCGAGTGTTAGAAAAATTTTGAGAAATTTTGAAAGTATAAAATTTGAATTTGAATTGTTAAGAAAAAATGTTGTTTGAAACTTATAATTGAAGTTGGAAAGCTAGTTGAAATGATAATGAATCTCTAATAAAAAAAATTTGGTTAGTAAGTTGATAAAACTATTTGGATTGTGAAAATTAATAAACGGATTAAGGATCGTTCTTCTTAACTTGTAATTTCGAGGACGAAATTCTTTTAAGGAGGGAAGATTGTAATGACCCAGAATTTTTGATAATTAAAATTTGAATATTTAATTGAATTTAAATATTAATAAGTGAAATTCATAAGTCGAATAGTTTATTTTTCGAATATCCGATTTAATTGGATAATTAAATCGATAATTTAATAGTTGATATTACGTAAATAATTGAAAATCGAGTTTAATATGATTGAAAATGATTTGTAAAATTTTATTTTATCATATTGGAGCTATAACAATGTTATAGAACTTTTAAATTGAATTTAAAGTTTATCTGTGAAAATTGAATATTTTAATATTTAATTATCGACTAAAAAATAGCCAATTTTTGAACAGTCTCGGAATTGGGAGAAACTAGTTCCATTAGATCCGTAATAGTTAGTTATTATCGGATTTTAATTTTCGTAGCAAACGGAGTTGTCGTTTGACCGTGGCAGCTCGAAACGCATCGAAATTGTTTTAATATTAATTTGGCGAGTTAAAATAGTCATTTTTCAAACGGTCTCGGATTTCGACGAAACCAGTTTCATCGGATCCATAACGTGATATTATTGTAAGGTTTCAAATTTTAAGTCAATCGGATTTACCATTTGTCCGAAGCAAGCTAAAACGTACAGAAAATTGATTAATCGATTTAATTTTAAATTGATCGTTTATTGCCGTATCTCGCACAAATGATCGAATTAGCTTTCGAAACCTGTTCCATTGTGTCCGGAACGCGGGGTAAACCCTAGAAACGCCGGTTACCGCGCGTAAATCGGAGTTTGGAAAGCCGGATGAATAGTGTTTCGATAAAATTCTATAAATAGGCTCCTTTATTCACAAAATAAAAAAAAGAACTAGGGTTTCAAATTCATGGCCGGCCGCCACTTACGTTCTATGGCTAGAAATTCTCCTCGATTTTCTCTTAATTTCTCTTAATCCACCAATCGATTCGAAAACATTTCAACTACAAACTTCTAGATCTAGAGGAGAGCTTCACATCCGTACGGGTATGACCGCGAATGGAGCAGCGTAGTGGTCGTTATGCGGTCGCGTTCGACCGAACTTTGGGGACGTTTTCGAGCACCTATGCTTGACCGAGCTTTCCGTGGGTTCAGGCATGGGTAGAGTGGAGGGAGGCCTTCTGATTGGCAGTGGTGTGATGGAGTTTCGTGAAGCGAGGAGGCGTGTGTTCAAAACCCTATTATTGTGGTGATGGGTTCTCAAACGCGTGAAAGCTGGGAGCATTTTGCGTGCGTGAGGAAGAAGTTGGGCACGGCCATGATTTTTCAAAGCAAGATCAACGGCCGTGATTAGAAGAAGGTTTAAATATAAAAGAAAATTGAAATTTATTAATATGTAAATCATGTAATGTTTAAAATATGATATCTTATTCATGCGAGGACCGTTTTGGACGAAACAAATTGCGACGGGTCCGTATTGTCGAGCTCTTCGAGATGAAGCTGGTTTGGAGTCGTTTGAAGCTAGCGAAAATTTCAGGTAAAATTAAACGTCCATCTAATTTTATTCGAAATAAATGCTGAAACCAGAATTAAAACCAAGGTGAGAACTCCTCACTCAATCGAACAGTTTCGATTTAAATTTTAAATAGTTAGATTTAAAATTGCTTGAATGTATGTTGAATGATGATTGCAGTTATTGATTGCTATTTGGTTATGATATTAGATATAGTAGGATATATCTATATATACAAATATATATATATTGGCATATGTATATATTGGAGTTGATTTCCCGCATTTGTATAGCGGATGAGACCCTATTCCGCCGCATAATAGCGGATAATATTTTATAAATCCCATATACCGCGATATTCCGTCTTGAAACGGAATTGGTATTGTGCTAACGTCTGTGGATGCAGGGAAACAGGTTAGAGGGATCCAACTAGATTCCTCACCAGTATTTAATTTATTTCAAATATTTTAATATTTGATTGATTATCATATCGATATATGTTGTTTGGATGCCATGATTTATTATTGGGTGCTGTTGCATCATCGAATCCATTTTTGAAGTTTTAAAATAACGGTTTTGATTTTCAAAGGGATTTTAAAGTGATTTTTCAAAGTATATGTTTTTATTAAATTTTTGAATTGATTCATTTTAAATAAATTAAAATTTTAATGTTTAAGTTATAAAAATTATGTTTTTTGTGGAATGCAACCAAAGTGTGATTTTTGAAATAAATAATTGATTAATTTATAAAAATGGTTTAAATTGATATTTTTAAAGTATTATTAACGGTTTATATAAAAGATTTATAAAATTGATATTTTATAAATTGAAAATATTGGAATATTAAAACGAGTTTTTATAAGTGTTAAACATGAAATAAAAAAATGGATTTCATAAGTGAATGAAATTCACAGTTTTTATAAATGGTGAAGTTATAAAATGAATAGAGGTTGTAAAATAAAGAATTTATAAGTAATCAACTTATAAATTAGTTTTGGCACTTAAATGGGATATGAGTAGAATTCGTTAAATAAAAAAAATGATTTTTATAAGTTGAAAATTGTTGTAGAAGACAATTGTGAATTTATAAACGTTGTTTTATAAATCCGTAATCAAATAATAAATGGATTATAAGTATTCAACTTATAATGCGGATTTTTGGTATATAATTGAGTTATATAAATTGAATTGGATTGGTAAAGGGGATTTATAAATCGAAGTTTTATTAATGGGAATGGAATTTATAGACATTTTTATAAATTCGAAATCAATTGAGTATAGAAATTTATTAAAGGAAGTATATTCACGATTTTTGGACCGTGAATATATTATGAAATAAAATATATGTTTTGGGAAAATGATATTATTAAATGAAGTTAATTATTTTAAAAGATGTTTCAAAATGTATTATGAATCTAATACATAGATTTCAACATTCATTGTTGAAATAGACGTTTTCGAGAAATAGAAGGAAATGATGGACTATAACATTGTTTTTATAGTAAATGATTTCCGAAAGGAAATATTTTGTATAGTATTGGGATTTATATATCTATTTTTATTTCGAATCCCTATACTAGTGATTTTGGGTTTTCGTAACGATGTTTTACGCAACATTCGTTTTAACCCAAATAATCGTGAATAAGAGAATGTTTTCCTTAAAGAATGAAATATATACTTAACTATGGTTTAAGTATATTGAATATTTTTAAATTGTTGAAAATAAATAAGATTTGTGAAGTACTTATTATTAAATAAGTATGGAAATGCTTTTCCAATATGAAATGGAACGTTTTTGAGAATTTATCTTTTTGGAGATAAATTGGAATTGAATATTTGAAAATCTATTGAAAACCATAGATCAGTAGATATTTTGAAATATAAATTCACTATGGAATTTATAAATGAAAAGGGAAATTGGTTTCAAAATAAATGTTGATTTATTTTGAAAGTTTGGAAATTATATATTTTGTAAAGATATTTTTGGGAAAATAAATAATTTGGAAAATTATTTGGAATCTGGTGATGTTGCGCATCTTTATTGATAGTTAAATAACCGACTATCAATATTTACCCTTGAATGAATATGTGTTGTGATTGCTTGAAATTGAATGCTACACTTATTTTTAAAAATAAGCGCTCACTATTCGGGTTAGCCGAGAAAGGACCTTGGGGTCATATAACCCATTCCGAATATGTGATACGTCGTTGTGAATTGCATTGGAAGACCGGGGTTGAAGACCGGATATTTCTGAAAATGGATGGATTACGTCGAGTTACTCTGCATCGGCTGATCTCCGATATAGAGGTTTTATCACCCTTAGTGACGGGTTGTCCGGACATGATTGGTGAATATCTGGATTGCAAGGGCTTCTTTGGAAGTGCCTTCGGTTCCGCTCAATCCCGGAACGGACTTGTATGGATTGTGTGTCTGACGTTACAATTTGAGATGTAAAGCTGGTTTCTATCAAATATAATTCTGTTGGTGGCGGAGAATTTATTCTCTTAGCTTAACACCCTTCTCTGAGACGTACGAGCTCAGAGGTTATATAGTTGATGGTTACTAAATATATATTCCCAAATTGGTATTGTGGCATGCTGAGTGTTGTTGTGGGATGATCATTTGTTTGATCATTTATCATGGTGATCATTACTTTGATCATTTGTTGACCCAAAGCACAGCTTTTGTATAAAGCGTGGCTTTGTGGACGAGACTTCGTCGGACCTCACACCCCGAAAATGGTCAAAACAGGAAGAATGCGGCAAGGTTCTAGGGAGTAGCGCCCCTTAGTGTATGTTCATTCCTTTTGGATAGAGGTGGTATCATGGTATGGAGCCCAGATATTTAACCTATGTTGTTACTGCAAATTTATTACTTTGTGGTTGTTGGTTATCGAGGATCCTCGGCATAGATCGATTACGATCGGGGGATGGCATACGCGTGTCAGTAGTTACCTACTTTTGCAGAGGTAACCCGGCCTTGTGTTGGCAGTGATCCGGTTAGGTTCTCGGGACGTCTTTCTAAAGGCGTTTCCATGTGGCAATGGAAAGTTCCTTGGCCTGACCATTTATTGGAAATCCAAAGAAATAATACGATCCTTGTACGGTTTTAGTTGTAGAACCTATCATTCACTTATGGTGGTCACCATTGTTTGGATGGTAGCTATAGTAGGCATAAGTGCGGAATGCCTATGCTGGCTAAGATTTATATTCTACTTTCGAAATTGTTTTCTACACTATGCACTAATAATAATATCAAAAATGATTTGATTTTAATGTGTATCAAGCATCTTTGACTATCATAAGGAGAAATCTCCTCCAATTCTGCGTTTGCATTGTGTGTGTGTGCGGGAGGCCTTATGGTAGTCTCATTTTCCAAAAAAACATTGCAAATTTAATTTAAAAATATTTCTTTGTTTGTTTTTAAAGATAAACTGTTTTAAGTTCTCACACCAGTCCCATGACTGTCCTGGAGTTTATTGTTTTCTTCCTAAACTCTGGGTGGCCACCAATTTCCACACGGGCAGTCTAGAGTTAGGTTATTAGGTCATTCTGGATTCGGGAGTTGCGGTAGAGATCTGGAGGCGAGCAGGATGGTGTAGCATATTATCTATTGTATATAGTATTTCTTTTCCGCTATTCGTTGTTGTACACTCTGATAATGTAATGTAATGTGATGTAATGTATAAAATGTACAGTTGCTTTGTTTTTAATGATTATTCATTTATCTATTATATGTTGTTTCGCTGCGATTGTGAGATTCTGATATTGTTCTGTTGCTTCTTCTTCTCTGTTCTATCTTTTTCTCTCTTCTTCTACCTCTTTCTTCTTCTTTAACCCTAAAGGTTCGGTTTTCCGGCATTCGATTTCTCGACAGTTGATACAGTGGAGTATTGATGTCGGTTTTCGAGTGACGAAAAATCGTGGTCGTCACACCTCAAGCCTCATGAACCGAGAATGGCTAAAATAGGGGATGTGCAGCAAGGTTAAGTGGGTCATGCCCAAGCAGGATGAGATATACCCCTTTCTAGATGTCCCTTTTTATTCGGCTATGTGGGCGGTTGCTAGCTACAACCGTGGGGTTATCTTGTTCGGGACTGTTCAGTAAGGAATGGTTTCGGCCTTGTGTTGTAGGGGGTCGAGAGTGATCCTCGGTATGTTGATCTAGGCCAAGTACTGTGACGGGCGGTACCCCATTAGCCCTGCCATTGTATAGAATCCAAAATCCAGTAAGTGCCATCGGATTTGATTGTATTACCCACTTTGTGGTCAGTAGCTGGAATTTAATAGATGTAACAATTTCGGCTATTTTTATTTACTTGAAAATCCTAGACCTATTATAATATATCTGGATTTCCTATCAAATGTTTGGTTAGAGTAAGGTAAAAACTTACCCATGTTTATTTGTGGGAAGTCTTACGTAATACCTTTTATTTTCAAAGGATTTTCAAAATTAAGCAACTTTAACCCATTACTCACACCAGACCCATGTCTGACCCGGAGTTTATTTCTGTTTTTCCTAAACTCTCGGGTACTCAAATTTTTACGAGTAGCCAAGGGATTCAGGTTAGCTTTGACGAATTCTGGAGGAGCAATGGAGTAGGAGGCTTCTACGTTGTAGATTATATATAGTGTTCCGCTGTGTTGGTATCTCTGTGTTGTATTGAGTATTGAGGTGTATAACCAGACAGGTGTTTATAATTGTCTACTATGTGATGTATTATCTGTGTAAATCTGATTGATGTTGTATATTATGTAATACTTATGTGATTAATATAATTTATTCGTTCCGCTGTTGAGATTCTGATATTGTTTCTTCTTTCTTCTCTATCTTTTCTATTTTCTATCCCTTTCTTTCTTCTAGATGAAATGGATTTTTGGGGTCAGAAATCCGGGTCGTCACAGTATTGTCAATGACCCATTTGGACAAAAGATAAAAAGACATCCAGTAAATTGGTAGAGAAAATAAACGGAGTTAATAAGAATGATTCTACCAGCTCTAAATATAAATATCTTGTTCTATTTAGATCGTTTTCTGTTGATGTCATCAATTATTATTTTCTTAACTTCCTTTCCCGGCTTAGAACGTCTAATCGAAAACCCAAAGTAATGTATTTGAAACTCTATGGTTTTGTAATCTAAAGTTTCGCGACATGGTTTTCAACATTATTGATGTCATTTAACATTAAAATATAACTTTTGTCAAAATTGATTTGGAGCCCAGAAAGCGTTTCAAAACTATATAAAACAATTTAAAAGCTATAATGTAGCAAGGTAAATGGTAGGAAAAAAGCATGGTATCATCAGCAAATTGCAACATAAAAAGACCTTCATTTTTGATCTCATTACCGTCACTACCTAACTAAAGCCCCACCTAAATGGATACTTTTACGATCCTAGAGAATACATCCGTTGCAAGGTTGAACAATAGGGGCGCAAAGGCTCGCTTTTTCTATATATAGGTTTAAATTGTATTTTGTTTCCTAAAATATCACTGACCATTATACTAGAGTTCCTAGTTCTGGCAAGAACATAATCCAACCAACTCATCTACAATTAAAACCTCTAGCTAGTAATCCTCAACAAGAAACAACCAATCGACGGAATTAAAAGCATTAGTAAAATCAAGTTTTAAAAGGTCCTATTGATATTATTTTTGAAACTATAATTTATAAATTCCTATATTAAGCTTAACATAACTAATAAAATTATGTGACGTTTAAAGTAGAATGGGTCCATATATTAAAATTAAGACGGGAGCAATTAAATATAAGTGAGATAATTAATTAATTTGGTAATTCGGAGAATCCAATGGGCAAAGGGATCTAATTTCTTAATTAGGCCTAGTATTTTTGGTTCAAACCCATTGACTATTTATGTCTTCCTATAAACTCATCCTCTTTAATTATTATCATAATGAATAAAAGATATAAAAGTTTTTCAAACTCCTATGGCTTTTCGCTAGTCTCTTGAGTAAAAGTAAATCACTTCGAAGAAAAAACAAGTAATTTCAGGAAGAAGAAAGATAGGGAAACTTAAAAATGTTATTATTTTTGAATTTAGGTGAGTAACATGACTTTAATATGAAATTAAGATTATATGATCTAAATTTTCTTAAAAATGTTATTATTTTTGAATTTAGGTGAGTAACATTACTTTAATATGAAATTAAGATTATATGATCTAAATTTTCTTATGAATGATAAATTCATGATGTTTTCTATGTTGTGTTTACATTTTAAATGTCATTAGAAGGATTATATAGATTTATAACTAGAATAAATGACTAAGAAGCGAAAAACCCTTGGCCTTTGTTTGAAGTACTTAAACTAAATTATAATGATAAGCTAAAAAATTTTAAAATTTGATTTTTGTGGGAAATGTCAATACATGATTTTGAAAATTTATGGATTTTCAAAGGTGAGAATAATTTTTAAAGGAAGAAATGAATAAAAATACTACATTTTTACCTAAAACCAAATTATTTGAGGAAGAAAATGGTTTTATGAAACTATGCAAATTTTTTGAAAGATTTCAAAATTTAAAATATATTTTCCGAATTATTTTCAATATAAATGTATCCCAGTTTGAGGAAAGAAATTCTCCACCTTATAAGCATTTCTTAGATGAAAGTACAAACTAAAATTGTACTAGCCATTAAGATTTTAGAACATAAGCATGCATGATACATAATTGGGCAAAGTGTAAAGTTATAAATCTGGAGTGTAAATGGTTAGTCAAAATCATTAAGCACTAGTATAGCATAAACATTAGACTGCAATGTATCATGAAAAAGGTTGAGGACCAGAGGGAGCTAAAGATGAGAGGGTTAGTGTCGAGGATCAAGATGAGGGTCGCGTGGAAATTTGATGGCGAGGGATGAGGGACGATCCAAGAAAGGAAATGGAGCAGAGGCGAGGATCGTAGGCTGCCCCTATAATTGAGACCATGATGCTAGGATAAGAAAGAGATTTTTGCAAGGGACAACAGAACCTAAAGAAGATTAGCGTTAGTGTCATAAGTCTTCTAGAGCAGGCGCAATCCGTGTTTCATAAGTTAAGACCTTCGCTTATTGTGATACCTTTACTAAATCCCATTGTAAACTAAAAGAAATAATTTATACTTGTAATTAAATACTAATAAAGGACCTTCGGTTTAAACCAGAGCAGCATGTCAAATAAAAAATTTATCGGTATAGAAAATCAAATGGACTTGAATATATTTTTTATATAATGAATGTTTGACCTTTTTGGAGTAGTACTAAAACTGAAGAAATGATTGACCCATGGTAGCACCTTAGTCTATTACTTCTGTGCTCCGAAGCAACATAATCGCAACCTACATGCATGGACCGCCAGGAAGTGGATCATAATGAATGAATGGGATAGATTGAGTGGAGATGGACCATATTTAGGGAGTTAACTCTAAGAACGAAAAGAAAGAAGAAAAATGAATAACCGAAACAAGAAAAGACCTAGATGATGTATTGACTTAGGGTACTACCTTGAGTTGTTGCTTCGTTGTTCGAAAATAACATAGTAAGGGGTCTTAGTGCGCGAGAAATTCATTGAAAAAGGACCATAATGATTGCATGGTCATAAAGAATTAGGGACACTCATTGGTACCGTGATATGACCTTAAAAACATAAAAATGATAAATAACCTTTGGTAAGTTATGTATGTTTTGGTAGATGTTGAATAATATGATGTGAACGATAATAAGCTCTATAAGGGACTTAATGCTGAGGTGAATGATAATTACTTTTGCAAGATAAAAATACAGAATAGAGTAACCTCTTGGTATAAGGAGAGCACATATATGTATGTATGTGCATGTGTGTATGTATCTATATATGTTTCAGGAAAAGATGAATAGTAAGAACCTTTAGTTAATATATACCTTTTGATAAATGAATGTTAAATACAACTGGTGGGGATCCATGGTATTTGTATGAAAATGGTAATAAAATGAATGGCATGGAGCTTTTGAGTTTGAAAATGAATAATTTAGGTAAAAGAATCACTTGTGTAGGTACGAACCTTGGGCACATTTTCTTTTTATAAAGGACAGAAATGACTTGGGTAGGTAATGGCATTTAAGTCTATACATAAAACCCAAGATCAAGTCTTTAATATATTAAAAGATCAACTTGTATAAAATATGAGTATACTAGTGAGTGGAAAACTCATTCTACTATGCAACATGAGCTCACTATGTAGCATATATAAACAATGAATTAATGTGGCTAATAATGTTCATACCAATCTTATGTCTTACTCAACATTTGTATTTTTCCCTTGGAATGTCAATGACTCATTTGACTAATCTGAGGGATCAGTAATAGCAGTTTTTTATGAATAGTCGAAGGAGACAACTATAGGAGGTAAAAGTTGAAAGTGAGTGAGATCTATATTAATATGAATATAAGTACTTATATACATAATTAAATATATCTAAGCAGATAATCATAGAAAACAGAAAGGTAAAATCACACCGGGATTTCATACTGGTTCAGACCTCCCGTTCTATGTCCAATCCGTAAGCTCCACTTAGGAATTTTTCAATCAAGAACCCTCACTTCACCCGAAGGAACATGTTTACAAACACCACTTGAGCAACCGACCAGCTTTTCCACCAATTTCAAAGAAAAAGCTTTAATCATAACTTTGGTGTATTCTTAATAAATAAGCCACACTTTAGTACACTCTTCCTATAATATCCCTTGATGATAGTGAATTGCATGTGCAATGTTATGGGAAGAAAATATGAAGAATTTGATTGCTTTAGAACTTAAAGCGCAATAGGTAGAATATAAATTTTAGAACTAGAATAGGATGATTTCAATTAATGGAGTTAGACCATATTTATAGAGGTTGAAGAGGTCTGTCGAAAAGGTGATGATCTTTTAATAAGTCATGACTTTGTACGGATAGACGCTCCTGAAAATAGGTGTCTTTTCAAATATAATCGTTTTGCCTTATTCATACATCTGAACTGTAGAGCTAAATGTCTGACTGGTTTGTATAAAAACTGACTTCAAATGATTCAGGCGTCTGAGTTCTCTAGATTAGATGTTTGGATGTATTTTAAAGAGAAACACGTTCATTTTAAACCTGACTCTAACATCTGGTCCAAAGACAAGACATCTGAGTTAAGTGTAACACACTGAAAATTTAATGATAAATTTAATAAGAAAATTAAATTAAATAAAATAAGGACTAAATTTTTTTCCGCAAATAACCGAATCTGGCTTCGAAAAATATACTATTGCATGCACAGCGATTTTTTGGACAATTTTCATATATAACACTTCAAAATCAGAGTTAATATAGAGAATTTATGGACATTAGATGAACTGGAAATAGAATATTAAATTAAAAATAACAATTTCACAAATTAACAAAGGGAACGGTCAACCTAGATAAGTCGAAGGTCAACTGGTAACGGTCGATCTAGGTAATAAGTGGTCGACCGTGACCCTTGTAAAATCAAGCGTTGTCGATTGCTTGTGACGTGTTCAAACAGGTTGGATGAACTGCTTTGTAGGCAAATTATTGATAAGTGAACCAGATTTCTTAAATAATTCTCCAACCCAAAACTATCAGGCCCGACTAGTTTGCAAACACTATATATACTAATTTAACATTAAAATTCACTTAACAGAACATGGTACTCTGCCAAAATTTTCTTCCTTCCCCCACTCTGAAAATTTCTTAAAAATCAAATTAAATCAACCTAGAAGAACACAAGTGTTTGAATCAAGGTGGAGCAAGTGGAGCTAACAAATTGAGGGGTGATTCTCAGGCATGAGCAATAGGAAGAGCTTAGGCTTAAGGTGAGTGGGAATTTTTTTTATAAGATGATTGTTATAGTTAGTTTAATAGGCTTAGGGTGCTAGAAATCTATTTTTAATTATATAAACCCTAAATTGGAATATGCAAACTAGGCTAGAATGGAACCATAGTAAGCTGTTAGCTTGAAATTAAATCCACATCTCTTTTATAGTTAGATTTGAAAACTCTAAATTGAATTGCAAATCAATACTTAGACTGATCATCTAGTAATTTGGGTTCACCGATTACTGTTATTGATTAGAATTAAACTATAGGGAAATTGACATTAAAATATGTAGAAACCCCAAATTTTGTTCACGAATAGTCAACCCTAGACCCTCAGCCGTCAACCGGTTAGGTTTAGCGGTCAACCGTTTAGAACGAAAATTGCAGAACTGAACGTTGGCCTAAGGCCCAAGTTTATATATATATGTATATGTGTATATATATAAATGTTAACTGTTGGGGACCTATTTAAGGGAAATTGGATGTATGTTTGGACTTATATAGAAGCTAATTCCCTAGGAGCGAACGCTAGGTCATTGTGATGTTGGGTAAATATTGTTTACCCAATTTAGGTTCAAGTGATCGATTAGAGGCGATGTAGTTTGGAAAATGGAACTTATTGGAGGTTCTACGGTAGGCGTGTAGCATTAACGAGGATGCTTGATGGAGTGGGTCTGGCATAATAGGAGGTCACGGTATGCATGATTTCTAACTCAAATGACACGGTTAAAAAGGTTAATAAGAGGCCAACATTACGATCAAGAGGTGGAAGACATACTGATGAGTCAGCATCTTGGATTCTTCCTTTCTTGGCGTATTGAGGGGACATCGGTTCCCAGTTGCCTAGCAGTAGTGTTTTTCATAGTTAGTAGCCAAGAGAGCGGTGTCTTACATATTTCGTAGCTCTAAAAGCTGTGGCTGATCATTAAATATCAGATTTGATCCTTAAATTGTAGTGTAGGAATTTAGTAGAAAATACCCCTACGTAACAGACCTTAAGAATTCACAAACACTTGTACCATACCTTATATCATCTAGAGTGGATTGAAGTAATCGCATAGGATCATCAAATATTAAACTTGTACTCATTCACTTGACTTTCGTCTAACTCGTTCTCTTACCTTCTTTTTCGTCACAATAAGTGGACATAGCAACTGTTATAGCACATTCTTGGTACCTGGAGAGTCGAGCTTATCTTTGGAGAATGTTTTTTACCATATTCGATCTCTATGTACGTATCTATCTTATCAGTATAGTTTATCTCTTTTATCAGACTTGGAGTGATATTTTCTATGTACTCTGCCATGTACTAATTTTCCAAGACTATGATTTGGTATTTTTCGAGATGGAGATTTTTCTGTGTTATATATTATGTTCCTTTTGTTGTGAGTTATGAAAGTGTATTATATCTTAGATTATATATAGTCTTTGCGATGTGAAATGATATAAACCTTAACGATCTGCATTTCGCGACATAGCGCGAGTCCGAAAGTCACACTAGGCTTTGGATCGACGTGTTGGGAGGTGCTGTTTGTCACAGTTCGTAGCATAGCATAAGTTCAAAGTTCCTTAGTGATTAGGACGGTATTGAGAGAATGTATTTGAAATGTTTTTGAAAAAATGGTTTTCGAAAAGGATTTTCAAAATGGCCTCCAAAAGTTTTCAAAATGGACCTTTTTAAAGTGTGTGTGCTTGTGTATATAAGTATAGATAAAATATTTCAAAAAATTTTGTATCTTGAAATCTCTCTTACCTATGCTAATTCTCATTTGTGCCTATGTTATCTCTTATCTCTTAATCATGTCTATGCTATCTATGGAAGTTAATAATGAAATTCTTAACATTCACAAATAAAAAATGAAAAATCATGCAGGTTCGGGATTTGACGATGCAACTGAGATCCCAGGCATGAACATCCCTATATGGTTTCATCGATATCTTTAAGTTAGGGGATGTGTATACCGAGCTTAATCCCACTAGACGACTCGCAGAGGGAGAGGCGGGTGTGGCTCCTTCCCACCCACCTACTATTATAGAGTTTGCTAAGATATGTAAAGATTTCTCAAATCTTAGAGGAAAGCCTTACATGGGGGCGGAGTCTTATGTGGATTCAAGGTAATCGATCCACATTTATGAGAGGATCTTTGGTTTTATGCATTTGACTGACATGGTAAGGATGCAGCTAGCTATATGGCAATTACAAGGTGAGGCATTAAGCTGGTGGGAGGTGGTTAAGGCTGAGACTGATGGAGAGGAGATCACTTTGGAAGAGTTTTGTAGGCGATTGAGCTGAAGTTTGTTTGTAAGGAATAGGAAGATATATAGTTATAGAATTTCACTTGAAGCAAGGAAATATGTCTGTTAAGGAATACATCAATTAGTTTAATAAGCTAGCTAGATTCATGATGGGACAGGTTGATACTCTGCTCAAGAAGGCTCTTAAATTTGATAAAGGGCTAAACCAACCTCTCCAAGATTTAGCTCTGAGTCATATTCCTATGGGTGCTACGTATGAGGGTTCAGTGGAGGTGGCCTTGCTAAATACCTTCTCCAAGGTGGAAGCTAAGGAAGAGGAACCCAAGAAGGCTATTGGGAAAGTGTATCTTTATCAATGTAAAGGTGGAGACGGACCTAGAGGAAAGATACAAAAGAAGGATATGCATTGTAGGAAGTGTTGCTAGATGGGGCATTTCATGAAGGAGTGTAGGGAAGATCTTTCCAAGGCTGAGTGCTATAACTACAATCATTATGGACTCTGAAGTGAGCTTGCATAGCACCAACGAGAACTTCTACTTAGATTTATACTTAGGTGGTTCTCGCTTATGCATCGAAGGCAGTCCCTAGCTCGAGTGCATAGCCAGTGGCCGACAAGCTAAGAAAGTGGTGATCAAAGGTGTGTTGATTCTTTCCATTTTATCTATTTGCACTTTATTTGAAAATGTGACTTCATATTCTTTCATTTCTAGCAGACTTGTTGATGACTTACACTTATACACTATTATAGTCATAGAAGATATAGTTTTGTCAAACCCCGTAAGAGGATTGCCTATTTTTCTATAGTAAGTAGGGATTTGAAGCTGTTTATTTTAAGGGTCGAGTTTGATCATGATGCCTTCATACTGGAATTCTCTGGGTTTGGATTGATATTAGGCATGAATAGGAAGACTATGTATGGGACTATTTGAAACTGTGATAGGGAGGTCATTAGATTGAGCTTGTGTAGTGGGCGTAGCTTAGAGGCCTATTGCTATCCCCAAGGATATGTTATATTGAGATACTTATGCTCTTTGGACCTATCATATGATGAGCTAGACCCAATGTCGACAATTAGAGATTTCCTAGAATTTTTTTGCTGAGGTTGCCAGTCTCCCACCCCAGAGAGAGATTGAATTTTGAATCTATATCATTGAGAATTCTAGACCTCTCGCCTTACCACTAAGGCGTATGGATCCAAAGGAAAGACGCGAGTAAAATAAGTAGGTTAATGAGTTATCAGAAAATGTTTTATTAAGAGGAACATTTCTGGATGGGGAGCACTAGTCATCTTTTGCCACCAAGGTAGATGGTTCTTTGAGACTCTGTATCGATTATATGGAGCTGAATAAACTGATAAAGCAGAATCGTTATCCACTTCCCGTAAATACAATCTCTTTGACCAGTTGTTGGAGCTAAGGTATTCTCAAAGCTTGACTTGGCTATCGAATTCCATCTGCTACGTGCAGCCAAGGCCAACACCCAGAAGATGGCATTCTATACACCCGACTGATTGTATGAGTGATTGGTCATGCCTTTCGGACTGACCAATGCACCCATTTACTTTGTTGATCCGATGAGCTAGGTATTTAAGGGGTTGCTAAACAAGTTTATCATGGTATTTGTGGATGATATTCTAATTTACTCGAGGTGGGAGAAGGAGCACACATTGCATTTAGGATTGATATGTTCCAAAGAATGCCACGGAAGTGAAAAGTTTCCCTAGTTTAGCGAGGTACTATCGAAAGTTTATTAAGGACTTCACGAAGATCTCTGCCCCCACTGAACCATCTTACTAAGAAGAATCTAGTTTTCTCGTGGGATGCTAAGTGTGAAGCTAATTTTATCAAGTTGAAGGAGGCATTGACTAATGCACCTGTTTTCTATTACCTAACGGGACAAAATCATTTATAATTTATACCGATGTCTGTGGTATGGGATTGGGCGCGGCCTTAATGCAAGAAGGAATAGTGGCGAGTTATGCGAGTAGGAAGCTAAAGACCTAAGAGAGAAACTACACTATCCATGATCTTGAGTTAGCAGCCATTCCCTTTGCACTCAAGTCATGGAGACATTACCTTTTAGGATAGTGCTTTGAGCTATATATGGGTCACAAATCCTTAAAGCACTTGTTCTCCTAGAAGAACTTGAATTTGAGGCAGCAAAGGTGGATAGAGTTCTTAGTATCATATGAGTTTGATATCTCTTATACCCCAGGCAAGGATAATGTAGTAGCACATGCTTTTAGTTGACAACATGCAGTGTTGAGTCCCTTGTTCTTGGAGTGGAGACATCTGGATTATATTTATACCTTTGATTGCCAATCATCGTTAGATATTACCTTGGGACTACTAGCAACTTTAGATGTGCAGCCTACATTGATGGAGTGCATTGAGTCTTGGAAGAAGGAAGATAAGGAGCTAGTAGACATTATATAGAGGATTGGTATAGAAGAATCATCGAGTCATTTGAGGCATTATGCCATTGACTCAAGAGGATGGTTATAGAGGGATGATAGATTTTATGTTCCTCGTAGTATAGACTTTGTAGATGAGGTACTAGTTGAGTCTCACCATTCTAGGATGACCATTTATCCCTGTGGTGAAAATATGTATCGCATCATTAAGAGAGTCTTCTATTGGCTCGGTATGAAGAAGCAAGTAGCGGAGTATGTAGCGAGATGTATAACTTGCCAGAGGGTAATGGCAGAGCAGAAGAAGTTGGGAGGTTTGTTGCAGCCATTAGATATTCCTCACTGGAAGCGGGATAGTATTTTTATGGATTTTGTGGATGGTTTACTAAAGTGCAGGAGAGGGAATGAGAGCATTTGGATCATAGTCGATCGGTTGACTAAGTATGCTCATTTCATACCAGTGAGGAATAGGAGGATGACGACATCATTGGCAACTCTATATGTGAGAGAGGTCATTCGGTTACGTGGAGTCCCTACTAATATAGTTAGTGATCAAGATCTGCTTTTCACTAGCAAGTTTTAGAGGATTCTACAGGAGGCTTTTGGGATCAGTTGAGCTTAAGCACCGCATATCATCTATAGATGGATGGACGAACAGAGAGAACGAATCAAATATTGAAGGACTTTTTACAAATGTGCATTTTAGATTTTTGAGGTTATTAGGTGGATCACTTGTCGTTGGTGGAGTTTACTTATAACAGTAGTTAGAGCTTTGGGATGGCACCATTTAATGTGTTGTATGGTAGACCCTATAAATCATCGTTATGCGGGTGTAGGCGTGTCAAATGGATTGAGTTGGGTCAAAATAGGTTGGGTCGAGTTTGACCTAACCCATTTACGACCCATTCTTTTTACCCACTTACAACCCAACCCATTTATGACCAAACCCATTTAATAAGCGGGTTACCCATTTAAAGATTTAAACTTGATTTGACTAATAAAAAACAAATAAATATAAAATAATTCTAATTCTAATTTTTATGTTCTGAATTTCGATAAAAATATAAAATTATAATTCCCATTTTTATTAAAATTCAAATATGGAGATGTGGTAGCCTGTTATTTTCTAAGTACCACTGTTAGTCCCTTGGAGAACAACAGCGTGTGTTCATAAGATGAAATATCCGAGTGTTACATATTGTCCGTAATTTAGGTGGGAGTTCATTGGTCGAAGTCCCGCCCAATTCTGAATTAGTACGACGAAGTTATTGCAGTCTGAACAAAAAAATAGGGGCTTCTGCACTAGGCAGAGTTCAAATATAGGGATATGATAGCCTGTTATTTCTCAAGTACAACTGTCAGTCCCCTTGGAGAACTACAGTGTGCGTTCACGAGATGAAGTATCCGAGTGTTACATACAGTCCGTAATTTAGGTGGGAGTTAATCGGTGGAAGTCTCGCCTGATTCCGAGTCAGTATGAAGAAGTTATTGCAATCTGAACAAAAATACAGCGTCTTTTGCACTAGGTGGTGTTCATATATGGGGATGTCGCAGCCTGTAATTTTCTAAGTACAACTGTCAGTCCTCTTGGAGAACTATAGTGTGCGTTCACACGGTGAAGTGTCCGAGTGTTACATAATGTCCGTAATTTAGGTGGGAGTTAGTCAGTTGAAGTCTCGCATGATTCTAAGTCAGTATGAAGAAGTTATTGCAGTCTGAACAAAAAAAATAGCGGCTTCTGCACCGGGTGAAGTTCAAATATGAGGATGCGGTAGCATATTATTTTCTAAGTACAACTATCAGTCTTCATGAAAACTACATTGTATGTTCAAAATTCTTATTTTTCAAATTTATATTAAAATTCAATGCTTTTAATAAATGGGTAAATGGGTTAACCACTTATACCCTTTTCAAAATGGGTCAACCCAACCCATAACCCATTTAATAAAATTCATAAGTGGGTTGACCTAACCCATTTAAAAGTAGGGTAAATAGGTTGGGTTAATGGGCTGGATCATATTTTTACAGATCTATGCGGGAGGGATATGATGGACAGGATTACGCTTTGGCCGGGTATGGCGAGGGAGATATTGGAGAAGGTGGACAGGATTATTTATATGCTAACAGGAACGTATGGAGTTAGAGTTCGTAGTAGGCAACATGGTGTTTTTGAAGGTTTCACCCCTTAGACATATGATGACATATGGTAGATTGAGGAAGCTAGCATCGAGATTTATAGGGCCTTTCCCGATAGTTTCTAGGGTATGGAAGTTGGCTTATAGGGTGGAACTTCCAGAAAATTTAGTGGGGGTACATGATGTTTTCCATATGTCACACTTGCAAAAGTGCTTACACAATACAACTACCGTGGTCGAGCCGAATCTGTTGGAGGAGATTAAGATTGAGCGAGAGTCACTTATTCGTCGTGCATCGACTTATATACTAGAGCATGGTACAAAGCAACTCCGCAATAAGGAGATCAAACTTGTTAAAACCTAATGGGGGAACGACTCAGCAGAGAGTACATGAGATCCCAAGGAGAAGATCCACGCCACCCACCCATAACTATTTCCTGGTACATTCCCAATTTAATTCTTATAATTACAAGTTACTTATGTATAGGACTTAGGTGGTATACCCTTTAAGTAGAGACTAATGGATAGTAGGAATGGTTGTAAACATGTCGATATGACATGTTATGGATGATGGATGCTAGTGGATGTATTTAGATGTGTTGTGTGACTCGTTCTCTTTTGCACATTAGGATAGTATATCCTCTAGGTACACACACAGACTCACACTTTATAGCATGTTATTTCATGACGATAGTTGTGCTAGTGGATGTTATGCATATGGACGTTGCATAAGAATTGTATGTTTGCGCATGCATAAAAAATTACAAGTGTATTTACTTAGGATGTTACATAAATTTGGATGCATGGCAAGAGCATTTTCATGACATGAGGTCGACTGGATCAGTAGACCGCCTATTCTCTTTTGCATTAGTATAGGTTTACGTGTATTTCATGTTGCATATATATGTACATGATGCATTATAAAATTGATAAGGATGATTGCTCATGTATGATGGATGAGTAGATGGTCAAAATCAAATGTAGGCCGTTAACACTCATCTTCACACGATTTCCGCTATGGTCCACAGTGGATCGCAGCGACATCGAGTTACACTATTGTCACAGCATAACTCAAATGCCTCTGTAGGCATCAGCGCCCTCAATTTCTGCTACCCAATAATCCCCAGGAACTTCAGTTTGTCCGGACTTCCTCACAGGATTAACTTTAGAGCCTCCCCCTCTTTGAGGCTCACAACCTATGGTACTCCTGAGAAGTTCATTCCAAGGGAGCGCCTTTTTCTCCAGAGCCATTTTCAAAACACTTTATACTATACACATATAGTATCTTCCAAATCATACACCTAGTATGAATCGCATATAAATCTAATTTTCTCACAACCGATCATCCCAAAATCGATAATTCTCAAACTAGGCTTTCCAAATTTTCAAATTTGATTTTTCCCCAAAAATCAAAAGCCTATCCAAAATCCATAGGTTTCAAAAATCTTTTCTCCAAAATCATTCTCATAAGATCCTTTATTTATATATAACCCTAAAAATCTTTGGATCACTTCATACTTGTATAAATTCCCTTTTTAAAAAACCTTTTCTTCCGGCAAATAGATTCAACAAGGGGAAGTTTATCATATATATAACAAAGATATATAACTTTGTTTATTTCGAATCAAATGTTCAAATTTGATTACTCTTTTATAAAATTATTAACCATATTACTTTTCTTCAAAAAGTGAATCTTTAAACATAGAAATATCCATTTTCCCTTTAATTTCATCATTTTTTTTTCAAAATATACCCTTCCATTTCAAATAATTTTACAGTTTTTATCCTCAAATTTCCAATATTTCTTTCATTCAACTCCATACGATGTACTCATATCATCCATACACAATATCAATCTGATTGCTATAACATCCCAAATTTTATCAATTTAAATTAGTATTTTGATTGAATTTTTGGAATTTAATTTGAAATTAATTTGAAAAAGTTCAAATCAAATAAAATAAGTGTTAAATTGTATGAATAAGATTTCAATTGAGTTTAAAATTAGAAATTATAAATATTTTTAAAATCATTTGAATTTAAATTATATATGTGTGTGTGTGTGTGTATGAGTAGATTTGAATTTGACTTTGAATTTAAATTTAAATTTTAAATAAATGCTTTAGTAAAATATTTGGATTTAAAAAACATATATGGGTAATTTATTTAATGTATAATTGGTTTAAATATTTCCTTTTAAATGTTATATTTCTAAATAAAAGATAAATGCATTTATAAAATAAGAAAGACAATTTTAATATATATATATATATATATATATATATATATATCATTTTTCTCATGTAATGGACATATGGAGGATTAGTAACATATTAATTAACAAGTGTTTAAATTTTAATAAATGAATTAACAAGTGTAATTCATAGAGGAAGAAATTTACAAGTGTCATCATATTGTTTTCATTTTTAAGAAAATTTATAAAAAGAAAATAGAAACTATATAACATCTTAAACCCCCTCCTTCTCATTTCTTTTATTCACCTTCAAGACTTAAGCAAATCTGAGAAAATAGATCAGAAAATTTATCAAAACAAACTCGCCTTTTCTCAAATTTTAAAAAAGCAAGGATTTCAACTTCAACCTCGAGCAAAAATTTTAGGCCTGGGATTATATCAAACAGTAAAACAAAGATCTAGAGAAAACAGAGATTCAAGCTCATGGTCTATAAACAAATAGCAAGCAAATTATCAATTCAATAATCAACATCAAATTTTCAAGTTCAAGGTCAAAAGACTCGGTATAACCAATCAAGAGACAGAAGATCACAGCCAGGCCAAACTCAGAAAAAGAAAAAAGAAATCAATCTATCAAGCTTCTGCCTCAAAGCTACAAGTGAGTAAACCCTGTGTGATTTAAGCTAAAATCTGTTATGGTGCATAATATTGGAGTTTGAATTGTGAATTTGAGTTTGCATGTATATATACACCTAGAAATGAGGTGTGCATGTCTGTGCACATAAACCTGGATTCTATTCCAGACTTGTAGGTCCAAAACCTGTTTTTAAATCCAAAAACTTTATCTCGAACCATTTTTAAGCTTTGAAATCTAAATAGAACATGTTTGTATGTTCATACTTTAAGATTTAAAAATAAATGTAAGAAAATTTAACTTAAGTTTCTCTGGAAAATTTTAAAAATACATTTAACCCAAATCATGCTGAAAATTTAACTATCATAATTCTTGATTTCAAGTATACGATTCGAAATGACTTTGAAATCAATGATTTTTAAAAGCAAAATCGTAATTTTTAATAATGTATCCTCTATGAAAAATGAGGATGAACGACATTGTCGTTTTCACCAAATTCTGGTGATCGGTGGAGGTTTGGTTCTCGAGATCGAAATCATGGCTTGTTGGGGGGTCGTAGCTCATCAGAAAAATGTTTGTAAATTTTATACATCGCTGTGGCGATGGCACTGCAAGGATTTAGGGTTTGAAGCCATACTTGAATGAAGTTGAGAATCCTTGTTGCTGCAACTTCATCGTCGCACCAGAGCTGATCGCACCGGTGGCGATCGAAGCATTAAAGACATGCGAAGCTTTCACCGTAGATGCGCGGTCTCCCATGGCTTGGGGAGTGGGAGCGAGGCGTTTCTGTGGCGATCATTTTTGTTCCAGATATGGTCATATAGCTCGATCGAGTATTCTTCGTCGATCAGGGGATCTGTGTAGCTTGATGACGTGGGGTGGTTGTCATTGACTTGCGAAGGGTCGTAGCATCGACCAGAGACGATCAGACCACCTGTATACGTGCACATGTGTTAGGTGGTATCAGTAATATTGAGTTTGGAAAGAAGGAGGTAATCTCGTAGTGGCCTTCGGGGAAGCACGTCATTGGCTTGGGTAATTGTTCGAGTATTTTTTACATTTTACCGGGTTGTAAAACTTAAGCAAAAGTTCTAAGTTTTTAAAATGAATAATTAGGGTTATCTCGGGGACGACTCGAAGCAGATGGTTCTTTAACTCGGGAAATACTCGAGTGCATCTCGGGTTTGAAAATGTAAATCAGTTTTCACTCTGAAATGAAATTCAAACTTTCAAACATTTTATCCATGTTTCAAACAATGGTTTTGATTTTATGTTTGAATTAATTAAGGGTTTCTGTAAGATGTTTGTAAAATAATCTATTTAATTTTGTAATTAATTATTTTGAATAAATAATGTAATCAAGAGTAAAATTAAGATGAAATATTGATTTTTAAATTCTTAATTTACCTTAATCTATTATGATAATGATGATTAGATATAAGGTTTATTAATTAAAGATTTTTGAATAATTAAATGATTAATTGAGACAAATAATTTATAATCACTTAATTAATAAAAGAATAATTAATTAAAGGTTAATTAAATATATAATTAATATTAATTTATTATTATATTTAAGTTAATTAATAATTAAAGATTAATTAATTAAAGTAATTAATTAAGGAACAATTAATTAATGAAGTAATTAAGGATTAATTAATTAATAATTAAGGGATAATTAAATAATTGATCATTAATTAAGGTTAATTAATGAAAATAATTATGTGATTAATTAATTATAATCACCCGATTAATTCATCTTAATTATAGATGATTGATTATTATTGAATGCTTTGCATTGATTGATGTCTCTGATATGTGATTGTGACTTGTGTGATACAAATTACTTTGTGCTGAGCTGTGATATATGTGATTTGTTTCTGTGTAAATGTGAAAACCCATTAGCCATAAATCGGCATTTGAATTTCGATGCGACAAGGAGTCGGATTCCAGTTGGTTATCCAAAACCCACATCGAACCCTGAAATTGAATCTTTGTGATTAGTACATCCACGTGTTTTTAAATTGAGCGCTCACTATTTGGTTTAGCCGGGAGAGGACCATTGTGTCATATAACCCATTTCGAATAGTGATACGATGAAATGGATAGAATTTGAAGATAGTGGTGAAGACTGGGCGTCTACGAGAACGATAGGATAACCTGTCGAATGACTCTGCACTGAGTTGCTCCGGTATAGATGTCTACATATGTGATAGGGAGTCTGATCGGGATTGTGGATGCCCGGATTGCAAGGGCTTCTTCGGAAGTGCCTTCGGTTCTGTTCGAACCCGGAACAGACTTGTATGGTTGTATGTCTAACATTACACTTTGAGATATAATGCAGATTTCTTTCAACTACATTTCTATTGGTGGCGGAAAATTTATTCTCTTAGCTTAACACCCTTCTCTGAGACGTACGAGCTCAGAGGTTATGTGGTTGAAGGTTATCAATGATATACTCCCAATTTGGTAATGTGGCATGCTGAGTGCTGATGTTTGTTGCTGATCATTTGTTGATCAAAGCAAGGATTTTGTGTAAAGAGTAGATTTGTGGACGAGACCTAATCGGACCTCACACCCAGAAAATGGTCAAAACAGGAAAGATGAAGCAAGATTATGAGGGTCGCGCCCTTTAGGGTACGTTTATGTCCTTCTGGAAAAAGGTAGTATCATGATATGGAGCTCAGATACTTAACCTATGTTTTTGCTAAAAATTCATTACTTTATGGTTGTTGCCTTGTGGTGGAGGCCCTCGGATAAAGGTCGCAAACGACCGGGGGATAACACACTCATGTAGTAGTTACCTAGTTACAGAGGTAACCCGGCCTTGTGTTGGCAGAGATCTGGTTAAGTTCTCGGGACATCCCTCCAGAGGCGTACCCATGTGGCATAGGAAGTTCCTTAGCCTGACCATTTGTTGGAAATCCAATCACCAGTACGCACCTCATATGGTTTTAGTTGTATAACTTGCCATTTACTTATGGTGGTCAACACTGTTTAGATGGTAGTTATAGTAGGCATAGTACAAAATGTCTATGCTGGCTAAGATTAATATGATGCTTCCGAAATGTTTTTCTACACTATGCACTAATAATAATATTAAAAGAATTTTCTCATATCAAGCATATTTGACTATCATAAGAAGAAATCTTCTCCAATTCTATAATTGCATAGTGTGTGTGGCGGGAGGTCTTATGGTAGTTTCATTTCCCAAAAGCATATCGATTTTCTTTTATAAACTATTTTTTTTGTACAAACAACTATCTTTTTACTCATACCAGTCTCATGACTAACCCAGAGTTTATTGTTCCCTTCCTAAACTTTGGTTGCCCATAATTTCCACACGGATAGCCTAGAAGAAGGTTATCCGTGTTTTGGAGTTGGCTTGGAATCTTTTGAAGTCTTTTGGTTTGGATATCTTTTGAAGTGTTGGAGTTTGAAGACCTTATTGAAGTAGAAGTATGTTGGAACCTTTTGAAGACTCTATTGTTGTTCCGTTGTGAAGTTGTTATCATTCTATTGTTATATCAATCTGTAGCGATAATTGTTGTAATCAAATATTGTGATGATGTTGTATCTGCATGTCGGTCAATGATATTCATTTTGTTTTCGCTGTTTATATTCATTTAAGGTTGTTATAAGCTCCATCCGAACTGGAGTTCGACGTTCGAATCTCCGGCAGTCGAATACAAGTGAGGCATTTGATGTCGATTTTCGAACGCTGGATTTTAGGTCATGACAAGTGGTATCAGAGCTAAAGGTTGAGTAAGAACTTTAGCTATGGAGTATAACACATTAGGTGGCTCATTAGAGATAGGGTGAAGTATACCCTAGAATGAGTATAACCCGAGAGACCAAAACCTTAAATTTTCTTAGTCTATTTCTTTTAACTGTTGATATTCCTTAAGATATCTCATCCGTATATCTAAATCAAGTTTTCTTACTAATTACAGATAGTAAGAATGAGTGGGCGAAGTGGAAGAGCTAGGGGTCGGGGAAATGCCACTTCAACTGGTCAAGTCTCCGCAACAGCAGAAGCAGCTTTATCTACTCAAACTCAGCCGAATCTGGCTGATCTATATAAAAGCTTCTCAAGACTTGGTGATAAGCCGTTTACCGACAAGGAGTCTATTATTGAAGCTCAAGCCTAGATCATATCATGTGAAAGAATTTTTAAAGGGCTAAAGTTGGGATGATGATCAAATGCGACTAATAGCTTCTTGGCAGCTCCAAGAAGAAGCCCTAGCATGGTGGGAGACAGTTACTGTGGATGAGCCAAAAGATGAATTCACGTGGGAATGATTTAAAGAAGTATTTGAGAAACGCTCTATGTCATCGACTAGTATTTCCTAAATGTACCAGGAATTTATGAATTTGAAGCAGGGGAGTTTATCATTTGAGGAGTACTTGAACAAATTCAAAGAATTATCTCGTTTCGGTCCAGAGTTGGTAAACACACACCTCTAAGGAAAAATGAAAGATTCATTCGTAGGATGAATAAGAAATTCCATGATAGAATGACTGCTCACATTAAAGAATATTTTTCTGATCTGATCGATATAGTGTATAGATATGCTACCCTGGATATGCAAGAAGCCCCGGAGGAAAAAGGAAATACAAGCAATCCAAAATGGAAAAAAGAAAGTTCAGAGGCAAGAAACCATGGCAGGGAAAGAAGAAGAAGAAGAATCAAGAGGATAAGGAAAAAGGTGTTACTTGTTTTAATTGTTTGGAAAAAGGCCATTACTCTAGCAGATGCACAAAGCCTAAGAAACAAGTAAATCAATCTGTACAAGCAAAACCCAGGAAATGTTATTACTGTCAGAAACCGGGACACGAAGTTAAAGACTGCCCAACAATGAAGCAAGCTCAGACAGCAAAGGTGTACACAGTCAAAGATAAATCTCCAACCTCCAAAGCATATAAAGGAAAAGGAGTTCTGGAAGGTAACTTTACTATTTATGATAGAATTGTTAGAGTTTTGTTTGACACGGGCGCTGCACATTGTTTTATCTCTCAACAAGCCGTAAATGAATTAAATCTTGAATCTGAATTTGTCGATGAGCACATTTGCGTAAAGAATCCAATTGGTAGCCCCGAGAACCTTTGTCTATGATTTAGAGACGTTCCTATCTCATATTCTTTTTACCAGTTCCCTATCTATCTCTTTACCCTTGATTTTAATGAATTTGAAATCATACTCGGAATGGATTGCCTAACGAAATACAAAGCCAAATTAGGTTGTAACTGTAACAACATGCCTTTTTGGACAGTTTAAACCGACAATCAAATACACATGCCGATTCCAAACCATTCAAAAGGGCAGATGGTTATTGGGGTAAATAAGAAAAGAAAAGAAAAGAAATAAAGGAAATGAAACAACACAGAATCTCGCAGCAGAATGATAAAATATAATAGTCAAATAAACAGTTCATGAAGCTGTTTACTATACTTTGACAATTATTTATACAACATTTATAAAAGTTATACATATACAACAGAACAATTAAAATAATGCAGCAGATAGCATGATGCAAGGGTAATAATAGTAATAGTATACCAAATCTTCGTCTCCATCCTCCGGAATAGATCTTCAAAAATCTGGAAAACCCAGGACTGACCCGAGCGTAATGAAAAGACAAACACTCGAGTCAGGACTAAAATATCCTTATGAAAGTTAGATCAATCGTAAATAAATATGAGTGTAACGGCATCAGAGATGTTTATGGGGTTTGACATCTCATATCCAGTGTCAACGTGCGTGCAATAACTCAAGAGATGCTACTGGATTTTCCATCTCTCAAGGATCCATTAAACTATCTACTAGGTAGTAATGTACGCTAAGTAGATAATGCCTATCAGTAATATAAAGTATCAAAATAGCATTAAGGCGTTACCATAATCCCCCTTAACACATTTTCATAATGCCATAGTCTATACAGCACCGTAAGCCCCACCGTAAACTGGTGGTTATCAGAGGGTACCACATAGGTACAACACAAAACAAAGCGTAGTGGTCACGAACAGGATAATCAGTATGACAAGGTACATGAGGCGATACCAACTAGGATACTAGTAGTTGCGTGATCCGGACTGATGTTGAGCATAGCCAGCAGCTACCCCAACACCGCGAAACAACACTCCCAAATCAAGGGGTGCACCCAAATCGAATCACAAATGTAATAGATATGGTATCGAAGAAGTGTGTCCGCTAGAGGTGGCGAACCTAAATGGCCCAGCGCGGCTCCTGTTTTAGTCACGTCAGGGGTCATCCAATATCGTTCTCTTTCTTCAGTCAGCGCGTTTGTAACGACCCGTATTTTACGTGTCGATAGATCGTAGAATTTGCAGGTCGATAGTGTTGTTTGTGTTGCCTCTAGCTTGAGTCGTTTAGAAGTTAACCCGAGTACAAGTGATGAGTCGTGACCGACTCATAGGGGACCGACTCAAGGAGGGGTAGCGGTTTAAAGTGTTGACCGAGATAAGAAAGACCGACTCATAGGGTGGCCGAGTCATAGGAATAGCCGACTCAAGGGGTGACCGAGTTATAGAACGTTACGACCTAGATAGTGGCCGACTCAGTTGGTTACCGGGTTAAGGGCTAGCGGCTTAAAGTCTTCTCCGACCTAAGGGTTAGCAGGCTTGTGTATTGGTCAAGAGATAGGTCGTGACCGACCTACAGGGTGACCGACTTAAGGTTTAACGACCTAGGGGGATAAGTCGTATGATACTTAGGTCGGTAGGGGTTAGGTCGGCACTTGTATCGAGTCGTAGGTCGCGTGGTTGGTTGAGTCGACTTATAGTTAGGACGGCTTTGGGTTCTTGAGTTGCTTAGGTCGTGAGTCGGTAGGATTTAGGTCGGTCGAGGGATAAGGTCGTATGCGACCTAAGTTGGTTCTGTGCTAAGAGTTAGGTCGGCACGTTGGCTGAGTCGTCATACGACTTAAGACTTAGGTGTGTTAGCGGCCGTGTAGTTGAGTCGTATAGGTCGGCAGCGACCTATGTTAGGTCAGAGTCTTTTAGGTCGGCAACGACCTAATAGCGAGCTCCGAGTTAAGAGGACGGCCGAGCTAAGGGGGATTCCAGCCTATAAATAGAGGGGTTTGGCTCACTTTTTGGCACCGGTTTTTTTGAAGCGACGAAGTGCTGCCATTTTGAAGACTCGACTACAGTATTTTCTTCACTTCTTTCTCTACTTCCATCAAGTGCTAACATCCATTGAAGATCGAAGAACAAGATCAAAGATCGAAGATCCAAAGTTGAAGATTTTCATCCGAAGAAGCTAGATTTCACCGTTTCAAGTGAAATTTCTCCGGATCAAGCTCAAGTCCTTGCTGTCCAGATCTGAAGTTGATTGATTTTAGGTTGTTTTGGTGATTTGGTGAGTGGTAGTTATCTCTCACGCGGATCCAAAGGAGTATATTGGATTGGTGGCTTGTTTTAGTGTTAAAGTTAGAGATTTCATGCATTTTTCTTAGATCCGAGTCTAGATCCATGGTTCTTAAAGATGTTTACTTATGCAAGTTTGTTTAACAAGTATTAGAGACAAAACCCATGTTTTATATTTGATAGATCTATACTAAAAACCATGATATCACATATGTTGGACTTTTGCTCATTTATTTACGAAATTGCCATTATAGTTGATATTGCTTGTTAGATCTTGTTTGAATGCTTTATTGGTTGTATTAATGATTGATTGTGTGAATGTATGATAGATTTGATTGTTCCAAGTTAGCTTGTAGTTGATTTGGAACAAGATGGTTGAAGATGATTCAAAAGCTAAGTGGAAAGGCTCTTGAATGGTGAAAGCTGCCTGTAGCATGTGAAGCGGATGTGGAAGCTCATATGGATGGATTCGAGGATGTGGGATCTTGCCATGATGTTAGAAGGCAAAGCATGACATTGAAATGGGACTTTGCTATGGTGTGATGAGGCAAGGCTTGTGTTGAAATGGGACGGGTCATGATGACGTTCCAAGATGAAAGGCTTTGCTAGGATATGATGAGGCAAGACATAAGTTGAGATGGGACGGGTCATGATGACGTTCCAAACACGGGTCATGACGACGTGTGAAGATATAACTCGGTGGTGCGGTCCGGGTTGGTGTGGATAATGGTTAGCTTGAGAGGCGCTTGAGTTAGTATGGAAATAGTCGTCAAGGAGGATGACTAGGAGGCTAAGATCTCATCGTTGTTGAAGGTTCTAGCATACTCGAAGCAAGGGTACGTTGGAACGGGTCACGATGACGTTCCAAGCACGGGTCACGATGACGTGCTAGTACTCTGGGCTGATGCGTTCGGCTTAGGCACGGGTCACGATGACGTGCGGAGTTATGTCTAAACCGGGGTTACCATTAGCCCTTGACAGGTGGTCATTCAACTAACGGTGAAATCAAGGCAATGATAACAGTGATAGCCAGAGTCATGGATGTTTGGTTGTATCATCATTCGGTCTCAAGAGCGGTGTTTTCCAGGTGCTTGTCTGATCTTGGTTTAGGCCTTGGGGGTTTGTATTTGGAAAACATCGTCCTTGACTCGAGTGATTACTGTTAACTTTAATTACCTGCTATGTTATGCTTGCTTCTCCTTAGTGTGTGTCTGGGGGCTATCACTGTAGAAAGAGGTGGAGTGGGATGGTTTGGTTCCTATTCCTTTTATCCCTTATGCTCTTTTGGTATGTTTGATAGTTAATTTACTGCTCACTAAGACTTTGTCTGACTCAAGGTTTTATGTCTCCTCTTATTACCTTGGGCTGTTCATCCATGTTGGGATGGGCAGACTAGGTAGCAGGTGACAGGTGCTGTTCTTGGAGTTCTCCGCTGATGATGACGAAGACGAGCAGGAGGCTATGCATATTATTTCTTATTATATGTACTGGGTATCCGCTGCTGTATTTGATTGAGTGTTATGTAGTGAGGCTTTGATGTATGGATGATTCATGTTTGTATAAGACTACTATGATGCTTATATGATGATTTTCTGTTATGGAGCTTCACTATATATATTTCCTATTGTATTTTATCCATGCGCTGTGAGTTGTGCGATAGAGATTCTTCTGTTTTATTTTACCCTGACTATCGTCCATGGCTGCCTGGCACACCTTTCAGCGCATTATTCCCTTGTTTTGGTGCGGGAGTCATGGGCGGTCGTCACATTTGGTATCAGAGCTTTGGTTAATCGATTTTAGCCAACGCTCGCTGACGTAACTACGTATGAGAGACGTAATTGTAATTTGATGGATGATTACTATATATAATATAGTAGTTTAGAAGGATTTGAACTCCTTATGCAGTTGTTTCTTAAGGTGTTCTAATCATTCCTTTTTACAGATATTAAGGATGAGTCGAAGTGAGAGACAAGCTGCGAGGGGTAGCCGTGATGCTAGGGAAGCTGTTGATTATGCTCCTATGTTTGAGGCCATGATGACTTCAATCATGAGGAGGATACCAGCATCAGGATCATCTGTGGATGTGGGAGTTCAAGTCCAAGCTCCGAGACCGGTAGATTCTGCTAAGCTTTGCAAGGATTATACTTCTCTTGGAGGAAAAGCTTTCTTGGGGACGGAGTCGACTATTGAGGTGCAGAGATGGATTGATGCTTGCCGAAGGATCTTTGGTGACTTAGGGATTGAAGATGCAACCAAGAGAAAGCTTGCATCGAGACAGCTTCAAGGGAGGGATGCAGATTGGTGGAATTCTATCACCATAGATACACCAGAAGAGGAGATTACTTGGGAGCAATTCCAAGTTAGATTTGAAGCCAAGTTCATCTCTACGGCTCAGAAGTCTGTTTTGTTCAAGAGGTTTGTGGAGCTCAAGCAGGGTGGGAGGCCTGTTCTTGAGTATATTTCTGAGTTCGAAGCTCTGTCCAAGTATGCCAGATCGTATATTGATTCTCCCTATCAGAAGAACGAAAAGTTTGTGACTGGTCTGGATGCTTATCTTGGAAGGCAGTTGGTGGATCATTTGGATGATCCGTTTGAGAAGCTCGTGGAGAAAGCTCTTAGGCATGAGAGTTTGTTTCCTAAGGAAAGTTCTGTTGTTGCTGTAACCAGGGAAGGATCTAAACCACAGCAGAGTGGAAATAGGAAAAGGAAGCAGCAGCAACAGAAAGGTAAGGATGGCCAGAAGAAGCTGAGAGGCGAAGTGACCTGCTACAACTGCCGACAGAAGGGTCATCTCTCCCGGGATTGCAAGAATCCAAAGGTGCAGTTGAAGTGCCACAACTGTGATAAGCCGGGACATATCAAGAAGGATTGTCCAGAACCAAGGAAAGATAGGCAGGTTGTGCAAGCCTATGCTTTGGGGGCTGTTCCGTCGTCTTCAAAAGCTCTTACTGCTGAAGAGAAGGGGAAGAGTGTGGTGGTTCAAGGTACTCTTTCCATTTGTGGTGTTCCAGTTAGAGTGCTGTTTGATACTGGAGCGTCGCATTCTTTTGTTTGTGATGATTTGGTAGGCCGGTTAGGTTTGAAACCGGATATTGTTGATAGGCCATTGGTTGTGACTAATCCAGTCGGGGGTTCGTCATGTTTGTGTATGATATGCCGTGGTCTAGTTGTGTCGAGTCATGATTGCTCGTTTGTTTGTGATTGCTTTGTTCTGAACTTTGCGGGGTTCGGAATTATTTTGGGTATGGACTGGCTTAGGAAGTATGCGGCAAGGATTGATTGTGAGAGGCTTGAAGTGACAGTCGGGAATGTGGAAGGGCGAAAGGTTGTGATACGATGTAAGCATGAGGAAGGCGTCTTCATGAGCTTCATGTATTCGCTGGTTGTTCCACGGGATGGACTGTCATCGGTGCCTATTGTGAATAGATTTGAGGACGTCTTTGACGAGGTCAAAGGGTTACCGCCGCATAGGGAGATCGAGTTTCGTATCGATCTAGTTGAGGGAGCCAGACCTATTGTGATGCCTCTTAGGCGGATGGCACCGAGGGAGCAGCAAGAGCTGAAGGTGCAAGTTGATGACCTTTTGCGGAAAGGATTCATTCGGAGGAGTGTGTTCGAATGGGGTGCGCCCGTTGTGTTCGCAACCAAAGCGGATGGATCGTTGAGGTTGTGTGTTGATTATCGTGAGCTGAATAAGGTGACTAGGAAGAACAAGTATCCATTGCCGAGAATAGATGACTTGTTTGATCAGCTTCACGAGGCTAAGGTGTTTTCTCAGATGGATTTGGCAACGGGATTTCACCAGTTGAGAGTGGCGAAGGATAGTGTGCCGAAGACTGCTTTCAGGACACCATCCGGGTTTTATGAGTGGCTGGTAATGCCGTTTGGATTGACTAACGCGCCAGCATATTTTGTGGATCTTATGAATAGGGTATTCAGAGATCAGTTGAATAAGTTCGTGCTTGTGTTCGTGGATGATATTCTGATTTATTCCAGAACTGAGGAAGAGCATAAGACGCACTTGAGGATTGTTTTGGAAACCCTACGGAAACATCAGCTGAAGGCTAAGTTTTCAAAGTGTCACTTCTGGAAAAGTGAAGTGAGGTTCTTAGGCCATGTTATCTCTGGAAATGGAATAGCGGTTGATCCCGCTAAGGTGGCAGCAATCCAGGATTGGGTTAGACCTAAGAATGCATCTGATGTGAGAAGTTTTCTTGGATTAGCAGGATATTATCGACGGTATATCAAAGACTTTTCCAAGATAGCTGCACCGTTGACAGGATTGACGAAGAGGAACCAAGTGTTCAAATGGGATAATAAGTGTGAGCAAGCTTTCGTAATCCTGAAAGAGCGACTGACAAGTGCTCCTGTTTTGACTATTCCAGGTGGGAATGATGAGATGGTGGTTTACACCGATGCATGTGGTACTGGACTTGGAGCAGTGCTAATGCAGAAGGAGAAAGTTGTTGCGTATGCAAGTCGACAACTGAAGCCGCATGAAAGGAATTATCCGACCCATGATTTGGAGTTAGCGGCGATTGTGTTTGCTTTGAAGATGTGGAAACATTATCTATTGGGAGTTAGATTCGAGTTGTTTACAGATCATAAGTCGTTGAAGTATCTGTTCTCCCAAAAGGATTTAAATCTTCGACAGCAAAGGTGGCTAGAGTTCCTAGCATCTTATGATTTTGGTATAGCCTATACTCCGGGAAAAGGTAACGCAGTGGCAGATGCGTTAAGTCGAAGACATGCAGGATTAGGAGCCATGTTTTCGGAATGGAAGAATCTTGAGTATTTGGCTGAGTTTGACTTCAGGCCTAGATGTGAATTGGAACCTGAGATGTTGGCAAACTTATCGATAAGGCCTACTCTTGTGGAAAGAATTGGTGAGAGCCAAAGGCGGGACGATAAGCTTGTCAAGATTATCCGTGATTTGGAATCTGGATTGGACCCAGAGAAGGATAAGGGATTCGAAGTCGATCAAGAGGGTTGGCTTCGAAAGCAAGGACGGTTGGTTGTTCCCGATATTGATGGATTGAGAGATGAAGTTCTGAAGGAAAGTCATCACTCGAAGTTGACAATTCATCCAGGTGGAAATAAGATGTATCGAGATATGAAGAGAACTTACTACTAGGAAGGTATGAAGAAAGATGTTGGAAGTTTTATTTCCAAGTGTATGAACTGCCAGTTGGTGAAAGCTGAGCAGAAGAAGCCTAGTGGATTTCTTCAGCCATTAGAGGTTCCTACATGGAAGTGGGAGCAAGTGTCGATGGATTTTATCGATGGTCTACCTAGGACAAGAGCGAGAAACGAAGGGATTTGGGTCATTGTAGATCGTTTGACTAAAAGTGCAAGATTCATTCCTGTTCGATCGACTAGGACTGCATCGAAGTTGGCTGAGCTGTATGTGAAGTGGGTTGTTCGATTCCATGGTGTTCCGAAGAGTATAGTGAGCGATCGAGATCCATTGTTCACTAGTGGATTTTGGAAGAGCTTCCAGGAAGTTTTGGGAACCGAGTTGCGTTTGAGTACAGCTTATCACCCTTAAACAGATGGTCAGACTGAGAGAGTCAACCGAATTTTGGAAGATCTTCTTAGAGCATGTGTTTTGGACTTCGGAGGATTATGGGAAGATCACCTTCATTTGGTGGAGTTTGCTTATAATAACAGTTATCAGTCGAGTATTGGTATGGCACCATATGAGGCATTATATGGAAGACCGTGTAACTCTCCGACATGTTGGTTGGAAACTGGAGAAAAGCTGATACTTGGGCCAGAGATGATTCGACAGACTTCGGATGGTATAGAGATCATTCGGCAACGAATGAAGGCAGCCCAAGATCGTCAGAAAAGTTATGCCGATAATCGTCGTAAGGATTTGGAATTCGACGTAGGTGAGAAGGTTTTTGTGAAAATTTCTCCATTGAAGAGTGTTATTAGATTCGGAAAGAAAGGAAAGTTAACTCCGAGATTTGTTGGACCATTTCCGATTACCGAGCGAATTGGAAAGCTCGTTTATAGATTGGAGTTACCGGAAAAGATGGCGGGTGTGCACAATGTTTTTCATGTATCTTATCTACAGAAGTATGTGCATGACCCGAGTACGGTGGTTTCTGCTGATAGCTGCGAAGACTTAGAGGTTGATCCCGTGGGTACGAGACCTCGTGAGCTGCTTCGTATTGTTGAAACCGATACGAAACAGCTTAGGAAGAAGACGATTACGTTGCTCAAGGTACAATGGAGTGATGATGTTAACGACTGTACATGGGAGGAGGAAGAGAGGATGAAGGCAGCTCATCCCGGACTCTTCGAGGTATGGCCCTAAAGTGTCGTGACATCTCATGAATTTGTAGCTTGTTCTAAGTCTTAGAATTCTGCATGCTAGGATAGAATTGGATGCATGGTTTGTTGATTGCTATGGATGGTAGGCGTGCGGAATAATTGTGATTTTTGTTGTTTGCTTGGAATTTCGGGGGCGAAATTCCTAAGGGGGAGAGAATGTAACGACCCGTATTTTACGTGTCGATAGATCGTAGAATTTGCAGGTCGATAGTGTTGTTTGTGTTGCCTCTAGCTTGAGTCGTTTAGAAGTTAACCCGAGTACAAGTGATGAGTCGTGACCGACTCATAGGGGACCGACTCAAGGAGGGGTAGCGGTTTAAAGTGTTGACCGAGATAAGAAAGACCGACTCATAGGGTGGCCGAGTCATAGGAATAGCCGACTCAAGGGGTGACCGAGTTATAGAACGTTACGACCTAGATAGTGGCCGACTCAGTTGGTTACCGGGTTAAGGGCTAGCGGCTTAAAGTCTTCTCCGACCTAAGGGTTAGCAGGCTTGTGTATTGGTCAAGAGATAGGTCGTGACCGACCTACAGGGTGACCGACTTAAGGTTTAACGACCTAGGGGGATAAGTCGTATGATACTTAGGTCGGTAGGGGTTAGGTCGGCACTTGTATCGAGTCGTAGGTCGCGTGGTTGGTTGAGTCGACTTATAGTTAGGACGGCTTTGGGTTCTTGAGTTGCTTAGGTCGTGAGTCGGTAGGATTTAGGTCGGTCGAGGGATAAGGTCGTATGCGACCTAAGTTGGTTCTGTGCTAAGAGTTAGGTCGGCACGTTGGCTGAGTCGTCATACGACTTAAGACTTAGGTGTGTTAGCGGCCGTGTAGTTGAGTCGTATAGGTCGGCAGCGACCTATGTTAGGTCAGAGTCTTTTAGGTCGGCAACGACCTAATAGCGAGCTCCGAGTTAAGAGGACGGCCGAGCTAAGGGGGATTCCAGCCTATAAATAGAGGGGTTTGGCTCACTTTTTGGCACCGGTTTTTTTGAAGCGACGAAGTGCTGCCATTTTGAAGACTCGACTACAGTATTTTCTTCACTTCTTTCTCTACTTCCATCAAGTGCTAACATCCATTGAAGATCGAAGAACAAGATCAAAGATCGAAGATCCAAAGTTGAAGATTTTCATCCGAAGAAGCTAGATTTCACCGTTTCAAGTGAAATTTCTCCGGATCAAGCTCAAGTCCTTGCTGTCCAGATCTGAAGTTGATTGATTTTAGGTTGTTTTGGTGACTGACAAAATGGCTTGAAGAGGTGTCAGCGACCTTGTCATGAGGACGAACTGCTTTGGAAGGTGTTAGCGACCTTGCTAGGGCTGACAAAACGGCTTGAAGAGGTGTCAGCGACCTTGTCATGAGGACGAACCGCTTTGGGAGGTGTTAGCGACCTTGTTAGGGCTGACAAAATGGCTTGAAGAGGTGTCAGCGACCTTGTCATGAGGACGAACTGCTTTGGGAGGTGTTAGCGACCTTGTCTAAGGCTTCGGCCATCTGAGTTTAGCACATGCAGCATTACTGCGGCATTATAATTGGGATTTGGCCAATCCGGATTTTCTGAGTTTTCTGTTTTATTGTGATTTCACCTTTTTAGGATGTTTTATTACATTGATAGCCTAGTGCTATATGAGATGTTATATATATGGTGATTTCAATTAGGATGTTTTGAACTCTTATCGAGTTCCTTGAGTTATGAGTTTAGATAATTTCAGGATTTTATAGGATATTCTGTGTTTTGCCATTTTGGCGAGTTGAGATTCAGATTTATATACATTTATACCGATGAGACGAGGTATAATTGAGTTTGGAGATTCTTTTATATTTGAGTTTTGGATCATCCTACTTGAGAATATCTTATGTTTTCCTTTTTGGCGAGATTTTATATTAATGTTTCACCTTTTGAGGAGATATGGTTCATGGAAACCATGTAGACATTTTGTGATGTCGTCGATGATATGAGGCGAATGTTTATATTATTTGAGTATTATTATTGAACTTACCTCTTTTGAGGTCATTGTATACTTAAGTAACATTATTTCACTTAAGTCATGAGTTGTATTCTTTCTGTTGCCTCTTCTCATTCGAAAAGAATTATCACCTTGTATCTTATGCTTCATATTATCGTCTTTCCTCATTAACTGATTATTTTAGCTAGACTGACCCGTGTACTTTGTACTCGGGTCAGACCGAGTTGTTTCAGGTTAGCTATCAGTTACGGTTCTTTGCTCTGATGCATCTTCTTGGATTTCAGCCTAGCACTTTTGTTTAGTTTGTATTTCCGCTTGACTCTGATGTATTTACATTTGATTCGATGTATATGGTGTGGTCGAATACCACATTTATTGTATTCATATTGTATTGTACTAAACATGTATCGGTGTATATGTATATATATGATGTGGATTACTGTTCTGTGATGTGCTTTACATTTAGTTATTGTATTTTGTCCTGATAGATCCATTAACTACCTATAGTCTTGGATTAAGCATTTACTGGGTATGTCGATTCACTTGAGTAGAAGAAAAAAAAAATATATTGCATTTATCGGCGTATTCAGTAGATGTTTAAGACAAAATTATAGATAGTCGCCCTTAACCATCCCTATTCTCCGCTTTAGTAGACGGAATTACTTGTTAATTCTCTTTGCTAAGGTGGGTCTCGGGGTAGGGCGTTACAGCATGGTTGGTGAGTGGTAGTTATCTCTCACGCGGATCCAAAGGAGTATATTGGATTGGTGGCTTGTTTTAGTGTTAAAGTTAGAGATTTCATGCATTTTTCTTAGATCCGAGTCTAGATCCATGGTTCTTAAAGATGTTTACTTATGCAAGTTTGTTTAACAAGTATTAGAGACAAAACCCATGTTTTATATTTGATAGATCTATACTAAAAACCATGATATCACATATGTTGGACTTTTGCTCATTTATTTACGAAATTGCCATTATAGTTGATATTGCTTGTTAGATCTTGTTTGAATGCTTTATTGGTTGTATTAATGATTGATTGTGTGAATGTATGATAGATTTGATTGTTCCAAGTTAGCTTGTAGTTGATTTGGAACAAGATGGTTGAAGATGATTCAAAAGCTAAGTGGAAAGGCTCTTGAATGATGAAAGCTGCCTGTAGCATGTGAAGCGGATGTGGAAGCTCATATGGATGGATTCGAGGATGTGGGATCTTGCCATGATGTGAGAAGGCAAAGCATGACATTGAAATGGGACTTTGCTATGGTGTGATGAGGCAAGGCTTGTGTTGAAATGGGACGGGTCATGATGACGTTCCAAGATGAAAGGCTTTGCTAGGATATGATGAGGCAAGACATAAGTTGAGATGGGACGGGTCATGATGACGTTCCAAACACGGGTCATGACGACGTGTGAAGATATAACTCGGTGGTGCGGTCCGGGTTGGTGTGGATAATGGTTAGCTTGAGAGGCGCTTGAGTTAGTATGGAAATAGTCGTCAAGGAGGATGACTAGGAGGCTAAGATCTCATCGTTGTTGAAGGTTCTAGCATACTCGAAGCAAGGGTACGTTGGAACGGGTCACGATGACGTTCCAAGCACGGGTCACGATGACGTGCTAGTACTCTGGGCTGATGCGTTCGGCTTAGGCACGGGTCACGATGACGTGCGGAGTTATGTCTAAACCGGGGTTACCATTAGCCCTTGACAGGTGGTCATTCAACTAACGGTGAAATCAAGGCAATGATAACAGTGATAGCCAGAGTCATGGATGTTTGGTTGTATCATCATTCGGTCTCAAGAGCGGTGTTTTCCAGGTGCTTGTCTGATCTTGGTTTAGGCCTTGGGGGTTTGTATTTGGAAAACATCGTCCTTGACTCGAGTGATTACTGTTAACTTTAATTACCTGCTATGTTATGCTTGCTTCTCCTTAGTGTGTGTCTGGGGGCTATCACTGTAGAAAGAGGTGGAGTGGGATGGTTTGGTTCCTATTCCTTTTATCCCTTATGCTCTTTTGGTATGTTTGATAGTTAATTTACTGCTCACTAAGACTTTGTCTGACTCAAGGTTTTATGTCTCCTCTTATTACCTTGGGCTGTTCATCCATGTTGGGATGGGCAGACTAGGTAGCAGGTGACAGGTGCTGTTCTTGGAGTTCTCCGCTGATGATGACGAAGACGAGCAGGAGGCTATGCATATTATTTCTTATTATATGTACTGGGTATCCGCTGCTGTATTTGATTGAGTGTTATGTAGTGAGGCTTTGATGTATGGATGATTCATGTTTGTATAAGACTACTATGATGCTTATATGATGATTTTCTGTTATGGAGCTTCACTATATATATTTCCTATTGTATTTTATCCATGCGCTGTGAGTTGTGCGATAGAGATTCTTCTGTTTTATTTTACCCTGACTATCGTCCATGGCTGCCTGGCACACCTTTCAGCGCATTATTCCCTTGTTTTGGTGCGGGAGTCATGGGCGGTCGTCACAGCGTTCACCAAACCATCCACTTCATTCTGGATCAACACTTTGCGTATAATAGTTATTAAAGTGGTTTCGGTATCGACAAAGAGTATGTCCATATCCAAACCCGGTCTCTTTAATAACTACGTATTATTACACCGGTGGCTCTTTTACATTTCAAATCGATTTATAATTGATATCAAAATATCATATTCGCTTCAAAAATCAAATCCATTTCAGATATCATCGTATCTATTCAATTGTAAGATTTCATTTCAAAAATCATTTTTCGCATCAGTATCTTATTTCGATTTCAAAATCATTTCGAATTTCAATCCAGGTTGCAACTTCATTTAACCCAATTCGTATTTAAATTCAAGATTTAAACATAAACATTTCACCCTACTGACCAGCTTGGAATTTTTTTAGAAATAGTTTTAAGTAGTTTAAAAGTAGTTTTAAATAATTAAAATAGTTAAAAATACTTAAATTTTAAAATGGATTTAAAATAGATAAATTAGTTTAAAATAGTTTAAATTGGGTTAAGTAGATTTAAAATAGATTAAAATAAGTTAACATGGTTTAAGATGGGTTAAAATAATTTAATATAGTTAATATAGGTTAAAACAGTTTAAGTATTTAAAATGGTTTATATAATATAGAGTAATTTGGAAAACAAAATGAAGCAGCTTCAAAACCAAACCATTTCAATTATAACTTCCCATATCAAAACAATCTCAATTTCCATTCTACCGATTCAATTTCGATTTCAATTCAAATCCATTTCAATTTCCATTTTACCGATTCAATTTCGATTTCAATTCAAATCAATGTCAACTTTGACTTCAAAACAATTCAATTCTACATTCACCTTTAATTAATTCAATTTCAATTTATATCGATTTGGAGCTTGATTTTCCAAAATATCAATTTATAACACTTAACAAAATTATCCTTCAATATTAAAATTAAAATCCAAATTTCAAGTATGATTCAATTTCAAGCTCAATTTCAAAATATCATTTTTATATCACTTTTACTTAATAATACTCAAAGCTCGAAATAATGTTCAATCTTTAAAACAAGTAAATTTTTGATATTCAATCATATCCAAATTTCAAATCTCAAAGTCTCAACTTAAAGTATTTAACAATTTCCTTTAACCAAAATTTATTTCAACATTCCAAAGTCAATTTTCGATAAATTCGATTTCTATAAATTGATTTCTATTTATAACTTTCAAATCAAAACATATAAATAAATTTCAAATCGACGATTTTAAAATTTATTAATTTAGCCAATTCGGTGTCCGTATATAATTTTCTCCTATGGCCAAGTAATTATTTATTTCAATTAAATGTCAGGGATGAATATATATCACTTAAATCAAATCACAGTTTCATATGTATGCATAACAGGATATATATAAGCAAATAACCATCCAAACATCTAAATATCAACCAATAGCATACATCGAAATACATCATCCAATAGACAATACAATTCATGGCAATTTCATAGTTATCAATGTCAGGTAATTTAATCGCAATTTAATTTTTAGTTTCAATTTAACTGTCAATTTAATTTTCAACGGTGAATTCAAATGACAATCTATATGACAATTAAATTTTATCAAACAACGACAAATAAAATCATAACACTTCATAATATCAAATTTAACTAGCATAAAGATATTCAGTACGTTGTGAGCGTTATAAAACACTCACCTTGATTTTCAATTTCAAAGCAAATCGAACGACTTTAAATTTGACCCAAAGTTTTAACGAGCTCCAAACACTCCTGAATCTACACTGGAGCGTAGCTCTCGTCTCTGCGATTCCGGCGCTTCTTGTTTTGTCAGATTCCGACCTCGTGTGGATGAGATATGAGATTTTGAAGTTAATACAAATGTAAATACAAATTAAATTCAACTTTTATTTTATTTTATTTTTTTACACAAACTCACATCTGCCGTTCGCTTGCCCACTAGAGGATCTCGGCCGCACATGACTTCCTTTTCTCCATCACGTACAGGTAAGGTCGCAAGCAAAGAAACCCAACAACGCACGCTACCCTGCAATGCCGAGTCTCCAACGTTCAACGAGACGACGATCAGGCGACGCTATATCAAGCGCCTCCACGAGCTCCACCAACGCCCCAACCCATGGCCCACTCGGCCCTACATGCTGCACGCAAAACAAGATTGAACGGCCTACGTTCACGACCCCGTCACGCCTCCATCGTCACGTTGTACTCGATCATGACCGGTCAAAACGAAGATCCCAGAGCCCTCTGCAAGTTTGTAGTTGGGAAATTTTTGAATCATCGAGTGGATTTGATGACAATCGAGGGAGAACGAAAGAGAATATTGGCCATTGGTTTATAAATGCGGCGGCTTGTGATAGTGAACGAGGTTTTCACTGTAGAGCAACTATATAAGCAATTAAATAATATTATTTTAATATATATTCACATTTTAACAACTTTTTCAAACAACTCCAAACGAAACGTGCCGGCTGGCGTTTCTAGGGTTTAACCCGCGTTCCGGACACAATGGAATAGGTTTCGAAAGCTAATTCTATCATATGTGTGAGTTATGGAAATAAACGATCAATTTAAATTAAATCGGTTAACTAAATTTTTGTGCGTTTTGGCTCGCCCCGGACAAACGATACATCCGATTGACATGAAATTTGAAATCTTACAATAATATCACATTACAGATCCGATGAAACTTGTTTCGTCGAAATCCGAAACTATTTGAAAAATGGCTATTTTAACTCGTCAATTAAATATTAAAATATTCAATTTTCACAAATTTACTTTTAATTCGGTTTTAAAAGTTCAACAACATCATTCTAACTTTAATATGATAAAATAAAATTTTACAAATCATTTTTAATCATATTAAACCCGTTATTCAATTATCCAGTAAATTCCAATTTTAAAATCTTATTAACTCTTAAAATCCCGATATAACTTACATTCACTCTGGACACAAATTTGAATCATATTAAATCAAATTTCAATTATTCACTCTAATTTCATATATTAAATTTCAATATCAAATTAATCATATCAAATTCGGATTTTAATTATTCAAACATTTGTAATATTAAATTTAAACAAATTTGATTATTCTTAAATCACCATCTTTTGAAATATTCAAAACGAACTTATAAGATTTAACCTTTAAAACAAATTCAAACGTATGGGCCAACCATTTCCATTAATCAGTTATTCAATAAATTTTAAATATTTAATTTAAACGATTTACCTGTTCAATATTCAATTATTTGATTTTAAATAGATTTTACTTATCAATCAATTACTCTATTATACCCAATGAATTCAACATTTATTATCCTATCCAACTATTAATTGCAAAGGCATTCACTAAGTAGCATTTATTTTTCAATACTTATTACTATTCAAATCTTCGAAACCAATCTATTAAAATTTGTATTTCTACCTAAATAATTCACAATTCTTATTCACTTATTTACATTTGTTTTTCCATATATTTCCTTATAACCAAGTTATAACATTTGAGTCAATTCAATTAGATTGGAACTCTATTCAATCTATAAATAATTATTTGGATAATTATTGGTGCAATTCATTCCAGTTATTAATGTTCCAAACGAATTACAAATTTTTTTTCTAACATTAAATCACGTAATCTTATTAAATTAGCAATTTTAATTATCGAAAATTTACGGTTCGTTACACTCTCCCCCACTTAAAACTTTTCGTTCCCGAAAAGGAAAAGAAGGAAAAAAGAACTAAGTATAGAATTCAACATTAGATATATTTTATTCAAAGTTACCAACTTATAAAACAAAGAAATTCCATTTATAAAGTCGTAACTATGCTTCCACTAAGTTACTCCGAACGGCTTTCTAACTTTAAAAGTTAGTTATCAAAACAAGGAATTTTTTTTTAAAAAAACTTGAAAAATTTTCTAACACCCGGATTTACGGAAAATTTCGGCAGAGTCTCCTTTGCGCGGCTCGATCGGAAAAAAAATGACAGTATATATATCACAAATATACATCTCATCAAGTGATGAGGCATCCCGTAGGGAAAAAGTGTAAAAGTACGGTATGTAATCCGAGATATGTACCTTATATATTGTTAGCGAGCATATACGGCTAATATAGCGCGAAAGCGAGCTCCAAATGCAAAGCAAGCGCAATCCGCACCTACTAAACACTCAGCAAACCATGAGAAACATGCATATATGAAAATAATATCAATATACACCATATAGCAACACAACAACTACATGTGCCAACATAGCAAATGCGACAAACAACAAATGCATCCACCAATTCAATTATCATCCAACTATCATCCAACAAATCCATAACCAATCAATATAAATTCACTTTTCGTTAATATTTATTGACTTGGTTTCCAATTTTAATCACAGTTGATTCATTAACGTTGGATTTTACTAACATTCATTCTCAATTCAATTAGTTAACATTCACTAATTTATATTTACATTAGTTCACTTCCAATTTGAATCAAATTAAATTATATTTAAATTCATTCAACTTCAAATTTGATTTCAATGATTTATAGATTTCAAATCCATTAACACTTAATGAACTATATACAATCAACTAATAATCATATAACAACCAAATCATACCCAACATAACCAAATTATTAATTTTACATTCAATTTGGTTTATTCTTTCAAGTCCAATTTATTCTTAGCCATACCAAATTCTTTTGTTTACATTTACTTCATATTCAGTTTCAGTTAATAACCATTATATATTCAGAACATTTGATTAATGCAGAACATTTTATTAATCATCACTTTAATTTATATCCATTCCATAAAAGTCTAAGTTCTTATATATAACTTTTCTTAGTTCATAGTTATCTCAAAAGTTGCATATTTATCTTCATATATTTGGCATCTTAAATTTCCAATATTAACTTTTAATTAAGTCCGTAAGCCATCCATATATCATCCGTGAGCAATATCAATCTAATCGCTTATTCGAATCACACAATTTCACTTCCAAACTAGTATCGTTCACACGACTCTCTAGTGCGGACTCAGATTTGGTTCCTTGATTGGAAACTGTTACTCTCCTAGCATAGCCATATACTATGATAGAGAATTCCAGAATCAAACCAAAAATCCATATCCAGGGTTCGCCGTCGAGAATCGAGTGGAAAATCCTAACTTGGATCGATATAAATCATCTTGAAATTTTATGTTCGAATTTGGATCAAACCGTTATGCGAACAAAATAATATACGTACAACTCACATATTACCTTCCAATGGATTTCTATCCAATTTATCTATACTAAATTATTTTATTGACTTTTACTTTTATTTACAATTAATTATTCACAATCTATTATTCAGTTAGTATATCCATTTCTTTACATAGCATATTCTTTAACATTATCTTTTCTTAAACATCATATCGAAGAATTTTCTTACTAAAGTTCATTTTAAACATTCCATATAGTTTAATTAAATTCAATTTCATTTTCCAATTATTCTTATCTATACGAAATTCCTTTGTTTACATTTATTTTATTTTCATAATTTCAGTTAATAACGAATTCATTTGTGGAACATTTTATTAACCATCACTTTAGTTTATTAATCATCGTATAAAAGTTTAACCTCTCATAAATGACTTTCCTTAGTTTACATTTATCTCAAAAGTTACAAATTCAATTCCAATTTCTTTGAAATTTATATTTATTTCCATAACCAATTTACAAAGATAATATGTAATTCATTTGTCTACTTCCTTAAGCTCACTCATTTATTTCAATTTTTTCATTGATCACTTCAGAATATACTTAAGTATATAACAAAAAAAAAATTCACAACCAAATTTACATATATTTCAATTCCTTTAGAGTTTTTCCACACTTGTATACTTCAATTACTTCCAAGTTCTGTTTATTTGTACAATATCTCATTACATATCAAAAACATCATTTTAACTTTTTATATTTGGTAAGTCTTGTTATATGTTATCAGAATGCAAATTTTGTATTATACAAATTTATAGAATTTCATTTTTACTTAATTAGAATGTTCACAAATTAAATTTATTAAATCCTCTTTACCTTTCAACTTTAATGTTTTCCCAAAACAATAAGCTAAGATATCTTAATCCTCTTATTTTATAAATTCTGGTTATTCACATTTCATTCAAATAATTTGAAAATTATTAATTAACAGAACTTAGAAATTTAAATGCCCGGTTCTTTTCAAATCGTTTGAAATAAATATATACACTTATATCTTTAATATATCAAATCATACCTTTGGAGTTTAAACTAAAACCCATTTACTCAAAATAATTTCGAAGAAAAGCAAAGCTTCTCGGAAGTCTTCCCCACTTTGAAACTCGAAAATGAACGTCGATGATGCTGCGCAGTCATCACCGAAATTATTTTCCAGCGACAGAAGAGAGGAGTACTGAATTCATTCCTTCTTTTAAAAAACCGTTTCAAAATATTTCCATAAACATTTTCCAACTAATATTACAATATATTTTCTTCAAAACTTTGAGAACCATTTCAAAATCCCGGGTCTTAAATTCAATATTTCTCAATTTAAATCTATTTTAATTTATAAGTCACCTTTATAAAATATTCTTATAAGATTTTCTTTCTTAAAACATTCCACAAGTGTTTTATCATTGTTTATTTTGCAATTCACCTTATTTATTAAATTACAATATCCAATTAATGATAATAACCAATATTATCATTTCTAACAACCAGTTAAGCTAGATAAGTCCCAATAATTTCTGAAAATAAATTCTTTATATACAAAATATAATTAGGACAAAATTATTTCATTTGCCCAATTTCAAAACAATACTATGTCTATTTTTTTTTGTTTAAGTTTTTATAGATTCCTATCAATGACGTTAATTACTCATATTGACCAGAATCCATAAGCCACTCGACAAATCAACCGACATAATATAAAACAATTTATATCACAAACAAATACGCTCTCTCATATATATACACTCAGCGACTCATCATAGGGTATTACTACCCTACTTATAAAGAGTCAGACCCACAAAGCTAAGGTTATCGCTAACCAAAGCTCTGATACCAACTGTAACGACCTGCCTTTTTGGACAGTTTAAAACGACAATCAAATACATATGCCGATTCCAAACCATTCAAAAGGGAAGATGGTTATTGGGGTAAATAATAAAAGAAAAGAAAAGAAATAAAGGAAATGAAACAACACAGAATCTCGCAGCGGAACGATAAAATATAATAGTCAAATAAACAGTTCATGAAGCTGTTTACTATACTTTGACAATTATTTATACAACATTTATCAGAGTTATACATATACAACAGAACAATTAAAATAATGCAGCAGATAGCATGATGCAAGGGTAATAATAGTAATAGTATACCAAATCTTCGTCTCCATCCTCCGGAATAGATCTTCAAAAATCTGAAAAACTCAGGACTAACCCGAGCGTAATGAAAAGACAAACATTCGAGTCAGGACTAAAATATCCCTATGAAAGTTAAATCAGTCGTAAATAAATATGAGTGTAACGGCGTCAGAGATGTTTACGGGGTTTGACATCTCATCTCCAATGTCAACGTGCGTGCAATAACTCAAGAGATGTTACGGGATTTTCCATCTCTCAAGGATCGTTAAACTATCTACTAGGTAGTAATGTACGCTAAGTAGATAATGCCTATCAGTAATATAAAGTATCAAAATAGCGTTAAGGCATTACCATAATCCCCCTTAACACATTTTTATAATGCCATAGTCTATACAGCACCGTAAACCCCACCGTAAACTGGTGGTTATCAGAGGGTACCACAGAGGTATAACACAAAACAAAGCGTAGTGGTCGCGAATAGGATAATCAGTATGACAAGGTACATGAGGCGATACCAACTAGGATACTACTAGTTGCGTGATCCGGACTGATGTTGAGCATAGCCAGCAGCTACCCCAACACCGCGAAACAACACTCCCAAATCAAGGGGTGCACCCAAATCGAATCACAAATGTAATAGATATGGTATCGAAGAAGTGTGTCCGCTAGAGGTGGCGAACCTCAATGGCCCGGCACGGCTCCTGTTTTAGTCATGTCAGGGGTCATCCAATATTGTTCTCTTTCTTCAGTCAGCGCGTTCACCAAACCATCCACTTCATTCTGGATCAACACTTCGTGTATAATAGTTATTAAAGTGGTTTCGGTATCGACAGAGAGTATATCCATATCCAAACCTCTTTAATAACTACGTATTATTACACCGGTGGCTCTTTTACATTTCAAATCGATTCATAATTGATATCAAAATATCATATTCGCTTCAAAAATCAAATCCATTTCAAATAACATCGTATCTATTCAATTGTAAGATTTTGTTTCAAAAATCATTTTTCGCATCAGTATCTCATTTCGATTTCAAAATCATTTCGAAATTCAATTTAGGTTGCAACTTCATTTAAACCAATTCGTATTTAAATTCAAGATTTAAACATAAACATTTCACTTTACTGACCAGCTTGGAATTTTTTTTAGAAATAGTTTTAAGTAGTTTAAAAGTAGTTTTAAATAATTAAAATAGTTAAAAATACGTAAATCTTAAAATGGATTTAAAATAGATAAATTAGTTTAAAATAATTTAAATTGGGTTAAGTAGATTTAAAATAGATTAAAATAAGTTAACATGGTTTAAGATGGGTTAAAATTTAATATAGTTAATATAAGTTAAAACAGTTTAAGTATTTAAAATGGTTTATATATATAGAGTAATTTGGAAAATAAAATGAAGCTGCTTCAAAACCAAACCATTTCAATTATAACTTCCCATATCAAAACAATCTCAATTTCCATTCTACCGATTCAATTTCGATTTCAATACAAATCCATTTCAATTTCCATTTTACGATTCAATTTCGATTTCAATTCAAATCAATGTCAACTTTGACTTCAAATCAATTCAATTTTACATTCACCTTTAATTAATTCAATTTCAATTTATATCGATTTGGAGCTTGATTTTCCAAAATATCAATTTATAACACTTAACAAAATTATCCTTCAATATTCAAATTTAGATCCAAATTTCAAGTATGATTCAATTTCAAGCTCAATTTCAAAATATCATTTTTATATCACTTTTAGTTAGTAATACTCAAAGCTCGAAATAATGTTCAATCTTTAAAACAAGTAAATTTTCGAAATTCAATCATATCCAAATTTCAAATCTCAAAGTCTCAACTTAAACTATTTAACAATTTCCTTTAACCAAAATTTATGTCAACATTCCAAACTCAATTTTCGATTAATTCGATTTCTATAAATTGATTTCTATTTATAACTTTCAAATCAAAACATTTAAATAAATTTCAAATCGACGATTTTAAAATTTATTAATTTAGCCAATTCGGTGTCCGTATATAATTTTCTATCCTATGGCCAAGTAATTATTTATTTCAATTGAATGTCAGGGATGAATATATATCACTTAAATCAAATCACGGTTTCATATGTATGCATAACAGGATATATATAAGCAAATAACCATCCAAACATCTAAATATCAACCAATAGCATCCATCGAAATACATCATCCAATAGACAATACAATTCATGGCAATTTCATAGTTATCAATGTCAGGTAATTTAATCGCAATTTAATTTTTAATTTCAATTTAACTCTCAATTTAATTTTCAACGGTGAATTCAAATGACAATCTATATGACAATTAAATTTTATCAAACAACGACAAATAAAATCATAACACTTCATAATATCAAATTTAACTAGCATAAAGATATTCAGTACGTTGTGAGCGTTATAAAACACTCACCTTGATTTTCAATTTCAAAGCAAATCGAACGACGTTCAATTTGACCCAAAATTTTAACGAGCTCCAAACACTCCCGAATCTGCACTGGAGCGTAGCCCTCGTCTCTGTAATTCCGGCGCTTCTTGTTTCGTCAGATTCCGACCTCGTATGGATGAGATATGATATTTTGAAGTTAATACAAATGTAAATACAAGTTAAATTCAACTTTTATTTTATTTTATTTTTTTACACAAACTCACATCTGCCGTTCGCTTTCCCACTAGAGGATCTCGGCCGCACATGACTTCCTCTTCTCCATCACGTGCAGGTAAGGTCGCAAGCAAAGAAACCCAACAACGCACGCTACCCTACAATGCCAAGCCTCCAACGTTCAACGAGACGACGATCGGGCGACGCTATATCAAGCGCCTTCACGAGCTCCACCAACGCCCCAACCTGTGGCCCACTCAGCCCTACATGCTGCACGCAAAACGAGATTGAACGGCCTACATTCAGGACCCCGTCATGCCTCCATCGTCACGTTATACTCGATCATGACCGGTCAAAACGAAGATCCCAGAGCCCTCTGCAAGTTTGTAGTTGGGAAATTTTTGTATCGTCGAGTGGATTTGATGATAATCGAGGGAGAACGAAAGAGAATATCGGCAATTGGTTTATAAACGCGGTGGCCTGTGATAGTGAACGAGGGTTTCACTGTAGAGCAACTATATAAGCAATTAAATAATATTATTTTAATATATATTCACATTTTAACAACTTTTTCAAAGAAACTCCAAACGAAACGTGCCGGCTGGCGTTTCTAGGGTTTACCCCGCATTCCGGACACAATGTAATAGGTTTCGGAAGCTAATTCAATCATATGTGTAAGTTACGGAAATAAACGATCAAATTTAAATTAAATCGGTTAACTAAATTTCTGTGCGTTTTGGCTAGCCTCGGACAAACGATAAATCCGATTGGCATGAAATTTGAAATCTTACAATAATATCACATTACGGATCCGATGAAACTGATTTCGTCGAAATCCGAGACTGTTTGAAAAATGGCTATTTTAACTCGTCAATTAAATATTAAAATATTCAATTTTCACAAATTTACTTTTAATTCGATTTTAAAAGTTCTACAACATCATTCTAACTTTAATATGATAAAATAAAATTTTACAAATCATTTTTAATCATATTAAACCCGTTATTCAATTATCCAATAAATTCCAATTTTAAAATCTTATTAACTCTTAAAATCCCGATATAACTTACATTCACTTTGGACACAAATTTGAATCATATTAAATCAAATTTCAATTATTCACTCTAATTTCATATATTAAATTTCAATATCAAATTAATCATATCAAATTTGGATTTTAATTATTCAAACATTTGTAATATTAAATTTAAACAAATTTGATTATTCTTAAATCACTATCTTTTGAAATATTCAAAACGAACTTATAAGATTTAACCTTTAAAACAAATTCAAATGTATGGGCCAACCATTTCCATTAATCAGTTATTCAATAAATTTTAAATATTTAATTTAAACGATTTACCTGTTCAATATTCAATTATTTGATTTTAAATAGATTTTACTTATCAATCAATTACTCTATTATACCCAATGAATTCAACATTTATTATCCTATCCAACTATTGATTGCAAAGGCATTCACTAAGTAGCATTTATTTTTCAATACTTATTACTATTCAAATCTTCGAAACCAATCTATTAAAATTTGTATTTCTACCTAAATAATTCACAATTCTTATTCACTTATTTACATTTGTTTTTCCATATATTTCCTTATAACCAAGTTATAACATTTGAGTCAATTCAATTAGATTGGAACTCTATTCAATCTATAAATAATTATTTGGATAACTATTGTTGCAATTCATTCCAGTTATTAATGTTCCAAACGAATTACAAATTTTTTTTCTAACATTAAATCACGAAATCTTATTAAATTAGCTATTTTAATTATCGAAAATTTACGGGTCGTTACAGTAACAATCGATTGATTTCGATCAAAACCAAATTTGGAGATTTCATTGAGGTTTCTTGTGAGGATCCGAGTCCTAAAAGAGATGAGTTCATGTATAACTTGGGTTATCTCGAACCTAGTCTGGAGTCCATACCCATTGCCGAGAATTTCCAGACGTGTTTGAGGGAGTAAAATCCTTACACCCACATAGAGAAATAGAATTCTGAATTGAGTTAGTACCTAATGTTGTCATGTCGTTCATGAAAGTTGTAGGATGACACCCAGAGGAAGAATTGAATTAGTCAAGCAAACCAGTGATTTGTTAGATAAAGGATTGATACGTCCAAGTGTTTCTAAATGGGGTTCAGCTGTGGTGTGTGTAGCCAAACCTAAAGGATCCTTGAGATTGTGCGTGGACTACCGCGATCTCAATAAATTAACTCTCAGAAACAAATTTCCTTTACCTAGGATTGATGATCTGTTTGATCAACTTCACAGTGCTCGATTCTTTTCGAAGATGGATCTAGCCCAGGGATTCCATCAGCTACGAATTGCCAAAGATGTGTTCACTTGACTGCCTTCAGGGGTCCTGACATGTTCTATGAATGGTTAGTCATGCCTTTTGGACTAACCAATGCTCCAACATACTTCGAAGATTTAATGACCCTTGTATTCCGAGAGGTGTTAAATAAATTTGTTCTTGTGTTTATTGATGATATCTTAATCTACTCCAAAATTGAAGAGGAGCATGTTGAGCATCTAAGAATTGTTTTGGAGATATTGAGGAAGAATATTCTGTTCGCCACATTTTTCAAATGCCATTTTTAGGTCAAAGAAGTCAGATTTATCAGCCATATTGTTAATGAAGAGGGAATTTCTGTTGATCCGGGCAAGATTTCCGCTATTCTAGACTGGAAGCGACCCACAACTCCGAAATAAGTTCAAAGTTTTTTGGGTTTAGCAGGATATTACCATAAGTTTTTTCAGGACTTTTCTAAGATAGCTAGTCCATTGACTAAGCTAACAATGAAGAATGCTAAATTCGATTGGACTCCAAAATGTGATGAAGCTTTCTAGGAGTTAAAAAGGAGATTGACTACTACTCTTGTTCTTGCTATTATACACGGAAACCAAGGCTTATCTGTCTATACTGATGCTTGTGGTGATGGTTTGGGTGCGGTACTAATACAGAATGGGAAGGTAATTGCCTATGCAAGTAGACAATTATGTCCACATGAGAGAAACTACCCAACCCATGATTTGGAACTCTTAGTTGTTATTTTCGCTTTGAAAATTTGGCGACACTATCTTCTGGGTAAGAACCTCTTTCAGCTTTCCTGATGATTTAAGAAATGTAATTTAACTTAATAAATATACTTGATGAACTCTCATTGTTTTAGGTGAAAAATTCGAATTATTTACTGACCACAAATCCCTGAAATATCTCTTCACCCAGAAAGATTTTAATCTACGACAACAACGTTGGTTGGAATATCTGGCATCCTATGAGCTAGATATTCTGTCTACGCCCAGAAAAGCTAATATAGTTGTCGATGCTTTGAGTAGAAAGCATGCAATTCTTGCCCATCTCGTTATCGCTCCTACTCTTCTTAAGAGGATCGCAAGAAAGCAGAAAGAATATGAGTTTCTTCGAGGAATTTATAAAAGAATATGCCAAGGTGAAGATACTAGTTTTGAGGTTGATAATAGAGGATTTATAAGATTGAAAGACATGATCTGTGTCCCAGACATCCCCGATCTAAAACGAGAAGTTTTGGACGAGTGTCACAAGTCTAAACTCAGTATCCATCCAGGAGTTAATAAGACGTATAGAGATATCAAAAGAACTTTCTGGTGGAAGACAATGAAAAGGGATATATCTATATATATGAGTCATTGTGCTACTTGTCAACAAATCAAAAGTGATTAGATGAAAATGGCGGGTTTACTCCAGCCTTTGCAGATACCCAAGTGGAAATGGGATCAAGTATCGATGGATTTCATCGATGGGTTGCCCCGCATTCGAAAGGGGAATGAAGCAATTTGGGTTATTGTGGACCGTTTGACTAAGACATCCCACTTTATACCGGTGAAATCTACATGTACAGCATCAAGTTTAGTTGAATTATATGTGAAAGAAATTGTTCGTTTCCACGGTATACCCGATAGTATAATGAGTGATCGTGATTCGATCTTCACTAGTAGATTTTGGGAGGCATTTCAAGTCGCATTGGGAACCAAACAGCTTCAGTACTGCTTATCACCTATGGTCTGATGGGCAGATTGAAAAGATAAACCAAATCTTAAAAGACCCGTTGCGTGCTTGTATACTTGACTTTGGTGGTTCTAGGGAGGACCATTTTCATCTGGTCGAATTCTCATATAACAATAGGTATCAGGCCAATATCGAAATGGCTCCTTTCGAAGTTTTATATGGTCGTCTGTGTCGATCACCTGCATGCTGGATCGAGTCAGGTGATAGACTCCTCCTTGGACCAGATATAATTAAGGAAGCAACAAAGAAAGTTGATTTTATACGAAAGAAATTGAAAACGACTCAAAGTCGCCAGAAGTGCTATGCTAATCGCAGAAGGAGAGATTTGGAATTCTAGGTTGGAGATTTTGTTTTTCTTAAACGTATCTCCAATACGTGGTGTGTTAAGGTTTGGAAAGACGGGTAAGTTGGCGCCACGATATATTGGTCCTTTAGCCTATCGAGTGCAGCTGCCCAGCTGGTTATCTGGAATACACGATGTATTTCATGTTTCACATCTTCGAAAAATGTGCACGATCCAGATAGTATCATTGAAGAAGCTACTCAGCAGGATTTGGAGATCACACCAAATCTGGCAGTTAAAAGAGAACTAATAAAGATCATTGATCGTGATGGAAAGCGGCTGAGGAACGAAATTGTGAAACTGGTTAAAGTGCAATGGAGTGGCGATCCAAATGACTGTACTTCGGAAACAAAGGATAGCATGCAAAAGTCCTATCCCAATTATAGGGTGGATATTCCAGCTTAATCTAGTAAGCCATTTTCTATCTTTTTCTATATTCGTATATTCTTTGTTATCTTTCTCTTTCCTTCAAATTTCGAGGACGAAATTTTCTTAAGGCGGGAAAATCTGTAACATCCCAAATTTTATCATTTTAAATTAGTATTTTTTTTGAATTTTTGGAATTTAATTTGAAATTAATTTTAAAAGGTTCAAATCAAGTAAAATAAGTGTTAAATTGTATGAATAAGATTTCAATTGAGTTTAAAATTTGAGATAATAAATATTTTTAAAATCATTTGAATTTAAATTATATATATATGTGCATATAAGTAGATTTGAATTTGACTTTGAATTTAAATTTAAATTTCAAATAAACGCTTTAGTAAAATATTTTGGATTTAAAACAATATATGGGTAATTTATTTAATGTATAATTGGTTTAAAATATTTTCTTTTAAATTTTATATTTTTAAATAAAAGAGAAATGCATTTATAAAATAAGAAAAAAAAATTAATATATATATATATATCATTTTTCTCATGCAAAGGACACATGGAGGATTAGTAACATATTAATTAACAAGTGTTAAAATTTTAATAAATGAATTAACAAGTGTAATTCATGGAGGAAGAAATTTACAAGTGTCATCATGTTGTTTTCATTTTTAAGAAAATTTATAAAAAGAAAATAGAAACTATAAACCCCCTCTTTCTCATTTCTTTTATTCACCTTCAAGACTTAAGCAAATCTGAGAAAATAGATCAGAAAATTTATCAAAACAAACTCAACTTTTTTTCAAATTTTAAACAAGCAAGGATTTCAACTTCAACCTCATGCAAAGAATTTAAAGCCTGGGATTATATCAAACAGTAAAACAAAGATCTGGAGAAAACAGAGATTCAAGCTCAAGGTCTATAAACAAATAACAAGCAAATTATCAATTCAATAATCAACATCAAATTTTCAAGTTCAAGATCAAAAGACTTCGTACAATCAATCAAGAAACAGAAGATCACAACCAGGCCAAACTCAGAAAAAAAGAAATCAATCTGTCGAGCCTCTATCTCAAAGCTACAGGTGAGTAAACCCTGTGTGATTTAAGCTAAAATATGTTGTGGTGCATAATATTGGAGTTTGAACAGTGAATTTGAGTTTGCACGTATATATACACACACCTGGAAATGAGGTGTGCCTGTCTGTGCACATAAACCTGGATTTTATTCCAGGCTTGCTGGTCCAAAACCTATTTTTAAATCCAAAAACTTTATCTCGAACCATTTTTAAGCTTTGAAATCTAAATAGAACATGTTTATATGCTCATGCTTTAAGATTTAAAAACAAATATAAGAAAATTTAACTTAAGTTTCTTTGGAAGATTTTAAAAATACAGTTAACCCAAATCATGTTGAAAATTTAACTATCATAATTCTTGATTTCAAGTATATGATTCGAAACAACTTTAAAATGAATGGCTTTTAAAAGAAAAATCATAATTTTTAATAACGTATCCTCTGTGAAAAATGAGGATGAACGGCATTGTAGTTTTTACCAAATTCTGGTCATCGCTGGAGCTTTGGTTCTCAAGATCGAAATCATGGCTTGTTGGGGGGTCGTAGTTCATCAGAAAAATGTTCGTAAATTTTACACATCGCTGTGGCGATGACAGGGAAGAATTTAGGGTTTAAACCCATACTTGAACGAAGTCGAGAATCTTGGTTGCTACAACTACATCGTCGCACCGGAGTTGATCGCACCTGTGGCGATCGAAGCATTGAAGACCGGTGAAGCTTTCACCATAGATGCATGGTCTCTGATGGCTTGGGGAGTCGGAGTGAGGCATTTCTATGGCGATCATTTTTGTTCCAGATATGGTCATATAGCTCGATCGAGTATTCGTCGTGGATCAGGGGATCTGGGTGGGTTGATGACGTGGGGTGGTTGTCATTGACTTGCCAAGGGTCGTAGCATCGACCAGAGACGATCGGACCACCTGTATACGTGCACATGTGTTAGGAGGTATCAGTAATATTGAGTTTGGGAAGAAGGAGGAAATCTCGAGGTGGCCTTCGGGGAAGCACGTCATTGGCTTGGGTAATTGTTCAAGTATATTTTACGTTTTACCGGGTTGTAAAACTTAAGCAGAAATTTTAAGTTTTAAAAATGAATAATTGGGGTTATCTCGGGGATTACTCGAAGTAGATGGTTCTTTAACTCAGGCAATACTCGAGTGCGTCTCGGGTTTGAAAATGTAAATTTGTTTTCACTTTGAAATGAAATTCAAACTTTCAAACATTTTATCCATGCTTTCAAACAATGGTTTTGATTTTAAGTTTGAATTAATTAAGGGTTTCTGTAAGATGATTTTAAAGTAATCTATTTAATTTTGTAATTAATTATTTTGAATAAATAATGTAATCAAGAGTGAAATTAAGATGAAATATTGATTTTTAAATTCTAAATTTACCCTAATCTCTTATGATAATGATGATTAACTATAAGGTTTATTAATTAAAGATTTTGGAATAATTAAATGATTAATTAAGATAAATAATTTATAATTACTAACTTAATAAAAGAATAATTAATTAAAGGTTAAATAAATATATAATTAATATTAATTTATTATTATATTTAAGTTAATTAATAATTAAAGATTAATTAATTAAAGTAATTAATTAAGGGACAATTAATTAATGGAAGTAATTAAGGATTAATTAATTAATAATTAAGGATTAATTAATTAACAATTGAGGGCTAATTAATTTATAATTAAAGATAATTAATCATTAATTAAGGTTAATTAATGAAAATAATTATGTGATTAATTAATTATAATCACCCGATTAATTCATCTTAATTATAGATGATTGATTATTATTAAATGCGTTGCATTGATTGATGTCTCTGATATGTGATTGTGATCTGTGTGATATAAATTACCTTGTGCTGAACTGTGATATCTGTGATTTGTTTCTGTGTAAATGTGAAAACCCATTAGCCTTAAAATGTCATTTGAATTTCGATCGACAAGGATTCGGATTCCAGTTGGTTATCCGAAACCCACATCGAACCCTGAAGGTGAACCTTTGTGATTGTTATATCCACTATTTGGTTTAGCCGAGAGAGGACCTTTGTGTCGTATAACTCATTTCGAATAGTGATACGATGAAATGGATAGCATTTGAAGACGGTAGTGAAGACCGGGTGTCTTCGAGAACGATAGATAACCTGTCGAATGACTCTGCACTGAGTTGCTCCGGTATAGAGATCTCCATATGTGATGGGGAGTCCGATCGGGATTGTGAATGCCCGGATTGTAAGGGCTTCTTTAGAAGTGCCTTCGGTTCTGTTCGATCCCCGAACATACTTATATGGTTGTATGTCTGACATTTCACTTTGTGATATAAATCAGATTTCTCTCAAATACATTTCTTTTGGTGGAGGAGAATTTATTCTCTTAGCTTAACACCTTTCTCTGAGACGTACGAGCTCAAAGGTAATGTAGTTGAAGGTTATCAATGATATACTCCCAATTTGATAATTCGGCATGCTGAGTGCTGCTGTGTGTTGCTGATCATTTATTGATCAGAGCAAGGCTTTTATACAAAGCATAGCTTTATGGACGAGGCCTCATCGGACCTCACACCCCGAAAATTGTCGAAACAGGAAAGATGCGGAAAGGTTACGAGGGTCGCGCCCTTTAGGGTATGTCTATTTCCTTCTGGAAAAAGGTAGTATCAAGGTATGGAGCCCAGATACTTAATCTAGGTTGCTGCTGCAGATTCATTACTTTGTGATTGTTGCTTTATGGTTGAGGGCCCTCGGATAAAGGTCGCAAACGACTGAGGGATAGCACACTCGTGTAGTAATTACCTAGTTACAAGGGTAACCCGGCCTTGTGTCGGTAGAGAGCTGGTTAAGTTCTCGGGACGTCCCTCCAGAGGCGTACCCATATGGCATAGGAAGTTCCTTAGCCTGATCATTTGTTGGAAATCAAATCACCAATATGCGTCCAGTACGGTTTTAGTTGTATAACCTGCCATTTACTTATGATGGTCACCACTGTTTACATGGTAGTTATAGTAGGCATAGTACGAAATGTCTCTGCTGGCTAAGATTAATATTATACTTTCGAAATGTTTTTCTACACTATGCACTTATAATAATATTAAAAGAATTTTCTCGTATCAAGCATATTTTACTTTCATAGGAAGAAATCTCCTCCAATTCTGCGATTGTATTGTGTGTGTGGCGGGAGGTCTTGTGGTAGTTTCATTTTCCAAAAGCATATCGATTTTCTTTTATAAACTGTTTTTTTGTACGAACAACTGTTTTTGTGTACTCATACCAGTCCTGTAACGTACGCGATTTTTTGTCGCTCGAAAATCGACATTAATACATTCACTGTATCAACTGCCGCATAATTGAATGCCGGAAGACCGAATAGTTAGGTTTAAAGAAGAAGAGGTAGAAGAAAAAGATAGAAGAAATAAGAAAGTAGAAGCAACATAACAGAAAGAAACAACAGAACAATATCAGAAACTCACCATTGCAGCGGAACAACATATAATAGATAAATGAATATCTTTAAATTAAAAGAACTATATCAGTTATTACATTTTATACACTACATCACATTACATTCATTATTAGAGTTTACAACAACTAACAGCGGAAAAGAATACTATACTAGTAATATGCTATGCCATCCAGCTCGCCTCCAGATTTCTACAGCAACTCCCGAATCCAGAATATCCTGATAACCTGACTCCAGACTGCCCGTGTGGAAATTAGTGGGCACCCAAAGTTTAGGAAGGGAAACAATAAACTCCGAGTCAGTCATGAGACTGGTGTGAGAACTTAAAACAGTTTATCTTTAAAACAACAACAGGATAATTTTAAAGTCAATTCGCAATGCTTTTGGAAAATGAGACTACCATAAGGCCTCCTGCCACACACACAATGCAAACGCAGAATTGGAGGAGATTTCTCCTTATGATAGTCAAAGATGCTTACTACGCAAAACAAATCATTTTTGATATTATTATTAGTGCATAGTGTAGAAAACATTTCGAAAGTAGAATATAAATCTTAGCCAGCACAGTTATTGTAACGACCCTGAATTTTGGACCTGTTTATTTTAATAAATATTTAATATAATTAAATAAAGTGTGAACCGATCATATTAAAATGAATATGATTTTGGAAATAACTGCCATTTGTTTATATGGATTGGTATTTTAAAAGGATATTTGAGTTGAAAATTTGAAATAAAACATCTCAATAATATTTATAATAGAATTTATCTTATGTAATTAAAATTGATTGCTTTCTCTTATTATCAATTGAGAAAAATATTTGGATGATAATGTTTAAATTAAAATCTAATTCTACAAATTTAAAATAAAAATATTAAATTTAAGTCAAACACATGAATATAACTTAATAATTGATAGTTAAAATACAAATAGAAATAAATATAAATATAAGTAAGTAAGTAACTTATGAAAATATAATTTAAATATTTATAGCTAAGATACAAATACAAACAAATGTATAAAGCTAATATAAGTCACCACATTGAATATAACTTAAATATTGTTAGTCAAAATCAAGATATAAATGTAAATATAAACAAGAGTAAAATGAAACATTAAGTATAAAATGAAATAAAAACAAGCATAAGATAATAACAAAACAAATATTTAAATAAATGTTTTCATACAAATATCTTTATACATAGTACAACATAATTTCACTCACAAGACAAAAATCTACCTGCAATCAGTCAGAATGTAAAGTATAACACCTGACATATATGTAAAATATTCAAACTGGAGGCTAAAAACAAGACAAGTTATACATATATATTTGCTCACAAAACAAATCTGGTTGTACAAACAAATCTGAAACTAAACTCAACAACTTGATCAAAGCTTTATATACAAGCCAAACATCTACCTGCAAATAGTACATTTGCATACAATATATATATACAGCACATCATAATTATAACATGTAAACCTATTAAGAAACAAAGCATGTACTGGATATCAACTCAGCCAATATTATGTTCAAAAGCAAACATTGAAAATCTTTACTTTTCAGTAATGGAAGACTTGGTCAGTACAAAACAAATGTTTTTATTCAAAGCAGCCGACCATAATTATATTATGTAAACTAAGTTAGGAACCAAAGAATTAATTGCTATCATCTCAGCATAAAAACATGTCCAGCCGAAATTGCAAAAACCATGTCATATTGAAGGAAGTTGATTACAAAATCAAGCTGGTCAAAAATATAAGGCTGCCTAGATACAACCTACAGCTGTTCAAACCATTTCTATATATATATATACAACATCCTAATTGGTTCGTTTACAAACTTAAGAAGTAAACCTGAGAAAAGGAAAAGAAAATAATAACATCTTGTCTGTGTAAACTCAGATTTTATTCAAACTTTGAAAACAGATTCGAGGACAGTTTTAAAACTTCAGGCTTTCAAAAGAAAATAAGTAGTGTTCTTTGTTCAAAAGGATTTCCAGGTGAGTAAACATCAAGATTTAAATTTTTAGTTTATTTAAATTCAATAAAGATGATTCATTTATTTTATGGAATGGAATCAGTTTGATTTGTGAATATGAATCTGTGAATATTTGGGGTTATGCTCTGTTGCTCCTCTGTAATGGATGCCGATCACATTGCTTGTTTAAAACACTCAAGTTATTCTTATTTAAATTTTTGTTAGGCTTGTTTTCTCAACAAACAAGATGTTGAGAGCATCAAACAAGATTTTTGAAATGGATTAAAACAAGATGAAGGAAAATATTTTACTGAAGGCTATGTTCACAGGAAATCAAGCAAGAAACTAATAAATTTAATTATCTTAAAAGCTAATCCAAGTTTGTAACTTGAATGCATACTGGAATTTATGATTTTTAAAATTACAACAAGGATTTTTAGCATGGGATTTAAAGAGCAGATCGTGTTTGAAATAAACTTGAATTTTTACCAATTTCTCTCAATTGGATCATTTAAAATTATTGAAACTTGAGTTGAAGGAAGTTTGTATGTCTGTGAGGTAGGGAAAAATGTTGTATAATTTTCCTAATTCAAGAATTAAACAAACGAATACAATGTAGGGTTTTGTATCAGTTTTTTTAACGCTGCAGTAAGGTGTCGAGTGCATCACCTATGTGCGACCGAGTTGTACGAATCGATGGTCGTTGGTGGGTTATCGAGTTGGCGTCGTGTGGGCAAGCGCTAGGGTGCTGCAGCTGGCTGGAGCGGAAGCGGCGTGATGTTTTGTCGAAGAGGTGAGTTTTCAATTTTCGTGCTGAAGGTTTTTTTCGAATTCGAATTCTTATGGGAGATTTTGAGTTTGGGATTTGATCTTGGGAGGATTTGCGACTTGCTTGGATGGTTGGCGTTCGCTGGTGAAGAGCCGCGCCGCCGTGCACGTGTACGGCGCGGCGAGTGGTATCTGTGACGTCGTGAAATCCCTGGGTAGCGTATCACCTCGAGTCTTGCTTGAGTTTTACTGTGATTTCTTCGGGTTTGCGTCGTGTTCGAGTGAGTACATAACGTTAATTAAACCAAGTTTAATTTAAACTACAGGAAAAAAAGAGAAGAAGAAGGGGAGCGTACAGGGGGGGCTCGGGAAAATAGCGTGTTTTACTCGGAGTTGCACTCGAAGTTTTTGCAGGAATGGCTCGAGTTTCCTTCAAACTATAGTATTTTATAAAAAATGATGAAGCTAAGTGAACTGTTCTCAAACAAATTTTAAGCGTTGTAAAACTTAATAGAGTTTAACAGTTTTAAGTTAAAAAATTAGATACAAGTTTTAATTATTTAGTTAATACTTAACAATGCATTTAACACTTAATTATTATTTTAATTAAGCAATTAATTTAAGTTAAGTGTAAGTTAATCAACATTTAAGATTTCAAACTTAAAGAAGATTCTTTCAAATGTTAATTAAGATGAATAGTAATTTACTAGTAATTTTAGAAGTAATTAAGAATGATTACTTTATAATTAGAGATCAATTCATAATTAAGAAATAAATAAATTTGTAATTAACTATTTAAGTAAATTAATGAAGAATTGATAGTTAATTAATCAAGTGATTTAACTAAGAATTAAGAAATGATTAATGAAGTAATTAATAATTAATAATTGGATAATAAATTTTATTTGATTTATAATTAAAGTTATTAATTAATGATTAAGGAATAGTTAATTAAGTTAATTAAAGTTAAATAACTTGATTTAGAAGTAATTAATTAAATAGTGTAAAATAAAATAAATAAGAAATTGAGTGATTAAGGAATTAATTACTCGCTGTAATTAATGAAGTTAAATATGAATTATTTTAGTTAATTGATTAAGTTTAATTAATTTAAGTAATCATATGATGATGAGATAAGTATAATTACTTAGAGAAGTAATTAAAGATAATTACAGGACGTAATTAACTGAGGGTGATGTAATAATGAAGTAATTGGAATATAATTACTTTATATAATTAATCAGGGGATTAATTAGAGGAAATTAATTAAGGAGTAATTAATTTATTTGATGGAGTAATTAAAGATAGATAATTACTGAATGATATTAATCAGAGGTGGTTAATAAATGTGGTTTAATTGAAGATTAATTACTTAAGGTAATTAATTTGAAACAGGGAATTAATTAAAATGTAATTAGAAATCACTAATTAATATAATTAATGACGTAATTAAGGGATGATCAATTTAGATTAATTAATCAATAATAAGTAATTAAAGAATGATTAATTTGTGTATTTAAGAAGTAATGTAATGTTTGTAATATAAGGGTAATTTCTATATTTGGATAAGATAATTAATTTGCGAAAATAATTAAAGGATGATTACTTGAATATAAATAAATGTTAATTAATCAAGTGTGGTTAAGTAAAATGAATTTATTAATTGATTGATAATTGATTAATAATTATATAAGCAAGATTTATAATGGTGAAGTAATTAATTTAATTAACTTTAAATTAATTAGAGATGCAAGTAATTAATTTAATTCATTTTAAATTAATTATAGCTGATATGGTTGCTTATGTATGGATGGATGGTATTGTTTACCTTGAATGGTTTGAGATCTCAAATATGAGATAAATGATGCTGTATGAAATATATGCTTTGATTTAAGTATAATGATAATATGGATTATCTGTTGTGATGATAATATTGATTATCTGTTTATGATGGTAATGTTGATTATCTATTGTGATATTGTGAATTATCTGTCTGTGTATATATGATAATTGAATGGTTTTAAACTCTAAAACAACTTGGCCTTAAAAGACACATTTTGGATTTCGATGAGACCGGGATCGGGTTTCCATATTTGGACATCCGAAAACCACATCGATCCAAATTAACGATAGGTCGTGAATCTAAAGTGAAGATGAAGATTCAGAGTGCAAGGGTTATCGGCGTTAACTCTGAGGGTAATTCCAAAATGAGTGTAACGAGATAATGCCTTCGGTTTCGTTCGATCCCGGAACGAACTTGTATGGATTGAATGCTTCCAGCACATCGTCAGACGGACGATGAGCATTCTAAGGGATATGTTCTGTAAAGGTAATCGTAGCCTCAAGCCTCATCAACCGGGAATGGCTAAAACAGGGGAGGTGCAGCAAGGCTTCGTGGGTAGCCCCCACTTGAGAGTAAGATTTTCCCCTGTCTAGATGTCCCTTTTTATTCAGCTTAGTGTGCGGTTGGTCGCGCCAACCGTGGGGTGATCTTATTTGGAACTGTTCAGTAAGGAATGGTTCCGGCCTTGTGTTGTAGGGGGTCGGGAGTGATCCTCGGTATGGTGATCTAGGCCACGTACTGTGACGGGCGGTACCCCAGTAGCCCTGCCATTGTATGGAATCCAATTTCCAATAAGTGTCGTACGTATTAGTTGTGCCCAACTATGTTGGAATGTGAGATGTAAGCATTTCAGCTATTTCTGTATTTTACTTGAAAACCCTAGACACTATAATAATATCGCTGAATTTTCTATGAAACGTCTTCATTAGCGTAAGGTAAAAACTTACCCGTATTTATGTGTGGGGAGTCTTACGTGTTACCTTTCTTTTCAAATGTTTTCAAAGTTAAACAATTTTAAACCGTTTACTCATACCAGACCCATGTCTGACCCGAAGTTTATATTTTGTGTTTTCATAAACTCTTGGGTACTCAAATTTTTACGAGTAGCCAAGTGATAGGTTTTGGACTTTTATTTCTGGAGGAGCTTGGAGCAGGAGCCAGACGTGTGTAGATATCTATCTAGTTCCGCTGTGTTAGTTAGAGTATGCTGTATTTTGGGATGTATATAGTGATAGATGTATATATGATTGTCATGTGTATGATATTGTAAAACTTCGATATATGTAAACTATGTAATAGTTATGTGATATATTATATTTTGTTCCGTTTCCGCTATGAGATTCTGTTGTTGTTGTTCTTTCTTTATTTTCTTTTCTATTTCTACCCCTTTCTTTCTTATTAATGATACATCTTTCTGGGAGTAGAAGGGCGGGTCATTACAGTGGTATCAGAGCTGAAAGGTTAAGTGAGAACCTTGGCTCTGGTGGAGATTACTCATTAGAGATAGAGTCAGTAGTACTCTAGAATGAGTTTGAGCGTATTAATAGATATGAGTGCGTATTTGTTAGTGAATATAAAATGATTTTATATTGTGTTGATTGATTTATTGAGTGGTATATGAACCTTCGTCAGCACAGTCTGGACAACTGAATCGAAGGGGTTTCTAAACACTTGAATAGAATAATTCGACACGATATTGTTTTCAAAAGTGGGTGAGTTAAATAGTTTCACCCAAAATATATTTTGATATAAAAAAAGAATAATTTTATGCAAATTATTATATATAATTAAGGTGTTTGGATGATAGTGTTACAGACAAATAAGATTATAAAGATTTACAATGGCTTATATAACCAAGGAAAGTATGAGATTGAATTTGGGATTAAAATTTAAGGTGAAGTTAAAAATGAGGATTTATTTTGGATTAAGTTAAAAATTTAAATTTTGGAATTTAACTAATAATGATATAAATAAATTGATGAAGTAAATCAAATTTAGAATGTAAATGAATGGGGTTGGGAAATTTAATAGAAATAAAATTTTGGTTGAGATTAACTTAAGCTTAATAATTAAATTTAGATTTAAGATTGAAATGAAATGAATTGAGATATGGATGATATTAAACGAAATTAAGTTCTTATTTATTTAAATCCAAGTGAATTGGTAGATTAAAGAGAATAGTATGATGCTCAATTTAATGGAAGTTAAGTTAAACAAATTGAATTGAAATAAAATTCAGTTGAGTTATCGATGATGCTAAATAAATTAAATTCTTACTTAAATAAATAAAAGTAATTTGAAATGAAATTGAATTGGAATAAATATATTCCGATAACTTATAAAGGAAATTGGCAACACCTTGATTAAGAATATTTTTGGTTGTAGATGAGTGTTCAATCAATATGAATATATTCAAGCTTAAATTGGGTAAAAATAAAATTGTTTTATATTTGGAGAATGAAATAAAAATAGAAACTTGAATTATGAAATAAAATTGAACACAGATAAAATAATAAGATGATTTTCGAAGATAAAAATCCAATGTGGAATTGGAAGTGAACTAATTTGGAATAAATTGGTTAATTGAATAGGTTAAAATAGAAGTTGGATTGTGAGGTAATAATGGAATTGGAAATGAAATATGGGTTATTAATACAAATTCAACTTGGAATTATAAGTAAATTAAATATTGATTAAAGTTGTTGCGGAATGGAATCGGCATAGAGATAATTTGAATTTGCAAATAAAAATCCTATTCAAGTATGGATGGAATAAATATGGCCTTGGATTTAATCTTAACAAAATAAATAGAATTTGATCTATGTGAGTATTAAATAAATTGGAAATGAATTTAAATATGAAATTGAAACAAATAAATTAACCTAAGATTAAACTTTATAGAAGCGTAGCTTCGAGGAAAGTGAGAGTTTATTTAGTAAAAGCTTGAATAATTTAAGTTGAATGAAATAAAATCTTTATTCGAATAGAAATAATTGGATAAAAAATTAAATTTGTATAAATAAACTCCGATGGCTTATCAAAAGAATTCAAATGCTCGAAATAACAAGTATGCTTGCTTAATACAGGTAAGATCTAGAGTTTAAAGTGAAAATGAATGTGATTAAGAGTATATGATTGTAAGTGTGGAGAAAAAATGAATTTGTGGCTCATAAAGTTTAAAAAGTTGAATTATAAGCCAAAATAAAATTATTTTGTACTTGGGAAATGAAATAGACAACCAAACCGGAATTTCAAACTAGGAATGAATTCCAGAACTATAATGAAGTGATTTTTGTGATGAAATCAAATATTGAATTGGAAGTGGAAATAAATTAATTTGAAACAAATTAGTAAATTAGGTATGTAAATAAAATTGAAATTGGTCAAATAAAAGCTGAATGGTAAATTAATAAAATTAGATTGTGAATGGGAGACGGGGACTTTGAGTTATAAATATAAAATTCAACTTGGATTGGTGTTGTATCCTACAAAATTGAATTGCCAGAACGGATGTCTGGAATTCATAATGTATTCCATGTATCCTATCTAAGGAAATTTGTTCAGGATCCATCATTAGTTGTAGAACCAGTGGTTCAAGGAGATTTGGAAGTCGAGCGGAGTTTGACTATAGTCAGGAATCCTGTTTGGATTGTTGATTAAGACGAGAGGCAACTCGGGAGTAAGTAATGAAGCTTGTCGAGTGCAGTGGAGCGAGGATCCCAGAGATTGCACCAGGGGAAACTCTGGATAGTTCTAGGAAAGTTTATCCAGATTTGTGTTCGGATAGCTAGTGTTGTTTGTTAGGATAGATTGTATGATTTTTTGCTAATGTATGAATGATATGTATGTGTGAATGGTTGGCATAACAGCTTTTAAATTATCTTTGTTTTAAATTTCGGGGACGAAATTCTTTTAAGGGGGAAGGAATGTAACGACCCTGAATTTTGGCCCTGTTTATTTTAATAAATATTTAATCTAATTAAATAACGTGTGAACTGATCATATTAAAATGAATATGATTTTGGAAATAACTGCCATTTGTTTATATGGATTGGTATTTTAAAAGGAGATTTGAGTTGAAAATTTGAAATAAAATATCTCAATAATATTTATAATAGAATTTATCTTATGTAATTAAAATTGAATGCTTTCTCTTTTTATCAATTGAGAAAAAATTTGGATGATAATGTTTAAATTAAAATCTAATTCTACAAATTTAAAATATAAATATTAAATATAAGTCAAACACATGAATATAACTTAATAATTGATAGTTAAGATACAAATAGAAATAAATATAAATATAAGTAAGTAAGTAACTTATGAAAATATAATTTAAATATTTATAGCTAAGATACAAATACAAACAAATGTATAAAGCTAATATAAGTCACCATATTGAATATAACTTAAATATTGTTAGTCAAAATCAAGATATAAATGTAAATATAAACAAGAGTAAAATGAAACACTAAGTATAAAATGAAATAAAAACAAGCATAACATAATAACAAAACAAATATTTAAATAAATGTCTTCATACAAATATCTTTATACATAGTACAACATATTTTCACTCACAAGACAAAATCTACTTGTAATCAGTCAGAGTGTAAAGTATAACACCTGACATATATGTAAAATATTCAAACTGGTGGCTAAAAACAAGACAAGTTATACATATATATTTTCTCACAAAACAAATCTGGTTGTACAAACAAATCTGAAACTAAACTCAACAACTTGATCAAAGCTTCATATACAAGCCAAACATCTACCTGCAAAGAGTACATTTACATACAATATATATATACAGCACATCATAATTATAACATGTAAACCTATTATGAAACAAAGCATGTATTGGATATCAACTCAGCCAATATTTTGTTCAAAAGCAAACATTGAAAATCTTTACTTTTCAGTAATGGGAGACCTGGTCAGTACAAAAAAATGTTTTTATTCAAAGCAGCCGACCATAATTATATTATGTAAACTAAGTTAGGAACCAAAGCATTAATTGCTATCATCTCAGCATAAAAACACGTCCAGCCGAAATTGCAAAAACCATGTCATACTGTAGGAAGTTGATTACAAAATCAACCTGGTCAAAAATATAAGGCTGTTTAGATACGACCTACACCTGTTCAAACCATTTCGATATATATATACAACATCCTAATTGGTTCGTTTACAAACTTAAGAAGTAAACCTGAGAAAAGGAAAATAAAATAATAACATCTTGTCTGTGTAAACTCGGATTTCATTCAAACTTTGAAAACAGATTCAAGGACAGTTTTAAAACTTCAGGCTTTCAAAAGAAAATAAGAAGTGTTCTTTGTTCAAAAGGATTTCCAGGTGAGTAAACATCAAGATTTAAATTTTTAGTTTATTTAAATTCAATAAAGATGATTCATTTATTTTATGGAATGGAATCAGTTTGATTTGTGAATATGAATCTGTGAATATTTGGGGTTATGCTCTGTTGCTCCTCTGTAATGGATGCCGATCACATTGCTTGTTTAAAACACTCAAGTTATTCTTATTTAAATCTTTGTTAGGCTTGTTTTCTCAACAAACAAGATGTTGAGAACATCAAACAAGATTTTTGAAACAGATTAAAACAAGATTAAGGAAAATATTTTACTGAAGGCTATGTTTACAGGAAATCAAGCAAGAAACAAATAAATTTAATTATCTTAAAAGCTAATCCAAGTTTGTAACTTGAATGCATACTGGAATTTATGATTTTTAAAACTACAACAAGGATTTTTAGTATGGGATTTAAAGAGCAGATCGTGTTTGAAATAAAATTGAATTTTTACCAATTTCTCTCAATTGGATCATTTTAAATTATTGAAACTTGAGTTGAAGGAAGTTTGTATGTCTGTGAGGTTGGGAAAAATGTTGTATAATTTTCCTAATTCAAGAATTAAACAAACGAATACAATGTAGGGTTTTGTATCAGTTTTTTTTAACGCTGCAGTAAGGTGTCGAGTGTGTCACCTATGTGCGACCGAGCTGTACGAATCGATGGTCCTTGGTGGGTTATCGAGTTGGCGTCATGTGGGCAAGCGTTAGGGTGCTGCAGGTGGCTGGAGCGGAAGCGGCGTGACGTTTTGTCGAAGAGGTGCGTTTTCTGTTTTCGTGCTGAAGGTTTTTTTCGAATTCGAATTCTTATGGAAGATTTTGAGTTTCGGATTTGATCTTGGGAGGATTTGCGACATGCTTGGATGGTTGGCGTTCGCTGGTGAAGAGCCGCGCCGCCGTGCACGTGTACGGCGCGGCGAGTGGTATCTGTGACGTCGTGAAATCCCTGGGTCGCGTATCACCTCGAGTCTTGCTCGAGTTTTACAGTGATTTCTTCGGGTTTGCGTCGTGTTCGAGTGAGTACCTGACGTTAATTAAACCAAGTTTAATTTAAACTGCAGGAAAAATAAAAGAGAAAAAGAAGGGGAGCGTACTGGGGGGACTCGAGAAAATAGCGTGTTTTACTCGGAGTTGCACTCGAAGTTTTTGCAGGAATGGCTCGAGTTTCCTTCAAACTACAGTATTTTATAAAAAATGACGAAGCTAAGTGAACTGTTCTCAAACAAATTTTAGGCGTTGTAAAACTTAATAGAGTTTAACAGTTTTAAGTTAAAAACTTAAATACAAGTTTTAATTATTTAGTTAATACTTAACAATGCATTTAACACTTAATTACTATTTTAATTAAGCAATTAATTTAAGTTAAGTATAAGTTAGTCAACATTTAAGATTTCAAACTTAAAGAAGATTCTTTCAAATGCTAATTAAGATGAATAGTAATTTACTAATAATTTTAGAAGTAATTAAAATGATTACTTTATAATTAGAGATCGATTCATAATTAAGAAATAAATTAATTTGTAATTACCTATTTAAGTAAATTAATGAACAGTTGATAGTTAATTAATCAAGTGATTTAACTAAGAATTAAGAAATGCTTAATGAAGTAATTAATAATTAATAATTGGATAATAAAGTTTATTTGATTTATAATTAAAGTTATCAATTAATGATTAAGGAATAGTTAATTAAGTCAATTAAAGTTAAATAACTTGATTTAGAAGTAATTAATTAAATAGTGTAAAATAAAATAAATAAGAAATTGAGTGATTAAGGAATTGATTACTCACTGTAACTAATGAAGTTAAATATGAATTGTTTTAGTTAATTGATTAAGTTTAATCAATTTAAATAATCATATGATGATGAGATAAGTATAATTACTTAGAGAAGTAATTAAAGATAATTACAGGACTTAATTAACTGAAGGTGATGTAATAATGAAGTAATTGGAATATAATTACTTTGTATAGTTAATCAGGGGATTAATTAGAGGAAATTAATTAAGGAGTAATTAATTTATTTGATGGAGTAATTAAAGATAGATAATTACTGAATGATATTAATCAAAGGTGATTAATAAATGTGGTTTAATTGAAGATTAATTACTTAAGGTAATTAATTTGAAACAGGGAATTAATTCAAATGTAATTAGAAATCACTAATTAATATAATTAATGATGTAATTAAGGGATGATCAATTTAAAATTAATTAATCAATAATAAGTAAATAAAGAATAATTAATTAGTGTATTTAAGAAGTAATGTAATGTTTGTAATATAAGGGTAATTTCTATATTTGGATAAGATAATTAATTTGTGAAAATAATTAAACGATGATTACTTGAATATAAATAAATGTTAATTAATCATGTGTGGTTAAGTAAAATGAATTTATTAACTGATTGATAATTGATTAATAATTATATAAGTAAGATTTATAACGGTGAAGTAATTAATTTAATTAACTTTAAATTAATTAGAGATGCAAGTAATTAATTTAATTCATTTTAAATTAATTATAGCTGATATGATTGCTTATGTATGGATGGATGGTATTGTTTACCTTGAATGGTTTGAGATCTCAAATATGAGATAAATGATGCTGTATGAAATGTATGCTGTGATTTAAGTATAATGATAATATGGATTATTTGTTGTGATGATAATATTGATTATCTGTTTATGATGGTAATGTTGATTATCTATTGTGATATTGTGAATTATCTGTCTGTGTGTATATGATAATTGAATTGTTTTAAACTCTAAAACAACTTGGCCTTAAAAGACACGTTTTGGATTTCGATGAGACCGGGATCGGGTTTCCATATTTGGACATCCGAAAACCACATCGATCCAAATTAACGATAGGTCGTGAATCTGAAGTGAAGATGAAGATTCAGAGTGCAAGGGTTATCGTCGGTTAACTCTGAGGGTAATTCCAAAATGAGTGTAACGAGATAATGCCTTCGGTTTCGTTCGAACCCGGAACGAACTTGTATGGATTGAATGCTTCCAGCACATCGTCAGACGGACGATGGGAATTCTAAGGGATATGTTCTGTAAAGGTAATCGTAGCCTCAAGCCTCATCAACCGGGAATGGCTAAAACATGGGAGGTGCAGCAAGGCTTCGTGGGTAGCCCCCACTTGAGAGTAAGATTTTCCCCTGTCTAGATGTCCCTTTTTATTCGGCTTAGTGTGCGGTTGGTCGCGCCAACCGTGGGGTGATCTTATTTGGAACTGTTCAGTAAGGAATGGTTCCGGCCTTGTGTTGTGGGGGTCGGGAGTGATCCTCGGTACAGTGATCTAGGCCACGTACTGTGACGGACGGTACCCCAGTAGCCCTGCCATTGTATGGAATCCAATCTCCAATAAGTGTCGTACGTATTAGTTGTGCCCAACTATGTTGGAATGTGAGATGTAAGCATTTCATCTATTTCTGTATTTTACTTGAAAACCCTAGACACTATAATAATATCACTGAATTTCCTATGAAATGTTTTGGTTAGCGTAAGGTAAAAACTTACCCGTATTTATGTGTGGGGAGTCTTACGTGTTACCTTTCTTTTCAAATGTTTTCAAAGTTAAACAATTTTAAACCGTTTACTCATACCAGACCCATGTCTGACCCGGAGTTTATATTTTGTGTTTTCATAAACTCTTGGGTACTCAAATTTTTACGAGTAGCCAAGTGATAGGTTTTGGACTTTGATTTCTGGAGGAGCTTAGAGCAGGAGCCAGACGTATGTAGATATCTATCTAGTCCTGCTGTGTTAGTTAGAGTATGCTGTATTTTGGGATGTATATAGTGACAGATGTATATATGATTGTCATGTGTATGATATTGTAAAACTTCGATATATGTAAACTATGTAATAGTTATGTGATATATTATATTTTGTCCCGTTTCCGCTGTGAGATTCTGTTGTTGTTGTTCTTTCTTTCTTTTCTTTTCTATTTCTACCCCTTTCTTTCTTATTAATGATACGTCTTTCTGGGAGTAGAAGGGCGGGTCATTACAGTTACCATTATAGTATGCCTACTATAGCTACCATATTTAATGGCAGGTTCTACAACTAAAACCGTACAGGGCTCGTATTGTTTTGTTTGGATTTCCAACAAATGGTCGGGCAAAGGAACTTCCCAAGTAAAATAGAACGCCTCTGGAGAAACGTTCCCGGATCCTAACCGGATCTCTGATACACAAGGCCGGGTTACCTTTAAGCTAGGTAACAGCTGACACGAGTATGTCATCCCCCGGTCGTTTGCGACCTTTATCCGAGCGCTCGATAACCAACATCACACAAAAATAAATATAGTGTGTCCACAAAGTAAGTATCTGGGATCCATACCATGATACCACTTATAATCCAGATAGGAAATGACATACCCTATAGAGGAGCGACCCCCAAATAACCTTGCTGCCACGATTCCTGTTTCGACCATAACCGGTCTGTGAGGCTCAACGAAGTCTCGTCCACAAAGCTACGCTTTTTCACAAAGCCACGCTTTGATCAACAAATGATCAATAAATAATCATCACACAGCAACACTCAGCATGCCACATTACCAAATTGTGAATATATCGCTGATAACCTTCAACTACATAACCTCTGAGCTCGTATGTCTCAGGGAAGGGTGTTAAGCTAAGAGAATAAATTCTCCGCCACCAACAGAAATGTATTTGAAAGAAATCTGCTTTATATCTCAAAATGTAATGTTAGACACGTAACAATACAAGTCTGTTCCAGGTTCGAACAGAACCGAAGGCACTTCCAAAGAAGTCCTTGCAATCCGGTTATTCACAATCCTGATCGAATTTCCCATCACAATGGAAATCTCTATACCGTAGCTAACGGTGCAGAGACAATCGATAGGTCATCCTATCATTTTCACAAATACCCGGTCTTCAACATCAGTCTTCAAATGTTATCCATTTCGACATATCACATATTCGGAATGGGTTATATGACACAAAGGTCCTCTCCCGGCTAAACCGAATTGCGAGCGCTTATTTTAAAAATAAGTGTAGCATTCAAAATTTTCAATCAAATCACTGCAAATACCTACTTAAAGGTAAATATTGATAGTCAGTTATTTAACTATCGATAGGTATGCACAACATCACCAGATTCCAAATAATTTTCCAAATTATTTATTTTCCAAAAATATCTTTATAAGATATTTTTTTTCTTCCAAAATTCAAAAATAAATCAATATTTATTTTTAAACCAATTTCCCTTTCCTTTATAAATTCCATAGTGAATTTAAATTTCCAAATATCTACTGATATACGATTTTTCCTTAAATCGATTTCAAATATTCATTTTCAATTTATCTTTAAAAGATAAAATCTCCAAAATACTTCATTTCATACTGGAAAACATTTCCATACTTATTTAATAATAAGTAATTCACAAAACTATTTATTTTCAACATTTGAAAATATTCGATATACTTAAATCAAAATTAAGTATATATTTCATTCTTTAAGACAAACATTCTCTTAAACACATTCATTTGGGTCAAAACGAATGTTGCGTAAAACATAGTTACGACAACCCAAAATTACTAGTATAGGGATTCGGAATTAAGATAGATATATATAAATCTCAATACTATACAAAATATTTCCTTTCGGAAATCATTTACTATAACAACAGTGTTATAGTCCACCATTCCCTTTTATTCCTTGAAAACGTCTATTTCAACAATGAATGTTGAAATCTATGGTTTCGATATTTAATTCATTTTAAAACATCTTTAAAACAATTAACTTCATTTTATTTTAAATATCGCTTTCCCAAAACGTATCCATTTCATTTAAATAATATATTCACTGTCCAAAGTCATGAATATACTTCGTTAACCAATTTCAACATTTCTACGCATTTTATTTAAAGAATTATCCACTGTCCAAAATCGTGAATATAATTCCTTTCATATATTCCTATATCGAACTTATCAAATTCAATTGATTTCGGATTTATCAAACAACGTTTATAAACTCCATTTATATTTTTATAAACTTCTATTTATAAAAATCCTTTTTATATCTCATTTTAAATGCTAAAATCTGATTTATAAGTTAATTACTTATAAATCTTTTATTTTACAAATTCACTCATTTTAAAATTTCACAATTTATAAATCTATAAATTGCATTTACTTATGAAATCCATTTTTATTTCATTTTAACACTTATGAAAACTCGTTTTATAATTCCAATATTTTTAATTTATAAAACGTCAATTTTATAAACCTTTTATATAAATCGTTTATAATAATTCAAAAATCCCAATTTAAATCATTTTACAAAAATCTATAATTTTTATAACATAAAAATTATAACTTTTATTTATTTAAAAATAAATCTATTTACTTCGTCATCCAAAACATATATTTTCTAATCACTTGAAAATCTATTTAAATTTCAAAATTATCATTTTAACAATTTTAAACTTTAAAAATAAGCCCAATGATGCCACAGCACCAAATAATTAATCACGACATCCAAACCATCATATATCATCATATGAAAATCAACATATCACAATATATGCAATCAAATAAATACTGGTGAGGAATCCAGTTGGATCCCTCCAACCTGTTACCTGCATCCACAGATGTTAGCACAATACCAATTCCGCTTCAAGACGGAATATCGCGGTATATGAGATTTATAAAATACTATCCACTATTATGCGGCGCAATAGGGTCTCATCCGCTATACAATGCGGGAAATCAACTCCAAGTACATAAATAATACCAATTTCACTGTACTACGAAATATTCGCGGTATATTTTTTTTACTAAATAACCTCCGCTTACTAGCGGCGCATAATGTCTATTTAACAATCAATAGATAGCAATCATCATTCAAACATACAATCAAACAATTTTAAATCTAACTATTTAAAATTAAAAATCGAAACTGATTCGATTGAGTGAGAAGTTCTCACCTTGATTTTCCGACAAGCGTTTCAAATTTTAGATTAAATCGAGCTGTGTTCGATTTAACCTAAAATTTCACCACTTCCAATAGTCCCCATACTTGCGCCGCAGCCTAGTGCGCGTCGCTGCGATTCCGACGCTACCAATATCATCAAATTCTGGTCACGTATGAACAAGTTATACCCTTTAAAACATTTTACAAATTTTAATATAATAAATTTACAAATTTATTTTAGTTTCAAACCTACAACTAATCAAGGTCGTGAATTTCAAAACATCAGATCCAAGCCGCGTTTTCATTTCTTCTTCCCTCTCGCACGTTACAAACCGAGAAACCCATTGTCGCTCCCATACTTCCCAAATCGCGACCCCCCTTGATGTCTTTCGCCTCGATCGGCGGCCATCACCCCGAAGCCCCACGCGAAAGCTTCCCACGGCCAGAGTCACGTGCGACTCGGTCGCCTCTAGTCCCAGAAATACATGCACAAACGCACGGCCTTTGAGCCCAGAATTCTCCCTCCCCGTGACGCGAACATCAATCTCTACCGTAGGATCTGGTAGAGGTCGATGCACCCTACAACTTCCTAGTTGAAGTTTCCTCACGAAAATCCATGGATTCAAAGAAAAAAAACGAGAGAATATGATGAAGTTTCAGCCATTAAAGTTATAAGCGGCGGCTACTAAAGTGGATTAGGGTTTTGCTGAAGAAGACTTATATTTATAAACAATTATAATTATTATTTTAATATTAAATCCACCTCTAAACCATTTTCTCAAACGATCTCCAAATCTCGCACGGTGACCAGCATTTCTAGGGTTTATCCCATGTTCCGAACACAATGGACCATCTTTCAGAGGCTAATTCCATCGTATGCGCGACTTACGGCAATAAACGATAAATTTTAAATTAAACCGATTAAGCAAATTTCTAGGCGTTTTGGCTTGCCCCGGACAAACGATAAATCCGATTGACTTGAAATTTGAAATCTTACAATAATATAACATTACAGATCCGATGAAACTGGCTTCGTCGAAATCTGAGGCTGTTTGAAAAATGGCTATTTTCCAGTCGATAATTAAATATTAAAATATTCAATTTTCACAAATTAACCTCAAATTCAATTTCAAAAGTTCTATAATGTTATTCTAACTTCAGTATGATTAAATAAAATTTTCCAAATCATTTATAATAATTAAACCCAATTTTCAATTATTTCTATAATTTCAACTATTAAATAATCGATTTATTTATCCAACTAAATCCAGATATTCGAGATAAAATTATTCTACTTATAAATTTCACTTATTAATATTTAAAATCAATTAAATATTCAATTTTTAATTAACAAAAATTCTGGATCGTTACAATCTTCCCCCCTTAAAAGAATTTCGTCCCGAAATTACCAAGTAAGAAAAATTCACAGAATCTATTAATTTTTTCCAAAATCCATAGTTAACTTCTTACAATACTTTACTAAGTTTCAATCCATACTTAGTTTTCTTTTCAAACCCAACTGCTATTGTTTAACTTCCAATTCCAAAATCAAAATGATAGTTTTTCAAAAGTTTCCAATTTTCTCAAAAAATTTCTAACACCCTGAATTTTCAAAAAATTTCGTCAGTGTCTCCTTTGCGCGGCTAGCTCAGTACAACTACAAAATTGCACCACGGCCCCTCAGATTCAAAAAGAAAACGAAAAGCCAAGCGGCTGGACAAGAAAATCACCAAATTGCATACTGAAATTGAAATACGTACCTTTTTTCGAGCCATTCAATTTTTATCTTTGAAATCAAAATCCCAATTCCATTATACACCTGTATATCCTGCTAGTAGTAGTATTCAATTCCAACATTCAAACCATTTCACACATTACTTTACAAAATTTTCAATATATGCTTCTTATACACTTTTACTTCGCTATTGAATTATATGTTCATTTTCATTCAATTTTACATTTCAAATTTCCTTTGAATTCAATTTACACTTTCAACTCTAATAGGATTCAATTTACCTTCTGAATATTGAATTTTATCAACTATCTTTTATTCATAACTGCACTATTTTAAATTAGTTCCAATTACAAATTCATTACAAGTTCTAATTCATTTCATCTTGCACAATTCAAATTGGTTGTTAATATTCAGTTTTCAATTTCAGTTTATAACCCCGTATATTTAAACTGGATTTCAAATTCCATATGAATTCAATTTACTTCATTTTTAATTACCGAATTCAATTCTTTTCATTTTTAATCAGTTTCATTTACTAAATTTTATTTCAATACTTCACTTTGTTTGTCACAAATTGAATCCATTTCCATTCAATTCTTTTACATTTGATTGATTAACATTCAATCCATTCATTAATTCAATTGCTAATTCCCTTTTACAATAAAGTTGAATTTCATTACATAACTCAAGTTCAAATTCTTAATGACTTCATTTCATTAATTCACTTATTTAATTCATTTTGAGACCAATATCAACTTCATTCAACTTTAATCAGGTTATATTCCGTTTCAACATCATTTATTTAACTTAACTTAGATTTCCACTTATAAATCCAATTCAGATTCTAATTCTGTTTATGAATTTTTTTTAACCTTTACCAAAGTCAAATTTCATTACTTATTCAAATTCATACCTCATTTTGCTTAACAAAATTGTTTAACCATCTTAATAATTGGTTTCACTTACATTTTCACACTTTATAAGTTATACAACTTATATTCAACAATTCCCCCTTGGATTTTATTGATTCATTTATACTTACTTTAATTTAACTCCATTCTTTAAGTTAAATTCATTCTATCAAAACTTAAATTGTATAAGTTATCGACTCATTTATCATTCCCATAAATATTTTAAATAGGATTCCAGAGTCCTTTCAACCTTTCAAAACCATTTTTGAAATCAACTCAAATTTTCTTTTGAATTTCCAAAATCAAATCCAAATTTCCAAATAACTTTTATTTAAAATAATATGGCAGCAATTCCTCTTTTGGAAACCTGAAAATGAACACCAATGATGTCGCGATCATCATGGGAATTGTTTTCCAACGACCGAAAAGAGTTTAGAGCTTTCATCTCTCCAAAACAATTTTCCAAAATATCTAATCCTTTCAAAACACTTATCTGGAATTTTATTTCGGATTATAAATCACATTTACAAATCTTCTACTTATATAAAATTTCACTATTTATATATAAGATTATTTTACAATTGTAAATCATATTAACTATAACTTCACCTTTTATAATTCATCTGTTTATACAATTATTCTTTTACAATTGTTGTATTTACTTGGATTATTCAAACAACTGGATTCATTTATATATTTATATTTTCAACAACCAAGCAATCAATTATATACACTTTAATAATTCTTGAAAAAAATATTTCCTTTATATATAAAAATATAATCGAGGCAAAATTATTTCATTCACCCAATTTAAAACAATATCGTGTCGATTTGTTCTGTATAAGTGTTTAGAGAAACCTATCGATAGAGTTGTACCAACAATACCGACCAGAATCCATATACCACTCAACAAACCAATCATCACAATATAAAACAATTTTATACTCACTAACAAGTACGCGCTCATATCTATTATTACACTCACACTCATTCTAGAGTACTACTGACTCTATCTCTAATGAGTAATACCCAACAGAGCCATGGTTGTCGCTTAACCATATGCTCTGATACCAAATGTAAAGTACGTGATTTTTCGTCGCTCGAAAATCGACATTAATACATTCACTGTATTAACTGCCACATAATGGAATGCCGGAAAACCGAATAGTTTGGGTTAAAGAAGAAGAGGTAGAAGAAAAAGATAGAATAAGTGAGAAAGTAGAAGCAACAGAACAGAAAGAAACAACAGAACAATATCAGAATCTCACCATCGCAGCGGAACAACATATAATAGATAAATGAACATCTTTAAATTAAAAGAACTATATCAGTTATTACATTTTATACACTACATCACATTACATTCATTATCAGAGTTTACAACAACAAACAGCGGAAAAGAATACTATACTAGTAATATGCTACGCCATCCAGCTCGTCTCCAGATTTCTACAGCAACTCCCGAATCCAGAATATCCTGATAACCTGACTCCAGACTGCCCGTGTGGAAATTGGTGGGCACCCAGAGTTTAGGAAGGGAAACAATAAACTCTGAGTCAGTCATGAGACTGGTGTGAGAACTTAACACAGCTTATCTTTAAAACAACAAGATAATTTTAAAGTCAATTCGCAATGCTTTTGGAAAATGAGACTACCATAAGGCTTCCCGCCACACACACAATGCAAACGCAGAATTGGAGGAGATTTCTCTTTATGATAGTAAAAGATGCTTACTACGCAAAACAAATCATTTTTGATATTATTATTAGTGCATAGTGTAAAAAACATTTCGAAAGTAGAATATAAATCTTAGCCAGCATAGTTACCATTATAGTATGCCTACTATAGCTACCATATTAAATGGCAGGTTCTACAACTAAAACCGTACAGGGCTCACATTGTTTTATTTGGATTTCCAACAAATGGTCGGTCAATGGAACTTCCCAAGTAAAATAGAATGCCCCTCGAGAAACGTTCCCGGATCCTAACCGGATCTCTGCTACACAAGGCCGGGTTACCTTTAAGCTAGGTAACAACTGACACGAGTATGTCATCCCTCGGTCATTTGCGACCTTTATCCGAGCGCTCGATAACCAACATCACACAGTAATAAATATAGTGTGTCCACAAAGTAAGTATCTGGGCTCCATACCATGATACCACTTATAATCCAGATAGGAAATGACATACCCTATGGAGGAGCGACCCCCAAATAACCTTGCTGCCACGATTCCTATTTCGACCATAACCGGTCTGTGAGGCTCGACGAAGTCTCGTCCACAAAGCTACCATTTTTCACAAAGCCACGCTTTGATTAACAAATGATCAATAAATAATCATCACACAACAACACTCAGCATGCCACATTACCAAATTGTGAATATATCGCTGATAACCTTCAACTACATAACCTCTGAGCTCGTATGTCTCAAAGAAGGGTGTTAAGCTAAGAGAATAAATTCTCTGCCACCAAAAGAAATGTATTTGAAAGAAATCTTCTTTATGTCTCAAAATGTAATGTAAGACACGTAACCATACAAGTCTTTTCCGGGTTCGAACAGAACCGAAGGCACTTCCAAAGAAGTCCTTGCAATCCGGGTATCCACAATCCCGATCAAATTTCCCATCACAAAGGAAATCTCTATACCGTAGCTAACGGTGCAGAGACAATCGATAGGTCATCCTATCGTTTTCACAAATACCTGGTCTTCGACATTGGACTTCAAATGCTATCCATTTCGACATATCACATATTCAGAATGGGTTATATGACACAAAGGTCCTCTCCCGGCTAAACAGAATAGCGAGCGCTTATTTTAAAAATAAGTGTAGCATTCAAAATTTTCAATCAAATCACTGCAAATACCTACTTAAAGGTAAATATTGATAGCCAGTTATTTAACTATCAATAGGTATGCACAACATCACCAGATTCCAAATAATTTTCCAAATTATTTATTTTCCAAAATATCTTTACAAGATATATATATATATATATATATATATATATATATATATATATATATATATATATTCCATAATTCAAAAATAAATCAATATTTATTTTTAAACAAATTTCCCTTTCCTTTATAAATTCCATAGTGAATTTAAATTTCCAAATATCTACTGATATACGATTTTTCCTTAAATCGATTTCAAATATTCATTTTCAATTTATCTTTAAAAGATAAAATCTCCAAAATACTTCATTTCATAATGGAAAACATTTCCATACTTATTTAATAACAAGTCATTCACAAAACTATTTATTTTCAACATTTGAAAATAATCGATATACTTAAATCAAAATTAAGTATATATTTCATTTTTTAAGAAAAACATTCTCTTAAACACATTCATTTGGGTCAAAACGAAAACGAATGTTGCGTAAAACATCGTTATGACAACCCAAAATTACTAGTATAGGGATTCGGAATTAAGATAGATAAATCCCAATACTATACAAAATATTTTCTTTCAGAAATCATTTACTATAACAACAGTGTTATAGTCCACCATTTCCTTTTATTCCTCGAAAATGTCTATTTCAACAATGAATGTTGAAATCTATGGTTTCGATATTTAATTTATTTTAAAACATCTTTAAAACAATTAACTTCATTTTTTTTAAATATCGCTTTCCCAAAACGTATCCATTTCATTTAAATAATATATTCACTGTCCAAAATCGTGAATATACTTCGTTAACCAATTTCAACATTTCTACGCATTTTATTTAAAGAACTATCCACTGTCCAAAATCGTGAATATAATTCCCTTCATATATTCTTATATCCAACTTATCAAATTCAATTGATTTCGGATTTATAACACAACGTTTATAAACTCCATTTATATTTTTATAAACTTCTATTTATAAAAATCCTTTTTATATCTCATTTTAAATGCTAAAATCTGATTTATAAGTTAATTACTTATAAATCTTTTATTTTACAAATTCATTCATTTTAAAATTTCACAATTTATAAATCTATAAATTGCATTTGCTTATGAAATCCATTTTTATTTCATTTTAACACTTATAAAAACTCGTTTTATAATTCCAATATTTTTAATTTATAAAATGTCAATTTTATAAACCTCTTATATAAATCGTTTATAATAATTCAAAAATCCCAATTTAAATCATTTTACAAAAATTCTATAATTTTTATAACATAAAAATTATAACTTTTATTTATTTAAAAATAAATCTATTTACTTCGTCATCCAAAACATATATTTTCTAATCACTTGAAAATCTATTTAAATTTCAAAATTATCATTTTAACAATTTTAAACTTTAAAAATAATCCCAATGATGCCACAGCACCAAAAAATCAATCACGGCATCCAAACCATCATATATCATCATATGAAAATCAACATATCACAATATTTGCAATCAAATAAATACTGGTGAGGAATCCAGTTGGATCCCTCCAACCTGTTACCTGCATCCACAGATGTTAGCACAATACCAATTCCGCTTCAAGACGGCATATCGTGGTATATGGGGTTTATAAAATACTATCCGCTATTATGCGGCGCAATAGGGTCTCATCCGCTATACAATGCGGGAAATCAACTCCAAGTACATAAATAATACCAATTTCACTGTACTACGAAATATTCGCGGTATATTTTTTTTACTAAATAACCTCCGCTTACTAGCGGCGCATAATGTCTATTTAACAATCAATAGATAGCAATCATCATTCAAACATACAATCAAGCAATTTTATATCTAACTATTTAAAATTAAAAATCGAAACTGATTCGATTGAGTGAGAAGTTCTCACCTTGATTTTCCGACAAACGTTTCAAATTTTAGATTAAATCGAGCTGTGTTCGATTTAACCTAAAATTTCACCAGTTCCAATAGTCTCCATACTTACGCCGCAGCCTAGTGCGCGTCGCTGCGATTCCGGCGCTGCCAATATCGTCAAATTCTGGTCACGTATGAACAAGTTATACCCTTTTAAACATTATACAAATTTTAATATAATAAATTTACAAATTTATTTTAATTTGAAACCTACAACTAATCAAGGGCGTGAATTTCAAAACTTCAGATCCAAGCTGCGTTTTCATTTCTTCTTCCCTCTCGCACGTTACAAACCGAGAAACCCATTGTCGCTCCCATACTTCCCAAATCGTGACCCCCTTGATATCTTTCGCCTCGATCGGAGGCCATCACCTCGAAGCCCCATGCGAAAGCTTCCCATGGCCGGAGTCACGCGCGACTCGGTCGCCTCTAGTCCCAGAAATACACGCACAAACGTGTGGCCTTTGAGCCTAGAATTCTCCCTCCCCGTGACGCGAACATCAATCATTACCGTAGGATCTGGTAGAGGTCAATGCACCCTACAACTTCCTAGTTGAAGTTTCCTCCCGAAAATCCATGGATTCAAAGAAAAAAACGAGAGAATATGATGAAGTTTCGGCCATTAAAGTTATAAGCGGCGGCTACTAAAGTGGATTAGGGTTTTGCTGAAGAAGACATATTTATAAACAATTATAATTATTATTTTAATATTAAATCCACCTCTAAACCATTTTCTCAAACGATCTAAAAATCTCTCGCGGAGACCGGCGTTTCTTGGGTTTATCCCGCGTTTCGAACACAATGGAACGTGTTTCGGAGGCTAATTCCATCGTATGCGCGAGTTACGACAATAAACGATAAATTTTAAATTAAACCGATTAAGCAAATTTCTAGGCATTTTGGCTTGCCCCGGACAAACTATAAATCCGATTGACTTGAAATTTGAAACCTTACAATGATATAACATTACGGATCCGATGAAATTGGTTTCGTCAAAATCTGAGACTATTTGAAAAATGGCTATTTTCCAATCGATAATTAAATATTAAAATATTCAATTTTGACAAATTAACTTCAAATTCAATTTCAAAAGTTCTATAATGTTATTCTAACTTCAATATGATTAAATAAAATTTTCCAAATCATTTTAAACCCATTTTCAATTATTTCTATAATTTCAACTATTAAATAATCGATTTAATTATCCAATTAAATCCAGATATTCGAGATAAAATTATTTGACTTATAAATTTCACTTATTAATATTTAAAATCAATTAAATATTCAATTTTTAATTAACAAAAATTCTGGTCGTTATAAGTCCCATGACTAACACAGAGTTTATTGTTCCCTTTCTAAACTCTGGGTGCCCATAATTTCCACACGGGTAGCCTAGATGCAAGTTATCAGTGTTTTGGAGCTGGCTTGGAATCTTTTGAAGTCTTTTGGTTTGGATATCTTTTGAAGTGTTGGAGTTTTAAGACCTTATTGAAGTAGAAGTATGTTGGAACCTTTTGAAGACTCTATTGTCGTTCCGTTGTGAAGTTGTTATCATTCTGCTGTTATATCAGTGTGTAGCACTCTGATGTTAGTGATAATTGTTGTGATCAAATATTGTGATGATGTTGTATCTGCATGTTGGTCAATGATATTCATTTTTTTCAGCTGTTTAAATTCATCTAATGTTGTTATAAGCTCCATCCGAACTGGAGTTCGGCGTTCAAATCTCCGGCATTCGAATACAAGTGAGGTATTTGATGTCGATTTTCGAACGCTAGATTTCAGGTTGTGACAATCGCTCACTCGATCACATAATTTCTCTTCCGAACTAGTATTGTCCACCCGGCTTCCTATTGTGGACTCAAATCTAGTTTCTTGATCAGAAATCGTCATTCTCCTTGCATAGCCATAGCTCTGATAGAGAATATCCAGAACCAATCAATAATCTATATCCGGGTTCACCATCGAAAATTGAGTGAAAAATCCCAACTCGGATCAATATACTATCTCGAAATTCTATGCTCGAATCTGGATCAAATCACTATGCGAATAGAACAATATACGTACATCCTACGTATTTATCTCCATTGATTAGTAGCTAAATCAATTCTCTTTCTATTTACATTCACTCTAATTTCATTCACTTACTCACAATTGCTTCAATCATCATTTGGATTATCACCAAAATTCTTATCTCAAATGGATATTTAATCATAAGAAGTTTTCACTCTGACCAGCTTATATTTAGAAGATAATTTAAAAAGTTTAATATAAATAAGTAGTTGAAAAATAATTATTAGATGTAAAATAGAAGTAAAATAGTTAAGTAGTTATAAAATAGTAAAATGGTTATAAAATAATAGATAATTGCAAAATAGTTGTAAACTAGTAATTATTTATAAAGTAGTTGAAAAATAGTAATTAGTTTATAAAACAGTTGTAAAATAATTAAATAGTTCCAAAAGTAGTTGTAACATAAGTATAAGATAGTTTTGGGTTTTAAAAAAAGTAGTATAGTAAATAGTTTGGAAAAATAGATTTAAAACAGCTTATAATAATTGAAAAATTGTCCAGAGCTAAACTGTTCCACTACCCAATCTTTATTCCAATCAAATCAATTTCAAATTTCCATTTCCTCTTAACATTGATTCAATCTCAAAAATCAATTTAAACAACTTCAATTCCCACTCCAAATTTAACTTTATTCCACTTCGATTTCAATCTCTATTTATACAAGTAATTTTCAAATTGAACCAATTTTCAATTTCAATTCATTTCAACTTCAATCTAAAATAATCCCAATCCAAGTTGAATTAACCTCGATTCTTTCCAATTTCAAATCAAATTCGATTTGAATTTGAAACTATTCAACTTTAATCACAATTCCAAATTATTCAAATCAAATTTCAATTTGAACTAATTTAAATTCAATTTCACTTCAAAACATCTCGAATTATATAAATTCGAGTTAAATTTTCAAATGTTGGTTTAACCTCTTAAACCAAATTAACCTTTATTTAAAGTCTTTAAATACTTAATTTTGAGTCCAAATTTCACATATTGCAATTTAAATCACATCTACTTCTTCAAGTTAAATTTTTATCTTCAAAAATCAAAATTACTTAAATAATTTCAATATAAATATTATTTCCACTAGATTTCAGCAATGGATATATATTTCCTCAATCCATTACTAAATTCATTTCAAAAAATCCAATTCACATTTTCATAGATTATTAATAACAATAGGATGATATTAGGATAAATAAACATCCAATTTATTCAAAATCATCCATCAATAGCATCTATTACCCATTCCCAGAACTCAAACCCATTTGAGATCTTATATAGCTCCTCCCAAAACAACCCATTTAACTTCCCTAAGTTAAATTCCAATTTCATCTTGAAAATTTCCAAATTAGGTCGTTCGTTTAAACTAATTAACTTCCTTCAAGTTAAATTCAATTTAAATCCCATTAACCTTACTTAAATTTGAATTCCCGCTTCAAATTTTAAACTTCATATTAATAATCTTCCACATCACATTCCAATTTATAAGTCATGCTCACCTAAATGTTTAATTCCTTAAAACATTTCATTTTGCTTGATCATTAATAAGAATTTCATTATTAAACACAACAACCATTTAAGATAATAACCAGGGTTATTGCAACTGGAAATCAATTCATTATTATCTTTATTTTGAAAACCCTTCTCCAAATTCAAGATCTTAATTTCAGTTTGAATCCATTTCAAACTTATCTTCAATCAATTTCAGTTTGGTTGTATTTCTATTACCACTTAATTCTTGTTATTTCATTTAATTCCAATAATTTAACAACCAATTACCTTAATATTTATTAGAAAGAAATATTGCTTAATATATCAAAATATAATCTTATATAAGAATCATTCATTATTAAAACCATTTTTAAACCTTTATATATAAGAAAATAACAAGTATGCTTTCATATATCACACTCAACTCATTCTAGGGTACCCTTAACCCTACTTAATGAGTACGCCCTCCAGAGTCAAGATTCTCGCTTAACCTTCTGCTCTAATACCAAATGTAACCACCTGGAATTTTCGATCCCGAAGATTCCAGATAGTTAGGAAAAGAAGAAAAGAGATAGAAGAAGAAATAGAAATGAAATACAGAATCTCACATTTGCAGCGGATCAAAATATAATATCGAATAAAATAACAGTTATACAAGGAAAACTGAATCAGTTAGTTTACATTAATACATCAGAGTTAAAACATTTCACAATCACTAGACAGTTAAAATGAACTTGTCCTAGATATACAACAATATATCACAGCGGATACACTCCAAACGTTCCTGCCATCCAGCTCGCCTCCTGAGATCCAAAACGTCCTTACCTGAAAATCTGCAATACTCGGTGTGACCCGAACATTACATCAAAGTAACACCCGGGTCAGGCTGGAAACCAGTGTGAGTAAACCCATCTAACAAGAAATACCAATGCATACAACTTTTTAAGAACCCGGGTAACTCGTACCTTATTATGAGTTCTTAACTTGCCATAATCAAACTCACTTCACACACAATTCTTCAAGTATCATTACATAATTTAAATAGTCCAGTTTACTTGAATTATTCCATTCAAGCCCATTTATTTCACATATCAAATTTATAAAGAATTATCGGAGATTTCCAATTGAATTGGTTTCGGATATGTACTAATTCTCGACCCCGGTCTCTTCGAGTCCCATGTCATCTTAACCCAAAATATTCAAATGGAATACAATTCATACTTTAAATACAAGATGTCACTTTTACACAACAACTCATAATCGATAGATAACACATTATCACTGTTTAACCCAAAAATCTCATATCATAAAACATTTCATATCAGAGATATTAACCAATTCACGGCATTTAATATAATCCAATCATTCATAAGCTGAGTTAAATAATCACACAATTAATTTAAACCAAATAAATTAATTACCTAACCCTGCTTAATTAATATTAATTACAAACCATTTGTTATTACTTTAATTGATTAATGAAATTAATTAATCATCCTTAATTACCAAGGTTAAGTAGTTATCCTCAATTCCTTAATTATCCCTTAATTAATTAACCTTTGATTAAATTAATTAACCTTTAACAAATAAATCCTTAAATTAATTATATAAGTAATTAATCTCTAATTAATTAATCCCTAATTTCCAATTAATTAATCTCTAATTAATTTATTATTCTTAATTAATTAATCTAATTAATTAGAAATTAATCAATCTCCCTTTAGTTACTTTATTAATTTAATTAATCATTAATTATCCAAGACCTTAATTAACTTTAAGATAACCATTTATCTTTATTGATTGCTTAAATTACACAAATTTTTTGAACATTTATCTTTTACTCAACTACTTAATTTCATCTTTCATTTAAGTTTAAAAAAAACTTAAGAAATCAACTAAATTAATTTAAGTAAAATAAATCATATAACCTTCCTTAAACCAATACCTAAAAGCATTTATATAAGAAATTGTTTTTAGAAATAGTCAAATCATGGTTTACTTTTAAATTTAAAACTTCCTTCGTTTAAATTAAAACTTGTTAAAAGAACTTACTTCGGGTCCAACCCAGTAAAACATGAATCCATACCCGAGACTCCCTGCTTCTTCTTCTTCTTTTTTAAAAAAAAATTTTTTTTTAACTTTAAAACTGTTTCAACTTAACCCTGCTAACGCACTCGAGACAAATCTCGAGACAACTCAAATTTTACCGGAGCTACACAAAAATTCACCCGAGCTCAGCGATCTACAAACATGCGACAACACCGTACAGATGGTCGGAGCATCTCCGACCATCGCCACTACCTCCGACAAGTCGAACGTGGCCTTTCTACTCGATAACGAACACCCAAGCTTTGAATCAAACTCGAAAATGAGATCGAGCCTAAACGAACCCACAATAGAGAGAACAATCACCAAACCCTTTCCCTTGCTGCCACCTCCGGCCACCAGGAGTTTTGAAACTTGACCAACTCTTCTCCAAAGGCGCATGCACCTATTTTCCTACTCGCAATCAAGCCCGCAACTTCCACGATGGAGAATTCAATCCAAAAATGCTGACGAACCCAACAGGCCGTAAACCCTTGTTCACCTCGTTTCGCCTCCGCCATGCTCGAGTAATTCTTCAACCATTTTTGCCATCATTCCTAATCCATGAACCACCTCCCATAACAACCCTGATCACTCAAATGCCGCCAATAACCAGAATTTAATCAATTTGCAAATTCTAATCAATTCAAAATTCCCCACGATCTACCATACTAAAAATCTTGATTTTGATCTTAAAATTCATGATTTATGTAAACAATCAGGATCAAGAAATAAAAACCCAAATTTTAATCACTCAAAATTTGAACAAAAATATGAATTTGCTGTATTTTAGATTTTCCAGTCAATCCAACCATTCTTACCACTTAAAAATATTTTAACATTAAAATCTTGCCAATTCGATCACATTTTACTAAGACACCAAAGTCTATAAAGGATTTAAAGAATAGAAATTTGATTTTCAAACAAGGTTTGAACCCTATAAAACTTGAACAGAGCAAAAGATCATATACCAGACATGCACAATCATATCTACCCCCATATATATATATATACACACACACACACACACACACACACACTTATTTATTTATATATATATATATGTAAACCCTTACAATTTTACTTCAAGCATGTTTTTCAAACACAAAAAAATCCAGATTTGAAAGAATTTACTCACCTTATTAAAAGAAAAGAGGAATTTTCTTCTTGAAACCTGGAAATTATATGATAACTGGAAATTGCTTTTGTTTTCTGAAACTTGTATTTGATTCTAAACTTAGCTTGCTTGATTGCTGAGACGATCTTGAGTTGTTTACAAATTGAAAACTGATCTTGTGTTAGGTTTTGAGTTGCAAATGTTTGAATCTGTTTTGATTCTTCTTTTTGATTCACTTTGATTTAGTTTTCTTCCTTTTTTTACTGGATTTTATTACAGACTATTGTTTCTTTACTTTAGAAATTTAACTGATAAAAGAAAATGTAAGATAGGTAGGAAGACGTTTATATAACTTAATTTTATCATTTATTAATTATTTGAAAAATAAGAAGAGATTAAGGACACTGTACAATTTTGATAACACTTGTCACTAAACCCATTTCTTCGCTTACATTTGTGATTTCCATGCTTTATATATTTACAAATGTTAGAAACTTATTTTATATATCTCTTAAAATTTATATGTAAAATTCTATATCATATTTCCTATTTAATTCAATATTTATATATGTATGTGTATAATTATATTTAAACTTTATCATTTTAGTTTAGATTTGTACAATATAAAAATCCAATTATACACTCATAGATAATTATATATATACACACACTAACTTTTAAAATACAGAGTTTGTTTTAGAATCAATTTTTAAGATGTTTGAAGTTCAAATCCAAACTTTTATTTGCCATCCTATACATACGTACATACATACATACATATATATATATATATATATATATATATATTGTAGCTTTGTTGTAGTAAAAATATATAATTTATCCTTAATAGCTTTAAAAATAAATATTGATTTTAAACCATAGCTAACTACTTACAACATTCATATTTGCGTTAAAATAGAAACATATTTATTTGTAAAAGATAAACTCTGCCAAATTAAATAATAATAAAGAAGATCAATATAAAATATTATTAAATTTCAATAATTATATCAGGAGATTATTAAATGAATATTTATCCAAATATTTATGATTCAACATTTATTATAGTTCAAATTAATCTATATACATATATATATCAGAATTTCATTTGTTCAATTAACAAATGAGTATTTTAATAATTTTAATTCTGTTAATTTCCAATTAACAGATTCCTAAAAATTCGGGTTGTCACAGTTTGCGATGGTGGCATACAATGGCATGGAGCTCGATTTGTGGAAGAGTCTCATAAGCATCGACTTAATTTAGGATTGAGAATGATTTCAAAGTTAAATAGACCGATGCAAATACACATTTTCTTACTAGAAATCAAATCCTAGTTGAGACGTTCTTTTTAGATGACTTGAGGTTTCTTGCATTAGTAAAAGTGACACATCCCGCCTTTTGGTACATTTCAAATCGACGATAAACCACACACGTCAGACTTAAACCATACAGAAGGGTGGATTATTATGGGGTAAATAACAAAAAGCAGAGAAAGAAAAAAATAAAACAGAATCATGCAGCAGAACGATAAAATATAATAATCAAATATACAGTTCACGAAGCGGTTTTACAAAATATTCGATTATACTTATACAATACGTATCAGAGTTACACATACCAGAGAACAATAAAAAATGAAGCGAATCAGTATGAATGTGGAGGAATACTATAATAAATAATAATACATCTTCGTCTTCGTCCTTCCAAATACGATCTTCCAAATCCTGAAATGCTCAGGCTGACCCGAGCGAATTGAAAAGACAAAGCACTCGAGTCAGAAGTAAAAGATCTTATATAAGTTAAATCAACGGTAAATTATGAGTGGAACGGCATCATAGATGTTTACGGGATTTGACATCTCCTATCCAGTGTCCAACGTGAGTGCAGTAACTTAAGAGATGCTCGGGATTCACATCTCCTAAGGATCCGTTAAACTATTTACTATGTAGTAATATTTCGCTATTATAATAATGTCTATAGTAAAGTAAACTTACTTTTAAATAGCATTAAGGCTTTACATTTTTCACCTTAACACGTAATAGTCTCAATAGTCCATCCAATATCATGGTCCCTCATGATCGGGAAGCCAGCAGAGGATACCACACGGGTTACGGGAGAAAACCATACTCGTACAAGGCACGCTAGGGTAGGTGACACGACACACAAGGCAATGTTAGGATAGATATATCAATTACGAATCCGTACAATTCTATCCAAAACAATAGAAATCATTTTCAAAATATTTATACATATAGACCGATGGTGTTTGTATATAATTTTCAATCCTATGATCAAGTGATACAGATATTTATCATTTCAATCCGTAATTTAAAATAAAAATACGGTTATATATATCATTTCAAACCGCATTCCCAAATGAAATAAAAATGCATAACAACTTGCAGTTTATAACAATATAAAATATAACATCCATTCATCCAATATCAATCATCAACCACTTATCACAATCATCATCCAATTAAATCCATAACATCAATATAAATAGATAATAAATTACAGATATTTACCGACAGTTTATATGCAAAATAAATTAACTAATAATTTAACTGGCAGTTTATATGCAATAATAAATTAAATAATGATTTAACTGGCATTTTATATGCAATAATAAATTAAATAACAAATTAATTCAATAAATTCAATTTAACTAGAATGATGATCAAAATATACCAACAACAATGACTAAATATCTAATCACATCAAAAATTAATTTAATACACATAAGAAATTTTAGAAGTTGTGAGTGGGTTAAAACACTCACCTTTTGAATTTAAATTGAATTTAAATCCAATTTAAATCAAAAATTTGAACAGTCTCAGAATTCTACCAAACCAGTGCCTAAAATGTCCGAAATTCTAATACGAACCTAACGGAGAAAACCGCCCGTAAAACGGACCTCGTATGTGAAAGTTATGCGTATTAAAACATTAAACAAAATTGAATTATAAAATAAAAAAAATAAGAAGAAAGAACACGTTACCCCTACGCCATGTCACGCTTCATCTCCCTAACTTGGACATGCACGAAACAGAAACACGAACCCTAGCATGCAAATGAACGTGCCGCCACCATCATCGAACTTCGCCGCACCAAGGGCTTCGCCCTCATCTCCAAGACCACTCGCGACGATGAGCAACCCCACATCATGCCCACCCGCCACTGTACTCTTTCCCTAGGTCGAAATTTTCCACCAAATCAAACTGTCAATTAGCGAAAGGAAGCATACCGATGAACTCCACTCAATGATCTCGACAAAACCCACAAATCAATTTGGCTTTCGGTTGCAGTCGATCGCGATGAAAAGAACGGCCAAGAATAAACGAGCCCATTTCGGCTAAACAGAAACCCATATCCTAAAAAGAATCACATAATTGAGATGCGCTCTTCGAGAGCTTTCCGACGATATAAAATATGATATTGTTTGGAGAGTTTGAATTTTTGGCTTTGGATTTGATTTGGAATTGTGTTTGGGAATTAGGGTTTGCAGCCATTGGAAAGAGGAGCTAATAGAACGTATAGAAATGAGGAATAAGAAATGAATTAGGGTTTATAACAGGATAAATATAGAAAAAGTTGAAATAGAATAGATGGGCACGATTGATTTGCGCGTTGAATGATAAAATAGCCCGAAAAGCCCATTTCAACTCCGGAACGAAATTGGGTCGACCCATATATCAAAATAGACGTTTTAAAATATTTTAAAATCAATGGAACATGTTTCAATTCCAAATTCCATCGTATGAAGAAGTTATGCTAAAATTAAGTTATTTCAAATTGATTTCAACTGATTTCAAGGCGTTTCGAGTCCGTACGATCAAAATACAAGCCCGATTGCTACGAAACTTGAAATCCCATAATCACCGTTACAGACCCGATGAAACTGGTTTCGTCGAAATCCGAGTCAATGACCAAAATGGCTATTTTTACATTTATTAAATAAATAAACTATTAATTTATTAAATCAAATTTTCAGTTTCCATTCTAAAATTGACAATTTTTATCATCTCTAAATTTCTTAATCATTTACACTAATTTAAACAAATTTAAATGTCAATTTAGAGTTAATTAATCTATCAATTTCAATGTTAACCTTAATTCCATTAAATTCAAAATTATAAATTTGATTTCCAAAAATTCCATTAAATTTACATTTCATTCTATTATTCAATCCATTATTATCAAACGGATCAAATTAACATTGGATTCGAAATCTATTACATTAATATCCTCACATTCCATATTCATATCAATTAACGAAATATTTAGATAGTGAATTTCATTTATTTGCAATAAACCCAATTACCATAATTTAAATTCAAATAAATAAATAAATCTTGGTTCACATTCCTATTATTCAAACAATCATTATCCTATTTATACTTATTTATCAACCATAATTATTGCAATTCGTTATCTAATATTGATTTGATCAAATTACAATTATTACGTATTATTCCATCAATAATATAATTTGAACTTATTTCCCAATTTATTAATTACAATCAATTATAACCCTACAATTTATTTCAATTAATTAGGATTGCACTAAATTAATTATTTATTAACATTATTACCTTTAATTGCAATTTGATTACCAATCTTATTTAACACACTAATAACATATATTAGTTGTCACCTATTTACTTTTACTTACATTTACAAAATTATTACCTACCATTAACACTGTATTATTTCATTAATTAATTCAATACTAACATTTTTTTTCTTATATTTCACTTACAAATCTAATCTACAATAACCGCAATATTAAGTGAATAGATTGCGATTGATTCCCAATCAATTTTTAATATATTAAATAATGTGTAACCTATAATAATATTAGTCACCATTTACATTAAATCACATTTATAACACTTTTAAGTTTATTATCGTAAACAAATGTTACAACTTCTTCTATATTAATAATTCCCATTTCATCCTAGTTTTCAATTAATATAGAAATTTTACTTACTATTATATTCATTTATTATAGATTACATTCCAATTAATTAAATTTGATTCCAATAAACTGATTTGGTTTAATTGCCATATTTATACTAGGTCCATTATTACTTTGTATACCTAGTTACATTAGTTTTATATCCCATTACACAAATATACGCCTATTTACACCTCAAATTTATATAAATTTTATATTTCTAAATGTGAATCTTGTCAATTGTACACATTAATTAAGGTTTAAAATCAATTAATTAATTTTCCTAATTCCATTCTTTTCACTAATTTATTACCTTATAAATACATTCAGTTACTATTAATCAATATATTGTTTCATTGGTAAATTCAATACTTACTTTTATTTACTTATTTTAAATTTTATAACTAAGTGCAATAATTTACACTATTTCATTATAAATTATAAAGTTTTTTTTATTTCTTTCTAAATTTAATTACAAAGATCTAATTAAATTAACCAATTTATTTATCAAAATTTACGGGTCGTTACAAAAAGGCATGCTTTTTGATTGCCTTGAATAGCTTGAGCGTATCAACTTCCAGAAAGGTGCGACTATAGCGCCTAGGCGTGTGCCCTAATAACACTGACTAATAATGAATATTAAATATAAAAACAAAGTGGTCAATTATAATTCAAACGATATGCTATTTTTTTTATAGTTAACATTAATGCAACATTATATTTCAAAATACTAGAACTCGCCAAATAAAATATTATGGTATCTTCATCATAGAGGCTTTCATTAAATACATCCACAAATCATAATTGTTTGATATTATAACCTTCAAGAGTATAAGTCAAGGTTGGTGTGAACTTGCCAAGCCTCAACGTAAATCCAAGACCGGATCGGGTTATGGGTCTACCCTTTCTGTTGATCCAACGAGATGGATCTTGATGGGTTGAAATAGAGGTGGATCTTTCGCATTTGAGAGTCGTACTGCCATCCTTAGATTCTACACATACTTTCTCAAAGTTGACAAAATAATCTTGATTTTCTGAAAATATTATTGTGCTGATTTTGCATGATTAGTTGGCTTAAATTCCAATCTAAAAGAAAAAATAAAAATGGATCAATATATAATTATTTGTTGAAATTTTAGGCTTAATTTATGTTTATATTATTTAGGCTGCAGTTTTATTGTTATGAATAAATGAAAGAAAAATTACTTTACTTTTAGCTAACATTATTCAAATTTAATTTTGGATTATCATTAATTCAGTTTAAAATAGAAATAGAAGATGGAGAAAATTAAGATGGTAGCATATATAAAAGATTAATAATTAAACAATCATGATACTTTAGTTAATGTTTTACAAAGCTCCAACTATTTTTAATCAAATAGAATCATGACACTGAATGAAATAATAAATTTAGCTTAAATGATGCCTTAATTGCGAATTTGAAACAATTATTCAAGTATACAATAAACATTGTGAACCGCTAAACTTAAATATATATATGAAAGTAAATTAAATATTGTTTTACAATTGAGCTTTTATCTAATTTAATAGATGTACTATGTATGCATTTTTCTAGATGGTAAACTTATTACTATGCAAAATATAGAGATTTAGTCATTTGATGTTAACAATATCTAAATTCAAACCCAATCTATCATTAATTTAATTTAAAATTAAAATGGATGGTGGAGAAATGAAAGATGGTAAAATTTCGAAAGATATTAGTAATTAAATAGCCATAACATGCTTATTAATGTTTTGCAAAAATCTAGGTTAGCTTTAACATTTAAAACCTCATTTATGTGATAATTATGTTTTTTTCTCTTGTAATAATATAGGATACCTTTAACCTTTTCAACTTATAAAAGCACCCCTGGAATTTGTGGAAATTCGAAGTAGATATCAGTTTTAAACAATTATTTAAAATGCAACATTAAAATTTATGGTGTTATGTAAGTGAAATTGCATACAAAAAAAACTAAATGTTAGTAACAACAAAAGGGTTGATAATAATACGTTTTTATGCAGTTAAATTGCTTTTATTATGTGTTGGCCATGCAGAATTAGTTAGCTCTTCATTTTATTTCATCACTACAGTACAACATACACAATAATTTTTAATTTATATGCTTTTGCTAAAGTAATTCAAGATATATTTATAAAAGTATTATATTTCATGAAATTAAATGGTAGAAATGTATTATTTGTTCAAAATTTTAATACCTTTTCCTAAGTCAAAGTGCTAGTCGCTTGATTCATTTTCCTTTGCATTTGAATTTAAGGTTTTTGATTTGAAATTTTGATTTAGATCACTAATTTTGTATTGTAATGAATTTATACATGATGTTGTTATTTGAAAATTCTTTTTTATAAACAACATTAATAAATCACACATAAATCAAACCTAAATTTTAGAATGCAAAACTCTTATTATAATGCTAACAGTATGATTCATCAAGTTAAAGTGCATAATAAATGAAAATTAAAATTTTGAATCAACAGTAATTTTACTTAGTCAGAAGATTAAAGATTTCGAGATTACTAGTGATTTTACGGATAAAAACAAAAGATGAGCTTGAATTTAGGGAGGATAACAAACTATGGATCATAGATAATTAAATATTATGAGAGAACTTATAGCTGCATGCAAAGGATATGTCAAAAAAATCCATATTCTAAATACATAATGAGTATCACATGCCAAACATTAAGAGAGAAAATTAAGAATGAAGGAGAATGCACGTATGAGAACTTAGCTTTAGTTGTATAACATAGATTAGTTTAGAAAGTTGATAGAATCAAAATTTAAATTGATTGTTGAATAATTAAAACCAATAAGTTTCTGAAAAAGTTCATGAAAATTGTATTGTGTGTAGGATAGTTCATTATTGTGGAAAAGAATATTTTTGCTATTAAAATTATGTATCTAAGTAAAGTAAGAAAAATTGCATGGAGAAATACATTTATCATGTTGATGAAGAACAAACACGAGATGGAAAGTTGTCAATCAAATCAATCTTTAAAACAAGGCATTAAATCAAACACATGTTATATTGGATGAGGGATGTATTCCTTTGTATTCATACACAAATACTTTTTTTCCCACATCTCATGCAGTAGCATTAATTAACTAAAATACTATAATCGATAAAAATAAATTGAAATGAATGGATTGCATGCATCTGGGACATAGGAACACAAGCACCGCAGGAAAAGAATTAAATCTCACTAGAAAATGCATAGAGAACCAGTTGTAATTTAAAATTAAAATGACAAGCTAACACTTCAATTTAAAAGAGTGAGCAAAAATAGATTTTTCCATTGATTGAGGTTATATCAAATAAAATTAATGGAAAAAATAAAATGATTGGTTTCATTTTCCAATATAGCAATTTAGTTAAATAATGGAAATTAGGCTGAAAGGCTTTTCATTCAGATAATACATGAATTTATCATTTTCTATAAATTATCCTTAAAACTTAATATTCATAAGTGTTATCCTTCAAAAATATCACTCTGGACTGAGTGTCCCACCTAAATAGAAAATTCCAAAGTAGGAATACTCTCGAAAGGTCATTATTACAATGCCAAACCATGCTTTTATTTTAGATTCTCATATTTAATTCCAAGCAATAAAAGCAAGAATGTTGTAGATTTTTTTTATTTTTAAGCCTAAAACCTGAAGGAAACAAGTTTTCTAACGGAAATAAGCATTATAAATGAAATGAAAAAGAAGAAGTGGAATTGGATGGTGAAACTCGAGTTACGTTACACATATGATTTATTCAGTGGCCAAGGCTTTGGCAAACTGGGTTTTAGTTGATATGGCCCAAGCAAACTAGGGTTTAAAAAATTAAGCAGTTACCATTTTGAAGTAATTTACCAGGCTTCTTAATGAAATCTTGCCTAATCAAAAGCCATGGTTGAATATATATTCACAATATCATGTTTAAAAATGTCATCGTTGCACGCTAATTTGATTGGCTTCATTGTAGTCTTGTTATTTCCCCATGGTTGGAAGCTTCATTATACTTTTACTGTCTACTAATTTGCTTCATTCACATAAGCACTGTTTGCTATGTATAGATTCATCAGAGTGGCTTTCAGCCAATAGTCCCAATTTTCAAAGACAATTCACGGAACATCCCTGACTTAGTACAATTTAAAATTTGGTTCCTATTTTATAAAACATGGACAATCTTTCTTAGTTATCCTTGCCAACATGACAGATGACCATGTGTTAAAATTAAGGACAAAATGAGAATAAAATAACTAAAAATCATTAATATGGACTAAATTTACAAAAGGGTAAATGGAGGGATGTTTTGTATAGCAACATTGGAAAGGAGGACTTAGAGCCATTTCTTGTTCGTTGGTGAGCAGGCCCACGACTAATATGACATCTTGTTATTTAAATTATTTTATTTTCATTTTATAAAATTATATTTTTTTCAAATACTATTTCCTATTCTCTGTTCACTAGTGTATTTCAACCTCTACTTCGAAATGTATTCCTTATTTCATGGTGGATTTTAAAGTCTGCCTTATCATTTTGAATTAATTTTCTTATTTTTTGGGTGCATTCTATAGTGCAACATTCTTTTGAATTTATACTTTATCTGATAACATATTTTTAAACTAAAATTTTAATGTTGTTTCCATAGGGTCTTAGTTGATTCTAGATTGAAACATTAATTTTCAAATTATTATTTGATAGTACACATATTTTTTTACTATTGACTCCTTAATGGTTCCTTATTCACTATGAATACTAGAAGTGAATGTCATTTAACATTAAACTTTGGAAATTTTAAAAACCTATTTTATCCTTCCTTCTCAAATGTGCAGTTTGGAGAAATCTTGCCCCTTTCTTACATAAGTTATAGCTATTATTTATTTTAGGTAAAAATGCTAACCATACAACCTACTATTTGATGACATTACAGGCTTTGAAAAGAAATATATTATTGTATACCTCATAATGACTCACTTATGATGTTTTGAAAATTCATTTGCTGCCCACTTAACCCTAAATACTCATCTGCTTATTCGCACTTTATATATATTTATACTGAATTTTTGTAGTCTATATAAAATTGCAATAAAATTGAGGATAAAACACAAATATAAGTGCTAACACAAGAATTTGGCATTAATATTCAAACTTTTAAGGACTTTCCCAATTTATAATGAACATTCAAGCCATTTAAAAAGAGTCGGTTAATTTATTTTCCATTTGTGCTCCATAAATAAATAACATAATATAATATAAATAGTACCATTTTTTGATGGCAATAACAAATATGGTAACAATCAACCGTCCATAACTATGATCATGGGAATTAATGTAATTTCTCTTTGTGCACTTATTATTGAAATACTAACCTAAGGCATGCTTTGCAACGTGCTGCCACTATATTGGCATTACATGAACAGTAAAAGCAGGGTGTGTGTCTTGTAGGTTTTTCCTATTGGCATTAATCTTAGCTCCTCATTCCTTTCACTTTGCCATATATCTCTCATCAAGCCGTTCAATTAGATCGACGGCCGGATACGCTTTGTACATGTTTTACTGCTCAATCTCAGCCATTTAAGCATTAGTTTTAGTTATTATAAGAACTCCATGCATGCCAACTTCAAAGGGGATAATCATCCTTTTTATGATAAATGATCCGCTTGCCCCGAAAATGCCCAGGCCCAATAGGGAAATCCCAATTCAGTGGCCTTTTGATACAATCAAATAGATTTCAATAAGGGTGCCATATTCTTGGAGTCCAAACTATGTGATTGAATAAATCCTCCTCAATCTGCTATGGATCGAGGGTCCCTTTCCCTTCTTCAAACTGTGATTCGTATTTTCATAGAAAAATCTTTGATCAACGATAGAAAAAGATTTATTTTGCCACATATCTAACGAATTCCTTGGTTCGTATTGAAGAAGTAATGTCACTTGATTATTATTGTTAACCTGCCTTTTGGCAAGGCAGTATACTGGCAGATTTAACCCAATAGACTTTAAGTTTATCAAGGATGATGATTCCAGAGTGATGATTGTAGGGCCTGAAAGTCAAGTACAGATAATAATGTGAAGCTAGGGTTGGATGGAGTTGGTAGATAAACGATGTGGGATGCTTGAAATATGGATGAAGGTGGATGGATTGGCATCATTAGAGAAGTGGATGGATAAGCATAACATTGTGTAATAGGAGAGGTCGGCATAAGAATATGGAATAGGTAGGATCAATGTAGTATTGAGGAAGAGGATGGATCATCATAACATTATGGAAGAGGATGGATCGACATAACATTGGGGAAGAGGATGGATCAGCATAAATGATAGCAGATGGATCGGTATGGATGGATAGATAGGCAGTCGGCATAGCCTATGAAAGATGGATCGGTGTAGCATATGAAGAAACGGATCAGTGCTGCATATAGATGGATGAATCAACAAACGTGATTCCATCAAGGAAGATTAGTATATGTTAAAAATCAAGTGCATTCTTGCATTCAATAACCAATCCATCTTCATTGGGATTTGGGCCTAGCAACCCTTATGGTGGGCTCATATGGATAAGAAGGTCATTTAGCCGAAGTTTAAGAGTGATTGGTTGTCCTCTTCACCTATAAATATAGCAGGCATGGCTTCAAAAAAAAAGGTTCTTCTTATTTTCTCTTCTCTTTATCTTCTACCTAAGCCATACTCTGCTAGTTTGTTTCTTGAGTTTCATGGTCTTATAACTATAACTAGCAGTGAAACCTAATAAATGAGAATTCTAGAGTGGATGTAAGCCGGAGTTAGCCGAAACAACTATAGATCTTGTCTCTTTTTATTTGCTTTCGTTCTAAATTTGTTTATTCTTCATGTTATATCCTCCAAATTAGATACTATTCATGATATATGATTGGATATTGGTGCTTTCGCATAATTGGATGTTGGTGGTCAATTTTGAGTCCAATATATTTGTGCTTTCACTGAGAGTACTTGCATAAATGGATTTAGAAGCTAGGAGTTTAAATTTTGAAGCTTGGATACTTGGAGATAGGAAGTAATGGCTAGGCAATCGACAAGGAGAAAGCTACAGAAAAGGAGCCACCATGGAGTTAGTCAAGAGAATTCCTCGGGAGCTGTAGCTAATCAAGCATCTATCTACATTACCAGGGATGAAATGGAAACAATGTTGGATGCCACGCAGGAGAGGATGCTGAAAAGACAGAAGGAGATGATGCAGAATCTGCTTTGACAAATTGGACAGGTTGGAGTGATAGGAACTACAGGAGCTATGGACCAAGGAGTTGAGGCAACAGGAATCGTTGGAAATTAGGTTCAGGAACGTGGAAATAGAACCAGTGTGCAGAGGGGTAGAGCAATGCAGCCGGGTGTGGTCCCTTGACATCCTAGAGGGATCGGCATTGATACCTCCAGAGGGATCAGTACTGATCCCAAAGGCCATAGGGCATGCCCCCAGGTCAGGATGGTCCTGATGCTGGAGGACTTGCGATCAACCCATGGAGCTAGGTGTGAATTAGAATTTGGATGCTCGGCCGGAGGAGTAGTTCCATAATTCCCTCGTAGACTCGGAGGGCAACTTAGGCATGATGATAGAAGACTCCCCTTGGAAGACAATGAGAGGTTTGCGGAGATGATAAGGCAAACTATGCATGGAGGATTAATGAATAGGGATTTGGAAGATGTAAGTAGGGGTCCCTTTGCTCCTAATATCAGGAAAGCTTGGAATCCATCGGAGTTCAACCTACCGATGCTTGAGATATATGATGGAAGGATGGATCTCGCTATTCATCTAACGAGATACATGAGGCTTATGAAAGTATTGGGGGCATCGGAGGTGGTCACGACACGGTGCTTCCCCTTATACTTAATGAATATAGTTGCACCATGGTTCAGACAATTGGAAATTGGATTAATTGGCAATGGACATAATTTATCGAATGGTTTATGAGGCAGTTTAATTTCACATCTCGAGGCCCAAAAATGTGATGAGTTTGGCAACAGTGAAACAGAGGATCAGAGAGTCCCAAAGGAGTTTCTTAACATGGTTTAATGCCATGGCCACATCGGCGGATTTCCCAGATCCATCCTTGGTTTTGATGGTAACTGTTTTTGGTTGCTGTTGGCATGGAGTTCAAGGATTCATTGGCGCGGGATCCACCTATGGATCTCGGGGAGTTTATCATCAAGCATAAAGATTCCAGTGGCATGAAGACGCACGAGCCAAACAAACCGTAGGTGAATGCCGTGGAAATTAGAGGATCATCAGGAGATGTGAACAAGAATGATAAAGGAAAATGGAAAATGAATTATAGGATTAATGTTTCAAAAAGACAATGGAGAGAACCAAAATTCTCTTCTTATACGGATTTGAATGAATCTCTGGAAAGAACTTATTTGGATACTCGAGGATGCCTTCAATATCGAAGGCCAGTAAGGAGGGTCCCTCCGAATGTGAGCAGGCATCAGGAAATCATTGCCTATTACATTAGCTAGACGAGCTCAATACAAACGACCGTAGGAATTTAAAGGATATCATTGAAGAATACGGAGGAATGGTCAGTTACAACAATAAGTAAGGGCTACGGCTACGGCGGTTGTGCGACCCACAATTCCATACCCTTTGAGCCGATAATAGACCACTCATGTCCGGCCCCGGTTGCATGGAAGTATTGACGATCAAGGGTAAAAAAAGAAAGTAAGACATAATAGAATCTCACATGAATGGAATAATATATAATATTGAAGAAATATCTTTACAGTGGAAAACTTTTAAATACATATATAAGAGTCTATCCTAAATTAAGCTTGAATAGTTATAAACATATGCCATTACAATTGCTGACAAACATCAAACGAAAACTAACAAAGCACATCGGATAATAGAATATGTCCATACCTAGATGAAAATCTCCAGCTCTCCTCTAAAAACTTCAACCGTCTTCGACTAAACCTGAAACTACTCGGATCTGACCCGAGTATTGAAAATACCCGGATCAGGCTTGATAAACCAGCGTGAGAAAAACTCAATAATAAATGATAGTGTCCTATATCATCCTTTAAATGAAATCCTTTGAAAAGAAAGAATATCTCATAAGACCACTCCCATACATAAACACATACGGGTTTTTACCTTACGATAACTTCAAACATTTTATATATCAAAAGATTTGATATTATTTCTAATGACATTCTATGAAAACATTTGCAAATAAATTATTAATCTTTGTTGATATTTTTACATTGATTAAATTCCAGCATAATAGGTTTACAATATAGTCCATAGGTTCTTATTGTAGAATGGATTTCCATACAAATGAACAGGTGAAGGGACCACCTTCCAACAGTACCTCTCTAAAGGAATGTACCGAAGACCATCACAAAAGATTCTTTACCAACACAAGACCGGCCTATCTCTGTAACTAGATAGTACCGAATATATCATCCCCTAGTTGTTACCAACCTTCAACTGAGCGCGCACTAGCAAACAAACCACGTTTATTTACATTCTGAGCGTCATAGTGGGAAGAAATATATATAGAAGGGGATGATCATACCCTAATTGGGAATGACCCACTTAGCCTTGCCGCATCTAACCTTGTTTCAGTCATTTTCGGTTGATGAGGCTAGAGGCAACGATTACCTTTTCACATAACACATATCACATCTCTGAATGCCACATTGTCATTTCCGTTGACTACTAATTACCTTCGACAAAAATACAACCCCTAAGCTTGTATGTCTCAAGGAGGGTGTTAAGCTAAGAGAAGTTGCCCTCTCCGCCACCATAGATGTATGTTTGTAAAAACCAATGTACATAATCTTTGGAAATGCAATGTCAGACAAACATCCATACAAGTTGTCCAGGAACATGACAAACCGAAGACACTCTCCTACTACCACTAGTAGCGAGTAGTCGTTGCAATCCGAAAAATCTCCATAATGAGGAGACCACTCCTATAAATGACTCTATATTGGGAGCTTCCTAGAGCATGTCAACAAGCAGTCATCACGCTATGAAGATCCACGGTCTTCAATAATCATCATCTTCAACATGTCTTCACATTCGAACGTATACATTGGTTCGAAGTAGTTTTCGAATAGGAATCACCCAAATCTGACCCCAGTTCCTTCGAAATCAAATTATCGATAAAATAGAAAATATGAGTATACAGGATTTATCAAGTCTCTTTTCACTTTAATTCTTTTTGGATGATTTCTAAATCTCTTTCTTTTGACTTAGAATAATTCTTAAGTATTCATTCTTTTGCATTGGATAATATCTCAAATTTCCTCACATAACTCTTGATACAAATTCCTTAACTTTTAGGCGGGTCAAAAATAATGTCATTTAAGACATCGTTTATGATAAACCCTAAAATCAATCTTAGCAAGCATTTTTTAGTAAATAGGATCATTAAAATCATTCTAAGTTTACTCAACATTAATTTTCGTATTCAACAAGTGCTATGGCGGAATAACAGTAAAACCACCTTTTAAATTACATGAATAGGACAAGTTCGCTCTTTGGATTTTAATACCAAGTATAAGAAGATTATCTCTATGCAATCCAAGTCGCAATTTGTTCATTTTGGAGATTGCTTAAATTTTGGATAATACCAATCTTCGTTTGTTTTAGAAACTTAATACAATCTTTTTCGCATCCGGGCATTCCATTCGATCTATTCCACCCCTCATCTAAGAAAATAAAACATAGGCCAGGTAAGTTCAGGGCACTGGTTGCTCCATCCCTAACCTTAGTTAAACACCTTTTTTTATCTTCCCAAATCTCTCAGGCGGGACAAATGTACTAGTCGTTTCTGCATACTAAGTTATCAACTTTATTTTGAAATTGATTATAAAAATTCCTAATTACCTTTTAAACGCTTAATTTTCCTTTTAAAAACATTCACAATTGATTTCAGGAAAAATTGTCACGTTTAAACTTACATTCAAAAAGTTAAAGAATTCACAGCATAAAAATGCTACGGAAAGGGCTATATAAGCTTATTTGATTTAAACAACTTTTAATATTTTAAAATTCATTTTTTTCCATTTCCAATCTCTTTTAAACTATTTAAATATATTTATCAAATTTATCCCATATTTTTTCATAATTATAAACGTTCATTTAAACGGATTTCCTGTTATGGTCACTTAACTTCACTAGCGTGATTTTTCTAAAAAAATTGATTTGGACTTAAAACAAAATCTACTCAAAAAAACTTTGATTTTATTTCTTCGTTTAGAAGATATGGATATAATAGTTTGGAATTTTCTTATCTCGAAGAATTCCGAGCTATATTCCAATCTACACATTCATTTGTACTTTTCGGTGCGAAATCGCGAACTACCGTTGCGCGATATACCTATTTTAACTTATTTCTCAATACTTGAAATAATCTATTCAATTGAATTTTATCACTTATAAAATCATTACAAATCATTTTAAATCAATATTTCCACTTTTTAAAGTTTTTAAAATGTATTTCAATATTCCCATAATATAATATTATTCTGTGCCTATTATTTTAATATTAAATTTCAAATTCCAATTTCAATTCAATTTTAATTCTAACTTCAAAATAACTTAATTAAATCTTTGATTTCAAATCAAATTTCAATTGAAACTTCAATTCAACCTTAATTTCACTTTCAATTTTCAAAATTTATTTCAATTTCAATTTCACTATTCATCTTAATTTCAATTTCAATTTAACTATCCTTTTTTATACCGTTTCACTTTAAAATTCAAATTCTCTTTTATTTTTACTTTAATTTCAATTCTAATTGAAAAGAGACTTATTATTTCTAGGTATCTCATATCATCAAAATATGGTCTTATTAACAAAGGGACACTTAATCGAAAATGACCATAACCAATGTCCATATTTATCACTAACATAACATCCATTCAACCAATCACATAACATATAATTTCAAATCCTACATTCACTACTAATACCATAATGGGATATATTATCATAATTCAACCATCTAACCAAACTATCTAATCATCCATATTAACAATCAAATTGGTATAATCATATGTTATAAGGCTATAAATGTTATTATTTTAACATAACCAAAATGTAATTTCAAAAGAGATGAGGATTTCTCACCTTCATATCCACTCCGTCAAACTTTTTTTTTCTGAACTAGCATGCTTCTTCTCGAATGTCTCGAGTTTGCCATTTCCTCTCCTTTTCCTTTTCCTTTCTTTCTTTCTTTCCTTCTTTTTTTATTTTATTTTTTTATCGGAAAGGAGGGTGAATGCCTCGGCTAAGGGGTGCGTGGCCTAGGGAGGAGGGTACAGCCTTGGGTAGCTCGGGTAAGGGGTTTTGGGTGCCTGTAGGCTCAGGTAGGTGGAAAGGAAGGGACGTGCATGTGTTTGAGGGGGTGTAGGTGATGGTATGGCTAGGTTTTGGTGATGTGGAGGTGATAGCTTGAAGGTATAAGAAAAATGAAGGAAGAGAAGGAGTTTTAGTAATTTTGTAGAATGAAGTGAAGCGAAAAATGATGGAATTTGAACTTCTATTTATAAGTGTAGAATTTAGTGGTAAATGACATAAATATCCTTGTTTACTTTTGAATTTTGATTAGCCTTGATTTAAGTTGCATTTAATGTATGGAATGATGGTTATGGTAGAGTATGTTAAGAGATGAAGAAGTGTCACTTTCTTCTGGTTTGTAATTGTTTAAACGTATAAATTTACTCCTTTTCTATGTATATGCATAACATCTCATTAATGAGATAAGATATAAATAATGATATCTATAAAGTTTGAAAATAAAATAAAATAAGTCAAATCATACCTTTTTAATTAATTTATTTATTTTAACTTTTCAAAGGTAGACTTATTTTGTCTTTTAGTGCTAAATGTAAAGTGTTCTAAAAGTTTATAAAGTTGTCTTTGTGCATATGTGTATGTTAGAAGTTGTCGTCAAGTTGTAACAACTTGACGACAACTTGTTTTGGTTAAAAACGGTGTTTTCGTAGACAACTTTTACAGTCAAAATTTGACCTTTTTATTATGTTATATATTTAAGTAAACCAAACTTTAAAATGAATTTTTTACTTCTTTAAATAAATTAAAACATGTCTCTTTATATTTTGAAATCATATTTAATTAATATCAAAATCTCTAATTTTTACAGTGTATGTAAAACTGATAAATTGTGACAAATTTTGGTTACTTTTGTAAAACGATTATTAACATAATTTTAAATCTTTTAATATACTTTTATTATTCTTATTATACATTTTTAATAAGATTTAAATTTTAAATAAATATTTAAAACTATTTATTTAAGCCTTTATTTTTATTTTTTTACAAAACTTAACTTTTGTTGATTTGTTCTCAAATCCAAATTTATACTTTTTAAATTGTTAACTATAAGAATAAATAATCTCTTCATTATTATCTAGTGTATATAACTTATTTATTTATGTTTTGAACCCTTTTTAAATTTGAAATATACTAAATCTCTCTCTTTCTAAACAGCGAAATTACGGGTCGTTACATCGTTGAAAAAGGAGCAGCCACCGTATACCTTGAACAAAAATGGCACTGGATCAAGGCATCATCATTAACTTGTCATCAACTGATCAAGATGTCAAGGAATAACTAATAAACTCCACATTAATACAGCAAAGTCACTTACACATATACGAAATCGAGGACAACCCTTAGGCATACTCTGAGATAACGATAAGCCGTTGCACTCAGGTTTGTGAAATTCATTTTATTTCTTATTTCTTCTTATTTTCTTTGAACATTGGTTCATTGGCTGCATGGAACTTTATTTTATGGACTTAGGGATGCTTAAGTCTGGATTAACGTAATAAATAACACATGTCACGGTTATGCCCTCGACCGGAGAGATTGGGCAATAATCACGATTCCCTTCATCGGAGTGCAGCAAGAGGGATTATACATAGATTAAGTCCTCGACTGGGGACCGAGGTCGGAGAAGGATTCCCTACTTGATTAAGTCCACGATTGGGAACCGAGGCCAGAGAAGGATACCCCATAGATTATGCCCTCGATCGGATCATCGAGGCCAGAGAATAAGATCCAATAGGTCATCGAGTACGTATTGTGCTAGGGAAGGATCTGGAGAGTTCAAGGTCATCGGGTGTGGACTATTCCTGGCAAAGGGTAGGTCGCTTCACTGGAGAGCGACAAGATCAACCTACCTAGGTCATCGAGTATCGATTGTGCTCTCGTGGATTCGGTAAGATCAAGGATTCGGATTGGGCAACTGACCCAGAGAGGTCTATGGATTCAGACATTGACCCAAAGCGGTTTCAGATTTGGATAAAACAACCTAGAGAGGTCTATGGATTTGGGTATGGACCCAGAGCAGTTCCAAATTTGGATAAAATGACCCGCAAAGGTCTATGGAATTGGATATGGACCCAAAGCGGTCTCGGATTTGGATAAAACGACCTGTAGAGGTCTATGCAATTGGATATGGACCCGAAGTGGTCCTGGATTTGGATAAAATGATTCAGAGAGATCGTGGATTTGGATAGTGAATTTGGAATAGATTCGGAATTAGTTATCAATCAAAACAATCATCGATCTCGCTAATGATCCAGAGAGATCAATGAATTGGATTGGCAATTGATTGTATTCTGGATTGGATAATATAACAGTCAATGGATTACAGACTTTAGATTTTGGATTCATGGTAATTCAAAAAACACCTTCCTATCACAAGGCAAGTTTTGGGGGGTGAAGTGTTAACCCGCCTTTTGGCAGGATAGTATATAGGCGTATTTTACCCAACAGACTTCAAGGTAATCAAGGCCGATGATTCAAGAGTGATGATTGTAGGGCCTGGAAGTCCAGTACAGATAATAACATGAAGCCAGGGTTGGATAGAGTTGGTAGATAAACGATGCAGGATGCCTGAAATATAGATGAAGGTGGATGAATCAAGGTAGCATCAAGGAAGAGGATGGATCAGCATAGCATTGTGGAATATGAGAGGTCAACATAGGAATATGGAATAGGAGCGATCAGTGTAGTGAGGAGAAAGCGGATGGATCAACATAGCATTATGGAAGAGGATGGATCGACATAGCACTGAGAAAGAGAATGGATTGGCGTAAATGATAGCAGATCGACTAGTATGGGTGGATGGACAAGCGGTCAGCGTATTATATGAAAAATGGGTCGGTGTAGCATATAAAGAAAAGGATCGGTTTAGCATATAGATGGATGAATCAGCATACATGAGACTACTGAGGAAGGATCGATATACATCAAAAGTCAAGTGTATTCTTGCATTCAGCAACCAACAACTCGAGCTCTGTTCAGCCAAATGACACGAAAGTTGAAGTTAAACATATTTTAGTATAAAGAAGCCATTAATGATAGATGCTCCAGAATTGACATATGGATGGATCGATACCGATCCATCTTCATTAGGATTTGGGCCTAACAAACCCTATGGTGGGCCCATATGGATAAGAAGGTCCTTTAGCTGAAGTTCCAAAGAAATTGGTTGTCGTCTTTACCTATAAATACAGTAGGCATTGCTTCATGAAAGAGGATCTTCTTCTTTCTTCTTCTTTTAATCTTCTGCCTAGGCCATACTCTGCTAGTTTTTTTTTCTTGAATTTCAAGGATTTGTAACTATAACTAGCAGTATAAAGTAATTTAAGGATTACTCTGGAGTGGACATAGGCCGAAATTAGCCGAACCACTATAAATATTGTTTCTTTTTACTTGCTTTCTTCTAAATTTGTTTATTCTTCATATTATATTCTCCACATTAGATACTATCTGTGATTTGTGATTGGATATTGGTTCTTTTCCATAATTGGGTTAGTGGTCAATTTTGATGTCAATAGTTATTAAATTGACTATGTCCATGAGGTTCCCGTATAAGCAGTTTCCCCTGTAAGGGTCGACAATTTCAATAGTAGTCGCCCCCACAAAGGTCGACCATTTTAAGGTTAGTCCGTAGCAACAAATGGTCGATCATTTCAAGGTTGGTCGCAGTCTATAGGATTCGACCATTTCAATAAAGTTGGGCATCTACTTGGGTTGGTCATTCTAGAGATTAAAAAAGAAAGGATTCTAAATGCAGCTCACCATTCAAAGCTCTCGATTTAGAAATGTGTCAGGGTTCTGATAGCTGCTCACAATTCAAAGTTCTCAATTTAGCGATGCATAAGGATTCTAAAAGTTGCACGCCTTCAAATTCTAAACTACACAAGTTCTTAAGATTAACAGCAAAAATAGTCTTAAGTCCCCCACGTTCTTGTTATTCTCTTATAGTGCCCTGTAAGCTGCATAATAAGAGGATTTCATGGTGGACATTGGTAGCTTGGTCATACCATTTTACATCTTGTGTCAGTTACCTTTTAGATGTCATTTTTGCTCTTAAATCAAGCGATGAGCAAGTAACCATTGCTTTACATGATGCATTAATCTAATTTGGAGACTGAAGAAAATATAGTCAATACATATGTCTTGTGCGTATATCGTGATTTCTGATCTGTTCTACACTAGAATCTTGATTGTATTTCATAAGAAACACATTATTTCATAAGTAGATATCACTCTAACTATATATACCAAAGATTATGAATCTTTAGTAATAACTTGTCAAATACCATTTATATATTAACAATTGACTTGCATACTCCATAGCTATTGATATTCCTTTTTTGATGAAAAGTTGTTGATATTCCTCAAGCCAAGGATACTATGTGTAGTACTATTAATTAATATATTGAATAAATAAAGGGTAATATATCTGCATATTTGTCGATATTCCTCAAGGTTCATATATTTATACCTAGGTCATCAAGAAATGGTATGAATGAATGATCGCTTTCGATTTGTTGATATTCCTCAAGCTCGAAATTAGATTAGTACAGGGAACTACAGGTTAAGAGTTATGTATGGTATTATCGATAAGGGGTTATCCATCATTTGCGGGAGTATGATCTATTGATATTTCAAGGTAAGAGTCCTAATAAAAATGAGCCCTTACACCCATTAATGAAGTCGAAAAACTTCTATGTTTAATCTTATGGTTTGGAGAAACATAAATGACCAGTGGGAGCTTATTAGTAAAATGAAACATAATGTTTAACCTTACTAATTTTATAAGAACATATACTATACAATTGTCCAAATCTATTTAAAACTTGTAGAATAATGTCTACATCCAAGCTATTTTCTGAAAATGACAAAATCACCAGATCTAACTACATTGATTGGGAAAGAGCTATAAAGATATCATTGTTTATGAATGTCTTTAGTCATTAATTATTAGAACCCCTAAACAAAAACCCATGATGACGTTAACCCTGAGCTGCACATAGTTTATTACAAGTGGGTTGCAGACTTTGTGATCACTTAGGATTTTGTGCTTTCTACTTTGAATAAGCCATTGCAGAGGCAACACTAAAATGTGTTCATCCATGATACTTGATATTCTTAAAGCCCTTTTTCATGAATAGTCTCGTTTTGCAAGGTACAAACCTAAGAAGAACCCATTGAATAAAAAATGACGAAAGGGTAGAAACTAGATGATTACGTTCAAATTATCAATGCTATATTAATATACTTTCGTACTTAAATGTAATGAAAAGAAATGAGTTGCAAGTAGATTCGATTCTTGATTCTCTACTCTGCACTATAAGACGTTCATATTAAACAATAATTTGAACAACTTGGCCATAAGCCTTGTGGAGCTCCTCGATATGTTGAGATCAGTCTAGCCTTCGTCCAATAATTAAGGAGATGTACTTGTTAAAGATAATGCACGGTCTTTGGAAGTTAAGAGGAAGTGAACAAGGATTAATAAGGAAAATAAGATGTCTGCTCCTACTAATAAAGGTATGCGAAGATATTAAATAATTTTTAACAATCTATATGGTTTAGTTAAATTTTAATTGGTCAGCAAAGGCACACAAGGGAGATTTAAAATAGAAAAGGGTAGAAGATAGAGAGAGTTGGACGATGATTACTTCTTAACAAATGTTCTTTATCAGTGATAGTGGTTTAAAAGGATGGAAGAAATCAGAAGTCGGTGGGAAATCTAGGTTAGTGTTATCTAATTTGGTGAAAATGTATCCTGATCTGAAATTGATTTATATGGTCATTTGTATGTTAAAAGAGACAAGACGAGCCAAGAATTGTAGCATTTTGAAATAAGAAACAATAGGATTGTAACATCAGCAATGTGTAGTTTTTGTTTTTATGTTTAGGTAAGAGAACGAAATGTGTGACTGAATTAATGCAAACCTAGATGGAGGCCGAGATGAGTCCTACATTAAAGACGCAACTGTAAAGTTACAAAACAACACATACCATACAATCCATCATTATGAAAATAGTTATCCTATTATATAAATTGTGTATTGTTCAAATTATTATGAAAATATTTCTAGCAATCCATGCCAAATTTTTAACGTAAAATTCGAAGTGCATCATTATCCTATATTATAAACTATCAACTAGAAATTGAAGTGAACATATTTATAAGTAAATTATAAATATTGTTTGATAAACTAAAAAATAATCAAACGAAACATAATTTTTACGGTTTAAAAATCGTTTTAAAATATGAAGGATCGTCATTTTGATATTGGAGCACTTTAGAAAGAAACATCCTGGAACCAAAAATCCCTAGCTCGAAAACATATTTCCATTTATGTTTTTTGATTTGTTCCTGAGCAGGTATGTTAATTATCTAATATTCGTCCATCTCTGGGCATGTAATATTCAATATCTCAAAATGATATTAGAAGCTTATGTGAAAATGACACTATTCGTGCTCCAAAGTATCCATTTGGAGGCCCCATATTTGTGTATTATCTTTTTGGATGAAGGAGCAGAGAAGGGATGAATTTCCATACCATCTTCCTCTATTTGTTATATATCAATTTCACATCTATTTTTGAGCATTATAGAACATTCACACTAGGTTATTTTCTGTCCTGAGGTTGTAGGAGTGGCTTCTTATATTCTTCGGTACTGTCTGATTGGTACATTTAAAGACACCCACGATGATAACGCATGGAACTATGAGTAAGACTAGCCTGAGGCTTATGCTACTGTTATATATGTTGTTTATTGATCTGTTGCCGCTAATTTCCATTGTGAAAGAACTATTCGCACTGTATTATACAAAGACAATTTTTATGTAGTTTATGATGTATAAGAAATGTAAACAGATATATTTTGATGTATATATCTGATAAACCTATGCTTTGCTTTGATAAAGTTTTGGTATATTCGATTATGCACTATCTCGCCTATTTTATATTTATATGTGTATTATATACTGTTCATGCTTAATGAGATTTGTGCATGTTATTGATTAACTATATTGTTTAAACCTTAGTGATTTCCCTCAGTTATATATGCTGGTAAAATTACAACGCACTACTTTGGTTTATATTGATAATACTGGGCAACAAAGGTAGAGGGAGATAGTTGATTAGACCTAAAGTTTAGCGGACACCTGAATTCCCACTTGGAATCATAAACTAGATGGTGTTCATGTTAGAATTTTTGTTTAAACTTTGATGAAATATCTATAGAATAAGGAATAATGTTAAGGAATATAATATTTATTGTTTTCCAACTTGATGTGATTCATGTTAATAACACTACAAGGAAAATTGGTATTTGCGTGGGCAGAAAATCGACACCGGCCGATTCTAGCCGCGCAAGCCGCTTCTAAAAACCGACGCAAAAATAGACGTCACCACCAAGCATTCGAGTCGGAGTTTGCGTCAGTTTCGTCACCACTTTAGTGTCGGAAAGTGATGGCTAAATACACGTGTCTATTTTTTCAAAATTCTGTTGGCTGTAACTAGCCGGTTCTAGCCGACGCAATCCTGTAACCACACAGCCGATTCTAACCGACGCAATCCTGTAACCAAACAGCTGATTCCAGCAGACGCAAACCTTTGTTCTGCTGTTTGTAAACAGCTGCTATTTGCGCTCTCAAAGCACAATATAGACAATTTCCGTCGAACTATAACAACATTCAATCTTCCAACAAAAGTATAACACCAACCTCTCATCAATCAAACATAATATTCACAATTTTCCATCAAACAACAACTATATATCCAAAAACTCATCAATCAAACACAACGTTCACTAATATACATCATACTCAACAATACATATAAGTACTATCAAACAAATCATACATCATTGTCCTACTCATCATCATACATCAAACAACAATAAGTTCAAACAAAACGACACAAAAAACGTGACAAGCACAACCTTACCTACTCATCATCTCCAGACGCATCCTCTCCAGGCATTCTTCCATGCTCTGCCAGGTATGCCGCGATATGCGCATCGAGCTGCTGTGCAAAAGCATTGCTCTTCCGCCAGTCATTGATCTCCGCAACCTGCTGATGCAACAAAGCTATCTCCTCCTCTGCCTGGGATCTCTTGTAAGCCCTCTGGGACGATATCGCCTGTGAAATAGTTAATAGCTAGTTATAATTTATGCTTCATATCATATTAAATGTATATATTGATTAATGAAGCAGTTTACCTCCATATTTTCATAACTATATCGCCTATTTCGCGTAGGCGGATCTACAATGACGTCCCAAATATGGTTTGACTTCTCAACGGTCAACTCCTCACGTCCGGTGGTCTGCGCCACACGTGTCCGCTCCGCCTCATATGACTCCTACGATTATAAATAAAAGTTTGACACGAAAAAAATTTAATTTACGATTTTCTTGCTGTAAAATAAAGTATTATCAAACACTATCGTTACGGATAATCATGTTTACCATTACAGATTGAGATTTGGCGACTGTCCATCTATACGAAACATTTCTTTCCTCGTCTGTCTCCTTCACAGCATGTGTGGCAGTAAACAACTTAGCCATCGTAGGCTCGCGATTGCACTTCTTAGACTAGAAATATACATACGAATAAACAATATTACCAATATGATTAAATAATGTTACAGATATTTATAAACACAATATATAAATTTACAAATTCGTGTTTATGTTGCTGAAAAGATTTCGAGCCACCACGATGTACAGCAGGATTCTTATTCATGTTTTCGCGATTCCGCGCTGATATTTCCTATACATTTAAAAACAAGGTTAACTATATTAATGCAACTAATATACGAAATCTTAAAAATTGTAAATTACAATTCAAAAGTGGATAGCTTACTTTGAATTTAGGAGTATCCCATAGCCGAAGAAACTCACTATATACGTCAGCGCTCATCCAACTTGGCTTTTTTCCCACACTCTTTGCTTTAGTTATCGTGTTTCTATAATTTTTTCTCATTCTTTGATTCCAATGATTTCTAAACACATCTAGATCCTGGGACTCAACACGTAAGGCAGCATGTATATTAAAATTAACTTGAATTATAAATATTTTATTGACATTCAAATCAAATAAAAATTTATACTTAATTACCATCAAATCTGCCCATATTGCGTTCTTTACAGGCGCTGGGATGTCGTCACACCGTGGCCAACAGCCGGACATCCTACTCATAAACGCCTATCTCAACATTTGTAAAATGAAATCTGAAGGCTCCACCTCAAAGCCCCTATATAAATTTTGATGTACATATTTAATATATTTTAAATAACATACTTGAAATTTATTTGATACTTACCTTGCCGTCTTCGAAACTAACTCAGCAATGGGGCGTAAATCTGGCGCACTGCCACTGGCACCTGCGTTGGGAGAAGGAGAAGGCTCAGACCTACTGTCGTGTCTCCTCTAAGACATATTTGCCACAAACATATCATATCATATATCATATATCTTATATCATATCATATCAGAATATATCATATCATATCAGAACATATCATATCATATCATATATCATATCAGAACATATCATATCATATCAGAACATATCATATCATATCATCACTTAAAACATTCCACTTGATTCAGAGTTTAAATATTACATATGTCATAAAAATACATTATACGACATGCAATTCAAATATTTACTTATGTCATATTAAGACTGTAAATATTACATATGTCATAAAAATACATTATACAACATGCAATTCAAATATTTAAAATTATCAGTCTTCATCGTTCTCTGATTCAGACTCGGTCTCGTACTCTATATCGTTTTCTTCAACACTTTCAAATGAATCTACCAAAACATTTGATTCATCATTCAACAACCTTACATCAATGTCACCGGTTATTATTATTTCAGTATTTGGCTCATGATCCGCTTGATACGCTGTTTCGTCTGGAATATTATTTCCGCCAAATGTAAATTTTGCCTTTATTTTAAAAACTTCCGACCAATCCGCTTTATCTCTTTTCAAGGATGGATACTAAGCAAAATAAACCTGTAATGCTTGCTTGGACAATACGAAAGGATCATACTTATAGTAATGTGAGGTATGTTTTATTTCAATAAATTTATAATCTTTGTACACGTTTATTCCAGTACCAAGAACATTGCTAAACCAGTTGCATTGGAATAAAAAAACTTTTTCTACTGGTTGTATGTAATATGTCAACTCTAAAACCTGTGTTAAGACGCCGTAAAAATCTTTTATATGCTCATCTGGATCGTCACTACCTTTGACAAATACACCGCTATTATATGTCAATTTTTCGACACCGTAATCTTTGGTGTTGAATTTAAATCCATTGATGAAGAATATTGGATACGTCTTGACATTTCTTTTTGGTCCGATCACAAAATGTCGTAATCCTTCGTCAACGACATATTTTATTGGATCATAAACGTAATTTGAAAAACATTTAGCAAATTCTTTATTGAGATTGCCAGATGGATGCAGTGATTCGTATATACTGCAAATATATAATATGTTTTAATATAACTAATATGTAAGTATAATTGAATTATATATGAATTTATTATTACCTGACAAATGGTGCAACTTTTGGATAATTTATAAGAACATATGTGTGTGCTACATGATGATATCTATCGTCTAACCATATTTCCACACATTTTCCAGCATATTGGCCATGTTGTCTAAAAATATATAACATTGCTTGAGAAGAATCATGTTCAACGACTTCTTCATTACGAGAAACGCTTACAAACGATAAGTTCACATGATCACTAAAATAATGAGAGAAAAAGAATGAAGCTTCTTCTTCAAGATATGATTTGCAAATCGAACCTTCAACTAGAGACTTTTGCCTAATTTTTTTCTTTAAATGATTCAATTACCTATTACAAATTTATTTTAAATTTAGGTATATAAAACTGAATTTTAAACTAACATAAATATCGCCAATATTTAATATTACCTCTCAAATGGTTACATCCAACCATATTGAACAGGACCTCTAAGAAGTGCTTCAGATGGAAGATGAACAGGTAGATGCTCTATTACATTAAAGAAACCTGGCGGAAATATTTTTTCCAGCTTGCAGAGCAGTATAGGAATTTCTACTTCAAGCCTGCATATACGGTCGACTTTTAACGTCGTCGAACAAAGTTGTTTATAAAACAAACTTAATTCTATTATAACGCTCCATACCTTTACGGGCAACAGTTCTGGGTAATAGATATTCCATCATGATATGACAATCGTGACTTTTAATCCCACTCAATTTATTATTTCTAAAGTCAACACATCTACGAAGATTAGAAGAAATCTCATCAGGACATCTTAGTGCTTCCACCCACTTTAGTACGAGTTTTACTTGCTTACTGTCTAGCTTATAACATGCTTTGGGTTTTTTATTGTCGTTGGGTTAAATATGAAGTTCGGGACGTTTACAAAAGTTTTTTATACCAAGTCTTGAATTCAAATCGTCCTTTATTTTCCCCTTTACATTCATAACTGTATTAAATACATTGTCAAACATGTTTTTTCGTTGTGCATCACGTCAATATTATGTCGGGGTAGGAGATCTTTCCAGCAGGGTAACTCCAAAAATATACTTTGTTTGCACCAATTATGAATGTCTGATTTACCTGGAATTTCGGTCTACACTCCAGTTTCATGTATCTTTGGATACTCCTTCACAATTTCATATGTTTCTTTGCTTGACCAAATTTTCGGTGGTTGCATACTTTCTTCTCTGTTAGCTATAAAGCCTTTTCTATCTCTTCTAAAAGTAAGATTGAGATGGAGAAAACACCGATGACAATCAAACCAAGAAATTTTCTTTCCATACCATAGCGAAAACGCCCATGTTTCTTCCATGCAATAAGGACAAGCTAGATGACCAGCCGTACTCCAACCTGAAAGCATCCCGTATGTAGGAAAAGCACTAATAGTCCATAATAAAGAAGCGAACATACGAAAATTCTTTTTTCTTGAAATGTCGTACATTTCAACTCCTTCATTCCATAGCGTTTTCAACTCTTCGATCAATGGTTGTAAAAAAACATCGATTCCTTGTGTTGGATCATCAGGCCCAGGGACGACAGTAGTGAGAAACATATATGGAGTTTTCATACACATCCATGGAGGTAAATTATAAGGAGTTGCGATAATAGGCCATAATGAATATTTACTACCAAACTGAGAGAATGGTGCAAATCCATCCATACATAAACCGAGTCTGACATTACGGCTTTCGGCAGCAAATGCGGGATAAGTCCTATCGAAATGTTTTCATGCTTCTCCATCAGATGGATGTATCAAAGTTCCTTCTTCCGATGTTCTCACACTATTGCGTCGCATATGCAACGCCGTAGCAGAATATGCATATAATCTTTGAAGTCTGGAAGTGATGGTAAATAATGCATCCTCTTGTATAGAACTTCTTTTCCCTTTTTTTCTTGGTTTATATCTTTCTTCGTTACATATTCTACATTTTCTAAGCTCAACGTCATCTTTCCAATACAACATGCAACCTTTTACACATGTATCTATCTTTTGGTACGGCAGACCGAAAGCGGACGTAAGTTTTTTTTCACTTTATAATGACTATCGCACATCAGATTATTAGGTGGCATGTGTCATTTTGCTACTTGTACACCTGCTGTAAATCCAGCTTCTGTGAGGTTGAATTTTGATTTCATAGTAATGTATTCGGCAGTTACTGATAATTCGGTTCCACTTTTACAACCGTCCCACGACGGCCTTTTAGCAAAGTCCAATAAATTATATATTTTTTAGCCCCCACGGTCGGTTCTTCTTCGACATTTACATCTTCATCGTCATCTTGATCAAACATTGAAAATATTGATCGTGTTGCATCTTCCACCATATTTTATATTGGATTCGTCATAACATTGTTGTCATCTAACGCTACAGGATTAGGTGTGGGTGCAAGAAGTTCTCCATGACGATCCTACAAGTAATAATTCGGCAAAAAATCATTTTTATACAAATGTACTTCAACTATATCTGCTTTCCAATGATTCAAATGTTTACACTTACTACATAGGCAACGAAGTTCTTCATTATTACGATTATTAGATTTAGTGAATCTAATAAATTCTTGTACACCATTACAGAAATGTTTCTTTATTGAACCTCTCGTACTAGATCTGACTTCATACATCCAACTACGGTCGAGAAACTAATCGAACATTTTTCCTGATTTGAAAATATATGTTAGAAACACAATAAAGTTTATCGTTTATTAATCTAAATAATCAATTCGATTTATTTTTTGCTTTTTGGTTTATTTTTTTGACTTTGATGGTCGACCATCCTACTTCCCATTACAAATACAATAAAGTAATTACATTACATAAATCATATCATTTTAAACGGTTCACAAAATTTCGGCAGCACTTCCCCTTTGTTCCCTGTGTCATACATAAATATGTGTACACAGAGAACAAAACGGAAGCGCTATCGAAATTTTGTAAACCGTTTAAAATAATAGGATATACATAATGTAATTATACTTTATTATATTCGTAACTAGTCCTATACAGGGACAAATCCGACAAATATTGTATCAGATGAATATAGATATCCGTTCTGTGAAAAACCGAACAGCTACATAATGATCATATACAACACTTGTTAGACTGGGCCAAAAATTCTCTAAGGGGTTTAAAAAATAAAACTTTTATAATTAACAATATTCATTCAACTATTTAAATATTTATTAACTAAAATGTAATTTAACTTTCGTTTAACTATTTTAATTTTTAATTTGCCGATTATGTAAACTAAAATAAGTTGTTCACACATGTAATAGTAAAAATAGATTTTTTATACTAAATCAACTAATACCTTTTATCATCAACTAATGTACTCCATTAACATCAACCCATACACAATAATCAACAATTACAAATTGATAATCAACTCTTTTCCCTAATTTCCCTAATTTCAAGCCGACAATGTCAAAATTATATTTCCAAACCAATCTAAAACAGTAATATCATCGAATAATACCAACCAATCATCAATTTCTAATCTACCATCAACTAATTCCAAAACTTAAGGTTTAAATCATACCTCAAATAAACTGAAATCGGGAAGAAAGGAGATACCAGAGAGCTTTGGAGAGCATCGAGGGCTAGATATTGACTTGAGGCGGCGGTGTTGGCAAGCGGCTGTGGCGGGTGACGATGAGGAGGGTTTTGACAGGAAAATGGGACGGAAGAAAAATGAGAACTTGCTCGTGGGTTTTTGCTTCTTTAATGCGATGTTGCATCGGCTAAAATCGGTCGCATTTTTTAGCCGATTCTCACCGACGCAAATCTTAGACACTATAAAGGCCGATTCTAGTAGTGTAATTGTACTTTCTCTAGCTGTTATTGGCTGCACCATGTAAAAGTCATTAAGAAACATACTGGTAAATTTTTTTGGCTTATAGTTGATTATGTATCCTAGAAGAAAAGAGATTTGAAGAATGCGGTGGAAGTTTGTCCAGTTTGAAACATCTCCAAATTTGTCTTGATTTTGTCTTGAAAAAATAATCATTTCTCTTACACAAATATTATTTATTTCTTAAACTAAAACACCTACAATATTTCGAATATGCACTGCATGCCAATAGTATAAACGTAAATCTTAATCTTTGGTGCTCGAAATATAAATGATTAAAAAGTTGGTTTCATTTTGAATATGTTTCTCTTAGTGTCATAGTTTTATACATAAAAAGTACATCTTTATTATTTTTACCAAAAATACATATTGCTATATATTTACGCCTTGGTAGAAAAATAGATGCAAAAGTCATAAAATATAATTAATCAAATATCTCATTTTTTAACAAAAAATAAAACACAACTGACGGCACAATAGATTTGGACACATATGAAGTTAAAATCAAGGCAATCTAATGATTGTGATTCATGTTGTCGCTAATTTTTCTCTCGATATATACACACACACACACAAAAATATATATATATATATATATATATATATATATATATATATATATATATATATATTGAAATGTTACTTAGATACAACATATCACTGGACAACATATCACATGTTAATATATGTTCGAATCATGCTGCGAAAGTTTTGAACTTGTGACCTCTCGCACCAAAGTCGAATCACTTAACCATTGAGACAATAGTGCTTGTCTCTTGATATATTTTTCAAACAATTTATTTTGAAACATGTACTTTGGTATATTATATTATACTACAAATATTAGGTAATATTTAACAAACTACAAGTCTACCTATATCATTTGTTTCGGACTACACTATGTAGAATTTAAGTCAGTGACCTAATGAATCCAAGCCAAAGCATCTAACCGTTGTTTAACGATATTCGAAAAATAATAATATAATAATAAATTAGCATATAGAAATAATGCAATGTTAGATCTCACAATCAAACGCCTTTGAAATTTAAAATAGTCGTTAGTTATAATAAACACACATGATATACAAATCCAATTTTTAAAAATGCGGGAGCATGAAAAGAAGATATTAAATATTTAGTTGTGGTCCAAATTAGTGTGATTATATTACTAGAATTAAGCATTTGTCATATAAAGAGGTATTTGAAATTAATCTACAGAGCCAAAGCTAGAAACCAATCAGGTTTTTAACTAATGCTACGTACATACCCTCTCTCTCTGAACATGCGCGACACACATGCATGTATATATAGCATTTTATAAATGCATTATCAATCATTTTTTCATTTTTTAAGTTATTATAATATTTCACTTTATCAATGTATTATCAATCATCTTTTTCATATCTTTATATATTATAATACTGAAAAATTACCTTTGTTTTCAACTCCCATATCTTCATTTCGGTATGGGATGAAAAAAAACTATTGTGAAATTATTATTTAGAGATTGCAAAGGTAGTTGAATATACCATTTATGCGAAATATAAATATCTAAACTAACATACATATTTAAAATTAATATTTTGTACTTAAAATGTATTAAACTGAAATGTAGAGGCTGTTACTGTCTCAGTTCTATTTCAATTATTTTTCTATGATCCAAAGATTGTTACTGCCATTAGTGTATTATATGAAGTATTATTATTGATCATCCAAGTTATTCATTTCAATAATTTTTTCCAACGGTCTACATGATTTGAGCTTATATATGTATCATCTCATAAATTTTGAATATTAAAACAAATATTTAATGGAGTGGAAAATAGTAATTTTATACTAGAAACGGTAAAGCTGGAATTTTTATAAATGGATGAATTAAGTGGTGTAACGACCCGTATTTTAACCATTCAGAAATGTTAAATTAAATAAGATTTTTGAATAAAATTGTTAAAAAAATATATTTAAGATTTCATTAACACAAACTAAATTATAATATATATAAGTAATAAGCTTAATTTAAATGTCTATTAATCATGTATGTTTGTAATAAGGTAAAAATAATAACATAGGATAGTGTGTATTTAATGATATTAGTTAGAAGGAAATTGATAACTATCTAAATGTAAATTTTCAATTGATTGGATAACAAATGTTAATAAAGAATAATAAATGTTTCTCTATTAAGGAAGAAATCATATGTTTATTCATTTGAAATGTTTGGTAGCTGAAAGATTGATTACAGGTGTAAAAAATCAATTATTTAATGTAAAAAATTAATGAATTTTGTTTTGTATACAATAATTCCATAATATGTAAAATTATTGGTCTGGTGGTGGGGCGATACGCCTCCCTCAAAGGAGGTTTGTGGTTCGATTCCAACCTCTTGCACCATGTCAACCGAAAGGTCTGGCTAGCTTCAAATAGTGGTTGTGGTGGGCCAGCCGTCCATTCCTTTGGTTTACTGTTCAGGAATCACAATGTCGGTAGGGATTGAACGGCTTTCCCTGGTTTCAAAAAAAAGAATTGAATTGTCTCATTTCCTTTTTAAAATTTTAATTTGTGATTAATTGTAATTAATGTAACTGAAATCTTTCAAATAAAAGGAAAGAGAACATTAATTGTAATTAATGGACGTAATAATAGAACGATATGTTCGAATTAAAATAAAAGAGAAAGTTAAGGAAAAAAAAGGAAACGTATTTTCTAATTGAAAAGGGAATTTGATGCAATAAAAAGAAATATTTTTAATCGAATTAAAATAAAGTTATGGAAAATAAAAATAAAATGAATTTTTTCATTTTGTGATTAAGTATAATTGTGTGAAAAGGAAAAAAATGAAATATTGAAACAATATTTTACAGTCATTAAACAACAGTCGGAGATGGTACAAAAGTAGTTATAACACTAACCTAAAATTTATGCTTCGAGAAAGATGTTGTTTTTAAATTTGAGTTTGGAGTGCCGTGCTATCTTTATTTGTGTGTAGTGGCGATCTCTGTGACGTTAATTGGTATGTTCAAATTTCATTTGTTATGTGTTAATAAAAATTTAAATGGGTGCAAGCTGAGTAGTTTAAAGATTAATAAATTAATTGAGTGGAGAACACGTATTAGAATTAGATCCTAAAAGTTTGGTAGCAGTGTATGGTTGGTCTCTTTATTTAGTTTATATTACCTTATTTATGCTATTATATTTTAATGTTGTATATTTTCTTAATTAACTACAAAAATTTGTGTTCAGAATTTAATTTCATTTATTACGTGTCAATTTGAATTCCAAAGGTTTATTTACAGTGTAGAGTTAGTCTGTTCATTCCCTTTCTAATTAATAATTGCCACACTTTTTTAATTGTTTCCTCATTTTTTTCCATTACTCCTTTCCTTTTACATTGTGTGTAATTTTTTTCATTTCACAAACATGAATAACTTTTCATTTTTTTAATTCTTTCCTTCACCTCTTTTAATACATGCCACTTTTAAATATTTACTTTATCCCAATGCCTAGTTTGTTCATATTTAGTTTGCCACCTGTACGTTCATTTTCCAACTTCATCTCGTGAAGCTTTTAAAACAAAACGCGACATTCATTTTGGTTCCTCCGTCTTCATTTACTTAAATGACCTGCTATTTTATTTCCTCATTTGCGTTTTATTTCTCATGATACCTCATATTCATTTAGTTCAAATTGTTTTTTACTGAAGCTATATTCTTATCATAAAACTGTACACATTTTAAACTTATCCCTTCGATTTTTTTGTACCACCTCATTTCCTATCTTCATGTAACGACCCAGAATTTTTATTAATTAAAATTTTGATATTTAATTAATTTTAAATATTAATAAGTGGAATTTATAAGTCGAATAAATTTTATTTCGAATAATTGGGTTTAATTGAATAATTAAATTGATAATTTAATATGTTAAATTATGGAAATAATTAAAAATTGGGTGAAATATGATTGGAAATGATTTGTAAAATTTTATTATATCATATTGAAGTTAGAATGATATTTTAGAACTTTTAAAATCGAATTAAAAGTTTATATGTGAAAATTGAATATTTTAATATTAAATCGACTAGTGAAATTAGCCAATTTTCGAACAGTCTCAGAATTGGACGAAACTAGTTCCATTGGATCCATAATAGTTAGTTATTATCGTATTTCAATTTTCGTAGCAATCGGAGTTATCGTTTGACCGTGGCAGCTCGAAACGCATCGAAATTGTTTTAATATTAATTTGGCGAGTTAAAATAGCCATTTTTCAAAAAGTCTCGGATTTCGACGAAACTTGTTTCATCGGATTCGTAATGTGATATTATTGTATGGTTTCAAATTTCGTGTCAACTGGATTTACCGTTTGTCCGGTGCAAGCTAAAACGCCTAGAAAATCGTTTAAATCGGTTTAATTTAAATCGAACGTTTATTGCCATAACTCACACAGATGTCCGAATTAGCTTCCGAAACCTATTCCATTGTGTCCGGAACGCGGGATAAACCCTAGAAACGTCGGTCACCGCGCGTAAATCGGAATCCCAAAATTCCAAAATGAATACTGTTTTGTTTTATTTCCTATAAATAGCCCACCTTCACAAGAGAAAAGAAAAAAAAACTAAAACCCTAGTTGCTATAGCCGGCCGCCACCCCTGAAACCAAAGGCCAGAAATTAACAACCTTCTTCCCTCTAAATCTCTCAATCCATCAATTTTCTTAAGAAACTTCCAACATGAATATTGTAGAGGGCGATGAGAACTACGTTTTCAACGGTGGAGATCGCGTTTGGGTTAGCGGATTGGTGGCAAATCGTCCTCAAAGGGCCGAGTGTCACACGCATTTTTCAAGGCAGGGGGCTAGCCGAGCTTCAGCTCCTCCTGGCCGAAGGTGGTGGTGGCCGTGGCGCTCCGAGTGGTGGTGAAAAGATGGGCTATTGACGTTTGTATGTGGTGCGGCGATAAACCCTAATTTTTGAAAATATGGGTTCGGCTATACTGGAGAACGCGCGTACGTCAATGGGAGGGGAGAAACTAAGGTGTGGTCATGATGCAGTGGATGGAGATCTACGGTAATGATTAAGTGAAGGTTTAAAATTAAAAATAAAAGTTGTAAATTAGTTATTAAAAAAATCGTGTAAAACTTTGAAAAATCATATCTTTTTCATACGAGGTCGAAAACGCGCGAAACTAGTTGCGTTGGAATCGTATGGACGAGCACTACGCTATGAAATTGGATTGGAGTCGTTTGGAGTTAGTGAGATTTCGGGTAAAATTAAACGTCCGTTTAATTTTATTCGAAATAAATCGCTAAAACGAAATTGAAATCAAGGTGAGAACTTCTCACTCAATCGAATCAGTTTCGATTTTTATTTTAAATAGTTATATTTAAAATATTTGAATGCATGTTTGAATGATGATTGTTATCTATTGATTGTTAAAGTAGACATTATGCGCCGTTAGTAAGCGGATGTTATTTATTAAAAACATATACCGCGAATATTTCATAAACAGTGAAATTGGTATTATATATAATAGCAATATATATATATATATATATATATATATATATATATATTGGCATATGTATATATTGCAGTTATTGATTTCCCGCATTTGTAAAGCGGATGAGACCCTATTGCGCCATCTATTAAGCGGATAATATTTTAAATCCCATATACCGCGATAATTCCGTATTGGAGCGGAATTGGTATTGTGCTAATGTTTGTGGATGCAGGGCAACAGGTTGGAGGGATCCAACTGGATTCCTCAACAGTATTTATTTGATTTCAGATATTTTGATATTTGATGGATCATCATATCGATATATGATATCGTTGTTGTCGTGATTGACTATTTGGTGTGTAGCATCATTGGACCAAGGTTTGGAATTTTAAAATGATTTTTTTTAAGTGATTTTTGAAAATATACTATATGTTTGGAATTGACTCATTTTAAATAAATAAACGTTATAATTTTAATGTTATAAAAATTATGATTGTTGAGAAAAATAGTTAAAAGTTGGTTTTTGAAAATATGGGATTAATGATTTTATAAAATATTTAAATTGGGATTTTTTTTAATTTATTATGAAAAGTTTAAAATTAGGATTTATGAAATTTGATTATTTTATAAATCAAAATGGTGAAGTTATAAAGGAGATTAAAGACGTTTTGAAATAATAATATAAATTGATTTATATAAAAGATTTATAAATTGACAATTTATAAATTAAAATATTTGAATTATAAAACGAGTTTTTATAAGTGTTAGAATGAATTGTGAATGAATTTCATAAATGAATGAAATCTATAGAATTATAAACGGTGAAGTTGTAATCGGAATTTTATAAGCAGTAGGCTTATAAAATTTGTAATGTTATTTGAAGAATGGATTTTTGATAAATAAAGGAATCTTATAAGTTATAAGATTTATAAATTGGGAAGTTTAAAAGATCGATTTTTGGCAAACAAATAAATTATAAGTATTTGACTTATAATATGAATTTCTAGTATGTCATTGAGATATGAATTGAGATAGGTTAATAAAGGAGATTTATAAAAGGAAGTTGTTATAAAATAAATAGAAATGGAGTTTATAAACGTTGTTTTATAAATTCGCAACGACTTATTTTGATAAGTAAATTGTTGAAACCTATTAATGGAGTTATATTCACGTTTTAGACAGTGAATAATCCTTTAAGATAAAATGAATAGAAAGGATGAAGTTGGTTAACGTAGTATATTCACATAGTGAATAATATGTTAAAGAAAATGTTTTGGATTTGGTGTTTTAAATAGAATTAAAACGATCTAACGATGTTTTAAAATGTGTTGAGATTCGAAATCATAGATTTCAACATTCATTGTTGAAATAGACGTTTTCGAGAAATAAAAGGAAATGGTGGACTATAACACTGTTGTTATAGTAAATGATTTCCGAAAGGAAATGTTTTGTATAGTATTGGGATTTATATATCTATCTTAAATTTGAATCCCTATACTAGTGATTTTGGGTTGTCGTAACGATGTTTTACGCAACACTTGTTTTAGCCCAAATAAATATGTTTAAGAGAATGATTTCCTTAAAGAATGAAATATATACTTAATCTCGATTTAAGTATATTGAATATTTTCCAAGTGTAGAAAATAAAAAGATTTGTGAATTACTTATTAATAAATAAGTATGGAAATGTTTTTCCAATGTGAAATGAAACGTTTTTGGAACTTATCTTTTTGAAGATAAATTGAAGATGAATATTTGAAACCTATTGAAAATCGTATATCAGTAAATATTGCGAAATATAAATTCACTATGGAATTTATAAAAGGAAGTGGAATTTGTTTAAAAATAAATATTGATTTATTTTTGAAGTGTGAAAATTATTTATCTTGTAAAGATATTTTTGGGAAATAAATAATTTGGAAAATTATTTGGAATCTGGTGATGTTGTGCATATCCATTATAGTTCAATAACCGACTATCAATATTTACCTTTGAAAGGTATTTGTTGTGTTTTGCTGAATTTGAATGCTACACTTATTTTTAAATTTTTGCGCTCATTATTCGTATTACCCATTCCGAATAGTGATACGACGTAATGGATAGCATTGATGACCGGTGTTGAAGACCGGATATTTACGAGAGCGATAGGATGACCTGTCGATTGACTCTGTACCGAGTTGCTCCGGTATAGAGTTCTCCATATGTGATGGGGAATCCGATCAGGATTGTGGATATCCGGATTGTAAGGACTTCTTTGTAAGTGTCTTCGGTTCTGTTCGAGCTCGGAACAGACTTGTATGGATTCGGAGAATTTATTCTTTTAGATTAACACCCTTCTCTGAGACGTACGAGCTCAGAGGTTATGTAGTTGATGGTTATCAGCGATATATTCCCAATTTGGTAATGTGACATGCTGAGTGTTGCTGTGAAATGATCATTGTGTTGATTATTTGTGATAGGATCATTTATTTGATCGTCTATCTTGGTGATCATTTCTATGATCATTTGTTGACCCAAAGCATGGCTTTTGTATAAAGTATGTTTTTGTGGACGTGACTTCGTCGAGCCTCACACCCCGGAATGGTCAAAACAGGAAAGATGCGGCAAGGTTATGAGGGGTAGCTCCCTTTAGGGTATGTGCATTTCCTTCTGGAAAAGGGTGGTATCATGGTATGGAGCCCAGATACTTACTCATGTTGAAACACTTTATTTATGATTGTGTGATGTTGATGACGAGCGCTCGGATAAAGGTCCAATGGGACCGGGGGATGGCATATTCGTGTCAGTTGTTACCCAGTTAGGGGTAACCCAGCCTTGTGTTGGCAGAGATCTGGTTTGGTTCTCGGGGACGTCCTTCCAGAGGCGTTCTCATGTGGCAATGGGAAGTTCCTTGGCCTGATCATTCGTTGGAAATCCAAAGAAACAATACGATCTTGTACGGTTTTAGTTGTATAACCTGCCATGGAATGTGGCGGTAACCTGCTATTGAACATGGTAGCTATAGTAGGCATAAGTGCGGAATGTCTATGCTGGCTAAGATTTATATCTTTGCTTTCGAAATGATTTTTTCCTACACTATGCACTAGTAATAATATCAAATGTTCTTTTTAATGCGTATCAAGCATCTTTGACTATCATAAGGAGAAATCTCCTCCGATTCTGCGTTTGCATTGTGTGTGTGTGCGGGAGGCCTTATGGTAGTCTCATTTTTAAAAGCATTGCGAATTGACTTTAAAAATATTCCTCTATTTTGATTTTAAAGATAAATAAACTGTTTTGAGTTCTCACACCAGTCACATGACTGACTCGGAGTTTATTGTTTTCCTTCCTAAACTCTGGGTGCCCACCAATTTCCACACGGGCAGTCAAGAGTTAAGGTTTATCAGGATATTCTGGAGTTGCTGGAGGCAAGCTGGATGGCATGGCGTATTATTAGTATATAGGATTTCTTTTTCCGCTGCAATGGTTGGTGTTGTTTGTTATTGTACACTCTGATGATGTAATGAAATGTAATGTATAAAATGTAATAACTGATATAGTTCTTTGTTTAAAGATTATTCATTTATTTATTATATGTTGTTCCGCTGCGATTGTGAGATTCTGATATTGTTCTGTTGTTTTCTTTCTGTTCCGTTCTATTTTCTATTTTCTTTTCTCTCTATTTTCTATCTTATTCTTCTCTCTTCTACCTTTCTCTTTTTCTTAAAACCCTAACTATTCGGTTTTTCGGCAACGAAAAATCGCGTATGTTACATTTGGTATCAGAGCATATGGTTAAGCGACAACCCTGGTTCTGTTGGGTATTACTTATTAGAGATAGAGTCAGTAGTACTCTAGAATGAGTTTGAGTGTAATAATAGCTATGAGAGCGTATTTGTTAGTGAATATGAAATTGTTTTATATTGTGATGATTGGTTTGTTGAGTGGTATATGGATTCTGGTTAATACGAGTAATTAACGTTGTTGATAGGGATCTCTAAACACTTGTACAGAATAATTCAACACGGTATTGTTTTAAATTGGGTAAATGAAATAATTTTACCTTGAGTATATTTTATATATAAAGAAATAATTTTTTAAAATTATTAAAGTGTATATAAGTTGATTGTTTAGTTGTTTGAATAATCTAAATAAAAGAATAATTGTATAAACAAAAGAATTATAAGAATTGAATTATAATTAAAGTGATTTGCAATTGTGAAATAAACTTATATATATAAGAAGTGAAACTATATGAATATATTTATGAATATGAGCTGTAGATAAAAAAATGAATTTAAAGTTAAATGGAAATTTACTTTAGAATTGAAATCTGAATTGATTTATAAGTGGGAATTTAAGTTAAGTAAAACCAAGTGATGTTTATTTAATGGAATATAACTTAAGAGATGTTGAATGAAGTTGATATTGGTATCGAAGTAAATTAATAAAGCTAAGTGATAGATATGAACTTGAGTTATGAAATGAAATTCAACTTTTGTAATTGAATTGAATTAATGAATTGAATGTAAATTAAGTTGATATGAAATAATGAATATAAGTGTAAATTCATTAAAAATCTAATGTTATTGGAAGTTGAATAGTTGAATGAAAATCAATTTAATTAAACCAAATTGAATGAATATAAGCAAAAGAAATTTGGCTGAAATTAATATACATTGTTTGATATATGATTGTTAGTAGATTGTATATAATTCATTAAGTGTTAATGAAATGAGTTAATGAAATTGGAAGCTAAAGTAATTGAAATTCAATTGGAAGTTAAGTGAATCTTAAATAGAATTGAATTTGATTTGGAAGTGAACCAACTTGAATATAAATTAGTGAATATAAACTAATTGAAAATGAATGTTAGTAAAAACATCCACTGTTAATGAATCAAATGTGATTAAATTGAAAACCAGTTCATTAATATTAATAAGAATATGAATGAATATTTATTAGTTGGTTGATGTTTGCATTTGTTGTTTTGTTGCATTTGCTATGTTGGCATATATAGTTATTATGTTACTATATGTTGTATATCGATACTATTGTCTATATACATGATTCTCATGTTGTTTGTTGAGTGTTTAGTAGGTGCGGATCGCGTTTGCTTCGCATTTGGAGCTCGCTTTCGCGCTATATTAGCCGTATATGCTTGCTAATAAAATATAAGGTACATATCTCGGATTACATACCGTACTTTTACAATTTTTTCCATGCGGGATGCCTCATTACTTGATGAGATGTATATTTGTGATATATATACTGTCATTTTTTTTTCAGATCGAGCTGCGCAAAGGAGACTATGGCGAATTTTTCTGAAAATATAAGGCGTTAGAAAATTTTGAGAAAATTGGAAATTTTTTGAAAACTATAACTTTGATATGGAATTGAAAGTTAAACAATAGTAGTTGTTTTTGAAAAGATAACTAAGTATGATTTGAAAACTTAGTAAAGATTTTGTAAGAAGTTTTACCATGAATTTTGGGAAAATTAATAGATTCTGTAACTTTTCTTACTTGATGATTTCGAGGACGAAATTCTTTTAAGGGGGGAAGTATGTAACGATTCAGAATTTTTATTAATTAAAATTTTAATATTTAATTAATTTTAAATATTAATAAGTGAAATTCATAAGTCGAATAAATTTTATTTCGAATAATTGGGTTTAATTGAATAATTAAATCGATAATTTAATATGTTAAATTATGGAAATAATTAAAAATTGGGTGAAATATGATTGGAAATGATTTGTAAAATTTTATTATATCATATTGAAGTAAGAATGATATTTTAGAACTTTTAAAATCGAATTAAAAGTTTATTTGTGAAAATTGAATATTTTAATATTAAATCGACTAGTGAAATTAGCCAATTTTCGAACAGTCTCAGAATTGGACGAAACTAGTTCCATTGGATCCGTAATAGTTAGTTATTATCGGATTTCAATTTTCGTAGCAATCGTAGTTATCGTTTGACCGTGGCAGCTCGAAACGCATCGAAATTGTTTTAATATTAATTTGGCGAGTTAAAATAGCCATTTTTCAAAAAGTCTCGGATTTCAACGAAACCAGTTTCATCGGATCCGTAATGTGATATTATTGTATGGTTTCAAATTTCGTGTCAATTGGATTTACCGTTTGTCCGGTGCAAGCTAAAACGCCTAGAAAATCGTTTAAATCGGTTTAATTTAAATCGAACGTTTATTGCCATAACTCGCACAGATGTCCGAATTAGCTTCTGAAACCTGTTCCATTGTGTCCGGAACGCGGGATAAACCCTAGAAATGTCGGTCACCATGCGTAAATCGAAATCCGAAAATTCCAAAATGAATACTGTTTTGTTTTATTTCCTATAAATAGCCCACCTTCACAAGAGAAAAGAAAAAAAAAACTAAAACCCTAGTTGCTATAGCCGGCCGCCACCCCTGAAACCAAAGGCCAAAAATTAACGACCTTCTTCCCTCTAAATCTCTCAATCCATCAATTTTCTCAAGAAACTTCCAACATGAATATTGTAGAGGGCGATGAGAACTACGTTTTCAACGGTGGAGATCGCGTTTGGGTTAGCGGATTGGTGGCAAATCATCCTCAAAGGGCCGAGTGTCGCACGCGTTTTTCAAGGCAGGGGGTTAGCCGAGCTTCAGCTCCTTCTGGCCGAAGGTGGTGGTGGCCGAGGCGCTCCGAGTGGTGGTGAAAAGATGGGCTATTGACGTTTGTATGTGGTGCGGCGATAAACCCTAATTTTTGAAAATATGGGTTCGGCTATACTGGAGCACGCGCGTACGTGAATGGGAGGGGAGAAACTAAGGTGTGGTCATGATGCAGTGGATGGAGATCTATGGCAGTGATTAAGTGAAGGTTTAAAATTAAAAATAAAAGTTGTAAATTAGTTATTAAAAAAATCGTGTAAAACTTTGAAAAATCATATCTTTTTCATACGAGGTTGAAAACGCGCGAAACCAGTTGCTTTGGAATCGTATGGACGAGCACTACGCTATGAAATTGGATTGGAGTCATTTGGAGTTAGTGAGAATTTCGGGTAAAATTAAACGTCCGTTTTATTTTATTCGAAATAAATCGCTAAAACGAAATTGAAATCAAGGTGAGAACTTCTCACTCAATCGAATCAGATTCGATTTTTATTTTAAATAGTTATATTTAAAATATTTGAATGCATGTTTGAATGATGATTGTTATCTATTGATTGTTAAAATAGACATTATGTGCCGTTAGTAAGCGGATGTTATTTATTAAAAACATATACCGCGAATATTTCATAAACAGTGAAATTGGTATTATATATAATAGCAATATATATATATTGGCATATGTATATATTGCAGTTATTGATTTCCCGCATTTGTATAGCGGAAGAGACCCTATTGCGCCGTCTATTAAGCGGATAATATTTTAAATCCCATATACCGCGATAATTCCGTACTGGAGCGGAATTGGTATTGTGCTAATGTTTGTGGATGCAGGGAAACAGGTTGGAGGGATCCAACTGGATTCCTCAACAGTATTTATTTGATTTCAGATATTTTGATATTTGATGGATTATCATATCGATATATGATATCGTTGTTGTCGTGATTGACTATTTGGTGTGTAGCATCATTGGACCAAGTTTTGGAATTTTAAAATGATTTTTTAAGTGATTTTTGAAAATATACTATATGTTTGGAATTGACTCATTTTAAATAAATAAACGTTATAATTTTAATGTTATAAAAATTATGATTTTTGAGAAAAATAGTTAAAAGTTGATTTTTGAAAATATGGGATTAATGATTTTATAAAATATTTAAACTGGGATTTTTTTTATTTATTATGAAAAGTTTAAAATTAGGATTTATGAAATTTGATTATTTTATAAATCAAAATGGTGAAGTTATAAAGGAGATTAAAGACGTTTTGAAATAATAATATAAATTGATTTATATAAAAGATTTATAAATTGACAATTTATAAATTAAAATATTTGAATTATAAAACGATTTTTTATAAGTGTTAGAATAAATTGTGAATGAATTTCATAAATGAATGAAATCTATAGAATTATAAACGGTGAAGTTATAATCGGAATTTTATAAGCAGTAGGTTTATAAAATTTGTAAAGTTATTTGAAGAATGGATTTTTGATAAATAAAGGAATCTTATAAGTTATAAGATTTATAAATTGGGAAGTTTAAAAGATCGATTTTTGGCAAACAAATAAATTATAAGTATTTGACTTACAATATGAATTTCTAATATATCATTGAGATATGAATTGAGATAGGTTAATAAAGGAGATTTATAAAAGGAAGTTGTTATAAAATAAATAGAAATGGAGTTTATAAACATTGTTTTATAAATTCGCAACGACTTATTTTGATAAGTAAATTGTTGAAACCTATTAATGGAGTTATATTCACGTTTTAGACAGTGAATAATCCTTTAAGATAAAATGAATAGAAAGGATGAAGTTGGTTAACGTAGTATATTCACATAGTGAATAATATGTTAAAGAAAATGTTTTGGATTTGGTGTTTTAAATAGAATTAAAACAATCTAACGATGTTTTAAAATGTGTTGAGATTCGAAATCATAGATTTCAACATTCATTCTTGAAATAGACGTTTTCGAGAAATAAAAGGAAATGGTGGACTATAACACTGTTGTTATAGTAAATGATTTCCGAAAGGAAATGTTTTGTATAATATTGGGATTTATATATCTATCTTAAATTCGAATCCCTATACTAGTGATTTTGGGTTGTCATAACGATGTTTTACGCAACATTCGTTTTAGCCCAAATAAATATGTTTAAGAGAATGATTTCCTTAAAGAATGAAATATATACTTAATCTCGATTTAAGTATATTGAATATTTTCCAAGTGTAGAAAATAAAAAGATTTGTGAATTACTTATTAATAAATAAGTATGGAAATGTTTTTCCAATGTGAAATGAAATGTTTTGGGAATTTATCTTTTTGAAGATAAATTGAAGATGAATATTTGAAACCTATTGAAAATCGTATATCAGTAGATATTGCGAAATATAAATTCACTATGGAATTTATAAAAGGAAGTGGAATTTGTTTAAAAATAAATATTGATTTATTTTTGAAGTGTGAAAATTATTTATCTTGTAAAGATATTTTTGGGAAATAAATAATTTGGAAAATTATTTGGAATCTGGTGATGTTGTGCATATCCATTGATAGTTCAATAACCGACTATCAATATTTACCTTTGAAAGTTATTTGTTGTGTTTTGCTGAATTTGAATGCTACACTTATTTTTAAATTTTTGCGCTCGTTATTCGGATTACCCATTCCGAATAGTGATACGACGTAATGGATAGCATTGATGACCGGTGTTGAAGACCGGATATTTGCGAGAGCGATAGGATGACCTGTCGATTGACTCTGTACCGAGTTGCTCCGGTATAGAGTTCTCCATATGTGATGGGGAATCCGATCAGGATTGTGGATATCCGGATCGCAAGGACTTCTTTGTAAGTGCCTTCGGTTCTGTTCGAGCTCGGAATAGACTTGTATGGATTGTATGTTTGACGTTACAAATTGAGATATAAAGCAGATTTCTTTCAAATATATTTCTGTTGGTGGCGGAGAATTTATTCTTTTAGCTTAACACCCTTCTCTGATACGTACGAGCTCAGAGGTTATGTAGTTGATGGTTATCAGCGATATATTCCCAATTTGGTAATGTGACATGCTGAGTGTTGCTGTGAAATGATCATTGTGTTGATTATTTGTGATAGGATCATTTATTTGATCGTCTATCTTGGTGATCATTTCTATGATCATTTGTTGACCCAAAGCATGGCTTTTGTATAAAGTATGTTTTTGTGGACGTGACTTCGTCGAGCCTCACACCCCGGAATGGTCAAAACAGGAAAGATGCGGCAAGGTTATGAGGGGTAGCTCCCTTTAGGGTATGTGCATTTCCTTCTGGAAAAGGGTGGTATCATGGTATGGAGCCCAGATACTTACTCATGTTGAAACACTTTATTTATGATTGTGTGATGTTGATGACGAGCGCTCGGATAAAGGTCCAATGGGACCGGGGGATGGCATATTCGTGTCAGTTGTTACCCAGTTAGGGGTAACCCGGCCTTGTGTTGGCAGAGATCTGGTTTGGTTCTCGGGGACGTCCTTCCAGAGGCGTTCTCATGTGGCAATGGGAAGTTCCTTGGCCTGATCATTCGTTGGAAATCCAAAGAAACAATACGATCTTGTACGGTTTTAGTTGTATAACCTGCCATGGAATGTGGCGGTAACCTGCTATTGAACATGGTAGCTATAGTAGGCATAAGTGCGGAATGTCTATGCTGGATAAGATTTATATCTTTACTTTCGAAATGATTTTTTCCTACACTATGCACTAGTAATAATATCAAATGTTCTTTTTAATGCGTATCAAGCATCTTTGACTATCATAAGGAGAAATCTCCTCCGATTCTGCGTTTGCATTGTGTGTGTGTGCGGAAGGCCTTATGGTAGTCTCATTTTTAAAAGCATTGCGAATTGACTTTAAAAATATTCCTCTATTTTGATTTTAAAGATAAATAAACTGTTTTGAGTTCTCACACCAGTCACATGACTGACTCGGAGTTTATTGTTTTCCTTCCTAAACTCTGGGTGCCCACCAATTTCCACATGGGCAGTCAAGAGTTAAGGTTTATCAGGATATTCTGGAGTTGCTGGAGGCAAGCTGGATGGCATGGCGTATTATTAGTATATAGTATTTCTTTTTCCGCTGCAATGGTTGGTGTTATTTGTTGTTGTACACTTTGATGATGTAATGAAATGTAATGTATAAAATGTAATAACTGATATAGTTCTTTGTTTAAAGATTATTCATTTATTTATTATATGTTGTTCCGCTGCGATTGTGAGATTCTGATATTGTTCTGTTGTTTTCTTTCTGTTCCGTTCTATTTTCTATTTTCTTTTCTCTCTATTTTCTATCTTCTTCTTCTCTCTTCTACCTTTCTCTTTTTCTTAAAACCCTAACTATTCGGTTTTTCGGCAACGAAAAATCGCGTATGTTACAGTTCATATCTCCATTTCAAATCTTCATTTCCCCAAATCATTTTAATGTGAGCTTGTAAATTCAAAAGCATTCATTTTTGCAAATTCAAAAGCTTTCTTTTATGAAATATGATTTATTTTTCATTTTTCCTACATGTTCCACCCTCATCTTAGTTTGTTCTTCAATCTTTGCGTGAAGCCTCGCCTTAGAAAAGACATAAGTATTAAAAAAAATATTAAACATGCACCAATTATAATTTTAATAATATTTCTTATAACATGATTATCTTTTGCATATAAACTTCGATTCATACGTGATTTCTTCTGTTTGATTCATATTTAAATTCTGAATAACATGAAACTATTGGTTGAATTTGGAGACTGTTGAATTTTGAGCTTCTGTTTGGATATTTACGGGCTAAAATCGATGGTGAGTGATTAAACCCACTCACGCATTACTAATTGTTCTGATGTTGGTTAAATTGAGGCCATGGAGTGATAAAAACTTATTTGTTGCTATTTGGTAGTTTAAATTAACATTTAAATTGAAATTGATATTGAAATTGGATTAAATTAACATTTAAATTAACATTAAAATTAATTGCTAGTTAAGCACCGTCGGTTGATAACTAGAAAGGGTTGTGACACATTGGTTGATTTGGATGTTGATTGTTATTGAATGCTTATTGATTGATGATTGGATGCATGGTTGTTTATTTATTTTGACATATCCATGTTATTACCCTATTTATTATCCGACATCTCATAAATTGTCATTTTTAATATTTTAAATGAACTAATAAATAAATTGAAGTAATATATACCTATGTCATTTAATTATAGATTCAAATGATATATATCCATCCACGTAATTAAATTAAAATAACTGATCACTTGGCCATAGGGTAGAAAATTATATACACCAGATTTGATTAAATTAAATGAGTTCAAAATCTTGAATTTTGTATTGGTTTAAATTGTTTTGTTTTAAAGAAAATAAAATTTTGATTTATATAAATTATTTTCTACTTAGAGATTTGAAATGTTGGAACTGAAACTATTTAAACGAAATTGTTTAAGGATTTAAATTGAAATCTTAAAGTGGAAATTAGGATATAATTGAATTTATGGGAAGTGAATAATTGTGAAGATTTATATTTTAATTTAGACCTTGAGTTCACTTTAATTAAAATGGTTTAAATTGGTATTTTAAAGTTTGTAAGTGAAGTGGATTTATACCAAATTGTTTAAAAATGAGAATTTGAGTTAAAACTTTCAGCTATTTGAATAGAACAGTTAGAATTGAATTCGAAGTAAAGTTTGAAATCATTTTGAATTTAGGCTGATTTTAGTTGGATTTTGAATATGAAGTTTACTTGAATTGGAAGTCAAAATTTGCATTCGTTGTGATTTGGAATTGGAACATGAGTTCAAATTGTCGAGAAAGAAGAAATAGTTTTAATATAAATTATTTTAATATGTAAACTATTTTTTTAATATTAAAACTATTTTATATTCAAACCTGTGTAGTTAATGCCCCGCTATTACCCCCTACAACCCCGCTATATCTCATAGCAGATTTCTACCGCTACGATTTTTCCATATAGCCGCAAAATATAGCCTTTCCACTTTAATCCTCGCTATTTCCGTTATATCCCGTTATTTCCGCTATTCCCGCTATATCATTTTTAATCAAATGAATTGAAAAATTGCATTTATACATTATAAAATTATGAAGCTAATTTATTTGATTTAATTTTTAATATATTTTCAAAAATGAAAATACTCTAATATTCTACCAAATTCAGTTATGTTATATAACAGTTTTTCATTTATTTAAAGTATATTCGCACATGTTTTTATTTAAAATTATTTGTGTATTATTTATAATTCAATTGAATGATAGTTTTTCATTTAATTACCATTTATATATTTGTAAAAACATTAAGTACACGTTTCATATGCTATTTTAGAGCCATCCGCTATATTCCGCTATATCCTCGTTGTATCCCAGCTATGACTTTTTGCACCTCCACCGTTTTGAATCAACCGAGCACATTAACTGCACAGATTCAAACTATTTCCAATCTTTAAACTATTTTAATTATTCCAGACTATTTTTCAATATTCAAACTATTTTAGTTATCCAAACAATTTTCAATATTCAAACTATTTTAACTATTCAGAAACATTTTAAAATTCCATCTGTTTTAAAAGGGAATTATTTAGATTTAAATCATTGGTTTAAATATGAATGTTTTGGTATAAAGGTATAATCTATTTTGAATTAAAAATGATTTATGAAGTGAATATGATATTTTGATATGAAGTATGACTTGTTCTTCAAATTTAAAAGAACCAACTGGTGTGAAATATTTCGTTTGATTGTTGAAGAGATCGGGGCCGAATATTGGCATACTCTCTGTCAATATTGGAACTACTTTAAAAACTATGTATGCGGTGGATGTTATCCATAATGTAGAGGTTGAACTAGAGGCATTTGCTTGATTTGAAGAAAGAAAATGATGATGGATAGCCCCAATACTTATGTCAATTTGAAATGACTAAAACGTGAGCCATACTTGACTAATGAGGCAAGCTACATATAGGGACACACTTCTTCGTATTAACATCTTGACTTTGAAACTTGATTGGTGCACACCATCAGATCAAGGGAGTGTTGGACACGGTGGGCCATTAAGGATTACCACTAGTCAGAAAATGCAAAACGGTAGTATCCTACTTTGGGCGTCGCCTCACGTGCCTTATCATACTTTTATCCTTATTCGTGACCACTTTGACTTTGTTTTAGTGCTGTTTTATCATGGCCCCTCCCTGGCTACCAACATTACTGGTGATGCTACTAAGGCAAAATGTAGGACAATGCTTAAAAATGTGTTAATGGGAATCAATGTAAATCCTTAATGCTATTTTAGTACTTTACTTTACCGATATACACTACATATATAGCATATCTTACTATATACAGATAGAAAAATGAAGCTTTAGGATTTGAAAAATCCCGTAACATCCCTTAAATTATTGCACTCATGTCGTACACTTAACAGGAGATGTAAATCCTACCATCATCTCTAAAGCTACTACACTCATATTTGTTATTAATTTAACTTACATAAGTACTTTTAGTTTTGACTCGTGTGTTTTGTCTTTTCATTACCCTTGGGTCAGCCTGAGTATTTCAATACTAAAAGATATTATTCCTTGAAGACGAAGATGGAGTTTGCTAAATTATATTTACTATGATTATTCCGCTATATTATTTTGGTATGTTTGTTGATTGTGCTCTAATTATGTTGTAAAAATTGTGTAATCAAATGTATAATAGTGCGAGCCCGTGCTACGCACATGGAATGACAAAATATTTCATTTTAAATAATAATTTTAATTAACTTTGATCCAACTCGTGACATTATTTGGACAAATAAATTCATTTTTTTTCTTTTTCTTACATACTACGAAATGTACATAGTATATGGAATCACACAAACGAATGAATCACTGAATTTTAATAAATGAGAACATGGTTGATAAGTCATTTTCCTTGAACCATAATATGAAAAACACTAAAATATCAACTGGGTAGAAAACATAATCATTTTCTTTCTTTGAAGTCGATCACTTAGTGGCCAATTGGATATTACTCCGATATTCAAGCAGTCCAGATGAAAAGAATATGAATTGGTGTTCCTGATGATCAGATGATCTTGTGGATGCAATTATGAAGAGACCACGATTTAAAAACAAATGCACTAAAGCACTTATTCTCTTTGTTGATTTGGTTCACTTTTAACGTAGAGATTTTCATTGAAATTAAAAGCCATTGAGTGAAACATGACATCGTAAAGAGAGTGCAACATGAATAATAAACATATGATGGATAAGATAATCATATGATGGTATTATGTTTATTAATCATACATCAATGAGACATAGTAGTATAATATACTTGTGTTTGAACAATAAATAATTGATGAAATATGTCATCTAATAAATGAACAATCAAATTCATATTAATAGTAGCTTTCAAAATACCTTCACTACAAAATACGCATAAATGAGTAAAGCACGCATCACCGACTACTTCTTATTCACATTCAACTATATTGTTTGTTGTTGAGATGGCCATCATGGTTGTACCACTCCTTTTTATGCACATGCATTAGAAAAGGTATAAAATAGCTCCATACGTTGATTTTGTTAGCCCTCCTTAGCTAAAGAAAAAAATCTAAAAATAAAAGCATGGCGATGCTATATCTAATGACTTATTTGAAAGCATTAATATATATTGATGTTTACTTCAAATGCAGATAAAATTTATTGATGAAAGCAACAATCCATATATATGTTTAGGAATGAGTTGTCTAGTAAACATAAATTAGTGATTGGTTGAAGTAGCAAGCATGTTCTGAGCCATATAATACTATATTTATATCTTCTACTGTACATTTACCAACCCTCGCCGTAACATAATATATGACCATAAATTTAAACATAATAATAGTTTAGGTGGATAATCAGTTAGATATAAATTCTAGTTATTTGTAACTATAAACCAACATAACATGCATAATGACTCTCTAAGCCATCAATGTGGCCTTCTATTTGACAAAATATGCATTTGACCATTTAAATGAATGTGTGGCCTTCCATATAATTATTCTTTGAAATAAGTAGCATAGCAGAAAACATGTAGGAAACATTTGAAATTAACATAAAGTTGCTAACTCTGTGTAAGCTCAATTCTTGGGTATGCATTGCAATATTCTAATATATAGTACAAACCCGTGCTGTTGGCGCATGTTTGAACTTTGCTTTGTATATAGATCATGATGTTATATGTTGCATTGATGCATAGTTAGGTCAGTTAAAAATTTCTGTATGTAGACTTTAAACGGTATGTAATGACCTGTAAATTTCGATAATTAAACTGGTTAATTTAATAAGATTTTTGTAATTAAATTTAAGAAGAAAAAAAAACCTTTATAATTTATAATGAAGTGAGTGTTTAAAATGAAATGAAAATAATAGGGGTATAGTAACGGTTGTAAGTTACTATTTAATTGGTCTATTAATGAAGTTTTAACCGTTACATTTGGGTATTAAATTGAATATATGCAAATAAACGTATGGTAATGGAGTCAATTCAACATTATATAAGCAATTCTGATAATTAGTGGAAATAATAAACTTGAGTGTAATATAAAATTAGTGACAACATTTATGCAAGTCACCTTTTTATTTAGGGCTGCTAAATTCAGAGTAGGAAGTCAATTACATTTAAATGTAGGTAAATGTTCATTAATGTGAGATAGGACTGTAACTGTAATGTGTGAATGTAAATGAAATGACATAAATGGAAATTTATATTTTATTCATAAGATGAAATAAAGGAATGAAACCAAGTTGAATAAATTGATTTAGGTTTTATTTATGATAAATGTATATATTTGGGAAATTCAATATAATTGAAAATAACAAGTTATTACAAAAGAAAGATGAAAATTGGAATATATATTTTTGTAAGGAAAGATAAACAAATAATAACTAGGTTTATAAAGTGATAACAGATTTAATAAAAGAGTAGGATTAAAGCATGGTAGTTATTGCAAAGTAATCAATTGAAATTTGGATGAATTGGGATTTTTTTTTATATATTAGTATAAAAACCAATTTTAATATTACCCACAAGAGGATAAGTTAATAGTCGATTCAATAACATGATTGAGAAATCAAATATATGGATTTATTGGGAATCTAAAACTTATACTTTTTTTTTGATAAAATACAGCGTTTTACACGCAATAAATTTTTCTACTTTTATTACATATTATATATATATATATATATATGTTCTTATTATTATTATTCATATATCCACCTCTATTTTTATTTTTGACAGTCATGTTTATTTATTAGATTATTGCTTGTTTATATCTTTTATTTATGGCTTGGAAGAAACTAAAAGGGTATGCGTTATATTGTCTTAATTGCTTGCCGTTTTAATTGCCTACTCTTTATTTCTTTTTATTTATAAAACCTTGAAATTTAATATAAATTTTAACTTGATTTAATCATTTCCTAAAAGTCTAAATATAAAATTGAAAGTTTTGAAATTTTTACTTTGTTAAAAGACAACTCCAATTGGAATTTTAATAAAAATGAATTATGTATATTTTAAATACGAAGAATGTAAACAAGTTAAAATTTTAGTTAAGTAATAACTTTGTAAAATTCAGTGTTTTATAGACGGTTAAATTTCGCATTTAAAAAGGGCACGCATTGTAATGGTATAAGTAACGTATAAACGTATAAATTAAAAATGTTACTTTTGCATAAATTTTGGGCGTCGGTTTGGCATATTTTAAAATGCATACTGCAATATCTATATGGATTAGTAAATCTGTTAGTAGATTTTTATAGCAAAACGTTACTTTTTCCACAGCTTTCATTGGTTTTAAATTGGCGTAAAATCCTTGCTAAAATCACTTAGCCTATATAAAGAAAGAAACGCACACAATCATTAATTGAAGAAAAAGTTTAAAATGAACCAATCTACTAATCACTTGTCGTTTCTTCACCATAAATTTCACTCATCCCTCTTTATCAACGCACGGAAATTTCAAATTTTCTAGTTGCCGTTTCTTTCTTGTCTGCATTTATTTCTTACCCAGATTTCGAAATTTTCTGTATATGTATACATCTTTTAGCCTAACAAATTTTTTTTCACGCAACCTTTAATATGAAATGAAACATTTTTTTTCGGTTAACAATTAAATTCAGTCGCCATTCTTTCTACGCAATTAAGTGGAAATTTTGTCGTTCCTGAAGAAATTTAATTCTTGCCTCTATTCTATCCTATAATTAAGCGCGTAAATTTAGGCACGTTCGTTTTCTCTTGCTTCCTAAATATTTTCCATATTCCCTTCATCTAAATACTAGAAACATGCATCTCATTTGTAGCTCTGGGAATAAACGTTTAATGTAAGCAACTTATCTCTTACCTGTGAGAACAAAATTTCTAAATCTCTAAAGAAATAAATCATGCAGCTTCCTATTTTTATAACACGTTCAAACAAAAAGGATAAAATAAACGCATTCAATATTATTTGAAAATATTATCCCATAATCTAATCTTAACTACCCGTTTCTTTTGTTTTAATTTCGTAGCCATTTGCATTCAATTGATAAAAATCAATATTTATATTCTTCATATCTATTTGCTCATCTAAATCAATGCACGTTTCTCTTGAAATAGTATCCTGGATCAATCAAATTTCTTTTACGCAATTTTTTTTTTCCTTTTCAACCGTTACTTGAAATGTACGCACTCTTAAAAATGCAAGAAGTCATTTCTTTTAACGTTGAATTTCAAATGCAAAGATTTCCTGCCTTTTTCTTTCACGCATTTAATTTTTCTCCTTACCTGAAATCTTGCTCATCCTTAAAATCAACGTGACCTTCCCCTATATTTATACAACACACGTTCAAAACAATTTTTACATCACCTGGAGAGCTTCACCTTCTTTTCTTGCGTGCGTGTGTTGAAGGCACGCATCTGTCTTTTATTTTATTTTATTTCTACTTCTCATGCTTTTCACGTTGCATACTTTGCTCCTTCTCCTCGTTCCACCATGCTCGACTACTCCACCTCTCAAGTATGTTGTTGCCATCCTTGATAAGTATGCATCTCCTTTCCTCCTGATCTTGCCATGCATGTCCAATAATATAGGGAATCAAGCCTAGTTTCTTTCTTTTGCATGCTGTAGAACATATTAGCCTGCGTCCCTGTAGTTGTGGCCACGTGAAATTGAATAAAGGTGTCACTTTTGAATAAAATGTTAACAAACAAAATAAATATCTTTCATTTTTGCATCACTGGAAAAGAAACCATATACGCCTGTAGTTTTGGTGGACATGTGAATTTGCTTGCGTGAGCCACTTTGAAGATTATAACAAATGGGAGTGTGTAATGGAGACAAACTTGGAAAATGATTTGTAGTTTATTAGTTGCGTGTGAAACAAATCACACGACCTTGTCATTTCATAAGTGCATGCATACATTTTTTCAAAGTATTTTTTATTTATGAAAATCTAATAACGTTTTGTATCAAGACTCAGCCTATTTGATTTAACAAAGCATTTTTTTTACAAAGCATTTTTCCCAAAGCATTTAAATAACAAATTTGGAAAGGGAAGAGGATTGGAGATGTTGAACAAATTGAGTGATGGACTGGTCAAGCTGCGGGTGTCAAAAATCTTTTAATTTATAAATCTCGTTCCGGTTGTTATTAAATTTAGCTTTGATCGCTTCATAATCCCGTAATTTAATTTTCGTTTATTTTTCAAGTTCGTAATTGAGGTGTCACATCTGTTGGATTTATCGTGCCTCTGTTCATTTCTTTCGGGATAGATACCGTTGTTTGATTTGAATCTTCAGCAGAGGAAAGGTGAGTATTTCTCACCAGACAAACATACCTATATATCCGTGATTTATCACAAGTGTATTTGTAAATTATTTATTAAATTTTATCTACCTGTGATATAACGTATGATGTTATACCTCATTTTAAATTGACACCTCATCAGTTGTTTATCTATTGTAATATTATTGCAGTTATACAATGTAATGCTTATTTACTGATTTAATCATCACTGTAAGTTCCCTGTAAATTTGAGATCGTTATAGGCTGAAAGGATAGGCTTGAACGATAATCATTTGTTCATTTATTTAATTGTTTAATTGTTTATTTGTTAACTTGGGATTGCGGGTTTGAAATGATAGAACCCGGGATTTTGTAAATTGCGGATTGAAATGATATAAATCTGTATCACTTGACCTAGGCTAGAAAACTATATACAGACCCGTGGTTTATATAATATTTTTATGAAATGTTTAAAAATATTTTAAATGGGAATTCATAATATTCTGGTTCAAATGTATTTAAAGGATTTTTATAAAATTTATAATGATTTTTGAATAAGTCAAAATGTTAAATAAATAAATGTTTAAATAAAATTTTGGAATATAACTTATTTTGGAAAATTCTAAAGTTTGTTAAAAGGTGAGATTTTAGTTATGTGAATAATTGAAAATAGGTTATATTTGGGAATTTAAAACTTAATTTTTAAGTTAATAATCTATTACAGCACTTAAATGCTATCTTTTATAAATGAAACTGTTTTAACCTATAGACATTAGGTAGCATTTCATAAGTGCTATGGAAACTGAATTTGGGTTGTTTAAATAAAATTTATGAAAATAATCTTTGGGAAAAGGTTTAAATTTTGAAATTTAATTTGAATAAATAAAATAAGGAATTGACTTTAAATGGTTTTAAAAGGAAGTATTTAACTTTTAAATGTGAAATTGAAAGGCAATTTATTCCTAAATGAATTAAATAGATTAAATGGTATTTTATATTAAATAGAATGACTGGTGTGTAAATAAAGGATGTTTAAAGGGATATTATAATATTGAAAAGTATTTGAAATTTATTTTGATTTGTAAAGTATAAATACCATTTTTAAAAGTTGTAACCACGGGTTATAATAACGTTTGGTTGTTAAAGAGACCGGGATCGGATATCTGGCATACTCACTTTCGATACCGAAAACCACTTTAACAACTATGTACGTGGTGGAGATTCCAGAATGAAGTAGGATGGTGGTGACGTTTCCTTTGAGGTAAATACGTGGACCCGACTCCCGTGAGTTGGCATAAGGTGGCTAAAACAGGAGCGATTGACGGATTAATGAGGTAGCACCTCTGATCGGACGCACTTCTTCGTATGCCATTCTATTACTTTTGTGATTGTTTTGGTGCGCACCTTTGATTTGAGAGTGTTGTTCGAGGTGGGCGGCAGCTGCGCGCTGCGCGTTTCCATCGGTCCGGAAGTGTAATTGGTATATCTACCCTGGCATTGCCTAGTTGTGCCGTGTCACCTACCCTAGCGCGCCTTCTACGAGTTTCTATTTGTGTCGTATCTATGGAGTATCCTCTGGTAGCCTCCCGATCAGGAGTTATTACGGTACTGTATAGACTATTGGCATTATTTGTGTTAAGGGCTATATGGGTAACCCCTTAACGCTATTTAAAAGTAAGTTTATTTTACTAATAGACACTAATACAATAGCGAAGTATTACTACATAGTAAATAGTAACGGATCCTTAGAGGATGGGCGGTCCCAAGCATCCTTTAAGTTACTTGCTCTATATTACAGTACACTTGAATTAGCTTACACTATATAAGTATGTATGTCCTGACTCGAGTGTTTATGTTTTATTTTACGCTCGGGTCAGCCTGAGTTGCAGTTCAGTTTTCATCCCGGAGCTAAGATTTCTGTAGATTACTTTCAAGCTGCTGGCAAACTTCCCTTCCAGTTCTTTATCTAAATTTATGAAATCAAGACTAGTGGACATTTGGATGGATGATTTAAAACTATATTTGGATTAAAGACAATGTAATTTTTATTTGATTGAGACTATTTATAGTGGCTTCATGAACCACTAAGTATTTTAAATTCCGCTGCGAGTATTCTGATTCTGTGTCTGTGATTCTGTGATTAATTATTTACTGTATATTTTGAGATTTGCCAAATTTTATTTACAACGCGGTATTTTGAACAATTCAAGTCCGACATGCGCGGATGCGAATGGTTGAAAATATCTGATGCGAATGGGAAAAGGTTTAAATTTTGAAATTTAATTTGAATAAATAAAATAAGGAATTGACCTTAAATGGTTTTAAAAGGAAGTATTTAACTTTTAAATGTGAAATTGAAAGGCAATTTATTCCTAAATGAATTAAATAGATTAAATAGATTAAATGGTATTTTATATTAAATAGAATGAATGATGTGTAAATAAAGGATGTTTAAAGGGATATTATAATATTGAAAAGTATTTGAAATTTATTTTGATTTGTAAAGTATAAATACCATTTTTAAAAGTTGTAACCACGGGTTATAATAACGTTTGGTTGTTAAAGAGACCGGGATCGGATATCTGGCATAATCTCTGTCGATACTGAAAACCACTTTTACAACTGTGTACGTGGTGGAGATTCCAGAATGAAGTAGGATGGTGGTGACGTTTTCTTTGAGGTAAATACGTGGACCCGACTCCCGTGAGTTGGCATAAGGTGGCTAAAACAGGAGCGATTGACGGATTAATGAGGTAGCACCTCTGATCGGACGCACTTCTTCGTATGTCATTCTATTACTTTTGTGATTGTTTTGGTGCGCACCTTTGATTTGGGAGTGTTGTTCGAGGTGGGCGGCAGCTGCGCGCTGCGCGTTTCCATCGGTTCGAAAGCGTAATTGGTATATCTACCCTGGCATTACCTAGTTGTGCCGTGTCACCTACCATAGCGCGCCTTCTACGAGTTTCTATTTGTGTCGTACCTATGGAGTATCCTCTGGTAGCCTCCCGATCAGGAGGTATTACAGTACTGTATAGACTATTGGCATTATTTGTGTTAAGGGCTATATGGGTAACCCCTTAACGCTATTTAAAAGTAAGTTTATTTTACTAATAGACACTAATATGATAGCGAAGTATTACTACATAGTAGATAGTTTAACGGATCCTTAGAGGATGGGCGGTCCCAAGCATCCTTTAAGTTACTTGCTCTATATTACAGTACACTTGAATTAGGTTACACTATATAAGTATGTATGTCCTGACTCGAGTGTTTATGTTTTATTTTACGCTCGGGTCAGCCTGAGTTGCAGTTCAGTTTTCATCCCGGAGCTAGGATTTCTGTAGATCACTTTCAAGCTACTGGCAAACTTCCCTTCTAGTTCTTTATCTAAATTTATGAAATCAAGACTAGTGGACATTTGGATTGTTCTGCTGATGATTTAAAACTATATTTGGATTGAAGACTATGTAATTTTTATTTGATCGAGACTATTTATAGTGGCTTCATGAACCACTAAGTATTTTAAATTCCGCTAAGAGTAATCTGATTCTGTGTCTGTGATTCTGTGATTAATTATTTACTGTATATTTTGAGATTTGCCAAATTTTATTTACAACCCGGTATTTTGAACAATTCAAGTCCGACATGTGAGGATGCGAATGGTTGAAAATATCGGGTCGTTACATTTGGTATCAGAGCTTTGGCTCTAGGCAAAACTTAGAATGTATGGTAAATTTGATTTACAGAATCACTTTCATTTGAGCTTGAATCTCTTCCTTTTCGAATTTTGGAACGTTCCCTGCGGTTCCGAAGTTCATTCGTGTTCCTCACTATTCATTTTCTTTCGATTCTGGAGTATCCCATAACTCCACTTCGGATGATCTTTATAGTGAATTGGCGGTATCGCCAATATTCTAATAAAGGGGTGAAACTCCTTTACAACTAACATTGATTCACCAGAGATTTATATTTATCCTCGGTTTATATGCTAGTATCTTTGGTTATTCCGAACTCTATCTCTTTAGATCGAATGTAGATTTACCCCAGGAAATACACATCGATCTTATTCTTTAAGTCACGGTTGACCCGGTTAAGGTTGACCCGGTTAAGGTTGCCCGCGATTTATATAAACTTATCTGGTTCCTTATTCTGTTATTTAATCATCGGATCTTCTGATTCTAACTTATCTTTAAATCAAAATTCTCTTTGATTTGAGTCCTTCAAATTTGAATCTCTATACTTGTTTTGAAAAACATTTATTCCTATATTTGGGAAAATCTAATATTATATATATAAGTATAATTTTCAAAATTTAACTAGTTGTTTAGAGATAATAGTGTTTGATTTTATTTATGGTTTTGTAAACCATTGGTTTTGTCTTATATAAATAATTGAACTATAAACAAATGGTTATAAATTTATTTGGAAATAGAAATGAATTTAAAACAAGAATTTAAGAATTTAATTTCTGATAGTTTCAAACCTTGTGTTTAAAGTCTTAAAAGGATATATTATTATTTAAATAATTTTCGAATAGAAATTTGTTTCCAAAGAATTTTAAAAGTTTTAAAAATTAGTGCTCTTCTCTTTGTCGCTGGAAAATAATTTCGGTGATGACTACAACATCATCGACATTCATTTTCGAGTATCGAAGTAAAGAGACCACGTTGTAGTTTTGCTTCAAAAATTTAATTAATTTGAATTTCTAAATATGACTTAATTTATAATATATATAGATATATGATTTAAATTTGATTTGACATATACTATATGTATGTATTTATTTATCTCTAAAGTGTTTGAAGTTAATTGGAAATTTAGTTCATAAATTTATGTTAAAAGGTGATTCTAATGATAAAATAAAGTCAAATTTTGAGTGAATATTTAAACTTGAATAATAGAATTGGAAAATTTTTACTTGTATAATTGCATGCCAATATAACTTACCTAAATCATTCAGAAATTAACTATGTAATTGGATAATGTACAATATAAAAGGATTTTATGAATAAAATTTGAGTGGTTATAATAAATGTTATACACTTAAAGTTTCAGTTACAACAAGACAAATAGGGGTAAATAGAAATAAAATAATAATTGAATAATATACAATATCAAATGGTGTTAAAGGAAATTTAGAAATAAATTGGAATAGTTATAATAAATATAATCTACTTAATATGGGCGATAAGATATATTAAGTAGAATATATTTAATAATAATCTGGAATAAAGAAGAATTAAATTTGTTGAATAAAAGATGATTATTATAAATGACTATACAAATTTCTGATTTTAGAAAATTTTAATTTCAAAATAATTGGATAATAAGATAACTAAATTGGAAATAGTTAAGATTGATTTAACTTCAGTAAAAATTAAATGAATTAAATCAATTATTGAATATTAATTAATTTAAATTGAATTTATATGGTTTAAATAAATGATTCCATTTTGAGTTTCAATTTAGTTTTCTTTCAGGGTGTTCTATTCTCCTACATCCTTCCTTTTCGGGGACGAAAAGTTTTGAGTGAGGGAGAGTGTAATGACCTGTAAATTTCGATAATTAAACTGGTTAATTTAATAAGATTTTTGTAATTAAATTTAAGAAGAAGAAAAAAAAACCTTTATAATTTATAATGAAGTGAGTGTTTAAAATGAAATGAAAATAATAGGGGTATAGTAACGGTTGTAAGTTACTATTTAATTGGTCTATTAATGAAGTTTTAACCGTTACATTTGGGTATTAAATTGAATATATGCAAATAAACGTATAGTAATGGAGTCAATTCAACATTATATAAGCAATTCTGATAATTAGTGGAAATAATAAACTTGAGTGTAATATAAAGTTAGTGACAACATTTATGCAAGTCACCTTTTTATTTAGGGCTGCTAAATTCAGAGTAGGAAGTCAATTACATTTAAATGTAGGTAAATGTTCATTAATGTGAGATAGGACTGCAACTGTAATATGTGAATGTAAATGAAATGACATAAATGGAAGTTTATATTTTATTCATAAGATGAAATAAAGGAATGAAACCAAGTTGAGTAAATTGATTTAGGTATTATTTATGATAAATGTATATATTTGGGAAATTCAATATAATTGAAAATAACAAGTTATTACAAAAGAAAGATGAAAATTGGAATATATATTTTTGTAAGGAAAGATAAACAAATAATAACTAGGTTTATAAAGTGATAACAGATTTAATAAAAGAGTAGGATTAAAGCATGATAGTTATTGGAAAGTAATTAATTGAAATTTGGATGAATTGGGAATTTTTTTTATGTATTAGTATAAAAACCAATTTTAATATTACCCATAAGAGGATAAGTTAATAGTCGATTCAATAACATGATTGAGAAATCAAATATATGGATTTATTAGGAATCTAAAACTTATACTTTTTTTTTGATAAAATACAGCGTTTTACACGCAATAAATTTTTCTACTTTTATTACATATTATATATATATATATATATATATGTTCTTATTATTATTATTCATATATCCACCTCTATTTTTATTTTTGACATTCATGTTTATTTATTAGATTATTGCTTGTTTATATCTTTTATTTATGGCTTGGAAGAAACTAAAAGGGTATGCGTTATATTGTCTTAATTGCTTGCCGTTTTAATTGCCTACTCTTTATTTCTTTTTATTTATAAAACCTTGAAATTTAATATAAATTTTAACTTGATTTAATCATTTCCTAAAAGTCTAAATATAAAATTGGAAGTTTTGAAATTTTTACTTTGTTAAAAGACAACTCCAATTGGAATTTTAATAAAAATGAATTATGTATATTTTAAATACGAAGAATGTAAACAAGTTAAAATTTTAGTTAAGTAATAACTTTGTAAAATACAGTGTTTTACAGACGGTTAAATTTCGCATTTAAAAAGGGCACGCATTGTAATGGTATAAGTAACGTATAAATTAAAAATGTTACTTTTGCATAAATTTTGGGCGTCGGTTTGGCGTATATTAAAATGCATACTGCAATATCTATATGGATTAATAAATCAGTTAGTAGATTTTTATAGGAAAACGTTACTTTTTCCACTGCTTTCATTGGTTTTAAATTGGCGTAAAATCCTTGCTAAAATCACTTAGCCTATATAAAGAAAGAAACGCACACAATCATTAATTGAAGAAAAAGTTTAAAGTGAACCAATCTACTAATCACTTGCCATTTCTTCACCATAAATTTCACTCATCCCTCTTTATCAACGCACGGAAATTTCAAATTTTCTAGTTGCCGTTTCTTTCTTGTCTGCGTTTATTTCTTACCCAGATTTCAAAATTTTCTGTATATGTATACATCTTTTAGCCTACCAAATTTTTTTGCACACAACCTTTAATATGCAATGAAACATTTTTTTTCGGTTAACACTTAAATTCAGTCGCCATTCTTTCTACGCAATTAAGTGGAAATTTTGTCGTTCCTGAAGAAATTTAATTCTTGCCTCTTTTCTTTCCAATAATTAAGCGCGTAAATTTAGGCACGTTCGTTTTCTCTTGCTTCCTAAATATTTTCCATATTCCCTTCATCTAAATACTGTAAACATGCATCTCATTTGTAGCTCTGAGAATAAACGTTTAATGGAAGCAACTTATCCCTTATCTGTGAGAACAAAATTTCTAAATCTCTAAAGAAATAAATCATGCAGCTTCTTATTTTTATAACACGTTCAAACAAAAAGGATAAAATAAACGCATTCAATATTATTTGAAAATATTATCCCATAATCTAATCTTAACTACCCGTTTCTTTTGTTTTAATTTCGTAGCCATTTGCATTCAATTGATAAAAATCAATATTTATATTCTTCCTATCTATTTGCTCATCTAAATCAATGCACGTTTCTCTTGAAATAGTATCTTGGATCAATCAAATTTCTTTTACGCATTTTTTTTTTCCTTTTCAACCGTTACTTGAAATGTACGCACTCTTAAAAATGCAAGAAGTCATTTCTTTTAACGTTGAATTTCAAATGCAAAGATTTCCTGCCTTTTTCTTTCACACATTTAATTTTTCTCCTTACCTGAAATCTTGCTCATCCTTAAAATCAACGTGACCTTCCACTATATTTATACAACACACGTTCAAAACAATTTTTACATCACCTGGAGAGCTTCACCTTCTTTTCTTGCATGCGTGTGTTGAAGGTACGCATCTGTCTTTTATTTTATTTTATTTCTACTTCTCATGCTTTTCACGTTGCATACTTTGCTCCTTCTCCTCGTTCCACCATGCTCGACTACTCCACCTCTCAAGTATGTTGTTGCCATCCTTGATAAGTATGCATCTCCTTTCCTCCTGATCTTGCCATGCATGTCCAATAATATAGGGAATCAAGCCTAGTTTCTTTTTTTTGCATGTTGTAGAACATATTAGCATGCGTCCCTGTAGTTGTGGCCACGTGAAATTGAATAAGGGTGTCACTTTTGAATAAAATGTTAACAAACAAAATAAATATCTTTCATTTTTGCATCACTGGAGAAGAAACCATATACGCCTGTAGTTTTGGTGGACATGTGAATTTGCATGCGTGAGCCACTTTGAAGATTTTAACAAATGGAAGTGTGTAATGGAGACAAACTTGGAAAATGATTTGTGGTTTATTAGTTGCGTGTGAAACAAATCACACGACCTTGTCATTTCATAAGTGCATGCATACATTTTTTCAAAGTATTTTTTATTTATGAAAATCTAATAACGTTTTGTTTCAAGACTTAGCCTATTTGATTTAACAAAGCATTTTTTTTATAAAGCATTTTTCCCAAAGCATTTAAATAACAAATTTGGAAAGGGAAGAGGATTGGAGATGTTGAACAAATTGAGTGATGGAGTGGTCAAGTTGCGGGTGTCAAAAATCTTTTAATTTATAAATCTCGTTCCGGTTGTTATTAAATTTTGCTTTGATCGCTTCATAATTGCGTAATTTATTTTTCGTTTATTTTTCAAGTTCGTAATTGAGGTGTCACATCTGTTGGATTTATCGTGCCTCTGTTCATTTCTTTCGGGATAGATACCGTTGTTTGATTTGAATCTTCAGCAGAGGAAAGGTGAGTATTTCTCACCAGACAAACATACCTATATATCCGTGATTTATCACAAGTGTATTTGTAAATTATTTATTAAATTTTATCTGCCTGTGATATAACGTATGATGTTAAACCTCATTTTAAATTGACACCTCATCAGTTGTTTATCTATTGTAATATTATTGCAGTTATACAATGTAATGCTTATTTACTGATTTAATCATCACTGTAAGTTACCTGTAAATTTGAGATCGTTATAGGCTGAAAGGATAGGCTTGAACGATAATCATTTATTCATTTATTTAATTGTTTAATTATTTATTTGTTAACTTAGGATTGCGGGTTTGAAATGATAGAACCCGGGATTTTGTAAATTGCGGATTGAAATGATATAAATCCGTATCACTTGACCTAGGCTAGAAAACTATATACAGACCCGTGGTTTATATAAATTTTTCTGAAATGTTTAAAAATATTTTAAATGGGAATTCATAATATTCTGGTTCAAATGTATTTAAGGATTTTTATAAAATTTATAATGATTTTTGAATAAGTCAAAATGTTAAATAAATAAATGTTTAAATAAAATTTTGGAATATAACTTATTTTGGAAAATTCTGAATTTTGTTAAAAGGTGAAATTTTAGTTATGTGAATAATTGAAAACAGGTTATATTTGGGAATTTAAAACTTAATTTTTAAGTTAATAATCTATTACAGCACTTAAATGCTATCTTTTATAAATGAAACTGTTTTAACCTATAGACATTAGGTAGCATTTCATAAGTGCTATGGAAACTGAATTTGGATTGTTTAAATAAAATTTATGGAAATAATCTTTGGGAAAAGGTTTAAATTTTGAAATTTAATTTGAATAAATAAAATAAGGAATTGACTTTAAATGGTTTTAAAAGGAAGTATTTAACTTTTAAATGTGAAATTGAAAGGCAATTTATTCCTAAATGAATTAAATAGATTAAATGGTATTTTATATTAAATAGAATGACTGATGTGTAAATAAAGGATGTTTAAAGGGATATTATAATATTGAAAAGTATTTGAAATTTATTTTGATTTGTAAAGTATAAATACCATTTTTAAAAGTTGTAACCACGGGTTATAATAACATTTGGTTGTTAAAGAGACCGGGATCAGATATCTGGCATACTCTTTGTCGATACCGAAAACCACTTTAACAACTGTGTATGTGGTGGAGATTCCAGAATGAAGTAGGATGGCGGTGACGTTTCCTTTAAGGTAAATACGTGGACCCGACTCCCGTGAGTTGGCATAAGGTGGCTAAAACAGGAGCGATTGACGGATTAATGAGGTAGCACCTCTGATCGGACGCACTTCTTCGTATGCCATTCTATTACTTTTGTGATTGTTTTGGTGCGCACCTTTGATTTGGGAGTGTTTTTCGAGGTGGGCGGCAGCTGCGCGCTGCGCGTTTCCATCGGTCCGGAAGCGTAATTGGTATATCTACCCTGGCATTGCCTAGTTGTGCCATGTCACCTACCCTAGCGCGCCTTCTACGAGTTTCTATTAGTGTCGTACCTATGGAGTATCCTCTGGTAGCCTCCCGATCAGGAGGTATTACGGAACTGTATAGACTATTGGCATTATTTGTGTTAAGGGCTATATGGGTAACCCCTTAACGCTATTTAAAAGTAAGTTTATTTTACTAATAGACACTAATATAATAACGAAGTATTACTACATAGTAAATAGTAACGGATCCTTAGAGGATGGGCGGTCCCAAGCATCCTTTAAGTTACTTGCTCTATATTACAGTACACTTGAATTAGCTTACACTATATAAGTATGTATGTCCTGACTCGAGTGTTTATGTTTTATTTTACGCTCGGGTCAGCCTGAGTTGCAGTTCAGTTTTCATCCCGGAGCTAGGATTTCTGTAGATCACTTTCAAGCTGCTGGCAAACTTCCCTTCCAGTTCTTTATCTAAATTTATGAAATCAAGACTAGTGGACATTTGGATGGATGATTTAAAACTATATTTGGATTAAAGACTATGTAATTTTTATTTGATTGAGACTATTTATGGTGGCTTCATGAACCACTAAGTATTTTAAATTCCGCTGCGAGTATTCTGATTCTGTGTCTGTGATTCTGTGATTAATTATTTACTGTATATTTTGAGATTTGCCAAATTTTATTTACAACGCGGTATTTTGAACAATTCAAGTCCGACATGTGCGGATGCGAATGGTTGAAAATATCGGGTCGTTACACGGTACTATTTTTGTTTAGTCGTGGTACATTAGAAAAAAAATCAAATTTAATCACAACAATGACATAAAATTATTGTTAATAAAATAAAAAAATCAAGTAAGTTATGCCCTAAGATTGCATTACAAAACAATAATCATCCATTGTTGACTACTTAATAAATATAAAAATAAAATTCAAAATGATGTCATGTCAAAATTATCATTGAATTGGACTTAGGTGTGTGAATGTGAGTTAAAGCCATCTTCCTATGTTGTAGGTCCAGGTTCATTTGGTTTCTTAGGCTGTATGAAACGGGACAAGTTATAAAACTATTACCACCCCCACGATGCTATACTTTAACGTTAATAGAGAAGGCTTGCTTAAAAAAGCTAACTTGACTTATTTCGAATTATATAGTAAAAGTAGAATGTTCAAGACATAAAAAGCATGCATTACAAGTAATCTAAGCAATGAAAGAAGGAAAATTCACTGAAATTTCAAATGAGTAAACTCAAATTTGGATGTTAGATGATGTACCATAATTTCTGCATATGAAGAATGTATATGGATTTAGGACTTAAAGAGCATAATATAACACAAACAATCACATAAATTCATGAGAAATCAAAGCACAAGTGCTTGAATTTTTTTATGGATAAGTGGGCAGAATTAGTATTACATGGTAAATCAAATGATGTTGATTGTTGTATCAATGTTAATGTTAAATAACATTCAGTATAAACATATCAATTAACATTTCTTAACTAAGCTGTTTTAAGCTTTCATATTTTATAATCACGATTTAACATTTAAGTCAAATAAAATATTTAACACACAATCCTCAATCTAAACGGTTGATGCTATTCTTAACTTAATTCACATAATATCTTGGAATGCAATTAAATTGCTATTTTAAACTAACCAACATATCATGTATAAGCCTAAACCGATTGTAATCTTTATAATTAGTTACAAAGTTTAGGAATAAGCAAAATAAAAGTAATAAAACTGAAAAAAGAAAGAAAAGTATATCAACAATGAAATTAAATAAACATGAAGACCCACTCACCCAAGCTTTATGGGGTTGGAACTCAAATTATCAGTCACTAAGGCAAAATGGACTTGGTAATCCACACATTCACTACCGACTTTGTCGCTCCAATTGATATCAATGGTCTATAAATAATCAAAAACAAATATAAACAAATTAAAAAGGCAAATTAGCTAAAATATTCAAAATTAAAAGTCATGTAGATTAAGAAGTTTTTATTAATAATGTGTCGGAAGAATTTTTCACATAATAATATATTGTGTGTGCATGTGTGTGTGTAAAAAAAACTTATAAAGCGACATCAAATTTTGAAAGAATTTCCTTTATTTTTGTACAACGATAGTATTGGTTTTCTTTAAAATGTGATATAATTATCCGCAAAAAGGACTAACGTAGTTAGATAATCTAGTTGAAGAATAAAAAATATAATAATATATAAGCCAATCGCACATGGGATTGAAATTTTTTGACAACGGTTAAATGCTTAATTAATAAAACTTATGATTTTTTAAGAAAACAACCATAGTTACGCTTAATTTTCTCATAAATTTGTTAAATGTGAATCCATTATATAATCATGAATAGTTTCAATTACTTTAAATATTGATCATTTAACACTGCACAAAATAATAGGTCTTACATATCTTTAGGACATCAACGAACTAAAGGAGATTTAATGTTAAGCGATGATGTACTTAAGGAGATGTGATATCGTATTAGCAATATATAATTCAGTTACACTCGATGATAACAAAAGACATGATTTTTTGATGGCATGAATAATTATAAAATTAGTAAACTTTCCTCTTGTGGCACTTTTTTTTCAAAATTTTCTATATTTACATGTCATTATAAAATTTAATATGTCAACAAAAACAGTACAGAAATTCTACTAAAATAAGAAATTGCAACGTAATTCAATATGCTGATAAGTTTACATTGCTCAACTATTTGTAAAAACATTTAATAGAGTTTAAGTAAAAAACTGTAATGAGGAATCATTCAATTATAATATCAACCCAATAGTAATACATGTTTACATCTATTTGAGTTGTATATTACATTACATGCTTAAACTTATGTGAAAGCACGCAACTTTCTTCATATCCCTCACTAAGCAGCAGATAACCAAGTTATTCGGAAAAATATTAACTTGAGGAAAGAAAAATATAATGGATGAAAAAAATTACTTTCTTAATTTGGAGATAATTTCTACATTTATAAATGAAGGGGTCAATAATTCCAAATGTCAAACATTTAGGTAATCAAATCAAATCACATTTTAATATTTCCACCACTAAATTCTAATTTGACCCATAAGATTCATGTAAAAATCAAATTAAAAAATTCACTGGTTGTTGAGAAAAGGTACATAAATGTCCATGATCCACTAATTTTCTTGGAACTTTAGGAGCTGTCCATAATGCACCACAAAAAAGGGAATAAAATCAAGATTAAAACATGACCCATCTAATTTGTAGAAAGCTTTGAGAATTAATCAGACAATTATAGAGCATAAACGATAGAATTAATAAAAATTCAAGGGGTATGAGCAAATTGTGAAATATAAAAAACCTGAAAATGGAGAAAAATTTAAGCTATTTAGTAAAATTGAAGAAATAGTTCTTTGTATAGACCTCTCTCTTGTAAACCAAACAAAACAATATAATATTAGACTTTCTGTAACTCTTAATCCAAAAAAGAGGCTAGAGATAACAAAAGTAAAACATATCTTGGATTATAGAAAAGCATTAAATGAAGATTACATGTTGATATTTTTCAGATAATCACAGCGTAATTGGGGTGAATTATGAAGAATTTTATAGGAGAAATTGATTCCAAAAAAGAAGAGTTGGTGTCTGAGCAATGTAGGAAGAAAATAATGGTGGGAAGGGGAGAATTGGTAATGCAATGAAGGGACTTTGAACAGATAATAAGATTGAATTAAACATGGAGTCGTAGTTTGATTTGATGAAGGCTGTAAGTGAGTGGGTATCATTGGATAGCAGATCTAAATAATCACACCAGTAGGGAGTTACGAAGACAGGAGGAAGTTTATGACAACGGGAAGTTTACGACACTACATCATTATTAGGCTACATGAAATTAATAAAAAGGAAAAAGGGACGACTTACTAATTAAAAAATGAAAAAGAGATTTTGTCACACCAACATGGTTCCTGTGTCTTCTTCTTTTATAACACCAAATAGAGTTCCTATATCTTCATGTGTAATCCAGTTCTACCTAAGGAAAGCAACATAAAAATACTCAAACAATAGCAGAATGAAATCAGTTCTGCAGTATGATGTTCGTTTAATAACACGTAATGCAAAATAAACCAAAAGAGCTTTGCTATATTAATAATGCTACTAATATACAGGAGTTAACATGATGATGGAGTTTCTTTATATTAAAAGTTACGTAGAACTTAAAAGTAGCAGGAAAAAGCTACGGTATTGAAAATAAAGAGCTAACAATGTACTAAAAATTTAACAATTAGAAGAGTGTTTATATAAATGAAGAGCTAACAATGTACTGAAAAGCAGAAATGGGCACCATGGTGAATATTGCCATAGGCCGAATCTTCTAACCTTTAAAACTTAGATCAGGTTTTCTTATAGTGTCCTTTATTGTAAGACTTTTGTCATTTATGAATATGACTTAAACTGCATGCCATAAATTCACCAAATGACCCTTAATCTTTTTTCCCATGTTTGATTAGTCATTCAACTTCAAAATTCATGTTTGAAAATTAATGAACATACATACATGATGAATATAAAATGAGGTAGATAGTTAAGTATTACAAATAATTAATAACATGGTTACCTAACTCTCTAAAATGATAAATGTTAACTTTTGGAGTCTACTATATTAAAAAGAGTAACCTAGATGATGAATAATTTAAAGAAGGTTGGTAATTTTGATTTACTATAGGTAAAAATGGTTTTTAGCATTAAAAACCATAATAGTGCATGAAATTTTGCATTCTGTAACAATTATAAAGGTTAATAGCAAAGAATTAGATGATTCTGTAGTCAAAATGACACAATAGCTGGTAATAAATCAACATTCATGAGAAATAATCAATTTCAAATTGCATAACCTTTTAATCAAAATAATAAATTTATTAAAAAGAAATAAGCATAATCATGCTACAAAGTAGCTTATTGAAATAAAATAGAAGATGAGAAAGATAATTACGTTTAAAAAATTTAATAACATAGTTTCCCAATTCTCTAAGAGCACAAACATTAACTTCTAGAGTTCACTTTATTCAAAGGAGTAAACCTACATGATGAATAACTTAAAGAAGGTTGGTAACTTTGATTTACTGTATTAAAAAACTTCTTAACATTAAAAACCATAATAATGCATGGAATTTAGCTCAATAAAAGTTATAAAGTTTGACAGTTATGAATTGATGACTTCTACAGCCATACCGAAGCAATAGTTGGGAATACATTAACATTCAGGAGATGTAATCACTTTAAAATTAAAAGAAATATGCATAAAGATAAATCAGAAAAGTGGAAAAGTGACTTGGAAGATAAATAACTTGAATTTCTATTTGCAACCCAAAAAATTATAGAGTAATTAGTAATAAAAGCAAAGATCCAACCTTCAACATGTCTTTTTCATGAACGGAGTATTGATTTTCTACATGTGTTTTCTATTCAGTTCTCAAGTCTACATTACATATCCTCTCTCTAGCCTTTGGCGGTGTAATCCTCGTTCAGATTTGGAAGAAAGTAATGGAAAAGTAAATTATCACTGCAATACAAAATAAAACAAAATGGTTTAAATGTAGAAATAGAAGATTAAGAGATTACCGGGGAGATCTGGCAAGCGAAGAAGCAAAGTCTGTGCCATAAGAGGATGCTGGATTCCTGCAACTGAAGGCAGAAAAAATAGGAACGTTAAGGGTTGATTTGAAGAAGGGGTTTGAGAAAGTGGTATAAGAGAAATAAAGGAAGAGAAGCGGCCCACCATCTAACTATCTAACTGATCTGTTTATTTAGAGGAAGTTAATGGTATTGTCACTTCTGAATAACATGACAATTAATTGACAACCCGATATCTATTATATTTTTAAATCTTGACCATTTTTTATCCTTTGTTTATCTATTCCAGCAAGTTCGATCTATTTTATTATATAGTATAGATTATAGGTGAAGAGAAGATAAATGTTTCGGCGTAATCATATAAAAGTTTAAAACCTACCGCTCAAGTCTGATCTACAAATATGCAATAGAAAAGTCACAATAGGGCTTAAAAGGTATGAAAATCTACCTACTGACACATCAACAAATGCTAATTGTACTGAAAATAAAATAAAAACTAACTGCACCTCTATCAACATGTCATTGAAAACACCTCTCTTGCTTTTGCATAGTGTAGATTAATGATATCCGAAACTAAAGTTAACATGATGATGGTGTTTCTTCGTATTAAAAGTTACGTAGAACTTAAAAGTAGAAGGAAAAAGCTTCGGTATTGAAAATAAAGAGCTAACAATGTACTAAAAAGTTAACAATTAGCAAGATTGTTTGTATAAATAAAGAGCTAACAATGTACTGAAAAGCAGAATTGGGCATCATGGTGAATATTGCCAAAAGTCGAATCTTTTAACCTTTAAAATTTAGATCTGGTTTTCTTATAGTGTCCTTTATTGTAAGACTTTAGCCATTTACGAATTTGACTTAATTTTCACGCCATAAATTCACCAAATGACCCTTAATCTTTTTTTGTCATGTTTGATTAGTCATTCAACTTCAAAATCCATGTTTGAAAATTAATGAACATACATACATAATGAATATAAAATAAGGTAGGTAGTTAATTATTAAAAATAATTAATAGCATGGTTACCTAACTCTCTAAGATGATAAACGTTAACTTCTAGAGTCTACTATATTAAAAGGAATAGCCTACATGATGAATAATTTAAAGAAGGTTGGTAATTTTGATTTACTATAGGTAAAAATGGTTTTTAACATTAGAAACCAAAATAGTGCATGAAATTTTGCACTCTGTAACAATTATAAAGGTTAACAGCAAAGAATTAGATGAATTCTATAGTCATAACGATGCAATAGCTGGCAATACATCAACGTTCATGAGAAATAATTAATTTTAAATTGCATAACCTTTTAATCAAAATAATAAATATATTAAAAAGAAATGATCATAATCATGGTACAAAGTAACTTATTGAAATAAAATAGAAGATGAGAAAGATAATCACATTTATAAAAATTAATAACAGAGGTACCGAATTATCTACAAGCATAAACATTAACTTCTAGAGTTCACTATATTCAAAGAAGTAAACCTACATGATGAATAACTTGAAGAAGGTTGGTAACTTTGATATACTGTATTAAAAAACTTATTAAGATTAAAGACCATAATAATGAATGGAATTTAGCTCAATAACAGCTTTAAAGTTTGATAGTTATGAATTGATGAATTCTACAGCCATACCAAAGCAATAGTTGGCAATACATTAACATTCAGGAGATGTAATCGCTTTAAAATTAAAAGAAATATGCATAAAGATAAATCAGAAAAGTGGAAAAGTGACTTGGAAGATAAATAACTTGAATTTCTATTTGCAACCCAAAAATTTATTAAGTAATTAGTAATATCAGCAAAGATCCAACCTTCAACATGTCTTTTGCATGAACGGAGTATTGATTTTCTACATGTATTTTCTATTCAATTCTCAAGTCTCCATTACAGATCCTCTCTCTAGCCTTTGGCGGTGTAATCCTTGTTCAGATTTGGAAGAAATTAATGGAAAAATTAAATTATCACCGCAAAACAAAATAAAAAATGATTTAAATGTAGAAATAGAAGATTAAGATATTACCGGGGAGATCTGGCAAGCGAAGAAGCAAAGTCCATGCCATAAGAGGAAGTCGGATTCTTCCAGTTGAAGGGAAAAATAAAAATAGGAACATCGTGGGTTAATTTGAAGAAGGGGATTGAGGAAGTGGTATAAGAGAAATAAAGGAAGAGAAGTGGCCCACCATCTAACTATCTAACTGATCTTTTTATTTAGACGGAGTTAATGGTATTGTCACTTCCGAATAACGTGTCAATTAATTGACCACCCGATATCTATTATATTTTTTTAAATCTTGACCATTATTTATCCTTTGTTTATCTATTCCAGTAAGTTCGATCTATTTTACTATATAGTGTTAGCAACAAAATTGGTCACTAACACCCGAAGAAAGATTTGTCTAGAGAGATTAATGAAGAAGGTAAATTAAAACTGAAGAGTAACATAGTGGAATGCAGTAAAAACTGTAAGAAACAAGAACACCAAATTTATAGTGGTTCGGCGTAACTGCCGACGACCACTTTGAGTTTAATCTTTATTGCTATCACAAATAATTGAATAATAATTGAATACAGATACAATCCATACACCGAAAACTTGAATACAAGTTTGAATCGAAAACAAACGAGTCTTGGAAATGGCAGAGTCACTCTAGTGTTCTTGAAAAATGGTCCCTTTTCACTGTACCCTTGCCCCTCTATTTTCATGTGAAGATAAGCTGGACTTTCCTCATGGGCCTAGGAATAAGGTATCTCGGCCCATGGTAAGTGACTTCTGCGCACCGAGCCAGGCAGGCCGAACGGCGATTGCCGAGCCTCCAAGGTCGGTTCAGTGGGAGTCTCACCATTCACACGAAGGAGATTGTGAAAGGGCTCGAAGAAGGTGGCATTACGACCTGAAGCAAGGAAGTGTATCAGTTCCAAACCCTTCTGACCGATGATAAACACCAAACTATCTTAACCGAGCGACATGTGCCGCAGTCCTTCTGAGGCAGGTCCACGACCAGCCGAACCACCAAGATCAGCCCCACCTATACTGAGCGGCTAAGGCCAACACATCTTAACCAAGCCACTCCGCCATACCTATCTTGGGCCAAGCGATGAACCACTCTCCAAGACCGAGCAACATACTTCTTCCTCAAGCTAAGAGGTATATATACGTTGTTCCTAAAATCTCTTTTTGACTGAGCCACCTTACTCTTCCCTTCCTGGCCGAACGCCGAGTCTTCCTTCCAGGACGAATGACGTCCCAACAGAACCGCTCGGTAAGTCTTCTTTCCAGGCCGAACCGCATTTGAAGAGGACTCAACGGGGCGTTACTTCCTTTGACCGTGCCATACAGAAATGCTCTTGTAGCGAGGCCAAGATGCCAAGTAACATTTTCCCCTCAAAGTGTGTTGTGTGAGACGACACGACACACTTTGAATTAGCGATCGGTTTGCACTTTCGAAAATTGAACATATACGACCTGAATGCTGATACATGGTGGACTTTCCTCATGTCTAGTACGTTTTAGATTTTATTTCCTTCTCTTTGGAGACATAACATGGGTCGACATACTGATACCGAGCCATGCGCTTGGTTTACTTGTGTTGGGGTACACATGTCCAAGAAACGTCTTCCCAACACATACCGACCGGCTGTACAGGATATAACCTGTTCACCTTCCTTCTTCCCCTATATAAGCTTCGGCCTTTTGCTCTTTCTTCTTTTTCTCACTTCTACTCCAATTTCCTAAAAACACTAGTTCACTTCTCCCCGAGCCCTGGTTCCTACCTAGCTTTCCATCGAGCTCGAATCGTCTACCACGCTACTTTAACTAACCCCTAATACGAACGAATCTCCAGTCCAACACCTCGAGCCGCCACACATCTTGAGTTCTTTATCTAGGTATGAATTTCCCACATGACCGACCTTCTCAAGCTAAGGGTCTTATACAAAGTTCAGTTTTGTGAGTTTTCTTTAGGTTACAAACGGTAGGAGCTGTGTTGGTGATGAAGTTGAAACCGAGGTTAGAACATGCGTTAGGTTGGAGCCGGTGATTCCCAGAATGCCAGCTGCTTCTAGGCCACCAAGTGATGGAGGAGGAAGTAGTAGTGGGTCGATAGGAGTTAGAGAGTGTAAGAGGTGTTGGTTGAATGTTAATGTTGAGCTGTTAGGTTGTGGAAGGAGATCTAAGTTGGTGATTGAGGTCGTTCGGTTACCAAGGAGCAAGGAAGAAATGAGTGTAACCGGTTCGGCACTTGTATTTCGAGGGGAAAACAGTCAACTACGAAGTGGGTGGCTCGATAGTCTTCATGTGAGAGTGTTGTTAGGGAGGTAGGAAGTAAGCAGGTCGGTGTTGTATTCATGATGAGGGAGAGTGTGGTTTAACCACTTGGGCGTCGCATTACAGCCCGGTCAGAGACCATAAGGCGGGTCTGGTATTTTGAGCGAGCATGGCTCGATATAGCCCCTCAGGCCATTCGAAGAAGAGAGAGTATTGAGGAGGAGATTGAGTGACTCGATAATTATGACTATTTCCATTTAAGGTCAGTACGTACCAAAGCCATATACTTCCATGCCTTACCACAAAAACAATGAACAATGATAATAACTTAGGCATTTAAGCATATCGAACAGGTTTTGATTGATAACTTCTTACTTTCAACAATTATAAACCTAAGTCCAACTCGATTAAAACAAATAATAGCCTTCAACATATATACTAATGTCCGAGTTCAAAAATAAAACCGTCATAGGGCAGGCTCTTGGAGACGGTCAGCGATGACGGTTTTCGAAGATGGCAGTTCAATGCCTAACTTTACTTTATCAGTTTTATAACCTTTAATTCTTTTAAACTTATACTCGAACGGTTGCACTAGTCCACACACCACACAGGGGGAACACTTTTGTCGTTATGTCTAATATTGATTGTCTTTCAAGTATAGTTCAAACAGGTGGTTATCCAAATTCAACGCTCATCGAAGATGTCTAGAAAGTCGAGCTCTGCGACAGTCTCAGATAAACCCGAGCCACATTCTCATCGGGAAGTAGTGGGAGCTTCGGATCCATCGAAGACTCTTGCACTGAACTTCCCAATTCCAACGAACGCGTCCATTGACTTTTCTCATAATGAGATAGATGGAGCAATCATCCCAGACAACCCGGTTGATTCTCAAGCTTCGAGAATCAATGAAAATGCTCTTCCCCGACTACGCTCAATCCACGGAATTCCTTACGATGACGTACTGGTTCCATCGGGACAAGATCATCCTCACCTGCCCCCAGCTGGATATACGGCATGCAACAAATTCATATGTTGGGTTGGTAGCATGCCACCTTTCAACTCTTTCCTCCGTGATGTGCTACAATATATTGAGATCGCCCCAACTCAGTTACATCCCAATAGTCACGCGTTCCTTTATGGCACGTGTATCCTTTTTATGAGCATTCTATTCAAGCTTCCTAATCCTAGTGATATCCATTATATCTACCGTTTCAAGAGACGGTCCGACAACCCATCTTTTATATTCCTCGAGCTGCACTTTAAATGCCAAATCCTGACAGGGGCATGAAGCAAATTCTCCCAATATAAGCAGGAATGGTTTTACATCTGCTACCCCCGGCTTTGGGAGGAGATGGCTGGAAGGGAGTAAGTCCTTTTTCTAAATTAATATTTGTATGCGACGTGAAGTGCGTTCTTTCTAAGCATTTTCTCTATTCTTACAGGTATCAGTCCGCGTCCTGAAAGGTTCCGGATACTCTGAAGCCGTCGAAGCTATTCGAGCTATTCCCGTGAGACACCGGGACATCAAATCTATCATTTCCAATGGAGCACTTTCAAGATTTGGGTTGTTGGCGGAAGGTCGCTGAATAAGTCTTCCTCACAGTGCCACTACAATTGGACCTGCCTTGGACAAAAGAAATAACAAGCTGGGCCTTCGATGTCTTCGAAACCTGGTGCTCCCGACACTTCTGAGGAGGGCGAGATTAGGGAAAATGAGAAGTCAGAAGCACCGGGTGAGAATGAAATCCTACTTTGGAGCCGATGGTTGAGCCCTATGGCACCAATGAATCACCTCCCCCTCGAAGGGAAAAAAGAAACTGGCTTACAAATTGAGGAAAAAGACGTTGGACGGAACCTCAAAGGTCATAATTACTTCAATGGAAAAGTAGTCGTCGACGTAACACTTTGAGGGTTCAAAGAAGGGCTTATTTGACCTCACCATTCTCGACGATTTAATCAATTACGACTTCAATGATCTGAAAGCCTTTAAGCTCCATTCGCCTGCAAGAGGCGATGGAGGCATTCAACCCCATAACCAAGGAGAAAAAACTCCGATAAGTTGAGATAAAAAACTGGTCCATCGGGATGGGAACACTAGGACACACACGAAATCCATCACTCTATTTATTGCTAATTTGCCATCGTTTAATTTCTACATAGGTGATATAGGGCCTACTCATGGGCTCGACCGTCTCCGCGGATGTTCTATCTTACATCATTCTGGCTGAGATTCAGGATTTGACAAACGCCGGGATAGAGACGACACCGGCGATCGAGACTATCTCCCCCGAGACTCATCCTATCGAAGAAAAACATACAGTCAGTCTTCCTACCCTAGCGATCCTCCCCTCAATCAGAGCAAGGCAAGGAGAAATATGTGCATAAGGGGCCCCAGCCTGAGGCTCATGGAGACCAACACTCTGGGTTAATTTAGTACCAGGCAATCCCGGGAACCTCATAAAAGGTCGGTAGTCTCTAGACAAACTTCTTCTGCTCCTACACATGATCCGTCGATAGCGGAAAAACTAACTGAGCTTAAGGCCACATTCCCGAAAATAACGGTCTGAAATTTCTTCCAGTAATTCATCATATTTGGGGAAATGTTAAGCAGAGTGCCATTGCATGCAACAACGATATCTACGTCCAGTACGATGCTTTTATTCATTTGGCAGAAAAGGTTTCAGGAGTCTCTATCGAACGCCAGCATGAAATCGACCGTCTGAAACTCGAAGCCATCCATGGCAAGGACATCATTAAAGCCTAGGACGAAGAACTTTCCTCATATAAGTCTCAAGCTTGAAGTTGCTCAGAAAAATGCAGAGGACATAGCTGAAGTAGTTAATTGTCTGGAAGCCGCCCACAAAAAGGAAGTTGACGAAGCGGTCCGACGCTGTGGTGCCTTAGCTTTAGAGAAGGACTCGGTCCAAAATGAGAGAAATGCGTTCGCTTAATGAGTTAAAGAGTTGGAAGAGCTACTGTTTAAAGAGAGGGAAGAGAAAATTGCTGCTCAAGAGGAGTCACAACAGTATTGCGACGAGATTGTCGCTACATGACTCCTGAAGATAAAATTCGGTGAAGAACTCTCAAAAGCTGAAATGCTGAAGGATGAAGCCCGTGAAGAGGGCAAAAGAATTGCGTTCGCTGAAGTTGATGCTTGCCTTGAGGCGACAACCGAGGCCGGAAGGGAGGAAGTCAAGTGCATGTTTGCTCCGCTCATAACTGAGTATAATGCTTGAGTTCTCATGCATCGCAACCTAACATTTCTCGGCGAGGGTTACCTCGAATCTTTAGCCGAAGCATGGGAGACTTTGATAAAGATCAAAATGGTTGAGTTGGGCATTGAAGAGGTTGACGAATAAGCTTTAGTGAAGGAATTTCCCCGGGGGAATGAGCCTTCAGACTTGTCTATAGCGAAGGCTCCTTACAGCAGAAACTCCTCCCCGTCGAAAGGAAAGAATAATGTTGTCGGCCCGTCCGTAGCCGAGTCTCCAGTTCCTCCCCATGCTCAACCGACTGATCGCCATCACTTAACCCCTTCGAGCAGCATATTGGCTACAACCCAGAGGATCCTAGCCTTGATATTCATTATCCATCTTCTATTCCAGAGGGTGATACTCCCCGGATGGTTGAGAGTCAGCCCGAGACCGGTACATAACTTTTCTTCTCAAAGTTCAAAGAGCCTTAGCTTTCGGCGAGTAGTTAATGTATTCTAACATTTGTCTCTTATGATTTCGTGTAGGTCATTCCGATCCCGAGCCAACCCCAAGGAGCGATGACGCCACGGGGAAGGAGGAGAAAATGGGAGAGGAAATTCAAATGGGAGAGACTCCCGAGCTTGACGCCTAAGTTATCGAGGTGCTCGACGATGACAAATCTGAAAGTCTGTCGCCCGTCAAAGAAAACTACGAAGTTGAAATTACAAACGCCTCCGAACACACCTCACAGCTGAGCATGAAGGAAAAATTTGTCATGGAGGGGAAGAAGAAAACCGAAATCAAAGTTGAGTCCCAAGTGGTTGAACTTAATGATCCACTGAATATGCCTCTGAAAATAATTCTTCCTGGTGGGACCAGGTCATAGGGAGTTCCTCCTCCTTCCTCCGACATCACTTCCCTAGCGAGCAAATCGTCCAAGAGAAAACACGTAGAAGAGGGGTCGTTTGAGAAGTCGAAGAAGGAGAAGAAGACGAATAAATAGCTATCACGCTCATTCAACGAGAATCAGCTTAGATTATGTAATTATATCTATTTATTTTCATAGCCAATATAAATAGACTTTTGACTTCGAATTTTGGAGGGATTGTAGTGGAACCTCCTTTGGATTGATAAATAAAACTTTGTTATTTTGTTTTCAATAATTTCTGTTGTTCAGCTTACTATATAACTTGTAGTCGAAATCCAATATCTTGTAAGTTACACATGCCACTTCCATACGACTAGGAGATTTTTGGGAACCACAGGTCCTCTATTTCACACTTTGGGCACTTAGAATATCATTAGCCAGCACTCCGGGGACCTAAGGATTTTTGAATTGCTTATACTCTGGTCTGTATTCCGGGGACTCAAAATACTCCAGTTCGCACTCTTGGGACTTAGAGCTTTTTAAATCGTTTATAGTCTAGTCCACACTCCGGGGACTCAGAGTACTCTAGTCCGCACTCCGAGGACTTGGAGGTTTTAAGTTGTTTGTACACTAATTCGCACTCTAGGGACTCAGAGTACTCAGTCCGTACTCTGGGGACTTAGAGATTTTAAGTCGTTTGTATTCTAGTCTACACTTTGGAGACTCAGAGTACTCCAGTCCGCACTCTGGGGACTTGGAAATTTTAAGTCGTTTGTACTCTAGTCTACACACTGGGGACTCAGAGTACTCCAGTCCACACTCTAGGGACTTGGAGTCGTTTATATTCTAGTCCGCACTCTGGGGACTTAGATTCCTCCAGTCCGCACTTCGGAGACTTGGAGATTTTAATCATTTATACTCTAGACCGCACTCTGGGGACTTAGAGTAGTCTAGTCCGCACTTCGGGGACTTGGAGATTTTATGTCGTTTACACTCTAGTCCGCACTCTGTGGATTCAGAGTACTCCAGTCTGCACATAGGGGACTTGGCGATTTTAAGTCGTTTATACTCTAGTCCGCACTCTAGGGACTCAAAGTACTCCAGTCCGCACTCCGAGGACTTGGTAAGTCATTTATACTCTAGTCCGCACTCTAGGGACTCAGAGTACACCAGTCTGCACTTTGGGGACTTGGAAATTTCAAGTCATTTATAATTTAGTCCGCACTCTGGGGACTTAGAGTACTCCAGTCCGCAGTGCGAGGACTTGGAGATTTTAAGTCGTTTATCCTCTAGTCCGCACTATGGGACTTAGAGTACTCCAGTCCGCACACCGGGGACATGGAGATTTTAAGTCGTTTATAATCTAGTCCGCACTCTGGAGACTCAGAGTACTCTAGTTCGCACTCTTGGGACTTGGAGATTTTATGTCGTTTATACTCTAATCCGCACTCCGGGGACTTGTAGATTTTATGTCGTTTATACTCTAGTCTGCTCTCTGGGGAATCAGAGTACTACAGTCCACACTCCAGAGACTTGGAGACTTTAAGTCGTTTATACCCTAGTCTGCACTCTAGGGACTCATAGTTCTCCAGTTCGCACCCTGGGGACTTGGAAATTTTAAGTCGTTTATACGCTAGTCCACACTCTAGGAACTTAGAGTACTCCAGTCCGCACTATGGGGACTTGGAGATTTTAAGTCGTTTATACTCTAGTCCGCACTCTGCGGACTTAGAGTACTCTAGTCCACACTCCGGGGACTTGGAGATTTTAAGTCGTTTATACTCTAGTCCACACTCTGGGGACTCGGACTACTCCAGTCCCCACTCCTGGGACTTAGAAATTTTAAGTCATTTATACTCTTGTCCGCAATCTAGGGACTTAGAGTACTCCAGTCCACACTCCGGGGACTTGGAGATTTTAAGTCATTTATACTCTAGTCTGCACTCTGAGGACTTAGAGTACTGCTGTCCGCACTCCGGGGACTTTGAGATTTTAAGTCATTTATACTCTAGTCCACACTCTAGGGACTCAGAGTACTCCAGTCGGCACTCTGGGGCTTGGAGATTTTAAGTCGTTTATAATCTAGTCTGCACTCTGGGGACATGGAGTACCCCAGTCTGCACTCCGGGGACTTGTAGAGTGTAAGTCGTTTATACTCTAGTCTGCACTCTTGGACTTAGAGTACTCTAGTCCGTGCTCCAGTGACTTGGAGATTTTAAGTCGTTTATACTCTGGTCCGCACTATGGGGACTCTGGGGACTCAGAGTACTCCAGTCCACACTCTGAAGACATGGAGATATTAAGTCGTTTATACTCTAGTTCGTACTCTGGGGACTTAGAGTACTCCAGTCCGTACTCCAGGGACTAGGAGATTTTAAGTCGTTTAGATCTAGTCCGCACTCTAGGACTTAGAGTACTCCAGTCCGCACTCTGAGGACTTAGAGATTTTAAATCGCTTATACTCTAGTCTGCACTCTGGGGACTCAGAGTACTCCAGTCCGCACTCTAGAGACTTGGAGATTTTAAGTCATTTATACTCTAATCCGCACTCTGGGGACTTAGATTACCCCAGTCTGCACTTTGGGGACTTGGAGATTTTAAGTCATTTATACTCTAGTCCGCACTTTGGGGACTTAGAGTACTCCAGTGTGCACTCTGGGGACTTAGAGATTTTAAGTCGTTTATACTCTAGTCCGCACTCTTGGGACTCAGAGTACTCCAGTCCGCACTCTAGAGACTTGGAGATTTTAGGTCGTCGTGCACGTTCATACGCCAAACAGAATAATGTAACTTTTATTTTGCTATAGAATTATCACATATGAAAACACCAATAATTCATCGAAAAGATGGCTTCAAGCCTTTATTAATGAAAACAAACTAAATCATCTTATTACATATCGAAAACTAAGAATCAATGAAACAAAAATATACTGGAAATAGTGGCAACTAAAACACGAAAGAAATAGACTAGGTATAATAAAATCGTAGATGCTCGCTATTCCATGCTCGGGGGAGTGTCGCGCCATCAACCGTCGCTAGTTTGAAAGTCCCCTCTCCAAGCCAAAGTTCAATAACGTATGGACCTTCCCATGTGGGATTCATGTGCGGTGGGACAGGAAAAACTCGCTTCAAAAGGAGATCGCCCACATCAAAGATTCTTGGTCGGACTTTTTCATTATAATATCGGGCGACTCGGTGCCTATATGAAGCCGCCCTTAAATCAGCTTCTTTATGTTTTTCATCGAAAAAGTCCAGTGATTCCAGCAGGAGACCCTGGTTCGTCTTAGGGTCATAATGAGTTACTCGGTGTGAAGGAGCTTCAAGTTCCATGGGTATAATTGCTTCTGTGCCATATGCCAACGTGAATGGAGTGTGGCCAGTCGTGGACTTGTGGGTGATTCGGTAAGCTCAAAGTGTTGTTGGAAGCTCGTCCACCCACTTGCCTCTAGCTTTTTCCAAACATTTTTTCAATATGGATTTGATTATCTTGCTCACGGCTTCTACTTGTCCGTTGGCTTTTGGATGAGCTACTACTACAAACCTTTTCTCAAGGCCATACTTTTGACAAAATTCATTGAACTCCCTACTTTCGAACTTAGTTCCGTTGTTCGTAGTGATAGTTCTCGGGAGGACAAAATATCATATGATGTTTCGTACCACGAAATTAACGAACTTTTTGGTGGTAATTGTAGCTAAAGGCTCTGCTTCCACCCACTTGGTAAAGTAATCAACCGCAACTATTGCGTATGTCGCACCACCTTTGGAGATGGGTAAGGAACAAATTATATCGATTCCCCATATCGCAAATGGCCAAGGGCAGACCATTTGTGTGAGTTTCGTTGGCGGAGCTCTCAGGATTTTCGCTTATTTTTGACACTTGTCACATCATCTTACGTAGTCTACAGCATCCCAATTTACGGTTGGCCAATAGTACCCATAGCGGAGGATCTTCTTTGCTAGTGTCTGTCCCCCGATATGGTCACCACATTCTCCCTCATGAACTTCCTTCAGGACTTGCTTTATCTCATCGTGGGAAATGCACCGAAGTAAGGGGACCGAGAATCGCTTACGATACGTTATTCTGTCCTTCATTACATATCGCAAAGCTTTGCGAGTGACTTGTCGTCGTTCATTCTTTTTTCGGGCAATACCCCATGTAGTAGGTATTTCTTGAGAGGGATCATCCATGTCTTCTTCTCAATTTCTATTTCTAATGTGAAATCTACCTCCTTCACATTTATAGTCGAAGTATGTAAGGTTTTGACAGGAACCAATCCCATTTGCTATGCATCGCCAGTACTTGCAAATTTGGCCAACGAATTCGGCTTCTATGTTTTTCTCACGCGGGACATGCGAAATATCATAATATTCAAGATCCGCCAATAGTTCATGAACCTGGGCAAGGTATGGAGCAAGCCTTTACCCCTTCGCTTGATAATCTCCACGCACCTGGTACACCACCAATTATGAGTCATATAAGATTTCAACCGATTTTACCCCAAGTTCCCTGATAAGTTTCAAACTAGCAATCAACGCTTCATGTTCGGCCTTATTGTTTGTAGCTGGGAAATTGAGTTTCAAAGCATAACAAATTGGTCGATTTTCGGGAGTCACAAGAATTACACCAACCCCAGAAAACCGGTCGTTGGATGCTCCATCGGTGTATAGCTTCCATCGAATTGAAGGAATAACATTATCACTATTTGTTTCGTCAGAAACAGTAAATTTAGCGATGAAGTCTGCCAGCACATGCCCTTGTATGGTCCTTTGTGGCAGGTAGGAAATATCAAACTGACTCAACTCGATATTCCATTTTAACATCCTTCCAGAGGTCTATGGCCATTGGAGTACCTATCAAAAGGGTTGATCGGTATAAACACTGATTGGGTGTGCCTGAAAGTACATATGGAGCTTGCATGATGCAATCACCAAGCAATAGGCCAGTTTCTCAATTTTAGGATAATTTCTCTCTACCCCCGTTAAACATTTACTGACATAATACACCATTTTTGAACTCGGTCCTCCTCGTAAACCAAAGCCGTACTGATAGCATGCTGGAAAACGACCAAGTACACATACAACACTTCATGGTCGACAGGCTTCGACAGAACCGAAGGACTTTCCATATGTCTTACCAGAGCTCGAAATGCATCCTCACATCTGGGTGTCCATTCGAAATTTCTCTTTCCTTTCTTTATTATATCGAAGAAAGGAATACATTTATCTATCGCTCTGGATATGAATTGACTCATCGCGGCCACTTTTTCGTTCAGGCTTTGTACTTGCTTTATAGTTCTAGGCACTTGTATGTCTCGAATAGCCTGAATCTTTTCTGAGTTAGCTTCAATTCCTCATGCATTAACAATGAAACCCAAAAGTTCCCTGACGCAACAACAAAGGAACACTTCAAAGGATTGATTTTCATTCCGTAATATCTGAGTATATCAAACATTTCTGCCAAGTCTTGAATGTGGTGTTTGACTATCGTGACTTCACGAGCATGTCATCCATATGAACTTCCATTGTTCTACCAATCTGGTCTTTAAACATCCGATTCACAAGACGCTGATAAGTTGATCCTGCATTCTTCAATCCGAAAGGCATCACCACATAACAATACAGCCTAACGTCTGTGATAAAACTAGTGTGTTCTTGGTCGGGAATGTGCATCGGGATTTATTATATCCTGAGTACGCATCCATAAATGACAATAACTCGTCTCCTTCCATTGAGTCAACCACCTGGTCAATTCTGGGTAAAGGGAAACTATCCTTTGGGCATGCTTTGTTCAGATCAGAGTAATCAACGTAGGTTCTCCATTTCCCGTTTGCTTTTCTCACTAGCACGGGGTTAGACACCTATTCAAGGTAGAGGGCATCACGGATGAACCCATTGGTTTTGAGTTTGTCAACCTCCTCTCTGAGAGCAGCAGACCTCTTCGAGTCCATGCCTCTCCTTTTTTGCTTTACGATACGTACCTCGGGTCTATGTTGACTCTTGCACACATCAGAATGTATTCAATCGAAAGCATCCAAGTTCGCACGGAGGAAATCACCGAGATCCTCGGTCATCGAGGGGTTGAGTTGTGATCCAATCTTAAGTACTCACAATAGGTCATTTTGGCTGATTGGAATGTCAATCGTCAGTTCAACCGGTGATGCTTTTGCCTCCCTGGGTTCCTCATCATCATCTCTCGGATCTGTCTTTATACATCCGATCATGTTGCCCGAGCCAGTGCTCGGGCATTAATTGTAAATTTTCAACAACTCGGTTGTGGAAAGAGCTATCCACAACCTTTCCCTTCTCTCTTCGCTGAGCGTCTCTCAGCTCAGACACATAACACGCATGACTAGTTTCTTGATCGCCATACGCAACACCAATCCCTTTATCGGTTGGAAACTTCAAGGTTAAACACCATAGGGCTAAAGCTGCCCTAAACTTCGCTAAGGCCGAATGACCCAGAAACACATTGTACGGAGAATCAACATCCATAATGATGAAAGGCGAGATTTGCACCCTCCTACATTCTCCTTGTCCAAGTTCAATTGGCAATTCAACATAACCTACTGCATCGGTTGCTGCACCATTAAAGCCATGGTACAGGCTTTAGATGGTTTTAAATACTTCGTCTCCATCTTCATTTGGTCATATGCTTTCTTGAGGATGATGTTAACAGAGCTTCCACAATCAATCAAAATTGTTTTTAAAAATGCTAGTCTGGTCGTCACGGGGATGACCATCAGGTCAATGGTAGGAGCCTCCACGTGATTAGCATCTCTGCTCCTGAATACTATATCCTCAGTCATTGTTCGTTGCTTTTTAGTCGGGGATCTATCCTCTGTATTCGAACAACATTCAAAATCAGCATGCCTTAGAGATTTAGCATTCCGCTCCATTTCTTTCCATTTCTTTTCCGCCGGGTGAGGTCCACTGACTATCGTGTTTATGACTAGTCAACCTACAGTTAGAGAAGGTTCCTCTGGATGACACGGAGCTTGCCCGCGATTGGGGTCTAATGTTCCTTGTTTGCCTTCCTATGGGTTCTTGACAAACTCCTGCAACTTTCTCTATCGAATCAGCTTTTTTATAGCATCGTGGAGGTGTCTACAATCTTCGGTATTATGCCCATTAGACTCATGGAAGCGGCAATACTTCCCAGACCACTTTTATTCCGGTAGACTCTTTTGGGTGTGGTTTTCGATATTGAAAAGTATTACAAGTCGATAGGTAAATATTTTCTAGAGATGCATTGAGAGGAGTGTATTCATTGTAAGTTGGGATCCATGGTTTCCATTTTCCTGCTTCCCTCTTCTTTCCAGGATTTCCTCCTCCGGATTCCTTAGATTGCCCTGGCTTGTTCTGAACGTTGACTTGGACCTTCCCCGAATTATCACCAGATTGTTTTACATCAATATTGCTCTTCATAGTCTCCTTGCCAGGGCCTGATGTATTGTCTCGCCTTGTCCACCTGGCTTCCTCTCTTTTTATGAATTGATGAGCCTTTGAATAAAAACGCTCTAACGTTTTTGGAGGCTTCCCTGCCAACCAATTGCTAAACTCTGAATCCGAGTCTACTGCTCGCATCACAACCATCAGAATGGCATGGTCATTTAGGTTGCTAACTTCAGTAGCCGCAACGTGAAATCTCTGTAAGTACTCGTTTGACGACTCCCTTGGAGCTTGAATCACACTGGACAAAGACATCACGTCCTTGGGATGAGTGGCATGAATTCTGAACCGCTCCACAAATTTCGTCGCTAACTCATCAAAGTTGGGGATAGACCATGGAGGAAGTCGGGTGAACTACATGGTAGCGATTCCAGATAAATTTATTGGGAAGCATCTACACTTAGTTGCATCATTTTCTCTAGCTGAATCCATCATCCATTCATACCTCATCACATGTTGTCTAGGATCAGTCTTCCCTTCGTAGGCTGGAATAGTCGGCATGTTGAACTTCTTGGGGTACTCGGCCTGTAGAATATTATTTTTGAATGGGGTATGACTCCTGGATATCCCCCAATCATCATTAGTCAAGCCTTGATTTTCTCTCAAGAGCTGTCTGACCATATCCAATAGGTCAGGGGTTTGTATGGAGGATGGCAGGTTGGGATCTGTCCTACGAGCTCGGTCTTGTTGGTGTCTCCTCTGTTGGCGATCGACCAGGTGTCAAACCAGCTTCATTAGGTCCTTGGTGGGCCGCCCGTCTAGCTTCCCCTAGTGCTCCAGATCCTAAGTTTTATGTCCCAGCTTGGGTGTGGTTTCCTTGGTGTAAGTGAGGGGCCATAGCTCCAGGTAGGGACACCTGGAGCCAGGACCATCCCTAGTTGATCGATCGACAACACCTGCTTGTGTTGTTTCAGTTCTGCGGCGTCTATGCCTGGAGGTTCATCGGACAAAGTCGAGCCGTCAGACGAGGAGTGAGGAGCGTGGCTACCTCCAGCATTCTGATGCTGTTGTTTGGTAAGCTGAGTCATAAGGTTGGCGTTAGCTTGAATTTGTTCGTTAAGTTGTCTCCTGCTCTCCATGAGTTCTCTTATCAGGTCGTTGAACTCCGTTCCAGTGAAAACTTCCATCTGGTTTTGGGAGGCAACTGTCCCTATGCCCGAATTAACTTACTGGTTGTTGGGTCCTACTTGTTGGACGCTAGCAGTCTCGTTGACGTCTGCGTTGTGCGAGGCTGATCCGGTACGAGGTCTTCCTATTTTAGAGTTATTGGTAGAAACTCTGAGTAAGATCAATGGTCTTCCAATGAATGACTTGGATCTCCTTCAGGAGGATTTCTTCAATCTAATAGCTACAAAGTAGATCTTAATAACCTGAGAATGCGCCTCTCAATGAAAGCACCAAAATGTTAGCACCAGAATTGGTCACTAACACCCAAAGAAAGATTTGTGTAGAGGGATTAATGAAGAAGGTAATTTAAAGCTGAAGAGTAACATAGAGGAATGCAGTAAAAACTGTAAGAAACAAGAACACCAAATTTGTAGTGATTCGGTGCAACTGCCTACATCCACTTTGAGTTTAATCTATATTGCTCTCACAAATAATTGAACATAGATACAATCTATACACCGACAACCTGAATACAAGTTTAAGCTGAAAAGGAATGAGTCTTGGAAATGGTAGAGTCTTCCCAATGTTCTTGAAAAAAGGTCCCTTTTCACTGCGCCCTTGCTCATCTATTTATAGGCGAAGATAAGCTGGACTTCCCTCATGGGCCTAGGAATAAGGTATCTCAGCCCATGGTAAGTGACTTCTGCACACCGAGCGAGGCAGGCCGAATGGCGATTGTCGAGCCTCCTCGGCCGGTCCAGTGGGAGTCTCACCATTCACACGAAGGAGATTGTGAAAGGGCTCGAAGCAAGCGGCAGTACGATATGAAGCAAGGAAGTGTATCAGTTCCAAGCCCTTCTGATCGGACGATGCACACCGAACTATCTTGACTGATCGGCATGTGCCATAGTCCTTCTGAGGTCGGTCCACGACCAGCCGAACCACCAAGATCAGCCCCACCTATACTGAGCGGCTGAGGCCGAACTCATCTTAACCGAGCCACTCCACTGTACCTATCTTGGGCCAAGCGATGTACCTCTCTCCAAGACCAAGCGACGTACTTCTTCCTCAAGCTAAGAGGTATATATACACGTTGTTCCTAAAATCTCTTTTTGGACGAGCCACCTTACTCTTCCCCTCCTGGCCGAACGACGTGTCTTCCTTCCAGGCCGAACGACGTCCCAACAGAACCGTTTGGTAAGTCTTCTTTCCAGGCCGAACCGCATTTGAAGAGGACTCAACAGAGCGTTCCTTCCTTTGACCGAGCCATACGAAAATGCTCTTGTAGCTAGGCCAAGATGCCGGGTAACATATAGTATATATTATAGGTGAAGAGAAGATAAATATTTCGGCATAAGCATATAAAAGTTTAAAACCTGCAGCTCAAGTCTAATCTACAAATATGCAATAGAAAAGTCACAATGGGGCTTAAAAGGTATGAAAATCTACCTACTGACACATCAACAAATGCTAACTCTACTGAAAATAAAATAAAAACTAACTGCACCACTATCAACATGTCATTGAAACCACCTCTCTTGCTTTTGTATAGTGTAGATTAATGATATCCGAAACTAAAAGTTAACATGATGATGGAGCTTCTTCATATTAAAAGTTACGTAGAACTTAAAAGTAACATTAAAAGCTTCGGTATTGAAAATAAAGAGCTAACAATGTACTAAAAAGTTAACAATTAGCCAGAGTGTTTATATAAATGAAGAGCTAACAATGTACTGAAAAGCAGAATTGGGCATCATGGTGAATATTGTCAAAGGCCAAATCTTTTAGCCTTTAAAACTTAGATAAGTTTTCTTATAGTGTCCTTTATTGTAAGACTTTGATCATTTATGAATTTGACTTAATTTTCATGCCACAAATTCACCAAATGACCCTTAATCTTTTTTGTCATGTTTGAATAGTCATTCAACTTCGAAATTCATGTTTGAAAATTAATGAACATACAAACATGATGAATATAAAATGTGGTAGATCTTTAAGTATTACAAATAATTAATAACATGGTTACCTAACTCTCTAAAATGATAAACGTTAACTTCTAGAGTCTACTATATTAAAAGGAGCAATCTACATGTGGAATAATTTAAAGAAGGTTGGTAATTTTGATTTACTATAGGTTAAAATGGTTTCTAACATTAAAAACCATAATACTGCATGAAATTTTTCACTCTGTAACAATTATAAAGGTTAACAACAAAGAATTAGATGAATTCTGTAGTTAAAACGATGCAATAGCAGGCAAAACATCAACGTTCATGAGAAATAAGTAATTTCAAATTGCATAACCTTTTAATCAAAATAATAAATTTATTAAAAAGAAATAAGCATAATCATGGTACAAAGTAACTTATTGAAATAAATAGAAGATGAGAAAGATAATTATGTTTAAAAATAATAATAACAGAGTTACCCAATTCTCTAAGAGCATAAACATTAACTTTTAGAGTTCACTATGTTCAAAGGAGTAAACCTATAGATGAATAACTTAAAGAAAGTTGGTAATGTAACGACCCACTATTTTGGACCATTCAAATCGACAATAAATATACATATGGCTGACTTGAGTAATTTAAAACAGTAGATAGTAATATAATTTGAAGCAAATAAAACCAATCATAGGATCAGAGACACAGATAAACCAGATTAACTCGCAGCGAATATAAAAATAGCCATAGTGGTTCATGAAGCCACTATGAACTCAATCTCAAAACAAGTACAAAATACATAATCTGAAAAACAAATATAGTAGAAATCCAAAATACATAAGTCTCTAATACTAAACTAAAATAGAATGAATGAACTGAAATAGATAAAACTAGATAAGTCGATAAACTCCAAAAATCTCTAGCTTCCAGAGGATAGATCCAAGCTGTGATACTCAGGCTAACCCGAGCGTAAAATAAAGCACAAGCACTCGAGTCAGTACATACATACTTATACAATGTAAACCAACTCAAGTGAACTGTAATAGGAATGCACAAGTAACTTAAAGGATGCTTGGGACCGTCCATCCTCTAAGGATCTGTTAAACTATTTACTATGTAGTAATATACGCTATTATAATAGTGTCTAATAGTAAAATAAACTTACTTTAAAATAGCGTTAAGGAGTTACCAATATCCCCCTTAACACATAATTGTCCCAGTAGTCTATCCAGTATCATAGTCCCTCATGATTGGGAGCCACCAGAGGATATTCCACAGGCTACGACACAAAACCAAAATCGTACAAGGCACGCTATAGTAGGTGACACGGCACAACTAGGCAGTTACAACGCAGATATACCAATTACGCTTCTGGGCCGGTGGTAATGCGTAGCAGCCACTACCGCCCACAACGAGCCACACTCCCACAATCAAAGGGCGCAACAATAAATCACAAAGTAATAGAATGGCATACGAAGAAGTGTTTCTGATAAGAGGAGCTACCTTATTAGCCCGTCAATCGCTCCTGTTTTAGCCCCCTTATGCCAACTCACGGGGGTCGGGTCCACATACATACCTTAATAGAACGTCGCCACCATCCTACTTCATTTTGGAGTCTCCACCGCGTACACGGTTGTTAAAGTGGTTTTCGGTATCGACAGAGAGTATGCCCATATCTGATCCCAGTCTCTTTAACAACCCAAGGTTATTATAACCCGTGGTTATAAATTTCAAAAATGGTTTATATTTCACTTCAAAACATATTCATTTAAACCATTTAAATTAAATATAAATTAATATTCATTTCAAAGTTATAACATTTCTATGTCCTTTCACTCAATTATAAAATTTCCAAAACACTGTAAATTTCAGCTATAACAGCACTTATAAAACGTTACGGTAGATATAGTAATATTTCAAAAACATTATCAAATTCATAAACAGCAGCACTCATAAAGTGCTACGGTAATTATTTAATCATTTCAAACAGCTCAATTTCAAAAACAGTAGCACTTACAAAGTGCTACAGTAGGTATTAGTAATTTAAAAAAGTTAAGTTTCATTTCAGCAACAACAGCACTTACCAAGTGCTGCAGTAGCTATTTAGTTATTCAAAACAGTTCACTTTCAGCAACAGCGGCACTTACAAAGTGCTACAGTAGCTATTTAGTTATTTCAAAATATAGTTTAGTTTCAACGACAACAGCAGTTACAAAGTGCTGCAGTTGCTCTTTATTATTACAGAACTTATTTAATTCCAAAAATGATAGCACTTAACAAATGCTGTCTTAAAACCACTGCATTTCTGAAGTGCTACTAATACGAATTCCAGATTTAATATAAAAATTTCAGAAACATTAAGACTTCAATTTTAACCATTTTTACTTATGAAAATCATATTTTTCACTTCAAAAATATCCATTTGGATATCATTTAACTTATCATTCAATAAAATAAACCTTTCATAAATAAATATCCAATTTAAACAATAATTCACTAATGAAGTCAAAAGTAAACTATTTTCTCAACTTTTTATTTTTAACAATTAACTTAATATTTTATTTTAAAATACCCATTTCATAAATAAAATTAAATTTTCATTTATTTACTTAACTTTAAAATTTCCATCTAAAACCAAATTTCCAATTTCCAAGTTAAGACATATTTTTTAAAATACACCTTTTCATTTAATTCTTTATACATTTTAACTTATAGAAATATCACTTTAAATCAATTTAAATCCAATTTAAGTTAAAAGGTCATATTTTTACATTTAAAAATACTTACAAATTTCAGAAAATATATATAATTAACCTGGGTTTGTATAATGTTTTCTAACCTAGGTCAAATGATACGGTAATATATCATCTCAATCCGTGATTTAAAAAGAAAAATTCGGGTTCTATCATTTCAAACCTGCAATCCCAAGTCAAATAAAATAAATAAAAATAGCTTGAACCTATCATTTTAGTTCATAATGATTTTTCCTTATTCTAATATACGTTCGGGTATGTATCATTTCCACCCATAGTGATTCTATTCTCCAGGGAACTTGCGGTGTGAGAAACAATAAATAAAATAAACAGTAAAACATATCATATGATGCCAGGTGATGCAACAGATATATAATCAGGTAATATCATCATATAATGTCAGATAACAGGTAGATGTGAGCATGTAACATAACATATGTACTATTACAATTCAAGTGACATTGTTTCACATTTATGTAATTACGATTGTCTATAGTGAATAACTCAACTCTAAAGCTAGAGATCAAATTCAAAACACAAGATCCATACCCCACAAAGCACGAAAACGCACGACTAGATTCGAGAAGAAGTAACACCAAAATTTAAATCTTGTAATCAAATAAATAAAAAAGTATAAGTATACGATTTATCACAACAAGATATGAATTCAATAATATAAAACATGAATCAATTTGGAACAAAATATGGACTTTAACCACAAGTGGGCTCGGCCACATCACCTATAGGATCGGCTACACCCTTACATGGTTGGCCATGATGTTTAAAGCCAACATAGGCACGACCATGAGAAAGTAAACATGGCTATGGGTAAAAGAATGTGAGTAGATGGAAGTTACAAATCAATGGAAGGCTTAAATGCTTGGAAATGAAGGGTCTAGTGGAAAAGTGGGTTCGGCCCTATGCTTCATGTGCTCGGCCATCTTCGATCTTAGTTATAAGGCACGACAAGAGGGTGTTGTGGTCATGGCAAAGTAAGGTGGTGTGGAGTTCTGTTTATGGCCGAGGCTAAAGGAGGAAGTGGATGGATTTAAATCATAGGAATTCGGCTAGGTTGTAATTTTTTTGGTGATGTAGTCTTCATCAATGGTCACAACATGGTGGAGATGGTTGGTGGTGGTGATCATGGAGGTGGTCTGATGGTTGACAAGGCATGGACAAGGTGGAAGCCGAGCGAAGCATGGAGAAATCACGAGAGAAAAGTAAAAGAAAAAATGGAAAGAAGAAAGAAGGAGAAGTCATGGAACTTACTATATATTTTTTCTTCAGGAAGCAAACGAGAAATGAGATGGGATGAGATGTTTTTGTACGTGATTTGAAAAAGGGAGTGGCGACTAGGGTTTTGAGGGATGAACGATATGAAGATAATAAAGAGGGTAGGCAAATAAAAGGCAAGAATTAAAACAATGTAACGTATGTCTCTTTGATTTTATTTTCCAAGCCATAAATAAAAAGATATACACAAGTAAAATCCAATAAATAATACAAAGTCTAGACAAAACAAAATAGAAAAATAAAATAAAGAGATGGACATACGAAAAATATAAAATAAAATACAGAAATTAATTGCGTGAAAAACGTTGTATTTTATCCAATTTTAAAAGTATAAATTAGAATTTAGTGAAATGAAAAGCAAAACGAATATCAAAATTATATCCATCTTCAAATAAAAGATTAGAATTTAAAATTTTAAAATTTAAAATTTTCAAATAAAAGTCAAAGTTCGACCAAAATGTAAAAATTTTAGAAATTGTTTATTTTATCCTATTTGGAAGATAAATTACAAACACATTAAAAATTACAATGGAAAAATTCTGAAAATCCAAATTATAATGATTAAAAATCAAAGTTTTCAAATAAATTAAATTTAAAAATATTTACAAAATTTTGGGTTGTTACACTCTCCCTCACTCAAAACTTTTTGTCCTCGGAAAGGAACGAAACAAGTAAAACAAAGAAAGATAAGATAGCAAAGCAAAGTACCTAAAATAAACAATTCTAGATTCGTATCATGTATGCTCTCCTCCGTCTCCCAGGTATAATCCCGATCATCAGTGCTTCACTACCTCTGACCAGATTGACTGATTTCCTTCTTAGTTGCTTCGTACCTCGATCGACGATACGAAGTGGCTTTCTTTCAACAGTTAGATTAGGCTCTATATCCAAACTCTCGAGAGCAGAAGGCTGGACAATCAAATATGGATCATGCTGATAGCGACGAAGATGTGAAACATGAAATACATTATGCACTTCAGAAAACTTCTCAGGCAAATCCAAAAGATAAGCTAGAGAACCAATCCTCTCAGAGATACGAAAAGGACCAACAAATCTAGAAGCAAGATTCCCACAACGACCAAACCGAATCACATTCCTTAAGAGAGAGACCTTAAGGAAAACCAAATCACCAATAACAAACTCCAAACTCCTGCTACTCCGATCAGCATACTTCTTCTGCCTATCTTGAGCAGTCCTCATCTTCCTCTTAATCTCCTCAACCCTCTCAGAAGCCTCCAAAATCACATCAGGATCAAAAACCAAACGATTACCGGATTCAGTCCAGCAAGATGGAGGTCTACAAGGTCTTTCGTAAAGAGCATCAAACGAAGACATTTCAAAACTAGCCTGAATTCAAAAACGGAATAAGATAGATAAAAGATCAAGATAAGAATAAAATAGAAGGGGGAAAATATACCTGATAACTGTTGTTATAGGTGAATTCAATAAAATGGAGATAATCTTCCCAAGATCCTCCATAATTCATAATACAAGCGCGGAGAACATCCTCAAGAATCTAATTCACTCTTTTCGTTCGACCATCGGTCTGCGGATGGTAAACAGTGCTCAGATTCAGATGAGTACCCAAAGATTCCTGAAAAGGTTTCCAAAACTGACTGGTAAAGATAGGATCTCGATCACAAACAATGCTGATAGGGACTCCATAAAGACGAATAATCTCCCTCATATAAATCTCAGCCAGACTGGAAGCAGAACGGGTAGATTTAACCGGAATGAAATGAGTTGATTTGGTCAATCTGTCCACAATAACCCAAATGCTCTCATTATCCCTCCGAGTCCTAGGTAAGCCATGAATAAAATCAATGGAAACCTGTTCCCATTTCCAGTTAGGAATCTCAAGGGGCTACAACAATCCAAGTGTCTTTTGGTGATCTGCCTTGACTTGCTGACAAGTCACACACCTACTAACAAAGATAGAGATATCTCGCCACATACCTTTCCACCAATAAATCTTTTAATATCTTCATACATCTTCGACACACCTGGATGAATAGAAAGTTGGGATCGATGATGTTCTCGAAGTAACTTCTGACTCAATCCATCAACATTTGGGACACAAATCCGATTATTAATCCTCAAAATACCTCTATCATCGATTTGAGCTCCACTACCGTTAGGACTACTACCATCTACCCTGCTACGAACACTCTCTTTCATAAGCCTAAGCATCTCATCCTCATCTTGCTTAGCAATGATACGATCCAAAAGAGTAGAAGAAGAAACAACAAGCTGACACAACATAGCCTTCTTCCGACTCAAAGCATCGGCCACAACATTAGCTTTATCGGGAGTATAGCTAATATCGAGGTCGTAAGAAGCAAGAAACTCAAGCCACTGAACTTACCGCTGATTCAAATCCTTCTGGGTGAAGATATACTTCAAAGACTAATGATCAGTAAAGAGCTCAAACCTAGCAACCAAAAAATGATGCCTCCAAAGCATCAAAGCAAAGACTACAACAAGCAACTCTAAATCATGAGCAGCATAATTGGCCTCATGAGTCTTCAACTGATGACTAGCATAAGCAATCATCTTCCCATCTAGCATCAGAACAGCTCCCAAACCCTCATGACAAGCATCAGTGTACACCGTTAATCCCTCATTTCCATTTGGAACGATAAGCACTGGTGCGGAAGTAAGCTTACTCTTTAACTCTTTAAATGCCGCTTTACACTTTTCATCCCATATAAACTTAGCATTCTTGCGAGTCAAAGCAGTGAGAGGTGCAGCATTCCGAGCAAAAGTTCTCAATGAATCTCCGATAATAAACGGCAAAGCCCAAAAACTACGGATATCAGTTGAAGTCCTAGGAGTTTCCCAATCCTGTAACAGAATAGGGGAAAATAAGGACCATAGAAAAGATAGAATGATCAAATTCAAGAAAGTGAAGAAAGGGAAGACTTACATTGATCGCAGGGATCTTAACTGGATCAATAGAAACTCCATTACTAGAAACAATATGTCCAAGGAATCGGACTTCATCTCTCTAGAAATGGCATTTAAAGAATTTAGCCTTAAACTGATGATTTCTAAGAGTCCCTAGAACAAATTTCAAATGCGAATCATGCTCATCCCCTATCTTGGAGAAGACAAGGATATTATCAACAAAGACTAGAATTATTAAGCACATCACGAAAGACGCGATTAATCAAATCATCAGAAAAAGCAGGAGCGTTAGTCAAACCAAAAGGCATAACTAACCATTCATAGAAACCATTCTCAGTACGAAAAGCAGTCTTAGGAATGCTTTCCTCAGCAACTCTGAGCTGGTTGAAACCTGTGGCAGATCAAGCTGAGAGAAAACAGTAGCTCCATGGAGCTGATCAAACATATCATTGTTGCGAGGCATAGGATATCTGTTCCTCATAGCTTGTTCAGCTCCCTATAATCAACACACATCCTCAAAGACCACCGGACGTAGTGACAAAAACCACTGCTGCTCCCCATTCTGAATGGCTAGGTCTAATCAGACTCTTGGAGAAATGTCCTCAATTTGCTTCCTCAGCTCAACCTTCTCACGAGGTGCCATTCTTCTGGGTGGAAGAACTACTAGTCGAGCTCCATGAATAAGATCAATACAGAAATAAATTTCCCGCTTAGGAGGTAAAGAAGTGACTTCACCAAATACATCAGGATAGAGATTGACTAGAGGAGTCAAATGAATATCACCAGGAGAAGCATCAAGAGAATAAATAAGCTACCAGCAAAATCCTAAGGCAAACTACACTGAATCACCAAAGAATTACCAAAATCATCTATAAGAGAAACAGTTTGGATACTGCAAGAGATAAAGGAATCATGCCTCTTCAACCAATCACCTCCAAGCAATAAATCAAAAGCTTCAAAACCCAGAACATAAAAATCACCCGAAAATCGATAGCCAGAATAGAAGAGTTTAACATTTCTACAAACCTACTAAGATTCGCAGGACCCCCAATAGGATTTGAAACACAGAAAGGCACAGAAGCCAACTCAGGAGAAAGGAGATGCTCAAATTTATTACAAAGATCCACAAAGATAATGCTATGGGAAGCTCTAGTATCAAAAAGAACATGAACAGAAAAATTAAACAAAGAAATAATGCCCTAAAGTGTATCATGGTTATCACTAGGAGCAGAAGCAGGAGCAGGAGCAGGAGCAGGAGCAAGTGCAGGTGCAGGAGGTGGAGCTGGTGAAGATGCAAAAGTCACAGCAAAAATACCCGATGACTTGCCCTTCTCCTGAGTAGGGCAGTCCTTCTTGAAATGGCCAGGCTGCAGAAAAATGTGACAGAGATCATGCCTGGTTAACTGAGCTGAAGGAGGGATAGCAGCATCAATTATAGTAGGACAGCTATTAGCATAATGCCCCCTTTGATTACATCTGTAGCAAGTAATGGAAGATAAGTTGATCGATTGCCTCTGAGATGAAGAAGATGATCCCAACCCTGGAGACTTGTTCTGATTCCTCTTTTGATGGCGAAAGTTGGGCTTCCTCTTTCTAGGATTACCAAAAAAAGACTGAGCTGAAGCAGAACTAGCAACTGGAGGATCCTTAGAATTAGGATTCTCGTATCTAATGGCCATGTCACTCAGAGTGGTGAAAGGACTATGCACATGGGCTATGAGGCGATCATAGTGCTCCGGACGGGCACTAGCAATGAACTTCTCATTCTTCTCGAGAGGATTCTCAATCAGATTGAGGCCAAACTTACAAAGTTCATTGAACTTCCTCTCATATTCAACAAAAGACATATCACTGTGTTTCAGATCCATGAATTCCCGATACAGCTAAGACTTTCCTGCCTCGGTCATCCACTTTAGAAGAAAGGCATCCCTATAGCACGATAAAGAGCATAAGAAAGATTTCCAAAAGAGAAACTGAACCAAATTTGAAACAAACAGGAGATGATATCTAAATTGTTCCCAGGAAATGTCAGCCTCAGTAGTTTGGGCTGTGACGGACTCCCACTAATCCAAGGCAGCTCCCTTCAATTGCCAAGCTGCCAACTGATGCTGCTGGGCATTAGTGATCTCAAGACCAGAGAAAATCCTTTCCAAGTCCTTCAACCACTGTTGATCTTCAATAATTCTCTCAAATTCGGTGAACTTGGTGCCACCAAGCTCAGTGCATTCCTTGCAAAGCTTAGTGAACCTGATTGGTGCAGCAGGCTTAGGAGCTAGGACTGCCCCACGTCCCCTACCTCTAGCGTTCCTACCACTCATCCTGAAAAATCAAGAATGAATCTTAGGACAGAGGTAATTAAGAAACACATAAAGATTAGATAAGATAAGATCCAACTAGAACGAATGTCTTAAACCAAGACATTACTAACAAGGTGGATAAGGAGAAAGAGGTAGTTAAGAAAAATTTGACTTCAAAACAAGAAAAGTTTTATATCAAAATACTCTTTTAAAATCATTTGAAAATCATTTGAAAAATCATTTTATAATTAAAATATGTTCTCTCACAAAGAAGGGATTCTAAGATTGATTTCACTCATTCTAGGGTATTTCTACCCTATCTCTAATGAGTGTTTGCTCTGTAGGCTAAGGTCTGCCTAAAACCAAAGCTCTGATACCAAATGTAACGACCCACTATTTTGGACCATTCAAATCGACAATAAATCCACACATGTCTGACTTGAGTAGTTCAAAATAGTAGATAGTAATATAATTTGGAGCAAATAAAACCAATCACTGAATCACATACACAGATAAGTCAGAATAACTCGCAATGAAAATAAAAATAACCATAATGGTTCATGAAGCCACTACAAACTCAGTCTTAAAACAAGTACAAAATTCATAGTCTGAAAAACAAATACAGTAGAAATCCCAAATACATAGTCTACAATACATAAGCTGAAATAGAATGACTGAATTGAAATAGATAAAACTAGATAAGCGGATAAACTCCACAAATCTCTAGCTTCCAAAAGATAGAGGCTGACCCGAGCGTAAAATAAAACACAAACACTCGATTCAGGACATACATACTCATACAATGTGAACCAACTCAAGTGAACTGTAATAGGAATGCACAAGTGAATTAAAGGATGGTTGGGACCGCTCATCCTCTAAGGATCCATTAAACAATTTACTATGTAGTAATATACGCTAGTGTTTAATAGTAAAATAAACTTACTTTAAAATAGCATTAAGGAGTTACTCATATCCCCCTTAACACATAATAGTCCCAGTAGTCTATCCAGTATCATAGTCCCTCCTAATCTGGAAGCCACCAGAGGATACTCCAAAGGCTACGACACAAAACCAAAAGCGTACAAGGCGCGCTAGGGTAGGTGACACGGCACAACTAGGCAATGCTAGGGTAAATATACCAATTACGCTTCTAGGCTGGTGGTAACGCGTAGCAGCCACTACCGCCCACCTCGAGCCACGCTCACAAAATCAAAGGTGCGCACTAATAAATCACAAAGTAAAAGAATGACATACGAAGAAGTGTGTTTGATAAGAGAAGCTACCTCATTAGCCCGTCAATCGCTCCTGTTTTAGCCACCTAATGCCAACTCACGGGAGTCGGGACCACGTACATACCTCAACAGAACATCGCCACCATCCTACTTCATTATGGAGTCTCCACCACGTACACGGTTGTTAAAGTGGTTTTCGGTATTGACAGAGAGTATGCCAATATCTGATCCCGGTCTCTTTAACAACCCAACGTTATTATAACCCATGGTTATAAATTTCAAAAATTGTTTATATTTCACTTCAAAACATATTCATTTAAACCATTTAAATTCAATATCAAAGAATATTCATTTCAAAGTTGCAACATTTCTAAGTTCATTCATTCAATTATAAAATTTTCAAAACATTGTAAATTTCAGCTATAACACCACTTATAAAATGTTACGGTAGATATAGTAATGTTTCAGAAACATTGTCAAAATCAAAAACAGCAGCACTTATAAAGTGCTACTGTAGGTATTTACTTATTTCAAACAGCTCAATTTCAAAAACAGTAGCACTTACAAAGTGCTACGTAGGTATTAGTAATTTAAAATAGTTCGGTTTAATTTCAGCAATAATAGCACTTACCAAGTGCTGCAGTAGCCATTTAGTTGTTCAAAACAGTTTACTTTCAGCAGCAGCAGCACTTACAAAGTGCAACATTAGCTATTTAGTTATTTCAAAATATAGTTTAGTTTCAGCGACAATAGCACTTACAAAGTGCTACAATAGCTCTTTATTATTCGAGAACTTAGTTTGATTTCAGAAATGATAGCACTTAACAAATGTTGTCTTAAAACCACTGCATTTTTAAAGTGCTACCAATTCTAATTCGAGATTTAATATAATAATTTCAAAGACATTAAGACTTTAATTTTAACCATTTTTACTTATGGAAATCATATTTTTTGCTTCAAAAATATTCATTTGGATATCATTTAATTTATGATTCAATAAAATAACCCTTTAATAAATAAATATCCAATTTGAACAATAATTCACTTATGAAGTCAAAAGTAAACTATTTCCTCAACTTTTTATTTTTAACAATTAATTTAATACTTTATTTTAAAATACCCATTTCATAAATAAAATTAAATTTCCATTTATTTACTTAACTTTAAAATTTTCCATTTAAAACCAAATTTTCAATTTCCAAGTTAAGTCATATTTTTAAAATACACCTTTCCATTTAATTCTCTATACATTTTAACTTATAGAAAAATCACTATAAATTCATTTAAATTATTTAAATCCAATTTAAGTTAAAATGTCATATTTTTACATTTAAAAATACTTACAAATTTAAGAAAATATATATAATTAACCACGGGTTTGTATAATGTTTTCTAACCTAGGTCAAGTGATACAGATAATATATCATTTCAATCTGCAATATAAAAAGAAAAAATTCGGGTTCTATCATTTCAAACCCACAATCCCAAGTCAAATAAAATAAATAAAAATAGCTTGAACCTGTCATTTTAGCTCATAACAATTTTTCCTTATTCTAATATACGTTCGGATATGTATCATTACAAACCATAGTGATTCTATTCTTCAGGGAACTTGTAGTGTGAGAAACAATAAATAAAATAAACAGTAAAACATATCATATGATGTCAGGTGATGCAACAGATATATAATCAGGTAATATCATCATATAATGTCGGATAATAGGCAGATGTGAGCATATAACATAACATATCAACTATTACAATTCAAGTGACATTGTTTCACATTTATGCAAGTACGATTGTCTAGAGTAAATAACTCACCTCTAAAGCTAGAGATCAGATTCAAAACACAAGTTCCAAACCCCACAAAGCATGAAAAGGCACGACTAGATTCGAGAAGAAGTAACACCCAACTTTAAATCTTGTAATAAAATAAATAAAACAAATATAAGTATATGATTTATCACAACAAGATATGAATTCAGCAATATAAAACATGAATCAATTTGGTACAAAATATGGATTTTAACTGCAAGTGGGCTCGGCCACATCACCTATAGGCACGGCCACACCCTTACATGGCTAGGCCATGATGTTTAAAGGCAACATAGGATCGGCCATAAGCATGTAAGCATGGCTATGGGTAAAAGAATGTGAGGAGATGGAAGTTACAAATCAATGGAAGGGTAAAAGGCTTGGAAATGAAGGGTCTAATGGAAAAGTGGGTTCGGCCCTATGCTTCATGTGCTCGGCCATGTTAGATCTTGGTCATAAGGCACGGCAAGAGGGTGTTGTGGTCATGGCAAAGCAAGGTGGTGTGGAGTTTTGTTTGTGGCCGAGGCTAAAGAAGGAATGGGACGGATGAAACCATAGGTGTTCCGCTAGTTTGTAATTGTTTTAGTGACGTCGTCTTCATCAATGGTCACGGCATGGTGGAGATAGTTGGTGGAGGTGATCATGGAGGCGGTGTGATGGTCGGCAAGGCATGGACAAGGTGGAGGCCGAGCAAAGCATGGAGAAATCATGAGAGAAAAATAAAAGAAAAAATGGAAAGAAGGAAGAAGGAGAAGCCATGGAACTTACTGTATTTTTTCTTCAGGAAGCGAATGAGAAATGAGATTGTATGAGATGTTTTTGTATGTGATTTGAAAAAGGGTGTGGCGGCTAGGGTTTCGAGGGGATGAAAGGCCATGAAGGTAATAAGGAGGGTAGGCAAATAAAAGGCAAGAGTTAAAACGATGTAACGTATGTCTCTTTAATTTTTTTCCAAGCCATAATAAAATGATATACACAAGTAAAATCCAATAAATAAATAAAAGTCTAGACAAAACAAAATAGAAAAATAAAATAAAGAGATGGACATAGTAAAAATATAAAACAAAATACAGAAACGTGTAAAACGCTGTATTTTATCCAATTTTAAAAGTATAAATAAGAGTTTGGCAAAACGAAAAGCAGAACAGATATCAGAATTATATCCAGCTTTAAATAAAAAGATTAGAATTTAAAATTTAAAATTTTCAAATTTTCCAATAAAAGTAAAAGTTTGACCGAAATATAAAATTTTCAGAAATTGTTTATTTTATCCTCTTTGGAAGATAAATTACAAACACATCCAAAATTAAACTGGAAAAATTCCAAAAATTCAAATTTTAATGGCTAAAAATCAAAGTTTTCAAATAAATTAAATTTAAAAATATTTAAAAATTTGGGTTGTTATAGGTAACTTTGATATACTATATTAAAATAATTCTTAACATTAAAGACAATAATAATGCATAGAATTTAGCCCAATAACAGTTATAAAGTTTGATAGTTATGAATTGATGAATTCTACGGCCATATCGAAGCAATAGTTGGCAATACATTAACATTCATGAGATGTAATCACTTTAAAATTAAAAGCAATATGCATAAAGATAAATCAGAAAAGTGGAAAGTGACTTGGAAGATAAATAACTTGAATTTCTATTTGCAACCCAAAATATTATAGAGTAATTAGTAATATAAGCAAAGATCCAACCTTCAACATGTCTTTTGCATGAACGGAGTATTGATTTTCTACATGTTTTTTTATTCAATTCTCAAGTCTCCGTTACAGATCCTCTCTCTAGCCTTTAGCGGTGTAATCCTTTTCATATTTGGAAGAAAGTAATGGAAAAAGTAAATTATCACTGCAGAACGAAATAAAATAAAACGATTTAAATGTAGAAAGAGAAGATTAAGAGATTACCGGGGAGATCTAACAAGCGAAGAAGCAAAGTCCGTGCCATAAGAGGATGATGGATTCCTGCAGTTGAAGGGAAAAATAAAAATAGGAAAGTTGAGGGTTGATTTGAAGAAGGGGTTTGAAAAAGTGGTATAAGACAAATAAAGGAAGAGAAGTGGCCCACCATCTAACTATCTAACTGATCTGTTTATTTAGACAGAGTTAATGGTATTGTCACTTACGAATAACGTGTCAATTAATACTGATATCTATCATATTTTTAAATCTTGACCATTCTTTATGCTTTGTTTATCTATTCCAGTAAGTTCGATCTATTTTATTATATAGTATAGATTATAGGTAAAGAGAAGATAAATATTTCGGCATAAGCATATAAAAGTTCAAAACCTGCAGCTCAAGTCTTATCTACAAATATGCAATAGAAAAGTCACAATAGGGCTTAAAAGATATGAAAATCTACCTACTGAGACATCAACAAATGCTAACTCTACTGGAAATAAAATAAAAACTAACTGCACCTCTATCAACGTGTCATTGAAACTACCTCTCTTTCTTTCGCATAGTGTAGATTAATGATATCTAAAACTATACAAATTGAAACGTTACGGATAAATCATGAAGGATTGTAATAATAATAGGTATGATAGTATCTATGAAATAGAGCTCAGTATGATAACTTGCATCTAAAAATGATTACTATAATTCAAGAAACAATTGATAGATTTCATGAAGAAACATATTTGTATGTTTAATTTACATGTTGTGACATGACTTCTTTTAGAAAGAAGATGGCAACTAAGTGATTATGTTAATTTGGTACTTGTAATTTAATGCTTATATATTATAGAAAGTTCAATTTGTAACCATATAATTTGAATGGACAAAATTTTAATATAATCTAGTAAGGGATTACAGAAATATTGCTTCGAAATATGAATTCACCCAGAACTGTTGGAAAATAAATGTGTATTTCCAAGAAATTGTAAATCTAGGTCACAATTAACTAGTTTATTGTAGAAAGAGGAGGGAAAAAACTGTATGTTTTTTTAGGATTAGGAAATGTAAGATTCCAAAGCAAAATGCGCATATGCTAGAATAATAAATTGAAATCGAGCATAAACTTAAAAGGAAACTAAAGCTTATCTCCATTAATTCTTCATCACTACATCAGTCGTTGATTATAATCTGGTAGACGTCTCTTTATTTCAATTTCAAAAAATTAGATTTAATTAAGCTGCATTGCATTAGTCATATGAAATGCTTGTGGTTGATAATAAAAAATAAATCAATTTTGGCTATAAAATTTTGCATTAACAAAGGAATTGAAGCGGAAAAAAAAATTATATTTTTCCCAGTCACTTAAGTAACCATTAGCATTGAAGATTTTCCATGCTTGCGCATTAGAAAATTTGATGGCTAAGTGAGAATGGTAGTTGTGTACATTTTAAAGTATATAATGTATAGAAAGAATTTACCACAGTAAATGAAATTCAGCCTTTCAAAATGTAAAAATAGTCAGAATGGAGGAAGTCATGGAGGCACTCTAGTAAGTTTATAGGTGGTTCATACTAAATTTTTTGTATAGAACCTGACGAAACATAATTCCATGTATGGTGGCACTTTTTGTATAAAGTGGCCCATATAAGCATCTTAGCAATAGAACATGATAATGGTGGCTTTAAGGATTTCCGAAAACAATCCAAGCTCTTATTACTCGATAATATTACTTTTGCATGAAAAATTTATGACGCCCCACCCCGAGACCTACATTAACAACGAGCATTACAGAGTATTACTGTTTGTTAATGTAGAGAATAGGGATAGTTAGGAGCGACCATCCATAAGCTTTGCCTTAAACAAGTATTGAATATGTCGATTGGGTGCTCTAAATTTTTTTCAATTTACCTTTCTCAAGTGGATCGACATGCTCAATAAATGTTTGACACAAAACTACAATGGCTAATGGATCTATCGGAACAAAATATAACAACAACCAATACAATAGATCAAAGAACAACAACCACATATATAAATACATATAAAAAGATACATCATAGTGCACTACATAGTGATACGACAGTGGTGGTACATGGACCACGATAAATACATATTAGAGTTTACAAAATGACCGGTATATAAAATACACGGGTCTATCTAGCTTAAACAAACTGATTAGTACAAGATAGATGAAGTATAGGGATAAACGATAACATTTCTTCTCGAAAGAGAAGAAGCAACATCTTACATAGATATTAACTACCAAAATATCATAAGAGGGTTTCTTAAAAGAGGCAAGATCAATGGCAACATCAATTAGTCATAAAGATTCGTCTCATATCATCGGCATCAACAACCAATATAATGGCGTCCATCAACAACATAACTCCTAAATAGAAAATAGAAAATCAAAAATCTCAAATAAACACCAAAGAATGGCAACCACAAATAACTCCTAAATAGGAAATCATAAACCTCAAAAATACGCCAAAGGATGGCAACCACAATATGAATGTAGAGAACTCGGTAAGAGTTCAAAACTCCAAAATGTAATCACCATTTAATAAATTCCCAAACGGCTCAAAAGGCCATATATCGAAATGGCGAAAACATTTGGAAATAAAAAATAAATCATGAAATATCAAAAACGATACACATGCTTTATAAAGTGGTTGAACCCCACCAAGTGCTTTATCACAAATAAGGCACCTAATACAACCCGAAGGTCAAACATCCTGAAAGAAAAATAGTTAAAAGGCCCAAATAACCTGAAGGTCCAGTACTGGCAATCAACCCGAAGGTCCATAAATTGTGTATAACTTCAAACAACCAAGTCCGGAATTAATCAAAAAAGCAAACAAATGTGTCCCATACCACATGTTTTACTAAATCTTTGAAATCTCTTTCTCATATGTTCAAAGAGTGCAAAAACATTTATTTTATATAGAAAATACTTTGCATTGAGGAAACTAGTTTTTAAAATAATTTTTGAAATCGTTTGGGAAACAAACCTTTGAAATTCTCTTTACTATAGAGAATATATATATATATATATAATAGCTTTTTTTTTAAAATAATTATAAATATTGTAAAATATTTATTTTGAAAGCTATTTTATCATAAAAATCCTTTCAAAATTGTTTTTTAAAACACGTGCTTGAAAATAGCATAAATCACCGAAAACGCTGTAAAATCGGCATATGAAATCATCTCAAAAACACGTCAATCCGGAGTACAGATCAACCATAATGTTGGCTTACCGACTGATAGGTTTAAAAAAAACACACTAATATATTGCAAGAATTGATCACTGGAATAAGTAGAAATAGGCAAAACAGTGCACATGAAATAAAAGAAATCGACCTGGAAAAATAAACAAACATGGATCAACCCTCCTCTTTCTCAGGTCGGCCCATAGGTCGACCTATGCATTGTCTAGGTCAACCCCCAGTAGCTATGGGTTGACCTGAAGGTCGCCACTTCAACAGGAAAATTTTGCATGTTTCGTTTTCATTTTTGTGCAACGATTTCAGGCACTTCCAAGATGATTTCGGGTATGAAACTTAAAATGCACATACAACTATGCATAGACAACAATCTGGAGAAATTCTGGCATTAATTCATGACAAGAATAACGACATATAAGCACAAAAAGGACTCTGGAACATTTACTTACTGTAAACTTTCAAGCAACAAATTTTGTTTTACAGTAAGCAAAAATCAACAATTTCCAACACACAAACTTGTTTTAAGCTAGATTTGTGAGTTATATACTCACCTTAGCACATTTTTTGAGCAAACATGAGGAAGATGGAAGCTTTTGCCTTGATTTAGCTTGAAGAACCTGAAAGAAAGTGAATATATAGACAAGCAGCAAAGAAAGAAATGTTACAGATAACCCATTTCTCAAAATCAGAAAATAGATAAGATAATTTGTGATTTTGGTATTGATTACCTACTACCCATTTTAATTTGCTAATTTTGGTGCTAGATTTGAAAATTAAAAGAAGGCAGCCATTTTTCTTTCTCTGGTTTGTTTTAAGAAGAAGAAGCAAAATGAGAAAGAAGGAATGAACATACAGCCTCTTCTGATCATTCTAGAAATGGGTTTGGGCTTGAACCCGTTACCCAATAGCCTAAAAGATATTACTTAATTAAATTTTAACTAACTTATATTCTGTTATCACTTAAATCATCAACTTACACTTACATAATCTCAACTTTATAAAATGATTCTAACATAATTTATGTTTAACAAAATATTTATCAATACATAAAAAATTGTTTTAACCATTAAAATTTATTTTCCAATATTAAATTCTAATTTTATTTAAATACCTCAATTTACACTATTAATTACATAAAACAATATTTTTTACAACTAAATTACATAAAATTATTTCTCTTGTCCAATTAAATATAACAAACCTTTTTCACATCAATTTTACATCCAGATATTATTTTTAAAACAAAATTCCACCTTTTTATTTACAATATTTACCATATTAAATTCTAATACTTCAATAAATTTAATAAAAATCAACATTTGGCAATAATTTCCAAAATTATTGCATTTTATCAAATTAAAACCATATAATGCTCATTTTTACCCCAAGCTAACATAATAAAGTTTTTAAAACTTTATTTTCAACATTTTATATTTATCTACAACAAATAGTTTTGAATTAAATTCATTCACTTTATTTAATTCAATTTATTAAGCACCAAATCAACATAATTCCATTTTATTTTCCCAAAATCCACTATTTATTTAAAATAAAAAAATTTGACAAATTTTCCATTTCTAGTTTATTTTATTCTTCATTTGTAAATTATAACCACTGCTATAATTTGATTTCACAAGTAATCACCAAAACCAAGGCTGCTAAAGACTCCCTCCTTACAAAAATTGCATTCTCACAATTTCTAGAGAAGGGTTGTATTCAACACGGTTTATTTCATTAAGAAAAAAAATATAGCTTGAGTTTAAAATTCTAACCCCTCAATACAAGAAGATAGAAAACTAGGATAAGATCGCTCGATAAATTCTCTGGTTTCCCAAGTACAGTCAATGGAATTAGGACCATTGAATCTTCACGAGCAGTATATCCTTATTTTGAAGGCGTTTCACTTTCGAAGCAAGAACACGGACATGATGTGGCACAATCAATAAATCAGGTGAGATCTCAAGCTCTTGCAAACTAGGAGAATCAATAATATAATCTGAATCATGAAGGAACTTCCAAAGCCGAGAGATGTGAAACACGTCATGAATACTTGATAAATGAGCCAAAAGTGATACTCTTTAAGCAACTGGGCCAATACGCTCAGTAATAGGAAATGGTCCTATGAATCAAGGAGCCAATTTCCCGGTCCTATTGAAACGTATTACGCCCTTTAAGGGAGATACACGAATATAAAAAAGATCACCAACGGAGAAATCAAGAGGCTTCCCATGGTTGTCCACCTTGGATTTTGAATGACTCTATGCCTCTTTCATCCTCTAACGAATAAGATCGATCTTTTCTGAAGCTTCAGGAATAGAATCGGGGACTTAAATCAACTTCTCCCTGGATTCCAACCAACAAGAAGGTGATTGACATAGCCTTCCTTATAGGGCTTCAAAAGGAGCCATACCGATACTGGACTGAAAACTGTTGTTATAAAAGAACTCAACAAGCGGTAGGTGGTCTTCCCAACTACCACCAAAATCAAGAATGCATGCATGAAGTAGATCCTTAAGAATGCGATTCACCCATTTAGTCTGTTCATCAGACTGTGGATGATAAGCTATGCTGAAGTTAAGCTTTGTACCCAAAGTTTTCAGAAGACTCTGCCAGAAATTACTAGTGAAAACTGAATCTCTATCATAAACAATCAAACTAGGAACATTGTGAAGTCTCACGATCTCCTTAATATATAACTTGGATAGATGAGAATCTATCCCTTTAGAATTAACAAGACTAAAATGTGAAGATTTAGACAAGTGATCCATGATAACCCAAACACTATTACGGTCCGATCTCAAATGAGGTAGGCCATCAATAAAGTCCATAGAGATTTGATCCCATTTCCACAACGGGACCTCAAGAGGTTGAAGAAGACCACTGTGTCGCTGATGTTTGGCTTTAATGAGTTGACAAGTCACGCAATTACTTACATAAACATCACGCTTCATGCCTTCCCAATAATACAATAGTAGTGGTACATAGACCATAATATATACATCGAGTCAAAAAGAATAAGTACATATAAGACTTTACAAAGCACTACAAGGCTAACAAAAGATGACTAGCAGAAAATTCATAGCGGAAGCAACTAAGCAGTTGTCTACAGTAGGTTACTAACTAGAAATAAGTCGGTTTGACCCGAGTACATAAAATACACAGGTCAGTTTAGCTTAAACAAGCTGAAAAGCACAAGATAGATGAAGTATAGGATAAACGATGACATTTCCTCTCAAAAGAGAAAAAGAAACATCTAACATATATATTAACTACCAAAATATCATAAGAGGGTTTCTTGAAAGAGGCCAGATCAATCGCCACATCAATTAGTCACAAATATTCGCCTCATATCATCGGCATCAACAACCAATATAATGGCATCCATCAACATCATAACTCCTAAATAGGAAAATGAAAATCTTAAATAAACACCAAAGAATAACAACCATAAATAACTCCTATATAGAAAGTCATAAATCTCAAAAATACGCCAAAGGAAGGCAACCACAATGACAATATGTAGAACTCGGTAAAGAGTTCAAAACTCCAAAATGTAATCACCATATAATAAATTCCCTAACGGCTCAAAAGGCCCAATAATCTCGGAATGGCGAAAACATTTGGTAATCACAAATAAATCATGAAATATCACAAAAGATGCATGTGCTTAATAAAGTTGTAACAGCCTGAAATTTTACACTCTCGAAAATTGACATCTATATAATCACTATATAACATGCCGAATATTCAATTGTCAGAAATACCAATTGTTAGGGTTGAAGAAGAAAAAGTAGAAGAAAATTACAGAAAACAACGCATAATCTCACAATCGCAGCTGAACAGAACATAATCTATAATAACAAATTTTAAATACAAGAACTGTACTATTAATATACATACTATTATTTGAGTACAATAAACAAGAATCAATCTGGATAGTTTAATAACTTCTCCTTACACAGCGGAAATACAAATCAAGTACAAAAATACGTCTTGTCATCTAGTTCATCTTCTGAGGTCCAGAGCATCCTATCCTGAATCTGTAATACTCGTTCTGACTCTAGCATTATAATAAAATAATACCCGAGTCAGTCTGGAAAACCAGCATGAGAAAACACACCCAATTGAATTATTAAAGTTATCAAAAACCTTTGAAAAACAAAGATACCTCGTAAGACCGCGTCATGCATAAACACGACGGGTTTTTCCCTTACGATAACCAAAACATTTAATAGAAAATCCAGTGATATTATAATAGTGTCTAAGTACAAATACTTGTTCAAATAGCCGAAATTGTTACATTAATTAAATTTCAGCATACTAGGCTCTACAAACAAAATCGTAAAGGCTCGTATTAGAGAATGGATCTCATGCAATGACTGGATGATTAGGGTACCACCCATCACAGTAAAGCTCTAGAAAAATGTACCGAGGACCTCGACTAGATCCGTTGCTACACAAGATCGGCACCCCTAACCTGGATAGAAAAATGATAACATCTGTTGCTTTCTATTAATACTACTTGCCGTTAATATATACTAATACTCTATTCAAAACTAAAAATGTGTTAAAACCAAATGGACTACACCTGGAAAATACACCCAAAAAATAATGTATGCAACACTTATTAGTAATTCACTATGACTGCAAGAATGACATCCTAGAAAATAATATATGCAACACTTACTAGTAATTCATTACATCTGAAACCAATGTCATACAAATGATGGTAACATCACATGTGAAAAAAAGAAAGAAAATAAAATTTATTTCTCCCAAACAAATATTTTCGGCTACAACAAATTTAATATGTAATTAATTTTATAGAACCATTTACGTAATTAACTTAATTACTTTGCTAACCATGCTTAGATCCTAATCACGATTGCTCAAACCCAGGTCAATATCTTCTCCTTCTTGACGTCATTCCCACGTCGCTCCAACCACTGTCGCAATTTCTTCTTCAATACACAAAAACTGATGAGTAAACAAAACGAATCAATCATAGGAACAAAAATAAAAATCGATTCGTATTACAGACCTTAGACCAAATCGAGTGTAACTTGAATCTTTTTGAACTGCATCGACAATCGACTATAGTCGTATTAGGGCAAGCGGTAGCTGTATTAGGAAAAATTAACGATTTAAACTATCGCTGGAAGAAAAAAGTAGAAAAAACATTGAGGGAATTAGGGCAAGGAATTGTGTACAGAGGAGCATATTATTTTGGGAATGGAGGGAGGGTTTATGCAAGTGGTCACTGTAATAAAAAAAAGAAACTTCACAATGGCTCCGGGGCATTACCAAAGTAAAACACTCTATAACCGTTCTTACTTAATTTACAATGGCTCAAAACCATTGCTATTTAGCAACGACTAAATATTGTTTAGATTCTTTCGCATGGGGAGGGGGTTACGAAACTGCCAATATGGTATAGTGATACAAAAGCCTGAATAACGCAACATGGTATAGTTACATGAAAAGTAAAGAATTCTGTACATTGGGAGAAGAACTGGTACCTTTTAAGACCACCTTTCTACATTGCCTGGCCAAGAACCCATCAGATGATCGGAGAAGATTGACACTCGTCGAGGATGGGAAGAGGAAGATTGAAAGGGAAGGCCTGGTGGGTATATTCGGCCATTGAGGCGACGCGATTGAGCAAGTAACTCTGGAATTTGGGGGAAAATGGGTTTGGTTTAGAACGAGCATAGTGGAAGGGGCGAATGATTGTTTTATACGAATAGGAAAAAAATCAGGGAGATGGTTCGGTTCGAATGGGAAAAAATCAGGGAGATGAGAGAAGAGGCACCACAAAAGAAGCGAAGAATAAAGTAAAAATAAAAACATAATTGTTGAGCTCTGGAAAAACCCAAGGGGCTTCTACGCTCTTGAAATCTAACTCTGTAATAATAGTATAATATAGATTATAAAACAGCTTTATGAACTATTTATTTTATTATTATATCATTCTGCTATGAGATTTTGTGTTTTGCTTTCCTTCTTTTCTCTTATTTTCTTATTAAACCTCATTGATAATTTTCCCTTTTTAATGGTTGAGTTGGACATGTTTGGTTTATTGTCGATTTAAACTGTCCAAAAGGGTGGGTCCTCATGAATGGTGAAACTTGTGCCATTATGCAGATCATATGGTTCTAGTGAAGTTATACTATAAGAAAAAATAGACTAAAAATGATAAATGGCCATACCTGGGCATGGGAGGTTAGTTACTAAAATATACAACTTCGTATATGCTTTTATGGCATTGTCTATAGCTAAAGATAAATAAGTGGCCATAATTGATGAGAATTAAAAATTGATATATGCTCATTTCTGTTAGGCGTGAATCGCATTTTTATGTTGGATTCACAATCCCACATCGCATGAAGTGTGGCTGATAACCTGGTATATATATATGAGATTGGTGGCATGTAACATTGTTAATTCCTTTTGTTATAAGTAAGTGTCGCCAAGGCCATATATGTGCTCGTTGTAAGACAATGAAGGGATGTTCAATTAGGACGCTGACACATTATGTGCTTTATTAGATGGTGCTATCACACAGAATGAAGCGCATGTAGATGAAGACGTGTTGGAGTGCTGAAACTCAACATGGTATCAGAGTTGATTGTTTAAGGGACCATTATATGATGCAAGAGTGACCTAAGCATGTTTCCTTGATACTTGAGAAAAATAAGAATGACCCAAAAAGGTGGAGATATGGTTAATTAGCATGATCCTACTACTAGAAGAGGGATAATGGATACGAAGACTACTTCCACTACGATGAGGACTCGATTCTCCCAGACGACTTGAGTGGAAGTACTTGCCCTAAGGTGAAGATGTGATGAAGTGGCCATGGCCCAACCTAACTGTAGTGCTTCTTCAGCATGTTCACCAAGAAGGTTTAAGGAAATGCTTGCCAACTTTAAATTGTTGGGTGCGACTCGCATTGTGGGTGTATGGATTAGATGAACAAGTCTCACATCGTAAGAAATATGGTTGTATAACATGCTATATATATAGAATTGGTGGCATGTGGCATTGGAAATTTCTTTTGTTATAAGTAAGCGTTGCCTGGACTATGTGTATCCTTATTGGGAGGCGATGAAGGGATGTTCAATCAAGACATAGGCATATCGTAAGCTTCATTATGTAGTGTCGTCACACACAATGATGCGTGCATGCATGAAGACGTGTTAGAGTGTCAAAACTAAACAATTTTGACAAAATTAAAGATGTGCTCTAAGGGAAAATATGTCTATATTTTAAATGTGTTATTACGCTGCGATATGATTAGTGATAGTAATACATTAAACATAGTTAAGCTAAAAATCCTTAAAAAAATATTTTGTCGATAGTAGTTACAAAAAGTTTGTAACAATTAGTTTTAAATCAAGATTTAAATAATTATCTTTAAATGTTCTTATTCAAGATATATCGAGAAATATATATCGATACATCTATCAAGGCAACTACACATAATGCTCCCCATATGATAGGTTTTGAACTACACATTACTGTTGATGACACTAAGGGGTTAAAAGTTATGTCTTTTGTAATAATTATAAATTGACTCGACGAGCATGTTCTATAGGTTCAAACAACTAAGTGAAAATAGAAGATCCGCTATAACAACATGCAGTAGACTTCAAACATGAGAGTATCATTGATCTTTAGTAATTATTCTATAGTTTGAATGTGGCCTACCTCATGATGTTATGATCATGTTATAATCATAGTTGATTACAAATTGAACTACTAGTAGTGAAAAATTATACTCAAGAGTGGATTCGTCTACCAGAAAGTTAGTATTATCATAATTTATAGTAAGCTTAGTCAAAATATCCATCTAGAAAAAGATTACCGTGTAGATGTTATTAGATTGAAACAAGGGCTTTAAAGTTGTCTATGTACTTAACTACCAAAATTATTAGAACTTTTAACTATTAACCAATTGTAGATATCTCAAGGCATTATGATGATGCATAGAAAACAAGCATAAAATAACGTCACAAGGTGTAGCTTCAAGTGCCCTCCTCCTTGAGAGGACCACACATTTTACTCAAAAATATCTAATAAATATTAGAAATCTGATTGCACTTGAATAATCTATAAGAAACTAAAACCATGCTTAATATTGTACTTTATCAATACATGCTTCAATATTGAAATTGTTTAAATATTGATTAAGGATTGAGTTCACACCAAGGAGTCAACACCACCTTGTTTTCAATAGATTTTTGAGTTTAACCAATTCAAAAATGGTTTATAATGGTATAGATTAATAATAAATTAAAATAATTATTGCTTTGGTTTTTCATGGCACTATAATTTTTTATTTGAGCATTTAAATTAACTAAATTAATATGTAATTGTTATATCTTGGTTTAACCAAATAGACACGGGCTAAATAATTATTTAATTAATTAATATATTTGATGTATGGGGAAAAGGATTGGCAAGATACTTAGTCCTTAGATCTGAAGAGAAAGCTTTTGGATACTTTTTCAGCTAGATGGCTTTGAACAATACCCCTATCTCTTGTTCTAAACACATAAAAATAGAGCACTAGACTCCATTGAAGAATTCATGTAAGCCTAGAAAATGATATTTGTATATTATACTCGAGGAAGAGGAATAAAGGATCTAGAATGAAAAGTAACTAACCAACGATGTGTCAACAACTGGCAGAAGCTAGGAAAGGTACACATCATTTTCTGTATTGAGAATAATTTTATCTTGACATGTATACTTTAGACCATAATATATATTTAGACGAATTTGGTTTTAATTTTTTAAAATAATATTAGGTAATTAAAATTGTTAATATGTATTTATCTATATAATGAATGTATTCGATATTTTTAATTTTTTTTCTTACAGTCACATATATAAATAAACTTTCGGTTCAAGTTAGAATTGTATTTATATATATATATATAAACACAAAGAGGTTTTAGGGGAAACTTGTTTTTATTTCTCAGTTAAATTCATTGTATTATAGGATTTAATATAAATCTATAGATATTTAAATCTTGCAAGCTAAAGTTTAAGACAAATATACATATAAATAAATAATTTACTTTCTTTTTATAAAAAATCATGTTGATATTTGAATAAGTTGAAATATTTGAATTTAAAATTTTAAACAAACCAATCATACCATAATATATACTAAACATAAAATATATATTCTGTTATATGTTTAATATATATGTCTATAATATATATATGTGTGTGTGTGTGTATGTTATTTACTAGTGATTGAATTGTAGATAACCTTCAAATATATTTAAAATTATTTAATTATTAAGAGAACATTATTTATATGTGAAATATATGTACATATGTATGTATGCATATATATGGGCATAAGCAATTTTCCCTTGACATTAATTCCTTAATAATTCCCATACATCTTAATGGTCATGGACCTCTAGCTCAAGTAGTAAGAGGTGTGATGCTTAAGATAAGGGTTCTACAGTCACGGGTTCGACCCATTGAGAGATCATGATTAGTGCTCTACTTAAATTAAGTATCGCTTTTATCATCTAAAAAATTACTATACATCCTAATGGATTCTTTCCACATTTTGACATTTACTTATTTATATGCCAAAAGGTGGTCTATAACATTTATCTATTAATAGTAATGCTTGCATTGTGGATGCAAAAATTTAGTAAACATATGTGAACCTATATTGTGCATACGGTTATTCATAGAAATATTGGTTCGTAATGTTAGACCAGATCTATCTAACTTCACCGCAAAATAATGGAAAGCTCTTTAATTCAATGGAAAAAAATTCATTTATAGTCCATAATAATATTCCTAATCTCACCGGTGCTTGTTCAACAAATGTTAGTAAATTGGCACTATTATTTTGCAGATGTAAAACGAAAGATGGAAAAGAATACATGATAGGTATGAGCATAAATTTTTAGACAATTTGGGAAAGAGAGATAGAAAAGTAACAATAACGCAAGTTTGCTAGTTTAAAACAAATAAATCATGTTAAGAAAGAACAAACGAAAGCATTAACTTTAATGGAGTAATACATATATTACATTAAGAATTTTATGTTAAGCAACCTTATCCCTACAAAGGCAATGATGAATGTAATAAAAATTATTGTAACTGATGTTGAATTATGACTTTAGCATTACAAAATACTAAAGAATTATTAAGACAACACCCACACAAGCTTTTTCTTAAAGTGATCTTCAACTTTGCTGATCAGTTAGAAAGGCACTGGTCGGATTTATGCATATCCACTTTTTATGCACTTGATTAAGTTGGGATATTTAAACTTTTTTGTTTGAATAAATGTAAAAGCCATGTTATTGGTCATTTCATTAGAAAAAGTGGTTATTTAATAAGAATTTACACAGACAACAACTAAGTACATGCTATCTTAAAATTGAATTGTAGGCTTACATAATTTTGAAATACAATTGAAACTAAAAGGGCAACTAATAATTTCATACAAGGGATTACCTCGGATCTACGCCGAGGTATTGACGGTGATTCTCGAATATCGTAAAATAGAATATGATATGATGAGATAGAATGCAATAGAAACAAAGATAGGGAACGGGTTACCTATCTCTAATGGTCAAAGCGAGCCCTTTCATTCAATTCTTCATCTATTACTTAAATAGGAAAAGAGAAACCATGTCATTTATATCACGCCACCTGTCCCTTTAAAATTTGGTTGCTTTCTGCACTATTCCCTTTTTAATCAGTAATCAACTCCTACTCCCCACCCCTCTGTTTTATTACCAGATTATTCCCAAACACCTATCGCTTTTTCTTCTCCCTTCCACAATTCTTCTCCTCCACAATTCTTCTCCCTCCAACTGCTCTTACCCAAACCCGTCCACAACGGTAATGCTCTGCGGTTGCTTCAGTCCCGTAGTCGATTTGGGAATTTAAGTGCAAATAGGTCAGTACTTTGTTACTTTTTTTTACTGTAATTAGGGATTTCAAATACAGTCGAAAGCAGTTGACACGATATGGGGTAGAACCGTATTTGATTCTATATATTCCATAACGATTACATAAATGTTCATCGAAACATCTTTTCTTCCATTTTATGGCTGTACTCACTGTAGTTGAAATAATTCAGGTAAATAAGACTAGTACTAACATTTTTTGCCCTCGGGTCTACTTAATCGCCACTTTTGAAGTCCATGAGATCATTGATATTCTTCTTCGCGGTTATGTTTCCTATATATGATTTTCAAAATCGTGAAGGTCCAGGTTGATGCCCAACACATCGACGAGGAAACAAAAACAAATGTTTTGGCAAAGACAGACTGATTTAAAATGGTAATTCATTTTCATGCACCCTAATCTTTTTACAAACCCTTTTAATAATAGATTGATTTGCAATTAATTAGCTTATTCTTTGAAATATATCTTTTTGATCTATGTAATTATATTATGTTAAATTTCACTGGTAATTCTGATTAGGTCGGGTTATAATACTGTTTTGATAAAAAGCAATAACTTTATTTGAATTTCTTTATTAACTAGAAATATGAACAATGAATTAGAAAATGAACACCGTTTCATTTATTTTCTATTTTCCTTTTTCTCCCAGAATCAAAGTTTATCCAAGTTTATGACTTAAAAATAATACGGTTTTTATGAACAAGGTAATGGAAAGGATAACAGACTACAAATCGGTATCAATTTACGAATTAATATTATGGTACGATAGAAATACTATTGGGTAACTTGGGTATTGCAGCAACATAGTTTGATTTTATGTATGTTTTGTATACTCCTACAACAACCTAGAGTTATGTTGTCACTACATGCAAAGGTGCATGTAAGAGCATCAATCAAATTTGTAAAATAGGCACATATAATTGTAATGTTGGCACTATGGTACCAAAATTAGTAGGTAATGTTAACCCTTGAATTGTGTTTCACATGAAGTAACTATGATTGCTTTTCTTCATAAATATCCGTAAAAAAAACCTAACCAAAATTAGTGTTAAGTTAAAGAGTAGTAGTTTTTATATCTAAATGTAGGACTGAGGCAGCGTTCTAAAATTTGAAAATATAGACTATTAGTATGGTGGAATAATTTATGTTCTCACATACTTAATTGTTATTTTATCCTACCTAGGGTAAAGTATATAACATGCTCGCATATAACGTCTCTGCGTATGAACCACTAAATTTGCAAGTCATAACCAGTTACTTTTTAAATTGACATATAGTGTCATGTTTTGCTTAATTTAGCATGGTTTGATATATTTATAACGATTGGACACTAAGATTTTATCATTTCATGCAGCTATGGAAATCATTTCCGGTCGTACCTCACAATGTTAAAGACGTATAGAGAGGTTGTGAGCTTTATTGCCATAATTTGTTTGATGAAGTAAAATGCTTAAATACAAGTATCTACTATGATATTTCTTGATAAATCCGATGCTTTTAAAATAAATATGGTGGAAAGAATGCACAAGACACACTAAGAAATGAAAATTGATGAAACCATCAGAAAAATGAATGTGAAAGTTGAATTTCTGTACATAAGTTGTATTACTAACTTTTGTTATCCTATTCAAATTTAAGAGTCATATTGTAGTAAATAAAAATTATTTATTTAATGCTAAATTTAAGGTAAAAGATTTGATATTGTTTGCCACAACAGACATCCAATGATTTCTAGCCGACCATTTGTCTACAAATCAATGCGTCTGTGTGATGCAATGATCATCATTTTTTCACCCACTGCATAACGTTTTATCGACCAGTTTATCTCCCCCTTGGACATCATTATTTTCCACTGAACCGAGTACTGACATAAGAAAGAGGAAAATAAATACACTATAAGCTGATACTTACATCCCAGTTACCAACTATCGGCGCTAGGATTTTGGTTACCAATAGTTGTTGCATTCTCTGTTAATGTTCCCGTTAGATAACGAACTGAGCTTGATTTCTGATTGCTAATATGTTTGGTTACGACATTTACCTTTTCCTCTTATCTTTTAGTCAAAATGCAATAAGACTTTATGGACTGTTTAGGGAATCTTCTATGAGATCCTCTAATGTATCAAAGACGAGAATTTTGTTAAGTGGGTGTTTTTTCTTTCCTTTTTTTTCATTAATTTATATGCAATCGTATCGATAACACGATAATTACTATTAAAAAAATTACATGATACCCTTATTTTGCTTGATCTTTAGTTCCACAATATTATTATATTTGATAAGTATATACTAATTCTTTATAGCTGATAGACTCAAGTCATGGTTTTGTGCAACATGATATAGTATTCACTTTGCCCTCTGTGAAATTGCTGATAATGAGCATAAACTTAAAATATCGTTAAATTAAGTGGATCCCGAAAGATGGTAGAATTTACGCTATTTCTTTAGTTTCCATGTTTCTTTACTTCCGGTTAACGATATGCGCAGTACAATCAGATGAAGTGTTGATGTTGGTTTCTCAATCAATACAGTACAAAAAATACTCTATTTCATCGACTTCTCATTTAGTGCTTTGGTCTTGAAGCACATGATTGCTACTCCTGTAAATGTCCTCTAACTGTGTTGTAGTTAATAATGAATCATATAAATATGTCATATAAATGGTTATTTCCTAAATGGTTATTTCCTGCCCTTCGACACTCTTGATTTAATTTTTTCTAATCAGCATATGTTTGTTCCACGCAGTTAATTTTTAAGTTTTCTACACATCGGTTAAGGTAATTCGATTTGATCCCCGCCCTGAAAACCCTAATCTTTTAAAGCTTGAGTACGACTTTACACAATTCTTCGATGTCTAATTCTATTTTAAAAAGGTCTACTCATACCTGATTTACCAAATGAATTGATTTTGATCGGTTTCCCTTTATTTGGTACTTATGTTAATACGTGACAGGTTAGAGAAGATGGTGATTTGGAAAAATGAAAAAAAAATAAGGTAACTTACTCAGTTCTACCATTCTCATTTTGTATGGGATCTGACCCTGTCTGATATATTTGATGTTTCACCCTTTATATCGTTTGTCAGAATTAGCTTACTGTCAGTGGGATAGGATAAGAAATACCTAACTTTCCCTGTTGTTTCAATAATACATAATCTGGCCTAATGCAACCTTTGCACTATAATAAAATGGTAAGAAACATAACACGACAGTGCAAATTGAAGTACAATTTCAAATACTAATTTCTACTTCAAATGGGATTCACATGCTTCCTTAAATTTTTCAGAAGCTTTCCAATTATTTTACAAATTTGAATTGTTCTACTTCATTTTATTTTAATGATTTTCCATACTACAATTGCTTGGGTTAACAATATATTTGTTTTCGATGAAATCGATCGGGTGCTTAAAATAACAATTTTACCGTACCAAAAAGCTTTTTATTCTCATACTATAAGACACGTAATCTAATTGTTTTCTGCTATTTGCCTTACACTAATAAACAAATATGATTTATTTTCTTTTCTGTTTTTCAACTGTTATTTAAATATTAATCAAATTTAATTTGACTAGCTAGAAATAAGCTTAGTAAGAAAAGCATGTAACCGTTGTCGTCTTCTACTCTAGCTAATTTTGAAGTTAATGTCTTTTAACTGAAACATTTAAATTATTATTACTATTATTATTGTTGTTGTAACTATTTTTATTATTTGATTTTTAATATCAGATTGTAGTGTGATAATATGCAGATTGATTGGATATTGGAAGCTTAGGTGAGATACTTTGGTCGGTATATGTTATATTCCTATGCTTTTATGGTTATATTCTGTCTGTTTGTTTGATAAACTGTTAAGCTAGGTCATAAGCTTTAACAAAATAATACGCTCACTAAACACATATGTTAAGCTTTAAAAATGAAGAGTGTTACAGGATGTTGGAGATGCATATACTATTGCAAAGTTTTACTCATCAGATTGGTTCATACGAGTCTAATTTCAACTTTTTTATTCAACTGTTACTTCAGGCTATTTTCAATAAATTGTAATGACTGGAGATGCATTAAAAAGTAAGTGATATGTTTTTGTAAGTCTAGTAGTGTTATTATATTATGCAAGATGATCAATTAATTTCAAACAGATATTTTGTCTTTGTAAATAAATGTTTTCCTCGATAGATTATATGTAGACGGTTATGTATATATTTGATTTAACTATCTGTTGTGAGGTACCTGATGCAAATGTTGGAATTTTCTGTGACAGCTGCAAGTTCTATTGTCAAATATATCAACTTTTGCCATTGTTTGGCCGTTTGTTAACATGGCTGTTAATAAAGATGTTAAAGGAATTGAAATTTATTTTTACGAAGTTTAGTATGTATACTTGACTATGCCTTTTATGTTGTTTGTTTAATGGTCTTATTATTTTTACAGTGAGAGAGGAAAAAATTAACATTGTCCATCTAAGCAATAGTAAGATAACCAAAACATATATACTATGTCTGTAATGTAATTCATTATTAAATGTATTATGTTTTGTTAACTATGATTAATTTTTTAGCTGATAAAAACAAGTAGGATAAAGTATTGAAAGCAATAAACCACGACTAGAAAGTTGCACTGAAAAATAAAAGAGCAAAATATGCTTCCAGGTCAAAGAGAAATGTGTTAAGTATATTGATTCTGTTGCCTTAGCATAACTAAAATAAATCTGGTTTTAATAGTATAAGTTTTGAATTTTGATAGTGTAGTTTAAAAGATACAACATTAGTAATCACGTTTACCCTTTTCGCTTCTAATCATGGCTTATCGGTTTTATAAGTAAAATTATCTCCACATGTGCCAAATCAAATAATAAACATTCATGTTCTGTTTTTGATAGTTCAAACTGGCTGGTTTCATTGCAATATGTTTAACTATATGTTTTTAACTTTATCTGTAATACCAAGATCCAATACTGCAATAATTATGCGCCAAAGTTAGTTATAAGGAAAAATAAATATTGCTTCGTATTATATGTGTTTACTTTTTGTGCATGTTACTTTTCAATTTGCATACTACAAGTATTCTACCCATGTCCCCATGGGTTTGAGTTGTTTGGAAAATTTTAAAAAAAAGAAGGTATTTGTTGTTTCTGTAAAAGGTTGTATTTGTACTAACTGCGACATAACGATGCCAATATGCTGTTTGCAGATCACAAGCTGAGTTGGGGTACTGATAACAGTTTTACCCAACCCGTTCGCATGAAAGAAGGTAAATTTTCAGTTAATGCACTATATTTCTATGTACGGTATACTAAATTATTACATGGTTCATTACCGTCTAACAGACTATTTGATATGTGTTGTTTACTGTCATACACGGCGTGTACAGGTAACAATTGCCACAGTACCAACAGTTTAGACCCGTAGTTGACATACTTGGAAAAGTTGCATTAAAAATAAAATACACCCTGTTCTCTCACATTTACTACTATTGAATTTTATTATAACTACCCTTTTAAATCCATTTACTACGTACGAATAGGTGTTTCTGGACATTGGTTAATGTTACCGTCTTCGCTCTCTAATAGGTTGCCATTGGTCAAAATTAATTAGTATATAGGCGGATATATGTAAGTTTTTTGTGCGCCGAAAATTACACTCTCTGCAACGTACACCATATGGTCACTGTTTGAAAATGCTTTCGCTGTGACTTTTTACTTTACATATAACAAACCGTACATGTACATGTTTTTCTAATAAATCATATTATTCCATTTTTGCATTTCTGACAGTCAACATTCTGCACATATTATATTTGCTTCCCTACAATTTTAGCTGTCCAAGTTTATCAGTCATAAGTACAGATTATTTTCTTCTACCTAAAAATTTATATTTCTGTATAGTCTATGATTCAATATCAGCTTCTACTCTTAATTTCCCCTTTTGTACTTCATTCGAGTGGTCTTTATGTGGAAACTGTAACTGAGGCTGAACAAATGCTCTCAATATCCTTAATTAGATCAGGAGTGAAATCCCATTACCGATTGCATTGTTTGCCCTAACACATGATGGTAATTTGATTTACCATTTCTCTTCTTAACTTGCAGTCCTATGTCCTGTCATTCTATTTATATTTTATACAAATACATAATTAATATTTTTGTTGAAGGCCATCAGTTCATATACGTGTGTTGTAGATGTAAACCGGATAAGTACTTATTTTTAGTACCGTTTTATTTATTCGTGTGTGGTCACTACAGTAGAATCCACGAGCTGTGCATTTGACACGTGTCCATGTTCATATCCCATGCAAGTCCACGATTTCTCATCTTCATGGTTCTAACTCTCCTCAACTAAGAGGCAACGGTTACCACTTTCCCTTCTCTTCCAACCTAATAACCCTCTCACTCGAAAAATCTAGTTTACTTCCACTCTTTGAAAACTGCCATCAACGACCAAAAATTACGAAACCGCATAGGTGAACAATCGATACCGAATATTCTCTTCTCCATCATTGCATTTGTTTGTTGATTTTTTTAATTATTCACATCGATGGATTATTCACTTCGTATACATAACTCTAATTGCTTCAATTTCCTTGCAAAATTTTCAAGTAACACTTTTAGAGTCATGCGTCTTTTTATTTTTATTATAAACACATGGTTATGTTGGATGCATTGAAATCATTTGGTATTTATAAGAAGCGAAGTCTGATCGATTTGGATCTAGTGGGTTTGGTTCTTTGAAATTTTTAATTTTCAAGGTATAGTTTTATTGTTTGGATTATATTTGTTTCCTACCATATTCGACTAAGCAATTTGTATGAGATAGAACATCGATAGGAACACCTGACATTTCTATGACGACTTTGTGAACGAATGAATGTTTGATTCTACTATAACTACTAACTAATGACACTTAGCCTTTTTCTCTATAGATTTTGATTTCATTACAACGTTTAAACTTCAACTAATTTTTACTTTGTTTCAGTTATGGGGCAGTTCAACATGTATAAAAGCTCCTTTTAGTCGAAGGAAAAGATACAAAGTGCACAAAGGTAAAGCTTTATATAAGACTGGAATTACCCTTTTTTTTCATAGTTTGTATTCAGTTTGTTCTTTCTGAAACTTATCCCTTGTATATTCAACATAGTATGAACATCCATAACTGTTTTATGTTTGACTATATTACTGACTGTAGGTAATACTATTTGAATTAAAAAGCCAAGAATAACATTTAGAACTAATAGTGATATCATTATAAACTCCAACAACAAACAATTAAACATCTAGATCTTAGCGAAGCATATAATAACTACTAATGAATCTAATTGGAAGGTTAATTGTTTGTCTTCAAGTTAATTGATACGATTATGCCTAAAATAATTTTAGTTATTTCTCTTAGTAGAATCACATGTTGCTGATCTTTCGTAATATCCATAACATTGTTAGAACAATGGAAGATAGGTAAAAGGGAGTGTTGTATTGGGATCACGAACTGTAACATGTGTTCATGATTTTACTGGATTGTTCTCGTATTATTTGATGATCAAATTTCACTAACATGGCAGTATTGCACTTATAAATTGAATAGCTTTGTAGTAGCTCTGCAGCATTTCTCGAAGGTACTTACCTTGGTATTTGTTCGCTTATTCGTTAAGCTATTGCATGTACTGTGTTGATTAATACATATAAAAATGGTTATGGTGACAATTAAGTCGCTATTCATGTTACCTCTTGGACCAATATCTACCCATGATGTAGCATTGTCCAACCCCAAACCTTCTTTCTTCCTAAATATTGTGTTTTGAATTTTGTTTCAATGCTTGCTTTCGGTGATAATAGACTGAAGGTTATTTAAATTTTAGACGCTTGATATAAAGTAATTACAACAACTGTGTTAAGGAGCATTTTAAATTTCTTTCTTTCATTTATCTTCCTTTCTACTTCTCGAAAAAAAATTAAAAAAATAGAGGAATGAAAGATCTACATTCCTTTCTTGCTTTCATTAGTGATATATTGTAGGTGATTCTATGCTTGCTTTCTATAATTTGATTTCAGTTACTTGATATAGAGCAACAACAAATGTGTTGCTCGATGCAGAATTTTTGAAAGTAAATGATATTTACCTCATCGAGAAGCATTTTTTACCTTTATAGAAAAAAAGTATAGAATTACATTAATAATGAGATCAACTCAACGCAGTATTTACTGTATAATGTCCAATTACGCATTGAATTTTTATTTATTTATCTGTTTAAGAGGATCGTCGAATGCTTATTACAAAAAAACAACACAATTCAGTTGGAGGTTACATTACACACTATTGAACAAGAACCTCTGAATAAACATGTAGAATATGTTTGATCTTATGGAATCACTTATTATTCCTATCTCCGTTCTCACTAAGTGAAATCTCCAAGATTGAAGAAACTTATTCCATACATTTTGTAGATTTTAGTCTCGTTTGATTGTTTTTTCTTTTATACAGTTGATCTCTTTACTGTTGCCATTTGTTGACTTCCAATTAGATGGAGGTTGTGATTTTTATTTATTCACAATTGAAATTTACGAAACATTGTCCTATCAACTGTCATCGTCGTCTACCCAATGCACAAAAGTCTTACTCGGTAGGGGTCTACAATGGGCAAATTGTGTGTCTAGAAAATGTATCATAGTTAAAGTTTGTTGGTAAAATTACAAGATAAGACAAAGAAAGGGACGGACAAAGGAAAGCAAACAGTGGAGAGTGGGAGATATGATATGATAGAAGGTCTTGATAGTGTCTGCTCTATTGTATCAATCAATGAAACTTTAGCTAAAAGCATGGTCAGTAATAAGGTTGAATGTACAAAGAAAAATAATGAGATGGATGAGTTTTGTATAGCTGCAAAACATGTAACAAAATGTATGGATCCTTGTGAATTTGGTCTTGCTAGCCATAATAAGTTTTAATTATTAGGTCTAGAGGATGATGAAAATTTTAATTTATATGATGTATTGAATGTGTTTAATATTAAGGGGAGTGAGGATCACAATATGATAGTGCATAGAAAGATGTTTGATTCAGTTGTGAGAGATGAACCCTTGGGGATAGTCACTTTGGTTTCAAGCAATGCAAAAAATGGCTTTATGTATGATAGTGAAGTCGATGATTCAGGGATTGTGTTATTTGACGAGAAGAAAGGTAATAAAGAATATGGGATGAAGAATTTAGGTCTTGATGTGCCGGAATAAATGCACGAGTGATACTTTAGATTCTGTTATGTCTACTGTTGTTGGGTCTGATATTGCTTTTAATGTCGTTTGTGGTTGTTGTTTAAATAAGTGTGCTGATGATGTTCTGCAGTTGGTTATTCGGTCGGGAAAGTGGATGGACAATAAAGAAGGGGGTGATGGAAATGAATGGTGTTTTTTGGGTCAATTAAAATCAGGTTGGGCAAATAGGAGCTCATTTATAAGGTTTGTAGGTATTCGAACATGATGGTTGATATGGGTGTAAGATCAGATGATATTGATAAGCAACATATTCTATTCTCTAGCATGAAAAAGGGATTGATAGGGCTAGCGTGTAAAGTAAGAAGTATATACTGATTTTGATGATATTGGTGTAAGGGTATGTTTGTAAAAGTGTTGAAGCTGGTTGTGATGAGAAGGAAGTCAAAATTGGGTTATGTATTTCATTATTATGCTGGAAGTTGTGCTCGGTTCATTTTCTGCACAGAGATGGTCGAAGAAATATAATTGATTAAGCTTAGGAAAAAATGCAAGGTGGTTGTTATATGTGAGCAGTATGAGGTTTGTGTTTATCGAAACATGGATACTGCTATTGGCAAGAATAAGGAGTGTGCTTTGGACCAAAATATTGTTTTGCAGCACGAAATGATTGGGGATAGAGTAGATCAGATCAAGAGTGGATCGTGTTTTGATCGTCAATTTGGAGCGGATATTGATTCTAATGTTCATGCTGTTGATATAGATCTTAAGACTTTTAGGCAAGATACATTGGTTGGTTTGGAACCTAGCACTTGCTTGAGTACGTTCAGATCGGTAAGTAGACTGGTGCAGAAGCGTAGTTTTAATTTCAACCTACGAACCATGGCATGATGAACAGAGGGGAAAAACTAATAGTTCACAAGACTCCCAGTGTCCATCTTTTGTATATGCTGGCAGATAATCAATCAACTGGTCAGGTAACTTTTGAAACCGTTAATATGATTGTAGTTAACACCTCTTCAGATGTAACACGTCTACACAGCAAACTGTCACAACTTGGTTAACAATACAGAGGGTGATGCACCCACAAAATTAATTGTTGAGTCAAACATTGTTATTGGCATAACCACATTGCTACAACGAAATATACTCATAAATTTATTAAAATTATTGGTTGCAGGGTACGGCTGAATTCCCAGATAGCATGAAACCAACCAAGTCTAATGGAGCTCAAACTAGCAATAGAGGAGGGAATATTCAAATGGGTGATAATCAGCCTAAACATACTATAAAACAATCATTCAAAATCTATCATCAATCTATTTACAGGGATGCTAACGAGATAGGAGAAGGAAGAAAGGACAAAAAATGAAAGAATCGTTCTAAAGAACTCTATGTACAATACTCTACTATCACTGTGTATTTGAAAAAAAAAGCTATAGTTTGCACCTTCATTTTCTGCACATCAGCTATTATGTATGTCTTTTATGTTTATATGTATTTCTCTGTTGGTTGCAAAATGTATCAACATTTGTGTCTATATATTATTGTAATGATACAATTCTTTCTACCAGTTTAAATTGCCCTTTATCAATCTTTTAAACTCAATAGTTTATCGTCTAAAGCTTTGTATATACTGTTAATGTTAGAAATATTAGAGATCATTTGTTCAATGACTTAAATTTAATCTTTGACTTACCAAGCTAAAACTCCTACTATTTTCCCTCTACTTGACCTCATGTGTACCTTGTGTTGAAATGGTAATCAAAATAAGTTAGATTTATATGCATGTATATTACTTTGGTTTTTCAAGTCTACAAAGAAGTATATTTACTTTAGTTAAGAAGCTATGACAAATAATGGTAACCTTTATTGAAAAAATAACGGTAAAGCATCAAGAATACCATTAAAAAAATTTCAAACATAGGTTAATTTGAAAATCTTTGGGATACTAAGCCTGTAAACGGTCGGATATGAAGTAGGACGGTCGGATACGAAGTTGGACGGTGCGGAATTAATTTCGGATATCCATATCGATGGATGCTGACGGATGTCGGATATTCTTTGGCCAGTTCACTAGAGATAAAACTAAACAAATAAATAGAAAATTTTGATTTATTATAAATCTGTTTCGATATTAAAAAATCCATTTCGATATTATAATATATATACATATAGAGTAAATATGCTAAGAAAAATAATTTTAAGCAGCAGATATTTATTATATTATTTTAATACACATACAAATTCTTTTGACCTAGATAAAATAGTAAATGACAATTATTTTATATAATAAAATGCATAAAAATATAACTATAATCTTGACAAAAAACGGACGAATAATTTTAAAAGGCGGATATGACCATGTTTGTATCAGTTTTTCAAATATCGAATAATTTTTCGGATACGGACATGAACACGGAAGCATTTTGGATTTTTTAGTTGCTTATTCCTCTCTTTTATTTGGTTCTATTTTGAAAAATTATTCATTTAGGAACTATATTCTAACCACAAATATTATATGTAATTTGACACATCCAAATCCAGCCTCACCACAACATTTAGGGCAATTTATTATCGTTTTGCAAAATGACAAGGTGGGTTAGTAAATATCCTATCCCTATTTGATATACTATGTGTAATCCGTCTGGTAGAAAACAATAAACATATGGAAACACGTTTAATATGGTGTTGAATACTTCTGTCAATGTAGAAAGCTATATAACCCTACTATCGAACGATCATCTTCCCTCTGCCCTTAACAAAGTTTACAAAATTGTATTGCATCAAAAATGGATGAAGTATATATCGAACATATTTGTAAGTCAACTATGAATTAAAAAATAATTTCACTATGATTTCCAAGGATACTAAATGAGCATGTTATATGTTTAATATATTTGTTGCTTACATGCATCATCTCACTTTATGAAAAATGAATCATAGAACTATTTACATAATTTAGACTAATAGTGCAAGTAATATACATAGTTTACACACTATTATGTCTAATACTATCAAAGAACTACATTCATGACTACGCTTAATTCTACTAATCTTCCAAATTTAATGTAATCTTCCCAATTTAAATGCCAATAACCATGAACATACATATACATAGTAAGATTCAGAAATGATAAGTGTTGACACTAAACACATCAATACATAAAAAAGAACACTGACAAAACATCATATTTCTCACTCCAATCATAATAAACCACACAAATCAGTCACAATCTTTCGAAGTGCTCTTGGTGCTAAATAATAAAATGGAACATGAGAGATAATGAAAAAACTATAAAATTTCCATCACCTAAAACTAAGATTGTAATAGATTATAGGCTCTGCCCATGTGCGTAGCATGGGCCACACACTAGTTCTTTAATGAAATTAAGAATCCATCAAATTTCCGCAAGTAGAATTCAAACCTACGACCAATCGGTTAACAGCCGACCGCTCTACCACTGAGCTAGTAAGGAACAACTATGCAATCAGTTGTTATCTTATTAACGAAGATACCTTATTTTCTAGAATGACATCATGTTTGCTAATGTTTTAGAATGGAACACCTTAGAGAATGAATTGTTGTTAGTATTGGTGAATCGCTGATTAATTTCTACTCAAAAATATGGTGTGTTGATTTTTGAATTTTAATTGAGAAAAGTTCTAATCAATTTTGATAAAATCAACTTTTAGCTTGGTAATTATCATGAATTACTTTCTTTGATGACCTTCAATTTCATCCATCAAAGAGTTTTAATTTGCAATTTTCAGATCCTTCAGGAATATGAAGTTCCAAAACTGAATGAATTATTTCATATTTACTATTTAAGAATGTGAATAAAATAATGAATATGTAACGAATCGCCTTTCATGCATTCGAAGGACAAGTCATTATAGGTTAAAGTAATGACAAAGATAAGAAGAAGACTAATCAAACACATAATCTTATCATGTAGGGAACAACAGATAATAGACAATGTAGTGTATTACATAGTCATAGCCAAAATATTACATCAGAACTCAATAATACAAGTTCCAAACTAGGAAAATTTACACTTGCTTGTCCACAAATACATAAACCACACATACATACATACACAGTGGAATAATTTATACTAATAATAGTTATCCATGAAGCCACCTACTCCAGCCCGTCCAACATGCTTTCGAGAGAAACCTAAATCAGTTGACTACTCATAAAAATTCAGTACCTAAGAGTTTAGGGAAAAGAAAATACTCTGGGTCAGACACGGGTCTGGTTTGAGTAAACTCAAATAACAATATTTTTATTTGAAAACTCCTTTAAAAAAACAAAAGCTATAATAAGACCACACTGCACCTAGACACGGATACTTTTTTGCCAATGATAATCAAAAATACTTTTTATTTAAAACAAGTGATATTATAATAATGCCTAAGGGTTTAAAATAAATATAGAACATAACTGAAATGCTTGTATCTCACATTCTAATATATTTAGGTATACAATTAAAACCATAAAGGCGCATATTGGAGATTGGATTCCATACAAGACAAGGCTATTGGGGTACCGCCTACTACAATACACCTTTAGATTAGCATACAGAGATCATGCCCAACGATCCCTACTAACACAGTACTAGCCTATCCCTTACTGGATAGTACTGAATATGACCACCCCCTGGTTGGGATCAACCACCATTAGGGACTATAATATATCTGAGTAGGGACTCATTTAGATGGAAATGATCATACCCTAATGGGTATGACCTATATGGCCATGTTGCATATCCCCTGTTTTAGTCATTTTCAGTTGATGAGGCCTGAGGCTACGTCATTACCTTTCACATAAAGCACTTCTCTCTTAGAATGCTAACATTGCCTTCCTGATGTTAACACAATGTCGGTATTCATCCATACAAGCCGTTCAGGCAATGAATGAACAAAAGGCACTACTTCCGCTACACACATTGTAACAGCCCACCTTTTTGGACGGTTTAAATCGACAATAAACACACATGTCAACTCAAACCATTCAAAAGGGAGGACCATTATTGGGGTCAATAAGAAAATAAGAGAAAAGAAGAAAAAACAAAACATGGAGCCTCACAGTGGAATGAAAAAATATAATACTCAAATAAACAGTTCATGAAGCTATTTTACAAATAACATTTGATTACACATCTACACTACAAATCAGAGTTACACATACAACAGTAATAAGTAAATAATGCAGCGGAACAACATGATGCAGCGGAACAAATATAATAAATAGTAATAATATACTAATTTTCGTCTTCGTCCTCTAGAAAATAGTCTTCAATACACTAATATGCTCAGACTGACCCGAGCGTAATGAAAAGAAAAAAACATTCGAGTCAGAACTTAAAGATTTATGTAATTTAATTAACCAATAAATAATTAAGAGTGTAATGGCGTCAGAGATGTTTATGTCATTTTACATTTCCTATCCAGTGTCTAACGTGCATGCAATAACTTAGGAGATATTTGGGTCTCCATCTCCTAAGGATCCGTTAAACTGTCTACATACATAATACAATACGATATTATAATATGTCTACATTAAAGTAAAGTATTAAAATAGCAGTAAGGCGTTACGCATATCCCCCTTAACACATTTTTTTTAAATATTGTAGTCTATAAGTAAGCTCCTTTATAAACTGGAGGGATACTCGGTGAACACTCTATAGGTACGATACAAACCGAAGTCGTAGTGGGCGTGATCAGGATAAATATGACAAGGCACATGAGGCAATGCCCAGGGTAGGATACTACCGTTCTGTGGATCCAGACTGATGGTATCACATAGCAGCTACTGCCGCCCAACTCGAGACACACTCCCATAATCAAAATCAAAGGATGGCCACCAAATTAATCACAAAGTAATAAATATGGTATCGAAGAAATGCGCCCGATAGGGGGAGCGGCCCCACTTGGCCCAGCATGGCTCCAGTTTTAGTCATTTTAATTATGACTCAAAAGTCAAGGCTATCCATCATTGTTCTCTTACTTCATTCCAGTAGTGTTTGCCAAACCATCCTACATTATTTTCGATCCTCTACCACATGCGCAGTTGTTAAAGTGATTTTTGGTATTGGCAGAGAGTATGACAATTCTGATCCCAGTCTCTTCAATAACCAAATGCGTATTTCACACCGGTAATGACAATTCTGATCCCAGTCCCTTCAATAACCAAATGCGTATTTCACACTGGTTGGTTCTTTTACATTTCCAAAACCGATCCATAATTGATATCAAAATATCATATTCAATTCAAAATCATTTCACTTTCGAAATCATATTCACTTCCGAAATCATATCACTTTTGAAATCATATTCACTTTTGAAATTATTATTTACTTCCAAAATTATCACCAAAAAATAGGTTAAACCATCCTATCAAATATCCACATTTGAATCAATTAAAACCAAATCATAACTGTTCTAACTTTAATAGTTTGAATATTGAAAGTAGTTTATATATATTGAAATAATTATACATTAAAAATAGTTTATATTTTAAAAATAGGTTATAGATTGAAATAGTTTATATATTAAAATAAGTTTATATATTGAAATAGGTTATATATTAAAAGTTGTTCATAAACTTAAAATAATGTATATTAAATAGTTTACAATTTTAAAATAGGTTATAGATTAACTACTTTATAATTTAAAAATAGGGTATAATTTAAAATAGTTAATGTATTAAAAATTATAAATATAATAAAATGGTCTATATGATAAAATAGTTTATATATTAAATGAGTTTGTATATTAAAAGAGTTAATATCGAAAATAGTTTCAATTTAGAATTTTTTTTCCAATTTCACAAATCAATCCAAATCAACTTCGGTTCCAAAATTCAATTTAAATCAATTATAGTTCCACGATTTAAATTTCAAAAGGGCTACAGGTTTTAATTCAATTTCTCATTTAAAAAACCATTTCAACTTACATCGATTTCAAATCCATGTTTGAACTACAATTTTTAGACCACTTCAATTCAATAGGTTTCAAATTTTAAACATTCAAACATTAAAATAACTTAATTTTTTACAATTTCATTTATATTTCAAATTTCAACATAAGCTTTCAATTAGAATTCTTTAAATAATTCATTTGAACTAATTTCAATTTCAACATTTTTAAAGCTTGGATTTTGAAAACAGTTCAGTTTATATAAATCAAATTTTATTTCAAAACATCATTTAGTAGGATTCAAAAATTTAGGATTTAAAATCATTTAATTTAACCAATCTGGTGTCCATATATAATTTTCTACCCTATGGTCAAGTGATACTGATATTATCATTTCAACCCGTAATAATTTAATTTTACGAATACATATTGTTTCACCCTGCAATCCCGAGTAAAATTTAAAATCCATAAAATCGCTCGAGTTTATCATTTTAGCCCATAACCATTTTTCCCTAATCTATAGGTCCATTCAGGTATGTATCATTTCAACCAATAGTAATTTTTTCTAATAGCAAACTAAGGGAACTTGCAATGTGATAACATATAAAATAAATATAATATCCAATCATCCAAATACCAACAATTAAAAATCCATCTCAATCGTCATTCAATCAACCAATAAATCACAACAAATAAACTAGTTATAATTATCAAGGATTTAACTGGCATTTAAATTAAATAATTAAATTTCAATATTAGTTTAAATGGAAATTAAATTCAAGATAAATTCAAATTAAACTCGAATGACAATTTAAAGTACCAAACCGAAGTTAATCAATTTTTAATCATATCAAAAATTAAATTTAACTAACGTAAGATGGTCTAGCTATCATGAGTGGGTTAAAACACTCACTTTTGATTTTTGATGATTTAAAACCCAATTAAAGCCCAAAAATCTAACAGTCTCAGAATGTAGCCAAACTAGTTCTATAATGTTTGAAATTTCAATACGATCGCAGTAAAGAAAACTGCGCGTGAATCCGAGCTCGCATGAAAAAGTTATGTACGTTAGAACATTTGAAAATTAAAATTAAAATAAATAATAGAAGGGCTAACATGTAAATTTTCTTACCGTCAACGTTCAAAACCTAATCGATACAGTATGCAAGCAACCACTAGCAAAACGCACACAGCCACCATAGTTTCACACTCCTATTCGTGCCACCTACTACCACCGTTCCAAGATTCGATGACGCCATGACCACAAGCACGCCTAGGCGCACCAACGCCAACCGCTACGACCTCCCATCACCACGGGAGGACACTCCACCATCACCCCCTTTATTTTCTGATCGTGGTGAATCCATAAACTACTATGACCAATGAACACCACCAAAGAGGCCTGCTTGATGCCCTCCACAGTCCTATACCCCCCCAATCGTCAAACGGTCGGTGATCCACCGTTAGGTCGAAAACCCAAGAAATGAATGACTAAGAAAGATCATTGGTTTCTATCCAAATGATGATTCAAAATGAGAAACGAATTGCTATAGTAGATGGTGCTCAACAAGTGATTTCCAACGATATATTATATGACATAGTTTAAGGAGGTTAAAATTTTAAATTGATTTTGATTTGCAATTGAATTTTGGAATTAGGGTTTCTGCCATTTGGGAAGGTGGAATAGACAAACAGAACTGTACGTACATGAATAAGGAACGAAAAAGCTGTTATGGTCTATAACAGCCTATATATAGGCAAAGGTAGATAAGAACAAAAGGATAGATCGAATTGGGTCAAAACGATTACGACGACCCGGAAAGCCCATTTCCTTTCCGAAACGAAAGTAGATCATCCAATATATCGAAATAGATGTTTTCGATATTTTTAAACTCAATGGAACTAGTTTCAAATCCAAATTCCATTATATAAAGAATTTAGCTTTTAAAATCAGATTATATTCATTTTAATTTCTATTAATCGATTTTTAAGCGTTTCTAGCCCGCACGATCAAATGACAAGTCAGATAGCTACGAAATTTGAAATCCTACAATAATTCACTGCTACATATCCGATGAAACTAGGTTTCATCAAAATCTGAGACAGTGGCCAAAATGGCTATTTTCACGTTAACTAATTAAATTATTAATTTAAAATCAATTAGATCACTTTTAGGTTCAAATTTAAAAGTTAACCGTTTTATCATTCTTGATTTCATAGAAATTGATAACCTGTTTAAAGTAAATTTTTCGTGTTAAATTCAACACTTAAATATTACATAAACTTTAGCATAAATTACAATAGGAATGAAACCTATTTTATTATGATTCGAATTCCAATAAATTCATATGTTCACTGCATAACATGCCGAGCAATCGAGTGCCAGAAATAACAGATCATTAAGGGTGTAGAAAAAAGAGATAGAAGATGAAATAGAAACAATAATACAGAAGCTCATAATCGTAGTGGGAAAAAATATAATATATAATAATAGATTTTATACAAACGAATCTATAACTGTTAATAAATATACAACCATCAGAGTACAACAATCAATAGTTAATCTGGACAATTATAATAATCTGTCCTTACAAATACTGAACATTCAGTTTAACACACACAACGAAATATAATCAAGTACGTGAAATACACTTGAGTCTCCTCCAACTCATCTCCTGAGCTCCATAGCATTCTAACTTGAATCTATGATACTCGATCTAACCCGAGCATTATAATAAAATAACATCCGAGTCAGTTTCGAACACTAGCATGAGAAAACACACTCAATTTGAATTGTTACTATTTTTAAAATCCTTTGAAAAACAAAGGTATATTGTAAGATGTAAGGACCCGATTCTTCGTCTTCCGAAAACTGACATCAATACGTCCACTGTATCAACTGCCGAGAAATCGAATGCCAAAAAACTGAACACTTAGGGTTTTAAGAAAAAGAAAGAGACAGAAGGAGAGAGAGAAGGTAGAAAAATGGAGAGAAGAGAGAATAGAAAATAGAACGGAATAGAAAACAACAGAACAATATCAGAATCTCACAATCGCAGCGGAACAACATATAATAAATAAATGAATAATCTTTAAACAAAGAACTATATCAGTTATTACATTACATCACATTTCATTACATCATAGTGTACTACAACAAACAACAACAACAGCGGAAAAAGAAATACTATATACTAGTAATACGCCATGCCATCCAGCTTGCCTCCAACAACTCCCGAATATCCAGAATATCCTGATAAACCTAACTCTTGACTGCCCGTGTGGAAATTGGTGGGCACCCAGAGTTTAGGAAGGAAAACAATAAACTCCGAGTCAGTCATGTGACTGGTGTGGGAACTCAAAACAGTTTATTTATCTTTGAAAACAAAATAGAGGAATATTTTTAAAATCAATTCGCAATGCTTTTAAAAATGAGACTACCATAAGGCCTCCCGCACACACACACAATGCAAACGCAGAATCAGAGGAGATTTCTCCTTATGATAGTCAAAGATGCTTGATACGTATTAAAAAGAACATTTGATATTATTATTAGTGCATAGTGTAGGAAAAATTCATTTCGAAAGTAGAATATAAATCTTAGCCAACATACGACCATTATCGTATGCCTATTATAGCTACCATCTAAACAGTGGTGACCACCATAAGTAAATGGCAGGTTCTACAACTAATACCGTACAAGGTTTCGTATTGGGAATTGGATTTCCAACGAATGATCAGGCCAAGGAACTTCCCATTGCCACATGAGAATGCCTCTGGAAGGACATCCCCGAGAACCAAACCGGATCTCTGCCAACACAAGGCCGGGTTACCCCTAACTGAGTAACAACTGACCGAATATGCCATCCCCCGGTCCTTTGGGACCTTTATCCGAGCGCTCGTAATCAATTCACACAATCATAAAGTGTTTTCAACATGAGTAAGTATCTGGGCTCCATACCATGATACCACCCTTTTCCAGAAGGAAATGCACATACCCTAAAGGGCGCTACCCCTCATAACCTTGCCGCATCTTTCCTGTTTTGACCATTCCCGGGGTGTGAGGCTCGACGAAGTCACGTCCACAAAAACATACTTTATACAAAAGCCATGCTTTGGGTCAACAAATGATCATAGAAATGATCACCAGGATAGACGATCAAACAAATGATCCTATCACAAATAATCAACACAATGATCATTTCACAGCAACACTTAGCATGTCACATTACCAAATTGGGAATATATTGCTGATAACATTCAACTACATAACCTCTGAGCTCGTACGTCTCAGAGAAGGGTGTTAAGCTAAAAGAATAAATTCTCCGCCACCAACAGAAATATATTTGAAAGAAATCTGCTTTATATCTCAATCTGTAACGTCAGACATACAATCCATACAAGTCTGTTCCGGGCTCGAATAGAACCGAAGGCACTTACAAAGAAGTCCTTGCAATCCGGATATCCACAATCCTGATCGGATTTCCCATCACATATGGAGAACTCAATACCGGAGCAACTCGGTGCAGAGTCAATCGACAGGTCATCCTATCGCTCTCGCAAATACCGGGTCTTCAACACCGATCTTCAATGCTATCCATTACGTCGTATAACTATTCGGAATGGGTAATCCGAATAACGAGCGCAATAATTTAAAAATAAGTGTAGCATTCAAATTCAGCAAATCACAACAAATACCTTTCAAAGGTAAATATTGATAGTCAGTTATTGAACTATCAATGGATATGTACACATCACCAGTTTCCAAATAATTTTCCAAATTATTTATTTTCCAAAATATCTTTACAAGATACATTATTTTCAATACTTCAAAAATAAATCAATATTTATTTTTAAACAAATTCCCCTTTCTTTTATAAATTCCTTAGTGAATTTATATTCCCAAAATATTTATGAATATACGTTTTCAATTATTCATTTCAATTTATCTTCAAAAAGATAAATTCTCAAATATTCACTTTATATTGGAAAACATTTCCATACTTACTTATTAAGTAATTCTCAATCCATTTATTTTCAACACTTGGAAAATATTCAATATACTTCAATCGAAATTAAGTATATATTTCATTCTTTAAGGAAATCATTCTCTTAAACATATTTATTTGGGCTAAAACGAATGTTGCGTAAAACATCGTTACGACAACCCAAAATCACTAGTATAGGGATTCGAAATTAAAATAGATATATAAATCCCAATACTATACAAAACATTTCCTTTCGGAAATCATTTACTATAACAACAGTGTTATAGTCCACCATTTCCTTCTATTTCTCGAAAACGTCTATTTCAACAATGAATGTTGAAATCTATGGTTTCGAATGTCAACATATTTTAAAACATCGTTAGATCGTTTTAATTCTATTTAAAACATCATATTCAAAACAATTTCTTTAACGTATTATTCACTATTTAAAAACGTGAATATACTTGTTAACGAATTTCATCATTCTATACATTTTATTTTAAAGGATTATTCACCGTCTAAAACGTGAATATAATTCCATAAATAAGTTATAACATTTACTTATCAAAATAAGTCGTTGCGAATTTATAAAACATCGTTTATAAATTCCTTTTCTATTTATCTTATAAAAACTTCTTTTATAAATCTCCTTTATTAAGCTATTTCAATTTATAACTCAATTATAAACCAAAGGTTCATATTATAAGTTAACTACTTAGAATTTATTTGTTTGCACAATCGTTCCTTTAAACTTCATAATTATCAATCTTATAACTTATAAGATTCAAATATTTATCCAAAACCATTCTTTTAATAACTTTATAAATTTTATAAACCTACTGCTTATAAAATTCCATTTATAACTTCACCGTTTATAATTCTATAAATTTCATTCATTTATGAAATTCATTTACAATTCATTCTAACACTTATAAAAGCTCGTTTTATAATTCCAATATTTTTAATTTATAAATATCAATTTATCAATCTTTTAATATAAATCAATTTATATTATTATTTCAAAACGTCTTCAAAGTACTTTATAATTTCACCATTTTGATTTATAAAATAATCAAATTTTATAAATCCTATATTTAAACTTTTCACAATAAATTCAGAAATCCCGTTTTAACTATTTTATAAAATCATTAATCCCATATTTTCAAAAATCAACTTTTAACTGTATTTCTCAAAAATCATAATTTTTATAACATTAAAATTATAACGTTTATTTATTTAAAATGAATCAATTCTAAAAATATTTTATAAACGTATACTTTCAAAAATCACTTTGAAATCCTTTTAAAATTCCAAAATTTGGTCCAATGATGCTACATACCAAATAGCCAATCACGACAACAACGATATCATATATCGATATGATAATCCATCAAATATCAAAATATCTGAAATCAAATAAATACTGTTGAGGAATCCAGTTGGATCCCTCCAACCTGTTTTCCTGTATCCACAAACATTAGCACAATACCAATTCCGCTCCAGTACGAAATTATCGCGGTATATGGGATTAATAATATTACCCGCTTAATAACGGCGCAATAGGGTCTCATCCGCTATGCAAATGCGGGAAATCAATAACTGCGATATACACATATGCCAATATATATATATATATATATATATATATATATTGCTATCATATATAATTCCAATTTCACTATTTATGAAATATTCGCGGTATATGTTTTTAATAAATAACATCCGCTTACTAACGGCGAATAATGTCTATTTTAACAATCAATAGATAACAATCATCATTCAAACATGCATTCAAATATTTTAAATCTAACTATTTAAAATAAAAATCGAAACTGATTCGATTGAGTGAGAAGTTCTCACCTTGATTTCAATTTCGCTTTAGCGATTTATTTCGAATAAAATTAAACGGACGTTTAATTTTACCCAAAATTCTCACTAACTCCAAACGACTCCAATCTAATTCCATCGCGTAGTGCTCGTCCATACGATTCCAACGCAACTGGTTTCGCGCGTTTTCGACCTCGTATGAAAAAGTTATGCAATTTCAAAGTTTACACGAATTTATATTTTAATTTACAACCAAATTTCATTTAATTTATAACCTAACTATCCATAGCCGTAGGATCTCACAGCAAAAAATCTTGGCCACTCCCTGCTTCATCTCCCCCACGCGACTTCTTCCAGATATCCATACACACGGCCGAACCCAAATAATAGAAATTAGGGTTCCAAATCGCGACAAACACAAACCACTTCGACTCGATCAAGTGACGCCATTAGCAAGCTCGTACAAGACTCCATCCACGCCTGGAACACGGCCAAGCTCGGCCATCTCTGGTGCACGCAACACGAGGCCAAACGCGCGACCTTCAAACCAAATTTGCCGTCGATCTAAGCCACTTTAAACGATTATAACCGTTGAACATCAAGATCTTGGAGTGCTCGACATTTTCTTAGTTGAAAGTTTTCGAAATCATTGAGTGGATTGGGAGATAATTGGAGGAGAAAGTAGGTGATTTTCGGCCATAGGTTTCTGGTGGAGGCGGCTGTAGAATTAGGTTTAGGGTTTTGTTATTTTTTTTTATTTTTTTGTCAATTTAGGCCCTATTTATAGGAAAACGAACGACTCTATTCATCCGGGTTTTCTAAACTCCGATTCACGTGCCGTAACCAGCGTTTCTAGGGTTTACCCCGCGTTCCGGACACAATGGAACAAGTTTCGAAAGCTAATTATGTCATCTGTGCGAGATATGGCAATAAACGTTCAATTTAAATTAAACTGATTTAAACGATTTTCTAGGCGTTTTAATTTGCATCGGACAAACGGTAAATCCGATTGACTTGAAATTTGAAACCTTACAATAATATCACATTATGGATCCGATGAAACTGGTTTCGTCGAAATCCGAGACTTTTTGAAAAGTGGCTATTTTAACTCGCCAAATTAATATTAAAACAATTTCGATGCGTTTCGAGCTGCCACGATCAAACGGTAAATCTGATTGCTACTAAAATTGAAATCCGGTAATAACTAACTATTACGGATCTAATGGAACTGGTCTCGTCCAATTCTGAGACTGCCCAAAAATTGGCTAATTTCACTAGTCGATTAAATATTAAAATATTCAATTTTCACAAATTAACTTTTAATTCGATTTTAAAAGTTCTAAAATATCGTTCTAACTCCAACATGATATAATAAATTTTACAAATCATTTTCAATCATATTTAACCCAATTTTCAATTATTTCTATAATTTAACATATTAAATTATCGATTTAATTATTCAATTAAATCCAATTATTCGAAATAAAATTTATTCGACTTATAAATTTCACTTATTAATATTTAAAATTAATTAAATATTCAAATTTTAAATAATTAAAATTCTGGGTCGTTACAATCTTCCCCCCTTAAAAGAATTTCGTCCTCGAAATTATCAAGTAAGAAAAGTTATAGAATCTATTAATTTTCCCAAATTCATAGTTAAATTTCTTACAATAACTTTACTAAGTCTTCAAATCATACTTAGTTATCTTTTAAAATCCAAAAACAACTACTATTGTTTAACTTTCAATTCCAAAATCAAAGTTTAAGTTTTCAAAATTTTCCAATTTTCCTCAAATTTTTTCTAACGCCTTAAATTTTCGGAAAAATTCGTCGTAGTCTCCTTTGCGCGGCTCGATCTGGAAAAAAAAATGACAGTATATATATTACAAATATACATCTCATCAAGAAATGAGGCATCCTGTAACGACCCAGAATTTTTAGAAATTAAAATTTGAATATTTAATTAATTTTAAATATTAATAAGTGAATTTATAAGTCAAATAAATTTTTATTTGAATTATTGGATTTATTTGAATAATTAAATCGATAATTTAATATGTTAAATTATGGAAATAATTGAAAATTGGGTTAAATATGATTGAAAATGATTTGTAAAATTTTATTATATCATATTGAAGTTAGAATGATATTTTAGAACTTTTAAAATCGAATTAAAAGTTAATTTGTGAAAATTGAATATTTTAATATTTAAATCGACTAGTAAAAATAGTCAATTTTTGAACAGTCTCAGAATTGAACGAAACTAGTTTCATTGGATCCGTAATAGTTAGTTATTACCGGATTTCAAATTTCGTGTCAATCGGAGTTATCGTTTGATCGTGGCAGCTCGAAACGCATCGATTTATTTTTAATTTAAATTTGGCGAGCTAAAATAGCGATTTTTCAAAAAGTCTCGGATTTCAACGAAACCAGTTTCATCGGATCCGTAATGTGATATTATTGTAAGGTTTCAAATTTCAAGTCGATTGGATTTACCGTTTGTCCTGTACAAATTAAAACGCCTAGAAATCGACTTAAATCGGTTTAATTCAAATTGAGCGTTTACAGCCATAACTCGCACATACTTCCGAATTAGCTTCCGAAACCTGTTCCATTGTGTCCGGAACGCGGGATAAACCCTAGGTACGTCAGTTTCGGCGCGTAAATCGGAGTTCGGAATTTCCGGGATGAATAGTGTTCGATTTTTCTTTATAAATAGCCCCCCCCCCATTTAAAAAAATAAAATAAAAAGAAAAACAAACCCTAGCCGCCACCCACATAACCCACGGCCAGAAAACACCCAACTTCATCCCTCCAAATCTCCAAATCCGTCGACAATTAGCAAGAATGTTCAACTACAAAGTGGTAGAGCACAACACGAACTAGAGATCCAACGGTTATGATCGAGTTTGGAGTTGTATTTTGAGGGATAGGAGGCCGCGTTCATCACGTGCTCACCTTCGTGCGCGAGCATCATAGGACAGCCGAGCTCTATGAGCTTCAAGCCGAGTATGGCTCTTGTCGAGAGCTTTCGCGTGGCAGTAGTTTGATCGAGTTTCGTTGAGTAATCGCGATGCAATGTTTAACCCTAATTATCTATGTTGGGTTCTTTGCTCACGTTGATAGCCTGGAAGGAGTTGCGTGAGGGAGAGGAAGAGCAAGCGCACGGCCCAGATACACTCAAGTGGGATCTAACGGCTATAGTTGAGTAGGTTATAAAAATTATAAATTATGTTGTAAATTATAGTTAAAATCGTGTACAAACTTCAATAATTCATAACTTTTTCATACGAGGTCGAAAAAATGCAAACTCAGTTGCGTTGGAATCATACGGACGAGCACTACGCGATGGAGTTGGTTTGGAGTCGTTTGGTGTTAGTGAGAATTTTGGGCAAAATTAAACGTCCGTTTAATTTTATTCGAAATAAATTGCTAAAACGGAATATAAAAACTTCTCACTCAATCGAATCAGTTTCGATTTTATTTTAAATAGTTAGATTTAAAATATTTGAATGCATGTTTGAAAGATGATTGATATCTATTGATTGTTAAAATAGACATTATACGCCGTTAGTAAGCGGATGTTATTTAATAAAAACATATACCGCGAATATTTCATAAACAGTGAAATTGGTATTATATATAATATCAATATATATATATTGGCATATGTATATATTGCAGTTGATTGATTTCCCGTATTTTTTAGCGGATGAGACCCTATTACGCCGTTATTAAGCGGATAATATTTAATAAGAACATATACCGCGATAATTTCGTACTGGAGCGAAATTGGTATTGTGCTAATGTTTGTGGATGCAGGAAAACAGGTTGGAGGGATCCAACTGGATTCCTCAACAGTTTTTATTTGATTTCAGATATTTTGATATTTGATGGATTATCATATCGATATATGATATCGTTGTAGTCGTGATTGACTATTTGGTGTGTAGCATCATTGGACCCAGATTTTGGGATTTTAAAATGATTTTAAAGTGATTTTAGAAAGTATACGTTTTATAAAATAATTTTGGAATTGATCCATTTTAAATAAATAAACGTTATAATTTTTAATGTTATAAAAATTATGATTTTTGAGAAATATAGTTAAAAACTGATTTTTGAGAATATGATGCTATTGAGTTTATAAAATAGTTTAATCGAGATATTTTAGAATTATTGTGAAAAGTTTAAATATAGGATTTATAAAATTTGATTATTTTATAAATCAAGAGAAAGGATGAAATTATAAAGGAAATTAAAGACGTTTTAAAAGGATAATATAAATTGATTTATATTAAGAAATTTATAAATAGATATTTATAAATTGAAATACGGACATTATAAAACGAGTTTTTATAAGTGTTTGAATGAAGTGAAAATGAATTTCATTAAAGAATGAAATTTATAGAATTATAAACGGTGAAGTTATAAATGAAATTTATAAATAGTAAGAATTATAAATTTGTGAAGTTATTGAAAGAATAGATTTGGTTAAATAAATGAATCTTATAAGTTATAAGATTTATGGTTTGGAAAGTCTTTAGAAGAACGATTTTGTAAAATAATCGTTTTATAAGCATTTAACTTATAATGTGAACTTTTGGTTTATAATTGAGTTATAAATCGAATAGGTTAATAAAGAAGATTTATAAAGGAAGTAGTTATGAAATAAATAGAAATGGAATTTATAAACGTTGTTTTATAAATCCGCAAACAACTTATTTTGATAAGTTAATTGTCATAACTTATTCAATGGAGTTATATTCACATTTTGAATAGTGAATAATCCTTTGAATTAAAATGAATAAAAGAATGAAATTTGTTAACGAAGTTTATTCACATTTTGAATAGTGAATAACACGTTAAAGAAATTGTTTTGGATTTGGTGTTTAAATAGAATTAAAACGATCTAACGAAGTTTTAATTGTGTTGAGATTCGAAACCATAGATTTCAACATTTATTGTTGAAATAGACGTTTTCGAGAAATAGAAGGAGATGATGGACTATAACACTGTTGTTATAGTAAATGATTTCCGAAAGGAAATGTTTTGTATAGTATTGGGATTTATATATCTATTTTAATTTCGAATCCCTATACTAGTGATTTTGGGTTGTCGTAACGATGTTTTACGTAACATTCGTTTTGGCCCAAACAAATATGTTTCAGAGAATGATTTCCTTAAAGAATGAAATATATACTTAATTTCGATTTAAGTATATTGAATATTTTCTAAGTGTTGAAAATAAATAAAATTTGTGAATTACTTATTAAATAAGTATGGAATTGTTTTCCAATATGAAGTGATATTTAGAATTCATCTTTTTGAAGATAAAATGGAAATGAATAATTGAAAACGTATATCAATAGATATTGCGAAATATAAATTCACTATTGAATTTATAAAGGAAAGGAGAATTTGTTTAAAAGTAAATATTGATTTATTTTTGAAGAATTGAAATTATATATCTAGTAAAGATATTTTTTTGGAAAATAAATAATTGGAAAATTATTTGGAAACTGGTGATGTGTGCATATCCAGTGATAGTTCAATAACCGACTATCAATATTTCCCTTTGAATGGGTATTTGATGTGATTTGATTGAATGTGAATGCTACACTTATTTTTGAATAAGCGCTCACTATTCGGGTTAACCGGGAAAGGACCATGGGGTCGTATAACCCATTCCGAATATGTGATACGTCGTTATGAATTGCATTTGAAGATCGGTGTTGAAGACCCGGCATTTGCGAGAGCGATAGGATGACCTGTCGATTTACTCTGCACCGAGTAGCTACGGTATTGAGTTCTCCATATGTGATGGTGAATCCGATCAGGATTGTGAATATCCGGATTGCAAGGACTTCTTTGTAAGTGCCTTCGGTTTTGTTCGAGCCCGGAACAAACTTGTATGGATTGTATGTCTGACATTACAAGTTGAGATATAAAGCCGATTTCTTTCAAATATATTTCTGTTGGTGGCGGAGAATTTATTCTTTTAGCTTAACACCCTTCTCTGAGACGTACGAGCTCAGAGGTTATATAATTGAAGTTATCAGCGATATATTCCCAATTTGGTAATGTGACATGCTGAGTGTTGCTGAAATGATCATTGTGTTGATTATTGTGATAGGATCGTTTATTTGATCGTCTATCTTTGTGATCATTGTGTTGATCATTTGTTGACCCAAAGCATGGCTTTTGTATAAAGTATGTTTTTGTGGACGTGACTTCGTCGAACCTCACACCCCGGAAATGGTCAAAACAGGAAAGATGCGGCAAGGTTATGAGGGGTAGCACCCTTTAGGGTATGTACATTTCCTTCTGGATAAAGGTGGTATCATGGTATGGAGCCCAGATATTTAACCTATGTGGTTACTACGAATTTATTACTTTGTGGTTGTTGGTTATCGGGATCCCGTGAGAAAGGTCGTTTACGATCGGGGAATGGCGTGCTCGTGTCAGTAGTTACCCAGTTAGGGGTAACCCGGCCTTGTGTTGGCAGAGTTCCGGTTTGGTTCTCGGGGATGTCTTTCCAGAGGCATTCTCATGTGGCAATGGGAAGTTCCTTGGCCTGACCATTTGTTGGAAATCCAAAGAAACAATACGTGACTTGTACGGTTTTAGTTGTATAACCTGCTATGGAATGTGGCGGTAACCTGCTATTGAACATAGTTAGCTATAGTAGGCATAGTTCGGAATGTCTATGCTGGCTAAGATTTGTATTCTACTTTCGAAATAAATTTTTCCCCTACACTATGCACTAGTAATAATATCAAATGTTATTTTTAATGCGTATCAAGCATCTTTGACTATCATAAGGAGAAATCTCCTCCGATTCTGCGTTTGCATTGTGTGTGTGTGCGGGAGGCCTTATGGTAGTCTCATTTTTAAAAGCATTGCGAATTGAAATAAAAATATCTCTCCATTTTGATTTTAAGATAAATAAACTGTTTTGAGTCCTCACACCAGTCACATGACTGACTTGGAGTTTATTGTTTTCCTTCCTAAACTCTGGGTGCCCACCAATTTCCACACGGGCAGTCAAGAGTTAAGGTTTATCAGGATATTCTGGATATTCTGGAGTTGCTGGAGGCAAGATGGATGGCATGGCATATTACTTATATAGTATTTCTTTTTCCGCTGCACTGTTTGTTGTTGTTGTACACTCTGATGATATGATGTAATGAAATGTAATGTAATAACTGATATGGTTCTTTGTTTAAAGGTTATTCATTTATTATTATATGTTGTTCCGCTGCGAATTGTGAGATTCTGTTATTGTTCTGTTGTTTTCTGTTCCGTCCTATTTTGTTCTATTTTCTTCTGTTTTTCTTTCTGTTCTATTTCTCTTTTTCTTCTATTTTAAAATTCTTCTTTCTTCTTTTCCCTATCTAAATTTTCTATTTCTTTCTTCTTCTTTTCTTCTTTTTAAAACCCATAACTATTCGGTTTTTCGGCAACGAAAAATCGAAGCGTTACATATGGTATCAAAGCTGATGGTTAAGCGACAACCATGGTTCTGTTGGGTATTACTTATTAGAGATAGAGTCAGTAGTACTCTAGATTGAGTTTGAGTGTAATAATAGCTATGAGAGCGTATTTGATAGTGAATATAAAATTGTTTTATATTGTGATGATTGGTTTATTGAGTGGTATATGAACTTTCGTCAGCGTGGTCCGCAAGACTATGCCGAAGGAGTTTCTAAACACTTGAATAGAACAATTCGACACAATATTGTTTTAAAATTGGGTAAATGAAATAATTTTACCTTGAGTATATTTTGTATATGAAGAAATAATTTTCAGGATTATTAAAATGTATATAAGTTGATTGTTAGGTTGTTTGAATAATCTAAATAAAAGAATTATAAGAATTGAATTATAATTAAAGTGATTTACAATTGTGAGATAAACTTATATATATAAGAAGTGAAACTATATGAATATATTTATGAATATGAATTGTAAATAAAAATGAATGTGAACTAAAGTTATGCAAATGAAATTCAACTTTTGTAATTGAATTGAATGAATGGATTGAATATTAATCAATTAAATGTGAATAATTGATATGGAATAATGAATATAAGTGTTAATTCATTAAAATCTAAAGTTATTGAAAGTTGAATAAATTGAATGAAAATCAATTAAATTAAACCAATTGTAAGCAAAAGAATTTGGTTGTAATGAATATACATTGATTGATATATGGATTATAGTTGATTGTATATAATTCATTAAGTATTAATGAAAGTGAATTAGTGAAATTTAAAGCTATGTAATTGAATTCAAATTAGAAGTAAGTAAATTTGAATAGAATTGAATTTGATTTGGAAGCGAACCAACTTGAAAATGAATTAGTGAATATAAACTAATTGAAAATGAATGTTAGTAAAGAACATCCACTGTATATGAATCAAATGTGATTAAATTGAAAACCTATTTCATTGAATATTAATGAGAATATAAATGAATATATATTGATTATGAATTTGTTGAATGCTAGTTGGTTGATGTTTGAATATGTTGCATTTGCTATGTGACATATATAGTTATTATGTTGCTATATGATGTATATTGATACTATTGTCATATATGCATGTTCTCATGTTATTTGTTGAGTAATTAGTAGGTGCGGATCGCGTTTGCTTCGCATTTGGAGCTCGCTTTTGCGCTATATTAGCCGTATATGCTTGCTAATAAAATATAAGGTACATATCTCGGATTAAATATCGTACTTTTACACTTTTTTCCCTGCGGGATGCCTCATTACTTGATGAGATGTATATTTGTGATATATATACTGTCATTTTTTTTCGGATCGAGCCGCGCAAAGGAGACTATGGCGAATTTTTCCGGAAATTTAAGGCGTTAGGAAAAATTTGAGAAAATTTGGAAAGTTTTGAAAACTTTAACTTTGATTTGAAGTTGAAAGTTAAACAATAGTAATTGTTTTTGAAAAGATAACTAAGTATGATTTGAAAACTTAGTAAAATATTGTAAAGAAGTTTAAATTTGTTTTGGGAAAATTAATAGATTATATAATTTTTCTTACTTAATAATTTCGAGGACGAAATTCTTTTAGGTGGGGAAGATTGTAACGACCCAGAATTTTTAGAAATTAAAATTTGAATATTTAATTAATTTTAAATATTAATAAGTGAATTTATAAGTCAAATAAATTTTTATTTGAATTATTGGATTTATTTGAATAATTAAATCGATAATTTAATATGTTAAATTATGGAAATAATTGAAAATTGGGTTAAATATGATTGAAAATGATTTGTAAAATTTTATTATATCATATTGAAGTTAGAATGATATTTTAGAACTTTTAAAATCGAATTAAAAGTTAATTTGTGAAAATTGAATATTTTAATATTTAAATCGACTAGTAAAAATAGTCAATTTTTGAACAGTCTCAGAATTGAACGAAACCAGTTTCATTGGATCCGTAATAGTTAGCTATTACCGGATTTCAAATTTCGTGTCAATCGGAGTTATCGTTTGATCGTGGCAGCTTGAAACGCATCGATTTATTTTTAATTTAAATTTGGCGAGCTAAAATAGCCATTTTTCAAAAAATCTCGGATTTCGACGAAACCAGTTTCATCGGATCCGTAATATGATATTATTGTAAGGTTTCAAATTTCAAGTCGATTGGATTTACCGTTTCTCCTGTACAAATTAAAACGCCTAGAAATCGACTTAAATCGGTTTAATTCAAATTGAGCGTTTACAGCCATAACTCGCACATACTTCCGAATTAGCTTCCGAAACCTGTTCCATTGTGTCCGGAACGCGGGATAAACCCTAGGTACGTCAGTTTCGGCGCGTAAATCGGAGTTCGGAATTTCCGGGATGAATAGTGTTCGATTTTTCTTTATAAATAGCCCCCCCCCCCCATTTAAAAAAATAAAATAAAAAGAAAAACAAACCCTAGCCGCCACCCACATAACCCACGGCCAGAAAACACCCAACTTCATCCCTCCAAATCTCCAAATCCGTCGACAATTAGCAAGAATGTTCAACTACAAAGTGGTAGAGCACAACACGAACTAGAGATCCAACGGTTATGATCGAGTTTGGAGTTGTATTTTGAGGGATAGGAGGCCGCGTTCATCACGTGCTCACCTTCGTGCGCGAGCATCATAGGACAGCCGAGCTCTATGAGCTTCAAGCTGAGTATGGCTCTTGTCGAGAGCTTTCGCGTGGCGGTAGTTTGATCGAGTTTCGTTGAGTAATCGCGATGCAATGTTTAACCCTAATTATCTATGTTGGGTTCTTTGCTCACGTTGATAGCCTGGAAGGAGTTGCGTGAGGGAGAGGAAGAGCAAGCGCACGGCCCAGATGCACTCAAGTGGGATCTAACGGCTATAGTTGAGTAGGTTATAAAAATTATAAATTATGTTGTAAATTATAGTTAAAATCGTGTACAAACTTCAATAATTCATAACTTTTTCATACGAGGTCGAAAAAATGCAAACACAGTTGCGTTGGAATCATATGGACGAGCACTACGCGATGGAGTTGGTTTGGAGTCGTTTGGAGTTAGTGAGAATTTTGGGTAAAATTAAACGTCCGTTTAATTTTATTCGAAATAAATCGCTAAAACGGAATATAAAATCAAGGTGAGAACTTCTCACTCAATCGAATCAGTTTCGATTTTATTTTAAATAGTTAGATTTAAAATATTTGAATGCATGTTTGAAAGATGATTGATATCTATTGATTGTTAAAATAGACATTATACGCCGTTAGTAAGCGGATGTTATTTAATAAAAACATATACCGCGAATATTTCATAAACAGTGAAATTGGTATTATATATAATATATATATATATATATATTGGCATATGTATATATTGCAGTTGATTGATTTCCCGTATTTTTTAGCGGATGAGACCCTATTACGCCGTTATTAAGCAGATAATATTTAATAAGAACATATACCGCGATAATTTCGTACTGGAGCGAAATTGGTATTGTGCTAATGTTTGTGGATGCAGGAAAACAGGTTGGAGGGATCCAACTGGATTCCTCAACAGTTTTTATTTGATTTCAGATATTTTGATATTTGATGGATTATCATATCGATATATGATATCGTTGTAGTCGTGATTGACTATTTGGTGTGTAGCATCATTGGACCCAGATTTTGGGATTTTAAAATGATTTTAAAGTGATTTTAGAAAGTATACGTTTTATAAAATAATTTTGGAATTGATCCATTTTAAATAAATAAACGTTATAATTTTTAATGTTATAAAAATTATGATTTTTGAGAAATATAGTTAAAAACTGATTTTTGAGAATATGATGCTATTGAGTTTATAAAATAGTTTAATCGAGATATTTTAGAATTATTGTGAAAAGTTTAAATATAGGATTTATAAAAGATTATTTTATAAATCAAGAGAAAGGATGAAATTATAAAGGAAATTAAAGACGTTTTAAAAGGATAATATAAATTGATTTATATTAAGAAATTTATAAATAGATATTTATAAATTGAAATACGGACATTATAAAACGAGTTTTTATAAGTGTTTGAATGAAGTGAAAATGAATTTCATTAAAGAATGAAATTTATAGAATTATAAACGGTGAAGTTATAAATGAAATTTATAAATAGTAAGAATTATAAATTTGTGAAGTTATTGAAAGAATAGATTTGGTTAAATAAATGAATCTTATAAGTTATAAGATTTATGGTTTGGAAAGTCTTTAGAAGAACGATTTTGTAAAATAATCGTTTTATAAGCATTTAACTTATAATGTGAACTTTTGGTTTATAATTGAGTTATAAATCGAATAGGTTAATAAAGAAGATTTATAAAGGAAGTAGTTATGAAATAAATAGAAATGGAATTTATAAACGTAGTTTTATAAATCCGCAAACAACTTATTTTGATAAGTTAATTGTCATAACTTATTCAATGGAGTTATATTCACATTTTGGATAGTGAATAATCCTTTGAATTAAAATGAATAAAAGAATGAAATTTGTTAACGAAGTTTATTCACATTTTGAATTGTGAATAACACGTTAAAGAAATTGTTTTGGATTTGGTGTTTAAATAGAATTAAAACGATCTAACGAAGTTTTAATTGTGTTGAGATTCGAAACCATAGATTTCAACATTTATTGTTGAAATAGACGTTTTCGAGAAATAGAAGGAGATGATGGACTATAACACTGTTGTTATAGTAAATGATTTCCGAAAGGAAATGTTTTGTATAGTATTGGGATTTATATATCTATTTTAATTTCGAATCCCTATACTAGTGATTTTGGGTTGTCGTAACGATGTTTTACGTAACATTCGTTTTGGCCCAAACAAATATGTTTCAGAGAATGATTTCCTTAAAGAATGAAATATATACTTAATTTCGATTTAAGTATATTGAATATTTTCTAAGTGTTGAAAATAAATAAAATTTGTGAATTACTTATTAAATAAGTATGGAATTGTTTTCCAATATGAAGTGATATTTAGAATTCATCTTTTTGAAGATAAAATGGAAATGAATAATTGAAAACGTATATCAATAGATATTGTGAAATATAAATTCACTATTGAATTTATAAAGGAAAGGAGAATTTGTTTAAAAGTAAATATTGATTTATTTCTGAAGAATTGAAATTATATATCTAGTAAAGATATTTTTTTGGAAAATAAATAATTGGAAAATTATTTGGAAACTGGTGATGTGTGCATATCCAATGATAGTTCAATAACCGACTATCAATATTTCCCTTTGAATGGGTATTTGATGTGATTTGATTGAATGTGAATGCTACACTTATTTTTGAATAAGCGCTCACTATTCGGGTTAACCGGGAAAGGACCATGGGGTCGTATAAACCATTCCGAATATGTGATACGTCGTTATGAATTGCATTTGAAGATCGGTGTTGAAGACCCGGTATTTGCGAGAGCGATAGGATGACCTGTCGATTTACTCTGCACCGAGTAGCTACGGTATTGAGTTCTCCATATGTGATGGTGAATCCGATCAGGATTGTGAATATCCGGATTGCAAGGACTTCTTTGTAAGTGCCTTCGGTTTTGTTCGAGCCCGGAACAAACTTGTATGGATTGTATGTCTGACATTACAAGTTGAGATATAAAGCCGATTTCTTTCAAATATATTTCTGTTGGTGGCGAAGAATTTATTCTTTTAGCTTAACACCCTTCTCTGAGACGTACGAGCTCAGAGGTTATATAGTTGAAGTTATCAGCGATATATTCCCAATTTGGTAATGTGACATGCTGAGTGTTGCTGAAATGATCATTGTGTTGATTATTGTGATAGGATCGTTTATTTGATCGTCTATCTTTGTGATCATTGTGTTGATCATTTGTTGACCCAAAGCATGGCTTTTGTATAAAGTATGTTTTTGTGGACGTGACTTCGTCGAACCTCACACCCCGGAAATGGTCAAAACAGGAAAGATGCGGCAAGGTTATGAGGGGTAGCACCCTTTAGGGTATGTACATTTCCTTCTGGATAGAGGTGGTATCATGGTATGGAGCCCAGATATTTAACCTATGTGGTTACTACGAATTTATTACTTTGTGGTTGTTGGTTATCGGGATCCCGTGAGAAAGGTCGTTTACGATCGGGGAATGGCGTGCTCGTGTCAGTAGTTACCCAGTTAGGGGTAACCCGGCCTTGTGTTGGCAGAGTTCCGGTTTGGTTCTCGGGGATGTCTTTCCAGAGGCATTCTCATGTGGCAATGGGAAGTTCCTTGGCCTGACCATTTGTTGGAAATCCAAAGAAACAATACGTGACTTGTACGGTTTTAGTTGTATAACCTGCTATGGAATGTGGCGGTAACCTGCTATTGAACATAGTTAGCTATAGTAGGCATAGTTCGGAATGTCTATGCTGGCTAAGATTTGTATTCTACTTTCGAAATAAATTTTTCCCCTACACTATGCACTAGTAATAATATCAAATGTTATTTTTAATGCGTATCAAGCATCTTTGACTATCATAAGGAGAAATCTCCTCTGATTCTGCGTTTGCATTGTGTGTGTGTGCGGGAGGCCTTATGGTAGTCTCATTTTTAAAAGCATTGCGAATTGAAATAAAAATATCTCTCTATTTTGATTTTAAGATAAATAAACTGTTTTGAGTCCTCACACCAGTCACATGACTGACTTGGAGTTTATTGTTTTCCTTCCTAAACTCTGGGTGCCCACCAATTTCCACACGGGCAGTCAAGAGTTAAGGTTTATCAGGATATTCTGGATATTCTGGAGTTGCTGGAGGCAAGATGGATGGCATGGCATATTACTTATATAGTATTTCTTTTTCCGCTGCACTGTTTGTTGTTGTTGTACACTCTGATGATATGATGTAATGAAATGTAATGTAATAACTGATATGGTTCTTTGTTTAAAGGTTATTCATTTATTATTATATGTTGTTCCGCTGCGAATTGTGAGATTCTGTTATTGTTCTGTTGTTTTCTGTTCCGTCCTATTTTGTTCTATTTTCTTCTGTTTTTCTTTCTGTTCTATTTCTCTTTTTCTTCTATTTTAAAATTCTTCTTTCTTCTTTTCCCTATCTAAATTTTCTATTTCTTTCTTCTTATTTTCTTCTTTTTAAAACCCATAACTATTCGGTTTTTCGGCAACGAAAAATCGAAGCGTTACACATCCCGCAGGGAAAAAATTATAAAAGTACGGTATGTAATCCGAGATATGTACCTTATATTTTATTAGCGAGCATATACGGCTAATATAGCATGAAAGCGAGCTCCAAATACGAAGCAAACGCGATCCGCACCTACTAAACAGTCAACAAACAACATGAGAATCATGCATGTATGAAAATAGTATCAATACACAACATATAGCAACATAATAACTATATATGTCAACATAGCAAATGCAATAAAAGCAATATATTCAACCATCAACCAACTAGCATTCATAACCAATAAATATTCATTCATATTCTCATTAATATTCAATGAAATGGTTTTCAATTTAGTCACATTTGATTCATTAATAGTGGATGTTCTTACTAACATTCATTTTCAATTAGTTTATATTTACTAATCCATATTCAAGTTGATTCACTTCCAAATCAAATTCAATTCTATTTAAGTTTCACTTAACTTTCAATTGGATTTCAATTAATTTAGCTTCCAATTTCATTAATACTTAATGAATTATATACTATCAACTAACAATCATATAACAACCAATGTATATTAATTACAACCAAATTCCTCTACTTTCAATTGGTTTAATTAATTGATTTTCATCCAATTATTCAACTTCCCATAACCTAAGATTTTAATGAATTACACTTACATTCATTATTTCATATCAACTTAATCATATCAACTTACTTATTAAGTAATTCTCAATCCATTTATTTTCAACACTTGGAAAATATTCAATATACTTCAATCGAAATTAAGTATATATTTCATTCTTTAAGGAAATCATTCTCTTAAACATATTTATTTGGGCTAAAACGAATGTTGCGTAAAACATCGTTACGACAACCCAAAATCACTAATATAGGGATTCGAAATTAAAATAGATATATAAATCCCAATACTATACAAAACATTTCCTTTCGGAAATCATTTACTATAACAACAGTGTTATAGTCCACCATTTCCTTCTATTTCTCGAAAACGTCTATTTCAACAATGAATGTTGAAATCTATGGTTTCGAATGTCAACATATTTTAAAACATCGTTAGATCGTTTTAATTCTATTTAAAACATCATATTCAAAACAATTTCTTTAACGTATTATTCACTATTTAAAAACGTGAATATACTTGTTAACGAATTTCATCATTTCTATACATTTTATTTTAAAGGATTATTCACCGTCTAAAACGTGAATATAATTCCATAAATAAGTTATAACATTTACTTATCAAAATAAGTCGTTGCGAATCTATAAAACAACGTTTATAAATTCCTTTTCTATTTATCTTATAAAAACTTCTTTTATAAATCTCCTTTATTAAGCTATTTCAATTTATAACTCAATTATAAACCAAAGGTTCATATTATAAGTTAACTACTTAGAATTTATTTATTTGCACAATCGTTCCTTTAAACTTCATAATTATCAATCTTATAATTATAAGATTCAATTATTTATCCAAAACCATTCTTTTAATAACTTTATAAATTTTATAAACATACTGCTTATAAAATTCCATTTATAACTTCACCGTTTATAATTCTATAAATTTCATTCATTTATGAAATTCATTTACAATTCATTCTAACACTTATAAAAGCTCGTTTTATAATTCCAATATTTTTAATTTATAAATATCAATTTATCAATCTTTTAATATAAATCAATTTATATTATTATTTCAAAACGTCTTCAAAGTCCTTTATAATTTCACCATTTTGATTTATAAAATAATCAAATTTTATAAATCCTATATTTAAACTTTTCACAGTAAATTCAGAAATCCCGTTTTAACTATTTTATAAAATCATTAATCCCATATTTTCAAAAATCAACTTTTAACTGTATTTCTCAAAAATCATAATTTTTATAACATTAAAATTATAACGTTTATTTATTTAAAATGAATCAATTCCAAAAATATTTTATAAACGTATACTTTCAAAAATCACTTTGAAATCCTTTTAAAATTCCAAAATTTGGTCCAATGATGCTACATACCAAATAGCCAATCACGACAACAACGATATCATATATCGATATGATAATCCATCAAATATCAAAATATCTGAAATCAAATAAATACTGTTGAGGAATCCAGTTGGATCCCTCTAACCTGTTTTCCTGCATCCACAAACATTAGCACAATACCAATTCTGCTCCAGTACGGAATTATCGCGGTATATGGGATTAATAATATTATCCGCTTAATAACGGCGCAATAGGGTCTCATCCGCTATGCAAATGCGGGAAATCAATAACCGCGATATATACATATGCCAATATATATATATATATATATATATATATATATATATATATATATATTGCTATCATATATAATACCAATTTCACCGTTTATGAAATATTCGCGGTATATGTTTTTAATAACTAACATCCGCTTAATAACGGCGAATAATGTCTATTTTAACAATCAATAGATAACAATCATCATTCAAACATGCATTCAAATATTTTAAATCTAACTATTTAAAATAAAAATCGAAACTAATTCGATTGAGTGAGAAGTTCTCACCTTGATTTCAATTTCGTTTTAGCGATTTATTTCGAATAAAATTAAACGGACGTTTAATTTTACCCGAAATTCTCACTAACTCCAAACGACTCCAATCCAATTCCATCGCGTAGTGCTCGTCCATACGATTCCAACGCAACTGGTTTCATGCGTTTTCGACCTCGTATGAAAAAGTTATGCAATTTCAAAGTTTACACGAATTTATATTTTAATTTACAACCAAATTTCATTTAATTTATAACCTAACTATCCATAGCCGTAGGATCGCACAGCAACAAATCTTGGCCACTCCCTGCTTCATCTCCCCCACGCGACTTCTTCCAGATATCCATACGCACGGTCGAACCCAAATAATAGAAATTAGGGTTCCAAATCGCGACAAACGCAAACCACTTCGACTCGATCAAGTGACGCCATTAGCAAGCTCGTACAAGACTCCATCCACGCCTGGAACGCGGCCAAGCTCGGCCATCTCTGGTGCACGCAGCACGAGGCCGAACGCGCGACCTTCAAACCAAATTTGCCGTCGATCTAAGCCACTTCAAACGATCATAACCGTTGAACATCAAGATCTTGGAGTGCTCGACATTTTCTTAGTTGAAAGTTTTCGAAATCATTGAGTGGATTGGGAGATAATTGGAGGAGAAAGTAGGTGATTTTCGGCCATAGGTTTCTGGTGGAGGTGGCTGTAGAATTAGGTTTAGGGTTTTGTTATTTTTTTTATTTTTTTGTCAATTTAGGCCCTATTTATAGGAAAACGAACGACACTATTCATCCGGGTTTTCTAAACTCCGATTCACGCGCCGTAACCAGCGTTTCTAGGGTTTACCCCGCGTTCCGGACACAATGGAACAAGTTTCGAAAGCTAATTCGGTCATCTGTGCGAGATATGGCAATAAACGTTCAATTTAAATTAAACCGATAAAACGATTTTCTAGGCGTTTTAATTTGCATCGGACAAACGGTAAATCCGATTGACTTGAAATTTGAAACCTTACAATAATATCACATTATGGATCCGATGAAATTGGTTTCGTCGAAATCCAAGACTTTTTGAAAAATGGCTATTTTAACTCGCCAAATTAATATTAAAACAATTTCGATGCGTTTCGAGCTGCCACGATCAAACGGTAAATCCGATTGCTACAAAAATTGAAATCCGGTAATAACTAACTATTACGGATCCAATGGAACTAGTCTCGTCCAATTCTGAGACTGTTCAAAAATTGGCTAATTTCACTAGTCGATTAAATATTAAAATATTCAATTTTCACAAATTAACTTTTAATTCGATTTTAAAAGTTCTAAAATATCGTTCTAACTCCAACATGATATAATAAAATTTTACAAATCATTTTCAATCATATTTAACCCAATTTTCAATTATTTCTGTAATTTAACATATTAAATTATCGATTTAATTATTCAATTAAATCCAATTATTCGAAATAAAATTTATTCGACTTATAAATTTCACTTATTAATATTTAAAATTAATTAAATATTCAAATTTTAAATAATTAAAATTCTGGGTCGTTACATAAGACCACGTCATGCATAAATGAGATGGGTTTTTACCTTACGATAACCAAAAAATTATGTATCAACATAATATGATATTATAATGGTGTCTATAGAAAGTAAATTAGAAAATAGCTGAAATGCTTGCATCTCATGTTGCAGCATAATTAATATACAACTAAAACTGTATGGCACATATTGGAGAATGGATTCTACACTATGACCAGGTAAGGAACTACCTCCGATGAGTGCATCTCTAGATTAATACACCCAGGTCTGACAAAAATATCTTGTACTTTGTCAAACAGAATTGGCCTAGCACTTGACTACTAGTACCAAATATGTCATCACCCCGATATTTCGACCTTTATGAGATCTCGTGCACAACCAATCCATAAATATTTATATGTAAGGTATCTAGAGAGATGATGACATACCCTAATGGGAGCAACCCACTTAGCCTTACTGTAACAACCCGCATATTTTATGATTGTATATCTAAATATTTTATTTAAATATAGCATCGTTAGTCGGATTTAAGTCCGAAAAGCTACTTTTTGTAAACAGTCGAATTAGGACTCGAGACTACTTCCATTGAGTCCAAAATGCCGCTTGCGACCTTTTTGAGTATAAACATTGATATGTTTGGAGATAACTAAAATTTTCATGTTTTCACTTAGGGCTTTGGGTTTGGATTTTAGCCCATTAGCCTAAACTATTAACCCTAGCTCCACCCCCTCTCCTCTTAATTCATTCTCATTTCCTTACACTTCAAGCTTAAACAAAAATAGGGGGAGAGAAAAGAGATTAGGAAATTCCTAAGCCTTAACTTCATTTGCACATCCAAGCTTTAGCTCCAAATTCAAAGAGACGCTTAGGTAAGCATCTCCTTTTCCTTCTCCATCTCAATCTCTCTCCATTTTCAGAAATTTTCTATAACTTAATTTGAGAAATATTGCTTATCATCTTTGATTGGAGCTTGTAGAGTTGAGATTGAAGAGTGGTTGATCCTCCTTTTTTTCAAGCTTCTTCTTCCTTATTTTTGTGAAAAAGATGAGATTTTTATCTCACATCTATGTCTGTATCAATGATAGTGTTAGGTAGTGATTCCTAACATCTTTTCCCTGTCCATTTGCTTTTGGATTGAATTGGTTTTATGAATATTCCAATTTTTGGGTTTTGAAGTTAAAACTTTAAAAATACTAGCTTTGAGTCTGATCATGCTTTTGGTGGCGTATCGAAGAGCCTATAAGGCAGGGTTGCCAATTGGTGTAAGCCCCTAGCGTCCATCGCGCGACCGATTGCCAATTATTTGAAATTTTGCCTCTAGGGGCTAGGCTGAGAATACTGAAATTCCCAGTTCAGTCGACTGAACTAGACGGTCAGTCGACTGAACCGAACCCAGGAAATTTCCTGGGCCAGTATCAGTCGACTGACCACTTTGGGTGAGTCGACTGAGCCTGGAAACCGAAAGTTTTCAAGCATGATTCAGTCGGCTGACCACTTTGGTTCAGTCGATTGAACCTGAAAACAGAAAGTTTCCAGGATTTGTCTCAGTCAACTGACCACTATGGTCCAGTCGAATGAATCTGCTGCCTCGGCATAGTTTGCCCATTTCGCTTGTATTTCCAATTTTTAATCGATTCTTGTTTCTCCAATTAGTTGTTATCACCTTCGTTAACTTTGATAACTTCTTTTCGGAATTTTTGAGAATATCCATTTTGATGGATTTGATATCGATTTCTTTGGATTTAATTCACGACTTCGAATGTGAATTTTAGATGATTTATTATTTCTACAATCATTTCTGTGACATGTCACTTTAAAATACAAAGGTTTCTATACTAATAGTAAATATTCAAACTCTTTCTCAAATATGATTTCAACTCTATTTTTAACACAAAGTTTGTTTATAAAACCGTTTTCCAATCTATTAGTATACACAAACCTTTACCTCATTCGTTAGAGAAATCTAATTAAGCGGCTTAGTAAAACAAGTGGTATGAAACACTTGCGTTTAATTCATCGGTTAATTTTTGGACTGTTCGATTGAAACTCTTGTGACAATTTTTGAGTGGAGATCTACAATTTGTTCGTAAATACTTAAGCCAGTGGTTATGGGACATGAAGCTAAACTCATTTATTTACTAGCTTAGTGTAATTCATACTTTTCATTGATCATTGATGATCATTTTTGTGATTTAGACTAGCTATATGCCATGTCTTTTTGTCCACGTAGGGGACTATACCTCATTTTATTGAGTTTAATCTCATTTCTTTTGTAGGCCAACGACCTATGCATTCTTTGGAGTTTCGACTCAATTCTAATGGGCTAGCAACCCATATTCCTTTATGGAGTTCGGTTCATCGGACGTACCTTTGTACTACGTTTTTGTACTGACTTATCAGGTTCCTCGGGCATACCGTTTTACTACGTCGTTGTTCTGAATTATTTGAGTTTCAGGTTCCTCAGGCATACCGATATTGTACTACGTTGTTGCACCAGCTCTATGGTTAGCGACCAGGGGATAGCGTCCCATTTGTGAGACACGTGTTGGCGAGTTTTCATGCTCTTCTTTTGTGATAGGCCTTCCCCTTTTTTGATTTCTGGATTTCTAGTTGATGATTTCTAGAATTCGTGATTCACTAATTTTGAGATTGGCATTGATATGTTGTCAATATTTATGTTTTGGTGAATAAAATAAAGAAATGACATTCTTTTTGCTGTTATGAGATTCTTGAGATGTTGTATGATTTTTGTTGTTGTTAAATGTATACTTTTCATAGTATGGCATTATTGTTATCATACGTTTTATCATATCTCTTATTCTGTCTCATTCTACCTGATATTTATAGCTAGACTGATCCGTTTATTATTTTCTTATCAAATAATACACGGGTCAAACCGATATGTTACAGGTGCTTCTGCTTGACTCCTCATTTGGGAGCATTATCTGACTTTTGGCTAACTACATTAGTTCGTAGTTTTTGTTGTTGTACATTTGAGATAGAGACTCCTTGATGTATACATATTCTTTTGTTTAGCACTTGTATCTATTCTTTTGTGATATTATGGGTCTAATTTGACCACCACTCTGATGTACACTTATATGTGTTATATTCATATCTGTTTCCGCCTTTGAGATATGAACATCTGTGACTGGTTTATGTTATTCTTATTTCTACATTTGTTTCCGAAGATTACATAGCTACTGTGTAGTAACTTTGAGTTTGTATCGATATGTCAGATTCCCTTTTGAAATGAAATGCATTTTATACTATCTGACATATAAGTGCTCGCACAAAGAAATTACACGGATGGTCGCTCATCAATAGCCTTATTCTTCGCGCTAGTTGACGGCATTACTCCGTAGTGTCCATGGCTAGCGTGAATATAGAGGTGGGGCGTCATACCTACTACATTCCCTGTTTTGATCATTTTCTATTTGATGAGGCTCGAGGCTACGTTTACCTTTTTGAATATCAATTCCACTTTGAATGCTAATACTGCCTTCTAAGCGACAATGTAATGATAGCATTCATCCATACAAGTTGTCCTAGGTCTGGACAAATCGAATCTCTTTCAAGATATTATCTTCAAGATACCATAATTCGTAATGCACGAATCAGATTGAAGTGGTTTTCAAATAATTAAATCTGATCCCGGTCTCTTCGAAACGATAAACGAATTTGGCTAGATTTGATAATCGGTTATTTAACTATTTAATTACACACATAAGTAGTCCCTAGGCCCATATTATAAATCTTTCAAAATATTTATTCCAAAATATCTTTGCAAATATATATATATATATATTCGAATTTCGTTCAATATTTCAATATTTGAAACAACTTCAAATGCTTAAATCCATAACAGGATATTTCAAAATTCCTTTTAAAATTTGGAAATATAAATTTTCAGCACTTAGAAAAATTTCAAAATCCCCTTTATAATTCATTACTTGAGAAAATATTCCTATACAAATCATTTCGCCACTAAAATATTTCCAAAACCTTTTATTTCAATACTTAGGAAAATATTGCAGGTCTATTTCCCAAAATCAAATCAATATCGACACTTAGAAATATTTTATAACTTACCTCATAAATCCTAGGAAGTTTCTACTAACTCCTTTTTACAATTTCTAAAACTGATTATACTCATTTATAATCCCATCTACCAATTTATAACTTTTTCATGAATTCATATTCATTTTCATGTTTCTATATCTAAAAATTTTGGTAATTTCTCAAGTTTCTGGAGTTCCGTTATGAAATTCTTCTTACAAAACCATCTCCATTTAATAACTTGATTTGAAAATCTTGAGAGTATTTTATAAATCACATCAATAACTTACCTTTAAACATATATATATATATGTAATAAATAATTTTTAAAAATAATAATTTAATTTCAAAACATGATTAAGTAATTATTAAAATTCCAAAGCACTTTCTAAACAACCGACAACAACTAATTTCCAAATCATTTATAATTAAATGCTAATCGATTTACAAAGTTTATTATAAAAATTAGAATTCATTTAAGCTAATATTGAATATTTAAATAACTAACTTCCTGAAATATTTCAATATTAAAACAGTTTTTAAACTCCATAATTTAAGAAATAAACCTCCATTAAAAAAACTAACTTCTCGATAAAAATTGATTTTTTTTAAAATTCAACACAACCGTTTTTACATTTATAAAACTCTCTCGATTTAACCCAAATTGATTTTCATTTCTAATTTCACAACTATTTCCATAATCCAAAATAAATTCCTCTTTTTCTTTCTAAATCGATTCTATATCTTATTATAAATTCGCACTGTGAATTTATATTTCCAATTTATCAAATGATAATCACTTCACTTTATTTATAAACATCGTTTATAAATTATAACTTTCCCAAATTTTCAATTCAAACATATCACTTATTTAAAACTCCATTTATACAGCGATTTCTGTATAAAATCTCATTTAGAAATCTATATCTTAAAAAATCTCAATCTATTCCAAATTCATTCCAAATCTCGATTTTAACTTCCCTTTCATATTATAAGAAATCTCATTTAATAATTCATTGTTCAAAAATACTTGATTTAAAATTTTCATTTTGAAACTGTTTTACGAACTAGCTAATTAAATTTCAAAAATTAAATTATAATTTTATTATTTTATGTAACCCAATCACTTTTTAAATAATTCCAAAATTCAATATAAATATTTTTCACTTTTAAATTCCAATTTCATAATCAAAAATATTATCTATGGTATTTATAATACCAAAAACAAGACCACTGCAACTATAGCACCCAAACAATCAAATAACACAACAGTCCATAATAGACTATTCAATTTCATTATATATCACTATATATGGAAAATAATTAATATATTTTGAGGAATCTAGTTGGATTCCTCCAACCTGTTTCCCTGCATCCACGGATGTTAAATAACATAAAAATACCAATCTCGCTTCAAGGTGGGATATCGCGGTAATATAGGGTCATCCGCTATTATGCGGGGTGCATAGTGTCTCACATGCTTCAGTAGGTGGGAAATATATCCAAATACTAATATATATGCTAATATATATAATATAACATCCAACCGATAATAATTTATAAATCCATACAATAATTAATTTTCAACAATTTAAATTTAAAAAATAATCCAAGATGAGTGAGATTTACTTACCTTGATTTTTAGTAGTCACCAAAATGTTCCAGTTTTCGCCTAATTCGAATGATGTCTGATATGGTTTCAACTCAATTCGTTTTACTCAAATCAGATCTTGCACAAAAAAGTTATACTATAGTTTGTATAATGATAAAATTAGTTTGCATTTCATTTAACTTAATAAATAGTTAAAACTTAATACCTCACCTTTTTCCCTCTCCAGTACGCACGCACGATAACAGCCAAATCCAATGTCAACTTACGATCGCCACCACCAGGCATCATCACTTCTTCCACATCGCGCTGTAATGACCCAGAATTTCAGTCATTTGAAATGTGAATAATTAATTGATTTCAAATATTCACAAGTGAATTTTATAAGTTGAACAACTTGTATTTCAAATATAATAATATATTTGGATAATTAAATTGTTTAATCTAATATTTAAAATTGCAGAAACAATTGATTTTGAATTTAATGTGAATGAAACCAGTTATAAAGTTTATATAAATTATATTTGAATTAAAATGAGTTAGTAAACTTTTAAATTTGATTTAAAACTGATTTAATAGAAATTGGAAATTTTAATATTTAATATACGTGTAAAAATAGTCATTTTGACACTATCTCATATTTCGTCGAAACCAGTTTCATTGGATTCGTAATAGTTAGTTATTATAGGATTTCAAATTTATATCAGTCGGACTTACGGTTGGGCCGTGCGAAGTTGAAACGTGTAGAAATTTATATAAGTAAATTTAATTAAAATAATTCGATTCAAAAACCTATCTTCCAAATACATTGGAATTGGTTGCCGACATATATTCCATCGTGTTCAGAATAGGAGTAAAACATTTTAAACGCTGGGTGGCATGCCTCGATTGGAGTCCGAAAATTTTGGACATGAATAATGTTTTGTAGTTGTATATACAAGGACGTTCATTGTCCCAAACCCAAACCCTAAAAGAGCCAATTTCCACCTAGCTTTCAATGGCCAAGAAATTCCCTTCTTTCGTCCTCGATAACTCATGATCCAACCATTAATTCAAAAATATTTCAACTACAAACTTGTAGAGCTCGACGAGTACTATCAATCCAACAGTTGTGATTGAGTTTAGTTAAGTAGATCGATGGAAAATCTTGCTTAAAGGTCTGACGTTCATGCACTTTTTTGAGGCGATGGTATAGGCGAGCTAGCCATGCCTCTGGCCATGGGTGGCACACATGGAAGGCTTCGTCATAACGTCATTAAATCTTCGATTAGTCGTCAATAGAACGCACGACCATAAAAAAACTTGCGTGCATTTTGGGCTTTCTAAACGAGCACGAACGATGATGAAAGAGAAAAGAAAACTGCAGCGCAGATCTTGTTATCCATAACGTGCGGCAAGATTTAAGGTTTATTAAATAAGAAAAGGAATTTGTAAATAGATTTATATTTATAATTCGTGTAATATTCTAAAATTCATATCTTTGTCATACGAAGTCCATTTCACATGAAACAAGTTGTGTTGGGTTCGTATTTGCAAATACTACATGATGGAGATAATTAGGATTGATTCGTAGCTACTAGGAATTTTGAGTAAAATTAAATGACCGTTTAATTTTATTCCAAATAAAATGCTGCAACGACTATTGCAAGCTATGTGGGTAAAACAAACTCTCTCTCTCTCTCTCTCTGTCTCGCTTATATTTTTATATAAGTGGAAATAAAAAAAATTATGCTGTTTGATGATTATTTGGATGTTATGCTATAGTAGTTAATAGTTGGATATATTCTTGCCTATTGGAGCAGATGAGACCCTATACATTTCCATGTATGAGTGGACGACCCTTTTGTACGCGCATTTGCCTCGAAGCCGACATTGTACATATTTCCCCATATGTATATTTATTGTAGGTGACAGGTTGGAGGGATCCAACAGGATTCCTCACTATGGGTGTGTTTATTTATAGATATGGTTATATATATTATATTATATGATGTTCGATGTGATGGATGCCATGATTGCTATTATTGATGTGAACCCCCTTATTTAGCTTGCAGCGTTGGGCCATATTTTGGAATTTTAAAATATCAAAATAATGATTTCAAATCAAAAAGGATTTCAAAGTGATTTTGAAAATATATATGTTTTATTAATTCTCGAATGATTAAAGAAATGGATTTATTTTAAATAAATATAAAGTTATAATTTTTATGTTGTAAAAATTACCGTTTTTGTGAAATATACTTAAATATCATTTTCAAAGTTATATAAGTTTCAATAATGATTTCTAAATTATTAAAAGAATAAGTTTATTTAAAAGGAATCAAAATATGATCTTTGAAATATGGAGTTAACTATTTTGTACAGTAAATTAAATGAGAATTTTGAATTTATTATAAATTGTTTATGTATAAGATTTATAAAATCGATATTTTATAAATAAAATTAATGGAATTATGAATAAGTTTTTTAATTGTTAAAATGAAGTTGTAAATGGAATATTATGAGTAAATAAGATTTATGAATTGTTGAAATTATAAGGAATGAATTTGTAATAAGAGATTTATAAGTAAATAAACTTATAATTGGATTTTGGCATATGAATGAGATATAAATGGAACTAGTTAATAAAGGAATTTTATAAACGAAAGATTTTATAAACTAGAAATGTGATTATAAAGATTGTTTTACAAATGTGGAATCAATTTAATTCGATAAGCTAAATATGGATTTTTATAAATCGAAATATATCCACGTTTTTAAGGTGAAAAAATCCTTAAAAAAAATTTTGGAAGTGATATTTAAAAATGAAGTTTGAATGGTTTGAAAATAAAGTAAATAGTGAATTCACTTGTAATTAAAATCAGTATATGGAATTGTTTTCCAAATAGTGAAATACTGAAATGGTTTTGAGAATATATCTTTTTAAAGATAATTTGAAGAAAATGATTTAGGAAAGTGATTTAATTAATAAAAGATTAATTAAAAGGGCCTAGTGGTTGCTTATAGTGTTAGATATTTGTTTGTTGCTTTGATAGTTAAATAAACGGCAATCAAATAAATATTGGCCTTTTTATCGTTGTTGATTTGGAGAGAATGGGCCGGATTTATTCGGAGAACCTCTTCAAACCAACGTATATGCATTCGATTATTCAGGTTATTATAGATATTGATATTTAGGATTTCGATAATGAAGGACCGCTTGTTGATCGTTTGGGATTAAAATCCCAATATATGTGTATTAGCAGCAGTCTCTTCATTATGAAATATCCAACGCAATGACTATTCGCTACAGATCCTAAGGGTGATTCTCAACTGGATGTGGTAGGAAAGTACCTTGGGTTTGTCCTGTTCCTGGACAAATTTTATGGATGGATGTCTCACGCAGCATTTTCTGAGATTACGTACATTGGCTTTTACAAACATACATCAATGGTGGTGGAGAATGCAACTTCTCTTAACTTAACACCCTACTTGAGACCTACAAGCTCAAGGGTTGTATTTTTGTGGAAGGCAATTAGTTGTCAACGGAAATGGCAATGTAGCATTCAAAGATGATGTGATATGTGATATGTGAAAGGTAATTGTTACCCCAGGTCTCGTCAACCAAAAATGACCAAAATAGGGTTAGATGCAGCAGGGCTGAGTTTGTCATTCCCAATTAGGATACAATCATCCCCTTTTAGACGTATTTCTTCCCACTATGACGTTCGGGACGTAAATTATTATGAATGTATTCTACAAGGGCCTACGAATAAAGGTCGGCAACGACCGGGGGATGACATATTCGGTACTACCTAGTTACAGAGGTAGGTCGGTATTGTGTTGGTAAAGGGCAGATGTTCTGTGCGTCGGGACATCAATCAGAAGGTAGTCTCTTCACCTGATCATTTGTATGGAAATCCAAACTCCACTTCATGACTACCATTTTTGTTTGTAGAGCCTAGTATGCTGGAATTTAATAATGGTAACAATTTCGACCATTTTAATTATTACTTGTATATTAGACACTAGTATAATATAACATGATTGGATATGAATTGCTTCGGTTATCGTAAGCTAAAAACCCATCTGTGTTTATTTATGGGCATGTCTTATGAGATACCTTTCTTTCGATAAAAGAACGTTTTGAAAAATTTAGGATAATTTATTTGAGATTTTTTTTCTCATGCTCGTTTACCAGACTGATCCATGCATTCTTTCCTTTTAATGTTCGGGTTAGACCGAGTACATTTACAGGTTTAGATTTGGTGCTGTTGGAGCTTTAGTAGGAGAGTTGGAGATCTTCATGTTCGTATACATGTATCTGTTTATTTTCCACCGCATTGTTATTGTTTATATTATCAGCAATTGTAAGGGAAGGTTATTATAATTGTCCAGGCTGATGATTAGTGATTGACTGTTCAACTTTGATGGATGTATGTATATGCTATTGTAAAGATTATTTATCTATATTATATGTGATTCCGCTGCGATGTGAGATTCTATATTGTTCTGTTTGGTTTTCTCTTTTCTCTTTATTCTCTTCTTTTCTTTCTCTTGACTTTCGGTCATTCTTTGTTTTTTAGGTCAGACATGTGTGGTTTATTATCGATTCAAAAGGTATGGATTTGTGGGTCATCACATTTGGCATTTGAGCTTAGGTTTAGTATATTCCTAGGCTTTGATGTGTACTTAGTATAGATAGGGTCAGTAGCACCCTAGATTGAGTTTGAGTGTATTATATATATGAGCGTGTATTTGTTAGTGATATAAAAATGTTTTATACTATGTTTACTTATCCGTTGAGTTGTTTATGAAATCTGGTCCGTGCATGGGACGCCATGTGATTGATAGGGATTTCTAAACACTTAAACAAGGCAAGTCGACATAGTACTATTTTTAAATTGGGTAAATGAAATAATTTTACCTTGATTATATTTTATATATAAAGGAAACCATTTTTCATAAATTATTATAGTCTATATAAATTGATTGTTTGGTTCTTTGAAAATATAAATGTATATAAGCTAATAAAAGCTGTTTAAATAATCTAAATAAAACAACAATTGTAAAAAAATAAATTGTATAAGCAAATGAATTATAAAGTATGGAATTTTAATTAATATGATTCATTTTATGAGTTAATCTTATATATAAGAACGAAACTACATGAGTATATTTATATATATGAGTTATAAATGAAAATCGACATAAACTAAGAATTTAAGAATTCAAATCCCATTGATTTTGATAGTTGTTTTTCAAAGTTTAAAGAGATTATACTATTATAAATCTAAATAAAATAAGTAAATTTCGAATGGATTTTATATAAGTGAAGTAAATAGTGAAATTACGTAAGTAAGAATTTATAAACGTGATTTATAAATATAAAAAGGGATTTTAAAAGAATATAAAGCACTGAATTCACTACCGTTGCTGGAAAATAATAAGGGTGATGACTGCAGCATCATTAGTATCATTTTCGAGTTTCTATGTGATGGATTTGCTACCATTAGTAAATTGAAAATTTATGTTTTGATGTGATAAGTCAATTAGAATTTAAAATCCAAATTTGAAATCGATAAATATAAGTAAATGGGGTTTGGACTTATAATATGAAATAAAAATTTTAACTTTAGTGAAGTTAAAGAAATTTGAGTTAGCATAATAAAATATATTATTTTAAATTTAACTAAAGGAAAGTCAAATAAGTGAATTGGAGTAATGAATTGGATTTGAACTAGACTAGATAAGTTATTGAAAACAAAATTAAACTTAAGAGGTAAAGCAATTATATAATATGAATTTGGAATTTTAAATAACTAAATTGTATAACTTGTGCATTTAGTAATAACAAGTAAAAGCAAGAATTTTTGAATTTTAATTGGAAAATTTTAAAATTGGAATGTGAATTTAGAATTTAACTTCGGTGAAGTAAAATAAATTGGAGTAGTGAACTAAAATTAAATATATTGATGAACCAAATAAAAGTGAATATACACTTAAGTTGTAAAGTGATTGTATAACCATGAACTGAAATTATAAGATTAGAATGAAAACGAATATAAATAAATATTCATGGAAGTTGAAGTGAATAGGTATAACTTATGAATTTTGTAATAATATGTTGGAAACTAAAATTTAGATTTGTTAAGTATGAAATGTTAAGAAATGAAATCTGAATTTGAATACTGATATGAAATTTGACTTAAGTAAAAGTTGTGACTTTAGTTATGATATCTATGTTAAGTTAAGAGGAAATGAACTTTAAAATGAAATATAACTCAAGTAAAGAAAAAGAAATGAGCTAATGAAATAAGTTAAATAAAATAGAATTTGAATTAAAATTAAAAGTGAACTCAAGTTGTATAGTGAAAGTAAATGTAAGTGAGAATGAAATGAAACATAACATAAGTGATGTTGAATGAAGTTGAAATTGTTATCAACAATGAATTAATAAAGTGAAGTGAAGAATATGAATATGAACTTGAGTTATACAATGAAATTCAACTTTAGTGGTAAAATGAATTAGCAATTGAATTAATGAATGAATTGAATTGAACTAATGATATAAATTAGTAAATAAACTATGGATGTTAGTTTTAATTCATTTAAAGATAATGAAATTGGGAATTGAATAATAGAATGAAAGTTAATTAGATATCAACCAATTAGATTTTTTAAAGTATTAAATCAAACTGAAGGTAAATGAAGTAAATATGAATGTTTGAGTGTAAATTAAATAAAATTGGTTATGTTGGATTTGCATTGGTTGTTAGTTGGATGTTAGTTGATTGAATAGAAATTCATTAAATATTAATGATGTTGAATTAATGAAATTGAAATCTAAATAATTGAATTCAAATTGGAAGAAAGTGAAACTAAATAGAAATGATTTTGACTGAATTTGGAAGTAAACTAACTTGAATGTAAATGAGTGAATGTAAACTAATTGAATATGAATAAATAAATGTTAGTAAAATCCTATGTTGATGAATCAAATATGAATAAATTGAGAACCAATTCAATGAGTATTAATGAGAGATGAATGAATATTGATCTGCTTATGGATTGATTAGATTGATATTGGTTAGTTGGATGATAATTGTTTGATGGTCGAATTTTTTGCTTTTGATTACATTTGCTATATTGGCATTGTAGTTGTTATATTGGTATATGTTGTATATCGATATCACTTTCCATATATACATGTACTTATTGTTTATTGAGTGTTTAGTAGGCGCGGATGGCGTATGTTTCACATTTAGAGCTCACTTTTGCGCCATATTAGCTTATATACTTGCTAATAATATATAAGGTAGATATTTCGGATTACATATCATACTTTTATATTTTTTCCCTACGGAATGCCTCATCCTCAAAGATGAGATGTATATTTGTGATTATATATATATATATTGTCATTTTCAATATATATATATATATAGTATTTTTTGGAACGAACCACACAAAGGAGGCTATGGCGATTTCTTTTGAATCTTTAAGGCGATAGAATTTTTTTAGGAAATATTGGAAAAAAAAATTGATAAATTAAAATTTGATTTTGAGTTATAATTTGAAATGATGTTAGTTGATTTATCGAATGGTATTAGTAAATAACTAAGTATGAATTTGAAAACTTAAGAAAAGTTTTTATAAGAAGTTTAACTAATGGATTTTGGAAAATTTTAAATGGATTAAATAATGTTGGTAATCCAGTTTGAACAATTTTTTTTGAATGGTTAACGGATTTTATGGATTTACTCACTTGGTAATTTCGAGGGCGAAATTCTTTTAAGTAAGGGAGAATGTAACGACCCAGAATTTCACTCATTCGAAATGGGAATATTTAATTGATTTTAAATATTCATAAGTTAATTTTATAAGTTAAAAAACTTATATTTCAAATATAATAATTTATTTGGATAATTAAATTGCTTAATGTAATGTTTGAAACTGCAAAAAAAATTGGATTTTGAATTTAATATGAATGAAAACGATTTATAAAGTTGATACAAATTCTATTTGAATTAGAATGAAGCTAGTAAGCTTTTAAATTTGATTTAAAAGCGATTTAATAGAATTGGAAATTTTAATATTTAATTCATGTGTAAAAATATTCATTTTGACACTATCTCCGATTTTGATGAAACCAATTTCATTGGATCCGTAATAATTAGTTACTATAGGATTTCAAATTACACGTCAATCGAACTTATGGTTAGGTCATGCGAAGCTGAAACGCGTAGAAATTTATATAAGTAAATCTAATTAAAATAATTCGATTCAAAAACCTATCTTTCAGATACGATGGAATTGGCTCTCGATTATATTCCATTGTGGTCGGAATAAGGGTAGAACATTATAAACACCATGCGGCACATCTTGATTGGAGTCAGGAAATTTTGGAAATGAATAGTGTTTTGTAGTTGTCTATATAAGGGCGTTCATTGTCTCAAACCCTAACCGTAAAAGACCCAGCTGCCACCTTGCTTTTAATGGCTACGAAATTCCCTTATTTTCTCCTCGATAACTAACAATCCAGCCATTAATTAAAAAATCTTTCAACTACAAACTTGTAGAGCTCGACGGGTACTATCAATCCAACAGTTATGATCGAGTTTATTTAAGTAGCTCGACTGCAAATTTCGCTCAAAGGTCTGCTGTTCATGCATGTTTTTCAAGGAGATGGTACAGCCGAGCTCGTCGTGCCTCTGGCCATGGGTGGCACACCAGGAGGGCTTCGTCGCAGTGTCATCTAATCTTCGTCTAAGCGTCAATAGGAGGCGTGACCATCAAAAAAAGTGCATGCGTTTTGGGTTTTCTAAAGAGCACGACGATGATGAAGGAGAAAAGAAAACAGCGGCTCGAGTCTTGTTATCCATAACATGCGGCCAGATTTAAGTTTTATTAAATGAAAAAAGAATTTGTAAATTATTTAAATTTATAATTCGTTAATCTTATAAAATTTATATCTTTGTCATACGAGGTCTCTTTCGCCCGAAACAGGTTGCGTTGTGTTTGTATTCACGAATACTACGCGATGGAGATAATTTGGATTGATTTAGAGCTAATAGGAATTTTGGGCAAAATAAAACGCTCACTTATTTTTAATCCAAATAAAACGCTGCAACGACTACTGTAAGCAAAGTGAGTAAAACTAACTCTTACTGTCTCGCTTATATTTTTATGTAAGTCGGAATAAATTTATTTTAAGCTGTTTGGTGATTGGTTGGATGTTATGCTATAGTAGTTAGTAGCTAGATATATTTATGCCTATTGGAGCGGATGAGACCCTATACGTTCCTGAGTATGAACGGATTACCCTTTGTATGCGCTTTGCGTCAAAGCAGACATTGTACATATTTTCTCATGTGTATATATGTTGCAGGTGACAGGTTGGATGGATCCAAAAGAATATCTAGCAATGGTTGATGTTTATTTACATATATGGTTATATATGTTGTATTATGTGATGTTTGATATGATGGATGTCATGATTGCTATTATTGATGTGAACCCCCTTATTTTGCATTTTTGCAGCATTGGGCCATATTTTGAAATTTTAAAATATTATAATGATGATTTCAAATTGAAACGGATTTCAAAGTGATTTTGAAAAAATATTTTTTTATTAATTCTCAAATGATTAAAGAAATGGATTTATTTTAAATAAATAAAAAAGTTATAATTTTTATGTTATAAAAATTATGGTTGGTTTTTGTGAAATATACTTCAATATGATGGGTTTAATAATGATTTGTAAATTATTTAAAGAAGAATTTTATTTAAATTGAATCAAAATATGATTTTTGAATATAGAGTTAACTATTTTGTAAAATAATTTAAATGAGAATTTTGAATTTATTATAAATGGTTTATGTATAAGATTTATAAAATTGATATTTTATGAATAAAATTAATTGAATTATAAACAAGTCTTATAAGTGTTAAAATGAAGTTATAAATGGAATATTATAAGTAGATAAGATTTATGAATTGATGAAGTTATAAAAGGAATGAATTTATAATAAGAAATTCATAAGTAAATAAACTTATAATAGGATTTTGGAATATAAATGAGATGTAAAAGGAATTGGTTAATAAAGGAATTTTATAAATTGAAGTTTTAATAAAATAGAAATGTGAATTATAAAGATTGTTTTATAAATACGAAATCAATTTAATTTGATAAGCTAAAAATGGATATCTATAAAAGGAAATATATCCACGTTTTTAAAGTGAAAAAATCCTTAAAAATAAATGGTTTAGGAAGTTATATTTAAAAATGAAGTTTGGATGTTTTGAAAATAAAGTAAATAGTGAATTCACTTATTATTAAAATAATTATATGGAAATGATTTCTAAATAGTGAAATATTAAAATGGTTTTGAAAATATATCTTTTCAAATATAATTTGAAGTAAATTATTTGGGAAAATGATTCAATTAGTAAAAGATTAATTAAAAGGCCCTAGTGATTGCTTACGGTGTAAGGTATTAGTTTGTTGCTTTGATAGTTAAATAACCAACTATTAAATAAATATTGACCTATTTATCGTTATTCGTTTGGAGAGACCGGTGACAGAGTTTTATTCTGAAAACCACTTCGGACCAACGTATATGCATTAGATTGTGCAGGTTATTGAAGATATTGATATTTAGGATTTTCATTAAGAAGGACTGCTTGTTGATCATTTGGGGTTAAAATCCCATTATACATATATTAGCAGTAGTCTCTTTGTAACGACCCGGAAATTTCGATCCCGAAATTTCCAGATAGTTAAGAAAAGAAGAAAAGAGAAAGAAGAAGAACTGAAAGAAACACACAATCTCACATTCGCAGCGGATAAAATATAATAGCAATTAGTAATCACAGTTATACAAAGAAAACTGTATCTGTCAATTACAGTTTATTATACATATATCAGAGTTACAATAGATTTACAATCACAGAACAGATAAATCAATCTGTTTCAGATACTGTAATATATCATATCTGAAGCTCTCCATACGTTACAGCACTCCAGCTCGCCTCTTGAGCTCCAGAATGTCCTTACCTGAAAATCTGTAATACTCGGTCTGACCCGAGCATTACATCAAAGTAACACCCGGGTCAGGCTGGAAACCAGCGTGAGTAAACCCATCTAACAAGGAATACAAAAGCATACAACTTATATGAACCTGGGGTAACTTATCAATCTACAACTTCACCAGCTGTTATAGACATTACTTATTTCACACGTCAATATCTAAGTGCCAAACTTAGATTAAATGGTTCATCTTACTTAAATCATTCCATATCAACCTATAGTTCCACATATCAATCTACACGGAGTCGAAGTGGTTTCGGGTATCCACTAATACCCGACTCCGGTCTCTTCGAATTCAATACCATCATATTAACCCAAGTTATTCAAATGAGATATAATTCAAACTTTAAATACAGTGTCACCCTTACACAGTAACTTTCCATTGACAGATATCCATATTCATGTAGTTTGTCAAAAACATATCGTATCACATAACATCTCATACCACATAGCAGAGATATCAACTAATCTTAGTATACTATATTATTCAATCATTCATAAGCAAAATTTATCAACCATACCTCTGTAATTAATTTAATTAACCACTAATAAATTAAATTAATTACTTCATTTACTTCTAGGTCCTGCTTACTAATCATTAATTAATGATACATAAATTTTCCGTCTTCATTAATCATCGTTGATAAATTATACTTTAATTATATTACATTCATCATTGATTAATGTATTAATCAATTACTCTTTAATCACTATTGTTGATTAATTAATCTTAATTAATCAACCTTTAATTACATCATTAATTATATTAATTAATTCTCCTTAATTACTTTTTCGATTAATTTTTAATCATATTTAATAATTAATCTTAAAATAATTATTCATTAATTACTTTACTAGGTAATTACTCATTCCCACTGACATTCAGTAATCATATTTTAACAAACCATCATGTGATTAGCTTAATTAATTAAAATAATTAATTAACTTGACTAATCACGATACTTTAATTAATTACATTGGGTAATTAAACCCTTAACCACTTCATTAAGTAATCATACTTAAAAAAAAATTCCATAATTCGATTATCTTTAATTAATTAATCAAATTAATCATCTTAAATTAATTATATTAATTAATCATTTAATAATCCTTAGTTAATGATTCTGCATTAACTATTAACAATCCTTTAATTACCCTTTAAGTAATTAAGTTTAATTTGTCATTTCTTAATCCAAATTAATTTATTTATATTAACCAATTAATTAATTAATTCTTCTAGTTACTCAATTATTTAAGTGCTTGACTATAACCTGATAAATCTTTAATTACTAATTAAATTAAACAATTCCCGAACTACTTAAGTTCTTAATAAATCTAAGATTAACCCATAATCTTAATTATTTACTTAATCGTCATGTGAATCTATTTAAAGGTTTTGAAATTAAGTTGTAACAAATTACCTCTTTGATTAATTATAAACTTAATCTTTATTTTCTTATTCAACTCAGGGATGTTTTAAAATTTTATTTAAAACTTTACTGTCATTTATATCCAGATTTAATAATTTTATTTTCAAATTTAAACAAAACTTACAGGTTTTAGAACTAAAACCTGTACCACACTTAATCCGAGCAATAACCACAACTGCTTCGAGACAGCAACCCATTTCTTCGTGCCAACTATCAAAATCACGAGTAAAAACTCAAGTAAAACAACACTACATCTACCCAGTACCCAGTGTTTATTAGAAACTCTAAAGTGCACGGTGCACGTGCACCCCGTCTCCCGCCGACTCCAGCACTTGCTCCGACCGTTGACAGATCGGCGATAACCCTACGGTCGTCTTACCCAACCCAGAAACCTGAAAGTATCATTCATTCAAAATCGAACTAATTCGACCCACACTGGAACCGATATTTATCGTTCCATTCCTTCCTGCTCCGCCGCTACCCACCACTAGGACCCACGTCCTCACGTCAGAAAGTTCACCAGCACCCCTCTACCATTTTCCCCCTTCTCCGGCCTCACTCGACGCCATCTAGCAACCAGAATATGTTGCGAACTCCCCTCGCCCAAAACACCTCTCAAAACCTAAATCTCTATTCCTTGACAATTTCGACCATCAGAAAAACTCACCATTATTTTTCCTGAAACCATACTGCCACCAGCTAACTCCGACCATAAACTCGACTCAGGTCATCTCACCGTTCGCCGTGAATTGGCAATGAACCCCAAAACCCCCAATCCCGACTATCTTGGAAGTTACAAAATTTAAAAAAATGATTTTTCTCCCAAAAATCGAGTTTTTGTATAGGTATTCAGTTTATGAATCTGAATTTATAAATAAAGATATTCGATCTTTCCCCTATCTAAATCTTGCCCTGTTCTTTTGAGTTTCCTGTAGGATTTCAATTTAAATTTAACTTAAATAAATTTATAAAACTTAATCTAAAATCAAAAAGATCAAATCTTGTTTAAAAACTATGTTCTAACAGCAATCAAGGGGTAAATAAATAAAAATTCAATTTGCCTGGAAACTAAAATCAGAAAACTTGGGTATACAGCATGCATCCTATTAATACATCCATATATATAATACAGAACTTATCCATATATATTCACATAAAACATATACACTCCATATCTTAGCATGCAATCAGACTTTTTAAATATTTAAGCTTTTGAAAGAAAAGAGTTACTCACATGTAAGATTTGAAACAGAAAAAAAAACAGGGAAGAATTTATTCTGGAACGGCTTGTCTTTGTTTTAAATTGAAAGTTTTGATTTTTCCCTTGATTGTTGAAGCTTTAATTCCTGCTCTTGATCAGGTTGCAACTTGTTGAATTTGAATTTTTTTTTTTCTGGGTTGATCTTGCTCATGTATATTTGCTCAGGCTACAAGTTGACACAGATTTTGATTTAGCTGAACTTAGTTTTGTTTTGATTTCTTTTTCTTCTTCTTTTTCCTTCTTTTTTTCTGGTTTAAGTTACAAGGTCCTTCTTCCTCCTTATTTGCTTAGTTTCTTTCATTCCAGGTTTTTTTTATTTACATTTTCAAATTTAGTAAGATAGGAAATGCCACTTATTAAGTTGCATGTAAATATAGTTACATTTGTTTTATTGTATATTAAAATTTGTTACACTTGTTTTTTTTTGTTTTGTTTTTTTTAAAATGCTAAATGACATGCATTTGTAAATCCTATATTATATTTACATTTGTAATAGCCATGTTTTTAGTATGTTTTAATATGTATTCATATAATATTTCAATTTAGTTTATTCATTTATAAAATGTCTTTTGTAAAAATTAAGCTTACATTTGTCAATGTAAATAATCACTTCCTTACAAGTGTAAATATGTAAAAAAATGAGATATTTTACAAGTGTTCAAACTTATATACAAATACCTCACATGTTATAAAAATGATTTTTTTAAAATGTTATTTTCTTTTTAATAATTTATTTAAGCCTTATATTCATAGTTCAACAAATGTCACTTATCATTTAAATTATGTTTAAGTCCTTGTTTTTTAATTAAATTTATAGCTTTGTTTTAAACCCCTTCCAATTAATTAATTTATGAATCAATTTCTTCTTGTTTTGTTTGTATAGCTTATGAATCATATTTTTCATTAATTAATCAAGTGTTTATATAAATTATGTAATTTTAGATAAAGAGAATATCAATCCTTTTATTAAATCTTGTTAAATTTTATACTTAAGTTATCATTGTACTTAAATTAATAACAATACACAAATGCTAGTGGTAAAGAAAATGTCCAATTTAGAAAATTCCTTTATATTCAAATCAATGTTTTCACATTATTTAACATACATATACACACCTATATACTTGTGCGTTTATATACTTAGAATTCCAACATTATAAAGTTTACACATATGAATTACTATAAGATTTATCATTTTAATATAATAATTATTATAGTTTTCAAATTTACTTATATACATCCCAACATTTTTAATTATCAAGTTTTTTTTATTAAATCCAAATGGAATCAGTATCTCAATGGTTCCAAATCAGTTAATTATCCAATTAACAGATATTAAAAATCCGGGGTTATCACATTCCTCCCCCCTTTGAATCTTTTCGTCCTCGAAAAGGAACGAAGCCAGATTTATTAAAATGCTTGTAATCAGATAAATTCTCTTTGATTATTTAAAACACTTTTAAAATCTATATAGTATTATAAATTAGTTTTTATGAAAATAGTTTTTATAACTCGATGTTTCAATAAGTCCGTCCTCGTTCTCATAGAAATTCGGTCATACGTTGAACAGGCGTAGGACTGAAAATCTACAAGTGCTTAGTAGACTCATCTTCAACATCCAGTGGAAATACTTTGAAAATAATTTTATTGAAAATATAGAAAATCATTTTTGAAAATAGAGGATATATTTTTGGTGAGAATGCTCTGGAAATCATCACCCCCATCCATGGTCGCAGTTAACCCGATGATTACGTTGCCGTCCCGACAAAATCCACAGATAACTGTAGGTCTCCGCGCCCCTCGATTACACCATGGAACCCGCTACAGATCGCAGCTACAACTGGGGTTACGTAGCTATCACAGCAAAAACCCATATAACTGTAGGCATCAGCGCCCTCGAATTCCGCTGCCAAAAATGAAACTTCTCCACTCCACTTGACCATAGATCGCAGTCTACCGATGTTGCGTTGCCTTCCCAGCAAAATCAAGTGTAGACCATTGACACTCATCCTCCACACGATTTTCGCTATGGTCCCCACAGTAGATCGCAGCGACATCGAGTTACACTATCGTCACAGCATAACCCAAATGCCCCTGTAGGCATCAGCGCCATCGACTTTCGCTACCCAAAAATCCTCACGAACTAGTTTTGTCCGGACTCCTCACAGGATCAACTTTAGAACCCCCTCCCCTTTTTTGGGGCTCTAGCCAGCACCACCCGGTGGTACTCCTGAGAAGTCCATTCCAAGGGAGTGCCTTTTTTCCTAGAGCATCATCAAAACATTTTATATTATACATATATAGTATCTTTAAATCATACACCTAGTATGATCTCATACAAAGCTCCTTTACTCAAAATCGATTATTCCAAAATCGATAATTCTCAAACTAGGCTTTCCAAATAGTATATTGATTTTACCCAAAAATCAAAAGCCTTTCCAAACCATAGGTTCCCAAAACCTTTTTCCAAAATCCTCATATGATTCTTTATATATATATATATATATATATAATCCTTTATAAAAATCTTTGGATCATTATAAACTTGTATAAAACTCCTTTATACTTCAAACAACTCCAAAAACCATTTTCTTCCGGCAAAAGATTCATCAAGGGAAGTTTTATCTTATATAACAAAGATATATATAACTTTGTTTATTCAAAAATCAAATATTCAAATTTGATTACCCTTTCAATACCATTTTCATTCACATCCGTACGATGTACACATACCATTCGTACGCCATACCAATCTGATCGCTCACTCGATCACACAATTTCACTTCCGAACTAGTATCGTCCACCCGACTTCCTAGTGCGGACACAGATCTGGTTTCTTGATCAGAAACCGTCATTCTCCTTGCATAGCCTTAACTATGATAGAGAATATCCAGAACCAATCAATAACCCATATCCAGGTTCGCCGTCGAAAATCGAGTGAAAAATCTCACTCAGATCGATATAAATATCTCGAAATTCTGTGCTCGAATCTGGATCAAATCACTATGTGAATAGAATAATATACGTACATCCTACGTATTTAACTTCATTAATTATTAGCCAAAATCAATTCAATTTCTATTCACATTCATTTTGATTATTCTTCACTTACTCACCAATTGCTTAAATTCATTCGGATTATCACCGCTATTCTTATCTCGATTGGGTATTTAACCAATAACAGTTTAGACCCCGTCCAGTTTATTTAGAAAATAGCTTGAAAATTTTAAAAATAAATAAGTAGTAGAAAAATAATTACTAGTTTGCAAAATAGCTGTAAAATAGTTCAGTAATTGTAAAATAATTGGTAAATAGTTAAATAGTCATAGAAATTTTAAATAATTGCAAAATAGCTATAAAATAGTAATTAGTAGTTGAAAATAGTAATTAGTTTATAGAATAGTTAGAAAATTGTTAAACAGTTTCAAAAATATAAAATAGTTTAATTTTTAAAAGAAAAATTGTACACATAATAAATAGCTTGGAAAAATAGGTTTATATTAAAAACAATTTATATTAAAAATAGTCCAGAGTCAAAACTATTCAATTTAAATTTCCTCTTCCTTTTAAATTGACCTAATTCCAATTTAAATAATTTCAATTTCCATTGAAATTGATTCGTTCCCAATTCAAGTTGAATTAATTCTCAATTTCAAAATCCATTTCCAAATCAAGTTGAATTATTCTTGATTTCTTCCCAAATTAAATTCAAATTCCTTTTGAATTTTAAATCTATTCAATCTTTAATTACAATTCCAAATTATTCAAATCAATTTGGACTAATTTCAAATTGAACCCACTTCAATGTCAAATCACTTCAACCTTTGTTTCAAATTAACCCAATTCAAATTTCCATTTGAATCTAATACTCATACATCTTCAATCACAATTTCAATCAATTCAAATCAAATTCAATTTGAACTAACTTCAAATTTCAAATTTAAACCATCTTGAATTATATCAATCCGAGTTAATACTTCAAATGTTGATTTAATTCCTTTAAATCAATTTACCCTTTTATCCCAACAATAGATTACCATACTCCATTTCTCATTCATTTAAACAAATCTAATCATAACTTAAAGATTTTTAACAACAATAGGATGATATCATCTAATTCATCTTAAAACATCCATCAAATTACAATTTCCAGATCTCAAACCCAATTTGAGATCACTCAAACTCCCTAATTCAAATCCACCATTTAACTTTCCAAGTTAAATCTTAATTTCATCTTCAAAATTTTAAATCAGGTTGATCATTCCAACTTATTTAACTTTTTCCCCAGTTAAACTCAATTCACTTAATCCAGTCTACCTTACCCAGTTTAAATTCCATTTCAAATTTTGAACTTCACATTAATAATTTTCCCGTTTATAAGTTCAAAAACTTATTACCTTGGGTATCACATCATATCCCAGATTCAAAACTCAATATTTAGAGTTTATTTCTAACCATCTTTGATATTATGTATATCCACATATATACATATTAATTTCTTTTACATGCCAAGTTATACTTTAAAATTTTAAACCACCTTTGGTTTTTAATTTAAACAAATTCTTTTAAAATTTCAAACAAGCCTTGTTTGAAATAGGACCCTTTCATTTGAATATATTAAATAACATCTCTTATTTTAAATAAGATCATATTCAAAATAGTTTGAATAATATTATCTCCCTTAACAGTTTGAAATCAATTTAAATGTTTAAATTTAGAATTCAAAACTTCACAATTTCAAATCCACTTCAATTTCCATCCTTTCTAATTTACAAGTTATTCTCATCAAATGGTTATTTCCTTAAAACATTTTATTGTTTAAAACAATCATCCATTATTAAACTCAATAACCATTCAATTTCCTGGTTTGAAACCAATTCTGATTCATCTTATTTTGAAATTCTTCCTTAACTTTAAGATTTTAATTTAAGTTTGAATCCATTTCAACTTATGCTTATTTAATATTAATTTGGTTGTATTATATTACTTCTTAATTCTTACTATCACCTTTAATTTAATTAATACTACAACCAATTTCCTTAATATAATAGATAGTCTATTTCTTATATAAGATTCATTTATTTTTGAAATCATTTTAAAAACTTTATATAAGAAAATAACAAGTACGCTCTCTCATATATATATATACACTCAACTCATTCTAGGGTACTGTTGACCCTATCTTTAATGAGTAATCCCACCAGAGCCAAGGTTCTCGCTTAACCTTCTGCTCTGATACCAAATGTAACGACCCAGAAATTTCGATCCCGAAATTTCTAGATAGTTAAGAAAAGAAGAAAAGAGAAAGAAGAAGAACTGAAAGAAACACACAATCTCACATTCGCAGCGGATAAAATATAATAGCAATTAGTAATAACAGTTATACAAAGAAAACTGTATCTGTCAATTACAGTTTAATATACATATATCAGAGTTACAAATAGATTTACAATCACAGAACAGATAAATCAATCTATTTCAGATACTATAATATATCATATCTGAAGCTCTCCATATGTTAAAGCACTCCAGCTCGCCTCCTGAGCTCCAGAATGTCCTTACCTGAAAATCTATAATACTCGGTCTGACCCGAGCATTACATCAAAGTAACACCCGGGTCAGGCTGGAAACCCGCGTGAGTAAACCCATCTAACAAGGAATACAAAAGCATACAACTTATATGAACCCGGGGTAACTTATCAATCTACAACTTCACCAGCTGTTATAGACATTACTTATTTCACACGTCAATATCTAAGTGCCAAACTTAGATTAAATGGTCCATCTTACTTAAATCATTCCATATCAACCTATAGTTCCACATATCAATCTACAAGGAGTCGAAGTGGTTTCGGGTATCCACTAATACCCGACTCCGGTCTCTTCGAATTCAGTACCATCATATTAACCCAAGTTATTCAAATGAGATATAATTCAAACTTTAAATACAGTGTCACCCTTACACAGTAACTTTCCATTGATAGATATCCATATTCATGCAGTTTGCAAAAACATATCATATCACATAGCATCTCATATCACATAGCAGCGATATCAACTAATCTTAGTATACTATATTATTCAATCATTCATAAGCAAAATTTATCAACCATATCCTCTGTAATTAATTTAATTAACCACTAATAAATTAAATTAATTATTTCATTTACTTCTAGGTCCTGGTTACTAATCATTAATCAATGATACATTAATTTTCCATCTTCATTAATCATCCTTGATAAATTATACTTTAATTATATTACATTCATCATTGATTAATGTATTAATCAATTACTCTTTAATCACTTATTGTTGATTAATTAATCTTAATTAATCAACCTTTAATTACATAATTAATTATATTAATTAATTCTCCTTAATTACTTTTTCGATTAATTGTTAATCATATTTAATAATTAATCTTAAAATAATTATTCATGAATTACTTTACTAGGTAATTACTCATTTCCACTGACATTCAGTAATCATATTTTAACAAACCATCATGTAATTATCTTAATTAATTAAAATAATTAATTAACCTGACTAATCACAATACTTTAATTAATTACATTGGGTAATTAAACCCTTAACCACTTCATTAAGTAATCATACTTAAAAAAAATTCCATAATTCGATTATCTTTAATTAATTAATCAAATTAATCATCTTAAATTAATTATATTAATTAATCATTTAATAATCCTTAGTTAATGATTCTGCATTAACTATTAACAATCCTTTAATTACCCTTTAAGTAATTAAAGTTTAATTTGTCATTTCTTAATCCAAATTAGTTTATTCATATTAACCAATTAATTAATAAATTCTTCTAGTTACTCAATTATTTAAGTGCTTGACTATAACCTGATAAATCTTTAATTACTAATTAAATTAAACAATTCCCGAACTACTTAAGTTCTTAATAAATCTAAGATTAACCCATAATCTTAATTATTTACTTAATCGTAATGTGAATTTATTTAAATGTTTTGAAATTAAGTTGTAACAAATCACTTCTTTGATTAATTATAAACTTAACCTTTATTTTCTTATTCAACTCAGGGATGTTTTAAAACTTTATTTAAAACTTTACTGTCATTTTTATCCAGATTTAATAATTTTATTTTTAAATTTAAACAAAACTTATAGGTTTTAGAACTAAAACCTATACCACACTTAACCCGAGCAATAATCACAACTGCTTCGAGACAGCAACCCATTTCTTCGTGCCAAATATCAAAATCACGAGTAAAAACTCGAGTAAAATAACACTACATCTACCCAGTACCCAGTGTTTATCAGAAACTCTAAAGTGCACGGTGCACGTGCACCCTGTCTCCGGCCGACTCCAGCCCTTGCTCCGACCGTTGACAGATCGGCGATAACCCTACGGTTGTCTTCCCCAACCCAGAAACCTGAAAGTATCATTCATTCAAAATCGAACTAATTCGACCCACACTGGAACCGATATTCATCGTTCCATTCCTTCCTGCTCCGCCGCTACCCACCACTAGGACCCACGTCCTCTCGTCAGAAAGTTCACCGGCACCCCCCTACCATTTTTCCCCTTCTCCGGCCTCACTCGACGCCATCCAGCAACCAGAATATGTCGCGAACTCCCCTCGCCCAAAACACCTCTCAAAACCTAAGTCTCCATTTCTTGACAATTTTGACCATCAGAAAAACTCACCATTATTTTTCCTGAAACCACACTGCCACCAGCTAACTCCGACCATAAACTCGACTCAGGTCATCTCACCGTTCGCCGTGAATTGGCAATGAACCCCAAAACCCCCAATCCCGACTATCTTGGAAGTTACAAAATTTAAAAAAAATGATTTTTCTCCCAAAAATCGAGTTTTTGTATTGTTATTCAGTTTATGAATCTGAATTTATAAATAAAGATATTTGATCTTTCCCCTATCTAAATCTTGCCCTGTTCTTTTGAGTTTCCTGTAGGATTTTAATTTAAATTAACTTAAATAAATTTTTAAAACTTAATCTAAAATCAAAAAGATCAAATCTTGTTTAAAAACTAAGTTCTAACAGCAAATGGATCAAGGGGTAAATATTTTTTTTAATTTGCCTTGAAACTAAAATCAGAAAACTTGGGTATACAGCATGCATCTTATTAATACATCCATATATATAATACAGAACTTATCCATATATATTCACATAAAACATATACACTACATATCTTAGCATGCAATCAGACTTTTTAAATATTTAAGCTTTTGAAAGAAAAGAGTTACTCACCTGTAAGATTTGAAACAGAAAAAAAACAGGGAAGAATTTATTCTGGAACGGCTTGTCTTTGTTTTAAATTGAAAGTTTTGATTTTTCCCTTGATTGATGAAGCTTTAATTCCTGCTCTTGATCAGGTTGCAACTTGTTGAATTTGAATTTTTTTTTTCTCGGTTGATCTTGCTCATGTATATTTGCTCAGGCTACAAGTTGACACAGATTTTGATTTAGCTGAACTTAGTTTTGTTTTGATTTCTTTTTCTTCTTCTTTTTTCTTCTTTTTTTCCGGTTTAAGTTACCAGGTCCTTCTTCCTCTTTATTTTCTTAGTTTCTTTCATTCCAGGTTTATTTTTATTTACATTTTCAAATTTAGGAAGATAGGACATGGCACTTGTTAAGTTGCATGTAAATATAGTTACATTTGTTTTATTGTATATTAAAATTTGTTACACTTGTTTTTTTTTTTAAATGCTAAATGACTTGCATTTGTAAATCCTATATTATATTTACATTTGTAATAGCCATGTTTTTAGTATGTTTTAATATGTATTCATATAATATTTCAATTTAGTTTATTCATTTATAAAATGTCTTTTGTAAAAATTAAGCTTACATTTGTCAATGTAAATAATCACTTCCTTACAAGTGTAAATATGTAAAAAAAAATGAGATATTTTACAAGTGTTCAAACTTATATACAAATACCTCACATGTTATAAAAATGATTTTTTTTAAATGTTATTTTCTTTTTAATAATTTATTTAAGCCTTATATTCATAGTTCAACAAATGTCACTTATCATTTAAATTATGTTTAAGTCCTTGTTTTTTAATTAAATTTATAGCTTTGTTTTAAACCCCTTCCAATTAATTAATTTATGAATCAATTTCTTCTTGTTTTGTTTGTATAGCTTATGAATCATATTTTTCATTAATTAATCAAGTGTTTATATAAATTATGTAATTTTAGATAAAGAGAATATCAAACCTTTTATTAAATCTTGTTAAATTTTATACTTAAGTTATCATTGTACTTAAATTAATAACAATACACAAATGCTAGTGGTAAAGAAAATGTCCAATTTAGAAAATTCCTTTATATTCAAATCAATGTTTTCACATTATTTAACATACATATACACACCTATATACTTGTGCGTGTATATACATAGAATTCCAACATTATAAAGTTTACACATATGAATTACTATAAGATTTATCATTTTAATATAATAATTATTATAGTTTTCAAATTTACTTATATACATCCCAACATTTTTAATTATCAATTTTTTTTTATTAAATCCAAATGGAATCAGTATCTCAATGGTTCCAAATCAGTTAATTATCCAATTAACAGATATTAAAAATCTGGGTTATCACACTCTTCGTTATGAAATATCCAATGAAAGGACTACTCACTACTAATCCTAGGGGTGATTCCCGACAAGATGTGGTAGGAAAGTACCTTCGGTTTGTCCTGTTCCTAGACAACTCGTACGGATGGATGTCTGCACAGCATTTTCTGAGATTATGTACATTGGTTTTTACAAGCATACATCAGTGGTGGTGGAGAAGTCAACTTCTCTTAGCTTAACACCTCCTTTGAGACATAAGAGCTCAAGGTTGTATTTTTGTGGAAGGCAATTAGTAGTCAATGGAAATGGCAATGTGGCAATCAAAGATGATGTGATATGTGATACGTGAAAGGTAATTGTTACCTCAGGCCTCATCAACCAGAAATGAAAAAAACAGGGTTAGATGCAGCAAGGCTAAGTGGTTCATCCCCAATTAGGATATGATCATCCCCTTCTAAATTTATTTCTTCTCGTTATGACATTCGAGATGCAAATTATTGTGGATGTATGCTATGAGGGTCCTCGAATAAAGGTCGGTATAGACCGAGGGATGACATATTCGGTTCTACTTAGTTATAGATTTAGGCCTATCTTGTGTTGGTAGAGGGCAGATGTTCTGTACCTCGGGACATCCATCTAGAGGTGTATCCATCGGAAGGTAGTCCCTTCACCTGGTCATTTGTATAGAAATCCAAACTCCACTACGTGCCTACCATTTTGTTTGTAAAGCCTAGTATTATGGAATTTAATAATCGTAACAATTTTTGCTATTTTAATTATTTTTTGTGTACTAGATACTAGTATAATATAACATGATTTGATATGAAATTCTTTGGTTATCGTAAGGTAAAAAATCATCCGTGTTTATTTGTGGGCATGTATTACGAGATACCTTTCTTTCGATAGAAGAACATTTTGATAAATTTAAAATAATTTTAAGTTGAGATGTGTTTTTCTCATGTTGGTTCACCAGACTGATCCGGTTGTTCTTTCTTTTCAATACTTAGGCCAGATCGACTATATTTACAGGTTCAGATTTGGTGCTCTTGGAGCTTCAGCAAGAGAGCTGGAGATCTTCATGTCCTATACGTGTATCTAGTTTAATTTCCGCTGCATTGTTACAGTTTATATTATCAGCAATTGTAAGGGCGGGTTATTATAACTATCCAGGCTGATGACTAGTGATTGATTGTTTAGCTTTAATGGATGTATGTATATGATATTATAGTTTCTATTTTGCAAAGATTATTCGTCTATATTATATGTTACTCCGCTGCGATGTGAGATTCTATATTCTTTTGTATCGATGGAAGTGATCGTTCCAGGTATGTTTGCTTAGTGTCTTCTGTATCGATGAAACGTTGACCACTTCAATCGGTTTATGCTACTGGAGTACAAAATGCCTTCCCTTGGATAAGAAACCATATAAAAGGCTTTTGAACTTAGAAAAATTTCTCACTTTCTTTTTCCTTTACCTTCCACTTTGTATCTATAACAAGCATGCGAAAAAAGAACTACAGAAGTCTTCGCCTCCAAAACACTTAGTTTTTAATCTTAATCCAATTCATTTGAAATGGTAATTCATTGAACAAAACCACTTTAAGATGACAAGACTCAAGTATTAATGCCATTTCGTTTGAAGTAGTGGTCATTTCCGACGTCGTCGATGCTGGAACATGGACGGAGTGGGGCCACGGAGCTTTTTAATGGCATTTTGAGAATTTGGGGAAGAAGGAGAGCTATCGATCGAGGCGATGGAGCTACTCGTATCAATACGAGGCGTGGATCAATCTAGGATGTTGTGAAGTGGTTCATATCGGTGGAGGATAGAGGAAGCAGCTTCATATCAATCTGGAATGGTGGGAGCTCGTATCGATCTAGGCTGATGGATACAAAATTGCTTGCCCTGGATTAATAAGAAGAGGCATTGATCTAGGGTAATCGATACGAAGTCAATGTTTTTGGGATCGATACGAAAAAAGTTGATTCATGGATCGACCGATACAAACTCTTACCCCTTAAATCAATACGAAGGAAAACTTTTGGAGGATTGATCCAAGTTGAACCTTGATGGGTATGAAACTTATTCATATTTGAAATTTTGACTCGGATGAGCTTCAGCCTTTTACATCTGGACTTGACTATTGAACTGCATATTTGACCATCCTTCGAAGCTCTTCGATGGAACTATAATTTGACAAACATAACGAACTTCAACATGGATCGTTCTTCGAAGTCAGGTTGGTACTGTTGGGATGGTCAGTGATGACGGTTACTCCGGTTGAATCTCGAAGTCTTATTGTTTTACTATCTTTCGAACTTGTAGAAACTAAAAGTATTATATAGCACTGCACTACACAACACGATCATTCACTTCACACCGAGGAGGAACATGGATTTATTGCCATCTAATGATGATTTTTACTGAGTTCAATGGCTATGGTTCCTGGAAGCTCCAAGCCGCAAAATATTCAGAGTCCTCCACTACGTAGAATTAAAGTGCCGGACATTGCGGCAGATGTAATTAGTCCCGCCCCAGATGAACTGTCGGGTGCAGCTTTTGCTCTAAATCCGGAGGATTCTATTCGCTCTAAGATCTCCGAAGACATGTTAGGCAAGATCTACCTTACGTATGGATAATCACTAGTTGATGTTTTATTACCAAGGCCGGAAGACAGAGCACACATGTGATAACCCGAAATTTCAGAATATCTGTAACTGATAAAGTAACTGAATTTAATTATTGAGAATACTGATTTATAGATTGAACAGATAAGAATTCCGATAATAAAGGAAATCTGAATATATATAATATTAATAATGAGTTGTTTTTATATATAGATGTGAATAGATTTTAATAATAATAAAACTGTTATTTCAAATTGAATGTGTAGTTATTTGACTTTAATTTGGATTTTTTTAAGTAATTCTATTTATTTTATTTTTTTAAATGTAAATAAAAACTTTTTAACTTAATCTGTTAATTTACAAATACTTATATATATATATAACTTTATAGTAATAAAACCAATTATATATAAATACATATTAACTAATTAATTAAACAAAGATTCATTTTTTTCTTCTTCTTATATTAACATATTAACTAAATAATTAATTAACATTTAATAATAACTACTTAAATTTAGAGACAAGTGTAATCTTCTTAAGCCTTATAATAACACATGTTAAATAATAAAGTAAGGTTTATGACAAATGTTATATTTTGGGACAGGTGTCTTTTATTTTATTTTTCTTTTAATCAAATCAAATTTTAGCTTATAAAAAAATCTTCTTTTTCTCATTTTTTTTCTTTTCTTCTTCTAAAATCTAAAGACAAACAAATTTGAAAAAAATATATAAACACTTCCTCAAAAACTAAAATCTGAATCATCTTCAAATTCTGTAAATCTGAAATTTGCAAAAAAATCCTGTAACCTCTATAACCGATCAAGCAAATCTGCAGCATTCATAACAAAACTGTTTTGAGGACTGCATTTCACTTAGAATCTGGAATCAAAGCAGCATGCATACAAATATAATCAGGAAGTAACTACAAACTGGATTTAAAGTTACAAAATTCAAAGAAGCAAGCAACTCAAAGTTTGGAAATCAAAGCATTTCAGTTCAAAGGCTTTTCTGTTTCAAAAGAATAAAAACAGAGACAAGCATCTGCAACTCAACACCTAAAGTAAGATTAGTTTTCAAATTATAAACAACTCAAGAAAGCAGTTTCAGGATTTTAAACTTGGCTCTATTATCTTCCAGAGGTGAGTAAACCACTATCATTTTTTTTTATAGCTAAATTTGTATGATTTCTGGATGCATGAGATTATGTGTGAAGCAATATGTTTTGTATAATGTAAAGTTTGTAGAAGTATATCTGAATTTCAGGGTAAATAAGTACAAGCGTGTCTGGGTAAAAATAAAAAAAATATAATATGGTCTCTGTTTTGATTTTAGTAACTAAATCAGGATTGAAAGTTTAAATCTCATATATAATGAGTTTCAGGTTATGATCTTAAAATGAAATGTGTTAGTTTTTACCTAATTCGATTTTTAAATAAAATATTATTAAAAGAATGTAAAGCATTAAATCCTGTTCTATTCAAACAATAAAGGTGAGTGAACATTAATTTGTTTTAACTAAATTTGGGTGCATGACTAGAAGCTTGATGATAAATTGTTGCATGTGTGAACTAAGTATATTTATTTTGAATCTACTTGTATGTTTATGTTTAAAGCTTCTATATTTATATAGGTGTTGATCCAGTATATGGAAATAAAGATTGATATCTGTTTTGTAATTTATAGAGTCCAGAAATTAAAATATACATATAAATATAAAAATTTGCCATTCTAGTTACTACTGGATTTAATGATTCATAACAAATATGATCTTTAGGATTATAATCTTAAATTTAAATTTTTGTTAAAAAATTTAATGTGAATTTTCTCTGGAGCAAAGGAAGAACACTAAGAGTTTTTTTTTTAAATATGATAAAACCAAGTTCTGTGATTTCTTGATTCAAGTTTGCAACTTGAATCAACATAAAAAAACTTGATTTTTTAAAAACAAGATTAAGAATTTTAAGTGTGGAATTTTGAAGCATTTCTGGGATGATCAGGAATGACTTTTTGATCAATTTCTGGTGACTGGGTGGATTCTGAGGATTGTGGCTTGGATTGGAGCATTTGAAGTGATTGTTGAACCTAAGAAAAATAGGGGAGGAGGAAATCAATCATCGAAGAAGTTGAATTTGGGAAATTTAGGGTTTAATATTGTTTTTGGGTCGTGACTAGAAATGGAGTGACTGTAAATTGAGGGATGCATCAAGTTGCGTGAAAATTAATGGATAGCTGCGTGGTAGCGTCACGGAGGTGTAGCTGAAGTTGCGCAGTGATCGATGATCAGAATCGTGATGATTAAGAGGGTTTTCTGGTAAAGTTATGGGATTAGGTTCGTTGGTGATACTCGTTTTTGTTTTGTACCTTATGATTTTGGTTTGAGGGTCGGAAAGAGGAGTGGGCTTCACCGCCGACCTGTAAGGGGTGTCGTCGTTGGAGGCGACGACATTGGTGAACTGTGCACGTGCACAGTAACATTGCCGTGCCAATTCTGTTGGTTTCGTGTGCGTTTGGGGTGGCTCGGGTGATTTGGCTTAGTGCTCGAGTATGAACTCGAGATGGTGAGGAGATACTCTCTAGTATTTGGTAAGTTTAAAACTAAACTAAACTAAACTAATAAAAAGGAAATAGGGAAGGAAGGGGAGGAACAGAGCCATATTTGTCACAGTTGCTCTCTTGTTTTAATAGTACATGGTTTCTAAAGTTTTTAATAACCAGTTTTTTTTATTTTTATTTAATGTATGATTAAGATAAGGCTTGTAAAAAAAATATAAAAGGTTTAGTTTAAACTAATTAAGATTTAAAATTAATTACTTGGAAATAGTTAATTAAGGATCATTGATTTGGAAGAATTTATGTAATAAATGATATATCTTAATTTTAATCATGTTTTGTTAACAAAAGTATTTGAAGTATAATTACTTAATTAACTTAAATGTTTAATTTAAGTAATTAAATTAAGATACATTAGTTTGTGTAATTAATCGAGCGTAATTAGTTACTTAATATAAAAAATTGATTAGTCAAGGTTAATCAATTAAGAAATAAGTAACTAAGAGGTTAATTACTTAATGTTAAAGAAGATTATTAAAAATAATTACTCAATAAAGAAATTAAAGGAAATTAATTACCCTGTGTAATTAATTAAATTAACATGGTTGATTTTAATTAATTAATTAAGTTTAATTAATTAAGTTTAATTAATTAAAGAGGATTACTTAATAATAGGATTAAGTATAATTACTTAACGTAATTAATGGAGTACAATTACTTAAGAAAGAAATTAATGAGTAATTACTAGATGAAATTAATTGAGTGATGATTTGTTAATGAAAGTAATTTGAGTTTGATTACTTTGGGTGATTAATCAAGGGATTAATCAAAGAGATTAATTAAGGAGTTTAATTAATTTAATGAAGTAATTAAGGTAGTTAATTACTAGATGAGATTAATTAGGGATGATTAATAATTGTGTTTAATTTTAAAAAATAATAATAATTACTTTAGTGTAATTAAAGAATAATTAATCAAGGGTGATTAATTAAGGTGATTAAATAGAGAATGATTAATTTATTGTTTATAATTAATTGGTGGTTATATAAGCAAGATTTATATTGATGAAGAAATTAATTTAATTCATTTTAAATTATTATAGTGTGATTATTGGATCCTTGCTTATGTATGGATAAATGATACTGTTTGATTTAGCAGTTTGAAAAGTATGGTCACCTATCAAAATGCAATGATGTGTATAATGGAATCCTGTATTTAGAAAGTTTGAATTGTTTTTCATTTGAATAACTTGGGTTAAGGAACATTGGATTCGAAGAGACCGGAGTTGGGTATTAGTAAATACCCGAAACGACTTCGATTCTTATAATTTGATAGTTGAAACTAATAAGGTGAAGTGGAATGACTTAAGTAAATTGGACCATTTAAAGCTAAGTTTTGTACTTAGTAATTGATGTGTGAAATGATTGATGTCTATAACAACTTGTGAAGTTGTAAATCGATATAAGTTACCCCGGGTTTATATAAGTTGTATACTTTTGTATTCCATGTTAGATGGGTTTACTCACGCTGGTTTCCAGCCTGACCCGGGTGTTACTTTGATGTAATGCTCGGGTCAGACCGAGTATTACAGATTTTCAGGTAAGGACGTTCTAGATCTCAGGAGGCGAGATGGATAGCAGGAACGTATGGAGCGTACTCGCTGTATATATTATAGTAGTATATCTGAACATATTGATTTAAACTGTCCAATGTTGTGTAAATGTTGTAACTTTGATGTATAAATGTATAAGTGAATTAACACAGTTCTTCTTTGTAAAACTATTATTTATGTGATATTATACTTTATCCGCTACGAATGTGAGATTCTGAGTTTGATTTCCTGTTTCTTCTTCTTTCTATTTCTTCTTTTCACTAACTATCTGGAATTTTCGGATCGAAAATTTCTGGTCGTTACATTTTGGTATCAGAGCTGAAGGTTAAGCAAGAACCTTGGCTCTGGTGGGATTACTCATTAAGGATAGGGTAAGTGGCACCCTAGGATGAGTAGAGTATATAAGTATGAGAGAGCGTACTTGTTATTTTCTTATATAAAGGTTTTTTAATGATTTCAAAAGTAAATGAATCTTATATAAGAAATAGATTATCTATTATATTAAGGAAATTGGTTGTAGTATTAATTAAATTAAAAGTTATATTAAGAATTAAATTAAGAAGTAATAAAATGCAACCAAATTGAAACTGGAATTAAATAAAAATAAGTTTGAAATGGATTCAAACTAAAATTGAAATCTTGAATTGGAGAAGAGTTTTAGAATAAGATAATTATAATTGGAAATGATAAATAAAGAGGGAGTTGCTTAATGAAATAACTGGAGATAAGTAATTTAAGGGACAATTAATTAATAAAGGTAATTAAGAAATAAGTTGATTACCGAATGTGATTAATTAGTGATGTAATTAATTTAAAGAAATAATAAATAATATTATTTAATGCATTTGAATGAAATGGTCCTATTTCAAACAAGAGTTGTTTGAAAATTTAAAGGGAATTCGTTTTGAATTAAAACCAAAGGTGGTTTAAAATTTTAAAGTATAACTTGGTATGTAAAAGAAATTAATATGTATACATGTGGATATACATAATATCAAAGGTGATTGGAAATAAACTCTAAATGGTGAGTTTTGAATTTGGAATAAGATGTGATACCCGAGGTGATAAGTTTTTGAACTTATAAATGGAAAGATTATCAATGTGAAGTTTAGAATTTGAAATGGAAGTTCAAATTGGGTAAAGTTGACTGGATAAGTAAATTGAGTTTGACTTGAAAAAAAAAAGTTAAATAAGTTTGAATGATCAGCCTGATTTGAAATTTTCAAGATGAAATTAGGATTTAACTTGGAAAGTTAAATGGTTAATTTGAAATTGGAGTTTGTGTGATCTCAAAATGGGTTTGAGATATGGAAATTGGAATTGATGGATGTTTTAAAATGAATTGAGTGATATCATCCAATTGTTATTAATAATCTTTAAAATGTGAATTGGATTTGTTTAAATAAACGAGAAATGGAGTTTGGTAATCCAGTGTTGGGATAAAAAAGGTAAATTTATTTAAAGAAATTAAATCAACAATTGAAGTATTAACTCGAATTTATGTAATTCGAGATGGTTCATAGTGAACTGGAATTTGAAGTTGGTTCAAATTGAATTTGATTTGAATTAATTGAAATGATGATTGAAGATGTATAAGTATAAAATTCAAATTGAAAATTTGAATTGGATTGGTTTGAATAATTTGGAATTATAATTAAAATTGAATAGTTTTAAATTCAAATGGAATTTGAATTAAATTTGGGAGGAAATCAAGAATAATTCAACTTGATTTGGAAATGAAATTTGAAATTGGGATCAATTCAAACTGAAGTTGAAATGGATTAGGAATTGAAGCGGGTTTGTAACATTCCTGAAAATTTATTAAGTTTAATTTGGCAATTAAATTAATTTTTGAAAATAAAATGAGAATTAATTAGAAAATTTTCTAGGATAAATAAATAAATAATTTGATTATTAATAGAAATTTATATTAGAAATTTAAGGATAAGTGATTTATAAAATAAATATTGAGTTTCAAAATAAAATGTATCAAAAAAAAAATAAGAAAAGTATTTAAAAGCTTGAGATTAATAAAATGATAGTAATAGTTGTTTTCTAAAATATTAATTTTTATTTGGAAGATGTATCAATTTTCATAATATTATTTTTAAGTTAAATTTTCATACATAAATAAGTGTGATTAATTGTTAATATGAAATCAAAGTGTTTGAATCCATTCTTTTCTTTTGTAAAATTTATACAAAATAAAAAAAAATATGAATGTAAATGGTGTAAATATAAATTTTTAAATAAATGTATGAACTAAGTTTAAATAATATTGGTCATAAGGATTGAATACATATTGGAATTGAATTTTAAATGATATGTTTTAAAATAATTGGCATTTAAAAAAAATCATTGAAGTGTAACTTGTATAATGTAAATATTGGTTAGAAACAATTCTTTTAAAACTTTGTGTATATGTATATACAAATGGCATCATTGCATTTATAAGATAATCAAATTTAAAATTAAAAAAAGAAAGAAATAACATTTTTTTTTTCAGCTATGAAACAAATAAAAGATGACAAAGATAATCAATGGCATATCTTTTGCACACTAGAGAATATCATTAGCCACCAAACACCCCCTATCAGCCACCAATCAAATCTGCAAATCAAAGATTTGGACAAGAAAAAAAAATAAAAAAATAAAAAAAAGCATAGATATCAGCTGAAGATCAAGCTTGTTTACAGCAGCATCAAATCTGAAAAGCAACAGTAAACAACAGATTTGAGAATCTCAAATCTCAACATTCAAGAAATCAAAATATACAAAACCAGGAAATAAAAGTAAAGTGCAAACAAGAATCAAAAATCAAAGCTACAACCTGAAAATAAGTGAGAGCTTCAGATTGAAACTCAGTTTCAAAACCAAAAAGTAAAGTCAAAATTCAACCTGGAAGTTAAAAGAAAAAAAGGGAAAAAATCTGGATCAAGGCAAAGACCAGAGTTTCTCAAATCTGGAAGTAAGCAAGCTTCAGGTTAAAAGTTTTCAAAGTTCAAGCCTGAAGCAAAGCAAAGGAATTCAAAGCAACCTGAAAAATAGAGTGAAAACAAAGTAAAGCATTTCAAAGATCAGGAAAACAAACTAGAGAGAGATTAAAATCTGGAAAACAATTCAAATAGCAATACAAATATCAACCTGGAAAAGCAAATCTGGGTTCAAAGCTCTCTGGAAATAATTGAAGGCAAGTAAATTTATTTTTATTTAAAAAATTGAATTGATGTTAGTAATCAGAAAATGAAACAAAGATTTAAACAACCTTATTTAACAGTTGCAGGAAGAAACTAGGTTCAAAGATTAAATTCATTCCTGGATTTCAAGTGGCAGAGGAAAAAAAAGGAAGCTTCTTGTGTATAACAATATTTCAAACCTGTAAGTAAATAAAATTGTTTGTATATAATAAATTAAGTACAACAAAGATTTGAACAACTTTGTAAATCAGTTCAGGAAACAAATCAAACAAATTCAAAGTTTTCAAAGCACTTGAACAAATCAAAAGGGAAATGCAAAGCAATCAAAGAAAGAAAGAAAGAAAAAAAATGCAGGCTTGTTTCCTCTCTGTTCTTCTCTGGTACAAATACCCAGGTGAGCAAACTATTTCTTTTCAACTATTAATATGTTTTAATACTCTGATGCTTGTGAGAAAACTTTTGTTTCCTCAAATCTTTGGTTGCTGCGTGGATGTTGGATGACGTAGGAAATTAAACTTTGTTTACATCCTGAATATATGTATGAATGTTTGGTTTTTTCATGTTGATTATATAAATTCAATCTCTGGCTCTAGTCAGGAAAAAAAAAAAGTGAAAACCTGTAAACAACTTTGTTTTTTTTTTCTTCCTTTCCCTCTGTCTCTCTTTCCTGTTACATTGAGATATAGGTTTACAAGTAAACCATAAAAAAAAAAAATTGAGTCTCCAAAATAAAGCAGTGTTGAGTTATAATCTATAAATGAAAAATGTTAGAGATACTTAGAATCAATTTTTAAAAATAATTTTAACTATAAAATATCAGAAAATAACTCAAATTTTGTGGAATTACAGAGATATCATAAACATGTCCAAAATTTGATGATTTTAAAATTGGGTTTTGACTTCATAATTAGATTTGAATTACAAAACGAGGAATTTTAAAGCAAGTTTCGAGATTTTTAGATCTATATATAGTGCGCATTATTGAGTTGAACGGTAAACGTTCTTCGGTTAATTGCCGTCGATCGAGGCAAAATTGGGGCTTAAGATTTTTGTCAGAGGAAGCTCGTAGTTCGAGAATAATGGGAAAAATACTCATTGAATTTATTAATAACCATGGTGGAGTCATGGTGAGGTTATAGGGTTTTAGAGTTCGTTTTTGAACAACGGGTTGAGGTGGAGATTGCGTCAAGCTCACTGCATCGGATTATACCGGAGTTGGGCTAAGCGTTGCATTGTTGAACGAGGTGGTTTTTGTCGCGGTGGCTTGGCCTCTGTTGGCCTGAGGCGGGGTGCAAGGTGATTACGCGGTGATTGGGTTAGTCGTTTTGGGTTTCCAAATTGTTGCTGAGATACTCGATCTCGATTTCCAGTTGAACTCGAGTTGCTGGGTGGTCGTGGCGTTAGAGGGGATGGCTGTCGACTTGTCAACGTTAGTGGCGATCGTCAGAAGTGGCTCTGGGGTTGTGCACGTTGCACGTGGGCATTCGTGTATCTGATGGGTATCACGTTGGAGAAGAAGAAGGTTACTCAGGGGCGACTCGTGAAATTTGCAAATTTGCTCGAAGTAAAAGAAGATGTGGGGTGTTCCTGAATACAGTTAAAGTTGAAGAAGGAATGGGTTTTATCAGGTTTGCGTTCGAGGATTTTGTGTTTTGGCTCGAAGTCAGGGATGTGAGGACTCGAGTGTGTTAGATATTACAGGTTTATGTATTAAAACTGCCAATATTTAAGTTTTTAAATATGTTTCAAAATGAAATGCTACTCGAAGTTTTACTCGAGTTATTTTAGTGTTTTGCTCAAGTTAGGTTAGACTCGAGTGATTTAGGTCTATCTCGAGTTAGTTTTGTTCGAGTTTGAAACTTGTTCCGTTTGAAAATCTAAACTGAAACTTAAAATGTTAAGCAAAAATTTGAAATAAGTTTTAAATCTAATTGTAAATTATGGATTCAAGCTTAATTCGAATCATAGCGGGAAATGAATAAAGTTTAAATTCAAATTTGTTTAAATAAAATTTAAAAAAAAAAGGGTTAAGTGTTTAAAAGTGTTTTTAAACCAATTCGAATTTAAATTGGAATTTGAAATGTAAAGAAATGTTTTAAACAAAGTTTAAATTTGATTCAAATATAAATTTGAATCTTTGTTTTAAAATAAATCTAAGTTTTTAAATTTAATGTTTAACAATTTTGAATGATAATTTAACCATAGATAAGGAAAAGTTTTATCTTAAAGTTAGATTAGAATTTAATGATTTGTAATTCATTTAATTATTAGGGTAATTAAATGGATAATTAATTTATTTAATAAATTAATGAAAAGGATAATTACTTAAAGTAATTAAGGGTTTGAAACTTAAAGGTTTAAGATTAATTATTCTTAAAGTAATTAATTTGTAATTTAAGGAATAATTAATCAATAACAGTAATTAAGATTCAATTAATTACAATTAAGGGTTTATTTATTTAAAGTGATTAATTAAGGAATAATTAATTAATAACAGTAATTAAGATTCAATTAATTACAATTAAGGGTTAATTAATTAAGAGAATTAATTAAAGAAGGTGATTAAAACTTAATCAATTGAAGTTCATGATAATTAATCATTGATTAAAGATTACTAATGAAAGTAACTATGAAAGCAATAACTTTAAAACCATATGATTTATTCACCTTAAGCAAAGTGGTTTAATTGGTTTTGAATGTTGTGTGATGGATTGACATATTTGATATATGATGTGATGTTATGTGATGCTTTGTACTGAGCTGCTATATTTGTGATGAATATACTGTCATATGAATATGAAAACCCCTTGACCCGTAAAACGACATTTGAATTTCGATGCGACAGGGAGTCGGATGCCAATTGGTTATCCGAAACCCACATCGAATCATATTAGTGAATCTTTGTGATTGATGACCTACTTTATCTATGAATTTGTGAATAGAGATAAGCGTTATGGGTTATATCGCTTATCGATATGATTGAATCTTTGATGATGATGTTGTGCACTATTGTGTTGAACCCCTGGCCACACTTATACACACACAAATATGGATTGCACGTGGAAATGGGTTAAGTCACAGATTTTTGAAATAATCTTTAAATTGAATTTTTGAACCCAAAATAGTTTTGGAATTAGAATTGAAAAGCTTTTGAAAAAAATGTATTTCAAAAATATAAGTTATTTTAAATAACTTGATTGAGTTTTGAAATTTAAATAATTGGATTTAAATTTGAATTCAATATTTGAAATTGAATTCCATGATTTGGGAACTAGGGTTTAAAAAGGGTATTCAACTTATAAATGGGTCTATATGGGTTTTTAAACCATTTTAAAGGTGATGTTTCGGAATTTAAATTCAAGCCAAGATTTCAACTTGTATAAATTGGATTTTTCTAAAACGAAAACTATTTGTTTTCAAATAATAAAGCTTTCACATAAGAAATGAACTTTCAATTTGTGTTATAAGGCTTCGAGTCTAAAAATGAAAATAGTATTCCAAGTTTTAGATAAATTTTTGGAAACGTGTTTTGAAAGCTATAAATCTTTAATTTAAAGATTTAATTGGGTTAATCCAAATTGAATGGGGATTGTTTTGAAATCTATGGATAGATCTTTGTGAAATTGGGTGAAACTTTGTGAAATAAATCTTTTTGTTTAAATATTTAAAATGGTAATTTGATAACCATTTGAAAGAAAGGCTTTGTATTTTTAAGTTGTGACTTAACTGAAATCCCATATCCATATGTTTTTAAATATTGCGCTCATTATTCGGTTTAGCCGGGAGAGGACCTTGTGTCATATAGCCCATTCCGAATAGTGATACGACGTTATGGATAGCATTTGAAGACCGGTGGTGAAGACCGGGTATTTGTGACAACGATAGGATAACCTATCGATTGACTTTGCACCGAGTTGCTCCGGTATAGAGTTCTCCCTAAGTGATGGGAAGTCCGATCGGGATTGTGGATACCCGGATTTGCAAGGGCTTCTTCGGAAGTGCCTTCGGTTCTGTTCGAACCCGGAACAGACTTGTATGGTTGTATGTCCGACATTACACTTTGAGATGTTAACTGATCTCTATCAAATACATTTCTGCTTGGTGGCGGAGAATTTATTCTCTTAGCTTAACACCCTTCTCTGAGACGTACGAGCTCAGAGGTTATGTAGTTGATATTTATCAGTGATATCTTCCCAATTTGGTAATGTGGCATGCTGAGTGCTGCTGTGTGATGATCATTGGTTGATCATTTGTGATATGATCATTTGTTTGATCATTTATCTTTGTGATCATTGCTTTGGTCATCTGTTGACCCAAAGCATGGCATTGTGCCAAAGCGTAGCTTTATGGACGAGACTGCATCAGGACCTCACACCCCGGAAATGGTCGAAACAGGAAAGATGCGGCAAGGTTATGAGGGTCGCGCCCTTTAGGGTGTGTCATTCCCTTCTGGTAAAGGGTGGTATCATGGTATGGAGCCCAGATACTTACTCATGTGGATACTGCAGATCTATTACTTTGTGATACTTTGTGGTTGTTGTTGCGCGCGCTCGGATAAAGGTCCCAAAGGACCGGGGGATGGCATATTCGTGTAGTAGTTACCTAGTTACAGAGGTAACCCGGCCTTGTGTTGGCAGAAATCTAACCGTAACGTTAGTTCTCGGGACGTCCCGCCAGAGGCGATTCCATAGGCAGTAGGAAGTTCCTTAGCCTGACCATTTGTTGGAAATCCATTCATCCAATACGCGCCTTGTACGGTTTTAGTTGTAGAACCTGCCATTTACTTATGGTGGTCACCACTGTTTAGATGGTAGCTATAGTAGGCATAGTTCGGAATGTCTATGCTGGCTAGGATTTATATTATACTTTCGAAAGGGTTTTCCACACTTTGCACTTATAGTAATAGTATCAAAGAAATTTTCTCGTATTAAGCATATTTGACTATCATAAGGAGAAATCTCCTCCAATTCTGCGTTTGCATTGTGTGTGGCGGGAGGCCTTATGGTAGTTTCATTTTCTAAAAAGCATTGCGGATTTCAAATTTAAATTCTGGTGTTTGTTTTAAAAGATCAAATGTTTTTGTTTGCTCATACCAGTCTCATGACTGACCTGGAGTTTATTGTTCCTTTCCTAAACTCTGGGTGCCCACTTTTTTCCCACGCGGGCAGTCTAGAGTTGGGATTTTCAGATAATCTATAGTAGGTGTAGATTCGATAGCTTTCAGCCTTAGGATTTGGCAATCGCATTTTGGATCGAGTTGCTTCTCTTCATCTTGATTTGGAGTTCGAGCTATTTCTGGATTGGTGCTTTGGAGATGGATATTACTGATACTGGAGTTCTTTCTTGAAGACTATTTTAGAGATTTGTTCCGCTGCTAGTGTTATTATTATATTTCCGCTGCTATTCTTTGTATCTCTGATAATGTTGATATCTATTGTACCATTCTGTTGTATCATTCATGTTGTACCGGTTATTGTATCAAATGTTGTATATTGTTGTATGCTATTCATTTCTTCTGCTGTGTTATTTACTTAATGTGTTATAAGCTCCGGCGAACCAGGTTCGACGTTTGGATCTGCGGCATTTGAATACGAGTGTCGTATTCGGTGCCGATTTTCGAAGGCCGAGTCAGGATCGTTACATTTGGTATCAGAGCTGATGGTTGAAACCTTAGCTCAGGAGTATAACACATTAAGTAGCTCATTAGAGATAGGGTGAAGTATACCCTAGAATGAGTATATCTCTAAGATATCCGTTCGAGTGCCTCAGTAAATTCTCTTACTATCCACTGATAGTAAGTATGAGTGCGAGAAGAGGACGAGATAGGGGACGAGGGAATACCACTACCAATGGTCAATACCCTGCAATAGCGGAAACAACTTTTCTCTATCAATCTCCTTTGATTCGTCTTTTCAATTCTTTGATTACTTCGCAGTAGCTCGAGGAGTAGTTTCGGTGTGATGGTGGCCCTACGAATCGTGTAGATAAGTCTCTATTTCGTATTCTCTTCATCCAATTTCTTATCAGCTTTTCGTTCTAAACTCTAATGAATTTGAAGATTTAAATTAAATAAATTGAAAATTTTAAATTAAGTTAAATTGATTAACAAATATAAAGCTAAACATGAATTGTATAAATAAAACGATATCGATTAAAACCAAATTTAAAATTGTAATTTAGTGTGTATATCAAAGTCCATATACTTTGGGGTATTCCGACCCGAATTTGGTATCCATATCTAGCATTTGGGAATTGTTGAAAATTAAGGCTATCTATCTTTTCTCTGGGATCCGATATATTCTACAAACGATTAGTTATCCCTTCGAACTAATCAATGCCCTTGTATATTCGTAGACCGATGGACCCAAATATCTTGTGAAATAATTATATGAGTTTGTTCTCCTATTGTCGATATTCTGATTTGGTAAACCGAATGCAGAATAAATATTTCGATCTGATCTGATCAATCATTTCTCTATCTTTCATCTTTTCTTTGTTGTCTCCTTGCAATTTCGAGGACGAAATTCTTTTAAGGGGGAAATCTGTAACACTCCTGAAAATTCATTAAGTTTAATTTGGCAATTAAATTAATTTTTGAAAATAAAATGAGAATTAATTAGAAAATTTTCTAGGATAAATAAATAAATAATTTGATTATAAATAGAATTTTATATTAGAAATTTAAGGATAAGTGATTTATAAAATAAATATTGAGTTTCAAAATAAAATGTATCAAAAAAAATAAGAATAGAATTTAAAAGCTTGAGATTAATAAAATGATAGTAATAGTTGTTTTCTAAAATATTAATTTTTATTTGGAAGATGTATCAATTTTCATAATATTATTTTTAAGTTAAATTTTCATACATAAATAAGTGTGATTAATTGTTAATATGAAATCAAAGTGTTTGAATCCATTCTTTTCTTTTGTAAAATTTGTACAAAAAAAAATATGAATGTAAATGGTGTAAATATAAATTTTTAAATAAATGTATGAACTAAGTTCAAATAATATTGGTCATAAGGATTGAATACATATTGGAATTGAATTTTAAATGATATGTTTTAAAATAATTGGCATTTAAAAAAATCATTGAAGTGTAACTTGTATAATGTAAAGATTGGTTAGAAACAGTTCTTTTAAAACTTTGTGTATATGTATATACAAATGGCATCATTGCATTTATAAAATAATCAAATTTAAAATTACAAAAAGAAAGAAATAACATTTTTTTTTCAGCTATGAAACAAATAAAAGAAGACAAAGATAATCAATGGCATATCTTTTGCACACTAGAAAATATCATTAGCCACCAAACACCCCCTATCAGCCACCAATCAAATCTGCAAATCAAAGATTTGGACAAGAAAAAAATAATAATAAAATTAAAAAAAGCATAGATATCAGCTGAAGATCAAGCTTGTTTACAGCAGCATCAAATCTGAAAAGCAACAGTAAACAACAGATTTGAGAATCTCAAATCTCAACATTCAAGAAATCAAAATATACAAAACCAGGAAATAAAAGTAAAGTGCAAACAAGAATCAAAAATCAAAGCTACAACCTGAAAATAAGTGAGAGCTTCAGATTGAAACTCAGTTTCAAAACCAAAAAGTAAAGTCAAAATTCAACCTGGAAGTTAAAAGAAAAAAAGGGAAAAAATCTGGATCAAGGCAAAGACCAGAGTTTCTCAAATCTGGAAGTAAGCAAGCTTCAGGTTAAAAGTTTTCAAAGTTCAAGCCTGAAGCAAAGCAAAGGAATTCAAAGCAACCTGAAAAATAGAGTGAAAACAAAGTAAAGCATTTCAAAGATCAGGAAAACAAACTAGAGAGAGATTAAAATCTGGAAAACAATTCAAATAGCAATACAAATATCAACCTGGAAAAGCAAATCTGGGTTCAAAGCTCTCTGGAAATAATTGAAGGCAAGTAAATTTATTTTTCTTTAAAAAATTGAATTGATGTTAGTAATCAGAAAATGAAACAAAGATTTAAACAACCTTATTTAACAGTTGCAGGAAGAAACTAGGTTCAAAGATTAAATTCATTCCTGGATTTCAAGTGGCAGAGAAAAAAAAAAGGAAGCTTCTTGTGTATAACAATATTTCAAACCTGTAAGTAAATAAAATTGTTTGTATATAATAAATTAAGTACAACAAAGATTTGAACAACTTTGTAAATCAGTTCAGGAAACAAATCAAACAAATTCAAAGTTTTCAAAGCACTTGAACAAATCAAAAGGGAAATGCAAAGCAATCAAAGAAAGAAAGAAAGAAAAAAAATGCAGGCTTGTTTCCTCTCTGTTCTTCTCTGGTACAAATACCCAGGTGAGCAAACTATTTCTTTTCAACTATTAACATGTTTTAATACTCTGATGCTTGTGAGAAAACTTTTGTTTCCTCAAATCTTTGGTTGCTGTGTGGATGTTGGATGATGTAGGAAATTAAACTTTGTTTACATCCTGAATATATGTATGAATGTTTGGTTTTTGCATGTTGATTATATAAATTCAATCTCTGGTTCTAGTTAGGAAAAAAAAAAGTGAAAACCTGTAAACAACTTTGTTTTTTTTCTTTCTTTCCCTCTGTCTCTCTTTCCCGTTACATTGAGATATAGGTTTACAAGTAAACCATAAAAAAAAAATTCGAGTCTCCAAAATAAAGCAGTGTTGAGTTATAATCTGTAAATGAAAAATGTTAGAGATACTTAGAATCAATTTTTAAAAATAATTTTAACTATAAAATATCAGAAAATAACTCAAATTTTGTGGAATTACAGAGATATCATAAACATGTCCAAAATTTGATGATTTTAAAATTGGGTTTTGACTTCATAATTAGATTTGAATTACAAAACGAGGAATTTTAAAGCAAGTTTCAAGATTTTTAGATCTGTATATAGTGCGCATTATTGAGTTGAACGGTAAACGTTCTTCGGTTAATTGCCGTCGATCGAGGCAAAATTGGGGCTTAAGATTTTTGTTAGAGGAAGCTCGTAGTTCGAGAATAATGGGAAAAATACTCATTGAATTTATTAATAACCATGGTGGAGTCACGGTGAGGTTATAGGGTTTTAGAGTTCGTTTTTGAACAACGGGTTGAGGTGGAGATTGCGTCAAGCTCACTGCATCGGATTACACCGGAGTTGGGCTAAGCGTTGCGTTGTTGAACGAGGTGGTTTTTGTCGCGGTGGCTTGGCCTCTGATGGCCTGAGGCGGGGTGCAAGGTGATTACGCGGTGATTGGGTTAGTCGTTTTGGGTTTCCAAATTGTTGCTGAGATACTCGATCTCGATTTCCAGTTGAACTCGAGTTGCTGGGTGTTCGTGGCGTTAGAGGGGATGGCTGTCGACTTGTCAACGTTAGTGGCGATCGTCAGAAGTGGCTCTGGGGTTGTGCACGTTGCACGTGGGCATTCGTGTATCTGATGGGTATCACGTTGGAGAAGAAGAAGGTTACTCAGGGGCGACTCGTGAAATTTGCAAATTTGCTCGAAGTAAAAGAAGATGTGGGGTGTTCCTGAATACAGTTAAAGTTGAAGAAGGAATGGGTTTTATCAGGTTTGCGTTCGAGGATTTTGCGTATTGGCTCGAAGTCAGGGATGTAAGGACTCGAGTGTGTTAGATATTACAGGTTTAAGTATTAAAACTGCCAATATTTAAGTTTTTAAATATGTTTCAAAATGAAATGCTACTCGAAGTTTTACTCGAGTTATTTTAGTGTTTTGCTCGAGTTAGGTTAGACTCGAGTGATTTAGGTCTAGCTCGAGTTAGGTTTGTTCGAGTTTGAAACTTGTTCCGTTTGAAAATCTAAACTGAAACTTAAAATGTTAAGCAAAAATTTGAAATAAGTTTTAAATCTAATTGTAAATTATGGATTCAAGCTTAATTCGAATCATGGCGGGAAATGAATAAAGTTTAAATTCAAATTTGTTTAAATAAAATTTAAAAAAATAAAATGGGTTAAGTTTTTAAAAGTGTTTTTAAACGAATTCGAATTTAAATTGGAATTTGAAATGTAAAGAAATGTTTTAAACAAAGTTTAAATTTGATTCAAATATAAATTTGAATCTTTGTTTTAAAATAAATCTAAGTTTTTAAATTTAATGTTTAACAATTTTGAATGATAATTTAACCATAGATAAGGAAAAGTTTTATCTTAAAGTTAGATTAGAATTTAATGATTTGTAATTCATTTAATTATTAGGGTAATTAAATGGATAATTAATTTATTTAATAAATTAATGAAAAGGATAATTACTTAAAGTAATTAAGGGTTTGAAACTTAAAGGTTTAAGATTAATTATTCTTAAAGTAATTAATTTGTAATTTAAGGAATAATTAATCAATAACAGTAATTAAGATTCAATTAATTACAATTAAGGGTTTATTTATTTAAAGTGATTAATTAAGGAATAATTAATTAATAACAGTAATTAAGATTCAATTAATTACAATTAAGGGTTAATTAATTAAGAGAGTTAATTAAAGAAGGTGATTAAAACTTAATCAATTGAAGTTCATGATAATTAATCATTGATTAAAGATTACTAATGAAAGTAACTATGAAAGCAATAACTTTAAAACCATATGATTTATTCACCTTAAGCAAAGTGGTTTAATTGGTTTTGAATGTTGTGTGATGGATTGACATATTTGATATGTGATGTGATGCTATGTGATGCTTTGTACTGAGCTGCTATATTTGTGATGAATATACTGTCATATGAATATGAAAACCCCTTGACCCGTAAAACGACATTTGAATTTCGATGCGACAGGGAGTCGGATGCCAATTGGTTATCCGAAACCCACATCGAATCATATTAGTGAATCTTTGTGATTGATGACCTACTTTATCTATGAATTTGTGAATTGAGATAAGCGTTATGGGTTATATCGCTTATCGATATGATTGAATCTGTGATGATGATGTTGTGCACTATTGTGTTGAACCCCTGGCCACACTTATACACACACAAATATAGATTGCACGTGGAAATGGGTTAAGTCACAGATTTTTCAAATAATCTTAAAATTGAATTTTTGAACCCAAAATAGTTTTGGAATTAGAATTGAAAAGATTTTGAAAAAAATGTATTTCAAAAATATAAGTTATTTTAAATAACTTGATTGAGTTTTGAAATTTAAATAATTGGATTTAAATTTGAATTCAATATTTGAAATTGAATTCCATGATTTGGGAACTAGGGTTTAAAAAGGGTATTCAACTTATAAATGGGTTTATATGGGTTTTTAACCATTTTAAAGGTGATGTTTTGGAATTTAAATTCAAGCCAAGATTTCAACTTGTATAAATTGGATTTTTCTAAAACGAAAACTATTTGTTTTCAAATAATAAAGCTTTCACATAAGAAATGAACTTTCAATTTGTGTTATAGGGCTTCGAGTCTAAAAATGAAAATAGTATTCCAAGTTTTAGATAAATTTTTGGAAACGTGTTTTGAAAGCTATAAATCTTTAATTTAAAGATTTAATTGGGTTAATCCAAATTGAATGGGGATTGTTTTGAAATCTATGGATAGATCTTTGTGAAATTGGGCGAAACTTTGTGAAATAAATCTTTTTGTTTAAAGATTTAAAATGGTAATTTGATAACCATTTGAAAGAAAGGCTTTGGATTTTTAAGTTGTGACTTAACTGAAATCCCATATCCATATGTTTTTAAATATTGCGCTCATTATTCGGTTTAGCCGGGAGAGGACCTTGTGTCATATAGCCCATTCCGAATAGTGATACGACGTTATGGATAGCATTTGAAGACCGGTGGTGAAGACCGGGTATTTGTGAGAACGATAGGATAACCTATCGATTGACTCTGCACCGAGTTGCTCCGGTATAGAGTTCTCCCTAAGTGATGGGAAGTCCGATCGGGATTGTGGATATCCGGATTTGCAAGGGCTTCTTCGGAAGTGCCTTCGGTTCTGCTCGAACCCGGAACAGACTTGTATGGTTGTATGTCCGAAATTACACTTTGAGATGTTAACTGATCTCTATCAAATACATTTCTGCTTGGTGGTGGAGAATTTATTCTCTTTGCTTAACACCCTTCTCTGATACGTACGAGCTCAGAGGTTATGTAGTTGATATTTATCAGTGATATCTTCCCAATTTGGTAATGTGGCATGCTGAGTGTTGCTGTGTGATGATCATTGGTTGATCATTTGTGATATGATCATTTGTTTGATCATTTATCTTTGTGATCATTGCTTTGGTCATCTGTTGACCCAAAGCATGGCTTTGTGCCAAAGCGTAGCTTTATGGACGAGACTGCATCAGGACCTCACACCCCGGAAATGGTCGAAACAGGAAAGATGCGGCAATGTTATGAGGGTAGCGCCCTTTAGGGTGTGTCATTCCCTTCTGGTAAAGGGTGGTATCATGGTATGGAGCCCAGATACTTACTCATGTGGATACTGCAGATCTATTACTTTGTGATACTTTGTGGTTGTTGTTGCGCGCGCTCGGATAAAGGTCCCAAAGGACCGGGGGATGGCATATTCGTGTAGTAGTTACCTAGTTACAGAGGTAACCCGGCCTTGTGTTGGCAGAGATCTAACCGTAACGTTAGTTCTCGAGACGTCCCGCCAGAGGCGATCCCATAGGCAGTAGGAAGTTCCTTAGCCTAACCATTTGTTGGAAATCCATTCATCCAATACGCGCCTTGTACGGTTTTAGTTGTAGAACCTACCATTTACTTATGGTGGTCACCACTGTTTAGATGGTAGCTATAGTAGGCATAGTTCGGAATGTCTATGCTGGCTAGGATTTATATTATACTTTCGAAAAGGTTTTCCACACTTTGCACTTATAGTAATAGTATCAAAGAAATTTTCTCGTATTAAGCATATTTGACTATCATAAGGAGAAATCTCCTCCAATTCTGCGTTTGCATTGTGTGTGTGGCGGGAGGCCTTATGGTAGTTTCATTTTCTAAAAAACATTGCGGATTTCAAATTTAAATTCTGTTGTTTGTTTTAAAAGATCAAATGTTTTTGTTTGCTCATACCAGCCTCCTGACTGACCTGGAGTTTATTGTTCCTTTCCTAAACTCTGGGTGCCCACTTTTTTCCCACACGGGCAGTCTAGAGTTGGGATTTTCAGATAATCTATAGTAGGTGTAGATTCGATAGCTTTCAGCCTTAGGATTTGGCAATCGCATTTTGGATCGAGTTGCTTCTCTTCATCTTGATTTGGAGTTCGAGCTATTTCTGGATTGGTGCTTTGGAGATGGAGATTACTGATACTAGAGTTCTTTCTTGAAGACTATTTTGGAGATTTGTTCCGCTGCTAGTGTTATTATTATATTTTCGCTGTTATTCTTTGTATCTCTGATAATGTTGATATCTATTGTACCATTCTGTTGTATCATTCATGTTGTATCGGTTATTGTATCAAATGTTGTATATTGGTGTATGCTATTCATTTCTTCCGCTGTGTTATTTACTTAATGTGTTATAAGCTCCGGCGAACCAGGTTCGACGTTTGGATCTGCGGCATTTGAATACGAGTGTCGTATTCGGTGCCGATTTTCGAAGGTCGAGTCAGGATCGTTACAGGGTTCAATTGAATGGATGTTAGTCCAAAGTGATTGGAATAACTTGGGATTGTAATTAAAGTTGAATATGTTTAAAATCAAATGGAATTTGATTTAAATTTGAAAAGGAATTGAGAATTAATTCAACTTGAATTGGGGTTGAATCAATTTCAAAGGAAATTGAAGTTATTTAAATTGGAATTGGGTCAATTTAAATGGAAATGTAAATTTAAATTGAATTAATGAGAATGGAGATTGGGAAGTGAGCAGTTTTGACTCTGGACTATTTTTAATACAAATTGTTTTAATATAAACCTATTTTATAAGCTATTAATTATATATACAACCTTTCTTTTAAAAGCCAAACTATCTTATATTTGATTTACAATTATTTTTGAAACTGTTTAACAATTTTCCAACTGTTTTATAAACTAATTACTATTTTACAAAACTAATTACTATCTTACTATTATTTTGTAATTATCTAAAATTTCTATAATTATTTAACTATTTTCTAACTATTTTACACCTATTTTACAAACTAGTAATTATTTTCCAACTACTTATTTATTTTTAACTGTTCAAGCTATTTTCTAAATTAAACTGGACAGAGTTTAAACTGTTATTGGTTAAATACCTAATCGAGATAAAATAAAGGTGATAATCTAAATGGGATTGAAGCGGTTGTGAATGAGTGAATGAAAATTAAAGTAAATGTGAATAGAAAGAGAATTAATTTGGCTAATAACCAATAAAGATAAATACGTAGGGTGTACGTATGTTATTCTATTCGCATAGTGATTTGATCCAAATTCGAGCACAGAATTTCGAGATAGTATGTCGATCCGAGTTGGGATTTTTCACTCGATTTTCGACGGCGAACCTGGATATGGATTGTTGATTGGTTCTGGATATTCTCTATCATAGTTAAGTTATGCAAGGAGAATGACGGTTTCTGATCAAGAAACCAGATCTGTGTCCACACTAGGAAGTTGGGTGGACGATACTAGTTCGAAAATGAAATTGTGTGATCGAGTGAGCGATCAGATTGGTATAGCATACTAATGATATGTGTACATCGTACGGATTTGAATGAAATTGATATTGAAAAGAATAATCAAATTTTAATATTTGATTTTGAGTAAACAGAGTTAAATATCTTTCTTTTATAAAATGATACTCCCCTTGTTGAATCTTTTGCCAGAAGAAAAGGGTTTTTGGAAATGTTTGAAGTATAAAGGAGTTTATACAAGTTTGGAATGATCCAAAGTTTTAAAAGATTTTATATATCTTAATATATATATATAAAGGATCATATGAGAATTTTGGAAAAAGGTTTTGGGAACCTATGGATTTGGAAAGGCTTTTGATTTTTGGGTAAAATCAATATGAGAATTTGGAAAGCCTAGTTTGAGAATTATCGATTTTGAAATAATCGATTTTGTGTAAAGGAGCTTTGTATGAGATCATACTAGGTGTATGATTTAAAGATACTATATATGTATAGTACAAAATGTTTTGATGATGCTCTGGGGAAAAAGGAGCTCCCTTGGAATGGACTTCCCAGGAGTACCACCGGGTGGTGCTGCCTTGAGCCCCAAGTGGGGTTTCTAAAGTTGATCCTGTGAGGAGTCCGGACAAACTAGTTCCTGAGGATTATTGGGTAGCGAAAGTCGAGGGCGTTGATGCCTACAGGGGCATTTGGGTTATGCTGTGACGACAGTGTAACTCGATGTCACTGCGATCTACTGTGGTGACCATAGCGAAAATCGTGTGGAGGATGAGTGTCAACGGTCTACACTTGATTTTGCCGGGAAGGCAACGCAACATCGGTAGACTGCGATCTATGGTCAAGTGGAGTGAAGAAGTTTCATTCTTTTGGCAGCGAAAGTCGAGGGTGCTGATGCCTACAGTTATATGGGTCTTTGCTGTGACAGCAACGTAACCCCAGTTGTAGCTGCGATCTGTAGCAGGTTCCATGGCGTAATTGAGGAGCGCGGAGGCCTACAGTTATCTATGGATTTTGTCTGGATGGCAACGTAACCATCGGGTTAACTGCGACCATGGATGGGGGTGATGATTTCCAGAGCATTCTCACCAAAGATATATCCTCTATTTTCAAAAAAAATTCAATATTTTTAATAAAATTATTTTCGAAGTATTTTCACTGGGTGTTAAAGATGGGTCTGCTAAGTACTTATAGACTTTCAGTCCTACGCCTGATCAACATATGACCGAATCTCTATAAGAACAAGGATGGACTTGTTGAGACATCGAGTTATAAAAGTATTTTTTGTATAAAAACTATTTCGGCTATATTTTATAGATTTTAAAGGTGTTTGAAAAATGAACAAAGAATATTTTAACTGGTTTTTAAAACATTTTAATAAATTCTGTATTCGTTTCTTTTCGAGGACGAAAAGATTCTAAGGGGGGAGGAATGTGATAACCCGAAATTTCAGAATATCTGTAACTGATAAAGTAACTGAATTTAATTATTGAGAATACTGATTTATAGATTGAACAGATAAGAATTCCGATAATAAAGGAAATCCGAATATAAATAATATTAATAATGAGTTGTTTTTATATATAGATGTGAATAGATTTTAATAATAATAAAACTGTTATTTCAAATTGAATGTGTAGTTATTGGACTTTAATTTGGATTTTTTTAAGTATTTCTATTTATTTATTTATTTTAAATGTAAATAAAACTTTTTAACTTAATCTGTTAATTTACAAATACTTATATATATATAACTTTATAGTAATAAAACCAATTATATATAAATACATATTAACTAATTAATTAAACAAAGATTCATTTTCTTCTTCTTCTTATATTAACATATTAACTAAATAATTAATTAACATTTAATAATAACTAATTAAATTTAGAGACAAGTGTAATCTTCTTAAGCCTTATAATAACACATGTTAAATAATAAAGTAAGGTTTATGACAAATGTTATATTTTGGGACAAGTGTCTTTTATTTTATTTTTCTTTTAATAAAATCAAATTTTAGCTTATAAAAAAATCTTCTTTCTCTCATTTTTTTTTCTTTTCTTCTTCTAAAATCTAAAGACAAACAAATCTGAAAAAAAAATGCTTCCTCAAAAACTAAAATCTGAATCATCTTCAAATTCTGTAAATCTGAAATTTGCAAAAAAATCCTGTAACCTCTATAACCGATCAAGCAAATCTGCAGCATTCATAACAAAACTGTTTTAAGGACTGCATTTCACTTAGAATCTGGAATCAAAGCAGCATGCATACAAATATAATCAGGAAGCAACTACAAACAGGATTTAAAGTTACAAAATTCAAAGAAGCAAGCAACTCAATTTGGAAATCAAAGCATTTCAGTTCAAAGGCTTTTCTGTTTCAAAAGAATAAAAACAAAGACAAGCATCTGCAACTCAAAACCTGAAGTAAGATTAGTTTTCAAATTATAAACAACTCAAGAAAGCAGTTTCAGGATTTTAAAATTGGCTTTGTTATCTTCCAGAAGAGAGTAAACCACTATCATTTTTTTATAGCTAAATTCGTATGATTTCTGGTTGCATGAGATTATGTGTAAAGCAATATGTTTTGTATAATGTAAAGTTTGTAGAAGTATATCTAAATTTCAGGGTAAATAAGTACATGCGTGTCTGGGTAAAAATAAAAAAATATAATATGGTCTCTGTTTTGATTTTAGTAACTAAATCAGGATTGAAAGTTTAGATCTCATATATAATGAGTTTCAGGTTATGATCTTAAAATGAAATGTGTGAGTTTTTACCTAATTCGATTTTTTTTAAAAAAATATTATTAAAATAATTTAAAGCATTAAATCCTGTTCTATTCAAACAATAAAGGTGAGTGAACATTAATTTGTTTTAACTAAATTTGGGTGCATGACTAGAAGCTTGATGATAAATTGTTGCATATGTGAACTAAGTATATTTATTTTAAATCTACTTGTATGTTTATGTTTAAAGCTTCTATATTTATATAGGTGTTGATCCAGTATATGGAAATAAAGATTGATATCTGTTTTGTAATTCATAGAGTCCAGAAATTAAAATATACATATAAATATAAAAATTTGCCATTCTATTTACTACTGGATTTAATGATTCATAACAAATATGATCTTTAGGATTATAATTTTAAATTTAAATTTTTGTTAAAATTTTTAATGTGAATTTTCTCTGGAGCAAAGGAAGAACAGTAAGAGTTTTTTTTTTAAATATGATAAAACCAAGTTCTGTGATTTCTTGATTCAAGTTTGCAACTTGAATCAATATAAAAAAAACTTGATTTTTTAAAAACAAGATCAAGAATTTTAAGTGTGGAATTTTGAAGCATTTCTGGGATGATCAGGAATGACTTTTTGATCAATTTCTGGTGACTGGGTGGATTCTGAGGATTATGGCTTGGATTGGAGCATTTGAAGTGATTGTTGAACCTAAGAAAAATAGGGGAGGAGGAAATCAATCATCGAAGAAGTTGAATTTGGGAAATTTAGGGTTTAATATTGCTTTTGGGTCGTGACTGGAAATGGAGTGACTGTAAATTGAGGGATGCATCGAGTTGCGTGAAAATTAAGGGATAGCTGCTTGGTAGCATCGCGGAGGTGTAGCCGAAGTTGCACAGTGATCGATGATCAGAATCATGATGATTAAGAGGGTTTTCTGGTAAAGTTATGGGATTAGGTTCGTCGGTGATACTCGTTTTTGTTTTGTACCTTGTGATTTTGGTTTGAGGGTCGGAAAGAGGAGTGGGCTTGACCGCCGACCTGTAGCGGGTGTCGTCGTTGGAGGCGACGATGTTGGTGAACTGTGCACGTGCACAGTAACGTTGCCGTGCCAATTCTGTTGGTTTCGTGTGCATTTGGGGTGGCTCGGGTGATTTGGGTTAGTGCTCGAGTATGAACTCGAGATGGTGAGGAGATACTCTCTAGTATTTGGTAAGTTTAAAACTAAACTAAACTAAACTAATAAAAAGGAAATAGGGAAGGAAGGGGAGGAACAGAGCCATATTATTCACAGTTGCTCTCTTGTTTTAATAGTATATGGTTTCTAAAGTTTTTAATAACCAGTTTTTTTTTGTTTTTATTTAATGTATGATTAAGATAAGGCTTGTAAAAAAAATATAAAAGGTTTAGTTTAAACTAATTAAGATTTAAAATTAATTACTTTGAAATAGTTAATTAAGGAACATTGATTTGGAAGAATTTATGTAATAAATGATATATCTTAATTTTAATCATGTTTTGTTAACAAAAGTATTTGAAGTATAATTACTTAATTAGCTTAAATGTTTAATTTAAGTAATTAAATTAAGATACATTAATTTCTGTAATTAATCGAGTGTAATTAGTTACCTAATAAAAAAATTGATTAGTCAAGGTTAATCAATTAAGAAATAAGTAGCTAAGAGGTTAATTACTTAATGTTAAAGAAGATTATTAAAAATAATTACTCAATAAAGAAATTAAAGGAAATTAATTACCCTGTGTAATTAATTAAGTTAACATGGTTGATTTTAATTAATTAATTAAGTTTAATTAATTAAAGAGGATTACTTAATGATGGGATTAAGTATAATTACTTAACGTAATTAATGGAGTACAATTACTTAAGAAAGAAATTAATGAGTAATTACTGGATGAAATTAATTGAGTGATGATTTGTTAATGAAAGTAATTTGAGTTTGATTACTTTGGGTGATTAATCAAGGGATTAATCAAAGAGATTAATTAAGGAGTTTAATTAATTTAATGAAGTAATTAAGGGTAGTTAATTACTAGATGAGATTAATTGGGGATGATTAATAATTGTGTTTAATTTTAAAAAAAATTACTTTAGTGTAATTAAAGAATAATTAATCAAGGGTGATTAATTAAGGTGATTAAATAGAGAATGATTAATTTATTATTTATAATTAATTGGTGGTTATATAAGCAAGATTTATATTGATGAAGAAATTAATTTAATTCATTTTAAATTATTATAGTGTGATTATTGGATCCTTGCTTATGTACGGATAAATGATACTGTTTGATTTAGCAGTTTGAAAAGTATGGTCACCTATCAAAATGCAATGATGTGTATAATGGAATCCTGTATTTAGAAAGTTTGAATTGTTTTTCATTTGAATAACTTGGGTTAAGGAACATTGGATTCGAAGAGACCGGAGTCGGGTATTAGTAAATACCCGAAACCACTTCGATTCTTATATTTTGATAGGTGAAACTAATAGGCTGAATTGGAATGACTTAAGTAAATTGGACCATTTAAAGCTAAGTTTGGTACTTAGTAATTGATGTGTGAAATGATTGATGTCTATAACAACTTGTGAAGTTGTAAATTGATATAAGTTACCCCGGGTTTATATAAGTTGTATGCTTTTGTATTCCATGTTAGATGGGTTTACTCACGCTGGTTTCATGCCTGACCCAGGTGTTACTTTGATGTAATGCTCGGGTCAGACCGAGTATTACAGATTTTCTGGTAAGGACGTTCTGGAGCTCAGGAGGCGAGATGGATAGCAGGAACGTATGGAGCGTACCCGCTGTATATATTATAGTAGTATATCTGAACATATTGATTTAAACTGTCCAATGTTGTGTAAATGTTGTAACTCTGATGTATAAATGTATAAGTGAATTAACACAGTTCTTCTTTGTAAAACTATTATTTATGTGATATTATACTTTATCCGCTGCGAATGTGAGATTCTGAGTTTGATTTCCTATTTCTTCTTCTTTCTGTTTCTTCTTTTCACTAACTATCTGGAATTTTCGGATCGAAAATTTCGGGTCGTTACACCACACTCCCCTAGAAGGTTATACCGCCTACAATAGGTTTATGTGCGTTGCCAGAATGCTTTCCCCGTTCAACCAGTTGGAAGGCTGCTTCTTTTGAGAATTGTGCCTTCTCAGTCGCATCCGAATGGATATGCTCTGCTCAATAGCTTTTTTATTATCTTCATGGAGCATCTTTACCGGCTCCCGACCATTGAAGTAATTATATATCTATTTAATGTTAAAAGTAACGGGGAAAACCCTTCGTTCACCTTCTTAGAAGCAGTCAGAAACTGTCAAGTAGTGGCAGGCGCTTGGAGCAAATTAAGCTACTTCAAAACTGAATGGTTCTTCGTTCAGTGTCCACCAGGATTTGCCAAACGATTACTGGTTAGATGTAAGTGCTTTGAACTCTTTGTCGATTAACTAGATACTATAAGTCGATGTTGAGTCTAACACTGTGTTTCTTTTACAGGTTCGATTCCACAGCCTGAAGGAGCTCAATTCAAGGAGATAGTAAGGATTCTCCAATCGGTGCCAGCTGAGCTCAGAGAAATCGATGAAGTCCTTACCGATGAAAACTAAATCGTCATGGGGCTAATAGGGAGAGATCAAAGCATTGGGTTAATAGGAGTCCCCAGGGCGGCTCTGGTGAGGCAAGTAAGAAGGAAAGCTCCTATTTTTCTGCCAGTCATGGAAGTTCAGAGTGCTCCTGGGGTCATGATCGTTGAAGAAGGTGATGACGAGAGCATGCCGGCTATGGATGAGTCTATAGTTGCGCCTTTACAGAATCTTTGATCAGTTAAGTCGAAAAGAAAAGGCAAGACTCTCGCCCATAAATCCCAGAGGCATAAAACTATTGTTGTAACTCTGTCTGTTACAACTGCTATAAGTCAGGAGACTCCTCCTCTGCAAATGGACAGTTCGTTGAAAGGGTTGACAGATATCCCTATTCCAGACGACGTGGCTTCATTTCAAGACCTTGGATTAGAGGGTGTTCACTCCCCGTTGCAAACTGATGCATGCTTAAGTGATTTAGATATAGGGGAGCCAACTCCTGCTAGCAAGGCCACCACAATCGTTTGGTTGGGCGTTTTGCACATGCATACATACACTTCATGGCATCGCACAACTTCTAATCACATGTTTCTAGTTTTAGGAGATAACTAATTCTGCTTCTCTTTTCATTTTACAGATAGGATGGTAAAGCAAGAATCTATGCTCAACAATCTGCGTTCTATACGCCATTCTTCTAGCTCTTATTCTGAGTCTCACAAGCATGAATCTGAAAGAGACTACGACCATGGATATCACTCCAGCCAGGAGCGTGAGCGTTATGATAGGGAGAAGGAAATGCCACATTAATATAGGCGTCACTCCAGGTCGTGATCGCTTCCACCTAATGGTCACTCGAAACCCTCCAGCTTTAGAAGGAAATCTTCGAAAACTTCACATCAAATAGTGCCTCCACATACTTCAAAATTCGGCAACCAACGTCGTAGGAATGAGGTGGAAGCTCCTATTGTTATAGAACTTTCCGTTATAGAACTCACTAGAGATGGAGCCATTAGAATTGCCAAATTAAAGAAAGACTTGCCAAATATCTGCTTCAATGGCTTCCACTTCCCTCCAAATATGAAATGAATTCCCAATAAATCGAAAGAATGGTACATGACTACATACACGATGTCTACAATTAGTACTAAGAGTGGGTGAAAACGGCAGAAAAGGCTTCGGTGGTTGCTTTTGAGCGGGCCAAAATAACTGAGAAAATGGAGACCGGCCTAGCTCATAAAAACTAGACAATAAAAGTTCTTTGTAATGAAGTCCATGGAAAAAATGCGACAGCCCCATATAGACTTTGTTGAGGAGATGGGCCATCGAAACACTACTTTAATGGCAGAGAGGGACGATGCGCTAAAGGAGCTTAATGAGCTAAAGGCAAAATTTGTTGAGGCCCTTAAGGAAAAGGATGAGGCCAACAAAACTGCCCAAGAGGCATGCGAATAGGCAGTTATACTCAAGGATGAAAGGGATGCGGCAAATTTAAAGGCTCAAGAAGCCGAGGCCAGAATTGAAAATGTAATTAAAGCGGTGGAGGCCTGGATAGAGAATAAATTTGAAGATCCCCTGGTCACATACAACGTCAACATTTTAAGAAATTGCAATCTTACCTGGCTCGACGAAGATTATCCTTTTCAATTGTACAAAGCATGGAGCCGCTTGGTGGAGGATGAGATGGCGACCCAAAATATTACAACCATTGATGAATTTGAACTAGAAAATCAAATACTTGTCGGAGATGAATCGAAAGTCCTCATGACACTATCGTCGCTCTTGGAAAGGAAAAGCTAGCTGCTAAGTATCCGTACATTAGAGAAGGATCTGGGGTTGAGCATCATGAAGTAGGTTCCGAAGCGCTTCTAGACTCTCAATCTCAGCCTACTTCTTCTTATGATCCTCTAGCTGTCTTGAGATATGACCCTGACTAGCCGGACCTTTCTCTCGTACATGAACGTAGCCCTAAAGGCACATCGGCCCAGCATGCGTGTCAATATGAGGGAGGTATTCTAAACATTTCTTCCATTCATCCAAATGCAGGATCACTTTCAGAAGATATCACTAATATTTTCTCCTATCTTTATTCAGTTATAGATTCTGCATCAGTCTATCCTCCTGCAACTCAAGAAATGCATCATGAGAAGGAGGCTATAATGATGGATGCCACAACTACAATGGTCGCTACATCGGCTAAGGAGACGCATGAAAGCAGCTGCGTGCTCGATGGACAAATGTTGGAAGCAATCCTCGGTCATGAAAGTGCCCCGAACATTGAAGTGCTCTTCAGCATAGACGATGATGTGATAGTTACAGGCTCCTCTGGCCCAACAACAGTATTCCAATGGGAATTCATGTGGAGCGGACTGATTGGATAATGGTGGAGATTAAAGTCGAGATGGTGTAGGCTGCTGAATCATAGAGTTGATGGCATGGCGCGTCCTGGCCCGGTCCATATACTTGTCGTTTCTCTTGGTGGCACAATCATTGATACGGGCACTCCACCATCTTCTGTCATTAAGAGTGTCGCCATTCCTCCAGCTCTGCATACAGAGGACACTCCAGTCCTTGTGAATTCTAAGAAGGGGAGAGGTGTAATTCCCCCGGCCGAAGACAAACCGGTTGGTGAAGGCCGGGGAGGTAAAGGCTCGAAGAGAGAACTGAGTGGTAGTACAAGCGTGTCTACACTGAATAAGAGCAAGAAGGAGAAAAAAATCAAAGGCGTAGACTTGCAATTTTGGTTCTTCTTTTTGTAGATAGCTAGAAAAGGATTTCCTTTTGCTTTTTATAGGCCGGGTATAGATGTGGGTTCGACCCCTGCTTATAGGAATTCTTCGAATAAGTTCTTGTACTTATCTTTTTCAAAGAAAAGTGGAAACAAAACTTCATTTTGTCTTTTTCAGTATAACTCTATGTTTATAAGTATTTCGGCATTCGTGTTTCCATTTAATTTACTTGTGAGGCTTTAGTCTCCGAGTCGAACTAGAGTCCAAACGTTAAGTTCTAAAGTCATGGCTTCGGTCATCAGCAAACGTCGAGTCGAGTCTCAACGTTGCGTTGTCTCTGTCAGCGGCTGTTACTTGAGTTATGCCCCTAGTATCGGGGAAAATTGAAGTAGTCAGTCGGCAGTTGTTCTCCGCCTTTGCTAATTTTAATCTAACTTAGTGGGAATAAAGTTAAAGTGAAATTTGTTTGAGTGGTTGGATCGCACTCGTTCATCAGCTAGTACATACATCAGCACTCTGGGAATCGAACTTGTATACCGATGATCGGTCACACCTGCTTATCGCCTAGAATCATATCCATGCACCGAGGACATAAGCCAATCTATGGGCGGTCAGTCACACCCGTTTGGTATTCGGAATTATGTCCACACTCTGGGGACATAGGTTATTTTACGAGCGGTCAGTTGCACCCGTTTAATGCTGGAATCATAACCGCACTCCAAGGACATGAGTTAATCTACGAGCGGCCGGTCACACCCATTTGTCGTTTATACTCCAGTCTGTGCTCTTTGGGCTAGAGTTTGTCGATGGGTGGTCAGTCACACCCATTTAACGTTTAGGATTGCGTCTGCACTCCGAGGACACAAGTTGTTTTAAGAATGGTCAGTTATACCCATTTAATGTTTATATTTTTGTCCATAATCTCAGGATCGAATTTAGTTGGTGGGTGGTCAGTCACACTTGTTTATGTTTATACTCTAGTTCGCACTTCGAGAATCTGGGGTTGGTAAGTGAGTGGTCAGTCACACCTATTTGGTGTTTATACTCCAGCACGCACTATCGGAACCAGAGTTAGTTAATGGGTGGTCATTCACACCCATTTGGTGTTTATACTCCAGTCCGCGCTCTTGGGACCAAAGTTGATCAAGGTTGTGGATGGTCGGATCACATCCACCTTGATTTGGTAGGCGAAGTTGCGGATGGATGGATCTATCCTCTTCGGGTTTGGATTAGGAATTCGTAACCCAACTCGCACTCCGGGCGCTGGAGTTCGTTAAGGGATTGTCGTGTTCCAATCCTTCATTTCTTTATAGTTGTTTTCCCCGAGCTCAGAGTTTCACATAGCAAGTGATCGGTTGGATCACGATCACTCCCTATTTTAATGAGTTCCACCTTGCAATGAGACTTAGCTCTTTGTACATCGTGACTGTCGCACGATGCATATTAAGGATCACCACTCTCGCTTGATGAGTCTGCATTTTATTACTGGAATAAGAAAGTATGACAAAGTCGGTTGCCTTATTAAAAGTTCAAATTCATAAAATGCATATGTTGGGCGAATTCTCACCCAGAAAATCTCGGGACCAGGAAGTCATAATTTCACCCGGGCTCGCAACCTCCACTTCGTTCGACAGCCAAGAAGCTCAATACTAACCTAGAAGTCTATCCGACATTCTCCATAAAGAAGCTCGTTCGACCCAAGCCTCCATTCAACCATCACCTCATTCGGCATCACCTCATTCGGCATCATCTCATTCGGCAAAGCACAGCTCTCACCCCCACCGGACCAACCTTCTCCATGTTCCATTCGGCCTCTCCCATGCATGCCGAACCAGGGCCATCACCGGACCATGGCCATCACCGGACCAACTACCTACCTCGATGCCGAATGGACCACCATCCCACTCCACGACCGGACCACCAACACCGAATCGTGCATGGCCGGACCAACGCCACCGAGCCAAAACCATACCTCACCACCGAATGGATCTCCGCCGAACCAGATGATTGCCAGTCCAGATTGCTTCAGCCCGGGCCCACCAGCAGCTATATACTTCCAAGACCCCTGCCCCCTACCTCACTCTATAAATAGAGGGGCAGGGGTACAACAATGGCGGACAAGTTTGAGAGCTCAAGCAAGGAAGGAACTTTCAAACTACTTTCATACACTTGTATACAACGCATTGTACTTGTAACCTGAAAGAAAGAAGATAATAACATATAAAGTGGACGTAGGCACATTCTGGCCGAACCACTATAAATCTGTGTCTTTTACATTTCAGCCCCTACTTTTCTCATATTTACATACTCATCTAAAATCATTGAAAATTACATATAATCGACTAAATAACACGACTTGGAGGTGTTTGTCCATTTTTTGTGCAAACATTTTTGGTGCGTTCACTGAGAGGTGAACTCAGGCTTCATCTTCTCCCACTCAACCTCTTTCCTAACAACATCACTCGTTGCTTAGAAATCATGCCTTCCAAGCAGAGAAGGGATGTTAACAAAGGAAAGAACATCGCAACTAGCAGCCTTCCAGATCCAGCAATCACAGATCAGCCCACTTCAACAGCAGTACCAGATGAAAATCAGGAGAATCCAACTGGTCCCGCAACGGAACAACCAATCACTAGGGCAGATCTGGACAGGGTTGTGGCTGAAGTAACTAACCGCTTCACATCCCAACAAGAAACTTTGGTGGACCAACTCATGTCACGCTTAAGGGATGCTGAGGAGTCCAACCGCAACACGGAATCATGGGGTGAATCCCAATCCGGAGGATCCCGGAGGCAACAAAGGTCTTCACTCTTCGAACAAGCTACCAACAGGAAAAACGATGATAGGGGCCGCGCCCGGACTCAGCCCGAATTCCGACTCGAGGAAGCCCTTGGAACCGAACCTAGCGGGGGAGGCACCAGGCGAGGGTCGGATGTAGCTGAGCCAGTCATGCCACCTAATCATAGAAACCCCGCTGAACGGAGCCGAGCTAGAACCCAGCCCGAAGTTGACCCCATGGATGTGCTCGAAACAGAACCCCACAGGGGAAGATCGAGGCAGGGGGCAACTGTAGCTGGTCCTAGCGTGCATCCAAGCAGCCAAAGACAACCACTGGATAATGCTAGAGGTGATAGACTGTACCATCCCTACAGGGCATCTGGACGAGATAGATCCCGCAGGGAAGAACCGAGCTCATTTTTGTCCGCTCCAAGTTCTGACGAACGAATGGCACGATTATTCAGAGAATGTGTCCAACGGGAGAAAAGGGACCGGGGAATAGGCGCTAGGGTCACCAGTCCCTTTACCCGAAATATCGAAACTGCCATCACTCCCCGGGAATGGAAAATGCCAACCATGGAACCTTACAAAGGAACTTCCGACCCCATCGTACACCTGCAGAGATACACCCAGCATATGCTCATGAGTGGAGCAACAGAAGGAGTATTATGTAAATGCTTTCCGCTATTCCTATCAGATCTAGCTACCTCCTGGTTCTGCCATCTACCCCAAGGATCCATCAGCTCATGGGAGATGTTAAAAGAAAGGTTTATTAGCCAGTTCCGCATCCATGTGGAACAACCCAAGGATGCTTATTCTCTATCCAATGTCAAACAGAAATCCGGAGAGACGCTGCAACAATATCTAACACGGTTCAACGCCGCAGCGGCAGCAGTTCAAGATGCCGATGAAAAACTCACTCTGATGGCCCTCTGTAGTGGTGTACATCCAGACACCAAGTTTGCCAGAAGATTAACTAAGGAAAAACCAGCTACCTTGCCTGATTTCTTCCATGAAGCTGGAAAGTATATGAGACTTGAAGACGCTGCTACTGAGAGGCAGTCAGGGCAACAAGGCAAGATAGTTCAGGACAAGGTTCCCACTGCAGCTAAGGACGCTCGAAGAAATGAATCTAGAGACAATGCTGGAGGCAGAAAGGTTGAGAAGCGCCAATATCGACCAGGGCCAAGATTTGACTCCTACACTCCTTTGAATGAAACAATCGAAAACATCTACCTAGCCACTCAGGGCGAACTCGGATACAAGCACCCCCCGCACAAGAAAGAATCAGATAACGCACTCAAGTCCGGAAAGTTCTGTCGCTTCCACGAATCCCACGGACATGACACCAATGAATGCCACCATCTTCGGGACTTGATCGAAGAACACATTAGAAGAAGAAGACTGGAACGTTATGTGAAAGGTCAGAACAGGACTCCAACTCCTGCCAACGAGAACTCAAAGCAACCCCTCCCAGAAGTAGGCGGAGGGAATCGCAACAATCACAACACCAGTGGCTCTAGTCAAGAGAAGATAGTGGTCCTTACCATCTCAGGAGGACCACACATCGCCGACAGAAGTTGGGCAGAGATGGAAAGGTACGGCAAGTCGCTTAGAAATGCCGAAGGATATGTTAACTCCATTACGGAGGAACGCCACCCGAAACGAAAAGAAAACAATGACATTGTATTCAGTAGGCATGATTTGGAAGGAAGACAGTACCCACATATGGATCCCATGGTCATCTCTGCCTGGTTTGGTCCAGCTAAAGTTTTTCGGATTCTAATAGACACGGGAAGCTCCGTTAATATCCTGTTCAAACATGCTTTCGACAAAATGAAGTTATCAATGAAGGATGTATCCCCCTGTGACAAACCACTGCACGGTTTCACTGGAGATGCAAAGATGCCTCTCGGGCAACTTGACCTCTTCGTCGAAATAGGAAGTCATCCCCGCTCCGTTGTGCGAAAACAAACGTTCGTACTAATAGAAAACCACTCGGCTTACAACGCTTTCTTGGGAAGACCAGCCTTGTCTGACTTTCAGATTGTATTAGCCCCCTGGTGCCTGAAAATGAAATTTCCAACAGACAACGGAGTAGGAGAAGTAGAAGGAGATCAAGATGCTGCCCGAGACTGCTACGTAACTGAACTTCGCAATAACCGTAGAAAGAATAAAGGAAAAGATGCAGAGACTACTCTCTGCATGAAAAGCTTGGAGGCATAGCAACTAAAGAGAGCCCCTCCTCTTCGATACACAAGCGATCCCTTCAATGAACTAGACCCCAGGGATAAAGAGGAGGAGGCTACCGCCGAGCCTGCAGAGGCTATGGAATTCGTATCGGTAGATAAGCATGATTCAAGTAGACTATTAAAAATCGGATCTCAGCTGAAAACGGGATTGAAGGATCAACTCATTGACTTCCTCCGCCACAACTTAGATGTATTTGCGTGGACCCATGCCGATATGACAGGAATCTCCCCAGACATAGCATGCCACATGTTGAACATCGATCCCACCAAGGTACCAGTAAAGCAGAAAAAGAGGAGCATGGGGGCAGAGCGATCAGCAGCCCTTGATGAGGAAGTAAAAAATCTACTTGCTAATGGCTTCATACGGGAAGCCATCTACCCAGAATGGATCGCTAACCCGGTGCTAGTAAAAAAGGCCAATGGAAAGTGGCGAACATGTATTGACTTCTCCAATCTGAATGACGCTTGCCCGAAAGACTGCTTCCCACTTCCCCGAATTGACCAACTCGTAGACAGCACAGCTGGGCACGAACTCCTATCTTTTATGGATGCATACTCCGGATATAACCAGATCCCCATGCACGCTCCCGATCAGGACCACACTAGCTTCATCACCGACCGCGGATTATATTGTTACAAAGTCATGCCTTTTGGACTCAAAAATGCTGGAGCTACCTATCAACGCCTCGTCAACAAAATGTTCGCAGGACTGATAGGACGAACTATGGAAGTATATGTGGATGACATGTTGGTAAAGTCCAGGAAAGCCAACGACCATGTAAGCCATCTGGACGATATGTTTCAGGTACTTCGCCGGTATGGAATGAAGCTGAATCCCCTAAAGTGCTCCTTCGGAGTTTCATCGGGAAAATTCTTAGGATTCATCGTCCACGCCAGAGGAATCGAAGCAAACCCTGAACAAGTCCGGGCTTTAAAAGAAATAAGGATACCTTCCACTCGAAAAGAAATGCAGAGCCTAAACGGGAAGGTGGCCGCCCTAAGCAGATTCATTTCCAAGGCAACTGACAAGTGTGTCCCTTTCTTCGAAGCACTCAAGAAAGACAAAGGGAGGTTCGAGTGGACCGACGAATGCTTAAAAGCCTTCCTCAACCTAATCGAGCACCTTCAGAGACCACCAGTACTCTCAACTCCAAATGAAGGTGAAGTGTTATACCTATACCTCGCTGTATCATCTCATGCTCTAAGCGCCGCCTTGGTAAGAGAAGAAGACCGCACACAACGCCCGGTTTACTTTGTAAGCAAGAGATTTACGGGGGCAGAAGCCAGATATCCTAAACTTGAGAAGTTAGCATATTGTTTATTGATCGCGTCACGGAAACTGCGACACTACTTCCAGTCTCACTCCATCAGGGTTCTAACCGATCAACCACTAAGACAAGTGCTCCATCGTCCTGACACTTCTGGGCGACTCCTCAAATGGTGCATCGAACTAAGTCAGTATGATATCACCTACCATCCCCGCACCGCTATCAAAGGACAAGCCATGGCTGATTTCATTGCCGAATTCACTACCAACGAAGGCAAGGAACAATCCGAAGTAGCAAAAAACATCAAGTGGAACCTCTTTGTAGACGGAGCATCGAACGAACAAGGCTCGGGGGCAGGTATTGTGATCGTCACCCCCAGGGGAAGAAAGTTGTACTATGCATTAAGATTGGAGTTCACGGCCACTAACAACGATGCTGAATATGAAGCAGTAATAGCGGGATTGGAACTGGCCCTAGAAATTGGGATCAATTCCTTATGTATTCATAGTGATTCTCAGCTTATCGTAAACCAGGTACTAGGAGAATTCCAGACTCGAGGAGAACGGCTCACAGCATACCTAAAGAAAACCAGACTGCTGCTCGATCGATTGGACCATTATCTAATCAAACACATTCCTCGAGAAGAAAACCAAGAGGCAGATGAACTTGCAAAGCAAGCTAGTATGAAGGATAGCACCATTCCCGGAGCACTAGCAATCTCAAGGCAGCTAGCCCCGAGTTTCGAACAAGCGAATCTGATAACTGCAATCGAAGAAGGAACCTGGATGACTCCTATCCGGAAATATTTGCAAGATGGCATACTACCCGACAGGCGTGACGAAGCCAAGAAGATCTTGAGGAAAGTTCCCTACTACACAATACAAGAAGGCATCCTCTACCGGCGTGGCTTCTCTAGCCCCCTATTAAGATGCGTCGCCGGAAGGGAAGCCAAGGAGATATTAACAAACATCCATCAGGGAGGATGCGGAGATCACACTGGAGGACAGACTTTGGCAAGAAAGATACTCCGATATGGATATTACTGGCCCACACTAAACAAAGATGCCCTAGACTTCGTTAAGAAATGCGACAGATGTCAGAAGTTCGCCAAGATCCCTCGACTACCCACAAACGAAATTACTCAAATGACCAGCCCTTGGCCCTTTGCTGTATGGGGAATTGACTTAATTGGCGAACTGCCAACGGACCGAGGCGGAGCCAAATATGCTATAGTGGCAGTCGATTACTTCACCAAATGGGTGGAAGCGGAACCTTTAAATAAAATATCTTCAGCAAAAGTTATCAACTTCTTGATCAAAAACATTCTGTGCAGGTATGGAGTCCCCCTCAAGATCGTATCAGACAACGGACTCCAATTTGACAGCGAAGAATTTGCCGACTGGTGCCAAGAGCATGGAATTCATAAAAGCTTCTCATCAGTAGCTTACCCTCAGGCAAACGGACAAGTTGAAGCTGTCAACAAAATTCTCAAAACCCTAATCAAGAAGAAACTTGAAAAGTCAAAAGGCGCTTGGGTGGACGAACTTCCTACGGCACTATGGGCATACCGCACATCTTTCAGAACATCAACGGGACATACTCCTTTCTCTTTGGCATATGGATCGGAGGCAATGCTCCCAGTTGAGACTATTGTGCCTTCCCACCGTAGGATCCACTACAACCCAGAAGAAAACGAAGAACTCCTCCTCATGTCTTTGGATCTGATTGAGGAAAGGAGAAACGATGCAGCACTCAAAGCAGCAGCTCACAAACAAAAAGTGGCAGCACTATACAATTCCAAAGTCAAGCATCGCAGCTTACAAGAAGGAGATCTTGTCCTCAGGCGAATCTTTCCGCGCCCCGGGGCACTGGACCCCATCTGGGACGGACCATATGTAATTCACAAAGATCTCCACAACGGAGCTTACATTTTGTCA